>CM063519.1:16637877-19037877 GCA_032199755.1 Ambrosia artemisiifolia
AACATACCATTTAGGGCATAGCCCTTACCAACATACATACCACCTTTGGTCAACACGACCTTATCAGACTCAAACACCATTTTGAACCCAAACTTGTTCAACTGCCAACCAGACACAAGATTCTTACGAATCTCAGGAACATACAACACATTTGACAAAGTAAGTTCCTTTCCCGACGTCATCTTCAAAATCACATTTCCTTCGCCTTTGATATCCGCGGTAGCAGAATTCCCCATGAAGAGCTTTTCACCAGTAACTTCCTTGAAAGTGTTGAAAAAGCTCTTGTCAAAGCACACATGCTGGGTTGCCCAAGTATCAACCCACCAATCCTTGGCATCCGTTCCAACCAAGTTTGCTTCAGTGACCATCATTGACAAATCAGAAATCATAGCAACAAGCTTATCAATCATGTTTGCTTGTTGGGCATTTTCTTTCTTGGGAAGCTTGCATTCACTTGCTTTATGCCCTTGTTTGTCACAATTATAACACGTTCCATTGAACTTCTTCTTCCTAATCCCACCTTTAGGTCCAAGGTGGGAGCTCTTCCCGTTGTTTTTCTTAAACCCAGCCCTTTTATTACTCTTGTTACCCTTTGATGATTGACCATGTTCAACAACATTAGCTTTAGCGACTTCATGACCAACAGTTCTCTTTTGAGCAACTTTGTTGTCTTCTTCAATACGAAGACGCACAACCAAATCTTCAATTGTTATTTCCTTTCGCTTATGCTTCAAGTAATTCTTGAAATCAATCCAGCTTGGTGGCAACTTCTCAATAATCGCTGCAACTTGGAATGTCTCGCTAAGCATCATTTCTTCTGCATGAATTTCATGAAGAATAACCAGCAATTCTTGAACTTGGCTCATGACAGTTTTTGAATCCACCATAGCAAAGTCCAAGAATTTCGCCACCACAAACTTCTTTGTGCCCGCATCTTCGGTTTTGTATTTGCGTTCCAAAGATTCCCATAAATCTTTGGCAGTAGCAGCTTTGCAATACACATTGTAAAGCGAGTCAACCATTCCATTTAGGATATAGTTTCGGCACAAGAAATCAGAATGATTCCAAGCATGAACCGCGCTCACAGTCTGAGCATTCATATCCTCTTCAGCAACTTGTGGAGCGGTTTCAGTTAAGAACCTCGCAAGGTTCAATGTTGTCAAATAGAACAACATCTTTTGCTGCCACCGTTTGAAGTTTACACCAGCAAACTTCTCAGGTTTTTCAGCGTGGCTTGCCACCGCAGTCAGCAAAGGCGCCACTAGACCAGTGGTAACAATAACAGCATGAGAGAACACTGCAGAAACTCCGGTGACAGTGGAGTTCGGGAGAGCAGCAGAAGGCATGGGCTGTGAGTTCTCCATAACTGAAAAGAAATAGAAACTGTTAGAACACGAAATCTGTTTAAGTTTGTTAGAAAACTTACAATGAAAATGGAGAAGAACTGAAAACAAACAGGAACACAAAAGTAAACAGATTAGCGAAAAACAAAACCGGGCTTGTGTTTAACACAATTTCCTTAAACAGATTCGTCGTCTGTTCCCAGGGTACACCGGTTCAAACAGTGACTGTGCACTGCAGACTATCCCACTTGCTGAAAAGAAATAGAAATGTTGCTGCTTCTTTGTTTGCGAGTCTGTTTTGTGTGAGTATTATGCTGTGTGTACATCACAGACTAACCATCTGTTATTATATAAGAACTCGAAAACCATGAGTTTCAACTGCATAATCATGGTCATTTAAACCGAGTAATGACCATTAAATCATTTAATTGCAGCTTAATGATAAAAAATCGAAACGTCTTTTGGAAGCTGAAGACTAGGCGACTTAACAGCTTCTGGAAGCTCTCTTTAAGTTACATAAAAATTAAACGAGTAGCAAAAACCAGTGTCGCGCGGACCCGGGTTTTTCGAGCTGCATTCGTGTCCGCAGATGCGGGTGTCGCGTTGGTTCAAAATTTTTTCCCGAATCAGAACCCATTTTTGCACCCCCCCTGCGCGCGCGGGTAGGTGCCAGAGTATAAAGTAACTTAACATTTTAATTATTCCATTCAAGCTTCACCTTATAAACCCATCAATTTTCTATCCCACTACCAATGTGGGACAACTCACATTCACACAACTCCAACAGTATATTTGTTGTACGATTGCACCTATATATAATCTCTATGACATGAGTATTTTTTCTCTAGAAACAAGTTTAAAAATTTAAGTGTGTTTATTGTTATCGAACATTCAAAATCTTCAACTCTAATATTTGCTCCTTATATAATTATTCAGTAATGTCATATTATCACAAATCTAGAATCAAACATTTTATACTAGTGTGTTCTTAGAAAAATGTTTTTATTTCTCTACCCATATGATTTAAATTCGAGTATATATTATTTATACATGAATACACCTAAAAGTTTTCTTTTTTGTCTGCCCATGGTTAATCACATGATCAAATTAGAGTATTACTTTCAAGCTAACACATCTCTAGAAATGTAATGTCTTTTCCTATGTCCCATAGGCACTAGTAAACAAATCAAGTTTTAATATCGACTTTTAATCCTCCCATAATTTATGTATTATTTCGAACTAAATATATAATACTAGTATGGTGCCCGCGCGTTGCGGCGGGTAACAACATTTAGATTGGTTAAGGTTAAACAATAATCAATTCACCGAAATATTTGTCTTGGTGTGTGATATAAGCATTAGCAGGGCTTGACTGCATTTTTATTAAAATCAGGGGGGGGGGGAGCATACACAATATATAAAAAATATTCGGAATTTTTAGGTTAAAAACACACTACGACCAAAAGGGGGTGGGGGTGGGGGGGGGGGGGGTTGGCTCGTGGCCCGAAAGAAGTTCTGTCAGTGGGCATATCCGAATTAACCAATCAAATTATACATAATGTATATAGATTTCAACTATTAGATTATACATTTTCAAGATATTTTCCTTACATATATATATATATATCCAAAAACACAGAGTTGTGAACTATATTATAGTATTTCATTAAAGAACTCAAGTTGAGAACTATGTCATAGCGTGTATCTTCTCATTCAACAACTTATTAGACCAAGTGTAATCCTTCCATTTCATTTTTTTTCCTTTTTTTCATTCAAATATAATACCATTATATATTCACCCCCTTTCACCCACCATTACTTCCCTTGCCCATTTCACCTAGCAAGTGGCTCCACATTGCCAAGTGTCAAAAAATGTCCCTTTCACCCACCAAATTTCACCCACCATTACACATGGTCTTACACAAAAAATTTCTACAAACACAAATGAGATAAAATTCTGACATTAATGAATAATATTTGTTGGGTAAGTGGTAAACAATTTTTAAACAAAATTTTGAATTCAATATATGAAAATATTTTTTTTACCACAATCGAATCCTATGTGCTAGCGGAAGTGCAAGCACATAAATATATACGATACGCTAAGCAAAAAATTAGGGTGACTGTGAGGAGTGAGAAGTTACATAAGCAAATGTAACTTCTCGCTTACTTTGTTTTCGTTCCGGTTATTACTTAACCTTAACATATCATTTTCTAAATTTTAAAAAATTATAGCAATACTATAATCAAATTAAAGGGAACAAAATGCCCATTTATACGGTGTAATAATATTAAGATAATATTAATGTGTGAAAAAGTTTTGGACATTTAAAAATCGTGGGAGTAGTTGGTTGAAATAATGGTGAAAAGTGTAATTATTATTTAAATAAACAAAAGTTGAGTAAAGTTGAAGGAGAAAATGTGTAAGTATTGTATAAAAGATACTACCATAAAAAAATAGTTAATAAGTGGATTGTATGTTGTACTCTAACCAATTATACTTGTAAAACTTAAATTATATGAGGTACTTCGTACTTGGGAAATGTAGTATAAGATAGTATAAATATATAAGCTTTCGGTTATTTTCGTTTGCTTTCGTTTCGATTAATACTTAATCTTAACATATCATTTTTTTAAATTAAAAAAACTATAGCAATACTATACTCAAATTAAAGAGAAAAAAATGCTCGTTTATACGGTGTAATAATATTAAGAAAATATTAACGTACAAAAAAGTTATGGACGTTTAAAAATCGTGAGGGGTAGTTAGTTATAATAATGGTAAAAAGTGTAATTATTATTTAAATAAATAAAAGTTGAGGGGAAAATATGTAAGTATTGTATAAAAGACATATTTGCCCTCAAAAAGTAGTTATTATATGCATTGTGTGTTGTACTCTATGCAATTATACTTGTAAAACTTAAATTTTAAGAGGTCCTTGTAAAATGCTTTATAAGATAGTATAGATAGTATAGATGTGTACTCTTAAAAATAGATATGACTATTTTAGTATTTTTTTTTGTTTTGTTTATGGTTCGGTTTTAGATAATTTACCACATATCCCTTTGAAATATTTTTCATTATAAATATCAAGTTATTTATTTGATGTTTTCCCTTCTTTTTCTCTTTTCGTCTAGTTTGAAAATCTTCGATACTCAATCTCAAGTACAAAGGACATCTTATTGAATTTGTCAAAAATGTGACTCTAATTGAGCTACACTATTAAACTAACGAAAACCATGCAATAGAAATTAATAGCAATTAAGATCATGTCTATTTTAAGATCGTTAATCATACCAAGTCCAATTCTTGAATTATGATCAATATAGAAGATATGTGAATACCATTGTAGTGTAGTGGTATAGATATTGGTGGGCAATGATAAAAGACCTAGGGGATCCTGGATTCGATTCTTGAGCCAGAAGGGTTTTAGCGGTAATTTCATCGTCGTGCCTACGGGTGGGTGTGTTACCAGGTTTTTCCCGGAATTGGTGTTTGACAACTCGAGTACTCTCGAAGTATTTGAATTTGTCGAGAGAGTGTCTCAAGAGTGCTCGGGTTTAATTTGTTGGTCGTTCAAAAAAAATATAGAAGATATACTCAATATCAATACTCGATAAGAGATAAATATATGATCAATACACAAGGAAAGATAAATTCAAAATAAAAGATGATTTACATGTAAATAAGTCAAGAAGATGATAATTTGTTAAGATTAGTTAGGCGTTGTTTGTTTTTCTAAAAAAGGTATGAGCAGACTCTTCTGTATGCGTCACGCAGACCACGTGCATACATTTCCATCTGCAAAATTTTTGTTTTTTCGAAGACGTTTTATTAAAAAAATGTTTGTGCGAGCTCTTCTTAGTGCAAACTTGACCCAACCACTTCTAAGGACTGCAAAGGGTTAAACACCTCAACCCACTATCCACCACCACCTCCACACACCGTCCACCACACCACCATCCACCACCACCCACCACCGTTCGTACACCAGCACCAGTTTATTTTAGTAGTTTACATACATTAAAAAACAAATAGTCTTCTTCTTGCAGACTACATATATTTACCTTTGAAAAAACAAACAGCACCTTAGGCTATATGGTGTAGGGCGCCATTGGCCCCTCTATAGGTGTAGTGCGCCATTGGCCACTCACACCTATAGAAAGCACTAATTTAACTTATCTATTAATATATACTAGTAGGAGAGCCCGCGCGTTGCTGCGGGTACTTACGTTTTCTGGCGCACGTTGTATGACAGGTCTCACGTAATTTATTTTTAATACCAGTTTGCTAGGACGACTAATCTGTCAAAAATATAGGAAATCAAAGAAGTATATTTGATCCTAAACAACTTAATCAAGTCTTGATCATGCCAAGGAGGTTCTCAGTCGATTCATTCAACATAGGGGTATGGTGTTGCTTGAGTTAAGCTCCCATATTAATGACTTTAACACCTTCAGTTCCATCTTTCGAATCAATTTTGCTTAAAAACTATTGTATCCAACATACAAAATGTGAATCTAACATTCTACTTTATTTTTGTATTTAGTCCAAGTTCTTTAAACAATCTCATTTCTTCATCTTCTTCCGTTTTCCTGTAGCGGGTCAATTAGACGCTTTTCCTACTTCAATTGTGCGAATTCCATAAAAGCAACCACATTTTCATTCGTCACCTATTGAAAAAAATAAAATTATTTAAAGCGAGTGGAAAATATAATACTATAACATACTGTTGGAATAAACAACTGTAACATTAGATTCAAAATTCAGTATGGCGGGGGTCGACTGCTAAAATTTTACAAGTTGGGCATTATCATTACCGACACCACGACATCTCCATATGGATTACTTTTACTAAATCCATTTCGGCTTCATGATTTTCGACAGAAGTTTGACGCATCGTTCTATGTTCAGGTTACCTTTGGAGGATGCGAGAACCAAAACAATTGTTATACCTGTGTATCGAGGGTGAACATTTACGATCTCCTTCATATAGTGTGAGTGATAGGCTAATAACTACGATCTATATGTATCTTTAGCCGATTTGTTCAAGTAATAGTTGGTTCCAACCAATTTTTCTTGCATCAACAAGCATATTAAACAAAATAATTGCTATATGTATGCAAAAGGAAGTAATCAAGGACATACCAAATGAGACTATACATTGGCCAGCTTCTTTTCATTAAGCTCGTACTCCTTAACACAAAAATATTTATTGTAAACTTTGTAGACAGTAAGCTAAACGGCAGTTCTTTGTTTTTTCCTATCAAAGGGAGCAGCTTATTTACCCTACCCTAGCTGATCATGTGTGCATTCATTGGTCCCATGTAACCATTTCCTCACAATTATGCCAACAAAATAGGGATCCTCCAATAGTTGTTTACTCTATTATATACAAATTCTAATAAAAAAAGCTTGAGACAAGTTAATGGCAGAGTTATCTTGATTTGGAAAAGACGAAATAATAAAACACATATTTGTATCATCTATTCTTTCAAAACTATATAGATGAAACAAAAGTGAGGGATTTAATTCAAAAATGGAAAGCATTACCAACAGCTAATGTGGTTCAACTATAGACCAACAACAACAGATAAAATCAGATTCACAATATCAATCTTAATTGATTGCACTAAAACACTTGAGGCGACTTTAATTCTTGACCCGTTGTCACTACCCAATCCGACCCATTAAGTATTATCATTATTTAACACTAACAATTCAACATACTATCCTACCATTAACAAATAAACCTTTTGCAACTTACAAAACAGTAAGAATTGTAGCAAGTGAGAACTTATTAAGACTTAAAACAGTAATATTCAACACTAACAATTAAGACTTAAAACACTAATAACAGCAATAGGAAGAAAGACGAATGGAACTAAGTTGTTATCGTTAACTTTAATATTTCATCTTCTAATATATACTGGAATTAAATATATCCTCGACATTAATAAATATTTCCAAAAGCAAAAGTCGGAAAATAAGCTTTACCTTTAGCTTCTTAGCATCCCTTCAATTAGTAACCTCACAAAGAATAACATTAGAATAGCTTTGATATAGATTTAGAAACGATACTTGTTCAAAATCTTAAAGAGCCTCTCTCTTTCTTGAACCAGGGGAATCAAAATTAGAATAGCTTGCAATGATTTTGTTATTGTTATAAATGCACAAAATTATTCAGTTTAAAAATTATAAGTATCTTTTTGTTGAAAGAAATCAATAGAGACGTCGGGATGCATGTTTTAAAAACAATCACTTTCAAAATGCCATGTTTTAGAAAAATATGTACAATACCAAAATATAAGCATGTTTAATAACTTATGAGGCAAATAATGGTATAGATACAAAAGTCAGAAGAGTTTGACTGACCTTGATGAAAGCTACCATGTTTGGGCAGCTTTGATGTTTGAAAAATTTAAGGGTGTTAAATGAACATAATAACAGAAGAAGATGTTGCACCATCAGTAGAATTCATAAATGGCATTTCAAAATAAAAATTACAAGTGGCAAATAAACAAACACTTGGTGGGCGAACAAAACAAGATTCAGGTTTCAATTGATAGATAAACCAATGGATATTACAGAAGCAAGCATACCCAAGGAGATAATTAGGTTTTCTTTTAATAAGAATAAAGAGCAGGCAATGTGATTTTGTAAAGGAGGATTTCAAGAAACAATACCTTTGTCATGATCAGACGTGCAGGAGACCAGTGTGAAGAATGAATGGTCTGACTGAATTTCATGTGGGCCAAACTGCCTTTATCATTACAAATTTGGTATTGGGGTTCTTCGTAAACCGTTATGGTGGTGACGGTGGTTGGTTCGTGGCAGGTATCCTGCATCGGAGAATCGGCGGTGGTTATGGTTGTTGTTGTGTGTTGTCGTACAGAATCGGAAGTCATCAACCATGAAGAAATCAACAACATGCTGATGTTGTTTGCCTTATCCCTCAAATTAGCCCGCTTTGCCCTCTCCCTCTCAGCTCTCATCGATCTCCGTATTTCGGTTACAATCAAATAATATCGATTAACAAAACCAATATAACAGATGTAAAACGACACTATCATAACCAAAATGTCACAAATTATATAGCGCTTAGGTAAAAAGTGAGATACCTAAAACAAGATGGGATGGAGGAACCGAAGAAAAAGAAGCAATGGAAGTGAGTGGGTCTCCTGAATGAGCGTGGGTCTGCTCAAATATATATATGATTGAAATCAATGGATGGTTACACTCTGCAGAATCGGGGAAAACGAAAAATCTTGTCAATATTATGATTGATTTAATGGTTAATGAAATTTTGTAACTCTCTGCCATCAAATGCAAACAATAACTTATGTAAACTGTAAATGCCGGTTTCAAATGGTTTCAATTTCTCCATTAATGCCGGATTTAAGGAGGTGATTAGATGAGTATTCAGTTTTCAGTAGGTTTTTATGATTGAATTGGGGAACATGAGAAAATGAAAGGGTTACTGCATTCAAGAGCAAAGTAAGGGGATTGGAAATAAAGGGTAGAATTGTAAAATTCTTTTGATAATGTAAAGGATGAGGTGGGTGAAATGTCAACATTACCCTTGTATGTGTCTTAATTGTCCCCAATATTCCTATAATACCCTTATGAAATAAGCTTTATTATCTTATACTTGTTGCTTTAAAAATTGTACACATGTCAAAATTCCAATATGGTACATCACTCCTCCTTTATAATGTATTATAGATTATAGATATATATAAGAATTGAACGTTGCTGACGTGGCGTGCAATGGTGGCTTTAACCTCTCCATGAAACTGCCACGTGGCATCATAATTGAAAGATTTTAGTGATTTTGAATTATTTCAATTTTTTAATAAAAAAAAGAAAAAGATAAAACCCTAAAAGAGATTGAGTTATTTTAGGAAAAAAATTTAAAAACAAATTTAAATTTCTCTCTCTCATATTTCCTCCCATAATTTTTAAACGTTAATATCTTTTATATACGAGATTTTTTAAAGAAAAAAATTACACCAAATTAACGAGCGTTTTATTATCTTTCCAACGAGTACCATAGTGCTATATAAAAAACGGAGAAAAAAAGACTATTTTTTATGGGGTTTCGTTCATACAGGAAAAAAAACACAAAGTATTCAGTTTTTTATTAATCATGTTTTTTCTTTTAAACCAGCTTCTTATCTACGATGTTGAAATTCAGCCCAATCGTCATGCTATCATTGGAATTTTACTCTTCTAAAGATGGATATGTATACTTCATCAAGAGAAGCTAGGAGAAAGAATCGTGTAACACTGCAACACATGGTGTCACCTTATAGGAAGGTTATTTTTTTTATTTATTTAATTATAAGAGTAATAATTATTAATATTAGTATTAGTATTATTAGAATGATTATATTTTTCAACCCCGGACCCTCTCGAGGTAATCAGCTAGTATTATTCTATAGAAATTAGTTTTCTGTTATTGTCAAAACAAGAAAGTGTCCGTGAAAGTATTGTCACATTTAAAGCAAAAACCATCATTTTTGACCATGTTTATAAAATTAGATTAAATATCATTTTTTTTATTTTCAATCCTGATAAACCAAACATCTAAATCATAAAAACCACAAGATCACTGTACACGCTGACGTGTTTCATTTTCATTTTATATTTGTATTTAACTAATCCGACCTTTGGCTCCTTGCATTTATGCGTTTCTTCTATATCCTTTTCTTGATCAGTAATAAACTCATGAAATGATAATTGAAGCTGACTTGTTTCAAGATTTTATATATAATACTTTTTCAAACTTATCAATCATTGACCTGTTATAAACCCATGAAAAAGTTAAGGGTACCTGTTAACTGGTTTCATATGTAGCCAGTTGGGCACGTTAACCTGTTCAGATTATGAGAGGGTCTAAGATTGAGTTTGAAAATGCAAAAGTGCTTTTTGCCACTTATAACTTTTTGAAAAAGGGTTTTGGAAAAAGTGTTTGGATTAACTTTTGGGATGGAAAACGTAAAAAAGTCAATAAATTATTTTTTTAAGTGTTTTGCTTAACTTACTGTAAATATTGGTTGTATGGGTGGTAGATATGTAATTTTTTTCAAAAGCCAAAAGCCAGGATTTCTAACTTCTCAAAAACAGTTTTTCCACCTTTATAAACCAAAAGTCAAAACAGAAAGTGTTTTGGGTTACACAAACACCTTATTGACTTATTGGCTTCTTGGAAAAGCCAATAAGTTAATAAGTTGTTTTGAAACTCAATCCCAAACACCCTCTATATATACCTTTGTCCACGCCCGTCTTCGAGAATACTAAAAAAATTTGAGCCCTAGACGAAATAAAAAATTTGGGCCAAAATTTTTGGTAATGAGAAATTAATTAAAATAAAATATGGTGTACCTGTGAACCGGTTTCATATGTAACCAGTTGGACACGTTAACGCGTTCAGATTATATACCTTTGCCAACTGCCGTCTTCAAGAACACTAATATTTAAGGGTGAGCATTTCATGGTTCGGACCCACGAGAACCTTGGACCCGAACCTTTTTAAATATATGGGTCAGTTTCCGATTCTAGATTTATATGAACTATCGGTTCTGGGTCGGGTCGGTTCCACACCCATGGTTTTAATATAAGAACCACAAAAACCGTTTATATTTTAATTAGAACATAACTTATTAATAGATTGATAATAAAAATGATCCAATAAATATGTATTGTTAATGCAAAACATTAAAAAAAAACTCTTTTTTAGTCTTTTTACTATTCTTTTTTACGTGTTATTGTAATCCATTTCATGTAATGTTAATACAATATTAAAAATATTATTTATAAGAACATCAATGTATTTTTTCTAGAAATATTTTTCTGCTTGATGTATATGCATATATGTGATATATTATATTCAAATTTGAAGTAAATATTTATGTATGTCGCTTTGATGTGTGTGTATGTGTTTATTTATGATGTTTACATAGCAGGTTCACTTAATGTTTTGAGTAGTAAGAATGATAAAAATTGTTACAAAACAATAATTTGAGAAACGAAAAGTGACTTAAAAAGGAAACTCGTGGGCTATTGTTGGAATGATATGGAGGAATTTTTTAACGAACATGGTAAAAGAATAAGAATATGTAATCCTCTAAAAGTGGCTATTACATTAAAAGGTTCTAGAGGGTAAGACCATTTACCCGACCCATTAGAACCTTTAGGACCCAGAACCACATAGCCTTTTAAGGTTCGGTTTGTGGTTCATAATTTTAACAATAAAAAGGTATACGATTCTAGTGGGTCCGGATCGGGTCGGTTCTTAACCCTTTGCACAACCCTACTAAAATTTGGGCCGAGACGAAATAAAAGTTTGGGCCAAAATTTTTGGTGAAGAGGAATTAATTAGAAAAATTTCATAGGTAACCAGTTGGGCACGTTAACCCGTTCACCTTCGCCCACAGCCGTCTTCGAGAACACTAAAAAAAATTTGGGCCCCAGATGAAATAAAAAATTTGGGCCAAAAGTTTTGGTAAAGAGAATTAATAAAAATAAAATAAAATATGGTGCTAGAGGTAAGACTTGAACTTCAGACCTCTAAATTAAATTAGTATGGTTTTTTCATCCCTAATAATAAAACTTTAATGTATAAAAAACAAATATATATCCTACATATAGAATGTAACATATATATATAGGTAGAGGATCTTGTAGGAAAATTGATTTGTGTAGGAAGTGTAGGAAAGATTTATAGCCATAGGATCAACTTTTGAGATTAAGGGCATTTAAGACTTTTTAATAATTTTTAAATTAATCAAATCCCACTAATTTAGTACCATATCTTCAACAATCATTCAAATTATCTACACATTATTATTCAATTTCTCAGATCAATTCCCAAAAAAACTGATTTATATTTATCTAAATTCAATTTTTTTTAGACTTACGTTTTTATAGTAACATCAGTAGTGTTTTATACTTATCATGAGTGTTTTATAATAATATCAATAGTGTTTTATATATCATTTTTATCACAGGCTAACATCAGGAGTGTTTTATAATAACATCAATAGTGTTTTATATATCATTTTCATCACATGCTAACATCAGGAGTGTTGTATTTTTATATGAACCTACAACTTTGTTTTACATCACCACAAAATTACAAAGTCAATTTTTGTAAGACATAACACTTTAGCTTTTAAATAGTGTTTTATATGAAGATTATACTGTGTTTTATCTTATCACTAAACATCAACATTTTACTGTGTTTTATATCATCACTAATATAAGGAAAGCATTAATGGTTTCTAGAAGTAAATAGTAATAATTAAAAAGGTTGCTTAAGAATGATTATGGCAAATAATAATGATAAGAGATAGATGAACCATAATTTAAGGAAATCATTAAAAAGGTTTCTAGAAGTTTAGCCTAAAATGACATTGATACCCTCATTTAAAACACATATTCACAATCTTACCATAAATTTCTATAATATATTAATTAAATTTTAAGCACATCCAAACTTTTAATCTCTACCATCCATCTTTAAATCCAATGGTTGAAAACACTTCCTACACAAAACCATTTTCCTACAGGAACCCTACCCTATGTATATATATATATATATATATATATATATATGCAAATTTTTAACAAAAAATCGGGTCCATTTGAGTGTCGGGCTCTAAGCCGATGACCACATGGCCCATGCTCAGGACCGGCCTTGCCTTCGCCCGTTGGCCTTTGTGTCAATCCGCAAATTATTTTTAGTTTTTGCCCCTATTTTAGTCTTCTAATGTTTCTGTTAAAATGGTATCCAGACACTAGCCGTTTTGGTTTTATGTATGCTGAATTTGAATATAGAGAAGACGTCATGGACATAACCCATTATCGTGGCATGATACTAAATCATGTTGTTCCATACTAAAAATACATATTTTATGTTTAATGTTGCACATTTAGCATACATGTTGTGTACCAATGAAGTTGTTGTCATAATGGTTAAGTGGTCAAGTGTTAAGAGAAACATTCAATCGAGACATGTTTAGTATTAGCACTAAAGATTCTCAACAAATTAACCATTTTGACATATGCTACAATAATAGATAATCAAATATTCATGTTGATATGTTTCAGTCTCAAGTTAATGTATGAATATTGATTACGTGGGTAGCTCAAAGCAAAAATAAATAAACGATATTATCAAACGATGCTTAAAGGGTTGGAACCTACAAGGGTTCAACAACCAGCTGCATCCTAAGTCAAAAAGATGACTTGTCTCGTCATCTTTTTCATCGAGCAAAACAAACAAACTGATGGAGTAACATCAGTCAATAGACCGCAGGTCCATAGCAGCCACTTACCTTTTGTGGGATGTCCTTTAGTTGCAACAAGGATCAAGGTTATATGCTTTCTCGTTATGGAATACTCTCTTCTCTATAAATCAGAGGCTGATTCTCAGCCCTGATTACACCATCTCAATCACTCTCACTTCACTCTTATTATTCCCTTGGTCTCTCACGTGGGAAGAACAATCTTCTCCACTCGGATCTCGAGAACTTCCACTTCTGGCTTTGAGTTCATCTCAGACCAGAACCTTAAAGCATATAAAACAAATAATACAAGCCTTGAACCTCCTTCTACGTTTGCAACGTAGAAGGACACCACGACCTGCGTTAGGCAGAGTGGAACCCTTGAACCTCTGAACCTCCCTTGTGACTCAGAACCAACGTTAGGCAGTTATTTGTTGTAGCAACAAGTTGGCGCCCACCATGGGGCTGCGCCATTTTCTTTACTCGAAATAAGTTGTGTAGCTCCGACTCTCTCCATGTCTGACCCTGAGTCTCAAGAAGAGGTCAACCAGATCTCTCCTAGCACAGATCAGACCTCTCCTGCTCACCCTGCGTCAGCAAACCTGCAAACTCCACCTCCAACTCGTTCTGGGGTGATGTCTCCTCTCCCTGATCTTGCACAAACTCCACCTCGCATAGATCTCACCCCTGAAGGAGTGGAGAGAAACTTCTTGCAGCTTAGGTCCCTTTTGAACCAGTATGTTATGAGGGAAAGAGACAAAGGAGTTCGTCTCCGACTCGATTACGACGAGGAGGAAGAGATCTCACTCTCTCCTATACCTCCTCCCCCTCTCACTGCCACTTATGGACGCAGACCTTCACCCAGAAACAACAATGCTGGTCCTAGCAACACCCACATTGCTTCACACTATGAGGCAAGGTCCAGTCCTACTGCTTTCCCTTTGTTCACCACTCAAGCTGCCACCTCTGGTATGCCCTTAGGACACAAAATGGCTCTGGATCAACTCCTACAGTCACCTGTGACCAGTGTCCCACCACCAACGGCCACTTCCTGGGAGCAGGCCATGGCTTCACTCCCCATGGCCAGAAACGCCTCTATGAGCCTCCCAGTGGCAACCAACACTGTGGCTTCTGAAGGCATTCAAGGCTTCAACCTCATGCCCTACATGATATCTCAAATGATGGCTAACTTCCCTTGGCAGCAACTCATCAGTCAAGCCATCGCAGCTCAACAAGGAAACACTGGAGGAATCACCAACAACAGGGTGGAACACACCGTTAACCAACCCTACAAGCCAAACAGCCTGTCTTGCTTCTCACCAGAGATAGCAGATTATGATTTTCCTAACAAGCTAAAGATGCCAGCTCATATAAGAACGTATGATGGCACTGATGATCCAGAAGATCACCTCCAGATCTTCTCAGGAGCTGCTCGGATCGAGAAATGGGGTGATCCCGAGTGTTGCTTGATGTTCATGCAAACCCTTGTTGGATCTGCACGAATCTGGTTCAACGGTTTGACGGCTGGAAGCATCCGAACCTTTGACGAGCTTGGCAAAGGATTTCTGGCCAACTTCTCACAACAAAGACGTTGTGTCAAGGATGCAACAAATATCTTCCAGATTAAACAAAAAGATGATGAAAGCCTGAAGAGCTTCATTGAAAGATACAAGAAAGAAGGCCTTACTTATGTCGGTGCCGACGAAAAGATGAAGGTTGTAGGGTTCATGAATGCCATCAACTCAAAGTATCTTACCAGGGAGTTCAACAAAAGTCTCCCTAGAACCCTTGAAGAGGCTTTAGAAAGAGCTGAAGCTCACATTCGGGGAGAAAAGGCTGTAGACATCAAGGAACAAAGAAAAAGGGGTTCTAGCTGGAGGAGCAACAGTCCTACTCGAAAGAGAAGCAACTATGGCACCTATGACAAAAGATCCAGAGGATCTGAGTCATGAAGGTCTGAAAGTAGGAACCCTCCAAGTAGAGACAGAAATGTCAATTTCACAGCCCTCACCAAAACTCCTCAAGAAATCTTAGCAACCGAAGAAGTTAAACACACCTTCAGACCTCCTTGTCCCTTGCCAAAAAGTAAAAGAAATGAGAACTCCAACCAATATTGTGAGTTTCATGAAGAGAAGGGACACCACACCAACGACTGCTTCCAACTCAAGAAAAGAATCGAAGAAGTTGTCAAGTCTGGAGAGCTGGCCCATCTGGTCAAAGGTGTTAAAGAAAACATGGCAGATGGTAAGAAGAAGGACGTTGCCATGGTCTTTGTTGAAAACGAAACCCCAAGCAAGCGACAAAGGTTGGAAGATTGGGAACGACAAGGCATCTACTTCCCCTATACCAAGGGAGAAAAGCACCGTGATCCACTTGTGCTTGAAGCCTTCGTAGGTTCCATCAAAACACAAAAGGCCTACATAGACACTGGAGCTGCCACTGAAGTAATGTTTGCCAAATATTTCAACCTTTTAAGCTCTGGAGAACGCTCCATGCTACGGCCTGCTGAAGCTGCCATAAAAGGCATTGCTGACATACCCATTAAGCCCTTGGGCGAAATAACGCTTGATGTAACCTTTTCTGATGGTCAAATGCGAAGGACTGAACCCTTAACCTTCGTTGTTTTAGACCTACCGTCTAGCTATGACGTCATCATTGGAAGGCCTGGGGTAGTAATCTTTGATATGACGGTTTCCATTAGCCGAAAAAGTGCAAAGTTCCCCACCAAAGAGGGTGTTGCAACCCTCCAACCTTCCACTTTGGTGTTAACCATCGATGAAGATCACAGCAAACTTGGTCTCAGCATCAACCCCAGATACCCTGATCAAAGGATACGGGTCAACACAACCCTTCCTGGTGATACTCTCACAAGGCTTGAAGCGTTGCTGAAAGATAACGTTGACGTTTTCGCTTGGTGCCCAGGTGACATGACTGGGATCCCATGAGATGTTGCTGAATATGAACTAAGGATTCCCTCCAACGTCAAGCCTATTGTTCAGAAGAAAAGAAGTCTTGCCCCAGAACGAAGCAAGGCTGCATGCCAAGAGGTTGACAAGCTGGTTGAAGCTGGTATCCTTCGAGAGGTAAAGTATCAATCATGGGTTGCAAACCCGGTGATGGTTAGAAAGCCTGATGATTCTTGGAGGATGTGCATCGACTTCAAAGACCTCAACAAAGCTTGCCCAAAGGATTGTTATCCTTTACCTGAGGTTGATCTGAAAATAGACTCGCTTACAGGCTTCCCCTTCAAGTGTTTTCTGGATGCCTATAAAGGTTATCACCAGATACAAATGAAGGAGGAGGACGAAGAAAAAACTGCTCTCCATACTGACAAGGGTATTTTCTGTTATAGAAAAATGCCCTTTGGTTTAAAAAATGCAGGTGCTACTTATCAAAGGTTGGTCGACAAAGCCTTTTCCCTGCAGATTGGCAAGAACATGGAGGCTTACGTTGATGACCTGGTCATCAAGAGCAAAAGTGAAGATCAAATGCTCGCTGACATACAAGAAACCTTCAACAAACTCAGAGAAATCAACATGAAGCTGAACCCTGTCAAGTGTTCCTTTGGTTTCGAAGAAGGAAAGTTCTTGGGTCACGTTGTAGGAAAGCATAGCATAAAGGCCAATCCGAACAAGGTTCGAGCCATCCTCAACATGAAGTCACCTCAGACCAAGAAAGAGGTTGAAAGCTTGAATGGCAAACTGGCTGCGTTGAAACGTTTCGTATCAAAGCTAGCTGAGAAATCGCTACCTTTCTTCAAGACCCTCAAAGGTTGCACTGACAAGAAAGACTTCAGGTGGACGGAAGAAGCAGAGGAAGCCTTCAACAGCATGAAACATCATTTGGCTTCCCTTCCCACAATTGCAACACCTGAAGCAGGGGAAACGATCTCTGTCTATCTTTCGGTTACTGATGAAGCCTTCAGCGCTGTTCTCACCATAGAAAGAGACAAAGCTCAGGTACCCGTTTATTTCTTCAGTGAAACGTTAAAGTTAGCAGAGGTCAAGTACCCTCCTTTGGAAAAACTGGCCTTAGCCTTAGTGCAAACCGCCAGAAGACTTCGAAGGTACTTTCAAGCACATCCCATACAAGTGGTCACTGACCAACCAATCAAAAATGTGCTTGAAAGACCTGAAACTTCGGGACGGCTAGCCAAATGGGCTGTTGAACTAGGTGATCACACAATCACCTACGTCCCAAGAAAAGCAATAAAAGCACAAATACTTGCTGATTTCATTGCTGAAATTCCAAGGGTGGAAATGGCCGAAGTTAACATCACCATAGATGAACCCATCGATCCGGAAGCCTGGAAGCTTTACACAGATGAAGCTTCCAGTGTTGAAGGATCAGGGGCTGGTCTTGTATTAATCAACCTTGAAGGGTTAGAGTTCACGTATGCCCTTCGTTTGGAATTTCAGACAACAAACAACGAAGCAGAATACGAAGCCTTGATAGCAGGACTCAAGCTTGCAAAAAAGATGATGGTTCACAAGCTTCAAGTGTTCACCGATTCACTACTTGTTTCCAATCAAGTGAACGATAGCTACATCGCCAAGGAACCTAACATGAAAAAGTACAGAGAAAAGGCCAAAGAGATCATGAACACCTTCCAGTGTTGCAAGATTAAACAGCTCCCAAGGTCTCATAACAAGAAGGCTGATGCTCTTAGCAAGCTTGCTTCGTTAAACTTTGCTCACCTTACTAAAAAGGTGTTGGTTGAAGTGATCAAACATCCTTCAATATCTGAAGTTGAAGTTCAAGACGTCATCACTGAAAACGAACCAAGTTGGATGACTCCATTTGAAAGGTTCCTGGAAAGAGGTGAACTGCCTCAAGATCCTGTTGAAGCTAAAAGAATTCGGATCAAGTCTAAGCAATACACAATCCAGGACGGAATACTCTATAAAAAAGGGTACTTGGCTCCATTGCTTTGATGTGTTGGTCCTAAACAAGGCAGGTACTTGATCAAAGAGGTTCACGAAGGAATATGTGGAGCTCATTGTGGTCCAAGATCAGTTGTGGCAAAACTCATGAACCTAGGTTACTTCTGGCCTACCATGCATCGTGATGCATCAGAGCAGTTGAAGAAATGTGAAGCTTGCCAGATCCATGCACCTGTCCCAAAGAGTCCCAAGCATGATTTGGTGCCTATCACTTCAGCATGGCCATTCCACAAATGGGGAATGGATATCGTTGGACCCTTCCCACCTGCTAAAGGAGGGGTCAAATTCCTGTTGGTTGCAGTTGATTATTTCACGAAGTGGCCAGAAGTGAAGCCTTTGGGAAAAATATCTGGAAAAAAGATAATTGATTTTGTATGGGAAAGTATCATCTGTCGATATAGCTTGCCTGGGGTGCTAGTTACAGATAATGGCAAACAGTTCGCAGAAAAGCCATTCAGTGCTTGGTGCAAAGAGTATCGAATAACACAAGTCTTCAGCTCTGTAGCATACCCTCAACCCAATGGGCAGGTTGAAAGAATGAACAGAAGTGTGGTTGAAGGGATCAAGACTAGACTGGGTCGTCAAGGGGGAAATTGGTTGGAAGAACTGCCAAGTGTTCTCTGGGCAATCCGAACCACTGAGAAAACAAGTAACAAGAAGACACCTTACAGCCTTACCTTCGGATCTGAAGCAGTCATACCTGCTGAGATTGGAGTCACCACACCCAGAACCCTTCATGTTGACGTCCAGGCCAACGAACGTGAAACATCACTCAATCTTGATCTACTAGAAGAAGCAAGAGACTTGGCAGCAATAAGAGAAGCCAAGTACAAGCAAAAGATGGAATCTTACTACAATGCCAAAGTCAAACACGAACGCTTCAAGCCAGGTGACCTGGTCCTCAGAAACAATGAAGCAAGCAAGAAAGAAAACCAAGGAAAGCTAGGACCAAAATGGGAAGGCCCCTACACCATCCTGGAATCTCACAAAGGAGGGTCTTACAAGCTTGCCAACATGGAAGGCAAGAAGCTCCCTCGACATTGGAATGGCAAGAACCTTAAAAGGTTCTTTGTTTAAGTTGTAAGGAAATGTTGTTCTCTTCAAAAAAGCTATGTAATGTTATCATCTAATGAATGAAAGGATCACTGAATCCTCTTTTGGAAATATTGTCTTTCTATCCTATGATCAGGTTGAGGACCTTGCAAGAAACTCCATGGCAAGGGCCATGTAAGGGGATGAGCTCCCAGGCCATTTCGCTCAATAGGTTCGAGGGTTGAACGGACCTATATAAGGGGTGAGTTCCTAAATCAATTCGACTCCATGAGATAAACAAAAATAACTTTATAAATCTCATCGACAGGCTTGAACAACCTACACCAATCGTTCCTTAAGTTTAAAAAATAAACTTACGAAAATACATTAAAAACACTTGTATAAGTGTATATAGGATAGTTGGTGACATGTTTGCCTAGACTACCTTAAGGATGAATGACTGCAGCGTTCAACCTTCGAAGGTGCTACCGGATAAACATTCCCAAACAACAACAAAGACAAACAAACACACAACAAAACAAGAAACAAATTAAGAATGAACAACAATAAAACTTAAACAACAGCCCTAAAAGGCCTAACATTAACAGGCTTTTAACAAAGCCGAAACAGTAGCATAATTGTTCAAAGGGCATCAGCCCACAACCATCAACGAACCATCACAGGTTCCAACAAAAGATAAAAGTGTTTAAGACACAACCACATAGTTAATTGTTTTAACAAACCAAGATGCTAAGAAAGCTACGAATAGAAGGTTCAGGCATCATTACCAGACCCTGAAGGCTTGAAGGTTTCATCCTTATTCCCAGCCTTGATCACCTTTGCTTTCTTCGCCTTCTTCCCCTTCTTTGGTAGCTTCTCTGCAAGACCAGCTTCAGAGGCTTCAACGCTGGCATCCTTAGAGAGTATATCAGTCATGTCCAAAGTCTCTTCACTATCACCTGAGTGTGCCCTCTTCCTTGAAACAGATTGAAGCACTTTAGCAGATACGGCTTCATTCAAACCAGCAGGCTTCAATTCCTTCAGCTCCTTCAAAGGTTTCCCATAAAGGGAAGAAACTTGGGCGACATAAGGATAGCTGGAGTGTTCCATCTTGAGGACAGTTTCCTTGAACACGTCCAAGGAGTTGGGTTGATAGAGAGAAGATTCTTCTAAGACTTGGCCAGACTCATGAGCTTTGAACCCTGCAACAAAACCTGCATGCTTACCATGGGTTAAAAGCTTGGTGTACACTTCTCCAAGGGCAGAGTTAAACTCGGCAGAGTGAAGGAGATAAGTAACGACTTGTTGGAAGCCTTCTTCAATTAGCCACTTGTTGTCACTCTGAGCAGCAGCAAGAGAAATTTCCAACTCCTTCTTTTCACTCTCAAATGCCTTCTTCTCTACCTCCAAGGCCAACTGATCTGCTTCCACCTTCAGCCTTGCAGCTTCATGCCTTGCCATCTCAGCCTCATGCCCTCTCTTTAATTCATCAATCAGGGCAATCAAAGTGATATCCTTTTGAGCATACTCCTTAGCATCCCTCTTCATGTCAGCTATAGATTGCTTCATCTCCTTCTTCTTCTTTGCAAACTCACTGTACTCACCCATAACTTTCCTAAACCTGCTGATCCCCTCGGGCAGCATAGCTGCCAAGTTGCAGGTACCCACCATCATCTTTGCTAGAAGAGCATCATCATCCAAGCCCTCAAGACAAGCCTTGGCACCTGGAGTAGCAAAGTGTGCCAAAACCTCCTCACACACAGCAGAAGACTTGAAACTATCAGTTGACTTCACATTCCACCCAGGCACATACAAACCCTCCTCATCAAAGCTACCAGACACATCTGTTTCCTTCACAACCGTAACCTTCTTACCCTTGCTTTTCTTCACAACCACATCCACAGGAGTATCATCCACTGTCTGATCTTTTTCATCATCAGATTCTTCAATGTCGTCACTAACCGTCAATGCTTCAGAAGGATCAGCAGGCTTGGCAGCTTTTAAAAGCCGTCTGCTGGATCTCCTCGTTGAAGCCTTAGATGAACTTGCCTTATCAAAACCCTTGACATTAGGGACAGCAACATAGTTGGTCCCGTCATACCTACCTTTCTCATACTTGGTTAAAGCATCCTCCCCATCTGCTGCTTCAGCATCAGCAAACACAACACCCGAAGCATCATCACCTTTAATGAAGTCTAGAGCCGACATAACTGCAAAAAATGCAAAGCATAAGGAAAAAACAAAAAGAAAAAATGAAATCAACAACAAACAAAAACTCATACCCTGATCATCCTTCATCACAACAGGATCTCTACCCGGCTTGTCCCAACGAGTGCTAACACCGGATAACACTAGGAATGGCTCAGCAAAAGGACGAAGCCTTGAAGGACAGGCTCTAAGAGCAGTTAAAAAGTTGTGATCAAGTTCAGACTCTGAAGGTTCCCCTTCGTTGAGAACAGCCTCAGGATGCCTCCAAACAGGCTTAAAAGGAAAAATTGAATCAGAGACCCAAAAGAACCTAGTCTTCCACTGCCCAACAGTTGTAACGTGGGAAGAAAGAAGGTTCGTCTCCACTGATGATCCCTCGAAAGTGAACCAGTCACCATTCTTGGCAAGACGAAAGAATCGCCTAAACATCAACAAAGTGGGATCATACCCTAAGGCTCTACACAAACATTCAAAGTGTAACACATGGCCAATACCGTGTGGATGGATTTGACCAAGGGAAACCCTATAGTACTCAAGAACATTCAATAGAAATACATAGAAGGGGTGACGAAGGTTTGCAAATTCAAAATGACGACAATATAAAGCAATGGAACCAGAGGGACAATCAGAAACAGCAAGTTGCTTGCCAGGAGCCACGGGATTAAAAGACAAGTCTATATCCCACTCCGAACAAAACGATTCAACCTCTTTTTGAGAGAGAGTTGAAAAAGTAACGGCCATGTCCTTTTTAGCGCCCATTGTGCTTAAAAAGGATGATCAGTAAACTATACAACAAGAAAAAAAGACTAACTTGCTGTGTTGAAAATCACGAAACCCTAAGAATGGATGAAACGGTTGTGGAGAAGAAGATGAAGAAAGTGAAAGAAGTAAAGTAAAAATGAAATGTGGAGGGGTTAAAAAGAAAAAAGGAAACGGTTATAATAATTTAAAAAACAACTGTCATTATGACATGCAGTAATAACCCCTGAACAGACTGCCACATGTCACATCAGGGTCCAATCAAAATTAAAACACGGAGTAATAACCGCCCAAATCACAGCGAACCCTCGAACCTTTCAAGCAAGGAATAAACTAAGAAAACAGTCAGAAGCTTTCAAGATACCTCATCAAACCTTCTGACTTGGGTAGCTCAAAGCAAAAATAAATAAACGATATTATCAAACGATGCTTAAAGGGTTGGAACCTACAAGGGTTCAACAACCAGCTGCATCCTAAGTCAAAAAGATGACTTGTCTCGTCATCTTTTTCATCGAGCAAAACAAACAAACTGATGGAGTAACATCAGTCAATAGACCGCAGGTCCATAGCAGCCACTTACCTTTTGTGGGATGTCCTTTAGTTGCAACAAGGATCAAGGTTATATGCTTTCTCCTTATGGAATACTCTCTTCTCTATAAATCAGAGGCTGATTCTCAGCCCTGATTACACCATCTCAATCACTCTCACTTCACTCTTATTATTCCCTTGGTCTCTCACGTGGGAAGAACAATCTTCTCCACTCGGATCTCGAGAACTTCCACTTCTGGCTTTGAGTTCATCTCAGACCAGAACCTTAAAGCATATAAAACAAATAATACAAGCCTTGAACCTCATTCTACGTTTGCAACGTAGAAGGACACCACAACATGCGTTAGGCAGAGTGGAACCCTTGAACCCCTGAACCTCCCTTGTGACTCAGAACCAACGTTAGGCAGTTATTTGTTGTAGCAACAAATATAAACTAAACAAACGATCATGAACATACGTAAAGAACATATTACCGAACAGTCATGAATACAATTGAACAAACACAACCTTTTCGTGTTTGTTCATTTAAATAATCGAATGAAAATACATGTTCATATACTTAACGAATGAGTGTAAAAGAACTTTTCATTGAACAGTTTGCTAAACGTTCACATTGTTTACAATCCTACTTATAGTCAACCAATAGGAAAGGTTGATATGTTCTATGTATATTTCATCTATAACGTTTTTGGAACATACGACCTGTTGAGTCGTTTAATATTTAACTAGATATTTGCTCGCATGGACACGCGGTTCACCAACGTATGATTATTTGGAGTAGTATAACGTATAAGAAAAATACAATAGAAATATTTTATTAAAATTTAAAACCAACGAATACACATTTTATTCAAATATCACTAAATATTTCCTTATACACCACATTTTTAGTTTTAGTCTTGACATTCCCATCACCATCAAGTATAAGTAATTTCACCCCTGCCCTGCTTTTAACTCTTGACAATACGACATAAAGTTGGTCATGTGAGAATACAGGGTTTAAACCTTGATGAGATCATTTATAGCGATCTCTACTGCTTTCAACCTGGTTAATCTAAGCAACTCAAAAGTGTTAAAACATTGCGACGTTGAAATGTCCAGAAACCATAAGGACGAACTGTTAAGCTCCAAATTTCCATTGTCTTTGCACAATGTTAGTTTGCATGATAAACATGATCTCTTGATTTTCTCTTTCAGTTGGGTCTTTCATCATCTCAAGATTAAATTCTCAGCAAGTTTACATTACGAAACATATCACTACCCTCTTGATTACAAGAAGAAAAAATCGTAACTTATCTTGAAAATTTCCATTTTAACAATCAATGCAGCATTAAACCTTCAACAGAAGAATTCATATATTAAATCTACTTCATAAGCATACATGTTAATTATGTCAAACAAAATCACTAAACTTTGATTATGAGATGGTTCTATGAGAAATTCTAGGGACATAAATATACGTATGGTGGTATTAAGCCATATATGTAACATACTAATTGAATATACAATAATAATATAACATACAAGTCAATATAGTTACAAAGACGAATGAACCATCCCTGAAATGGCAGATGCTTGGAGTTTATCAAAGACTAAAATATCTTAGAATAGTATATAATACCACATATTTTGAGGCAACTGATGATCTCGGGAAAAGAACAAAGGTTTAACAAGTTTTAAAATTTCCTCCATTGGAACCATTATTTCAGTGTAGCACAGCAGACGCAAGCACCAGTGAACTTGTACTTAGACCATAGGGTATGGAGGAGACCCATTATCCATGCCTTGCCTCCATCTCAGCTGCCACGTCAGCGTGGGGTAGGAGCATCCATGAGATGATGGTCCTAGGGGTGTGGAGAGAGGCCCATCATCATTTATTGTTTTTCCTTTTTTTTTATTTTTTATTAAATAATATTATTAATAAAATAAAAAGTAAAGATGTATTTAAAAAAAAACAAACATTTAAATTAAAAAAAAGGTACTCCTAAAATTTTTAAAACGTCCAACACTTAAAAAAAACGTACACTACAAATTAAAATAAACAAACACTTAAATAAAAATAAAAAACATAGCGAACACTTAAAATAAAAAACTACGAATTATATATTTTTGCAATCATCTCCTTCATCTTGAGCAACACGGGACGGTCTGCTTCGGGTTACTCGTTGATATCTGATGTCATTATTCGCCATTCTTCTATTTGGCGATCTTCATTCTTTTGGCGAGCGCTTTCCTCCACCCTCTTTTGCTTTAAGCGAAGTTTTTCTTCGACTTCGCGTTCCTTCAATTTCTTCTTCTCTGCTTGAGTTTCGCTAAAGGTATTTTTGAAGGATGCCAATTCAGCGACCAAACCTTCAAGCATTGACCCGCTCCCGCTCCCTGACGCGGCTTGTTTTTTTGCCGCCGCTTGCCTTTTAGCTTTGTCCCTCCCTACGGGTCGTGGCTCCTCTTGAACTCGAACGGTATTATCCTCCAACTCTGGGTCTGGGTCGTCATTTATATTTATTTGACAACGATCGGTGGACCCGCCTCCCATGCTATAATCGCCCGACTCTGAAGTTTTGGTTCGCTTGGCGCTTGCAACCTCGTTTGGAACCGGTGACCATTTGGAACTTGTCTTCAAAACCATCCATGAACGAACATGAGGAAAAACAGCTCTATGCTTGTCTTCATATCTACGCATCGCCTCCTTGAATATCATATCCTCGTTAAACCCACTTTGAGGATTCACATACAAAGGGTTATAAAACTTGATGAACTTCCCGATTGTATTATTCATTTTCCTCCACTTAGAACTTATCGCCTCTTGTCTGCGATAAACTCCTTGCTCCATCAAGTCGTGAAACTTCTTTCCCACTTCAAGGTATAAACTATCTCCCGTTGATTAGTACCTACGTTTTTAAATAAAACGTATATTAGAGAAAAAAAATGAAACAAGTATTGTATAGTAATAAAAAATTTAAACGTAACAACTATTGTATAGTGATAAAAAAATTAAACGTAACAACTATTGTATAGAAATAAAAAAATTAAACGTAACAACTATTGTATAGAAAAAAAAAATTAAACGTAACAACTATTGTATAGTAATAAAAAAATTAAATGTAACACATATCGTAAATTTTTTTTTTACCAATGATGGGATCTTTCGAAGTAGCCAAATACGCTTTCGCTAAAGCTTCTTCTTCTATTTTCGTCCAAGGGAGTTTTTTATACGACCCTTCTTCTTTATCTTGACCTTGTTTTTTTTCCCCTTCCCCTTCGAACGTTCCACTTGTGTTTCGGGCACCTCCTCCACCTCGTCTTCTTCTTCATCTTCGGGTTCAAAAATGGGTTGTCGTTGTTGTGACGTTTGTGTTTGGAGAGATGGGTGGAATGGCGGAGTTTGTAAAAGTTGGGTAAAAGATTGAGGGTTATGGTGCATTTGCATTTGACTAAATTGGTTAAAGGTAGTGGGGCTTTGGTGCATTTGGGAATATTGGGAGAAAGGGTTGGGACTTTGTTGGAAACCCGAAAATGTAGCCCAAGTTGGATCAATTGGCATCGTGTAACCCGGTGTCGTGAACGGGTTTGGAGTCGGGTTGTTTTGATTACGTTGTGGTGTTTGATTCGGGTTTGGGTTGTTTTTGTAGGGATCCATTGCAAATTATAAAAAATAAGAAAGAGATAGAAGTATTTTTATAAAAAGAGAGGATGATTGTGAGGAAATAGGGAGTATTTTGTGGGTTTATATAGGATTTAAATTAGTTTTTTTTTAAACGGTCA
The DNA here is from genome assembly GCA_032199755.1 of Ambrosia artemisiifolia. Taxonomy (NCBI): domain Eukaryota; kingdom Viridiplantae; phylum Streptophyta; class Magnoliopsida; order Asterales; family Asteraceae; genus Ambrosia; species Ambrosia artemisiifolia. The sequence continues at coordinate 16,664,768 of CM063519.1, forward strand.
CAAAAGCAAAGGGTCCCACCTCCAACGTTCAAATCAAACGGCTCTTTGGCCAGGCACAAACGGCAGAATTTGGCCGCCTATGCCGCCCCACCTCCATGCCGCCCCAGGGGGGTGGTGTAGCGAGGCCCGACATAGGCATGCCCCTCCTATGCCGCCCCCCACACCCCGTGGTCTTAAGACCATCCTTAGTTCTTATAGTGAATTGATTAATTCTGGAATTTTCATCCATGCAAGTCCTCATAATATCAGATTTTATCCGCTTCAACAGCCTTACTGCCACCTTGTTTCTTCTACAATACACCGTTTGGATGAACTTTAAGCTAACCCGGATTCTGCATCACACAAAATTCCGGTGACATTCCAAAAGAAGTAAAGAAAGACAATTTCGCACTTTAGATTTATCTTATCACTAAATTGAAGCTGAACTCCTTTAATAATAACAATTTAACTTTCATTTTTACAACATCTTTGAATCCAACTTGGAACGGTTACAACCTAAACTGGAATAACATACAACTAAGATAGATAAACATAAGAAACTTTTGAGTTGATAAGAAAACTCACGGTACTACCTCGACCTCCAAGAGATATTTTGTTACGTTATTTTATGAATGACCGACTAAATTTAAACGCACAACCTACAACTTTAAATACAACTAATTAGTATGAAACGACCAATATATATACAGTTATAATAAATAATCAAATGTTTTGCAAGAAATTAGAAATAACCTGCTTAAAAGTAGGTGATCACAATAAATGGAGATTGGTCTCCATGATGTTTCCGTACCTGAAAAACCTGTCATTTCATAGTTACACCCTTGCATCCTACCCATCACCCGACCCACACGCCACCAGTAACAACCAAATCAAGCCAACATATACTAATCTTTTCAACATTGCATCAATCGAATTAGTTCATCAATCCATCGAATATATCGGCAAATCTGTTTGTTTGTTGCCCAATTTATTACCAAGAGCCGGTGTAGGTACAGGTGCATCAACTGGAATAACACCATCTGTAATTCAAAAAGCAATACATGAACAAAATATATTAGGGACAAACAGAAATCAAATAGAAACCAATCATACAATGTAAAGAATTATGTATTTACCAGATTGTATCATAGGAGACAAGTCGGCCAATGTTTGTAGTGCATCCAAGCTAGAAGCTGCACCTTCATAAATGAGAAGGTGTAAGAACAACTAAGATGTGAAATTGTTTTGTAATTGTATACTTGTGCAATGAGTGGTCACAATTAATATCATCAATATTCTGAGAATTATAAGAAAGTGATTAACCATTATAGAAAAGCATTATGTTGCCTTTTCTTTTACCCATGTGATGAAGATTGGTCAATGTTTTCATCTCTAACCTCAAAACCAACAACTTCTTTTGTACAGCTACAGGCCTCCCCACCATAACCAAATTCATTAAAGAAACCGTACATGATGACTTTTAAGGTCAAAACAGATCTAAAAGGACTGTATTGAAACAAGTGTTCATACCTTTATATAAAGATTATTAGCATCATCTAAAATCATTAAATTCACAGCAGGGTCTTTGTATTCGAATTCCTACAAAAAAAACGATTCATATTAGATGATTCATATTAATTCGAATTCCTACTTATAACTAAGAAGCTTTCACAGTAGATTCTTCTCCATTACCATTACTACACTCATCATCACTACCATCTATATCTTCCACATTCTTTAAGCTATTTAGTTTTTCCACCTCTGTATCAACATGAATGTTCCAAAATAAATCAGACACATAATAACCTACTGATTTCAATGAACATGGGTATGAAGTAATTCAAATTATACCTCAGGGAAACATTGTTTCTTATCATCAATCTGAGAAGCAACCTTCCAACACAAGCTTCCATTATGTCTCTAAACCTCAAACAAACGGTTCTTAATAGTTAATTATTATACACTATAAACCGAGAATGGGAATCATCTAATTAGAAGAGTGGATATGAACAAAACTGTCACCCGTCACCATTGCTCTAACACTATAACAGCTATCATCATCATCATCTAAATCGACCATTTTCATCTGGATTAGCTAAAATCTTGACACCGTTATCATTTGTTGAGACAGCCAATAGAAGCCCTTTCTTGTTGAACCGTATGCAAGAAGAAGCCTGCACATATTATAAAATATTAATATACATGGATTTGCACAAAAATTCACAATGATGTATCAGAGAGATATGATATCTAAATGAATCGTCGAATGAATACCGGTAAACCACCATCAGCATCGATGGTCATCAACAACTTTACACTATCCATATCCCAAATTTTAAGAAGACACTCATCACCAGCAGCAAGAAAACGTTTTTTTTTTTGTAGGGTCAAACTACACAATGCCAACTGATCGTTTTGCGAGCCCGTTATATGTTCGCTTGAAAGCAGCTTCACTTTCAATTCTTGAACACATATTGTTATTCAACCATGGTTTTATTTTCCTATCAATTGCAGTCGAGAATATAAAGTGGTATAAATAGAAACAAATAATTAATAGCATTTTAAAAACTTAAGAAATCAGGCATATGCGATATAGCTTTGCATTCTACCTTAGCTGGTAAAACATATCTTGTTCTTATTTATGGGATGCTCTGCTCTAGGGTTGTCAACTTTCTAGCACCGATCCACTTATCAAGATAAAAACCTAAAAGATAAACCAAAAAAAAATAAAATATGTCTTCGAGCACAATATGCAATTAAAAACATAAAACAACATTGTACAAAAACTCTTGTGAGGCGTTTAAATGTTGACATTAGCTATTATCATTGTATTCGAGTTCTCACCCAATGAATTTGTGCAAAACTAAACAAATATTTATAAATCGACACGAATAATCAGAGCAAAGACGATAATCAGAGATACTTTTGGAAGGCAGATAGCAAAGTTTCTTACCACATCCTGAGAGTCTTCATGTTCAATGCGAAGCTCTGCTGGTAAGGTTTTAGAATGAATTAATGGAAGTCCACATCAGCAGTAGCAGCTTCCGCAGTCGTACATTCAGTGCTTGCTTTGTAAAATATGAACCATAACTTGCAGCCACAAAAACATACCCAACGTCCCTGAAATCAAATCTCACGGTTAATGATTAGGGTTGAGGAAGAATGAAGCACACACATTCGGATGATCAAGAAGAATAAGATAAATGATAGATTGAAATCAATAGCTCTAATAGGAAGCGGCGCAAATAGGCTGGCAAATCGTGTCCTAACAGGTTAACAGGTCTCTGACGCGCGCGAACAAATCAAGTTCTAAACATGAACACGACTCGTTTAACTCATTTATATCTCATGTTTATAACACAGTTTTATGTTTTATGTACCAAAAAAGTGAAATGAAAGATTTTTGCCTCTTAATTCTAAGTATTAAAAAAAGTCAAAAAATCAAATAGTGTACTTTTCAGTCAAACAGGTCTTATCGTGTCTTAACAGGTTACCAATGTCAGGAATTTTTTAGGGTTGAAGTCACACACAATCACAAACGATGATGACACAACAAAAAAGGAGATCTATGGAAGAGACATAGATATCAGAGAAGGATGAAGGAGAAGCACGATTAAGAGATTTAGGGTTTAGAGAAAGAAACTGATTTATAACTTGAATATTGTTTGACTTATAATCAGGAAATAGAAAGTTATTAATGTGATTTAATTTAATTTTTTTTAGGAAAGGTAATAAAGGTCAGCGATTTTGACCAAATTAATATTGACTAATTTTTTATTTTTAGGAAAGTTATTAATTGTTTGATATGTTGAAGAAATTTAAGTTTTAATTCAATTTGGATTTAAAAAAAAAGAAAAATTTATAAATTTTATGGTTGTGCCATGTGGCACAATATGGGAAAGAGAGATAATTGAAGGTGAAATGTGAGAATGACAAGTGTCAAAATTGAGTTTGTTTTATTAGATGTATAGATTTCTTATATTATACACTTGAGAGACGTAAAACCATAATTAATAGTTTATTAATAATGTGGGTATATATCGATTTCACATCAAAACATAGAAAACTAACAATTTTGTGTGGACATTACGGGGGTATCTCCTTTAGTTGGTTTAAGGGAAAACGGGTTTGTAGCTAGACAAACATCGAGAAATGTGAAATCAAAGAAAGTGGATAATCACGCTAAAGCTTGTGAAAAGAACCAACATGTCTTTGTCCCCTTGGCCTTTGATACCTTCGACTCCCTAGCACCAGAAGCTATTTGTTTTTTGATCAGGGTCCTACGAGTTATCAACAACAACAGTTCATTTCCAGGGGCCCAGGGGGGTTGTATTTGGTAGATTAATGTTCGCAATTAAAAAAGGGTGGCGGCTCAACTTGTTACTCGTCTACCCTCTATTTTGATATAACTTGAAAATTTTTCAGGAATGAAAAAATCAGATATGACTCTTTAAAAAATACGTATCATTTCACATCAAAACTAACGAGCTAGATGATCGAGAGTTACATGTACCATAAATCTATAAATAATGGCAAAACTATCTTAGGGGCTGCTTGGTTGATTAAGTACTGAATCATTAAGATGGTCTGAATGGTTAAAAGGCTCTGAATGGTTAAGAGCTGAATCATTCAGCATCCCTTATTAGCTTAATGGTTCAGCACTTAATCATTCAATTCAAATGCTGAAACAAACAGTCTGAATGCTGAATGATTTAGACCTGAATGGTTAAGAGGCTGATTAAAAGACTACCAAACAGCCCCTTAATCTTAGCAATTTTAAGTTTTTTTTTTTCATCATAAAAACTAAAAACACAGTCAATAATTTTGTGTTTTTCACTTTCAACTTGTCAAAATCAAGCTACCCTTTTAAAAAGACGGTTTGAATGTTATTAAACGAAAAAAAAAAAAAAAGTCATACCGAATTTTCCTTGAATATTATTTTCTGAATAAAAAATAATAAAAATTTCAAATTCCATAACTAATTTCAGTAGATATCCGTACAAGTCATCACTAGTTGGTACGATGTTATCAACTTGTGTTCTATAAGCCTGGTGGGTATAGGGACTATTAAGGATGGAGCCCTATTAAATAGGCAGGAGTAATTATTAAAAAGAATCAAGATTAATACTCCTTCCGTCCCAATTTAAATGTCTTATTTTCCTTTTTTGTTTGTTCTAAATTAAATGTCCCTTTCCAAAAATAGAAATGTAATTTTCAGTTTTGCCCATAAAAGACAAAACACATCACCACTTTTAAGGATATTATTGTCATTTTACCACATACAAACAAAATATTTCTTAAAATGTGTGTTTTTTGAACTACGACATTTAAATTAGGACGGAGGGATTATTTACCTATGCCTTTGTTTAGCCGATCACGAGATTAGAAATTCAGCACAGCTCGGCACTTGACCTACGCTTGGATGGAATAGTGACTTCATCGGTGAGATGATGTGTCACAAGTCCCCCAAGGGGAACACCGCCCCCCTTCAAAATCGGTGACTTCGAGGGTTATTCCCCGTTCTCCCCGAGTTAATAGTATTGTAATTTATTATATATAATAATATTATTTTCAAACTTTTCTTTTCTTTTATATATAATAATATTATATAAAATAATAAAAAAAAAGAAGGGAGAATGGGAGAATTGGAGGAATACCATTTCCAAACTTTGAGGGATGAAAGGGGGAAAATGAGGTGGCGCTGATGTGACATTTGGGGGAGTTGGGGGAATTGCTCTCCACACCATATAGCCTTAGGGTTGTCTCCGTCTTAAACGTCTTGCAGAGGACAAAAGGGATAGACCACTTTTATTGTTTGTTAAATATATGGGGCAATAGAAAGGGGTGTTTTGGGTTTTCTTGAACATGCTACACCGCTCCCTTGGATTGTCCCAAAAAGGAGGACAACCCCCCTTAGCTTATGTGGCAACCTATGTGACATGGGGGACAACCTATTTGGGTTGTCCCCCTACCCAACAGCCTAATGTTACGGTAACGGTACACCTTTAAAATAATTTACACACTCACATCTGGGCACGCATATCATCGTGGTGCGGCATACCTCCTATTTATGCGTATTGTGTTTGTGACCCGTGGCAGTTGTATAAAGGTATATCAGGAAACAAATGGTGAAAAAAGATTCTTCATGGGATTATTATTACGACTTGTTGGTGTATTTGGATTGCGAGGAATGAGAAGACCTTTTAAAACAACACGAATAGTGGGAGACGTGTTTTCTATGATGTTACTAGTCTATCTTTCTTTTGGTTTAAAAATAGGACCATTTTTTTAGGAATTGTCTTGGTGTGATTGTCGCAAGTCACCTATGTATATGCTGTAATTTTTCCCATTCGGTCCTCGTATTGAGGACCGTTTTAGAGGTGGTGTGAATAAAATTGAATCTTCAAAAAAAAAAAGTATAGAGTAATACATAGTGTATGGGTCTGACAAGTAAAATACAGGCCATAATATTATAATTGTCAGACCAGTGCCCTATACGCCGCGTATTACGCTATACACAACGAAAACGTGTATAAATAAAGGTTGGGTGTGCGAGAGCCTTTATAATAAAATAAGCAGCTCCAGAACAATCTTCACCTTTCATTTAGAGGTCAACCGATCCACCAAATCCATCATTACAATAATATCTTATTTCACCTTCATGATCACCACCTCCATCTGCTTCACATCACCACCATGATTCACCACCACCTCCTTATCACCACCGTCCTCCTCCTCCTCCTACCACCGTCTTCCGCCGTAGACTTCCTCTTCAACTCCTTCAACTCCACCTCCCTCTCCTTATACGGCAACGCCACCATCCAATCCACCATCCTCTCCTTAACCAACTCAACTCCAAGCCAAACAGGTCGTGCTCTCTACCCACATAAAATACCAACAAAAAACTCGTCTCTTATCCTACCCTTTTCCTCTTCTTTCATCTTCTCCATGGCCCCATCAAAAAACGTCCTTCCTGGACACGGGTTTGTCTTTATCTTCACACCCGTTACAGGTATTGCCAACACTAGCTCAGCTCAAAACCTCGGTCTTTTTAGCCGAACTGTTGATGGGTTGGTGTCAAATCATGTGTTTGGCATAGAGTTCGATGTGTTTAGGAACGAGGAGTTTAAGGATATTAATGATAACCATGTTGGCATTGATGTCAACTCGTTGACTTCTGTTAATAGCTCTAATGCTGGATATTATGATGATGTGGATGGAGGGTTTAGGGTTTTGAAGCTTAATGATGGAAGGAATTATCAAGTGTGGGTTGATTATAAAGATTTTGTTATTAATGTTACTATAGCTCCTGTTGGTGTTAAGAAGCCTAGAAGGAGTTTAATGAATGTGTTTTTAAATGTTTCTGATGTTTTTGAGGATAATATGTATGTAGGGTTTACTGCTTCTACTGGGACTTTAACTCAGAATCATAGGATTTTGAGTTGGAGTTTTAGTAACTCGAATTTTTCGATGAGTGAAGGTTTGGTTACTGAGGGATTGCCTTCATTTGTGTTGCCTGGTGAGAGTGTTGTTAAGTCAATAGGGTTTGTTGTTGGGGTGAGTTTAGGGGTTTTGTTTGTGGTGGTGAGTTGTGGTGTGGTTGGGTTTGTTTGGGTTAGGAGAAAGAGGCGGTTAGCGAAAGAGCGAGCCGATATGGAGGATTGGGAATTGGAGTATTGGCCTCATAGGATTCCATTTCAAGAGATTGAATTGGGGACAAAGAGTTTTAGTGATGAGAATGTGATTGGGATTGGTGGGAATGGGAAGGTTTATAAAGGGGTTGTTGGAGGGGTGGAAATCGCGGTGAAGCGAATTAATCATGATAATAATGATGGTGTTCGCGAGTTTTTGGCTGAGGTTTCGAGTCTTGGGAGATTGAAACATAAGAACTTGGTTGGGTTAAGAGGGTGGTGTAAGAAAGAAAAGGGTAGTTTGATCTTGGTTTATGATTATATGGAAAATGGGAGTTTGGACAAAATGTTGTTTGATGGTGACAAAATCTTGAATTTCGACGATAGGATGAAAATCTTGAAAGATGTAGCGAATGGGATTTTGTATCTACACGAAGGGTGGGAGGCGAAGGTATTGCATAGAGACATCAAGTCGAGTAATGTGTTACTTGATAAACAAATGAATGCAAAGTTAGGCGATTTTGGGTTAGCCCGGATGCACCAACATGGTCAAGTGGCTACCACAACTCGTGTGGTAGGAACCGCAGGGTACCTAGCACCTGAGGTGATCAAGACAGGTCGAGCGTCAACACAAACAGATATTTTCAGTTTTGGGATTCTAATTCTTGAAGTTATATGCGGAAAACGACCAATAAAGGAAGGAGACATCCCTCTGGTCAATTGGGTAACCGAACTAATGCAAAAGGACAAACTTTTCGACGCTATAGATGAGAGGCTAATGGCTATGGATGCTCTCGACCATGAGGAGGTCGAATGGGTGCTACATTTGGGACTATTGTGCGCGCACCCGGATGCAAAAATGAGGCCAACAATGAGGCAAGTTGTCAAGGCTTTAGAAGGCAAGAACAAAAATGAAGTAGATGAAGGTGAAGGTGATGAGGATGATATGAAAGTTTACTTATTAGAAAGGATGAAATCTCAAAACCTATGGTCAAAATATGCACAAATATTAAGTTCAGGATCAGCATCATTCTATTCACATCCAACATTTGGGGAGATAAGAACTGGTATTTCTTCTTCTATGTCATATTCATCATCTGATATTGTAGAGGGTAGATGATTTAATTGTATAGATATACAAACACTTAAAAAAAAAATTCAATGGTTTTGTGATATGGGTTATTTATTTATTACCTTTTTTTTATACATTTGTTTGTTTAGACAAGAAAATGATGTATTTATGTAACAATATGTTGCGGTTTATTTGTAAATATAAATATGCCATTGTTCTCTGTTTTGTGGAAGATGGGTTCGGTTTTAATAGGTAAAGATGCACAACAACATACACTTTGATACATATTTGTTGATAATCGACTCCAACTAATACCCTCTTGGTTATTATATAATCTTGATACACCAAAAATGTGCTACGCATACGACTTCAAATGAAACATGTATCGATCAATCTTTTGAACTTAATAGGTCTAAGTGATGCAGGGTAGAAACACAAACAGAGTAAAAAACCTTCTAAGAAACAATGATTTTATTTTGAATCCTATTTGTATCGAAATGTAGTTAAGAAAGTTCTGTTTTTAGCTTATTTGCTTTTGTATAGTGGTCAAACTCAAAGTAGAATTGTGTTAACTTTGAATCCTCTTTGTATCACAAATGAAGTGTTCAATTTTGCTATGATAAGATCATGTAGAATAAATAAATAAATAAATAATTGGAGATGTTAGTAAACTCAGAAAGATTTTCGAAATTGCCTAGAAAGAAAATTTATCGACAAAATAATTAGAGAGAATTACACAGATTGTCCTTTAGTTTTACCCAAAATTGCATGTTCTGTCCTTTTTTTGAATTTTTAACTCCCTGTGTCCTTTGTTTTGTGCACTTGTTACACCCTATGTCCTTTAGGGTAACGTCCGTTAAAAACAAACGGTTTCTTAGACATGTGCCCCTCACGTGAGGGGCAATATTGTCTTTTCACCCTCAAAAGGACAATCTGTGTAATAATAATAATAATAATAATAATAATAATAATAATAATAATAATAATAATAATAATAATAATAATAATAATAATAATAATAATAATACAAAGATGATTATTTGTAACCCACCTCTACATTTCAATTATGTAACCATCATCAAACAAGAATCCAGATTAAAGATACAAAGATGATTATTTGGTTGAAGATTTGATCTGGGAAAATTGAAATGACCTTTTTCCACCTCGGCCGCCGCCGCCACTCCTCCTGTGACCCCGTAACCACCTCGGCCTGCCACCAACACCCGACGCCACCCGAACCTGTCACCATCCTCCACTACCAATCGGTTATCATCACTCAAACCCTATACCCGACGACCACCACCAGCAATAATCCTCCCCGATCTACCACAGACCACCACCACTGTTACCCTAATATTGTAATAAAAAGGGGGTTTTACCTTGTTATCAGATCTGGACCGATTGGAACTCGCGACACCCTCACTATTGCCATCGTGTTCCTCCCTTCTTCCCTACCGAGTTCTCCCTCTCTCTCTTCTGCTTCTCTCTTTCTGTTGACTCTCTCTCTCTATCTCCGCGTCTCTCTCTCTCTCTCTACAATAATAAGCAGTTGAAGCAAAAGGTATAGTGATGAGGGGTGGTGGTGGGGTTCTGTCATCGGAGCTCGCCGGAAGAGGAGGAGGTCGCCGGTCCTCCTCTCTCTCCGGCTCCCTCTCTTTCTCTCTCTAGGTTGATGTGGGTATGTGGGATAAAGATGATGTTTGTCTGGTTGTGAATGGGTTTTTTTTTTTAAGTTTTTTTTTTAAGTTTTAGACGAAAAGACAATATTGCCCCTCACGTGAGGGGCACGTGAGGGACTTAACGTTTGTTTTTAACGGACGTTACCCTAAAGGACATAGGGTGTAACAAGTGTACAAAATAAAGGACACAGGGAGTTAAAAATTCAAAAAAAAGACAGAACATGCAATTTTGGGTAAAACTAAAGGACAATCTGTGTAATTCTCTCAGATAATTACCTTAAAAGATATAAATGAATAATCATCTTAAAAGATATAAATAAAATATGAAAAATAAGGATATGTACGTGTCTTTAGTCAAACATTTTATGCTAACCAAAACCAGTTATAGTTTGAACAAATAAGATGGTTTGGATTTTTTCTTTTGTTGGAAGCAAAAGCAACGAACGGAAGAAAAATCAAACCCGTGTTAGGTTAAGTATTCATTGTGTTGGATATATTCTTCATATCTACAAACCCCCTCACTTATCTACACATTCCGAAACATTCCTGCCATACATCCATATATGTTTCACTTTATTGACTTTTATGTCAGCAATTATTAGGTGTCAGATCAATCATCTTATATGCCTCATATGATACCATACGCCTCATATGCCATATCTGGGTTTTTTTAAAAGAAACTATGGTTTTCCTTGGTTGCACGTTTATTTTTTAAAAATTTTAAACGTTTGGTATACGACATAAATATGTTACGAGTTATACTTTGTAAGAAACGTTACAAATTATTTTTTTAATGACATACACATGTTTTTTTTATTTTAAACATCTTACAAACAACTTATACGTTTAACTTAGTTAATAATACGTCATTTTAGATGTTTGAGTTTATTATTAACATTTTTAACAAATTTAACAAAAATTTAAGCAACTAAGAAAATCACATCAAGACAAACATACTAAAAAATAACAATACACAGCCAAAATAAATCATCCATTAATAACATGATGCGAGTTTGTACATAAAAAAAACAAACTAAAACATACCATAAAAACTAAATAAACCTCCAACCAACCATCCTAACCCTCACCCGCGTCATCCCTATCCGAATCCTGTGCTGACGGCGGTAAATCGGGCAACGGGCGGACACCCCCTCGCTGCAAACTCTCCATCTCTCGGTCAACCAGCCACCCACATAACTGCTCGACGGGCAATTGATCGGAACCGCTGTTGCGTCCGAGCAAAAGGAAAATATCGACCGCAGGCCCGTGCAATAACAGTGATGTATCCGCCGCAGTAAAGATAACCCTTTTTCTTTCGCTTGTACGCCTCCGCAAAAAACTCCGCCAAACACTGATGTAAAGCGCACAACCGACCAGTAAATAAGTGTAACACCCCGACCGATGGCGGAAACATCGGGATGTCACGTAGTGACGATTGTTCAATAGCTCGTGGACTAAAAGTGACAATATAATTTAAAGCAACATGTTCATTACATTGAGAAATGGAAAATACGAATTGTCTTAAACAGGAAAATACAAAACATAAAGAGATTTATTCATTTAGGCTCTAAGTCCATGCCTAAGTGTGACGATCAACTTCACCTGAAACATGTACGAAAATAATTTGGTCAATACAAAAATGTATTGGTGAGCATACCCTGCTTGAAAGCCGTATAGAAAAGTGTTTTGCAATATATGTGCTATGATATTGTAATATGTAAAAGGGTCAAAATCAAGCCTCACGTCGTTCAATAATCGTTCACACATCGTTCAAGAAAACCATAACATTGACCAAGGACTTAACTCGTTCACGTAAGTAACCAAGGGAAATGATTCGTAGTACTACTCATTGTTAGGTACGGCCCAAAGGTTAATGACTTTGACAAATCGTTCATACAATTCACACAAACATATCCAGAGCACATTGCTTGTAAATAACATACGTAAGTTTAATAATAATTGTACATGAGTCACCCCAAAATAGTAAGACCGTAAAAAGGGGAAAGATATACTCACTTTCGCTAGTGGTTATGTCGGTACTTGTAGCGAGTGTGAGTGAGGCGAATCCCGAAGACTCAACCTAAGTAGTAAACGATCTAGTATAAGTGTTTTGAACTTAATCGAGTCTAGGGTTCCTAATCTAAGGCATCTAGGGTGTTAGGTCTAGGTATTGGGGTTACTACGTTTGTTATCAAATGTAATGCGTCGAGTTGAAAGGTATGGTTCGTAAGTATCGCGAGGTGAAAATCCATGGAAAGCTTTATGTGTATAACTTAGGTTAATATTGCAAAATATTTATCAAGTTATAAATTATAAATAAGGATATTGGAAATGATTTTGATAAGTTTTAAATCTATAATTATTTATATTTGTTTTATTAAATATAAACAATTATATTTATTAATAACGGAGATGACGAAAATGATAAGTATCCTTGAGTTTGTAAAGGTAGTATTTTCTGAGTTTACAAAATAATAAATTTAACTCAGAAGATCTTGGTAATTTATATATAAAGGTATTAATTTAATTTGTATTATCAAAATGGCATAAATTTGGAATAAAATGTAAAATAGTTGTAAAAATAAAGTTTTCTGTGAAAACTTCATCTTTTGACCTTAAAGGTCTGAAATAATTTTTTTATAAAAGTTTTGGTGATAAAAATCTATTTATTATAAATTTTATACGTTTTAAAAAAAAACTAGTTTATTAACCAAAAATGTAATATAGTATGAAAACAATTTAAAACTGAGTAAAACTGATGTGGAAATGTTTATAATATGTAGAAATATATTCCCACCAATTTTCATAATTAATTAAGTTAAATTCGAATTTATATGAATTAAATATGATAAATAATACATAAATCCGAAATAATTACTAAACACTTTCTAAAAATAAAAGTTTTTGTAATAACTTAGCCTACTGACTTGGAACGTCTCATAATAAATTTTATATGATTTTTCTGATAAAAATCTATTTATTATGAATATTGTTTGTTTAAAATTAATTTAACAAATAAAAATGAGATAACCTGTGAAATCATATCAAAACAGAGGGAAAATAGCATGATAATTATTCTAACATAATGAGATACATTCCTGGTAATTTTCATGCTTAAATACTTTATATTCGAATTTATATGAATTAAACAAGATTAAGGCATATTAAAAATGGTTAAAAATACTAAACGGTTTCTAAAAATTCCGAAACTTTTTCTAAAACTTCTAGTCAGTAACATGAACAGGTCTACCAAGTTTCATAATTTTTAGATCAGTAACAAGCGAGTTATTGAATTTCAAAGTTCTATAAATTTTTAAATGTAAAATCCCCAAAAATACCTAGAACACCCTATCCTTAGAATTTGCAATTGGAACCCTTAGAGACTATAATCGGTACAACATTTAGAGGGCTTTTAACCTACTGATAATAAGTAAGAAATGTACAAAATGAATTGGAAAAACTCACGGTTTTGGTAGTCCAAAATGACGAAAGAAAACCGAGAAAAATGTGAATAAAGAGCTTCCAAATTCGTCGGGAATACGAGATAATAACCGAAACTTCTTATGCAGAATAGATAGACTGACCAAGATGAACGTGTGTGTGTGTTTAATTGTGTTAAGATGGTCGTTTGAGGGGTGAATCAAAATGGTCAAGTCTTGTGGGTTTTATAGTGATTTTTGACCAACTTGGTCATTAATTGATGTTGGAATGCATGTGGGTAGTGTTTTGGATGTATGGGACGACCAGGGGACACTAGAGCCGGGCTAGAGACGCGTTAAAACACATTGGGGGTGCGAAATTGGGTTGAGCTCGAGGTGCCATTAATGAGGGTTTGAAAAGCTGCAGAGGGGTCTCCCGCGGACCGCGTGGGATTAAGTAAATCCTCCGCGGTCCGCGGGGCAAGTTAAAAAAATTTCTGATTTTAATTTACTCTCGCGGACCGCGGAGGGATTTACCTATACTCGCGCGGTCCGCGGGGCCTAGTGAAAATCAGATTTTTAATTTTAGCCCCCGGACTTGATTTCTTTTGCCTTCCGGGTTATTTTCGGACTGTAACTCGCGATTTTAAGCGTCGGAAATATTATAAGTAAGTTCTAGTGATAGCGTAAAACTTACCATTATTGTATATACATGAGAATACTCGATATCATTAACGAAGAAGAATCTTTTCATAGATTACAAGGGTTCAAACATGACAACATGATATAGTACAAGGACCGGACAGTAATTAAATGAAAATGTGAGGGCACAGATGTTACAATAAGCAAAACAAGTAAAAGAAGTCCTGCTGCGTGACCCACTCGCAAATCTTCCTACGCGGAGTGATCGAGCTGGCAATACAGCGGTGAAAATATCGATAGAGTGGATCCCGTATGCTGGAGACCCTCGTGTTCGACTCGAACAGCTCGTCACCAATAGCCGGGCCACCAAGCAGCCAGTTCATCAAACAGGATGCTCATAACTGCCAGAGTGTAAAGATTCCTAACGGTCTCCGCCTCCTGGTAAAAACCGCGTACCACCGCAAAAAGCTCCAGCGACATCCGCTGCACCTCACCAAACAAAGAAAACTAAACCTTCGGCTCTCAAGGATGGTGGGGGTTGTCCATCTCCGAGTCAGGGCCTCGCGGATCATACGGAAAGGTGGAGAGAAACTCCACCACCAACTCCAGGTGCGTCGACGTGGCATCTAGATTAAACAATCTATGCCATGGTGAGTCCTGCCCAATAATCCCTACCATCCACTGTATCTTCATATCCCGCAACCTCGCACACCCCTTAAACTCATATAAATCATCCAGGATTTAAATAAACGGGTAAATATCAAGGGCCCCGATGCCGCTACGGCCACCTCCTCGCCTTCATTGTCCGACATACCTGCAAAACGATAAAAAAATTATTTTTATTTATTGTTAACCACCACCCGAAACCACCACCACCACCACCCCCTGTAACTACCATCAACCCAAAACCACACCTACCCTCAACAACAACCACCAGTCGTAACCACCCCCACCCTCAACCACCACCAGCCGTAACCACCACCACTCGTAACCACCACCAACCCAAAACCACCCCCACCCTCAACCACCACCAGTTGTAACCACCACCATCCCAAAACCACCCCCACCCTTAACAACAAACCACCACCTACCCAAAATCACCTCCACCACTAACAATAACCTAAACAACCAAAACCCTCACCACTCGTCACCCTCATCCCCTCAACTGAACACTACCCCACCACCAAAAAAAAAACAAACCCTAACATAAAAAACGAAAAAATGGGAGAATAAACAAGAATCAAAACTGTGTTTTTGGATGATAAACGAGAATGGTGGTCGTGTATGGTGGTCGAGTATGGTGATGGATCTGGGGGTCGGATATGGTGGTCGTTTATGGTGGTGGATATGGTTGTCAGGTATGGTGGTCGTTTAAGGTGGTGGATATAGTGGTCGGATTTGGTGTTGGATATGGTGGTCGCGTATGGTAAAGAAAATGAAGGTAACAAATGGCTCTCATATGGCTGGGGTTAAGAAGATAAAAGTGCAAAAAACCAACATATGCCGCGTATGTTGATATATGAGGCGTATAGGTTTGGGCGGGGATCCCAAAATTCAACTTTTGGGAATCCTGCTAAGTCCATATGTCGCGTATGGATACATACGCTGCCTATGGTTGTAATTTTTTTATTTTGGTTTAATAAAGGGTCATTTAACACACGCCGCGATGTTGTAATTTTTTTTGGTTTTGGTTTATATAAAAAAAGGTAATAAAATGTTATAAAATAAAACAATTGTAATAAAATAAAAAAGTACAAAATGTTATAAACTACATAAATTAGTAAAAAAATATTATAATGATATTACAATATTTTTGTTACTCCCAATCTAATCGATAATCTCTGGCATGGTGGAACTATTTTTGTTGTTTCGAAGTTGCGCCTTATACTTGGTTATACGATCCCCGTACATAGTTTCCCAAGCTTTTGCTTCATCACATCAGTACAAACTCCACATTCCGTTCGGTACTGCTAACGAAGAGTCGTCTTCTAACTTAATATTGATGAAATGATCTTTGTTTACAAATGCAAACATTACGAAGTGATGGTTAGGAAACAGGTTTGGACCATACCATAGGGGAAAGAAAGTACAAGATGCACCAAGAGATAAAAAGTGAACGATTATGCCAAACTTTTGAGCAATTGTGAGTCCAGTGTAGGGCATCCACATCCAATATTTCTTAGGTGCTATTTCCAGTTCCAGCCAATTTATAGTTTCACGTATTTCATCATACACACCCTTGACGACATTGTCAAAAATTTATATCCACTAAACCTCGTGGGTATCTATCTCCTCTCCAAGTTGTTGGTGAGCAAATATCCGATGCTGCTAATCAAATCCTAAACCCACGGCCACCGATCGAAAACCACAGTTACCATCTGGCATGACATCTTGTATGTCTGTAATGCACCTGCGATACACAGGTAGAATCCAATCCTTAAAATATTTGATATCGTTCATGAGGCATATAGTCAAGCATATAGGGCGTATGGCATCACAGGAGTCGTATAAAAAGCCTTTTGACCACACAGATTCCAAGGTTGATTGCATTTGATGTTTAAAGTTGAACTATATAGGGCGTATGGTGCCACACGTCCCATATAGGTGGCGTATGGTCCCATATGGGGGGTATTTCTGACTTTTTGCCTACCTTCTTCTCCATTTAGACCTGCCATCATCACACACCACCACCACCCTCACACAACCACCACCCTATTCTAGAGAGTGAGACAGACGAGAGAAAGAGGGAGAGGGAGACAGACGAGAGAAAGAGAGAGAGAGAGAGAGAGGGGGACCTGAGAGAGGAATCGAGGGATCTGAGAAAGAGAGAGAGGGAGGCAGCGATTCAACCCTAAACAACCATCACCTCCTCCGCCACAACCACCCTAAACAACCATCACCTCCGCCGCCACAACCACCCTAAACAACCATCATCTCCGCCGCCTTGAACCACCCTAATCGTAACCCTAAACACCCACGCCTCCTTCGATCTATTCTCTCTATCTCTGCTCTCTCTGTATCTCTCTCTGCTCTCTCTCTCTCTCTCCCCTCTCTGCTCTCTCTCCTCTCTGCTCTCTCCCCTCTCCGCTCTCTTTGCTCTCTCCTCTCTCTCTATCTCTGCTCTCTCTCTCTACCTTAAAGTTTGTTTTTTTTTATTTTTTATTTATTTAGCTTTAAAATACAAAATGTCTAAAATGCCCTCGATTTTATAGGCAAAAAGTCAAAAATGCCCCCAGAATTAACGAGATAAGTTAACCGGGTTAGTGTCAGGGACGAATGTGGCAAAAAATCAAAAGCCTACGGACCCAGATTTAAGACGTTTGGGTTTTGGACTGAAGTGGCAAAAGTGACCAAACCTCAGGGACGATTTTTGCTATTAACTCTTGTTTAATATTTTTTATTGTGGTTGTGAGTAGATGAGAGAAAAGGTAATGATACAAGTATAGAATAAATATTAGTAAATAGAAAGAAGTGAGAAAAATTAGTGTTTTTAGAGTAATTATGGAGAAGCTACCGGGAATCCTCTTAATATATAGAAGAACGTGAATCTATAAAATATGAAGTTTCTTGAGCACCAACCCTCTTTATCTTGAGAGGAGCGTAGGTGGAGGGAGGTCTCATGAGAGGAACGGCGGGTGTGGGGCGCTCTTCTTGACCGTTGGGCCCTATTTTTATGACCAAAAGAGACGTTGGCTCACAAACTAATAACAAAAAAATAAAAATTTTAAATTTTTTTCTATACATTTTAATTACAGTACTCACATGATCATAACACACCTTAGTGAGTGTAAATAATGACAGTCCTGTATGACAGAATTTTCTTCCGAACTCACATGACCATAAAACATAACCTTAAAAAATAATTGTCTAAAACAATACAAGTTATTTAAGTTTTGAAAACAATATATTATTACCTTATTCTAATAGTGCAATCTTTAGTCTCAGTGCACTTTTTTTACGTCTTAGACTACCTGGGTGAAAAATAATGAAATTTTTATATCGTAATAAAGCTTATTAAACTCAATATCATTAGGTTGGAGGAACACTAAATTTCCTTGAGGTTGTGTATCTTGATAGGGTGTGAACATATGAAAAACAAGAACTTGTGTTAAAGTGGCAATGGTTCATGGGTCAACATTCTCATGATCAAGTCAAATCATTTATGAGTTATGGTATGAAAGGACCAAGGATGAAAGAGGACATGTGATAACATGCCTTTTAGGGGTTTTCTTGCTTCATTTAACCAAGACATGAGTGGGAGCCATGTTAATTAGGGATCACCCATTCTTTGTGGATGACACCCTTACCCTTATAGCAAACATAGCTTTTGAAGTTATGTCGTGACAACGGAATAGTTATGTTGGAGGAATTCAGGAAAGATGGTTGTTCCTAGCTCCACAACCTAATTACTAAATATATGTGTTATACACCTACTATATTAATATGTTGCCCTCCTGTTTCGTTTGAATGAGTGGCTACAAAAAGGGCCTTATGTCAATAGATTTTTTAGGCATACCAGATAGGATATCATATTTTCATTCATAATATCTGAATACATGATTCTTACTACCGTTAGACCTTGTGGCCAAACTCCTTATTGAGTGTTCTTACGTCATGAAATAACTTACCACTCATGCTAGTGGGTGTATATATACGAGTTTCACCTCAATGCTGTATGCAACTCACGGACACTTTTCTTCAAGAAGACATTGCGATTTTACAAATATTAACCCAAATTCCATTCGTAAGACGCCATGTTTTGAAATGTAGGTATTAACCTAAGCTAGATGTCTAATATAAGGCGAAAAATTGCTACTATGGTGTTTGTCCTCCATAAAAGAGGCGCGAGTTCAAATCCTTATACGTGCAAGTGTAACGTTATGCGGTAGTTAAGTGTAAAGGGTTATTGAATTTTAATTATCTCAACTTTCACTTATTGGCTGGTCTTAACCCCGACTCAGGAATTGTTTACATACAATCCTAACTTTGAACTTATTAATTACCCCAGCAATCTTATTCTAACTAAAAATTAACCTCGTTAGTTGTTTGATGACGTAGACAGCTTATGTGGCAAAAACTAACCATGTAACAATGGTCGATAAGTAGCCACACCTGGCACCATCCAACAACTAACATTGAAAAGCCATGATGGAATCATTGAAGAAAAAATAGTTCAAAGTTTAGGATTGTCTGTTAACATCTTCTCAGTGGAATTAATCCCCCGACCAATAAATGAAAGTTGGAATAATAAAATCAAATAAATCAAGTGTATATAAGGCGGAAGTTGGTCAGATTATACGTCCCTATCTCGACACTTGACAGTCTCACAAAAGCAAGATGGATAAAGTCATAAAACTTTGCAAATGATTAAAATTAATTAGCTTCTATTTTCCGCAAGTCATCATTTCCATTCTTAGTGGGAATTAATTTTCTTTGTTTTGTATATCTTCACCTCTTGGAGGCTATCCCCACATCCATCATGGCTTTTCATACTTTACTGAGCCCACTAATCCGACCGAACCTTTTAGATGGGCCGACTTGAATTTGGATTTAACAATGAATTATTATGTTTTTTTTTGAATGTTTGATTTTGAGTTTTAACCATTCAAATTTTGAATAATTGGTCGGTAATAATCTCAACTTAAAAATTTTCTCTGTCACTTCCAACTTTCAAGTTATTTTTCCCTTCATATCCTTTACAAGTTGTGGTCTAACCCAATTAGTATTTTTTGTTAAAAGATGACGTGGACACTAATGTATAAAAAATCATGATGTTGATGAACACCTAGACAATGATATGGAAAACAAATATTTTTTAATTATATATATACCACCACTCCGCCCCCAGCCTGACTACCACCATTCCACCACTTCACCACTACTACCACACTAATCTCCACCAAAATTCCATTGCCACCAACAACCATGGCAGTCCACGACAACCTAAGCAGTCAATATCGGTGGGATATCGGTTATTGGACTCTCACCGATATTCGGTGTCAAATATCGGTGGCAAATATCGGTACCGATATTATCGGTGATATTTGCCGATATCCCACTGATATTTTGATTCACATATATCGGTTATAGCGCCGCATTTCCAGGTTTTGCTTTTTTATAGGCCAAAATACAATAAAAGCCAACAATAATCATTTTTTTGGAATAAGCCCATAAATATTAAGAGCCCAACTACCCAAAAACACTTCCAAAACCCTAAACTGGTCAGATTTGTCTCTCCTTCGTCTTCTACCATTCGTCTGTGACTGCCATCAAATCTGTAAGTATTATAAATTATTATGTTTTAGGTTATATATAGATAACATTTCAAATATTGACACTTTGGAGTCTTGACTTTTGATATTACTATTAGTAATTTAGTATCATATATGACTATGTTTAGGTTTTATATTATGTTAACATAATATTAAAATTGTACATGATATTAAAGTTACCGATATCCTGCCGCAATAACCTATATCAAATATCAGCCCTTGACCGATATTCGATTTCCCACCGCATTAACTGCTTAGACGACACCACATAGCCTCAAAACCCGACCATCATCATTGTTAACCAACAACAACCACCTCATCACCGGAAACATAACATCATGAAATAGTTCTCGATGTAATCTTGCCCCACAAAACACATATGATCTTAGTATACATGCTAATAGGCTAATTAGTAGTGCAAAAATGATTGTACATCGACCAGGTCCCAACACCAATCCTCTTGATTCTCACTGACTGGCTTATCAACCAGCAAGCCTGAACTTTGTTTCGGCTCTGGGGTCATAGGTAAAGTGAATTTCAGAGGAAAATCATAAGTTTTGAGACTTGTATGAGATCAAAGTGGACAAAGGAAACTCTAGTTCTACTATGCATAGGTCTTATCTGGGTTCTGCGAATGGTGAAACAGCCATGGATGGTCTCTTTGTCACAACCGTTGGAAATGGTATTGCATTGGCTACCCAATCGGATATCAATCCAGGTGTTACGATTCTTAATCCATTGGATCTACACAAGTTTAGTAAGATTTCCCCTAGTACTGCTAAGATAGGCATGGATGTTGAACAATTTACAGGTGAGAGAGGCGGATGGTGGTGGTGTTTGGGATGGAAAATAGTAGAAAGAGATAGAGTGGAGTGGGTTGGTGGTGGTTGGTGGTAGTGATGGAGGTAGAGGTAGAAAGGGATGAGTGAGACAAATATTAGATACACATATCCACATCATCATCTATGTCATTGTCTTGATCAGCAGAAACATCCACGTCAATGAAAAGCTAATTGGGTTAGACCTTTAGACCCGAATTAGTAAATGATAGGAAAATAGCTTGAATGTTGGGACTGGTAGATGGAATTTCTTAAGTTGGGATTTTTATTGGCCAATTGGTCAAAGTTTGGATTATTAAAATCTAGTTTTCTTTTCTTTTCTAGTTGGGACTAGCGAGAATCCTATATATTAGACTGTCTATTGTGGTGGGCGAGCGAGCAGTCGCGAGCGGCCAAACCAGCCACGTGGCTCACGCATTGCACAACACCTACACGTGAACGACGACGCGAGCGAGCAGGGGCGACCCTGCTCGCGTCTGCTAGCGAGGAAAGATGTGTGTTTTTATATATTTTTTCTATTTTTTTAGGGTTTTAGGGTTTTAATGAACGTTTGATGATTTGGAAATTGGAAGAGAGCCTTTTTACAGGATTTAGGGTTTTTAGTGGGGAAGATGACTAATGGGGAAGGTGAATTGGAAATTGGAAGAGAGCCTTTTTTTTTACAGGAGCCTTGTTCTTTTTTTATTTTATTTGTAAAATATTTATCTTTTAAATTTATTAATTATAGTGTTTTATGTTTTTTTATTAATTATGTCTATGTAAATTTAAAATTTAAATATTATTTAAATTTAAAATAACAAAGTTTAAAAAATAATAATTTAAAAAAAAACTGGATAAAGCTGCTGCTCACCTCTAGCCACAACACCATCAGGTAAGCGACCAGCAGCTTTATCACTCTGCCAACTAGACGCTAACATGTCGCAATATGAGATGATAGAGTCATGGCTCACTTCTAGCCACAACGGACATACTTACAAAACAAATTTGTTTACAATAATATTGGATTTATTTACATGAGTTGTATGCAATATATCGGTTTTTAAGGCTGTTGGCATTGTTAATTATAGTGTACTAGCCGATCACCCCGGGAAGGTCCCGGGGTTGAAAAATTTAATATGATTTAATAATACGGATCAATAATTCTCATTTGCGTTCACTGACCTGAACCATGAAGCAAATGTGGCGCAAGTTACAATTCCTCAGCACCACTAACCATCGGTCACCAAAGCCTACATCAATAACAATGGCATACCTACAATAACAATCATCAAGTAACTATTCGACAGTCAACCATCACCATTACAGTATCACATCCATTAAGTATTTTAGCAATTACTTAAGCTAATACGGTACCATTAAATCCCATTACCATCTATACCTGTAATGCGAATACCAACCTAAAATAATGTATAACTCTTACACCTATCATAAAGTGTAAATAAATGCATAACTCTAATATCAATGTTCAATACCTAACCTAAAACAATGTATAACTCTAGCATTAGCACCTATCATAAAAGGCTAAAGAAATGCATAACTCTAATGTCAATATTCAATACCTAACCTAAAACAGCCTATAAATCCAATGCTAACACCTAATACTTCAACATGAAGAAACACTAAAAACCTAGCCGAATCGATAAAGGATACATGACATATTATATGAAGCGTCTCAAAATATTAAAAGAATCATCACACATCCCACAACCTTTTCTTTTATTTCAACTAATATACTATCACAGTCATAACTCACAGCTCACAACACAACTTCAAACCCAATTTTAAGCCTAGTAATCTACAGCTAGATAATCTTAACCCAATAACATGAACTAAACCTATTGTAATCAACCTAAGCTACCTCTAAATAAGCCTAAAGCATGTCTTAAACCCCTAAAAGTTGTATATTATTTATTCTATACTATACGCCCCGCCTTAAAAAGCCCTCATTGTTTAATGCTTAAGCGCCTCGCACTTAGACCTAACTAAGTCTCACCCTTTGCGCCTAAATTAACATATCAATTTTTGTTTTAAAATAGAAACACAATACAATTAACCCATAATACTGTAATACTAACATCATATGCAGAAAGAGACATTGATGCAATTTAGCAATGATTACCACCTCACTTAAGCAGGTGTATCATAGTATAAGAAATTCTTGACTGCTTTATGTCAGATCTATCTCTACCTTTCTCACTAATTTAAAATGTCTGCCACCAATAATAATAATAATAATCGAAGCAGTAGTTACAGTGGTGATCCCAGCAATCTGCATCTGAAGAAAGAGTTGACTCAGATTAGGAAAGCTGCTCGTGTGCTTAGAGATCCTGGTACTACCTCTTCATGGAGGTCACCTCTTGCTTCCTGCCACCAATAATAATAATAATAATCGAAGCAAGGATATGGCTCCTGCCACCAATAATAATAATAATAATCGAAGCAAGGATATGGCTGTGGTTTTGGAATCGATTGCAAGCGAGAAGGTGGAACCCCCGGCGAACGCGGAGGCGGTGGGTACGGACGATAGTGGGTGTCGGCGGCGGTGGTGTGGTGCGGTGGCCGTCGTAGTGCTTGGCGGTGGGGTTTGTTCGACTTTATTGAGTTATACAGAGAGGGTATATAGTGTGTATCAAATCAATTAATTACAGCAGGAAGGTATTGAGATGTTTGAAGGTTTGTAGGGGACAGAATTGAAGATCGTAGAGGCAGCAGAATGGATTTGGAATTAGGGTTAAGAGAAGATGGGTAGTATTCTAAAGGAAAAGAAGAAGAATAATTGAGAGAGAGAGAGAGAATGAGAAGAGGCGGATGATATTTTAGGGTTTGAGTTTTTTGGTTTCTTTTTAATTAAAAAACAAAATAATTGAAAAACACCAAAACCTTTCAATTAGGATGCCACGTGGCAGTTTCAAGAGGGCCTTGAATCAACCAATGGACGCCACGTCAGCAAAACACCTTTGTTTTATATATATACTAGCTAATTACCCCGGGAGGGTCCCAGGGTTGAAAAAACTAACTTTACGTGATAACCTATTGCAAATGGCTCAAGTTAACTAACCACAAAATCTCTCAATCATTGCATGTTCATAGTATTCTAATCAGTAATAACTCATATTCCCTAATCTAAAACATAATCAATAATCATCTAAAGAATCACTTATGTAAGCTGCAACTATTAAAAAACTCATCACATCTCTCTAATTTCTCACATTTTAATGGCTCTTATAATTCATAACCTAATCAACTAAACAAACACTTAAGTAAAAAGTTGTAATCATTGCATCTCATTATGCCACATGGCATAATCAAGAGATGGTTGAGGCCACCATTGAACGCCACGTCAGCAACTATCAATTCTTTCCGAGAGCGTCCCGGGGTTGAAAAATATAACCATTCTAATAATACTAATACTAATAGTAATAATTATTACTATTGTAATTAAATAAATAAAAAAATAACCTTGCTATAAGGTGACACCATGTGTTGCAGTGTTACGCGAGTCTTTCTCCTAACTTCTCTTGATGAAGTATACCTAGTAAAATTCCAATGATAACATGGCGATTGGGCTGATTTTCAACATCGTAGATAAGAACCTGGTTTAAAAGAAAAAAAATAATTAATGAATAACATGAACACTTTGTGTGTTTTTTTACTGTATGAACGAAACCCCACAAAAAAATAGTCGATTTTTCTCCGTTTTTTATATAGGACTATGGTACTCGTTGGAAAGATAATAAAACGCTCGTTAATTTGGTGTAATTTTTTCTTTAAAAAAATCCCGTATATAAAAGATATAAACGTTTAAAAATTATGGGAGGAAACATGAGAGAGAAAATTTTAAATTTATTTTTAAATTCTTTTTTTCCTAAAATAACTCAATTTAATTTAGGGTTTTATGTTTATCTTTTTTTTTTTTAATTAAAAAAGGAAATAGTTCAAAAACACTAAAATCTTTCAATTATCATGCCACGTGGCACTTTCAAGGAGAGGTTGAGGCCTCCATTGCACGCCACGTCAGCATATACCTTTTCTTTTATATATATATATAGATATAGATATAATTTCTTTAAAAATAATTTGTTAGATTTCTCAATAATTTTATATATGCTCGGATTGAAGTCAGTTCTTTAAGTCTTAAAATGCTTAATTTTTATGTTTGAACAACATTTTTTATGTTAGAAATACCACCTAAGATTAAGATTATGTGTAGTTGAGCGTCACGCAGCCTCCTCCATTTTGGAAAACCATTAAACCATTATTAACATGGGCATCAAAACTTCATTTTCCACATTCTTATTTAAGGGGGAACGAACGTGCGAGATAAGGGAGTTAAGACCTCCTTTATCTCTCACGTTCGTTCCCCCAAACCAACCAACCAATCATACATTATTTTATTTTATTTGCTTTTTAGTTACAACCACCACACTTTTATGAAATTGTAATTTAGTTAAAGCCCTATTCTTTGAGAAGAGACTTTGCTTGGGGTAAAGTGGGGCCAGGCAGAAAATACGATGGGTTCGATGGTCAAAAATGATTTCTCCAAAGAAAGTTGGAGGTCTTGGTATTGGAGGTATTGAAGACTTTAATTTGGCGATGCTCGCAAAGTGGTGGTGGGAATTCAAGAACAATCCGGGTCAATTATGGGTTAATATTATCCGCGCCATTCATGGTTCTAAAGTTGATGTTGGTATGGTTCTGGTCAAGAAGTCGATCCCGGTGATTTGGAAAGACATCTCGGCTTCGGATGAGATTTTGGCCAAGTTGGGTATTAACGTGAAAGATAAACTCAATGTCAAAATTGGGAAGGGGGATAAAACATCCTTTTGGAAAGATAGTTGGGTTGGGCCTCAGCCTCTTTTGGAATTGTGTCCGGCTCTGTTCAAACTCTCTAAGGTAAAGATGCGGTGGTTATGGACTGTTTTGAGCGGGCCGGAGATAGTATCGAGTGGAGATGGGGCTGGTCTCGGGACCCCAAATCTGTGCAGGAGCTCCGGGACTTCGGCTCGTTGATGGTTATTCTTCGTGGCTGGCAACTTTCCTCTCAATCTGATCGCTGGGTATGGTGCAATGATGGAAACGCTGATTTTGTTACTAAAAACCTCAGAATGGATATTATGGCGGCTGATTTGGGCCGGGCTGTCAATCCTCCGTTTTTCTGGAACGCGTGGGTGACTGCAAAATGTAGCCTGCTGCTGTGGAGAGCTTTAATGGGCAGAGTGGCTTCCAAAATGGGGCTGATTTCTAGAGGAATTCAATTGCCAAGCGCAGTGTGCGATAGGTGTGGTTATGGGATAGAAAATGTGGACCATTTGTTCCTTGAATGCATCTTTGCTCGGTCTATATGGTGGAATGTTTTTGCTTGGATCCATGTCTCTTGGCCGTTGAATTGTGGCAGCCTTAGAGATCTCATGCAGCTCTTTTTCGACAGCCTCGGGTGCAAGAAGTGGACGAAGATCGTTCACTTGGTTGCTGTGGCGACGGTTTGGAATATTTGGAAAGCTAGAAACAATAAGGTTTTTGAAGGCGTTTTCATCCCCGTTAGAAGATCGGTTGAGGGGATTAAAGAAGACGCGTTTTCGTAGATTGTTAATAGATTGAATTTGCCGGCTTTATGTTGGGAAATATGGACCATGTTTGATGTTTTGGATCTTTTATAATTTGCCCTTTCCCGTTTTCCCGTTTTGGTGCTTGGAAGTTTTCGTTTCCAGTTCCTTGATGGGGCTATATATATATAGGGTAGGGTTCCTGTAGGAAAATTGGCTTGTGTGAGAAGTGTGAGAAGGATTAAAAATTGATATGTATGCATCATTTTTTTTTGGACGTATTCATGCTGTTTTGAATCGTTTTGCTTAGAAAAACACCAAGCATAACAATTAATAACAAAAAACAATATATTTTAGGCTTAAAACTTAAAACACTATGTCAAGAACATTTAAACAGAGTGTTTTAAGTAATTACTATGGTGATTTAGCTGTAATTTAAATTTAATGACTATGATACATTGGATCGTGTTTTAAATTTTTGTATATTGTTGTGTTAAGTGTTTTTTAAGCCAACACAACCCAAAACATCATTACAAAATCAAAAACATGATGGCTACATGTCAATTCTTAATCATTCTCACACTTCTCACACAAACCAATTTTCCTACAGGATTCTCTACATATATATATATATATATATATAGTTTTTTCGCCGGTCAAAAAAAAAAGTTAAAGCCCTATTGTTTGAGCGAAATGACAAAACTTTAACATGCAGTTTTAGTTAAAACCACTAAACCTAGGTTGTGGTGTAGAATAATGCCGGTAGGATTTTAAAGCGCCATGCCTGCGTCACATCAGCTCAACATAGATAGACAAAGTTTAAAAGCTCCCACCCTTAAGTAAGTTGTCGTGAAGTAAAATATCTCTAATCATTTCCCATTCATATTTTTTTTAATTTGAATCTACTTATAAATAAAAAAACATTATAAATTTAAATAAGAGTAAATTCCTTTTTGAGTCTCTGAGTTTTGTTGATTTTAACTACTTGAGTCCAACATTTTCATTTTTAACATTCTGAGTGCTAGTGTTTTAAGTTTGTTATGGTTTGAGTCCAATTTTCTAACGTCGTTAACCAAGTCAGTTAACTATAAGGGTATCTCAGTCATTTTACACAGAGGTACAACTCTGTAATGCATAAGGTATAACGTACAAGTCTTTAATGCATAAATAAAATATAATATATAATAATAATAATAATAATAATAATAATAATAAAGCTCTCTCTCACACAACACACACACACACACTCTCTCTCACACACACACACACCACTGCACCATAAACCACTACCACCACACCACATCGACCATCCCACCACCACTACACCATAAACCACCACCACTACACCACATCGATCTGAACCCTAACCCCCAAATCGGATCTAAACCATAAACCACCACCCCCAAATCCACACCTGCACACACTTTCTCCACATGCACTTGCAACCCAACCGGCCACCTCCATCTGAAACCCACCACAACCACCTGCACCTGCAACCCACCACCACCGTCGCCTCACCAACCACATCCTATCCTCGCATCTGAAAATCCACCACAACCACCCTTACCCCCAACCAGCCACCTCCACCTACCCACCTGAACCCTAACCCGTCCACCTCCTCCGTCCACCTGAACCCTAACCCCCCAATCGCCCACCTCCCACCACCACTACAACCTCCGTCCACCTGAACCCTAACCCCCAACCGCCCACCTCCCACCTCCCACCACCACTACAACCTCCGTTCCACCTGCAACACTACCCCCAAACACCACCTAACCCCCTCGATTTACTGATTTTAGAGCCTCATTTTGTCTTTTGCTTGTGCAGATTGATGACCAAAGGGTTGTGCAGATTAAGAGAGAGAGAAGTGTGTGTGTGAGAGAGAGAGAGAGGTGAGATCTGTGTGTGTGTGTGCAGATTGTAGTTGTGTGTGTATATATATAATATTATAATATAATAAAGTATAATATTTAATAATATTTATTTTTAATGGTAGGGGTACATTGGTCATTTCATAAATATTAACAGAAAAAATTTAACAGAGTTAGAAAATTGGACTCAAATGGTTATAGAATTATCAACCAGGCACTCAGAATGTTAAAAATGAAAATGTTGGACTCAAGTAGTTAAAATCAACAAAACTCAGGGACCCAAAAAGGAATTTACTCTTTAAATAAAGTTATACAAATTAATACCAAATTTACGTAATTAACATAAAAATGACATAATTAAAATAAAAAAAATACATGTTTAAAAAGTTACATAATAAAAATGGCTTAAAGATTGTTATATCACCCGGCATAGTTTTTCAAAAATCGACATGCCGAAATGTGAGCAAATTGTTTGTTGTTGCGGCGTTGGTACTCTTTACGGGACGCATTACTCACTGCATCCTTCATTATGACCTCCTCATTGATCATCCTTTGATTGAAGAGTGCTTCAAATCTTATAGACATTAGCCGGATGACACTAAACCTTGAATGAATCTCATGAATCTTACGGTGGTTTTCACTCACTAGTTGACTGAAGTGTGCTAAGATAGAGTTCCAAAACGACAATTATGCTTCATTACATGTTTGGTAGGCGACAACTACCCAACTTATAGCCAATGTTATCTATTTTCTTCCGTCGAACGCCTTATATTGAAAATCTAAGATTTAAATTTGAGAGCGAAATATTTGGAGTGAATCTAATTTTGGTGTGTGTATATACAGGATTGGCGTGGATGATGATGACGCCCTCTCTTGGCAGAGCCAGAGCAGTGTTAGGGGATGTTAGGGCAGTGTTGGGGGACGTTACCTCACACTGCAACCGGTTTAAATTTTTTTGTATTAAGACCATATGTAATGGTAACCAGATTGGACGTTTTTGCCCCATTTTCACGCCCGCATCCCAATTCACCACTGCCCTCCTAGGCGTTTTTTTGGAAGAAAATTGGATGCCTGGAAAATTTCCACGACGTGAAAAATTGATGAGGGCCAATCAAATTGTTTTTATTTTCAAAATAAAAAAAATGAATATTAAATGATTGGAAGGGGCTTGAAATTTTTCACCTTACACTACACATTTTTTTCATTACAAGCCCTATGTGAAACCCACATGCCACATATCGTTTAATGCCTCATGAGTTTGAAAATTTCAACATGGTATAATAATAAACTTCAAAATTAAGTTTTGCTTTTAGAATTTGGAGTCTATCAATTTTTATTTTCATCAGTCAAAGAATGATATAATTAGAGAATATGGGAAGAAGATTGTAGTGAACAAGACTTGTGTTCACAATTATGATCATGACTATAATCACAAAAATGCCCTTAAGTCTCCTTTTAATTATTTTCTCCATTAATATTAAGAAACTTAATTGAAGTAGTCGTTTAGTCCTCTACTTTGAGCCACACCATAACATCCATGTTACCTTTTTGGTGGCATCTATACAACACGTAACAAAGGTACAACAACATAATAATATCCGTGCGTACCGTATTTGATTCCGCAAACCAACACGCTAATTAACATTAGATTTTTCATATTCCACCTCTACTTTTGATATAAAGACCAAATAGGTCCTAGGAATATAGAGCTACAAAATTCTATCACAAAACATTACATTTTACTTTGTTAGATAGACCTAGCAACGACGGGTAAACATCCAATTCATGGGTAGGTAGAAACATCATATGTATATCTTTGTGATAAGTAATTATGGTGATTTTTTTATTAGTTCACACACTTGTGAATCGATAATAATAACTATTTTATTTTTTATATAGGAAAAACAAAGTTAGTACGTGAATGATAAAGGGTACAACTTTACAGATAAGTCGTAAAAAGTATATTAACCTAAAATATCATAGGGTAGCTTTGGAACATATCCTTGAAAAAACATATGATTAATGTATCAATTCATAACTTGTTGACGACATATTGGTTCCTATTATAAATTAATGATTGATTACTAAACTAATATAAGTTTAAAACAAATGAAATATGTTAAAGAGACGATAAATTTTCCCATACTAATATATGCAGTAAAAGAGGAATCATTTTTAGTTTTAGAACTAACCTTAAAACTACATATTATTTGACATGTTAGGTCTCCTTATGACAACTCACAAGTCACAAATCAATCAAATGTTTTGTTAGTTTTGTTCATTTATTGGAAGACATGTTTAAAAAAAAGGGTATGTGGAGGAGACCCTCTGGCCCCTGGTATCCTAATTGGATACCGATCATCCCACCCCACAAGGGTTATGATCCCAGCAAAATACCTCAAAGTGCTGCCCACAAGATTCGAACCTTGTCTCCCCTTGTATTGATGCATGAAACTTTAAATATGGTTCGTGTCCGGTTTTAATTTTGGTCCTTTCATCATGATGCCCGTTTGAGTTGTATTAACTTGTTCTACATGTAACCATAAATCACACCATGTCACTCATGTAGTGTTACCCTTCACATTTTTGTAAACGTCATTAAACAAATACATAATTCAATGTCAAATTTTACATACATAAGCACTTTTAGTGGCATAAACATAAATTCCATTTATGTTGGACCATATTTGTCATTTTATTATCTTAAAAGGTATGAGTGACAAGTTAAGCAAAGTTAGAATGACTTCCTCTACAAAAAAAGAGAGAATTGCTTATTCCTTTCCTTTTGGCTTTCCTTCATTGTTCCGTACCCCAATTCTGTGATTGTGACGCTATCATATCTCTCTCTCTTTCTCTCTCTATACATACACACATCTATATCTATATAATATTATTTGATTTGAATAGTATTCCATTCCTTTGATTGTTTCTTTTCTTGACTTTTTAAAACCTTTATAAACCAAAAGAGGTCCCATCCACCATCATCACCACCAACACCACCACAGTAACCACCCTACCACCTGGTCCACAGAATCATCATCATCAATTCACTTCTCAACATCACAAAAAAAAAAAAATTCCATATAATATACCCCTCTTTTTCATTTCATATAAAAATCAAATCTTTTTTTTATTTTCACATACCCAATTCAATAAAAATCAAATCTTTATCTTTTCCTATACCAAATTCAATAAAAATCAAATCTTTATTATCTTTTTCTATACCCCCATTCAATAAAAATCAAATCTTTATAAAAATCCACATTTTATTATCTTTTCATATACCCAATTCAAATATCAAACAAAGCCACCGAAAAAATAGCTTCCATGATCTTGAATTTCTCTCACCCTGAAAAAGGTTCTTTCTTGGTGAGAGAATAAAACAGGGTTTGATTTAATTTAATTTAATTTAATTACCTTGACAAAAAAAACATTTAAAAAAAAATTATTTTAAGTCATAGATTCTCTCTGGAAGACATAGAATTATATACCCTTTTGGTAAGTCATGATTTGATGGTTTATTTTTGTTGTTTTTTTAGTGTTTTGGGGGCAAATAATTGTCTCTATCCATGACTGTTTCTTAATTTCTTAATTAATTTATTTATATATTTAATATGTTGAGTGGATTGTTTGTTTATTTATAGTTTTGGTGCTGATCAGGCTTCTGGGGTAGGTGGAACTTGACTTTTTATGATCAAAAGTCTTCATCTTTATTCATCAAGATTTGTCTGTGTAGCTTCATTTTTATCTCCATTTGATCAAAGGTACAATCTTTAATCTGCTTTTGATTGTGTTTTTAAAGATTTTAGTCAGTTTTTAAAGCTTGGTTGAAGAATTATTATGTGATTTATGATTTAGGATTGCTTTTGATATGGGGAATACTATTTGTATATATGGAGTCATCTTGTTCATAAAAGGTAATAGCTTGTGATCGAATCGAAAACCGTAGTAGGATATTATATAGGTTAGTTTAGAGGGCAAGAATGGATGATGGGGCTAACTCTTGGATTAGAAGAACAAAGTTTTCTCATACAGTTTGTCATAGGTTAGATTCTGCAAGGTTAGCCTCATATTTAACGGATATTGAGCCGATTCGACTAGCGGGTGTGAAGACCAGGCCTCCTAAAACTTTTGATGAGTCTAAACCGGTTCAAATCCAAACCAACCCTGTTACGAATAAGTATAGAACCGTAACACCGCCTCCCAAAACCACGGTTCCCGATACCTTTAAGGAGGCACGGTCTAATACTAAACGGTTCTCGACTCCACATCCTCAAAGGGTAGAAAGTGAAAAGGGGTATAAAGGGAAGAAAATGTTTCAAAGAAACTTGACGGCGGTTGACTTGAGGTCTCCCCAGAATGGTACTACGAGTCCTTTGAAACATTTTAATTCAATGAAGATTAGTAGTAGTAAACGAAAGATGAAAAGGGATTATTCTTGGTCAAAGTTGTTTGATCATGGTGGAGGGAAAGTTATTTCGGTTGAAATGGTTGATGATCATATGGTTGATCTTTCAAAGCTTTTTCTTGGTCATAGATTTGCTCATGGTGCAAATAGTCAGCTTTACCATGGAATTTATAAGGATGAACCCGTAGCGGTTAAGATAATTCGGGTTCCTGATGATGACGAAAATGAAGAACTAGTAATTCGACTCGAGAATCAGTTTGCAAGAGAAGTCAATCTTTTGTCTCGGCTTCACCATCCAAATGTCATTAAGGTATGTGTAATGATATATTTATATCTAGACATATATAATATTATTAAAAAACCAGTTTTTCTGTTGAGAGCTGTGAGAACCGCATAATGCATGTGTACACAGTGCTTTATGCACAATACTTAAATCAAAAGATACAAATGTTTATGCGGTTCCCACAGTTCACTGCTTAAAACTGGTTTTGTAATGAACGTGCCACCTACATATGTGTATCTTGATGGTTTTTGTCTGATGAGGTATATGCGATTTTATGTTATATATTGAAATGTATGTCCTCGTTAGCGGGGTGTTTGGCTGTTTGTGTAACTTGAGTATTGTGATTTTTGAAGTTACAACAATCAGTCTTGAATCTTTTGCCAAATTGATTAGGATTATGATTTTTTTTTTGTTTCAGAATAATAATATTAGGAAAATAGTTGGGGGATGTTTAGAACGTGCGTATTAAAAGTGATAATGAATAAGTAGAATCGGATAAACATGCGCACATAACATGTTAAATAAGATGGTGTTTGGATGTGTTTATGTCATAAAAAGCTGTAAGAACTACATAGTTAGATGTTTGAGTATTTGACAGATTTCATTATTTATAAAATTCATAGATAAAATATTAAAAGATCTTTTTTTTTTTAATTTTTTATTGTGGTGGTAGTTTGTAGCTGCTTGTAGACAACCTCGGGTTTTCTGTATTATCACCGAGTACCTTTCGGAAGGTTCATTAAGGGCATACTTGCATAAGCTCGAGGATAACACTGGAAAAGAGAAAGAATATCTTCCATTAGAAAAGCTTATCAAGATGGCTTTAGACATAGCTCGTGGAATGGAATACATCCATTCACAAGGCGTTATTCACAGGGATCTGAAGCCCGAAAATATACTAATAAGCGAGGATTTCCAGCTTAAAATTGCCGATTTTGGCATTGGTTGTGAGGAGGCGTATTGTGATGTTTTGGCAGATGATCCTGGAACTTACCGTTGGATGGCTCCCGAGATGATTAAACGGAAATCCTACGGTCGGAAAGTTGATGTGTACGGGTTTGGGCTCATTTTATGGGAGATGGTGGCTGGGACTATCCCGTATAAAGATATGACTCCGATACAAGCTGCATTTGCTGTAGTTCATAAGGTATATCTTCTTCGTTTTCGCATATGTAGATTAGGGGTGCTAAATGGGCCATGTTTGTGGGTTGGCGGGCTGAACCCGATCCGAACCCGAAACACTTCACAAAATATAAACGGGTTAAAAGAGTCAGCCCGTGAACCTGCTAGGTCAACC
Organism: Ambrosia artemisiifolia; assembly: GCA_032199755.1. Classification (NCBI taxonomy): domain Eukaryota; kingdom Viridiplantae; phylum Streptophyta; class Magnoliopsida; order Asterales; family Asteraceae; genus Ambrosia; species Ambrosia artemisiifolia. The sequence goes on from CM063519.1 coordinate 16,699,703, forward strand.
AAACCCAGCTTACCGCCAACCATCATCATATATCCGCTCTCAAAATTATTTATACTCTCGTTTTCAGAATCTACGACCATCTATTCCGGCTAACTGTCCTCCGGCAATGAGAGCATTAATCGAGCAATGTTGGTCTTCACACCCCGAGAAAAGGCCCGAATTCTGGCAGGTGGTGAAGGTGCTAGAGGAGTTTGAAACATTAGTCGCTCGCGAAGGAAATTTGAATCTTCTACAACACCCGACATGTTTAGATCATAAAAAGGGGCTTCGTCATTGGATTCAAAAACTCGGTCCTCATCATCACCATCATCATCATCAACAATGTAACTCGCACATGCCTAAACCGAGGTTTTCATGAACCTTTTTGCGATGTAGTTAAACGGAGTGTTTGTTTTTGTCCTCTGTTTGCGCTTTCTTATGTGAATGGTTAGCTTTTATCGGTACATTGATTTAAAGATTGCTTACAGAAAACCCGAAACATATTGATTCGGTCATATTGTTACGGTGAATATGATTCTGAGTTCGGTCTGGAGATGAGATCATGGTATTTAGAATGGTGGTAAAATGTTTGATAACTTGCTGCTTGTTGTTTGACTTGTTTCTTGAATTGTTTGTGGTGTGTTGTTAAAATGACTTGTACATAAGCCAGTGAGGGTTGTACGTTTGTCGTCGTAGTTTTTTGCTGTATGAAGGTTGTACATATATATCACGAATAGCTAGAAATCGACGGATATATCCGTTGGTGATCACAGTTTGTGGGTGATAACGTTATTGATGATGATATGTTGATATTCTTAGGGGGGTGGGGCGCTCACCGTGAATGATCCTGGTACCGGCCCATGATAAGCATTCTTATATATGTTTCTTAAAAAATAGTATACCCAATATTAGTAATCAATTTAGGTCCATTTAACGAGCACGTCTTCTTAATTACATCGAAAAAGTTCAAACTAGTATGAAATTTTTTGGAATAATAGTCGGATTTAATAATGCACTTAATTTAGGGAGAATAGTGAGGTGTTTTTATCTTGCATCCGGGTTGCGGGTGAACTTTATCCAATGGTGTTATGGTGTTGGTGTGGATGGGATTCAATTGCAATCATTGGCTCTATCCTTTGATGTAGAGTAGATACGTTTCTGTTCAAACATTTGGGTTTGCGATTGGGGCAAACATGATTTAGGGGCTATTTGGTAGCCTCTTAACCATTCAGTGCTATATGATTCAGCATTCAGCGCGTTTGTTTCAGCCTCTGAATGGAATGTGAAGAAACAATAAGTATCACGGAGATTACGAGTAATCTACGTGGGGTTAATACCTATGTTCGTCAGGATTAATCCTTTACCCAAACCGTATGGTTAAACCCCGGTGATAACAATGAGTGTGAGTGTGTGTTGTAAAGTAAGTAAGAACACGAGATGTAAGTGGTTCGGTCGAGTAACGACCTACGTCCACTGTAAGTAGCCGGAGTATTATTAATATGAGAGTACAAAGAGTTACAAGTGAGAGTATACTAGGCTACAAGTGATTATTCTCGGATCCCTTAGGCAAGGAGAAGTCTTCTTCTATTTATAGGAGAACTCATGGGCTTAGTTGTAGGGCCCATGAGGAGTAATTCTTCTTTGGGCTTGGTCCAGGCCCAAGTCCAAAGTCTTCTCTAGAATTGGCGGGAAGATACTGGTACTGTTCATGACGTCATATGGCAGCATGGTTGCTGCTCGAGGCGGACACGTGGCACACCGTGACTGGCGGACGGCGCCCCTGTCCTTGCTACAGTCGTTGACCACGCTTCTGACATCAGTGAGGGATGTCTGCTGTCACTGTAGACACTGGTATGGTGGAAGCATGGCTGCAGCCATGCTGCTGTCCTTGTCAGTAGTTGTTGGACCACTTCTGCCACCTGTCGCTTGGTCATTGGCGCGTACACTGTCAATGATCCTTGTGAATCTTCCTTTTGTTGTCTTCTGTACCTCGTACAAAAGGTGTTGGGGGAAGATTCCGCGCGTGGCGGTACGCGCTTATCAGGTGCTGTTATTGCTTCAGTTGTTGTCTTTGCGCGCTCCCTTGCATATGTTGCAAGCTGCGCGCCAACGGTTCCTCGCGCTGCTGACTGGCGCGAGGAAACTGACTTATGGGGATAGGGACGCCTCCTCCGCTTGGATTAGGCTCCCTATCCCTTCAAGTCCCCCTTGTAACATTCGTGATTTTTCCCAATAATTTAATTATAAATTTAGAGACCTAAAGTAACAATTATTCAAAGAGTTAAATCAGATTAAACCGAAATTCAACATGATACGTGGGTCCGAATTGTAATACCTAGCAAACGATAAAAAGAAAACTCTAGAATAATGGTTGTCGGATTCTTAAACGAACTTAGAGTGCCATAAATCGATTAATTATTAGGGACTTTAACAAAAATGTTTTATTTACTAATTGACATTTCATTTTTCTCTTAAGATTATGAAATTTATAAAATAATAAGAAATCCAATAAAAGGTAATACACACAAAAATCATTAAAAGCATCCACCTTCTTCTACAAGTAATGCACATTCCCTTTGATTTCGTAACATCCGGTCAAGATTATTTTGAAATAAAGAAAAACAAGTCAACAATACCAAATTTGACAAATTAAAAGCCGATTAACAAGGCAGAGATTTTAAAATTTAATACAATCATCAAATCAATTTATTAGACCAATTCAATTTAAACTCTTATATAACTTTGGTTAGAAAACCTCCTCCAAACAATACACACATCGCTACCTCTCACTTTGACGAGCCTCACGACCGTCTCGGTACCACCTTCCTCGGCTCCTCTCCGTGTTTCGTTATCAGACCACCCAAATTCAAGCAAGACAAAACCCATTAAGAAAAGCATTCTGTGTTTTGATGCGTCCGGACCGTCACCACCGCCAATGATTATTTTTTTTGGCTCGTTGCATCATCACGCGACAAGGTAACAATCCCATTTTTTTTTCTTTCTTTCTGATTCGATTAATTAGAATATGATTGATAAAAATATGTTAACATATAAAATTTACAGGGTCATCTTAAAGCTAATCTAAATATAAGCTACCATATTTTATATATGTCTATTTCAACACTAACAACAAATGGATCATACGAACTTATTAATCGGTTACTACAGAAATTGATTTTCACGACTTCAAGTCGCAACAATCGTATAATTAAACTTTTAACACCCATCATTTATAATTTATTTTCTTTATCATTATCATTAATTATATTTCCTTTTTACCTTTAAAAATATATATTTTTACCATATGTATTATATAAGTATTGAAAAGTTTATTAGTTGTCGGGTAATAAGAAAATTCAAGATCAAGTCTATAATGCATTATATTATGTATACCAGATTTTGACATAATTACCATGTATTTGATAGAACAATTATCATTTTACGTATTCTATTGGTTCATGCACATTTTATTGGTCCTTATAAAAAAATCAAGTTAAGTTATTTAAACTCACACATATTTGTATGTATGACCGTAAATAATTATATTTATGTATTTTGACGGATGGAAACTTATTAATTTTCACCAAGGTAAGGTCAAGTTGATTAAATAGAGTCACCATATCTTATAATAATTAAAGAAATCATAGTTATATATACTATGCACAAAATAGATAACTATATATGCTAAAACATCACTCTCTATAGGATGCAAGCTTAACTCGTTGATCTTCGTCTACTTGCAATATCATCAAAATTAAGGTGAGTTTTACATAGCCCCTTTTCTATTTATCACCGTTTTTGGGGTGAAACATGTTACAACATCATTTATGCAATTCAATCATCAATGTGTCTATGTGTTTTTCTATGTTGCATTATGTCTTGAACATGACTAGGGTAAGCACAATTCTAGCATAATCATTAACATTGATCAGCCGACGGTATACATTGATAGATCTATTGGACTGACAATCCCACCCGGATACGTGCCTCCTACAAAGGTAGTGTGGGTGTTTGTTATCGCATAACATATTCGAGTGAACCATGAGCGTATGGGATGTACCACATTATAACAGTCACAAGGTTGATTATGCAATCGATTTACTTCTAGTATGTTTTCACATATGGACTAGACTTGCCATGACACATGAATTGCACAACATTTTTATTCGATTATCAAAACCTATGTAATTCTCACCAACTTTTGTTGACCCAAAATATTTTCAAACTTAACATGTTTCAGGTTATAGCTTGCTTGAAGATTAGAGTTAATGCTTGAAGATTTGTATTTAGTATTTCTCATTTGATGTACAAATTCTTTTAGAACAATGTATGTAACTTATTTAATTAATTATTGAAACTTATTATTTACCATGAGCTACTGAACAGTCATTCATACGTGACACCTCGATGTTTCCGCCATCGGTTGGGGTGTTACAGATTGGTATCAGAGCCAGGTTATAGGGAATTAGGTTATTAGAAAAATAATCTAGTCTATAACCTAGGACATTAACCAGTACTTGCTTCTCTTATTTGTAACTCTACCCATTCTTTATCACTACCCCCATCCACCCCTTCATTAAATTCTAAGCTTTGAATCTCAAAACCTTTACAATTCAAACCCATTTAATTTCTTATATAATTTACTAGTAAGTCTAAATTTCATGATCATTTGTGAGTTTCACAATCATACTTTGTCTTACAATATTACCCACAAGTTTGATTATTTTCAACATCTGACCCAAATCATATGGTTTCCTTTACAACATATTGCCTATTTTTAACATATTACTGTTGGTGTTTTCTTGCCAATTCTATTTTTAAACTTCCCCTGCATTTTTATTTATCTTTTGAAGGTACTTCAACCATAAAATTTTGTCTTACCCAAAATTTTAAAAGTCCTTGTGTAAACTATAATCTCATAAAACTGTATACAGGAGATACCTTAGCATCAACACTAATGATCACTGGAATTTTGTCAAACTTTCATCACCTAGAGATTTCACAAATTAGAACAAATAAATTTTTTTGTCAACCCGTCTTTTATTTCCCTCAAAAACCAACTTTCCAGATATCAAATGCTGATTAATGTAACAAAGGATTTTCAAAATATTTTAGCCTGTTAAAAGTCACTTCTTTCTATTTGAGCAAGTTTATCAGAGTCTATTATACAAAATGCCTCAACAAATTCTTAATTTTACCCAACATCGTGTTTAACACCTCTGTCTCACTAAAATATTCAAATCTAAACCCATTTAGTTTGCACTATTTATCTTTAAAAAAAAAAATCAACTACTCTTGCTTTTACGCCTAAACCAACTTTGAAAATAAAATCTTTTTAACCACGGGAAAATTTAACCTTTAGAATTCTACATTGATTTATACTTGTTTTCAACTAGTTTGAGCTTTCACGATTTTTGCATTTACCACAATCATGCTTTACTCTGTGAAGATCCTTAGTTTTCTCATGCACCTGATTCTAACATTGATTCAAACCTCATGATTCACGTTGTACTTGTTATAAATACGCTACGTGATTACCTGTGCTTCACAAACTTCATTCTTTTTGTGTTCCTTTTATTTGAAAACCTATTGATTAAACTTCGAATACTTGAATCTTATTAAATTGAAAAAAACTATTGATTTAGTCCTAAATGTCCATTCCCCAATTTTTTTACAAGGATGACCTTTATTCCAAAACCACCAACTACTATTTTCATTGAAATTTTCACCTACTATACAAACCACTACTATTTTTACAAAATCTCATCTAACTATACAAACCTACTCGCCCCCTTAAAATTTTTTTAAAATTGCATATTGATCGGCATACTTACTCAAACAAAAAAAAAATTTTCTTTCAAACAAACGATCAGGGTTTCCACACCAGTTGCTCAATTAAACTTTGAAAATCCCTCGACTCCTTGAAGTATACAACTCCGCTCGATTGGTTACATCCTCAATAAATCAATCACGCTAGATTTATCTAAAAAATCATCTTTAAATAAAGATTGAAATCCTCTTCTGATCACAGCCCGCAATCTCATTTGTCTCAATCTAGGTTGACTATCCACATTTTTAATTTATCACGAACATGTCTGCCTACCTTCTTCTTTTTCTTGACCTATAAACTAACTTTTATCAACTATTTTTACATCCGTTAATCTATGCAACTTGATTATACTATGGACTTTCATCATTCTCTCAATGATTAAATGTATAATCTTCGCCTTTTCGAACATGAACTTGGTTTTCATGATAACCAAACCATTGAAAGCTTGGTACTTGATTATTTTATTTTACTTTTTTTTTCTAAAATCATGATTGCTTGTTACATGAAACTTGATTCTTAGTTATACATGAGGATTTGATTATCTACCTGAACATTTGATTAGTCATGATACTTGAAAGCATGGAATATAAACTATTTGCTATAAACACACCTAGAGTCATTAACCTTGTCTAGGGCAACTCTATTACAACTCGCATACTATACTTGATACTTGATGCATATACAAACTTGTTTACATGTATGTATTATCAACTTGTAACTTATATGTTAAATCAAAAACAATTGTTACACTTAATCAAACAACTGGTAGAGGATGAAGTACTTGCTTAACAGTTAGTAGAGTACCTAATAACCTGCTCAACGATTGGTAGAGGTCATCATGCCTGCTCAACAGTCGGTAGAGGTTCTAATAACTTGCTCAACGACTGGTAGAGGCTATCGCACCTGCTCAACAATCGGTAGAGTTTCCAACTCACTGACTGGTGGAGGTTTTTTTTTTCCTGCTCAACAGTTGGACTCATTTTTGGATACATCATCCATGTAATTTGATATAAAGATTTATTAGACTCATTAATACAAAGATTCAATCACAAGGTTGTTATCTGTTTTACATGTGTGTTTAGAGTCATGTAAGGACACAAAACCCTAATGTAAGGTAAATTGGTGATTGCGGTCCGGAACGTAATCATAAATTTACAGGTACGTTAAGGTGGTGTGAAATTCTATTTGGATTTTGGTAAGATACCTAGTACGTTTTTGAGGTATCAAAAGTGTGGTGGGTTAGCTGCGGTACACCCTATATACAACACTAATGATACGTCGAAAGTGTGACTAAGGGTCGGACCAATAGCAAACCCTAGTTATATGGTAGCTCATTTAGTCTATTCATAGTTAATCATCCCATGTATTCTTTTCTCTCATTCTTGATACTGAGGTTGGTGTTCTACTAGACTCTTATTTTCCTAGTTATTTTAGACCAACATAATCCAACTTATGAATATCCAATATCTAATGAAACGCTCTATCCTATTACCCATAAACTTTGATCTTACTATAAACTAAACCACGGTCGCCCTAACACAAGCCAACTACCCTCAACTTCCTGTTTTCTTTTAACTTCGGGACGAAGTTCCTAAAAGTATGGGAGACTGTAACATTCGTGATTTTTCCCAATAATTTAATTATAAATTTAGAGACCTAAAGTAACAATTATTCAAAGAGTTAAATCAGATTAAACCGAAATTCAACATGATACGTGGGTCCGAATTGTAATACCTAGCAAACGATAAAAAGAAAACTCTAGAATAATGGTTGTCGGATTCTTAAACGAACTTAGAGTGCCATAAATCGATTAATTATTAGGGACTTTAACAAAAATGTTTTATTTACTAATTGACATTTCATTTTTCTCTTAAGATTATGAAATTTATAAAATAATAAGAAATCCAATAAAAGGTAATACACACAAAAATCATTAAAAGCATCCACCTTCTTCTACAAGTAATGCACATTCCCTTTGATTTCGTAACATCCGGTCAAGATTATTTTGAAATAAAGAAAAACAAGTCAACAATACCAAATTTGACAAATTAAAAGCCGATTAACAAGGCAGAGATTTTAAAATTTAATACAATCATCAAATCAATTTATTAGACCAATTCAATTTAAACTCTTATATAACTTTGGTTAGAAAACCTCCTCCAAACAATACACACATCGCTACCTCTCACTTTGACGAGCCTCACGACCGTCTCGGTACCACCTTCCTCGGCTCCTCTCCGTGTTTCGTTATCAGACCACCCAAATTCAAGCAAGACAAAACCCATTAAGAAAAGCATTCTGTGTTTTGATGCGTCCGGACCGTCACCACCGCCAATGATTATTTTTTTTGGCTCGTTGCATCATCACGCGACAAGGTAACAATCCCATTTTTTTTTCTTTCTTTCTGATTCGATTAATTAGAATATGATTGATAAAAATATGTTAACATATAAAATTTACAGGGTCATCTTAAAGCTAATCTAAATATAAGCTACCATATTTTATATATGTCTATTTCAACACTAACAACAAATGGATCATACGAACTTATTAATCGGTTACTACAGAAATTGATTTTCACGACTTCAAGTCGCAACAATCGTATAATTAAACTTTTAACACCCATCATTTATAATTTATTTTCTTTATCATTATCATTAATTATATTTCCTTTTTACCTTTAAAAATATATATTTTTACCATATGTATTATATAAGTATTGAAAAGTTTATTAGTTGTCGGGTAATAAGAAAATTCAAGATCAAGTCTATAATGCATTATATTATGTATACCAGATTTTGACATAATTACCATGTATTTGATAGAACAATTATCATTTTACGTATTCTATGTTGGAATTAATCTTGATTGTTAAAAGGTGTTTGAATTGATGAACCAAGAAGTCGAAGGGTTAAATGGTTCATATGTGAAAGTTGGAAAATAAGATAAAGATAATTCTTAGTGAATTAGAGATAATTATATAGTAATGTGTTTGAGTATTATTAGGAGTTAGAATTAGACTAGGATGCAAGTTAGTACTAGTATAAATAGAGATAGGTTTATTTGTATTATGTGTGGTTTTTGATTTCTTGGTGAAAAGAGTTTGTGTCTAATATTGTTCTTCGTTTTTTTATCGTGATCGATCCAATGGGTTCCAACAATTGGTATCAGAGCTTGGTGAAGCTCAAGAACGTTTTGAAGATTCTGTGTGAATCAACCGGTGGAGCCAAGATTGAGATCAAGATCAAGAGACGTAGATCAAGACGTGTTAGAGAATAAACAGTCAAAGCCACCAAACTTTCTGTGTGAAAAAGAATCTGTGTGATTTGTGACGGAAAAAGCAAAGAGAAGCGGTGTGAATCTGTTAAGCGAATTGAAAACAGAAATCAAAGTCGATAACTTTTGGTAGGAGAAACCTACTTATTAAAGTCGTAAAGGAAGAACCGTGAGTATATAGAATTATCCTACTTGTTTTGTGAGATACGCTAAACGAAGAAACGAAGGAAAATAAAAGAAGTAGACATTGTTTGCTTGCTTTACGAGGCAAGTGAAAATAAATAAACAAAAGGAAGCAATCACACAGGAAGATTAAACAAAAGGGTAGTAAATCAAAAGAAAAAGGTGTACAAAGTCTACTGTCTGAAGGCAGGAAAAGATCGAAAGTGTAAGCGTGTGTATGTATGATTGGGTTCTTTGTGAAGTCAAGAAGCGGAGTTAATCGGATTTCTTCGTGAAGCCGAAGAAGTGATTTTTTTCCTGTGTGAAACCGGTGTGTATTCGGAATTTCTTAGTGAAGCCGAAAAGTGTGATCGGAATCTGTGTGAAGGGCGATCAGGTTCTGTGTGTGACCAGGAGATAATCGGATATTCTGTGTGAAACCGAGAGTTGACCGGAATTCTTAGTGAAACCGGAGAGGAGTTCTAGGTGAACCAAAATCTGTGTGATCAAAGAAAAGACACCAAACTGTGTGGGAGGTGGTCAAGAAAAGAACTGTGTGTTCGTTGAAGTTCTAGGTGAATTAAGAAGAAAGAAAAGTCGATCGTAATCCTTAGTGGAACTGTGTGAAGTCGATCAAGAGAAGTCTTCGTGACAAGTTGAATCTAAGTGATTTAAAACAGAGAATCTTTGTGATTCAAGAGGGTGATTGAGTCTGTGTGACAAATGTGTTAGTACCAAGGTGTGTTCGTATTAATGCTAGAAGAGATAATAGAAGACCATGATTACTATCATGATGATGAGCGAGATAAGATTGCCAAGATCAAGTGGACCGGCTAAAGATAATGGTCTGTGTGACCGAGGGGTAGATCGGAATAAAGGAGGCAAGATAAGCGGTCCAAAGTTAGAAGTGAGTAAATTACGAGTGTTACATGGAATTTGAGATCTCGGAGGTACATGAATCAAGATTAAGGGGGAGAATGTTGGAATTAATCTTGATTGTTAAAAGGTGTTTGAATTGATGAACCAAGAAGTCGAAGGGTTAAATGGTTCATATGTGAAAGTTGGAAAATAAGATAAAGATAATTCTTAGTGAATTAGAGATAATTATATAGTAATGTGTTTGAGTATTATTAGGAGTTAGAATTAGACTAGGATGCAAGTTAGTACTAGTATAAATAGAGATAGGTTTATTTGTATTATGTGTGGTTTTGATTATTTTAATAAACGTGACTTAGTGTCCAACGTTATCTCTCGTTCTTTTCTTGTGTACAAGTTCTTTGTGAACGTGATCGATCCAAGGGGTTCCAACATTCTATTGGTTCATGCACATTTTATTGGTCCTTATAAAAAAATCAAGTTAAGTTATTTAAACTCACACATATTTGTATGTATGACCGTAAATAATTATATTTATGTATTTTGACGGATGGAAACTTATTAATTTTCACCAAGGTAAGGTCAAGTTGATTAAATAGAGTCACCATATCTTATAATAATTAAAGAAATCATAGTTATATATACTATGCACAAAATAGATAACTATATATGCTAAAACATCACTCTCTATAGGATGCAAGCTTAACTCGTTGATCTTCGTCTACTTGCAATATCATCAAAATTAAGGTGAGTTTTACATAGCCCCTTTTCTATTTATCACCGTTTTTGGGGTGAAACATGTTACAACATCATTTATGCAATTCAATCATCAATGTGTCTATGTGTTTTTCTATGTTGCATTATGTCTTGAACATGACTAGGGTAAGCACAATTCTAGCATAATCATTAACATTGATCAGCCGACGGTATACATTGATAGATCTATTGGACTGACAATCCCACTCGGATACGTGCCTCCTACAAAGGTAGCGTGGGTGTTTGTTATCGCATAACATATTCGAGTGAACCATGAGCGTATGGGATGTACCACATTATAACAGTCACAAGGTTGATTATGCAATCGATTTACTTCTAGTATGTTTTCACATATGGACTAGACTTGCCATGACACATGAATTGCACAACATTTTTATTCGATTATCAAAACCTATGTAATTCTCACCAACTTTTGTTGACCCAAAATATTTTCAAACTTAACATGTTTCAGGTTATAGCTTGCTTGAAGATTAGAGTTAATGCTTGAAGATTTGTATTTAGTATTTCTCATTTGATGTACAAATTCTTTTAGAACAATGTATGTAACTTATTTAATTAATTATTGAAACTTATTATTTACCATGAGCTACTGAACAGTCATTCATACGTGACACCTCGATGTTTCCGCCATCGGTTGGGGTGTTACACCCCTAGTCTAGGGCTTCTCCTGCTCTTTGTGAAGAGGAGGTGGAGCGCTAGACGCAAAGTATGGAGTCGCGGATGAAAGCTCATCTGCTGCTGTGTCTTGAGATTTGCTCTCCTGCTTGTTGTTGTAAAGTTGGGCGGAGAACGTCTTTTTTGGTTTTACGTCAAATTTGCGCCTTGAAAGACGTTTGTCGCCATGACCTGTTAAGGCGCTGGGCGGGGAACGTCTTTTTGATTTTACGTCAAATTTGCGCCTTGAAAGACGTTTGTCGCAATGACCTGTTAAGGCGCTGGGCGGGGAACGTCTTTTTGATTTTACGTCAAATTTGCGCCTTGAAAGACGTTTGTCGCCATGACCTGTTAAGGCGCTGGGCGGGGAACGTCTTTTTGATTTTACGTCAAATTTGCGCCTTGAAAGGCATTTGTCGCCATGACCTGTTAAGGCGCTGGGCGGGGAACGTCTTTTTGATTTTACGTCAAATTTGCGCAAATGTTGTAGTCCGCTTATTGACGTGAAGGCGTGTCAGCAGTTGTAATAAATCCTGAATCATTGGCATTTAATTTGTCTCTCATAAATGGGAGTTAAGGCGCCTGGAATTCGAATGATCAGTTGCTTCTGATGGAAGCTTGAGGGTTGCTGACGAGTCAGTCCTCGTCTGTTGTGCTGACTGTTGGCTGTCCCATCATTATGGTGCAGTTACCAACCTTTCGTCTGTGTCCGACGGATACTGTCCTCTCCGCTGGGACTGGGCAGCTTGCCCTCTATGAAGCCCACTTTACTAAGTGTGGGTTTCGGTTGCCTTGCACCCGCTTCCAAATTGACACTCTGGTGGCGTATGGTGTTGGGCCTACTCAACTGACCGCCTTTGGGATGCTGCGGTTAGTTCACTTTGAGGCGTCTTGCCGCGCCTTAGACATTGAACCTACTGTGGAAATGCTCAATGTCTTTTATTTTCTTGCGCGCGACGAGATGTGGTTCTCGTTTAAGCCGCGCCCTAGGGTGCCCCCTATGGCCACTCATACCCCCAAGTCTTTGCACTGGGCGAAGGAGAAATTCTTCTTCATCAAGAGGGGAGTTATCCCCATCAGCCTGCCTTGGAAAGTAATAGCAGATGGACAGCGGGTGGCGGATATACCTGTGCTTAAGGATTACAAGAAGCAGGCATGGTTCACAACCCTTACCGCCAACGCCACCAAGCTGGAATTTAAGAACCTGACAGATGGTATCTTCTACCTCCTTGGAATGAGCCGCGTGGCGCTTCGCGCGGGCAAAGAGCCCTACATTGCTCAGGAGGGTAAGTATATTTCCCTTGTGTTTGATTTTTTGTTTTTGGTATCTTTCTAACTTTTTCTTGCGCAGGTGTGAGCAAGTTCCAATTTTATGTCGCTCGGCAGGAGAAGGGCATAAAATGGAGACCTGTGGCGGAAGGGCAGGTGTCCTGTCTGGAGGCGCTCGCGGACCGGTTTTACTATCCGGATATGTCCGTCGCGCCAAAGCCCTACTATACCACAAGTGAGTCCAGTGAACTCTTGTTTTCTAGCCTCTTTGGCGATGATGCCTCTGACTCCTTAGTAGAGATTGTGGAGGCTCAGAAGGCGCCCGCGGGGCGTGGCCGTTGGAAACACGCTCCGCGGAGGCATAAGCGTGCTGTGAAGCCATTAACCAATTCTGACTCGGATTCTTCCGTTTCAGTAGGGGAAGTCGTGAAGGGGCGCCGCCGCAGGAAGGACGGGCCCGCTTTTGAAGATGAGGAGGAAGAGGAGCCCTCCAAGCTGGAGAAGAGGAAGAAGAGGCGCACAACCGGTGCTACCTCTAGCAGCGCTGCTGCTACCACAGAGATGCCTGTTGCTTCAACCGGCGGGGAGGGGGGTGAAGGTGAGACCCCTATTACAGAATCTGTTGTTCCCCCTTGTCGCCGGTGCGGGAGGTTGTGTTGGAGAAGACCTCTTCTTCAACTGGTGGAGGGGTTGCAGCCCTTGTCTTTAGTGTGGGCATTGGCGCTGCGCCCACACGTCAGCCTCTGTTCCAGAAGCTGATAAAGAAAAAGGCCCCTGGTGAGTTGACTTCCTTTAATTTGTAGTTAGCTTTTAAGTTTGTTCTTCTTCTCAGTATTTTGTTTTTCTTTCAGTTGCGCCGAAGATCATACCAACTCCTCCTCCTACGTCTCCATCTGAGGAGGCGGCCAGGACGGAGGCAGATAGGCTCTTCCAAGAGCAAGAGGAGGCCCTTCGAAGGGCGGAGGCTGAGAAGAAGAAGAAGGCTGAGGCCGATGAAGCCCTTCAAAGGGCGGAGGCCGAGAAGAAAGCGGCCGCCGATGAAGCTAAACGAAAGGCTGAGGCGGCCCAACGTGCTGAGGCGGAACGCCTTCGTCTCCAGGAACAACAATTCCTGGAGGAGAAGGCTCGCCGTTTGAAGGAGCAGGAGATGGAAGAGCGCACCAATGCTAGCGCCGAGGGGTCCCAGGAGATGGATGGGTTTGAACGGGCCCTGCTGGAGGCGGACATTGGTGGAAGCGGTGAAGGCTCGCGTCCGGCGCGGCGCGAGTCTTTTGTGGTTAATGAAGGGGAGCCATCTGGGGAGTATGATGGTTCCCAATAAGCTGGTGGTGACGCCATATGGCGCCCCCGCTGGGCGGTCCGGGAGAACACTTTGTTCTCTAACTCCTGGGCCGCGGAGGAGTTTGTAAGCGGGGTGGTGCCTCCCTATGAGCGCACTCACCAAGACATGCTGAGTCGTGCTGACCTCATTTCTGCTTTATGCGTAAATCAGGCGACTCAGGTGTCCATGATAGACTCGCTGCGCCGCCGAGATGCGGCGGCGTGGCGAGATATCCAACGCTTGGAGGCAGAGAAGGCAGGCCTTGCTGAGAAAGAGGCTGCCTTCAAGGCTGAAATATCAAAGTACCGTCGTCGCGCCCACGAAGCTGAAGCGAAGGTTATCAAACTTGAAGGGGATGCGGCGGCGGACAAGCGCAGATGGACAGAGTCTTGCAAGAAGACAAATGCTGAAACGATGAAGTTGAGGCAAACTTTGGCCGAAGCGCAGGAGGAGGCTCGGGTGTTGACCCGGCAACTTGAAGAAAAGAGCAAGGCCCTCTCTGAGCGGACTGCTCAGGTTGTCGAGAAGCGCTTGGAGCTCGAATCCAAAGATGCTGACCTTATCAGGGCCACTGAGCGCGTCTCCTTCCTGGAGCAAGAGAGGATCCAGATCCTTCACTCCAAGGAGGATCTGGAGCAAGACCTTAGCTCCGCCGAGGAGGCCCGCGCTGCGGCTGTCAAGGAGTGTGAGACAGCCCAGCGTCTTTTGGAGGAAGCGATGGCCGCCCAAACCCAAATGCAGGATTCCATCAAATGGATAATGACTGATGGGATCGCTGGGGTAAGTCTATCTTCTTGTTCTTTTATTTCTTTCCCAAGTTTTGAGTGCTAACTGTTAATGCTTTTGCAGATCTTCAAGAGGTTCTGGCAAGAACCAAAACTGGGTGACCAGGTCGCTGCCATAGCCGCCACCGCCCAAGCCTTTGGGTATGGTGAAGGCTATGAAGATGGGTTTTTGGCCGCTCAAAATAATGGGCGGATTGAGGATGCGGAGCATTATGGGAAGCCGCTGAAGGAAGAATATGAGGCGGAGCTGCTCAAATTTGAGAAGGTGGACTTCCCAATCCTTCAAGTGGTTGCTGATTGCAACAATAACACCGATCCTCTTTCCGCCCTCAAGTACTTCATGGAGAATTCTGACGAGCTGGCGAGGGAGGAAGAGCGCAGGCGCTTAGAGGAAGAGCGCCAAAAGGCTAGCGGCGAAGGCACTTCCAATGTATAGATTTTTCTAGGCGCTTGTTTTTGATTTACCTTGTAAATATTTTTGTAATTATCAAGGGTTTTTAAGTCCCTTTTTATGAATGAAAATTTCTTTGTTTCCCCTCATATCTTGTGTTTCTCGTCCTAACTTCTTAACTTATTAACCGAGTCGTCACCCGATTTATAAGTAGAGATTAGGCGCGCGCCTCACTAGATAGTCCGGCGTCTAAGTATTTGCCTTGAAGACTATAGCGGGGTGCGACTTGTGCCATAAGGTCCGAGTTAAGCGCGTGAGTGCCTTGCCTAGAAGACCCACGACTGCGCGCTCGTTAGTTTTCGCCCTTTGTCCAACTTGTATTTGACAAGTTTAGAAGACAAGGCTTTTCAGCTATACGAGTGTCGCGCGTCTTTAAGTCCGGCAAGTAAACTTGTCTTGAAGACCATTGTGTGCGGCATTGTTGTACGATTTTCACAAGTCCGACGTGCGCGAGGCGCGTCTAGAAGACTTTTATCGTGTTAACGCCGCGCAGTTGTGGTCCGACGATAGTTTTACTTAAGTCTTGAAGACCTCGGCGCGGAAAAAACAAGTAGAATGACAGATATAGGAAACAATTTTCATTGATAAGTGCGGCATGTGTAGCCGTAATTACAAACATTTTACAAGTAGCATCGGCGTAGCTGTGCGCCGTTCCAAGATCGCGGGATAGGTGTTCCATCAAGTCTTTCTGGCGCGTATGCGCCTTTGCCAAGTACTTCTTGTATTTTGTATGGACCCTCCCATGTAGGAGCTAGTTTTCCAGGTTTTTCGGCATTGGAAGCCTCGTTATTCCAGAAAACGTAGTCCCCGATCTTGAACGCTGATGCTTTGAAGCGTTTGTTGTAGTAGCGTTCTAGCTGCGTTTTATATTTTGCCTCTTTGATTGCAGCGAGTTCGCGGCGTTCATCTAGAAGATCAAGGTTTAGGCGGAGCTCTTTGTCATTGTCCCTTTTGTTAGCCATGAGTACTCTGGCGGAAGGGCAGCCAATTTCGGCGGGGATGACCGCCTCCGTGCCATATGTTAGGCTGAATGGCGTTTCGCCGTTGCTGGTTTTGGTAAGGGTGCGGTAGGCCCATAGGACATGAGGGATTTCGTCCACCCACCCTGTTCTTTTAGTTCCGAGTCGCGCCTTGATACCTTCCACTATTGTGCGATTGGCTCTCTCGACTTGACCGTTGCCTTGTGGGTGCGCAACGGATGTGAAGATTTGTTGGACACCCATTTGAGCCAGCCATTCTTGTAAGGATTGGTCTTCAAATTGTGTGCCATTGTCGCTTACCAGTTGCAACGGTAGGCCGAATCGGCAAATGATGAACTCCCAGATGAACTTCTTGACGTGTGCGCCGTCAATCTTGGCTAGAGGCTTCGCCTCGACCCACTTTGTGAAGTAGTCAATGGCGACGATTAAGTATTTCACGTTTCCTGGAGCCGTTGGGAATGGACCTACCAGATCGATGGCCCATTTTTGGAACGGCCAAGCCGCTGTAACCGACACCAGGTTGTTCTTGGGGCGCAGGGTGTTGGGGCGTGGCGCTGGCAACTGTCGCACTTGCGCAACTCGTTGACCGCGTCCACGTGCATACCCAGCCAATAATACCCTGCGTTCATTAACTTCGCCACCACCATTCTTGGGCCTGCGTGTAGTCCGCATGTCCCTTTGTGTACGTCTCTCAAGAGGAAAGAAGCATCTGCGGAGTCTACACAGCGCAACAGCGGCCCTAGGTAAGAGCGGCGATACAGAATACCGTCTACAAGCTGGTATTGTAAGGCCTTGTTCTTGATCTTCCGGGCCTCTGATTTGTCATCAGGCAGGGTACCGGAGGATAAATAAGCCTTGATTGGAGTCATCCAGGACGCGTTGCCTGTTTGGATGACATTGACTTGTCGCGGAGGGACACATGGTTTGTCCAGGACCTCGATGCGGACTTCTTTGGCCATATGCTCAAAGACCGTCGATGCCATTTTGCTCAGCGCATCAGCGGGCTTATTTTCGCTGCGCCGAATATGCTCGACCTTGCATGAGTCGAATCGGCGCATTAGCTTCTTGGCCTGTTCCAGGTATAGTGCCATGATTTCGTCCTTTGCATCATAAGACCCGTTGATCTGTCGCGCGACAAGCAGTGAGTCTACGTGTGCCTCCACGTGCCTAGCCCCCATTTTTTCCGCAATTCGGAGGCCTGCCAGCAACGCTTCGTATTCCGCCTCGTTGTTCGTGCTTTTGAAGTCGAGGCGGATGGCGTACTTGAACTCTTGTTTGTCTGGGCTGATAAGGCGCAGACCTACGCCAGCGCCGTCCTCGTTTGAGGCCCCATCCGTAAATAAGGACCATTTTTGTGATGGATCTTGCGATGGCGCAGGGGTCTCTTCCGCTTGACACTCTTGTATTTTGTCCGCTGGGATCCCTGTGGCGAAGTTCGCGAGAACTTGGCCTTTGATGGCGGGGCGGGGTTTGTAGTGAATCGTGTGTTCCCCCAACTCAATGGCCCATTTGGCTAGGCGACCCGATAGCTCGGGTTTGGCGAGTATGTCATTTATCCGATAGTCTGTGAGGACGTTTATCGGGTGCCCTTGGAAGTATCTGCGGAGCCTTCGAGATGCGTGGACAAGAGCGAGAACCAGTTTTTCCATGATTGTGTACCTTGTTTCCGCATCTAAAAGCGTGCGGCTGATGTAGTATATCGGCGTTTGCACGTTTTTACGCTCCACCGTAAGGACTGCACCTATTGCCCGGTCCGTGACAGATAGGTACAGCGTTAGGGGCTCTTCGGGAAGAGGCGCTGTTAGTGTCGGAAGGTTCATCAAACATTGTTTCATTTCTTTAAATGCCGATTCTGCTTCTGGTGTCCAGCGGAAGTTGCTTTTCTTCAGACAATTCTTCAAAGTATCCACAAACGGGAATGACTTTGAAGCATAGTTGGACAAGAATCGGTTGAGGGCAACGAGGCGGCCCAAGAGCGTTTACACCTCTTTGATGGAAGCGGGCGATGGCATCCTTTCGATGGCTTGTACTTTTTCTGGGTTAGCGCGGAACCCATCCCGCGTAACGATGACTCCCAGAAATTTGCCCTCTTCCATCCCGAAGGAGCATTTGCTTGGATTGAGTTTCATGTGCACCTTGCGCAACTGGGCGAATGTTTGTTGGATATCTCGGAGCATGTCGCCCTCTTCTTTGCTTTTGATTACGAGATCATCGACGTACACTTCAAGCCGTACGCCGATCTCGTTGATGAAGGCCGTGTCCATGAGGCGCTGGTATGTAGCGCCCGCATTTTTCAGTCCGAACGGTATTTTCGTGTAACAGAAAATGCTGGCGTCTGTGCGGAACGCCGTTTTGTCCTCGTCCTCTTTTGCCATTTGAATTTGGTGGTAGTCCTTGTACGTATCTAAGAAACACTTGAAGCGGTAAGGCGCTAAAGAATCCACCTTTAGGTCGATCTCTGGCAGAGGATAGCAGTCTTTTGGACACGCCTTGTTGATATCTTTGTAGTCAACACACATGCACCACCCGCCGTTGGCTTTGGCTACCATAACTGGGTTAGCCACCCATGTTTGGTATCTGATCGGGCGAAGTATACCCGCATTGAGCAGCTCAGTGACTTGTTCGTTCATGGCCTTTGTTTTCTCCGGGCCCATGTTGCGCTTCTTTTGTACTATTGGTTCCACCGAGCGGTAGACGTTGAGTCTATGTTCCGCTATGTCGCGTGGGACGCCAACCATGTCAGCTGGTTGCCACGCGAACACGTCGATGTTGCTGATTAGAAGCTGTTTCAGATGATTCCGAATGGTCTCGGAGATTTCATGGCCGATGATCACTGTTTGCTCCGGAAATTTAGGGTTGAGAACCCATTTTTCCGGCTCGGTGTGGGTGTCAGTCTTCACCATTTTTGGCGGTTTGGCGGTTTCTGTGGTGTGACAGTCTTTGTTGCCTCTGATGAAGGCGATGCCGGTTTTAGTTGGGAATCCTACCATCGCGTGCGCCGTTGAAGCATTGGCATTGAAGCGCGCGATGCCCTCCCGCCCAAAAGTATGTCGTGATTGGAGTTGGCTGACAGGACCATGAAGTCGCATATCTCCGTGCGCTCATGGGTTCCATCAGTCCAGGTTACTGGCAGGGAGAGCATGCCCCTCGGCATGATGGTTTCATGAATGAATCCGGAAATTGGCTCGTTGACGGGTACGAGCTTTGCTTTGTCTTCTGCGTCTAGCTGCTGAAAGCATTGCTCATACATGATGTCTGTGCTGCTGCCGCCATCTAGGAACATATACCGCGTGCGGTAGTGTCCAAAGACAGCGGTAATGACAAGAGGAGCGGTGCAAGAGGCGCCTCCCCTGATCTTGGGCATGAGGACATCAGCCTCTTTCCATGAATCGTTTAGTGGTTGTACCCGGGCGCGCTTTCCATGATGTGCGCTTTTGCCCTTCCTTGTCATGTTGCAGTGGTGGCGAGGAATCAGTGTGGCGGCGTGAGTGTTGAGATCACGAATCTTTTTTCGTGATCCTTCCTCTTGATTTTCTTCGCCCGCTTGACTTTTGCCAGTGCGGTGAACGTTTTTGACCAAGTGACCGAGCTGACCTGACTTCAGCGCGGTTTCGATTTCCATCTTCAAGGTGTAACAATTGTCTGTGAGGTGACCAAAGTCATTGTGGTACTCACAGAACTTGCTTCGGTCCGCATGTCTTCGTTTGCCCAAGGGAGCGGGCACCTTTAACGTGACCTGTTCAGTTTTCAGAACTTGAGATGGTGTCTTTGTTAGCGGGGTCCAGTCGTGGTTTTTCTTGGAGTGACCACGCTGGTCCCGCGTTTGTTTGGGGCCGATTATCTGGCGGGCATCTCCGGCTGGGGAATACTTCCCCCCGTCCGTGGTGCCAGAGATGCAGCTCCAGACAGATTTGTTTTTATTTTTATTATTATTATGGTGTTGCGGTTGGAAACTATGCGTCTGGTTGAAGGATTTCTCTGAGGAGGCATATATTTTAGCGGAGTGGACAAGTTCGTCCCAGGACTCCGGAATGCCTTCTTTGCCTGTGAGGCACTTCATTAGCTCCGGGCTGCGCACGTTGTGTATGAACGCTGCCCGTGTGAGCTCCTCCCCGCAGCCTATTTGCAAGGCTTCCTTGTTGAATCGAACGATGAAGTCTTCGATGGATTCATGATCGTTGCGGCGGCACAACAGGATATGCGCCTTGTCTTTCTTATGCTTGCGGAGGTGCGAGAGGTGACTACCGAACTTGTCGGTAAGGTCGTCGAAGTCTTTAACGCTCCCCGCGGGGAGGTTATCGAACCAGACTCTCGCTGCGCCTGTTAGGGTTTGCGCGAATAAGTGGCACCAAACCTGGACAGGCCAGTCCACTGACATACCTGCGCACTCAAAGTCGTGCACATGGTCGTCCAGGTCACGCAGGCCATCGTATCTACCGATGCTGCTAGGAAGTTTGGCTTTCCTTGGTATTTTTGCTGTCGCTATGCGAGCGACGAATTTTGACTTTTCTGCGAAGGCCTTTGGCCTAAATGGTTTAACCAAGTCATCATCCTCGTCATTGTGGCGCGAGCGATGATCATGTTTCTTCCCTTTGTGGCCCGAATCGCTACTGGAGGACTCGTAGCCATCGGGCTCTGCTCGGTGCTTCGCGTAGCCCCGAACTCTGGTGTCTCCACCGAGTTCCCCGCTACGACCAGCGCCCGGGACTGTTGAGTCCTTATCTTTGTACCCCTTTTTGATGGGGTGTCATAAGTGAGAGCTTTGCCCTTTTTCTTGGCTTGCTGCAAAAGTTTGCGTTGGTAAATTGCAACGTTTTTTGTGTTCTGACGGAGGAGCCACTGGTCTAGGTCCTCCTCAGAGTCAGCACCGCTGTCGTTGGAGTCGACGTCCCGGACCTCAACATCTGGCCTTTCGAGCCTTGAGGTGGGTTGTTTAACAACGGCGTGTGGTGTTACCTGGTTCTCCGGGAGTTGGGTGTCCCCCTCTCCGAAGCGGTTTATAACGGAGGCAGGGTTGCGTTCAGCCATGGGTGGGTTAAAAAGATGAGTAAAAAAGCGGTTCTAACCGTTGGATGGCGCCAATGAAGAAACAATAAGTATCACGGAGATTACGAGTAATCTACGTGGGGTTAATACCTATGTTCGTCAGGATTAATCCTTTACCCAAACCGTATGGTTAAACCCCGGTGATAACAATGAGTGTGAGTGTGTGTTGTAAAGTAAGTAAGAACACGAGATGTAAGTGGTTCGGTCGAGTAACGACCTACGTCCACTGTAAGTAGCCGGAGTATTATTAATATGAGAGTACAAAGAGTTACAAGTGAGAGTATACTAGGCTACAAGTGATTATTCTCGGATCCCTTGGCAAGGAGAAGTCTTCTTCTATTTATAGGAGAACTCATGGGCTTAGTTGTAGGGCCCATGAGGAGTAATTCTTCTTTGGGCTTGGTCCAGGCCCAAGTCCAAAGTCTTCTCTAGAATTGGCGGGAAGATACTGGTACTGTTCATGACGTCATATGGCAGCATGGTTGCTGCTCGAGGCGGACACGTGGCACACTGTGACTGGCGAACGGCGCCCCTGTCCTTGCTACAGTCGTTGACCACGCTTCTGACATCAGTGAGGGATGTTTGCTGTCACTGTAGACGCTGGTATGGTGGAAGCATGGCTGCAGCCATGCTGCTGTCCTTGTCAGTAGTTGTTGGACCACTTCTGCCACCTGTCGCTTGGTCATTGGCGCGTACACTGTCAATGATCCTTGTGAATCTTCCTTTTGTTGTCTTCTGTACCTCGTACAAAAGGTGTTGGGGGAAGATTCCGCGCGTGGCGGTACGCGCTTATCAGGTGCTGTTATTGCTTCAGTTGTTGTCTTTGCGCGCTCCGTTGCATATGTTGCAAGCTGCGCGCCAACGGTTCCTCGCGCTGCTGACTGGCGCGAGGAAACTGACTTATGGGGATAGGGACGCCTCATCCGCTTGGATTAGGCTCCCTATCCCTTCAAGTCCCCCTAGTCTAGGGCTTCTCCTGCTCTTTGTGAAGAGGAGGTGGAGCGCTAGACTCAAAGTATGGAGTCGCGGATGAAAGCTCATCTGCTGCTGTGTCTTGAGATTTGCTCTCCTGCTTGTTGTTGTAAAGTTGGGCGGAGAACGTCTTTTTTGATTTTACGTCAAATTTGCGCCTTGAAAGACGTTTGTCGCCATGACCTGTTAAGGCGCTGGGCGGGGAACGTCTTTTTGATTTTACGTCAAATTTGCGCCTTGAAAGACGTTTGTCGCCATGACCTGTTAAGGCGCTGGGCGGGGAACGTCTTTTTGATTTTACGTCAAATTTGCGCCTTGAAAGACGTTTGTCGCCATGACCTGTTAAGGCGCTGGGCGGGGAACGTCTTTTTGATTTTACGTCAAATTTGCGCCTTGAAAGACATTTGTCGCCATGACCTGTTAAGGCGCTGGGCGGGGAACGTCTTTTTGATTTTACGTCAAATTTGCGCCTTGAAAGACGTTTGTCGCCATGACCTGTTAAGGCGCTGGGCGGGGAACGTCTTTTTGATTTTACGTCAAATTTGCGCAAATGTTGTAGTCCGCTTATTGACGTGAAGGCGTGTCAGCAGTTGTAATAAATCCTGAATCATTGGCATTTAATTTGTCTCTCATAAATGGGAGTTAAGGCGCTTGGAATTCGAATGATCAGTTGCTTCTGATGGAAGCTTGAGGGTTGCTGACGAGTCAGTCCTCGTCTGTTGTGCTGACTGTTGGCTGTCCCATCATTATGGTGCAGTTACCATCCTTTCGTCTGTGTCAGGCGCGTGTGTTGTCACGCGCTCCACTTGATGCTTGTGTGGTTGTGATTGTGCCACGTGGCGAGTTGCACGTGTGATTTGTCAGGCGCGTGAGCGTCCACGCGCCTGCCAGCCTTTAAAATGGTGAGATCTTGTGACACGTGTCAGTCATCCAGCGAGTAACGGTTGGATCGTTTACCCATGTTTGATCTTGGCCGTCCACTCGCGCATGAGGACACGTGTCTTCATCGTGGCTCTCCATTTTGAAAAAGGTGATGACGGTTGTTTTCCTTGTGGGTCCCACTGTCATTAATATATAAGAGTGAGAAGGCTTCTTGAACGGTTACTCGTTCATTTTGCCTTCTTCTTCTTCGTCATTTCCTCTTTCTCTCACTTGTTCTTCAAAACCATCAGATCATTTGGAGTTTTCTTTGAATCTTCAAAGATTGTTGAGCAATCTTCAAGATTTATTGTGAAACTTCTCTTTGATCTTCATCTCTCTTTGTGTTTGTTAAAAGTTCTCTCGTTTGTCAGTTTTTCCCTTGAAGATTCCGACCAATCTTCAAGTTTTCCGTTGAGTCTGTTGAGTTTTCCGGCGAGTCTGTTGAGTTTTCCGGTGAATCTTCAACTTTTCCAGTTGAACTTCCAGATTTCCCATCACTTTTTTCTTCTTTATTATTTTTTAAAATGTCTGAAACGTCAAACGTTGGGTCTCCTTCTGGTAACGTTACTGGGAAAGAACCAGTAATGGAGGATGTGGAGGATGAGATGTTGGTGGAGCAGGGGAAGATTAAGGAAAGGAAGCTAATGACCAACACATTCTGTGTTTGGAGTGAAGAGGCTTTCAACCAGTTTTGCAGGATCTATGATATCCTGCCGGAGTGGGAACCCACCTTGCCGTCTCCGACGGATACTGTCCTCTCCGCTGGGACTGGGCAGCTTGCCCTCTATGAAGCCCACTTTACTAAGTGTGGGTTTCGGTTGCCTTGCACCCGCTTCCAGATTGACACTCTGGTGGCGTATGGTGTTGGGCCTACTCAACTGACCGCCTTTGGGATGCTGCGGTTAGTTCACTTTGAGGCGTCTTGCCGCGCCCCTGTCCTTGCTACAGACGTTTACCACGCCCCTGTCCTTGCTACAGTCGTTGACCACGCTTCTGACATCAGTGAGGGATGTCTGCTGTCACTGTAGACGCTGGTATGGTGGAAGCATGGCTGCAGCCATGCTGCTGTCCTTGTCAGTAGTTGTTGGACCACTTCTGCCACCTGTCGCTTGGTCATTGGCGCGTACACTGTCAATGATCCTTGTGAATCTTCCTTTTGTTGTCTTCTGTACCTCGTACAAAAGGTGCTGGGGAAGATCCCGCGCGTGGCGGTACGTGCTTATCAGGTGCTGTTATTGCTTCAGCTGTTGTCTTTGCGCGCTCCCTTGCATATGTTGCAAGCTGCGCGCCAACGGTTCCTCGCGCTGCTGACTGGCGTGAGGAAACTGGCTTATGGGGATAGGGACGCCTCCTCCGCTTGGATTAGGCTCCCTATCCCTTCAGAATGGTTAAGGCTGAATCATTAAGACTTGGGATGTTGCTGAACCATTAAGCACTGAATCATTAAACACTGAACTAGGCTGAACCTTAATGAAACTCTCATACCAATGTGGGACAAGAAAATTAACCATTAAGAGGTCCAACTTAATGATCCAGCACTTAACCATTCAGGGCTCTTAATGATTCAGCACTTAATTAACCAAACAGCCCCTTAGTGTACATTGGAAGCAGGTTGTTGACACACTTAAGAAGCGACTCTCCGTATGAAAGGCAAATACTTTGTGTTTCAGAGGGCAAATGACACTTATAAAATCCGTTCTTAGCTCCCTTCCACTTATTATTTTTCTCTCTTTTAAGGATCCAATCCAAGTTATAAATTAGCTTGAGAAGTTGAGAAGAGAATTTCTTTGAGGAATGTCCTTGGAACACAAGAGAAAGTGGGTGATGTGGAATAAAATTGTGGGCCCAAAAGAGTATCGTAGGATTGGAATCAGATCGCTAAAAGAAGTCAATATGCCTATGCTTGCAAAGTGATGGTGGCGGTTTTAATCCAAGGAAAATAGTATTTGGTGGAAGGTGATATGGAGTGTGCACCACAACTCACAATATTGGAGTTTCATCTTGGTAAAATTATTGATTCCTAAAACATGGAAACAAATTGTGAAGATTTTGCATGACCTTGCACTATTGGGGGTTGATAGTGAAAGTCTTCGGGGTAATTTGGGCAATGGGCAGGGGTTTTCTTCTTGACGGGATTGTTAGGCTGATGTGGTTCCTTTGTGCTTGAAGTCAAGGGCGAAGCTTCATTGGGTCCAGGGGTCCCCCTTACCACTAATGTAAGGGTCCCGTGACTTTTGTCCCCCGTCCCCCCCCCCCCCCCCCAATATATTTGTTCAAGCTCCGTCACTGCTTGAAATATCAAGCTTTCTTTTCCATTGGAGCAGGAGAAAAACGCAACAATAACAGATCGGGTCAAGATGAATAATGAGGTTTGTGAGTTGAACTTGTGTTGGACTAGACCCTTAGTACATGGATGGAACTGAGAGAGCTGGAATGTCTATTGGCTACCCTATGCTTATTTATGTTTTAAAGGGAAGAGAGGATAGGTGGTCGTAGGTGTGAATGTTGGGAAGGTAAGGTCTATTAGATAGTATATCAGATTAGGGTTTTGATAATATGAGCCCACGAGCTTAGTTAGGTTTTTAGGGTTCATTGTGATCTCTATATATTGTAGCCTAACTATTCAATAATATCAATTCACTATTATATTATTTTACATGGTATCAGAGCCTTAAGGTTCTGGTTACTTTTTTTCCCCTCTCCCACACCACCACAAAAATACAAATACTAGCCGCCAACTCTTAAAAAAAACCCTAGACAGGGCGGCGTGCCGCCATTGCCGCCGCCATGTCCGGCCTCCGTTCGTCTTCGTTTTAGTTTTAGTTTTTCGTTCACTTTTTCTTATTTCCAGTTCTAAATAAATTCTCAATTTTCGGTTCTAGACATATTCCAGCCAGTTTCATAAATCTTTCTTAAGAACCATTATCCATACAATTTTTTGATTGGTTCTTTGAAATTGCAATATTGAAGAAAACAAGGCTGCTTGTGGTTGGACAGTTGTACGTTTGTGGCTTACACAATTAATTTGTGTTTGCTTTTTTTTTTTTTTTTAAAAAGTTTAACTGATTGTGACATCACTTCATCACCATCGGTAACTACTAACGGTATTGAATATAAATAAAACTTCAAGCACACATAACCAAACAATCAGAAGGAATATGTTTCCTCCGTTGCAACCGCTGATTATGATCAAGCTGCCGCCACCTCTTTTGATTGATTTCGCTTCTCCGTCATGTCGCTCCTTGCCGCCTCGCCGTCGCTGCTTATTGGACTATGGTCCCCCTGCCGTGCTGCTTGCAGGACTATGATCCGTCGCCGCGCCGCGCCGCTATCCGCCGCTGCCGCCTTGCCGCATTGGTTGCCTCATATCGGATTACATGATCATTAAATTAGTGGTGGATTTTCATTGAAGATTACGGATTGTAAGATTATGAGATTATGTCAGAAGTTTTGACCAACATTGAATAACATTTAATATTATTATTTTTTTATGTTTTTTGTTTTTCCAGTCTGAGCTTCTAGTTTGCTTCCGCTCTGACTGCGGGGGAGTATTAGATAGTATATCATATTAGGGTTTTGATAATATGAGCCCACACGCTTAGTTAGTTTTTTAGAGTTCATTGTGATCTCTATATATTGTAACCTAACTATTCAATAATATCAATTCAGTATTCTATTATTTTACAGAGTTTTCATTTGAATGATCGGGTGCCCTTGAAGGTTAATTTATTGTCTTGGAAACTATCAATGGACCACTTGCTACACAAGTAGTGTTGGTTTGGAGAAATGTTAATGTTCCCTTCCGGGTATGCGCTGGTAGAATAAATATAACTTATGTTTCTTATATTTATTTGTGGCCACCGTTAACATTTATATAATTTTGATCAACTACTGTAATATCCTTATGTTTATAACTGGTATTTCCTTGAATGACGGAATTACCCTTACTAACATTACTATGGTGTCACTAACTCTATATATAGAGAGCTTATTATGATATTAAGTTGTTGGCATATCATAACACCATAACCTGTTTCAAAATCGTCCTCCCTACCTCTCTTTCAACCGAGTTCTCTCAAGAACTCAACCGAGTGTTCTCAATAATAATATACTTATATATTAATTAGTAGATTGTCTTTGTGAGTATTGTAGCAGTTCTTACAAGCTGCTTATGCATGGTTTTTTAGTGTACAAGTGTTTACTGCTTGGTTTGATGTATTTGTGCGGCGTGTACTGCTGTGTGTATCCACTGTTTCTAGTAAATACCATTTAAAACAATAAATTTGAACAGTTCGGCAATTACAATGCCCAAAACTTGTATTGGCAACTGAGACAGCTTAAAACAAGCAACCATATTGCCTCCTTGATTCTGAGCTTGTTTGGATTTACCAACTTATCTTTGTGGGAGAATTGGTGCTATAGGTGTTTTGTGATTTTTAGCATTACAATAATTTTCATTTCGTGGTGATGAGGATAAAAAAAATGAGCCATATGTGTTCATATTACGTTTTTTTTTCTAATTATGTTATTAATTTTTTTTATGTATTCAGTGTGGACAATGGAAAGTGCAATTGAGATGCAACTACTTGAACGTTTGCGAAATATTGGTAGATGAAGTCATGGCATACGAATAAAACATCACTAAATTCACTTAGCTGACGGAGAAGGTTGCGAATATCCGTCAGAGCCAGTTGGAGCTACAGCCTATAAGTAGCATTTGAAGTGCTTTACACACGTCACAAGAAATTGAACAATTAGATTTAATGTAGTTATATATTCTTATGTAATGATAGTTAATTGTAAACTTTGTTTGAAACTATTATATAATCAATCAAATGCTTACTAGCTTCTAAGTTAACATTTTGAATTACAAAACGTTAATGCATGTTTGCTTGTGATCATGTTCTGCGGCGAAGCACAGGGTGAAATACTACTCACCCTATATATAATCAGCAGGATTTAAATGTTTTAAGAGGTAAATAATTCTAAGAGCTCTTCTTTCATTATTAAAAATATATTAATAAGACGTAAATAATAGGAAACGTAACTAAAATAAAAGGTTTAATATTTAAATTTCCGTGTTTTAATGCATTCCTAAGATCCGAAATTAATATATGTTTTGAAAGCCCTAAGCTGTTATAAAAACACAGTGAAATCAAGAACAATAATGAAAGATTTTGAATGAATATTATTATTAAACTTCAACCAGAGGAGTAATTGCAAAAAGAAAAAAATATTACAAATCAATTGGAAAGATCCCAATTTATAGACCTACGAAACCCTAATTGTATCCCTAAATCTCGTAACAGATTATTAACGGTTATATTTTCAGGTTAACATAATTAACCCTCCAAATGTTTACTTTTAGTCCTTCGGGTTTCAACATTTATCGTTTACTGAACAGAGTTTTAGATTATCAGACTTTAGCTTATCAGACTTTTGATTGGTTTAAGCTTGATTATTGACTTTTATCAACAATCTCCACCTAAGTCATCATCAAGCTTCAGCCTAAGCCCACAGCATCAGCACAGAACCTGAACTTTGGTCCTGGTAGAGCTTTAGTCATCATGTCAGCAGGATTTGCATCAGTTGCAACCCACTTTACATTCACCTCCTTTGAAACAATAATGTCCCTGATCCAAAACATCTTAACCTTGATGTGTTTGGTCCTTTCATGGAACACACTATTCTTGGATAGTTGTACAGCCCCAGAATTATCACAATTCACTTCTGTATCATCCAGACTAATTCCCAGATCAGTCACTATCCCTTTGAGCCACAATGACTCCTTCACACCTTTTGTTAGAGCAATGTACTCTGCCTCAGTTGTAGATAATGCCACAACATGCTGCAACTGAGCTTTCCAACTAACAACATTGCCTAGAACAGAAAACACATATCCAGTTAGAGACCTACCACTATCTCTATCTTTTGCAAAATCTGCATCTACAAAACCTCTAACCAAATTGCCCTTCTGGTCAGATCTATCCTCAAATCTCAAACCAACTTTCTTAGTACCTGCCAAGTACCTTAATATCCATTTTACAGCATCCCAATGACATTTTCTAGGATCAGCCATATACCTGCTAACCAAACTTACTGCATATGCTATATCAGGTCTAGTGCAGACCATGATATACATCAAACTGCCCACAGTGTTAGCATATGGCACTTTACTCATGAAATCCTTCTCTTGATCAGTCTTAAGAGCATCACTTTTGGACAACATAAAGTGTGCAGCAAGAGGAGTACTCACAGGTTTACAATCTTCCATTCCATAGTTCTTCAGTACTTTATCAATATAAGAAGATTGTGACAGATTTAATACCTTAGCTTTCCTGTCCCTGTTGATTTCCATCCCTAGTATCTTTATTGCTTCTCCTAAGTCTTTCATATCAAACTCCCTCATTAGCAGCTCTTTGGTTTCTCTGATTTGATCTTTGTCTTCACATGCTATCAACATGTCATCAACATATAAGAGCAAATAGACAAATTTACTCCTGTCATACTCCCTATGATATACACAACTATCATAAGGACTTCTATTGAACCCACTGCTCACAATATACTCATCAAATCTCCTATACCACTGTCTAGGAGACTGCTTGAGCCCATACAAAGACCTTTTCAGCAAACAAGCTTTATCTTCTTGACCTTTTACCTCATATCCCTTTGGTTGTGCCATATAAATCTGCTCTTCTAGACTGCCATGTAAGAAAGCAGTTTTAACATCCATTTGTTCTAACTCCAGATCTAAAGTAGCAACCAACGATAAGATGATTCTAATAGAAGTGTGTTTGACTACAGGAGAGAATATCTCATTATAGTCAACACCAGCCTTCTGTGTGAATCCTTTTGCCACCAGTCTTGCCTTAAACCTTGGACCTTCTCCTTCTTTCACTCCTTCTTTAAACTTAAAGATCCACTTGCAAGACACCAGCTTCTTATCATGAGGCTTTTCTGTCAATTCCCATGTATCATTCTTATATAAAGACTCCATTTCTTCATTCATGGCTTTACACCATTCTTCTTTATAACTTGATACAACAGCTTCCTCATAGGTCAATGGTTCATAGATACTTTCAAACTCAGCTGCTGTGAATGCAACAGCTGAAATACTGTCCTGGTGATCCCTATACCTTATAGGTACCCTGATCTCTCTTCTTGGTCTGTCTTTGGCAATACTAGACCCTGGATCACCACTACCACTATCATTATTTCCAGAAATACCCTCAGGTTCAACTTCCTTTTCTTGTACACTTCCCTTGGGCTCTACCTCAATCTGAACACCCTTGTTTTCATCAAACAACTCATCATTATCTTTCAGATTCTTTCCCAACAAATCTTTGTACAAGATATCTTCTTTAAACCTAACATTTCTGCCATAAAACACCCTAGGTTTACCACCATCCATTCTCTACAACCTGTGACCTTTAACCCCATCAGTGTTTCCCAAGACAACACACTTAATAGCCCCGGGGTTAATCTTTCCCTGACTTACATGAGCATAAGCCAATGATCCAAAAACTTTTAGATCATTATAGTCACCAGAGTCTGGTTTCACTCCTGTCCAGACTTCCATTGGAGTTTTCATATCAATGGCTGCTGAGGGTGATCTATTGATCAGATAAACTGCAGTGGTAGCAGCCTCAGCCCAAAACTGCATAGGCATCCCTGCATGACTAATCATACACCTCAACCTTTCACAAATGGTTCTATTCATTCTTTCAACTACACCATTTTGTTGAGGTGTTCCAGGAATAGTCAAATGCCTATCTATTCCATGAGACTTACAATACTGGTTGAATTCATTATTGCAAAATTCAAGCTCATTATCAGTCCTAAGCTTCTTTACTTTCTTGCCAGTCTGGTTCTCAACTAATACTTTCCATTCTTTGAACTTCCTAAAGGCTTCACTCTTGTGCTTGATAATATATATCCATACTCTCCTAGAATAATCATCTACAATAGACATATAATACCTAGCACCTCCAAAAGACTCAGTTTTAGCAAGACCCCACAAATCTGAGTGTACATATTCCAATATACCCTTAGTTGTGTGTCTGCCTTTTGTAAACTTCACTCTTTTATGTTTACCCATCACACAGCTCTCACAGAAACTAATATCATAATCACTGTTTTTCATATCATCAATGACTTGTTGTTTGTTTAATTCAACAAGTCCTTGACTACTTATGTGTGCAAGTCTTTTATGCCACAAAAGAGCAACAGAGTTACCTTGTTCAACTGCTGCAACAGAAACTGTATTAGCTATCATCACTGTTCCATCCAACAAGTAGGTGTTGTTCCTACCTCTTGTTCCTGACAGAATCACCATAGAACCCCTTATAACTTTGGCCTTTCCTTCTCTTAGACTGACATGACAGCCTTCTTTCTCAAATGTACCAAGAGACAATAGGCTTCTTCTCAAATTTGGAACATACTTCACATTGTGGATATCAACTTCCTGTCCATTACTCATCTTCACAGTAATCGTGCCTGAACCAACAAGTTTACGTGGTCTATCATCACCAAGCTTCACAGTACCAAGATCCTCCATCTTGAGATTCTTGAAATACTCCTTTTCAGGCACCATGTGAAATGAACACCCTGAATCCATGACAAGAATTTCTTTTTCACTTGTACTTGTCACATAAAGTACATCTGAACTTTCATATCCCTCAGACAAATCATCTTGGGCAACATGACTTGACTGACCCTTGAAACCACCACTGGTTTCACTTCTTCTCTTCTTGAATTCAGGACAATCTTTTCTCAAGTGTTTATCAGAGTTACAGATTAAACACCTTCTCCTCACCTTGGATTTTGATCTGTTCTTGAACTTTGACCCAGAACTCTTTTGTTCTGGTCTTCCTCTCACAAACAGACTATCTCCACCGTCATCCTTCAAATCAGACCTCTTCTTCAACTCTTTTGAATTCAGAGCAGCCAATACTTCTTCCATCGTCAAAGTCTCTCTTCCATACATCAAAGTGTCCACAAAATGCTCATACGAAGATGGCAATGATGTGAGAAAGATGATTGCCTGATCCTCATCATCTAATACCACTTCAATGTTCTCAAGATCCAACAGTAACTTATTAAACTCATCAATGTGATCTTCCAAAGACTTACTAGTATTCATCTGAAAAGTATACAATCTTTTCTTCAGATACAAACGATTAGCCAATGATTTTGTCATATACAGAGCTTCAAGTTTAGCCCACACCCCTGCTGCAGTAGCTTCTTTTGACACCTCTCTGAGAACTCGATCTCCAAGATTCAGGATAATAGCACTATGTGCTTTTTCCAGTATATCCTTCTTCTCCTTATCTGTCAAATCTCCAGGTATGTTTGCTTCACCCAACAGAGCATCACTTATGCCCTGATGAACAAGCAACGCTCTCATCTTGACTCTCCACAGACTAAAAGCATTCTTGCCATCAAACTTCTCCAATTCAAACTTAGTCGACACCATTGTTCAACAGATACATCGGAATTAATCACAGGATTTCACTCAATTGAGCCAACCTGGCTCTGATACCAATTATTATAAAAACACAGTGAAATCAAGAACAATAATGAAAGATTTTGAATGAATATTATTATTAAACTTCAACCAGAGGAGTAATTGCGAAAAGAAAAAAATATTACAAATCAATTGGAAAGATCTCAATTTATAGACCTACAAAACCCTAATTGTATCCCTAAATCTCGTAACAGATTATTAACGGTTATATTTTCAGGTTAACATAATTAACCCTCCAAATGTTTACTTTTAGTCCTTCGGGTTTCAACATTTATCGTTTTAAGTCAAAACTCTTTATCAGCAGTTTGATCAGAGTTTTGAACATCAGTAGTTTGAGACTACTCTTTAGTACTTTGTTCTATCAGAGTTTAGAACAGAGAATTGAACAACTACTGATCAGAGGTTGATCAGTGGTTTACTGAACAGAGTTTTAGATTATCAGACCTTAGCTTATCAGACTTTTGATTGGTTTAAGCTTGATTATTGACTTTTATCAACATAAGCTATGTTTATATTTTGTTTCATTGTTTTGAAAATAAAATTACTTCACACATTTTCTTTTCAGATATTGCTTTAATGTAAACGCAAGCAAATCGAATTTCACCGTGTAATACGATAATGTATATTAAATAATTCATAACAACTAAATCTACATTATACAAATATAAATTTGTATTTGTATTTTAAATAAATTCATAACCAAATTTTAAATTTACGAGTATTTATATTTTAATTTATTGCTTTTTAGATATAGATATCGATAGATATAGATATCGATAGATATAGATAAATATTATAGATAATAAGCTTAAGTTATTAATCTTATCAATGATAAATGTAAATATAAATCTATTTCAAATATATACGAACATGGCGGCGTTTGATTTAAGCTCTCCCTCAAATATATACGAGCACTTTGAAACATTTAAGTTTCATGAACACGTACTAGTAGTAAAAAACAAAAGATGAAAAGGGATTATTCTTGTTCAAAGTTGTTTAATCATGGTGAAGGGAAAGTTCTTTCGATTGAAATGGTTGATGATATTATGATTGATCTTTCAAAGCTTCTTCTTGGTCGTAGATTTGCTCATGGTGCAAATAGTCAGCTTTACCATGGGATTTATAAGGATGAACCTGTTGCGGTTAAGATAATTCGGGTTCCTGATGATGGTGTAAACGAAAAACAAGTAATTCGACTCGAGAATCAGTTTGCAACCGAAGTCAATCTTTTGTCTCGTCTCCACCATCAAAACGTTATTAAGGTATGTATACTTATATACACACACATATGTTACGTTCATTATGGAACCAATTTTAAGTATAGAACTAGGAGAACTGTATAATTGCATGCATGCGGCCATGTGCACATGGTGCTTGACATATTTAAATCAAAAGTTAAAAAAGCGAGTGGGTTATGCGGTTATATAACTGTTTTACACATTATATTAAAGCAAATGTTACAAGTGTTTATGCGGTTCCGCATTTCTCTATATAAAAATTGGTCCTGTAATCTACGTGCTTTGTTTGTAGTGGCGTGTTTGGATGTTACAACAATCACTTTTGAGTCTTTTTACTACTAAACTTCTTAAAAATCACCAATTTGTTTTTACAGCTTTATGCTTATTATTATAGTTTATGTTTATAAGTTAATATTTATTTTAAATCTTTTGTAGTTTGTAGCTGCTTGTAGACAACCTCGGGTTTTCTGTATTATTACCGAGTACCTATCAGAAGGTTCATTAAGGGCATACTTGAACAAGCTCGAGGATGATACGGGAAAACAGAAAGAAAATCTTTCATTACATAAGCTAATCAAGATGGCGTTAGACATTGCTCGCGGAATGGAATTCATACATTCACAAGGCGTTATTCACAGGGATCTGAAGCCCGAAAATGTACTAATAAGCGAGGATTTCAAGCTTAAGATAGCCGATTTTGGCATTAGTTGTGAGGAGGCGTACTGTGATGTTTTGGCAGATGCAACTGGAACTTACCGTTGGATGGCTCCTGAGATGATTAAACGAAAATCCTACGGTCGGAAAGTTGATGTGTATGCGTTTGGGCTTATTTTATGGGAGATGGTGGCCGGGACTATCCCGTATAAAGATATGACTCCAGTACAAGCTGCATTTGCTGTAGCGCATAAGGTACGGTACATCTCCTTCGTTTGTCAGATATAGATAGTGGTGCTAAACGGGCCGTGGTAGTGGGTTGGTAGGTCAAGCCCGACACATACTCGAAATTTTGAGGCACAAACCACACGAATATTGTTGGTTGAAACGAGCACGACCCATTTAACCTGACTATTTTAATGTTTTGCACATTAGTTTATAAATCTTGCCACAAAATATCTCACCATTTTAAGTTATGACTTATAAAAACAATTTAAAAATATTAACGAGGGTTAAACGTGTCATCCCATAAACCCGCTAGGCCAACCAAACCCGACCTGTTTAGCTAAAAGTGCATGTGCAGGTTCAACCCAAAACTAGCCTTAATTCGTTTGGACTAAATTTAACAGAACTCGCAGAGCCCTAAGAACCAAGGGTTTGTGTTTAGCATAATAGGCTTTGCGATTCAAAAAGGGATAGTGGCGCAACTTGTTGCCCGCTTACCCACCATCTAAATGTAACTTGTTTTGTGTTGGTAATGAAAATATAAAATTAGATCTATAAAAAATTTAACTCGAACCTTTGAATTTCGTGTTGAGTTCTTGCCGTATCACAACTTATTATCTTATTATTAACACTCCGTTTATATTCCTGTCTTCAGAATCTACGACCATCTATTCCAGCTAACTGTCCTCCGGCAATGAGAGAATTAATCGAGCAATGTTGGTCTTCACAACCCGAAAAAAGGCCCGAATTCTGGCAGGTGGTGAAGGTGTTAGAGGAGTTTGAAACATTAGTCTCCCGCGAAGGAAATTTGAATCTTCTACAACACTCGACGTGTTTAGATCATAAAAAGGGGCTTCGTCAATGGATTCAAAAACTCGGGTGTCATTATCATCATCGACAATCTAACTCGCCCATGCCTAAACCGAAGTTTTCAAGAAACCTTTTGAGATGTAACTAAACGAAGTGTTTGTTTGTGCCCTCTTATGCTTTTTCTGATGTAAATGGTTAGTTATTGTTGGTACATTGATGTTAAGATTGCTTAGAGAAAACCCGAAACATATTGATTTGGTCATATTACAACCGTGAATATATATGTTTGTTAACTACTTGTTGTTTAACTTGTTTCATGAACTGTTTTTTGTATGTTGTTAAGATGACTTGAGGGCTGCTACTAGGGCGATTTCTTGTTCCTCCGTCCAACGACTTGGTGCCATTTTCTTGTGTAAGAAGGAAACGGTTTTAGGGTGGTGGTGGAGGAGGAGTTTCGGAGGGTCACAAAGTTCGGACGGAGTTAGGGACGGAGGTATGGTATATATAGGGTGGTGGTAGAGGAGGAGACGTCTCGGGAATTACGGGGGACGTGGGAAACTGAAACGACGAACAAGACACCAGAGACGTCTCGGGACTCACGAGACGACACTGGAGACGTCTCGGGAATCACGAGACGGCACAATGACGTCTCCAGAGACGTCATTGGAGACGTGTCGTTGTTTTATTGGTTGGGAACCAAGTCGTCTCGGGAGACGCCTCAGACGGCTTGGGAAACGTGAACCGTCTCTCCAAAGAGATGGGAGGGGGCTATTCTCGTAATTCAAACGGTCAAAGGGCTAGTTTCGTGATTTTCCCTTACTAAAAACCCCTAAAAATCTGTCCAGCCAGCTGCCACATTAGAAAAACACACATTCTTCAAAAACACTAAAACTCACCTAATATGGAAACCCAAAAACCCCTAAAAAATTGCCAACAATTGTTTTTGGTGTGCTTCATTGATAAATAATAAAAGAGTCGAACAAGTTGTTCAATCACGTGTTTATTTATTCGATCAAAGGGCTTGTTTCCCAACAATTGGTATCAGAGCTTGGCAGTTTTGAGAGTCGTTTTTCAAGAAGGGGGTGCCGCCCCTCGCGGAGCTGCAACGGTGGTAAAACCAGTAGTGGTTGTGATCGAGAGAAGAAAAAAAGACTAATCACAGAAGAACGGGACAACCGTACGGGCATAGTGGTTATTCGGTAGACATCAAACTTGCTAGTTGAAGAAACAAGTAATCTAACCTCCTTAGGGGGATGATAGACTAAATGTAACCACAGGATTGATCCTTCACTAGCACTTCCTGGATTGGAGTAACCTGCAAATAAAGACGATGTGGGTAGGGAGACAACTACACAAGGTAGCAGTTTATAACAAAAACGTGGGTGAATGGGGATACTATCAAGTGTGATAGCTCTTAGGGTTAGCCAAAAGTGTCCTCCTATTAGGGATATGATCCCTTATATAGGTGTGGACGTATGCCACCATTACCCGAAACCCTAATCGTAATGGGCCAGGCCCGATTAGGGTTGTCTCCACTACCCGAAGACTATATTAGTAAAGTAGTTATGGAATAGCTATAAATAAGGAAAGGTTGGAACAGATACCGCTTTTACCGCTTACGCGCACGAGTATCGCTCCGCGATTGTAGGAGAGCCGTTATTCCTTGGCTTGCTGGGGAAGTTTCTATTGTCCGCGGGATATTCCTCCGCGGGTTACGTTCCGGGTTTGGGTATGCTCTGCGCAGTGTTGAGCACCCAATCCCATCACTAGTATAAAGGGAAAACATAATCGATGGTATTAATTGGTGAACCGACATAGTGTTAGTAGGTGAAGATGGTGTGAGTCAAACTATCAAAGCTTGCATATCAGCGGTTAACAATCGGGATGCTAGTGGGCATTGAAATTAATGGACGAACTGCTTTGACTTTTTATGCAAATGGAATTATATGGCATTGTATTAGCATTCGAAAGAAACTAATTTCCATTGCATGTCATGGAAATTCATTAATTTGTGTTTGGTTAATTAAGAAGTGGCGATGGACAACTAAGTGCAAACCGAGCAACATGTTTTTTTTTCTAAAGCCCAACGGGTGTGTTGCAGGAGTGTTTGTGTGTGTTGTGTTTGTGTGCAAACCGAGCAACACGTTTTTTTATAATACAAGGGAGTGTTTGTGTGTGTTGTCACACATGGCCCCATGGGGGATGTCATGTGTCCCGTGGGGCGTGACTAATCAAATTAGTCAAGGGTTTGAGTTCGCATCGCATTTCGGTTTGGTTACATAACGAATACTCCCGTATAATACTGTCTAATTATTCGGGTTTTGATTTCTTATACAAAATTTATTATTTGTAATTATTATTATTATTATTTATCTGTTAAATTAGTGTTTAGGCGTGAAAAATTTAGGACCTAGAACCGGGGTGTTACACGCTCACCTTGACCTTCAATGGGATAAAATTACCAGCTCGCGGTCGCGAGCCATTGCCACATGGACACCTACAAGGGTGGAGTATAATTCGAGTAAGTGTTGACTCACCTCTAATCACAACACATAGTCTTATGGCTTCAGTTCGTTTTGTGGGGGTTGCTTGGACGGTTGGACAAAAATAAATTGTGTATGGCGTAATATAAAATTAAAAAAAAATCACAAACGTGGGTAGCATTTTGCGTATGTGTACCGGAATCGGATGACGCGACTTTGTTTAATGTAAAAAAAAATCTTAATAAATATACGACACGTGGATACAAACATTAAGATACAGTTGTATCGTGTATGAAAGAATGACAGAACGAAACTGAATACTATATTTAAATGAAAATTAGTTAAGTAACTAAATACAGTTGTGCGAATGAGACGGAGTATATAATATACATGCAGAAATTTAAAGTTTTAATTTAATTAAAATTTTTTTTAATGGTCAACTAAACAACGTCGGGTACTTCGTACGCGGCTCCCTAGTGGCAAAGATAGGGGCACAGCCTGGCACACCCCGGACGCACGAAGCCCCTAGCTCGTCCGACAACCCGCTTCTAGGGAAAACCCGAGCCACATACCCGCCCGAAGGCACGACAGTAATGAACCGGTAAAACCTGGCGAGATCAGGACTCGAACTCATGACCATAGGCCATGAGTCATCCATCATTTCTCATTATGTCCTTCGTGAAAATCGAACCTGAGACCTCCAAAAGAGATCCCTAATCCATTCAATAACTGAACTATCCGTGAAGAACAAAATTTTAATTTAATAATTGGGATATCCATAACTCCATTGATTACGTTGACTGATTTTGTAGTATGATTTAGGAAAATAAGTTATTTCAAATATCAAACGTTTGATCGATTAATCAATCATTTGGGTATGTAATATACTCCCTCCGTCCCAATTTAAATGTCGCATGTCTAAAAACACACTTTTTAAGAAATCTTTTGTTTGTATGTGGTAAAATGACAATAATATCCTCAAAAGTGGTGATTGTGTTTTGTCTTTTATGGGCAAAACTGGAAATTGTATTTCAATTTTTGGAAAGAGACATTTAATTTGGGACAAACAAAAAAGGAAATAAGGACATTTAAATTGGGACGGAGGGGGTACAAGATTTTAAGAGTTTTGAGCCAAAAAAATTAAAAAAGCGTCGAGCGTTTTTTTTTTTAAAAATAAATAAGTTATGCAGTGTTACATATGCTACACCTGTAACATATGTAACACTGCATAACTTATTTATTTAAAAAAACCGCTCGGAGCTTTTTTTATTTTTTTTGGCTCAAAACTCTTAAAAATATGTATATTACATGCCTAAAAATTCCAGGCCCTAAAAAGCTTGGGAAGTATGGTTTTCTCAAATTTTTGAGGTTTCCATTTTATTCTTGCCCTATATATATAAAGATTTATTTTTTAAACAATCTATAAAAAGGTATTTTGGTCTTTTAACTAAAAGTTAACAGAAAAAATGGATGGAGTTAACGAATCGGATGGAAACGGCAAGATTTTGAAAACTTTTGGATTCAGATGAGAAAAAATAAACTTTTGGATTAAACTAGCAATTGGCCAAACATCAGGGACGAAAATGGCATTTAACTCGGTGTAATTTGATGGATGAGATTTGATAGAGCTGATGAGAATGCTCTTACACCTAGGCTTTAATATATTTCCCCTAAATAGTTGATAGGTTCATTTATCTTCAAATTCATCTAAAATAAGCTACACGTTTATATTTGTCATGCTAGAGTTTGTCATCCAATAAGTTTTAAAATTATGTATGTCCAATAAGTAATCATCATGCAAAATAAATTATAAATTGCCTTTGGTTAAAAATTCAGCAGTAAACACTTAACATTCGTGTCTTAAACTCAATATATGTGAATACAAAAACTTGTGTCAATAGTAAAGTGTACCAAAAGGTCTTTCAACCGGTATTCAAACAAACCCTTTTTAAACCAACAAAACGGTTTTCTTGTCAATGGTAAAGTATACCGAAAAGCTCAGATATTTCTAAATATAGTGACACATTGTCCAAAAAAGGTACTTTTTAGGATGTTATTATGCACTAAAAATGTTAATGAATTTCCCAGAAAAACATTAACGATCAAAAATAAATATTTCTATATATGTTATATTGAGGAAGCTTGTAGAATATGTTCATGTTTAAGTGTTTAACAATGTCCCAATTTATATATCACATTACCGCAATAGTACATTGCTTCAACGGGTTATGAACAAATAATATAAGTTATAAGTTTTATATTTTCTTGCTTGCAGTGTCGAGATAATACTTTCATCATTACCCTCAAACTAAACCCAGTTGCTACTAGAGGTGCACACAACGGGTTTTTTTAGAACCCTTAGGGTATGTTTGGTAAGGAGCTTTTAAGAGCTTTTAGGAGCTTTAAGCTTCAAGCTTTTAAGAAAAAGCTCCTACTCAATTATTTAACCAGGTAGAAATTAAATCTGGGTTTAGGGTATGTTTGGCAAGGAGCTTTTAAGAGCTTTTAGGAGCTTCAAGCTTCAAGCTTTTAAGAAAAAACTCCTACTCAATAAAAAGCTTTGTTTGGTTGAATGAGCTGGAAGCTTTTAGGTTGGAGAAAAAACTTTATAATGAAAAGCTACTAGTACTAGCTTTTAAGAATAAGCTCTACTAGCTAAAAGCTTTTAATTACTAAATGACACAAATACTCATTCTATTTTAAAAATAAAATAAAAATCTTCTTTACAAGCTTTTAAATATGGTCATTTTATACATTTTATTAAAAGCTCCAGCTACTCTGCCAAACACCAAAATATATTTAATAAGCTTCCAGCTACCAGCTTTCAGCTAACAGCTTGCATCTACTAGCTATCAGCTTCCAACCACCAGCTAGTTTCGCCAAACATACCCTTAGTCAACAAAGTCAATAACCGGATAGGGTAGGATCCGGTTCTGGATACGTTCAAGTTTTGACCCATTTGGGTCCAAGGTTTGACTGGGTAGAGGTGGAACCATTTTTCGGTGGTTCTGGTTCGGTTCATTTGCTAACCTCAGGTTTGAAACTGGTCTGTACCATCGAGTCAAATAGGATAGGAACCGGTTCTGAGTCAAGTATACTGGGTCGGGGGAACCACCTCTAATTACTACTTACTAATTTTCCTATAAATTGTTAGGTTTTTCCCAAATCCATGGTTTGAGAAATAGCCGCCCTCATAATATAATAAGGGTTTTATGATTCATACACCTATCACTGTGTGAGTGGACCAGGGTGTATGAATCCTAACATAGGGGTGTATGAATCCACAACCCCAATAATATAAATAAAACAACAAATGGTAGGCTTGCTTTCATTTTAGGGCACACTCTTATCACACAGCACATCACAAAAGTTAACAAAATAAAAAAAATAATAATGTTAAAATAATTATTAAATTCAGCAACTTAAATGATGGGATCATAGGATCAAAAGTTAACGTGGGTTCACCCACCCATAGATTGTGCCACTAAAATCTATACACATATCTTTAAAAGGATCTTTTATTACAACTGAAAATAACCAAGCAGCTTAAAAAAATGCTCTGCACATCTTCTTCTTCTTCTCAACCCCAATTCATTATTTATTTCACAAACCCATATCAAAACCTTTGTGGGTTTTTCAAATAATCAATCAAGAACCCAAGAAAACCATCTAGATCTACAAAAGTTTGGATTTTTAGGCTGCTAATGAGGTAAAGCTTCTTGCTTTATTATCTTTATTAAGTTTAAAGACTAAATAAATTGTGGGTATTGTGTGAATGAGATGAAAAAGACTTTGATATTGGGTAAAAGAAAGCAATGACTAGTGGGTCGTTTGGTCTAAGGTCATCAAGCTATGGGTCTTTGTCACAACATCAACAACAGTTGCAAAATGTTGGAGTGTTTATACAACAAAAAGCAAGTCCTTCAACACCACCAGTTGGTGGTTTTAGGAAGCCTAATTCCAAGATGTTTGTTGGTAAAGAGAAGGAGAATGTGTTGTTGTGGATGGTTAAGTTTGTGCATAGGAAGAAAGTTGGAATGTTGTTGTTGTGTCTTGTTTCATTAGCTGCTTTGTTGTGGGTACTTTATGTTAGCAAAGGTTTGGCTTTTTTTTTTACTTCCTTAATATCAATTTTGTTTTGTTTTACTTTGATTATGCTTTGATTCTAGCTAACTTTGCCTCGTATTGTATCGATTTAGTCGGTGTAGTTTCGTGCTTTCAAGTATAGTATCCCTTCATTGTTATTAACTGTGTTTGAATCTTGATTGACTTTTGGCTCTTTTGGTACATTTTTAACTCAAATTTATGAATACCAACTTCATTTTGATTGATTCTGAGGTGAATTAAGTTTCTGGGTCCTTATTAAATATATTTAAATGGTCCATTTTGTACAATTTTAGCTCAATTTAATTTTTTTTGGTTGTACCAATATTTAATTTTATTAACTTACTGCATTTTGATTAGTTTTGGGCTCATTTTTTAATTTTTTAATTTATGGTCTTTGACTTGACTGCATTTATACACATTTACTCAGTTTACCATGTTCTCTTTGAAAGCTACAAAATTTACTACATTTTGATTGATTTTCATCTCAATTTGGATTCATGGTTATTGCATGATTGTGCATTATTGTACTACATTTTGTACATTTTTAGCTCAATTTGCATTCTTGATCGCGGTCAACCCCTCATTTTAACCAATATTTGCTGTATCTTGAGCTCAATCTAATTTTCGGTTTGTATATCCTAATGTTTTTCACTTCATTTTTTTACTGTTGTTGTGTATGATTTATTAAGAGTTCATGTTTGGGGTTCTTTGTAGGCGAAGTTACACTAGAAGTTCACAATATCCAACGTTTAGACTTCAAGAACAATTCCATCACAATTTTTTCACCAATG
This sequence comes from Ambrosia artemisiifolia, assembly GCA_032199755.1. Classification (NCBI taxonomy): domain Eukaryota; kingdom Viridiplantae; phylum Streptophyta; class Magnoliopsida; order Asterales; family Asteraceae; genus Ambrosia; species Ambrosia artemisiifolia. Next base: position 16,742,839 of record CM063519.1, read on the forward strand.
AGTGATGATGAACAAAACATAAATGCTATGAATTCTTCATTGGCAAATCATGATATGATGATCACTTTAGATAATGACAAAATAATTACAACGGTCTCTCCACCACCGCCACCCTCACGTGTTTATTTCACTGGGTATACGCTTCCTCATGATCATCCTTGCGAAAACTTCCCAATGCCGCCACCACCTGCAGACAAGAAAAGAACAGGTCCACGTCGTAAGTTTTCCTAATCTTACACTTCATTTAGACTTCTATAGTTCTATAAATTTTTTTATAAGTATTTTTTCTATTTTGTTACATGTCAGCATGTCCGGTATGTTACCTTCCTGTGGAGGAAGTTATAGCAATAATGCCAAATGCCCCATCGTTTTCTCCCATTCTCCAAAATCTGACATACATTCATGAAGAAAATCTAACCAAAAGTGAATTTGGTGGTTCTGAATTCGGTGGATATCCTTCTTTGAAGCAAAGACTTGAATCTTATGACATAAAAGAGTCAATGACTGTCCATTGCGGGTATGATTTTTATCCAAAGCGGGTCCAGGGGGGGGGGGGGGGGGGAGTAACCTGTCAAAATGAGTAATTCATTGGTATGGGTCGAATTGGGTTGACGGGTCAAAATGAGTAACATGTGACGCTTAGTTTTCCCTATATTGCTAGGTGGCCTATGCATGTTATTTCTACTAGTCTTCGTATCCCTATGATTCTTAATCTGTTACCGTATATTCTTACACTACCTTCTCTCTAGTATTGGTAGCTTACTAATACCATATCTTAGCACTCTTTGTTTTCTTTTTAATTCCTTGAGTAGCAGTAGTACTTTATGTTACTAGTATACTAGTATGTCTGATTCTTTATTGTTTACATGTTATCCATAGTCATAATACATAACCAGAATCAAACCGTTCATAAGAAAATGATTCAAAATATATTTTAATTATTTTTATTGATTATTCTCTGGTTGATGCATAACCATGAAAACAGATTTGTTAGAGGAAATAGGCTGGGCCACAACACTGGATTTGATATTGATGATTCGGATCTTTTTGAGATGGATCAGTGTCGGGGAGTGCTAGTTGCATCAGCCATATTTGGTATCATGTTATAACACTGCTGAAACTTTCCTACTTTTAACCTGTCACTTTTTTTATAATTAATTTTTTCAATAATAATAACGTTCGCGTTTGGAAGGTGCTTATGATTTGATTAAACAACCCAAGAACATCAGTGAAACCGCAAAGAAAGACGTATGCTTTTTCATGTTCATTGATGAAGAGACCGCTAGTTTTTTGAGAAACTCAGGTGATCTTGATAATAGCAAACGGATTGGATTATGGAGAATTGTTGTCGTCCATAATTTACCGTATACTGATCCAAGACGCAATGGAAAGGTATATAATTTGCATGGTTTAACATATTTTTCTACATAAAATGTCGCTTTCCCTTTTATCTCAGGAGATATAGTAAAACACCCAAAAATTGACAACATTTATAAAATTTTTTTGACCTCAGTTTGGGTTGTGTTTTGATCTCAAATGGGTCAAATAAAAAAAATTTGTTAAATGACCAAGGTTTCCTAAATCACTTTATTTAAAGACTTAAAAAATGTTAGAGGTTGATAAAAAAGTGTTTGTGCGTCATCCCAACCTAAACCTACCCGTTGCAACCCAAACTGGTTTGACCCGTTCCCAACTAGTCCCACTGGCTTATCTTGCCACCTCTAGTTTTTCACGAAATATAGAATACTTGTATTGAAGTTACATATTTGCAGGTTCCAAAACTTCTGTTACATAGACTTTTCCCAAATGTTCGTTATTCGCTATGGGTGGATGGGAAACTCGAGCTTGTTGTGGATCCTTATCAAATTCTTGAAAGGTGTTATCTTTTTTAATGCAAAGTCTTATATATGTTCTTCTTGTAAGACATACAGGTCTTCATATTTATGCAAAATTTTGATCCCACTAACATTTTATCTTACATAAAAGTTACTGCAAAGCTTTCATTTTCAAAAAAGTAAAAGTCTAATCTTTATAATGTTCAGGTTCTTATGGAGGAAGAATGCTAGTTTTGCCATATCTAGACATTACAAGCGGTTTGACGTGTTTGTAGAAGCTGAAGCTAATAAAGCAGCTTCAAAGTACGACAATGCTTCCATTGACTTTCAGATCAACTTTTATAAAACAGAGGGTTTGACCCCATATACAGAGGCTAAACTTCCTATTAGAAGCGGTATGATACACACAGTTATTATTAAGTTTGTATAATTTATTGATTAGATTGTGTTTAATCTATTTTAATTATGCAGATGTACCAGAAGGATGTGTGGTAATACGCGAGCATATTCCTATCTCAAACCTTTTTACATGTCTTTGGTTCAATGAAGTTGACCGGTTTACTTCAAGAGATCAGATTAGTTTCTCAACAGTGAGGGATAAGATCACATCTAAAACAAATTGGACTGTTCATATGTTTTGGGATTGCCAAAGGCGAAATTTTGTAGTTCAGGTAATCATTCTATGTTGATATTGGTTATCTTTGACTTTGAAAGTCAAAACATGGTTATTCAAATGTAATTTGATATGATTTGAACAACTTTTTCAAGATTTAAAAGATTTTACATGATTTTGGATTCAAAAGTTAGTTCTTTTGGTCTTAAAAGTCAATGCCATGTTAGTTGTCTGATCTCCCTTCTGGTTCATACAATTTTCTTGATACCCCTTTTGACTTTCATGCTCAAAATAGTTTTTTTTTTTTTTTTTTTTTCTAATGAAATCTTGATATAGATTTCCTTTATAATTTTAAAAAGGTTACAAAAACATTCTCCAGATTTTTGCATACTCAAAACTAGTTTTGTTGACTTTCAAAAGTCAATGCTGTACTGGCTGTCTGATGTGTGATCTCCCCTATAGTTCTTACAATGTTCTTTCTTGATAATGCTGATCCTTTCGGTTCCTTTCTCACAGGGATACCATCGTGATATTATCGAGCATTGGCCTCCACCACCACCACCACCACTGCCGCCACTGTTGCTGCCTCTTCCCCGAGCACCTGTTGTTTTTGTGCCGCCACCCTCCATCCCAATTAATGAAACACCAGCTGTTTCAGCTTTAGAAACAACCATGGAACATATTGTAAATAATCCCACAAAGATCCCATCAGCAAGACGCCGAAGAAAATTCAGTTCAAGGCGACACCACAAAGTTGTTGTCAGGACAACTCCATAACTAAAAAGATTTGTATATCGAAAAAAGAAATCATCAGTTTTTTCCTTCCCTAAATTAAAGAAAATGTTTTCGGGTTAGGAAAGATTATGCAAGACGAGTATTGTCCACACAAAGGTCTGCATCTTCATCGTTATATACATGTTAGTTTTATCGGTTAATCATTTTTTGTTGTATATATACTTTTTTAAAAAGTTCATGATAATGAATTTCATCTTGCAATTTTGCTTTTGTTTGTAATTCATATATGTATTAATATTACAAAAAAAAAAAAAAAAATTCAGTTGTTGTATTTATACTAAAATTTGAAGGAAAGAAAAAAATAGAGGTTTCAAGGTGCATTAAACTCCTATGCAGGCTGCAAGTGTGCAACATTTGATTTAGAAAGTTGCTGTTGTGTGTCTTATGATACCTTTTAATCATATCCATTCACACTATCATGACCGTGACCCACTTGAACGGCCCAGGATCCAACCCAATTAAACCTTTTGGATGAAGTGGTAAAAAGGATCAAACCACAATGAAAGAAAATAGCAGTTTACTCTTTTCCTTGAATTCCACCAATCTCCTTTCTTTCCTTATCCTAACTTCTAATAAATTGGTATAAAGAATAAGGAGGAGCAACATATGGACTAAAGGTTTGTGAAAGAAATTCTATATATAATATTCAAGAAGGGACACTATTAAAGTGTTCCTTTGCTAATGTGCACTAGCATACCACGTTAACGTGAACTAGTTTTTTTAGCTAACATGCACCTCCTCTATGTTGCTAACGTGCACCAATTTTTTTTTTATTTGGAGATTAGCATTTGGTACTGGGTACTCATATCAAACTGGTACTGACATAATATTGGTACTGATACCAAATTCATTTTCATAGTTTTGTTAACGTGATTGTATAAAATCAACTGAAAATAAAGTTATATTAATATCAAAACATTTATTTGGCAACGTTAGCATTCCTGTTTCGATATGTATGAAGTTCAAACCACGTCACGTGACAACACACGGATCTAAACCGCGTTCTACAACAACACGCATGTAACTATGGCTTTAGCTTTTCATTAGTTTATAAATTTTAGATTATGAATGGTTGTAATATGTTGACATATTATTAATTAAAGTGTAAGATTCTTTTCTATTAGCATTTTTTTTTCATTTTTCTTAACAATGTCTTTAACGTGAATTGAATATTTGACTTTAAAAGTAGGGATGGCAATCAAACCCGAACTCGATGGGTAAACCCGAAACCCAACATATTTGAGACGGGTTTGGGGTCGGGTAATCGGGTATGTGTCCGGGTATAGGATTAGTTTAAAATTAAAAGTATCAACAACTTTACTTTAATAGTTTACTAACTGGTCCACCTTATTAACAATTTCTAATGTTCACGTATGTAAATCACAGGTGCATAAATCACAGGTGCATATTAACAATTTCTAGTGGGGAGGTGGTCGTTTGGGAATTTTAAAAAGATGATACGTATTCTTCGTGTGTTTCATATTTATTTGGGTTTAAAAATCAACTTGCATAAATCGAACATATATGGTATCAATAGCTCCGAAGACGATTTAAAATTTATGGCCGAGTTTAGTGGATATAAGCATGGTAGTTTTCCTTTCGATTATCTTGACATCAAAGTTGGAGCCAATATGATTTTTTTAGATAATATTATAATTAAAACCAACAAGTTTACAAGTGGGCGGCAGCCGGCAGGTAAACGGGCTACAAGTTGTGCCGCTATCCCATTTTGAATAGAAAAACCTACTCTATTACAAATAAAACTTGGGTCCTTGGTCGCTGGGGAGTTACTTTGCATCACCTTTTGTACTCTTTCTAAGAACCGGATTGCTTCAGGGGCTAGACCTCCAAACGTATCAAAAGCAAAGGGCACAAAGACGTGTTGGTTCTCCAGACAGGCAGCTTCATGTTTGGCAACTTTCTTGGATTCTGCTTTCAAGACTGCTTGCCCTGCCACAAACCCAGCAACCAAGAATCCCAAAGTCCCACCAATGGAGACACCCAATTCCTAATATGAATCGAATTAGGAATTGGAACTCGGTTATTGACAAGTGTAAGTCGCGGCTAAAGTCATGGAAGGCTAAAACCCTTTCAATAGGGGGTCGTCTAATTCTTATCAAATCGGTTTTATCGAGTTTACCCTTATGTTATTCTCCCTTTATAAAGCGCCTACTAAAGTTATTGAAGATATAGAAGTTATTATGAAACGCTTTTTGTGGGCGGGGGATGATGACGTTAGAAAGATTCATTGGGTATCTTGGGAGGTGGTCATGATGCCTAAGAAGGATGGAGGTTTGGGTGTCTCTAAGCTAGCCGACGTTAAGTTGACCCTTCTTTTTAAGTGGGTTTGGAGATATAAGAATGAGGCGTCTTATTTGTGGCGTAAAGTTGTTGAGGTCTGTAATGCTTCCAAAAATAGTCGGGAGCTTCTGTCTTTTAACCGGTCCTCATCAAGTGGGTGGAAGTCGATGGCCATTTTTCTTAATAAGCGTTCAGTGCAGTCTCGGGGTTTAAATTTATGGTTTCATGGCATAGTCGGAAACTGGAAGGCAATCAGATTTTGTCTTGATAAGTGGTGTGGAGACGTTCCCTTTAGAGACGCCTATCCTAATCTGTTTCGGATAGCAATTGATAAACTGGGGACTGTTGCACAGTCTTGGAACAGTTTTGACACGGACTGCAGCTGTAGATGGCGAAAGGAAGTTAATTCGGTTGATGAGATGTCTGAGCTGATGCATTTACGTGGCAAGGTTAATGGGCTGCAATTTTCTATTTTACAAGATTGATGGTGTAAGTGCATTATCTGTATGTCCCTAGTTAGTGATAGGTCTCTATAGGTCGTTGGCTAGGTTAATTGAGCAGTTTATGGCTCGTAATCGTATACTAACCTGGTCCAAAGGGGAGTCTGTTAGTACATGATGTCCCTAGGCTAGTATATAGGATGTTTGGACGCGTTTTGGGGTGTTTGGAGACGTTTATACGCGTTTTGGGGTATGAAATGGGCTATAGGCGATTACAGTGGACTGGCATGCGATTGGGCTCTATCATATGTCATTGTTCATGCTATTGGTAGCTGTGTATAGGCGATTAGGCCCTAATCGCCTATAGCAGCATGTCTCATAGCCTCGTAATCGCCTTCGTGTGTCTGCACGTATCCGGGAGGTATAAATAGACCTATTCTCAACCCTAGAGTTCAGTTTTTGCCACACACACTCTCCAAACACCCTCCCCTGATCTGAGATTGCTTGGTTTGATCATTGTACACCTGCGCTCTGTTTTAATGATATAAAAGTTAATCTTTTGACCCGTTTGTGTGATGTAACTACTCGTTTATCTTAGTTTCAATATCGTCTCTGTTATTAAAGCATATTCAAGGGATTCCGCACCTTGAGTATAAACCTCGTGATTGTCGGGTGACGCGTTCGTCGGTCCTAACAGATGGCAGTGGGACGGGAACAAAGAAGGCATTTACAATGTCGCTGCTTTCAAAAAGCTATTGATTCAAGAGAAGGCACAGCATAGACACTTTTGTATGCAGTGGGTAGTTTAGGTTCCATTGAAGATTAAAATTTTTATTTGGCATCTCGAAATGGATCGTATTCCAACTCATATTGCTCTTCGAAGACGACATATTCATATTCCTGATGCTATCTGTGTTCTGTGTGGCGTGGAGGATGAGTTTTCTTTGCATGTCTTTACGGGGTGTGGTTTCTCGTTTGGTGTTTGGTCGGCTATTGGGTCATGGTGTAAAATAGAGCCCATCTACGCCTTCGATATCAAAGACTTACCGCAGCTTGCGAATGGTAGAAGAAACAAAGACGCTAAGAAGCTTATTCACGGGATAGTAATGGTTTCTCTTTGGGTCATTTGGAACGCTAGGAATGATAAGATTTTTAGAGATAAAGACGTGAAGATAGGTGAGGTTGTGGACAAGCTCCTTCCTTTGGCTTAGGTCCCATTTCAGGTTTAAAAAGATAGTTTGGAAAGAATGGGTGTTGTATCTGTTGTATATGTTGTAATCCGGTTTGCATCAGTCCTTGTTTTGAGGACCGTTTGCGTGTTTTAATGAAGTTCACCTTTCGAAAAAAAATCACAGGTGCATAAATTATCGTAAATAATAAAAAGGTTGATCATTTGTTGATACATAGAATCCTATATATAAATAAGATCTCACTTTTTTTACAGTTAATTTCTTGCTCTCAGTAGGAATCACTATAGAACTTAATACAATTTGTACTTGTTGTTTGCTTCGACAATGACGGGAAGTGAACGTTACAATGAAGGGCAATGGTATGATGTTCCGATCAGAAATGGGAGAAGACGAGGAAATCAAGAAGGAAATCGGCCAAACGTTCAGATCACGAAGATGTTTGTCTCTAACATACCACCTAGAGGGTCGTCGGTAGATCTGGTTCAAGTTCTTAAGGGATTCGGGGATATTCAAGGAACGTATATAGCGAGAAAATATGACAAACTGGGAAAAAGATTCGGCTTTGTATCTTTTGGTAACGTGAGAGATCCTGAGAAGTTGGAAAGTGATTTGAAAGATGTGTGGATCGGGTCGTATAAACTTTTCATTGTCCGTGCGAGATTTGTGGATGGGATGAAGATTCAAGGTAAGAATGAGAAAGTATGGCGGCCAGTTCAAGATCAGCCAGCGGAGAAGAATGAACATGTAGAACAGAACCAGCGGTGGCTGTTCAGAAACCGGCTTCAAGTAACGTTGGTGGTAGATCTTTCAAGTACACCTTGTTAGATCGTGATCCAGTCTCAGACTCGGTGGTTATATCGGTTCCGGATGAAATTTCTTACACTAACGAGAGGTATGATGTTGGTTTACTGGGTAGATTGATGGACTTTAATTCTTTAACCAACTTGAGGGTTTGGTTTTCATCAAGTATTAATATGAATGTTAAGATCAAATACTTGGGAGGTTTAAATGTTATTGTGATGTTCGATTCAGTTGAAGAAAAAATGTGGTTTTTTAACAAAAAGATTTATGGAAAACGTATTTCAATCATTGGAAGAATGGGTGGGCCAAATTATCGATTTCAAACGCATTGCTTGGATTAAGGTGTATGGGATCCCGATGTGTTTAATGGTCGACTCGGTCATTAAAGATATTTGGGCCACAGTTGGGGAGGTTGTTCAATATTCGAAGCTTAGCGATGGTGATGACTGGTCCTATGTGCTTATGGGGATTATTTGTAAATCGGTTAAGAGGGTTCATTTGGATGTTCAGTTGTCATGGAGATCCACAGTGTTTCCGGTGGTGGTTGAAGAAGATCCGGGGGATTGGCTTCCGGACTGTTTAATTGATGTGGAGGTCGATGATTCAGTGTTTCGTAAAAGCGCCGACGAACCAATCATGGAGGAGGAGGATATCGGTAGTCTGCATGGAGCTGTCGAGGAAGGTGACGTAAACATGGAAGGTCCGGAAATCAAGGAGAATAATTATGAACAGGTTCTCTCTCCTAATAATGATGGAATGAATGCCACTAATAATTTGGGGAGGAAGTTACTAGGATGGAGAATATTCCATTAAATCAGTCAATTATTGTGGGAGACAAAAATGTGGGGATTTTAAAAAAGTCAAAGGGGTATAGGAAAAAGGCCAGGAAGAATGTGTCTATCTCACCAGTGGGTCAAGACAGGCCCAAGAAAAGGCCCAGAGGAGGTGAAGATTTATTTGACTTGGACAGATTTTTTTAATAAGGTATATGGCACTGCGGCCCAAGAGAATGTGGATATATATCTATATCTCTAATATGCCCCCTCAAGCTGAATGGAGCGATGCAACGTGAAGCTTGACCCGAAGAGTATCAAACGAGTCGAAGAAAACCCTTTGGTCAAGACATCTGCAAGCTGAGCCCTAGTAGAAACATATAAAACATAGTGCTAAACAGCTGCCATATCTATCTCTCTAATAATACCCGTATATCATTGTTGTTTTATTCTTTCCGTGAAAGAACGAAAGTTTTACTATAAGACGATGATTCTTTAATCTATAGTTCAGTCACTTAATTTGAATAAACTAACCTTTTTTAGGCTGGATCAAATTTTTCATTTCTAAAACTTGTCAAGTTACATCAACATAGTAGGTAAACAGGCAACAAGCTGCGCCGCCACCCTTTTTTTGGTTTAAAGTTTTATGTTTTTTCATGACACATCATTTATCGGTTTTCAAAGTTCTATGTTTTTTTGACACATATTATGAATATATTTAGATGTGGGAGTGTATACGAATCGAACGTTCAATAGGCCGTTCAACGGAAAGTTCATTTACGTTCGTTCATTTAAAAAATGAACGAACATATATGAGCAATGAATTTCGGTTGATTAGTTATATGAACGAACACAAACAAAGGCCGTGTTCGTGAACTTTCGGTAATATGTTCTTTTACTCCGTTCATGGCCCTTTTTTTATGTTCATTCATTAGAAGCTTAGATCATGGAAACAATATTTTGAGATAATTATGTTTATGCTTGTTACGTATAACTTATGCCTTTCTTGTGAGATAATTTTGTTTATGATTATTATACCAAGTGCTTAACAAGGTGATAATGTCTATTTGGGATTAAAAATGTTATTTTTTAATCTTTTAAAATGAAATATGTTTGTTTATGTTCGTGAACAAGTTCAATTCCTTAATGCATGAACATGAGCAAGAATTTCTATTTGATGTGTTTGTGACCTTTTTGTGAACAAGTTCGATGCTAAACAATGAAACATGAATAAGACTCCATTCGGTTCGTTTATAGCTCTATTAACGAATGCTTCAGTACCATAAATACAAATACAAAAAAATCTTTTACGTTTTTCACTGTTCTAATTCCAGGTTTATTTAAGCTGGTCGCAAAATTAACGATGAAATTTAAATCATTCTCTAGTTTTACGATGAAATGTAAACATTGAGATATTTTTTGTTGTGAATCGTGATATTTTCTAGCAATAGTATTGTACGGATTTGATTGTGAATTCACGTGTTTAATTCAAAGCTTGACCCACATCTCTCCTATAGTCACCAATTTTTTTTTGAAAGTTCTATAGAAACCAATCGAGTAAACACTTTTTACTCACTAGGCAACACCACAACCATACGAATCAACTCTGTATAAACGGCTTCTTCGATGGAGCATAAATTGTCACTATAAGACCATACGCAATGATTTCACGGTTTTTAACCGTCACATCGTAACGTGCCTGTCATGCCACTGACAGATCACCATATCATTTTTTTTACCTTCACCACACTCTGTAAGACCATGTGTTATGAACCCACTATTTATAATAGTCACGTCATAAAGTACCTACAATATCACCAGACCACTTTATTCACATTTTTAAACTACACTATGTTACGAGTTCACTATTATTATTTATTTATTTAGATTTTATTATCGATATTAATTAAATTAAAAAAAAATAAAATTTAAGGTGCATTAAGTTTTTAGAAATTACAATAAAATTGAACATCCTAAAAAATATTAAAATCCTAACGTCATGCACATGTGGTACAAGAACGTTACAGACCCGTTGACTTGAGTGGTTAGGTAAGAAAAATGAGAAAGTTAAAGGGGCTGATTTGGAAACACATAAAAGTTAAGGTACTTAATCATGTCAAATTTGGAAACACATAAAAGTTCAGGTACTTAATATTTTCCTCCGTTAGACCATCCATAACAACAGGGTGAATTAGGCGTGAAATGCCCCTTTCACATTCAAATACCGCCCCCAGGGGTGCGAATCTTCATTTTTTGGTCTATGGCGTGAAAATTTTAACGGGGTGAAGGGGCTTAAAAATCATTTTTTTGGAGGAGACAATTAAAACGCTCCATTTTGAGTGAAGGGGCTTGGAAATTTTAACCACTACAGGTGGTCTTAGGCGAAGTGCAGGTTAGTTATTTTACGGGATGGGGCCCACCTTTCTTACCTTTCACACTTGTTAGCAGACCAACGACATGCACCTTCACCGAGTAAGGCCCGAAGGCCGGTGACGTGGCCGGGGGATTACACGGTAAACACATGGCCTAATGATTGCACTGATTTTAGCTAAACACCATTTAAATGTAAGATGTTGAGACGCCTAATTCCCATCCAATACAACGTTAGATACTGCCAACTGAATTCAATATGGAAAGCTTGACATCCAGATATGGGAACACATTAGTTACATTATCCCAAGGTATGTGTATAGACCTAGAGAGAGGTTAGGTTGAAGTTTGACTTCTTAATAAGTCTTCTGAAAAATTGCATCACATGTGCAAGAAGAAAAGAGCTACCTATATGAGTATAAAGTTTAGCCGCTTTAAATAAAGGTTAGACTTGGCTTTATATGTGTACATTAAAGGATGGGGACATTGGGCTAGTAAGACATCGTGTAAAAGTAAAAACAATAGAGGATGTTGAACTTATGTGTATATCATCTTCATGTAACACCCTAATATTCAAATATTTAAAATGTTTATTACACTAAGAGGGTGTATGGAATTGAGTTTGGAAATGCAAAAGTGCTTTTGGTCAGAAGTGTTTGGATTAGCTTTTGGGATAAGAAACGTCAAAAAGTCAATAGATGGTTTTTTCTTTTAAGTGTTTCGCTTAACTTATTGTGAATATTGGTTGTATGGGTGGTAGATTTGTAATTTATTTCCAAAGGCAAAAGCCAGGATTTCTAACATCTTAAAAACAGCTTTTCCACCATTAAAACCAAAAACCAAAAGTCATATAAGAAATTGTTTTTGGGTTATACAAACAGCTTATTGACTTATTGGCTTCTTGAAATAGCCAACAAGGCAACAAGTTGTTTTGAAACTCAATCCCAAACACCCTCTAAGATGGAAATTCAATATTCAAGACACTTATACTTATGCATGAGTTTGTGTTACTATTATGACAAATTTAAGCGAATCAAGGAGCACATTAAAATATGGGAGAAATCTTGGAGATTTAGTGTCATCATGTTATCAGGGCCGACTTAATATTTTTAGAGGCCCAAAGCGAAATAGAGTTTCAGTGCATCCAATTTGGATTTACATTTTCGATTTTTACTCAGAGCGGAAATTAATAAAAGTAAACTTATAAGGAACTAAATAGCACTTAATAAATTTATCACTTATGTTTTTTTTTCTCGAATGAAATTGTCAAAATATGATAGCATGGATCTGTAGCAAATTAAGAACACAAGGAAGCCATGAGTATTCAGTTCAATATTATCTACAATGGTTATATGAGGAAAATTTGAAGAAAATAAAAAAGAAAAAGAAAGTCTTAAAAAGATGAGGCATGCTCATAGATAATTAAATAAATAGTGTTACAAATTTGTAGGGTCTATTATGGACTGAAATCATTGCAAGGTATGGGACTTCTCCCACATTGGTTGTATGGATAACAAATGTTGGTTTATAACCCAAGTGGGCTCTCTCTCCCATTTGACTAGTCTTTTGGGATGAGTTCTCCTGTTTGGGTTGTAACAGGGTCTTGGGAATCGAACCCAGGTGTACAAAAAAAAAGTGGTATGATAACCACTAGACTACAATAACACATTTATTATAGTTATCGAAGTGAGTTTAATGTAAATACTTGTATATTTTTCAAAAAATGAGGCCTCAAAAATTTGGGGGCCCAAAGGCCAAGCTTCTAACTACTTGGGCTTGAGTCCGCCCTGCATGTTATTTTGGGTAATTACGATTAAAGACCAAATGGACGATTACGATATACATTGATGACGATTACGATATACATTGATGCAAGGAGGTGTGGAGTACACCCTTGGACAAGACCAAGACTATTGCAATTCTATTTACCAAGAAACCCATATAAATGTTTTAGGTGATAAAACAATTGTATATATGTATTAGGTGCACGTCCCTCGGGTATAAACTTTGAGGGAGGATTGGAATTTACACTAAAACTAGTACTAACATATCATATCGTTATGCTGTTTGGTACACCTCTGCCAGTAACACCAGGTTCTGAAGTCGGTACAAGTAGCTCGTAAGGTGGAACACCGGCACCACATCTGTTCCTAAGCCTTGGATCAACATTCCTCCTATGTATCTCATTTTCAATTTTTTTAACATTCAGTGAAAATTTGTAGAATGCGTCAATAATATCAGGTTCACCTGGCCACCTAGTGTATGCATCCTTAATATCCCCAATATACTCCTCTTCGTGTGAGTGCGCTGAGATAATATCAATTACGGCCATGTATTTTGTTGAATCAAATAAACTAGGCAAGGATGCAAGGAAATAGCCTTGTGGGTCAGCCAAGAAACTTGCATATTCAGGGTCATGTTGTTGGGGTATGAGTTTTTGCATGAGTGGTGGCCTATTCGGAACATATGCACCATAGTGGTACTGCCCAAAGTTAAGTGCCGCATGTTGTGCTGATGCAGTCCATATTAGAATGGTCAATATCTCGGTAAGATTGCCGGGATTGCTTAGTTTAGGCCACCAATTAGCGTCACGAAGATCAGCGTGCCCCACATTAATGGCTTCACTATACCATGATTGAAGTTCTCTATCAGATACAACAGCATTTTCATCTGGGTAGTAGTGATTTACATATGTGTGCACTAGCTCTTGAATAGCAGACCAAATAAGAAGCCCATCATTGGCGTACGGGTAGTCTTCAATGAGTAGTCTCAGTCCATGGGGCTTTGTCTCATCAGGTACTGCCATTCCTCTACAACCAAAGTCAAGTAAAATAGTTAGAACATCATCCTTAATCAATTTTATTTTCATATTACTGTTTTGGTTTAAAGGCATTGTAAGCGTACCTTCGTATTAAATCTGCAGGAAGGCCTTCTAAGTCGAAGCGCCACCAATCACGATAGGCAGCACAAATCATCTCTGTGCTATATTTTCCAGGAGAAAAGCCACACTCTATAATACCGTTTGCGGATATAAGACTCTCACGAGCCATAGCATTTATTGCAAGTGCGTGTTCCATGTGGTGGCTAAGAAGCTTAAAAATTGGATGCATTGTGCTCAAGTGTCGGTGAGTGGCTATTATGAATGGCTCCATACACGCATGAACACGTAACCTATATATCAATTACACCAAATCACAGTCAAATATATGCAAGTAATTTTGGTATTCTAATCATATATTGTGGCGTGCATAGATTAGGGATAAAAAGTTTGGACCCATTAGAATTAGTTTGCAAATTAACTCAACAAGTCATTTCACATACCAATGGTGGACAAGTTGGTGAACACCGTTGTCATTAGAGCATACATGAGCTTTGCCTAGTCCCCACAACCAATTGGTTGTTGCATCAACTGGAGGAGTGAGAACTTGTTTTGATGGGATATTGGTGTCATTAGGAGGAAGGCTAAGCTCGATTGCAATGGGCTTTAGAGTTCCCATTGTTGTCAAGAAGAAGATTGTGCGGGTTGCATATGATTTTCGGTCTTCTTGAGCATTTATCTTCTCCAAAAATGGTAGGTAAATGTCATGGTAATCTAATATGAAAAGCTTGTTTTCATCCAAGGCCTGAAAGTACAAAAAGAAAAGATAAGAACTTTGAAATCCAAACTAAAAATCATTTCGTATTGTATTGACTGTTTCGTTCTCATATTCTCTTAACTGTTGGCAGCCATACCTGTTGAATAGACATTCCATTGAGGTGGCCTATAATATGTTCCTCTTTAAGACCTGATTCTACTGGGCCATATTTTGATGGATCAAGTTTGCTCACAGGAGGATATGCCTGTAGAAGAAAATTCTAATTGTGTAAATTTACAAATATTAAAACAACTAGAAGTATAATCAAATAAATAGTATATTGCAATATATCCAAACTTGATTATACTAGATGTGTTTACCTTCAACTTTTCTATGCTAACAGGGTTCATCCCAGCGAGGGTTTGGCGGCCAAGTTCATGATCATCTTGTACATAGCTTGTTACACCTGTAATGTCAATGATGTTTCATTATAATGCTTTATAGAAAAAATGTATCTAATATTTGTTAGAAATGTGTTTTTTTTATTAGGGTGACACTTACAGGACAAGTGTTTTGGAGTCTCAAACTTGAAGATTTCTTCAATAGATCCACGTATATCCAAAAATTTTAGTAGTCCGTGCGTATTCATGTTCATCTCTGCTTCTGATCTACTCTTGTAAAGATGAATAAGATCCGCAAAGTCCTTACAAACACCATTCTCATTGTAGAAGGTGGACATCATGGGTGGAATATTGTGCAACACTCCCTTCCAAATTCCCATGTGGATATCATTGCGCCTCGTCCCCTCCATAGCTTCATCTCTTGGCACATATGTTGAAGAAATCATCGTATTCACCGGTGTTTCACTAGTTACATCTGCATAATATTGTTGAACTACATTAATTTTTGTTGGTTTTGATGAGTAGCATCTTACATTACTTCGAATGAACTAATAGTAGGGTTGGAAAAGAAAACAAACTCACCAGCAATCGTGGATGGGCGTCCTGTGCGACAACGTCTGGGATGTGGGTTTCTTTCACCTCCAAGTGTTGGCCTTGCATATTCAGGTCCTTTATCAGGATTCCCAAGGTCATTATACGTGTCATAATCGTATATTCTGTCAGAAGGCAATCTTTGTCCATTTCCATCACCTCTCTTATTTTTGAGCTCCTTATTTCTCAAGTATTTCAACCCCATAGGTGTTTCACTTGGTAAGTATGCCTATTAATATCAAGAATACATAGTCATTGGACATTCTTTGTAGATGACATAACTTAGACTAGATATAACTTTGTTATGTAGATTTTCATATACACATAACATTGTTAGTTATGTAGATGACATAAGAAATTAGACTACATATAATTTTGGCATGCCATGCATGTGTGCACAATTCCAATGTTTCAATGACTTTGGGCATGTATTTTCTTTTAATATTGAGTTATTGTGGTTCATGACTATTGGTAATTTTATCACTTTATCTATATATTAAACTATCAAGCTAGCATATCATCATTTTTGTTACTAGTTAGTTATTTGCAAAGTACATTAAAATGTCGTCGTTACAGCATCCGCATCAATATCGCTTACTTGACAAGTTAGTTACCACATCACCATTTTTTTTTACTAGTTAAGTAACTCTTAATTATAAATTTGGAATTTAGAATCTACATGAATTAGGTGAAGGATGATATATGCACCTTGTTGGAAAAGAATATCCTTTTTTCTTTGCTAATGTGAGCTGGTTGAACCCAGGAATTGCATGTAAAATGGACAAAACCATCCAAAGAGATGGTCTCCACATACAACTCTCTTTCATAATTGTTGCCCACCAAGATGGCCCCTGGTTCTCCAAAGTCTGCATCAACTACCAGCTCAACTTCAAAACTGAAACACCCTGTATCGGTAGCTTTGCGAGTAGGACATTTGGTCCAGTCTTTTACACATTCATTGCTCACCTTTGGCTTCATGGTACCTTTAATGCGCAAATTTACAATATAGAGCGTTCAGCGTTATGAACTTATGGTTACCGAACACAATATATATGCATAAACATAAACAACTAAAATAATAACGAATGTAATTACATACGTGGATCAAATTCAGTGCTAACAAGTTGAAAACGGACACCCTTCTCGACAGGCTCCATATCATTTTGTGAGTATAGCCATGGGACCTTTATCATTGATACGTCTTTACTTATCTTAACAATAACTGTTGCGGTTACCTTCAAAATCGAGGGGACGCCAAGTAGCTTAACTTCCTCCTCCAGGAAATCAATAGCCAATGTAGCTCTTACAGCCTTTAGAGTTTTCAACTTCTTCTTACAAGAAGAAAGGGATGTTGGAACACTTAATGTTGTTCTTTTCCCATAAACACTTATAGAATGGTTAATAGAATAGATTTGATCAGTGTTTAGTGCACTCTTTCCTCCCTGAGATAAAGAGACCAAAGACTTTGTTCCTGCCATTTGGTATTCACACAAAATATCAGCTTTAAAAGTTTTACTTATGTGGTTCTGAGTTATTTTTGAACTCTATATATAGACAATCTATCATGCAAACAAACAAATACATGTCATCATCAGCCATAACTACCAGGAAACAAGCATCTCACGTTTATCACAGGTTTTTTAAACCACATATATTGTCGAACACGGATACAATCGATCATGCATATTAATTCCTTCTTCTTAATTAAGATAGATTATAGGTAGCTAAAATTAGTGTTGAGGACAAGTTGTAAATGTGTCAAAATGGGTAAAACTAGTTGTTTTTAGTAAGGTCCAATTTTTATGAATAGTATGACCTTAGATATGCTACAATGAAATTTATGTTGCAGTAATTATAATAATCCAACTTTTTTTGTGTGTGATCATTTATACTCATTTCACCCATTTCGTTTTAAGATAAATTTATTTGATCCATCCATTATCAAAATTAAGATATAACGTGGTAGTAAAATATGATATTGATTGTTCAATGTTCATACGTACGTTAGATATTATTATGAAAACTAAAGTTGAAGACAAATACGTTGTAGAGAAGCTTGCATCTCATTCGTTGGCTACATTTTTTGTTGTTATTCTAGCGAAGCATATGTGTTTTAGTACCATGTGCTAACAAGACATACTTACAAAAACTTGCTTATCCTACCATGTGGTTTTAGTATTAACTTATGTGTGAAACGTGCATATTAATTAATGGTTTGAGGTATATGATAAATTAGATTGGTTAATTTAAGCTAACAGAGTAACAGTATCAACCTCGGTATAGCCAATACCATTGCAATGCTGTGGTAAAGGCATTAGTGGATATAATGATAGAAGATTTGAGTATCTCAGATTTTATTTTTGATCCAAACGAGTTTTACCGGTAATTCATTGTCGTGCTTACAGACGGGTGGGTTATCGGGTTTTCCCCAGAATAGGTGGTGGACGTCTGGAGTACTCTTGGAGTTCCTAATAGATGAATGGGTGTTTCGAGAGTGCTCGGGTTGCAAAAGTCGCTAGGCGGTGCTAGCTTGTCTATGGAATTACGTGTAATTTTGGGGAGTACTCAGAGATGACTTACTGAGTATTCGGCCTAGGCGGAGAGTACTCAGGGATTACTCGTTGAATAATCGGCGACTAGACGCGATTTTTACAACCATGTCTAAATATAAAACACATAAAACAAATTCAGATTTTTTCAAATGATAGAAAAGCATTAGGATGTAATTATACAAGTCATGTTCACAACATATTCATGTGAGGCTTGAAACCTGAGTCATCAACATATTATATATACCTTCCATTTCATTTGTGAAGTAATTTTTTTTACGGTTAATAAATCAAACCCGGGTACTTTAGGGGTACCCTTTCGACAAATTCAAGTACTCTAAGAGTATTCGAGTTGTCAAACACCAATTCTAAGGAAAACCCGGTAACCCACCCACCCGTAGGCATGACGATGAAATTATCGGTGAAACCCGTCTGGCTCAAAAATTGAACCCAGGATCCCCTGGATCTTCTATCATTGTCCACCAATTTCTTTACCATTACATTCGTATTGAACATTTGTGAAGTAATTAGACTACAACGTAGAAGGTTATTTCCCAGGTACTTCACACTTCTAGTAATTTATTAATCATATTGCATACATATCTTATCTCAAACCAAGAATTTGATGAAAACATATGAAACATAATTAGTGGTGAATAATGAATAGCTTATAAGTTTAGATAATTATTTAAACCTTTTTTTAGTTTGTTTTATGTCTTAATCCGTGTTAATTTTAAATACGTTTGGTTGAAACTTGATCCATTTGATTGTAATTTTTCATAATTTGTGGCTTATTTTTAAACAATCAACATGCTCTGAAAATATAAAAAATAAAATAAAATAATAAACGACAAGAAAATAAAATTTTATCCAGTTTGATTAACACAAATGACTCGATCTATACACTTCAACAATATTTTATGGGAAAATGGCCAAAATAGCCGTTAACCGGGTGTTTTGCAAAAATAAACCTCTGACCCCTCTTTGGAGAGACGGGACACGGCTCCCAAAGAGCCTGAACCGTCTCCCGAGAGGCTTCCCATTTCAGCCAACAGAGGACCGCCACGTGTCGTTGTTGATCCCGAGACAGACCTTTCTCTCTCCTGAACCCCCTTTCTCTCTCCTGAACCCTCTTTCTCTCCCTTCTCTCCTGAACCCCCTTTCTCTCTCCTGAACCCTCGTCGGAGAAGACAAAGAACTCACCGGAGAAGACGAAGAATTATTCCTGACACTCTCTCTCCTCTCTCCTTCACTCTCTCTCTTCTCTGTCCCCTCTCACGCCAAAGAAATTTTAAAAAAAATAATATAAATTCTAATTTCTTGCACCAGCTTGCTGATTACTCACGCCAACGAAGCTTGCTGCTATTGTGCTAGAACCCTCGTCGGAGAAGACAAAGAACTCACCGGAGAAGACGAAGAATTATTCCTGACACTCTCTCTCCTCTCTCCTTCACTCTCTCTCTTCTCTGTCCCCTCTCACGCCAAAGAAATTTTAAAAAAAATAATATAAATTCTAATTTCTTGCACCAGCTTGCTGATTACTCACGCCAACGAAGCTTGCTGCTATTGTGCTACTACCAGCAACAAGAACATCATCAGCCTCAACCATAATAAACATTAGTCGCAAACTAAAAATTACCTCCTCCTGCAATTGCTCATCATCTTCTTCATCCCCATCAAGTAGAAATCAGTTAATTCTCCAGTGGTGGTGGCGTCTCCGTTGATGGAAGAGAGGACAGACGGAGGAGATGATGATGATGTGTACGCTTGCAGACGATATCATTGATGAGAGTCCATTGGTCCATTTTGTTGAGATGAAGGAGACGAATTGGAAAGTCTTGTTAAAACATAAAACTTTAATGCTAGAAACCACATTGGTCACTAAACTGTTACCAAATGATGTCATATTGGTGGTGTATTGTTTAAGACAGGATGAGACGTTTCAAGAGAGAGAGGAAAGAGAAATGGAGAGAGAGAGAGTGAGGAGAGAGAAAGGGGGTTCAGGAGAGAAGGGAGAGAAAGAGGGTTCAGGAGAGAGAAAGGGGGTTTAGGAGAGAGAAAGGTCTGTCTCGGGATCAACAATGACACGTGGCGGTCCTCTGTTGGCTGAAATGGGAAGCCTCTCGGGAGACGGTTCAGGCTCTTTGGGAGCCGTGTCCCGTCTCTCCAAAGAGGGGTCAGAGGTTTATTTTTGCAAAACACCCGGTCAACGGACTATTTTGGCCATTTTCCCATATTTTATCCACTTCTATCGCTGCTTGAAAAATAATCTTTCCTGAAGAAAATTTCGTCGACGGCTATTCGATCGTTGCTGACCATAATCTTGTTGAAATTTAAATCAAAATTGAATCGCAATAAAGAATTGAAACAAGAACAAGTTTAAGCAACACCGATTGGATCTCATTTACTGAATTGTTAAAACTATTGAACAAGAACTACTAGCTATGAATATGGTTGTTCACGAGCCGAGCCGAATATAACGGACCTTTGCTCGTGTTTGGCTCATTTACAAACCGAACCAAGTCGATCGGTTCGTTTACAACCGAGCCGGAAACCTAGCGAAAAATTTTCAAGTGCCCATTTTTTTTAGCGAGCGGCGAGTTTTTTTGGACAACCATAAATTTGGGATGTTTCCTTTAATGTTTTCGCTGCCTAGTGATAATTGAGGTTTGACCTTCCAAGGAAGACACTAAGTCTGAAGTCCAGTTGTCCGAGAATGAGGCTCAGGTTGAGGCCAGTAAGGCGACGAGAATACTACAGAGAACAATTGTCACATTGTGGCAGAGGTTGGTAGCGGGAGACAACTGATGGCGGACAACTAATGGGAATATGAAGTCAAGCATGTCTTTTAACGACTTAGGGTTTTACAATTAAACTTAGTGTTAATTTATCATTGGGTTGACTGGGCTAGTAATTATAAATATAATTGTATATATGCATATATTGAGTCAAACCCAATAAAGTGGTATGTATAAAACTACTAGTAGGAATGCCTGCGCGTTGTCGCGGTATCCCGATTGATATCAGATTCACTTATGATGTCTATTGTGAACCACAACCCATTCCGTATTCCCAGATAAATATGTGGCTTCGTTTATACACTTCTAAAAATCTGATGATACCCTTGCTACAAAAATCATTTTCACTCATTTATCATTGAGTAGTATTGGTTAAGAAAATATCATATGACAAAAGTAAGGTTAGATTTTTTGAGCATACTTAATCTAATTTCTTTTCGAATTCAGTTCTTCATATTCTAAAGCGTCCATGCTACAAGCTAATCACTCATGATATAATGGTGACAGTACATGGGTCTTCAAAGTACTCTCATTTAAACTATTTTCACAAACTTAAGTGAGAAACAATTCTTTTACTTGCAAATGACTTTTTTATGCAAAATGGTACACACATCATACAACTAAGCTTGGCAAAACGGTGGAATGGTAGGCGTCAACAAAGAATGCTAAAATCCTTGCTCCGGTGGCTAGAAAGGCTACTTCTCTCCTTTTGTTGTTGCCATCTTCCCGTTCTTATCTACGATAATGGAATTCATTCTTTCCCAATAAAAAAAAAGGCATCAATTCATCTTTCCCAATAAAAAAAAAGGCATCAATTCATACTACTGATACTAAGTCAATTTAAACCCACTGTGGTCAGAAATACTTTGTCCTTAATGAAATTTGACATCTTTTGATATCATGGTGTTATTTTTTGGATTTATTGAAAGTTTAGACAATCACGTTACTCTTTACCGAACTTGTGTAAACACTATAATTTGGATATGTCGTATATTTTGATCTTTATTGTTTTATTTTTATGTTTTGATAATTCAGACGAACTCATACAACTTAGCAAATTTATGTAAATATTTGGTTCTCAAATTTACATATTGAACGAAAGATTATTTTCCTCGAAAATTAAAAAAATATGGACTTTTTTATAATATATGCGGCTCATTTGTTTGCAACCCAAACTTCGATTGAAGAAAAAAAATGCAAAATCGGTAGCAATTCAAAATGGTCTTTGCAACATAGAACCGTAAGTCACAAGAACCTGGACCGCAATTTGGTAGCAACACAAAATGCTTGCAACTTAAAATGGTAAAAGAGGTTAGTCTTAACTTATAGAAAAAGTTAATCGAGTTTTAAGTAGTAGTGAAGTTTACAGTGTATCACGTATTATCTGACATGGCTACAAAGTATTACACTTAGTAAAAAATTTAATACTTTCACGAAAAAATTACTAATCTAAAAGAAAAACATTACTAATTTGATGCATGTGTGCAAACTTTTGATCTTATTCGTATACCAAATTAAACACACGCATGCATAGGTATAATCTTCACTGCTTGACGACTAAGACCCATTTAAACTTGCCACACAAAAGTAACAATACAACAATCTCAAAGTTACAAATACCCGATCGACCCAAAATTTAATGTTTAGAAGAATTTAACAAAGAAGCCGTCTTTATGGCCTGTAGTTTACCATCAAATATGTATTCTTTCCGTGTCACCATTATTGAAACAATACTCATTTCTTTATAATGTATTGTTTTTGTGAACCTTTGATGCTTCCTATTATCTGACCAAAGACTCAACTTATGGAGATCTTCATCACTCCATGAGATACCCACAGTTACATTCCCACGCGCCTTTAGTCCTTCCACTGACCCGCTTATCCATTTATCTCGAGGAAGTGCAGAAAGCACGTAAAGCTCGGTTACACTGCTCTGCAACAACATCTCAGCCAATGCTGCACTGAATCAGGATATCAACAGCTACAGAATCAGCTTTTGTCATCTCAGTTTAATGACAAACGTATGTTAAAAATGTTAAATACCCAGCATTGGCATCGATCTGGAAAGGAGGGTGAGCGGTGAACAGATTACTATAAAGTCCACCTTCGTGTTTGCTTTCGTTTTCAGGGTCAACCAAGTCAAACAAATGTTTAATCATCTGGTACGCATGCTCGCTGTTGTGAAGTCGCGCCCATGATGTTACTTTCCATGTAGTTGACTATCTAGGACCCCTACTCATATTTAAATCAACTATTAGTTTGAATAATTAATTATCCATCTTAACATAAGGTTTGAACCAAAACTAAATTCGCATAATTCAAAAACAATAAAATTTTATAATGCATACTTGGTGAAAATTGAGTATGAGTAGGCATTGTCATGTTATATTGGACTATCACACACAGGATTCACATGTTGTTCTTGACTCTTCAGTCTTAACTTCTTCCTCAAAGATAACTTCTCTAACTTTCTTTCATCTTGCTCATTTTCAATTACAAGCCTTACAATCCACATTAGTTAGCAATATAATATGCGTACATACATATATACACAAAATACACAAATATAACTAAAACCTGTGTAGGTAGAACATATCATCAAGCGCCTCAAGACTCTTATTGCAGCCACCCATGAATATAAGGGTACCACTATGATGTGGATGTAAAGTGCTTCCTGCCATAGAGAATCTAGCATAAGGCCTCAATCCTACAGTCATAACCTTGTTCCACTTAAAAGTTTCTACGCAGATTTTATAAATATCAAGTACAAACATATATAACTCAATGGTTTTGATTATAATACCATCCTAGATTTAGATAATATTACCAAGATCAAACATATATAAATCATCAAAAAGGTTTCCGGCATCAGTAAAACCTCCAAAGACAAACAAGTTTTCGCCCAATGAAATGGTAGTATGACCAGCTCTAGGGGCAACGACTCACCATTTGTTACCAACTCTGTCCAAATAAGCGTATCTATGAAGAAGAAATTGCACATTGTTAAGTAATTTCAGAACAATTACATGTCTGGGTGAACAAAGTCAAACTTAAGACCTGTATCAAGCATCTGGACATCAGACAAATAATAGTTCTGGGTATCTTCCCCACCAATGACAATAATTTTGTTTGTCCACGATACACAAGTATGACTGTTACGCTTGGATGGTGGAATTCCCATTGTTGCCACTCGTTTCCAGACCATTGTCTCTGAGAAGAGTAGATTAAATCGTGACATTACATTTCAAAGCAAATATATTATAAAGTGAAATAAATATACAAAACACTCACCTGTATTTAATATGTACAGATCATCAAAATACTCTTCAACAAGAGTGTTAACAGACTTGCCAGAGATGAATAGTTGTTTGCTAATAACAGCAGCACTGTGTCCTTCCCGTGCTTCCGGGCCCTCCCCTCGTACCAAAGGAGTCATCCATGTATTCGTAGCTAAAAATACATGTCATATAATTATTCAATTCATTTGACTTTAAACAATTGCAAATGTAGGCGGATAACACAACTCACAGGTTTCCAAAATGTGCAAATCATTAAGAGGTTTGTTTCCATCTGTGCCCCCAAAAACAAACAACCTATCACCAACCACGGTGCTGTTGTGGCTATCTCTAGGCACAGACAGTGTCCCTTGCATATCAGGTTCACTCTAAGTTCTTACAGCTTAACAACAAAAGAAAATTAGTAAACAAAATGAGCTAGTTGTAAAACAATGAAAACCCTAAAAGGTATTATGTATTATTAATCAAATATACATAGGTAGGCCTAGAAAAAAAAAAGAACATTCATGACTTTGTTCGGCATAAGTTCGTTTATGTTTGTTTCATAAATAAATATTTTGTTCATTTAATTAAACGAATGAACACATGTTTTGTTCATTCATTTATGTTCATGAACATCCATTTATTTTGATTCGTGTGTGTTTGTTCGTTTATGTTCTTTTAAATTTTTGTAAATGTATAAGTAGTTATATTTATATAAATATAAACATAAAGTAGGCTTTTCGGTAATAGAAATGGGCTTTCCAACATAACCTATTGTAATTTTCATTTATTTATATAAAAAACTACTTCATGTTCGTTTATCTTCGGTTAATTAAATTCATTTGTGTTTTTTTTTGTTTGATTATGTTTATTCACAGTTATGACTGTTCATTTAAGTTTTAAACGAACAAACATGAACGAATACAAAAATGACTAGTTTTTTTTAACAAATGAACATGAACAAATAAAAATGTGCAAGTATACGTTCATGTTTGTGGTCAGTTAAATTTAAATGAACGAACACGAGCATTCCGCCGTTTGAGTCAGTTCGGTTGTTTTACATGCCTATACATAATGATGCAATAAAGATAATTACAAAGGAAATCAAATAAAACGTTATTTCTTAATTATAATGGAGATAATTACAATAAAACCTAACCCTGTTCATTTAAAACTAATCTGATTATCAAATCCCACAACTCTAATCAAGACTAATTTATTTTAAAGATAATGCATGCAATAAAAAAATAAAAAGGCTGGTAAAAATATAAACTTTAAGTTGAATTAATAATATAAAGAACATAAACTAGGGGGGATACTGGTGTCATAAACATGAACTTTATTAGTCTGGCTGTTGTCTTCACCGTAACCACCGAATATGTAAAGCAGCTGACCATCACGAACGGCGTTGCACGTGTGGCCCCATCTTTTGCTTGGGCCTCCGTTGTGATATAAAAACCAGAAGCACATAGCGGTGTACAAACCTGAGCAAAGCAAATCATTTTAAGAGGTCGAATCAAAGGTTGGGTGATTAATTTGCATACTTTAATCGAAGATTAGGGTTGGTGGGTAAACGACGTTTGGTTTGAAGAACCTCGTAGGTTTCAAGAGGGCAACACCATTGTGGGATCAGAGATGTGAAAAGAGGGTAGTATTGTAAAAGTGTTTTGATATTGTAAAGGATGAGGTATGTGAAATGTCGACATTACCCTCCTAAGTGTCTTAATTGTCACAACTACACCCATGATACCCTTAAATTTCTTGCTTAATTATGTTTTACATGTTGCTTCTTAAGTTGTACGGAAATGAAAATGACTATGTTGGCCATCACTCCTTCTTAATAAGATAATATAGATAAATATAATTGTAATTAATGTGTATATATAATTATATATAATAGATTAAAAAAAATTATATCGAGCCGAACCAAGCCGAGTGGACCTTTGCTCGTGTTTGGTTCGTTTATATACCGAACCGAGCCGATCAACTTGTTTACAGCCGAGCAGAAAATCAAGTGAGCATTTTTCAAGAAAATTCCGAACGAGCGTCGAGCAATTTGTCCTAGCTATGAACTCACTAAGAAACAGATTATTACACAATGACTCTGAACTACTACTATTAACAAACGACATAAATACCCTTTTACTTTACCTGACTTAGTTAGACATGCCCATTTAAAAATGTAGTAGAGTCGTTATGTTAAATTTTCCAAGGACACAATAAAATTAATAGATGGAACTCTAGTATAATTCTATTTTAATGGTAAATTCCTTCTTTTCCAACCAAGATTTCATCGGTTCAAGTCTTATTAATCCCCTTTTTTGGTGTTTTTTTTAACCTACACTTATCGTTAGGTTTCTTGATGCAAAGTTAAAAAACATGAAGCTAGAGAAGATAACTCTTAGTTCATTTGCACAAGGAACAAATGACAATGCATGATATAGATACAAAGTAACTAGTATCCCACTACTCACGTAATTAAGAAGATGGTTAACCCACTAACTAATACTAACTCCAACATATCTAACATATCTGAAGGGGTAGGGTTCTAATTCTTAGCGCATTGGCGAACCCTACCTCATAACATCATCATCATCATCCTAGGGGCTCCGCGGAGAAATAACAATTCAAAATGGTTAAGTACAAGAAGATACCACGTGTTTGCGAACCGTCGTCTGAGGAAAATCAGTCTCGACGAGCTCAATCCTCACAAGACATCAAACATGGAGTGCAATCCACCCGCGCGGGACCATGCGCCCAACTCAGCGATGGTCTCCCGCGGACAGTTCACAACCTGATGTGCTTCATGCCTGTTCCGCCATGATGGCGTGCCAACAGGGACGGTGCAGGCCCACTTGCTGCACTGTTCCCTTGGTGTCATGCGTCACTTCAGTCAGTCTTCCAAAAGAAGTAGACTGTAGCTGCTTAACACACTCTGACGCAGACAGAAAGTATCTGCTTCCAGTCAATGACATCGCGCCACGTCGACCAGTGTCGGGGTGGTACTCCTCTCTCCTTATCTAGTTTGCTTTATTTAACTCCTAGTCCAAATCTAACTATTTGGGCCGAAAGGAAGGCAAGCCCATCATCGAGGTTATGGATAAATGGTCACCGGCCTGTGTAAACCCCTATAAATAGGAGGTCTTCTCCTTCAACGGGATCCAATCTTTGAGAGAATACACTTACACTTACCGGGCCGAACCACCATTTTTGTGTTTGCTATCACGGGTCTTTCGAGACTCTAGGCGGTCGCCTCATTTCATAAGACCCTCTGATTATTTACAGGTCACGGATCCAGCCTCGAAGTGGAGCAAAGGGTTATATCATACAGCAAACACGAGTCGCCACCTCACGTACCTCCTGTAAGGTACGTATTGTACTCCCTTACGCTCGTTGTTTCTTCCTTGGCGTCATCCGTAACGGCTGAAAACCAAGTTTTCAAAAACACATCTTTTAAATAGTTATTGTGAAAATTGCTCACCCTTCAAGTCTCCAACACTAAACCCAATTTGTTTTAGGTTTTACAACTAGAATATTGTCACTTGTTTAGTTTAAGGATTTGTGATTATGAATATGGATTTAGAAATCAGAGTAACATGTAAACTTTTCGTGAAAGCTGGATATTCTTCAAATACTACTGCTAAGAAAATTATTTCGAAAGAGCTTTCATGGGATCTCTCTGAATGAAAACCGATTATATCTTTATCATGTTAATCAAAGAGATAAAATCTGACGAACGAAGATATTTGATTAGAGATCCATGTCAACCACAAAGTCAAGATTTTTCGAAACGAGATTTTGGTGGTAGATTAAGAATTTTCTACGGATTGTTTTCAACCTTGATGATATTCTAGGTTGGTTAGAGTATAGTTTAGAATTGGATAAAGTATATTGATTGTGTTTTCAAATAACTAACGATCATATATTTAATTGTGAGATTGTATTTTATTATATTCATCGCTCGATCCGATGGGAAGGGCAGCCCGACCCGAAAATTCTACCATTGTGTGGTTAAAATTTTAACACCGAAAAGTAGGGATGGCAATGGGTCGGGTTTGGGATGGGTTTAGGTAATCCCAACCCCATACCCGGTTAGGTATGCTTGTCCCAAACCCGTACCAAAACCCGTCGGCTTTGTATCAGGTAATTACCCGTAATTACCCGTCGGGTATCGGGTATACCCATGGGTTTCTGGTAAACCCGTTAATTTTAAAAACTTATCCATTTGGTATATTTGACTAAAAACATGCCGGGTATCTATTGCGTGACTACTAACCAATACATTTAGCATTATTAAATATGCATGTAAATGATTACAATGTATAAATATAAAATAGTTAAATCATATAAAAACACTAAAAGACATAGATAACATATATTATACACAAATAATTGGTGTTTTTTTAAAGAAGATGACAATCTTGATGGACAACTAGATATATTATGAATACGTATTTTAAAAGATATATAGGAAATTACATCGGATATCTAATCGGGTAAACGGGTATACTTTATAGGGTAATCGGGTCGGGTAAATGGGTATATCATCAAATCCCAAACCCGTCCCAAACCCGCGAAAAAATAAAAACTAATCCCATACCCGGACCCATACCCGATTAGCCGACCCCAAATCCGTCCCAAATATGTCGGGTTTCGGGTTTACCCATCGAGTTCAGCTTTAATTGTCATCTCTACCGAAAAGAAGGGACCCCATTAAAAAAAATCATGAGTCTGCCAATGCATGTATCTCTTAAAAGATTAGATAATAGTTATGCACTTTAATCATTTCATTAAATCAAATAAAACGATATATACAAATTACGGTTTATTCTATAACTATGTGCTCATGTCTAGGGATGAGCCGGATACTGAACAGTTGGAACCAAGGTTGTAAAAGGCGCTAGGCGCTAGGCAGGCGGTGAGGTCTAACCTAGGGACTAGTCGGGACTACGCGAAAATTAGGCGAAATTAGGCGTTTTGGTATTTTATACGTATTTTATATATACACACACAAATTTAGGTGTTTTTTAAAAATATGTTAAGATATACACACATAATACTTAGATATATACACATAATACTAATGCAGCGCCTAGGCCTCACCTAATCCTGATTTAGCCTAATGCAGCGCCCAGGCCAATATTCCGATAAAAGTCACCGCCCAGCGCCTAGGCGGCCGCCTAGGGCGCTTTTTTCAACCTTGGTTGGAACCAATCCTGATGTCGATGTTCATCAAAACTTGGTACCGATACCGAAAATATATGGTACAGTACGGTATCGATATGGTACCTGTACGAATGGCACCAGTATCGTATAGGTACCGGTTCGGTATTGGTAGTTTCGGTATCTAATACCGAAAAATGCTCATCCCTACGCACGTCGTTTTCGTTTTTTTTTTAATATTGAAAAGCTTGACAAGCAGGGTTGATCCTTTTAAGGGGCGGCCGACCCCCCGAATTTTCGTTCAGAAGTTCTAATTATATAGTATTCGTATAGAAATTTTTTGTATATAAGGTTTCGACCCCCCAAAACTAGTGACTTCCGACCCCCCAAAGTTTCGGGTCAAGATTCGCCACTGTTGACAAGGACCCATAACAAACGTCGAAATGTATTATGCAAAAAATGCTTTTCAGTTTTCACATAGATACAATCGTTGCATGTGCGTAAAACATAAGGATGTAATTGTCATCCTCGTATTACATGTGTTACTATTATGTGGATAAATTGTCTTACATATATGTGGACTAACGACTAAATATTGGCCTCCTAAATTAGCTAAATCATAAATAAATAAGGGTTGTCAAGTTTCTCGGTGACTGTGATGGTAACAAAGACACCAACGACATGTTCTCGATTTGATTACATAGCTTGGGCAACCACGAAACCCATGAAGTTTTCTAGGCTGTGACGTGTTAAACCACAACTTTAAACTATACGAATTACATGTTTTATTAGCTTTGTACGGTTTTGATTTATACAATTTATCTAAATAGTAAATTTACTTGTGCGTTACGATAGGAATACAATCATTATTAGTTCGGTTCATCATAGTGTCAGTACAGTCTCATTATAACAATCGCATTACTAAAACCCAAATTACAAATCCGTGATATACCAAAAGAACGTTGACACGTATTTCACATAGATTGACTAGCGTACGTGATACGGTCGAAATTTTGTAATATCCATCTGTAATTTGACATATTACCACAATATAAAAATGTTATAACCAAAACCAATAACTGAAATTTGGTTTTAGGAAAAACCATAACCGAAACCAATCGGTTAAGTCGGTTCGGTTAATTCAGTTAATATGTCGGTTATCGGTTTGGTTTCAGTTATGTTCCGTTAATTACCGAAAACCAAACTCGACAAAATTATAAATTTAAAATAGTTAGTCAAGTGTTTTGAACCTTTGTTTAAGCATGCAAATACATGAAAACACTTGAAAAATACATGAAAATATGTTTCAAATACATGAAAATATGTGTCAAATACATGGATATATTTAAAACACATAAATATATAACAATCGGCTCGGTTTTGGTTATAAAAGAAGGGAAAACCGTAACCAAATGATTTGATTTTGGCCATACTTTAACCATAACAGATAAGTTAAGTTTGTTTCGGTTATTTTTTGTTCAGTTGTCGGTACAGTTTTGATTTTTTTTATCGGTTTTCGTTTGCTCACCCCTAGCAGATTGTGTTTTTTCTCTGTACAGTTTTGATTTTTTTTTGTTTATCGGTTTTCGTTTGCTCACCCCTAGCAGATTGTGTTTTTTCTCTGTATACGATTTTTTTTATATTGTGCATTGTGTATTTTTGTCCATTATGTTTTCCTGAGCTATCATTTGCATGTTTTTATGTTAAAGTCATATTTTGGATTCAATAGCAATTTAGTTTAGGTTGCTCATTTGTTTTATATTATTTATATATTTAAAGAACAGGAAAAAAAATATCAAAGTATGTAGCTTCTTTTTATACCTTATATATATGGTAGGGATCGTGAGAGAACCATATGGTAATTGAGAATTGAGAGAACTATTCTGGATCACACATTTTCTTTAAGGTAAAAAAATGTTTTTATTTTATTTATTTTTTATTTTATTTTTTTTGCTAAATCGAACCTTTTTTTGTAATATAAATTTTCTTTGGCATTTATACACATGTGTATATTACATTTTTCAGTTATACATATGTGTGTATTGTCTAACAGGTAAGGGATCTTGTACAAAGGGTCAAAAGTGTGAGAAGTGTAAGAAGTGTTATGTGAATGACAAGTGTCCAATATTATTTTAGTAGATCAGGGTTAAATGTGTCTTTTTAACTAAACACATAATTAGGAAACATCCCATAATTTTTGCTAACCATTATCCGTATTATTAACTTCCTAATTCAAATCAAGGAGATTTTGTAGGGATTTTCTGTCAATTCAAAATATTCTATCGATCTTACACCTTCTATTATATTGATCTCATTATATTATATTGATCTCTTTAGAAGGGGTGTTATATATGAATACTAGCCGATTACCCCGGGAAGGTCCCGAGGTTGATAGGAAAAATCCTAAACTCTCATCACAGATCACACACCATTCCACTTAATACATGTATCAATTCTCTTAACAAATTAAACTAAACTGATATAATGGAACTTACATAACCACCAATACCTCTATCAAATCTGTTAAGAGTAAGCTTAAGTGACATAAATTAAGCTTAACTGAATGTAAGTAAACTCAACTTAAAGTAACTAATGAAACATGTAACTCAACTCAGCTTTAAGTACCTAATGAAACATAAATCTATTATACTATACAACTCAACTGACATTGAAACAGACCTATGAGTAATAGATGTAAACAATCTTCCAATACATGTATCAATTCTCTTAACAAATTAAACTAAACTGATATAATGGAACTTACATAACCACCAATACCTCTATCAAATCTGTTAAGAGTAAGCTTAAGTGACATAAATTAAGCTTAACTGAATGTAAGTAAACTCAACTTAAAGTAACTAATGAAACATGTAACTCAACTCAGCTTTAAGTACCTAATGAAACATAAATCTATTATACTATACAACTCAACTGACATTGAAACAGACCTATGAGTAATAGATGTAAACAATCTTCCAATACATGTATCAATTCTCTTAACAAATTAAACTAAACTGATATAAATTAAACTTAACTCAACCTAACAAAACTCACCTCTCTACAAAAAATAAAAAAGAACAATAATCTATTATCTATTATCTATTAATATATATATATATATATATAAAGGAGAAGGGTGTTAACCTCAATAACAATCACTAAAAAAACAAAAACTAAATCTTTAAGCATGAAATAAGGTGAATAACAGTAATAATATCATACCTTCGATCTAACCATGAACCTTATGCCTCGAATGCCACACCACAGAAAACGAACCTGATCCGAGCTGTCTCCCTACCACGTAATCCCCAACCGATCGACCTCTGTACGAAGACTGAGTCATAATAATAATAATAATAATAATAATAATAATAATAATAATAATAATAATAATAATAATAATAATAATAATAATAA
Source organism: Ambrosia artemisiifolia (assembly GCA_032199755.1). Lineage (NCBI taxonomy): Eukaryota > Viridiplantae > Streptophyta > Magnoliopsida > Asterales > Asteraceae > Ambrosia > Ambrosia artemisiifolia. The sequence goes on from CM063519.1 coordinate 16,775,729, forward strand.
TAGTCCTATAAGCAGAGCACCTTTGCTAATAGCTCATCTCCTCCTGTGAAGCATCAAAAGTAGCGAACTAATAGCTCATCTCCTAAGAGCATCTTCCCTCACTCTTAATTTTCCAGCCTATTACCTTCTTTTATCATCATGAGAAAGGACACTGTTCCAGAATCCTCAACCACATCAACAAAACCCAACAACCTTCACTGATTCAACTCAGTGGTGAGCCTACTGATTCCTCCAGCGATTTGACGGCGATGCGATTAGTTACTCCGTCACTTTTCGATGGTGACGGAGAAAGCGGAAGGAGTAGTGCGTCCGATATGACGTCAGCTATACGATTTGTTAATCCGTGTGGTGAAAGCGATAGGCGTGGTGCTACCAGTATGACGTCGGCGATGCGATTAGTTACTCCGTCGGTTTACGACGGTGACGTGACGGTGATGGAAAATATGAAAAGGAGGAAAGAGATCTCTGATGGCGGTGAAAGTGGAAGGAGTAGTACTGCGTCTACTACGAAGACTGAGTCATAATAATAATAATAATAATAATAATAATAATAATAATAATAATAATAATAATAATAATCCTATAAGCAGAGCACCTTTGCTAATAGCTCATCTCCTCCTGTGAAGCATCAAAAGTAGCGAACTAATAGCTCATCTCCTAAGAGCATCTTCCCTCACTCTTAATTTTCCAGCCTATTACCTTCTTTTATCATCATGAGAAAGGACACTGTTCCAGAATCCTCAACCACATCAACAAAACCCAACAACCTTCACTGATTCAACTCAGTGGTGAGCCTACTGATTCCTCCAGCGATTTGACGGCGATGCGATTAGTTACTCCGTCACTTTTCGATGGTGACGGAGAAAGCGGAAGGAGTAGTGCGTCCGATATGACGTCAGCTATACGATTTGTTAATCCGTGTGGTGAAAGCGATAGGCGTGGTGCTACCAGTATGACGTCGGCGATGCGATTAGTTACTCCGTCGGTTTACGACGGTGACGTGACGGTGATGGAAAATATGAAAAGGAGGAAAGAGATCTCTGATGGCGGTGAAAGTGGAAGGAGTAGTACTGCGTCGACTGATGGAGGAAAAGAAAAAGTTTTTAGGGTTTGGGAGAGTGAATGAGGAGGTTAGGATTTAATAACCTTAGGGTTTTATCTTTTTCTTTTTTTATTTAATTAAAAAAACGAAATAATTAAAAAACACCAAAAACATTCATTAAGGATGCCACGTGGCACTATAGAGGGGAGGTTGGAGTCACCATTGGACGCCACGTCAGCAAAAGGGCTTTGTTTTATATATATATATATATATATAGATATGCTATTGTTTACATCTATCTTATGGTTTTGGTTATGTTATTACAAGGGGTGTTATATATGAACATTATCAATGTTCGTGAGGTGATAAGTCTAACTTATTTTTCCTTTTTTTTTTTTGTGTTTCTTTATAATGCAATATTGTTTTTTACACCCTTTGTAAATCTTAACCGTATTAGTATTTTAATACAACACAGTGTTTTAATAAGGCATACAGTTTTTAACATAGCTATACTTTTAATTTGTTAATACTTTATGATGTTTTAATACAACATAGTGTTTTAGTAAGACGTAATGTATTTTTAACAAAAGTATAATGCATCGTAGTGTTTTAATAGAATATAGTGTTTTAATATCATACCATTAAAAACACCTTTTTGCACCTGATGTTACAAACGGTTTTATACTACCACACAAAAGGCCAAGTTGTATGAAGACATACAAAAAAAACGTAATAAGTCTGATGTCCATGGTTGAAGAGTTTTAGGGAAGGAGAGAGAGTAATGGGTTTGAGGGCGAGTTTGTAGGATGTTAAAAACAGTTTCTTTTTTTAACACCCCCAAATGTCTATTATATCCCTCTAAGATCAAATCAATCAATAAATTACATAACACTTATTACCATTTTGCCATCACTCAATCTGATCCACTCATTCAAAGATCCAAGGGCTCAAAACACTTCTTACACTTCTCACAAAAAACACCATTTGTACAGGATCCCTACCCTTGTCTAACATATATGTATGATAGTTATTTTTAAACTATAACACGTATTGAAAGATATGTACATTAATATGGTATTTACTGCTTAAAGTCATTCAACAAACACTCACACACACACCTTGTAAATCCATAGCTTAATTTAGTGAAATCCCCAATAAAGCGGTTGAATTCGCCAAACACACACAAGAACTTTACTTTCTCATAGTTTTAAAGATATATTTTACAAACTTAGATAAATCATCACAAGATTGATAAACATTATCTAGTTGTTACAAATCTTAAAGACTACAAAAATTAAAAGAAGTGGGTAAAAGTAGGGTGTGTTGTAGGAGGTGAAATTAAACAAGTGAAACGGGGGAAGAGGTTGCCTTTTATAGACCCCGCGGGCGAGTTGACCTGTGTCTGGCTAAATTTTTGCGAATATAATTCAGACAACACACATGCATTCTTTTAATATATGTTTTTTATATAAAATAGAGTGACGTGGATATGGCTGTAAACGAACCAAACGAACACAAATAAGGTCTTGTTCGTGTTCGATTGTTAAGAAAATAATGTGTTCAATAACTGTTCATGAAGACTTACCTAGCGAGATTTTCGGTTTATGTTCGTTTGTTAAGGAAATAACGTGTTCGCGAACTGTTCATGAACAGTTACCGAACTTGATTTTTTGTTCGTGTTCGTTTGTGTTTATTTGTTAAATTTAGTGCCGGGCAAAACCGAACATAAACAAGTTTACAAACAAAGATGAATGTAAATGAGCAAAAAAAAGCATTCATTTCGAATAAAATCAATATTTTTATCACAATGTCAACCCAAAATATACTAATCCAGTTACCCAAGCATACATGACATAATCTTGATCACATAATTACCATAACATAATGTTTCATAAAAACGCAAAATTATCATCTTAAACTTGAAATTCTCGTTTAATTCACCCAAAAGAATAGCTAATAAAAATAGGTAAAGTAATATTAATATGTGATACACTAATATATATTAAATAATCTACCAATAGGAAATTTGAAGTAATTAAATATAAAATAAAAAGTTAAAAACCTCAATGAACTAATGAGCACAAACAAACATAAACGAACATGTTACCGAACGTTCACAAACATAAATGAACGAATGCAACCTCCGTTCATGTTCATTTGTTTAACTAAAAAATCATAAATTTTTGTTTGTGTTCGCTCATATATTAAACGAACGAACACAAATGAACTACCCGCCAAACAGTTCACGAACTGTTCCCTGAAGTTTTGTTTGTTTACAGCCCTAATGTGGAGGTTTAGAGTCGTTTAGAGTTGGAGAAAAAAGTGGGTTTGAAATTGTCATGGTTTAGAATGATATAACATGCTGATGTGACAATTTTAGATTTTTAGACCAATCCAGCATTGTGGATGCTATAACCTTCATGAGAAGCTTACTTCCATTAACAAACAATCTCACAGGTTGAAACAAAATTTATTACCTGATGATGGATAGAAATCAAACCAAACCAAACCAAATTTGTTTACCTATTCGACCCTTCCTTTAACTCCAGATCACCTATCCAAGAGGCAGGGCTGGCTGAATGACCATTTAAGTGAAGCGACAGCTTGAGGCCATTCACTAAACCAAATCACCTATCGGTTCTATGTAACAGCCTCTTCTTGGTTTTGTAATAACTTCAAATCGTTCATGAAAATCTGAAGCATAAGGTAATTGCTTCGAGTCTTGAAACAATGATATACTCTAAAGAAAACGTCGCCTTCCAACCAACTCCAACGGGTAACCGCCTGGTGCGGGTTTAGGTTCGATTTAACGCGATGCTCCTGCATCATTCACTACGAAAGTTACATCGAAGGCTATTCGTTGGTGATCATATATCTTAAACCCTTAAGACAGATAATATAATTATAAGTTACTCATTCATTTGATAAAAACTAAAATATACATTACGAGAAAAGTGGCATTTTGCTACAACATTTTATTATGGAAAAAAATGTGTCACAAATTTTAACAAAGTTGCTATTCATTTGTGACGACAAAAATACTATAAGTTTTTTTAGCAAATTTGCGACACAATATAACTACAAATAATTAGGCAATTGCGTAGGAAATGGGTCACAAATTTCCAACATGTTTTCGTAGGAAATGCATTGAAAATTGCATTACAAATGTGTAGGAAGTGGTTTCCGACGAGGTTTTTTCTAACATCAAGGTTTTGTTGCAAATGCGTCAATTTGTGACGCATTTGCAACAAAACCTTGATGTTAAAAAAAACATCGTCGGAAACCACTTCATACACATTTGTTACGTAATTATCAACGCTGTAGGATCGACGAACGGGTCAACCGACAATCACGAGGGTTATATTCAGAGTGCGGAAACCTCTGAATATGTTCTAACAACAAAACCAACTAAGAAACAATGATATGCGAGTAATTAACACACACAAACGGGTCAAAAGATCAAAGATTTATCATTAAAACAGAACTCGAGTGTTACAATGATCAAATCAGACTCTCTCAGACTAGGGGAGGGTGTTTGGAGAGTGTGTGTGGCAAAAACTTGTGATTAGGGTAATGATTGGGCTTATTTATATCCCTTGTACTCGTACAGACTACTGCAGGCGATTACAAAGCTATCCACCATGTGATTACAGGCAATTAGGCCCTAATCGCCCATAACAACTAGCATTTAGGAGCCTATCCACCATGTACAACATGTGATTAGGAGGCTATCCACCATGTACAACATGTGATTAGGAGGCTATCCACCATGACAAACAGGTGATTACAAGGCTATCCACCGTGTATAACATGCGAGTATGAGGCTATCCACCATGTACAACATGTGATTACAAGGCTATCCACCATGTAATGATTCCCTACTCGCCTGTTGGTCCCAAACACTCCCAAAACGCTTATAAACACTTCCAAACACCCTGTAACACGTCCAAACATCTAACTTACTAGCCTAGGGACATCATGCACTAACAGACTCCCCCTTGGACCTAGCTCGTATGACTACGAGCCATACACCACTCGATTTACTTAGCCAACGACCTATAGAGACCTATCACTAGCTAGGAACATACGAACAAAATGTGTAACAAATTTTATCAAAGTTGAAACACTGGGTCTAGAATTATTCTCATCGAGCATTTTCTCTTCTTTCTGCTTCTTCAATAACAAATCCCGTCCTTGATTGTCTAAGGTTACATATCCTCCAAGCATATTATGATCAATTTACCGGAGCGACATGACACCTATTTTGTGCTAAGATGCCCCACTGTCAACAATCAAATGACTGCTGATAGTTCCTCCTGGAACACCCTGCACACTCGTTCAAAGATTAATTCTGGAGGGGGAGCCAGGGCTTGACCATCTCTGGTCGGCCTAGGTCATCAATCATAGGCAGTTCCATCCATCTACCATGAGGGGTAGGTGTTTTCTCATCAACAGCAGTTGATGTAGATGGTGCTAATGAAGCAGATAAACTCACAGATGGTGCTTCAGCTGCTTTTGGCTTCCAAATCCGGTCATGCTTAGCCTTTACAAGTCTTTGCTTGACAGATTTGGGTGGTACCTGAGACTTCACCTTTGGGTCAGCCAGTGGCTTTGCCCTTTGGGTAGTCTTTGGACCTGCTTTTGGACCTCCCTTAGGTTTTGCAACCTTAGGTGGAGCCTTTGAGCTTGATGCCTGATCAGCTTTAGGCTTTGCACTATCAACAACAACCTTTTGTTTCTTTTTTCACATTCTTTGGTGTCACATGAACTTGTTGTTCAGATGACCTATATCTTTGGTTGTTGTATTTAGGAGGCTTAAGTGATTTGCCCTTTAATTTTCTCAGATAGGGACAATTAGCAATCAAGTGTCCAACCTCGTTACATTCATAGAATGACCTTCACTCCTTATAGTACTGAGGTTCATACCGTGACTGTCTTAAGCTAACCTGAGAAAACATAGGGCTACAGCTCCCTTGTGAGCTTCTAAATCGAGAGGTACTCGGATATGAATCATAATCAGATGATCTTGGTGAAAAAATTTCTTTGATGATTTTGAAGAGCGATTCTTTTGATTCACATGTTTTATGGGTTTGTGTTCAACATGTTTCTTCTGATCAACTAGTTTTCTGATCTGAGCTTCAGTAACTGGTATCTCCTCAAAAATATGTTTAATTAAGGATTGATCAACATTTTTAATAGGAAACTCCTTATCAGAAAACAATTTGTCAGATCCCACCAACATGTACAGCCCTTCCGTGCCTTCAGGAAACTGAAAGTGCTTCTTTTCCGGCTCAGGTTCACACAAAATATGATTTTTAATAGAGCTATGTGAACCTGATTGAGCCTTCTCAGTTTCATGGGATTCTTTATTAAAATCCTCAAGGTCTGCCTCCGGTAAGTCCTTTAGTTTTAATTTCACTTTCCGTTTATTTACAGAACGTTTATTGTAACTAAATCCTTGATTTTCTTTTTGCCGAGACTGTTTTTTAAAATCAACATCATTTTTACTTAGCACAAACTTTGCAAACCGAAAATCATCTAGCTTATGTTGGGCTCTTTCATAATCAGATTTTGTTTGCGCTAACTCTTTCTTTATTTGCTCAAGAGTTTTAGAAAGCTCAAAATTTTCTTTCATTAAAATTTCATTTAAGTTTTTAAACTCCATTTCATTTGCTCTCAAAACTTCATTGATGGTTATGCAATTAGCAAGATCACAAGTAAGGGTCTGTTGGTTTTCAGACAGCCTTTCAATCGTACTTTGGAGTTCGGCACAGTTAGAACAGACAAACCTGGAAGATCCTTGTGCAATAGAGTCAGATCCGTGTTTGAGTTGAACTCCAACTTCTTGATTTTGATCATCAACATCATCCTCTTCTGATTCACTCCTTTCAGAAGTTGAACAATTTGCATCAGTTCTGTTGATTTCTTCAGAACTTCGTTCAGGATCTTGTTCACTGGATGATGATTCACTACCTGCATCTGTAGTCTCTTCTAAGGTTTGAGCACTCTCTAACACTTCTCCCGATTCCACAGTATCTACTCGTTGAGCAAAACACGCAATTTCCCCACTATCACCTCCCATGAGTTGTGTCTTCTGGTCAAATCCTTTCTCAGCATGCACAGTAAGTACACTCGCAGCATCTGTGTTTGCTGAGACAGAGTGAATTGTAGGAGTAACCGAAACCACAACTGTTTCTTGATTGTTTTGAACATTGTTAAGTTGTATGGTTTGATTCGGTTGACCTTGACTAGCATCTGACGCCCACGGATTATATCCGGAACTCCCTTGTTGTTGTCGTTGTTGGGCCGGTTGGGTGTTCATTGAAGACGCAAAAGCCCATGGCTTGGTTGCATTTGGCATTATGAAAGCCTTGTGAAATAAAGTCAACTCTTGGTCAACAAAGCCAAACTTCGGTCAAAGACGGTTAACACCAATTTTTTTTAAAGTCAAACTTGGTCAACGAAAGTCAACTTTGGTCAACACAAGTCAAACTTAGGTCAATTTTAGGTTCAGTACGTTATAGGTGATTGGGAATTGTAAATGCTAGTTTATAGGTGATTGGGATTTGTAAATGCTAGTTTATAGGTGATTGGGATCCTAATTACTAGTTTTAACACGTGATTGGTGTAAATGCTAGTGAACAGTTGAGCGATTACGAGTTTGAGGGTGATTAGGATTTAACACGTGATTAGGAGTTATGCCACATGCAAGTATAGGCGATTAGCTTCTAATCGCTAGAGCAAACAGGCAATTACAATGCTAATCGTGTGATGTTATGGGCGATTGGGGCTAATCACTAGTAAAGGGTAGCGATTGGGGCCTAATCACTAGTAAGAGGTAGTGATTGTTGAGCGATTACGAGTTTGAGGGTGATTAGGATTCAACACGTGATTAGGAGCTATGCTACATGCAAGTATAGGCGATTATCTCCTAATCGATAGAGCGAACAGGCAATTACAATGCTAATCGTGTGATTTTATGGGCGATTAGGGCTAATCACTAGTAAAGGGTAGCGATTGGGGCCTAATCACTAGTAAGGAGTAGTGATTAGGCTATTCATGCAATAAGTTCATGTGATTAGGGTCTGTTAATTGGCTGATCTGATCTGCAACCTCACTTTTGCTCAAAAACTACCATTTTTGCTTCAAAATCTAATCCAAAACAATATGTTTAATCCCTAAATGATTAGAAAAGTTTCCAAAACAGTTTTAAAACAAAACCTAATAAAAAACACACGTTTTTATCCGTAAAAACACACTAAGATTTTGAAAATATGGGTTTTTTTATGAAAAACTCAAAGTTTCAAAGTTCAAACAGGTTTCTGGATAAAAATCACAACTTTCACACTAAAACCAACCTGTTTTCACTCGTTTTTGTTATCAAAACGGTCGTGATAAGAACCTTTGCTTTGATACCACTTGTAGGATCGACGAACGAGTCAACCGACAATCACGGGGGTTATATTCAGAGTGCGGAAACCTCTGAATATGTTCTAACAACAAAACCAACTAAGAAACAATGATATACGAGTAATTAATACACACAAACGAGTCAAAAGATTAAAGATTTATCATTAAAACAAAGCTTGAGTGTTACAATGGTCAAATCAGACTCTCTCAGACCAGGGGACGGTGTTTGGAGAGTGTGTGGCAAAAACTTATGATTAGGGTAATGATTGGGCCTATTTATACCCATTGTACTCGTACAGACTGCTGCAGGCGATTACGAAGCAATCCACCATGTGATTACAGGCGATTAGGCCCTAATCGCCCAAAAAACTAGCATTTAGGAGCCTATCCACCATGTACAACATGTGATTAAGAGGCTATCCACCATGTACATCATGTGAGTAGGAGGTTATCCACCATAACAAACAGGTGATTACAAGGCTATCCACCATGTATAACATGCGAGTAGGAGGCTATCCACCATGTAATGATTCCTTACTCGCCTGTTGGTCCCAAACACTCCCAAAACGCTTATAAACACTTCCAAACACCCTGTAACACGTCCAAACATGAAACATCTAACACACTAGCCTAGGGACATCATGCACTAACAGACTCCCCCTTGGACCTAGCTAGTATGACTACGAGCCATACACCACTCGATTTACTTAGCCAACAACCTATAGAGACCTATCACTAACTAGGGACATACGAACAATGCACTTACAAACGCATTTCCTACATGCAGCTAACGGACGAGGACCCGAACCCCACCCCCGACACGTTGTTCTCGGTTTAACTCATAGCTAGCTAGGACACCATGGACAATATGGCTTGTTGAAGCCCACAAAGTTTTCTAAGTTGCGTTAAGCCATACGTTTAATGTGCAGTTTATAAATTATCGAAGTATACAGTTTACAGTTTATCTAATGAAGGTTGATGGAATCTACAATAATGAGTGAAGTAGAGGGATGCATGATCTTATGATAATAAAGTCATATTGTGGATTATTCATTTTAGAAATTGCATCTTTGCGCTCTCTATCATTCAGTAATAGTAACATATATAAGTAACATATATGGTTATTGGTTTATTACGTCCTTGTGAAATGGTGATTATGTATGCCCTTATTATTATGGGTCATATATTATACGCATGCAGATTGGTGGGTTGAACCCAAAACAAACTAAAAGTTGTATCAAATTACATACAGACATACGGCAATTTTAGCGGGATAACACAAACATTCTTACAGCCAAATCCGTCCATGAGAATTCAAGTGTTCAGGCCGAATCATGAAATATGTGTCCCTAAGTTTTAGATCTTAATGAAATATAAACTATATTTTTTAAACAACGATTAAAGTAATATCAAATTGATGAATCAATTCTTCACAGTTTATTTTATCTAACAATACATTCTCAATAGCTATCATCGTCAATCCGTTAAGTTTTTTATTTTAACTTAAGTGTTTTGAACCTATGCGAGCAAAAAATCGGAACCAACATTAAAACAACCCCTTTATAGCTTATTTTTTTTTTCTTATTGTTAATCCTAAAAAAATAGGATGACACCACTATAGCTTATTTTTTTCTTTATACATTGGCATATTCTAAGTCAATAATACACCAATCATTTTTAAGGATTCATACTACGCCATCATCTTCCTCAAAACAACCCCTTTACACCCTATATATAACACCAACACTATGTGCATATCATTTAGATTGTTCCGATGAATTCTATTCCACTGTCCGTCACTGGTTCCGGTCACAGTGCCCCCTGGAAATTGGGCCCGGCCTGGGAATCCTCCCCGCACCCCCTCAAAACCGGCCCTGCTTGCAGCCAATCGGATCGGTCACTCAAACAGGTTCAAGAAAAAAGAACGAGAATACTAGACACAAAGTCTTTCATGATTTTTCCTGGTTTTGTCGTCGTTTGCTTACTACTTAGCATAGTTTTACGAGTCACACGTCGCGGTAATATAAATTTTTGTTTTTGTTTTACGATTTTCCCCGTTTTGATTGTCATTTGCCTACTACTTAGCATAGTTTTACGACCTCTGCGTCTACAACGGGGTCAACACGGGGTCAATCGATGTACAATGCGTGCTAAGTGTTGGTATCAAGTTGATACTGACTGAAAATCCACCGCGTAGCGAAATCACACTAGTTTATTAACACTAAAGGTGTTCGATGGCTTCTTGCAAAACTTTGATTTCAATGATGGGAATTGTTTGTGTTGCACTACAACAATCTGGAGCTTTAGGGGCGACGTCTGTCGCCCCTAATGCCCTATTATTATCATAAGATCATAGTAATAAAACAGAAAAAATAAAAAAAAATAGTAAAAAATAAAAAAAACAGAAAAAAATATATAACAAAAAAAATAAGAAAAACATAATACATTCCTAAATACACACATACTTATTTATACACATATAAACCTATAGAGTAATTGCTTGGATGGTCCTTGTGCTTTTCAGATCTTGCACTGTTGATCCTTAGGGTTTAATAATAGCACAATTGATCCTAATAGTTTACAACTTATGAGTAAAGATCTTGTACAAATTGATTTTTTGGTAAGAACTGTGATAATCAAATGAGGTATTTTTTTTATTTTGTTTTCGAAATTTTTTTTCCCATATTGTTAAACATGTATTATAGTATTGAAAACTAAAAAAAATTAATAAAAAATTTTGGTGTAGAGTGATTACGTGTAGAGTAATTACATAATTACTCTATGTAAACTAATGTATTTACTTTGATGATGTAATTACACTAAAAAAAAAATTTAAAATTTTTTTTTGTACTATTCATCTAGAAAGTACAGCACATGGGAAAAAAAATTCTAAAAAAAAATAACAATTTTTTACCCCCTTTGATTCTCACAGTTCTTACCAAAAAAACACTTTGTATTTGATCTTTACTCTACAACTTATTACTAACGTGATCTAAATGTATGAATTTTATAGTTACGGTGGTCCCTACCCCTAACGGTAGTTAAATTTCTCATTTAACTTGACATGAAATGTCGATTTTACTCCCTCATTCTAAAAAACAAAATAATTAAAAAACAAATACAATAATTATTTATATTATTTTACCCCCTCATTCTTCCCCATCCAGCCCACCTCACTTCAACCCAACCATAACCATAACCACCACCCACCCATCGCGTCCACCTCCCACCACCTCCCCTTAGTCGTGGGTCTAATTGTTTTCGTCATCGGATTATTTTTTGTGGGAAACAAAAAGTCAACAGGGGAATTACAATTTTGTCTTTGCTTTCTTCTTTTCATGCGTGGAATACCAGGCTAAGAAATTGTAATTCTCATTTACCAAGGAACAATTATTATTGTTGTGTTGTTGAGCCGCCACTTTGCAACTAGGTTTTGAACTTTGTTCCTGGTATTTAATCAGTTCTCGATTTCGTGTCTTTTCACCTCGCAGTGGGTTATGGGTCGAGGTGGTTGGGTTGGGGTGGGTTATGGGTTCCAACAGCCTGTGGGTTCTGGGTCGAGGTGGTTGGGTTGGGGTGGGTTCTGGGTTCCAACAGGCGGTGGTATTTGCTTCTGGTTGGGTTTTTGTGCTGGTTTTTGTTCAAACTTAGAGGCGGTGATTGACGATGGTGATGGTGATGATGACAGGAAGCAACAGGTGGTGATGGTGGTGTGAAGTAGATGGTGACAGGAAGTGTTTGTTAACAAGAAGAAGGTGGGGTTGGGGAAGAAGAAGGGTGGTGGAGTCCACTTAAACTTCATTTTAGTTATACGTAGAGAGAATTGCATAAATTGTCCTTTAGTTATTACTGAAATTGTATCATCTGTCTTTTATGAAATTTTTTCACTCCTTATATCCTTTATTTTATCAATTTGCTACACCGTTTGTCCTTTAGCCTAACTTAGTTAAAAAACTTGGTTAACTATATTTTCTAAGTTTACACTTTTAGTCCCTATAGTTTTGATCGAACCCTAACTCTTGATTGACCTCGAATTCGACCACGACAATTAACGAAATCATAGGGCTATTATAGAACATCAAATTTCGATCAAAACCATGTATAATAATCGTACTGACCTGATCGTTTTCGAGGCTAAATCGAACGATTAAAATTGCGACTGATTGATCTTGTTCTTCAAATTACGAACTATTTGGTGAGTGTTTATGGTATATTTTTGCACAGAAACGTTACCTTATATTTTATCTAAATCACAAGTACCGCATTTTATATATTTTGATTAATGTATGATTTCACTCATGTATGCTCCACTTTACAGTTAACCATTAGAAGATTACTAATTGCTGCTTGTCAGGTTGTGTGTAGTGGTGGGTGGTTATGGGGGGTTATGGTATTAAAATATTAAAAAGTAATAGAAGAGGGTTATGGAAAAAGAGGGTGTAGTGGGAAGGGGGGTTATGAGGGGGTTATAAATGATTGGATAATTATTATAGTGGGAAGGGTGTAGTGGGAAAAGTGTGTGGAAATTAATTAAAAAATAATATAAAAATGATTTAAACAAAGAAAACGCCCGCCATGTGTATGGCGCCAGCCATAAAAAAACGCCCCATAACCCCAAGGGGGCGGTGTTCGGGGCGCTATGGGGCAATAAAGTGTGTTATCTATGAATACGATACTCGGTAATTACCTTAGAAAACTATCCTATACACGTCAGGTTCTCTGCCTATGTGTTGGTTTTAGTTTCCATGTAATTGGCGTTTACTTATAAATTTAAAACTTGTTTAACGGTTTAGTAAAAATTAATCTTTTTCTCAAAACCAATTTTTTGTAATTAAAATAGGAAGTTTTTGGCGCCGGAAAAAATGATATCTTTTCTAAATACTAAAACCAGGCACATCACTAGGCCTATAAGACTTTTATGGTTCCTAACGGGTCAACCAGGTAACCTTAAGTTCCTAGAAAGGTGTGATTAATCAATTCAGACCCTAACCATCAAAATTTCATTTGCAACAACTTCATGCTATATTAATGGTCTAGGACCTGATTTGGTGACTCATATGATGACCGATCACTTAAATTGTGAAAATTCTTAAAATTGCGGAACCGGAGGCCCTTTTCGCAAAATAATGTGCCCTTCATCGAATTCAGCCCTATTGTTCAATTAAACCATATTTTATATCAAATTTCATCTTTAGAAACATTTGGTATTAGATTTGGGTGATGCATGCACAACAACAACACATTGCTCAAAATCGTCCATTTTTTTACACACCGAAAACCCTAATTTTATCAGTATTGACAAACGAATTCCCCGACCATGTTAAATCATAAAACACATTAAAAAATGTCCTAATAAGAGTTTATGGGCGGAATTAAACAACTAAGTGATCAATTAACACAAGGAACACAAAAACCCAAATCAAGAACCCTAGAAACACAATTCATTCAATTGACCCACCAAACCATAACCAATGGCTCCCATTTTCGAATATGATGCGACCCACATACCATAGATTGGATTGGAACCAAAAATCCCAAATAAATCTATCAAATCGGCCTTCAATAAAATCTAACCGATTTCAAAACCCTAATTGTTCAACAATGCAATTATTCGATTTTGCCCAACAATTGACCATGAATTCGGTTTGAGACTTGATAAACAAAGCTTGTAGAATGACTTATAGGAGCTGATTATAACCCTTATTACCCAAGAACCATTCACTAAACGATTTCTAAACATGCAATTGATCAAGGTTTCGACTAGGTAATGACCAATTAACCTTGAAGGATGAAGTAGGATCAATATATCTGCTTGGAACGTCCAAAAAGGGTTTCGGCACCTCCTATCTTGCGTCGTGAGTTAGAGTTGAAGGGAGGAGTTAGGGTTTTTTTATCACAAATTTTTTACATAAAGGCCTCTTCAAGTTTTCTCCTCTTGAGCCTTGTTCCCAAAGTTATCCCAATAGGTTTTAGAATGTGCCAAAGAGCCCCTCAACGAAAGCCAAAATAGGAATTCAAAACAATTATACAAACTCTACAATGCGAAACACGAATCGGAAATTTACGGGTGTTACACAAATGAATCCTTTATGACTATTTTTCTATTTAAATCTAAAAAGTTACTAACGGTCGAATAATGTATGTGTTGATTCCAATAACGAGTTGTACTTAACCCGACCTTGCAGAGGGTTTCGCTGCTGATTCCACTCCAGTATGGTTAAGTGTGAAACGACCCCTAAAAATGAGTTCACTAGTGCAAGCATTAATCTACAGAACTTCTTACCAAAATAAAGTAAGCTCTTGTTATCCATGGTGAATTTTAATTAACAAAGCATCAAAGGTCAGTAAAAAATCCCAAACACCCATTTTCTTATAATTCATTACAAAACTTATTTTCATTTTATTTTATCTTTTATTTTACCAACCCCTAACAAAGCATCAAAGGTCAGTAAAAAATCCCAAACACCCATTTTCTTATAATTCATTACAAAACTTATTTTCATTTTATTTTATCTTTTATTTTACCAACCCCACAAAAATTAAGTTTTTGGTTTGACTAGACATCGACAATAACTCGATACTAAAAGCTCGCGATCCTTAAACAATCTTGGTATCTTACATTCACTATATTACGTAAATGATGGGTGCACTTGCTCTCACAAGGGGTAAAGAGTGATAGTATCATGTCGTATTTCATAAATTTAATACTTGAACTGTTGTAAAAACTGGTTAAAATCTATCATTAATTATATACACTCTAACACGTGTTACGGCTGACCTGCACATTCCTGGAATGTTTAAGGGTTGCTACTAGTCTTTACATTTTTTTTGCTCATGTATGAATAAAAGGTCTCCGTTAAGGTTTAAGTACCCCTTTTTGACTTAATGCATTGACATCTCTACTACAACTCTTCATTTTCAATTGCGTTTACTCTTATAATCCTTTGGCTGTTGCCTGCTTCTAGTTGTTGTCTGTTGCTAATGTGTGTAAGCTGCAACTTAAAGTTGCAGGCCTTGACTACACATTCATCATGAAGTGAATTATTTGTTTTGCATTTAGGCAATTTAAGTCTGGTTGCTTTAAATCATGTATTTTACATATTCATACGGAACCTGTCCATTGACCATTTATTGCACTCCACTTTTGATTCCTAACAATCCACTCGGCCTGAAGAAATCAGTCAGGGGTGTGAACTTCAGTCATGAAGAGGACAAGTTACTTGTCTCTACATGACTAAATTGTAGTCTTTATGCCATTCTGGGAACATATAAATAGCAGACCCGATTTTGAGAAAAGATATTTGAGTACTTTGAACAATATATACAAACCACAAGGGAGTAAACTACAAAGTCTTTATCACTACAGTGGTCACCCATCCAAAGGGCCACAAATAAATTATGTTCGAATCTATCTCAAGTTGAAGGTTTAAATCAAAGTGGCATTGCCCAGTAACATAAGGTAGGAATTCCTCACTTTCATTCTTTTGTTTTCTAACATGTAGTTTATTCGTTTAAATGTAAGCTTGAGAAGGCAAAACTTGGGTACAAATCACTTAAACAAGGCAAAGCGAATGTCACAAAGCAAAACAAAGGATATTTTTTTATGGGAGTTAAGTTTCCATCTTCATTTGTTTAATAACCATAAAATGCACCCTTCTAGACCAAAAGTGTTATTTTGTGTTCAATAAAAGGGATCCTCTTGACCCGACCCGTTATATAAATGTTTATTAGAAATCTACTTAAAAAAAAAAGATAATAAAATAGTTGTTAGTTAGGAATGTAAATGGTAAAAAGAGAAAAAATAATAATACAGAGATAAAGACAAAGAACGAGAAGAGATTTTTTGAAAGGTAAACAAAATTTAAAGATAAATTTGGTTTTTTAATTAAATTATATAGATGGACATTCACATTTGGTTCTCAAAAAATATGTGAGAGAAACCTCCATATTTTGATAAGTGATATTAAATGGTTGTGAGTGAATGAGAGAAAAAAGTTATTATTCATCAGTAAATTTGGAGAAGACACTGTTCATCCTCCATAATTTTTTAATATTTTTTAAAGTGGTTGTGAGTAGAGAAGAGAGAAAAATTAATGATAAGACTGACCGTTGTAGCCCGCGAGCTGGCTGCCGCGAGCCACAAATTTTTCCACGTGGCTGACGCGATAGAACGTGACCGACAACGAAGTGACGCGAGCCAGTCAGCGAATAGTCTGCCGCTAGAGGACGTGACTCAGCTCGCGTCCGTTAGCGGCCACTTCAAATTCAAAAATTCAATTTTCACCCACTTTATTTATTATCCTCCCCCTATATATTTACCCAAAAAAAAAATTCACACAACCTCCTCCTCCTCATTCTTCTTCTTTCACAATCCAACATCAATATGGTGCCATGAACAGAAGAGGAGGAACTTGCACTCGTGATCGCGTATCAACAAGTGCACGGTGCCAGATGTAGCCCACGCAGCCGCGGACCACAGTGGCATAGGGTCTTTGCCAAGTTTAGTACCCTTGTCCGGGGTACCAACCGTACCAACGACTCAATCTCCCACAAGTTTGAAAACTTGCAAACCAAGTGTCGAGTCTTCGAAGACGCGTACAGAGAGGTCCAGAGAGATTTGCCCGGTGAAAAAGAAGACGCGCTCATCGACTTTACTTGCTTGGAGTACCATCACGTTAAAGGCCACAACATTTCCAACGAATCGGCGTGGCAAATGATGCGCTCAGCAAATCTTCTATGTGGCTAGGTTTTTTATTTATGATCATGTTCTTTGTTTTTTTAGTAGTGTAATTTTTTTTTTGTCTAGTGTAATTTTTTTTTGTCTAGTGTAATTTTATTTTCTTTTTTTAGTGTAATGTTTGTGTTTTTTATTTTATTTTAGTTTAATGCTTTATTTATAAAAAAATTGTGGTAAATAATTAAATATAATTGGTAAAAAAAATTCGCTAACCCTTACCCATAACACCCTCACGCAAGTAGTCGCCGGCCGCTAACCAGAGCCACGTATGCGTTGACGTGGAAAAATATTATTGGATAAAGCCCTCGCTCACCTTTACCCACAATGGATAGTCTAAAAGTATAGAATAAGTATTATTAAATAGAAATGAGTGAGAAAAAGTAGTGTTTTTAGAGTAATTATAGAGAAAATATGTAGAGGCTACTGCGAATGCTCTTAGCTGCTCTATCTCCATCTCTATAATTATACGAAAAATTATTACCTTTTTTCTCTCTTCTCTACTTACAACCGATTTTAAAAATATTAAAAAATTATGAAAAATAAACAATGTCTCCTCCAAATTTACTAGTGAATAGTGTTCCATTCAAATATTTTATCTCGACTCTACTCACAATCACTTATCCTCACTCTGTATAATATAGATATTAATTACACTCATATTATTACGGAGGAGTGTAAATGTTATAAGGATGCTATTGTGAATGCTTTTATAGCAATTAAATTGAAAAACATGTGAAACGACCAATAAAGAATTGTCTTTATGTATATGAAATACGTTTTTACGTGCACTAATTGTTCACGTATATAATACGTAATTCATTTAACATTAAAAGGTGCAAAAATATGCGGACCACATAATTGAAAATAGAAAGAATTGACCATTTGTTGCTACCTATGAATCCTACGTAGGAAAAAAAATCTCACTTCATGATCTTTTTTTGTATCTTTATGATATTATCGGTACAAAATGGATGTAAATGAGTTGTTCGATTATCAAAGTGAAAACAATGACTGTTACAAGGTTGAAAGCATTCAAGAAATTATGGCGGATACCGTTTAAAATCCGGTTGATGATGATTTGGTACTTTTGGAACTAATCACTCAAAAAGAAACATTGCAAACAACAACTCTTCACAACTTTTTGTTGCAATACGAGAATGCAGTGTTTCAACTCTTAAGTGCAATAGGAAGATTTAAAGATGAACTCAATATAGATTTGAAGTTCACAAAAAAACAAGTGACTATAAATTCATTTTTTACTAGGCAATTCTAAAATTTTGGAATATTTTAGTATTTATTAATTTATAGCTTTGCTGGAACCAATATATTTACATTGGGATTTAAAAAAAATTGTTATCTTATTATTTTATCGATTGAGGTCCAATTTTGTACTGTTACCAAGTTGGGACCGGACAAATTATTAATTTTATCGAGGTTATTAATTCATCGAATATTAAATTATAGAGGTTCTACTGTATTTACTTATAATTTTAGGTGCAAGACTGTCCGTTGTGAGCTGTGAGCGAGCAGACGCGAGCCACCGACCTCACTCTCAAATAACGCCATCGCATGTGCTAACTTGATCCCGTTGTGACTGGGGGTGAGCAACGAAGCAACCAAAATGTCACTTTCTCCCATTAACGTACGCGAACACCATCGTGTGTGCTCGAGCTGGAGGTGAGCACTAGACTGAAACCTCGCTCACGACCCACGACAGACAGCCTACTATGTAAGATGATTACATAACGGCCACCTCACTAGCTTTTTCTCTGTCATTAAATCATCAATACACTACAAATATTTTATGTGGTTATCAATGTAGTATTGGTTTCAAAAAATAAAATGTGTCCCAATATGATAGAAGTATAGAACTTGTCGCAAAATTAACAAAAATTAAATAAAATTAAACCACTAGAATTTTAAAATGAAATCTAATTAGTCGATAATTTTAGGTGTTGTTTTTTTCGTGGCTACCAAGTAGTAGTGGGCCTAGTAACGTGGTGCATCACATGATATTTACAGCAACAATAATGGTTTTGTTTTAATTCACGTGTGTGTTTTAAAACTTGACCCACATATCTCCTTATTCACTAATCGTTGTGAACATTTTACTCACTCCGAATAGTACAACGACGGTTTATTAGCGGAAAAAAAAAACCATCACTACGTTGTGACGGATTTGAAGACGGGAAGAATCGGTCGTCGCTAGCTTACAACGAGATAATTTGGGAGGGAGGTTTTTGTTACAGGATATCCATCAATACAACATCCTTCTCCAATGGTTTAAATAAAGAAAATAAAATTTTAACAAAGCTAAATTTAACCAAAAATACATTACATATGGTCTAAGGCTAGTGGGTGTGGACTGTGGAGACATGAAAAAATTCATGTCTCAATCCCACCTAGGATGCCACCTAGTACAATACCCATGTTCTCATAGTTGGGACATGGCAATGGTGTGGAGACACCACAAGGTTCATGTCTCTTACATTATTTAATTAATTATTTTAATTTTAAAATAAACATTAAAAAACAAAATAATATAAACTCATCCAAACTCAACTCTCCTTCTTCCCCAAATCTATGCAATTCTGAAACCCACCATCGGAAACCACCTCCTCTAAAATCCACCACCACTGATACCCTTCTCCTCCTCTTTCCCTAAAACCCATCACCACCGGAAACCACCTCCTCCCCTGAAACCGGCCATCCCTGATACCCACTTCTTCCACCTCCCTGAAAACCATCACCGCCGGAAACCACCTCCTCCCCTGAAACCGGCCATCCCCGATACCCACCTCCTCCACCCTGAAACCCAAATACTTTCCACACACTAAATAATAAATAACGGTCATAAAAATAATAATATTCAAATAATCTCTCTCTCTCTTTAGGCTATTGGTCCGTCTCGGGCATCTCTATGGGGATGGGAGGGATGAGAACGAAACAGGGGGGCGGTATGGGAGACAGGGACGAACCAACTTTTAGGTGGGATGAGACCTGGGGCGTCTCCACACCGTCCAGTCTAATAAAAATAGTTGTATAGAATCAACAGAGTCATATAACATAATTACAAAAATCAAATATGTTGAAATTGTCTATAAAAATTATTAAATTTTATAAAATATAACATCTTTTATAAAATGAAATTCTAAAACAAAAATGGTTGGAACAATCTTCTACGTGTACATCTTCATATATGACGTCATCATTTAGGTTTTGGGACAAGTTTCACGTTAGAAACATAAGAAAAATAATCAAAAATCAATAATATTTCATAAAGAAGTGGTCAAATGTGCTGTTTTAAAAGATGTCAATTCTTAGTCAATTGGTTAAGCAAAATTCTTTGGATTCTTAAAAAAAAGGTATGAGAAGCACCATTGAGCAACCGAGGATGTGTCATAGTGCTGCTAAAAGTTTTTGAAATAAACAGGGCATCAATGTTGCTAGGAGCCTAGGATGGTATAAGTTCGGTTCTTTACGGTATCATATCAGTATTGAACCGATACCATAAAGAACCGACACTCACTATAATTTACAATATATAAAACATACTTTATACTGCTACCGAAGTTATTCTAACAATATTAGTTAGATTGTCAAACTAAATAACAAAAAAAAAATCAATTATATTATAGATCGTAGCTTAAAAGCTACAAAAAAAAAATATGTTTAAAGTTAACAAAAATCTAGAAAAGTTGTAATGATATATAAATAGTTTTCTTTGCTATTTTGCTATTAATCGACACCACAATTATAAAATTTAAAATATAGAAAAAGTTAACAAATAAATATTTTTTACTATTCATCGCCACTATGTTTTAGTGTAAGGTAAATACAGTGCATTGCGCCTTTGGATTATTGAAAATTTGTGGTGGCATCATGTTATCTCTTGGCACCTCCAATCTTCGCTACAAAATAACAATGAACTCCATGACCGTCGCTATCCGTCAAGTAATGTTGTACTATAGGGTTTCCTTACGCTTTGTTTCTCGCTATCCGTCAAGTAATATTGTACTTTTTTTTGAACGGCCAACTAAAGTATTGTCGGGTACCCCTTACGCGTCCCCAATGGCAAAGAGAAGCCCACAGACTCAGAGCCAAACTCACAAGCCTCGCAACGGCCCAACCCGGACGCATGGCGCCCCTAGCCCACCCGTCTCCTATTCCAGGGAAAACCCGGCCCCCATACCCGCCCGAAAGCACCTGGAGGAATCAAGAGTCGAACTCATGACCACAAGAGCTTTGAATCTCTCCATCACCTTCCACGTCCACTGGGCTATACAACCGGGACCAAGTAATGTTGTACTATAGGGTTTTGTTTTTTTGTTTTTTTTTGGGAAATGCTTCTTTGAGAAACATTATTTAGAGCATTCACAGTAAATCCTCCATCTTTATCTCTATAATTACACTAAGAATCACTATATTTCTCTCTCATTTTCTATTTACTAATAGGGAATATTTCATAAAACAATAACCAAGTTTTATGAGTGTTTCAATCAGGTCACTCATAAAAATTTTTGTTCTATTTAAGTCATTAAAGTTTATTTTATGTTCTAATGTTATATAATTTACCTGAATAGTGGGTAAACTATACTAAATGGCCTGTATTTAGTTTTATTTTTTTTTATAAACTTGCTAACATAATGAAATTAGTTAACAAAAGATAATAACATAATGAAATTGTGGATTCATGTTCCTGCAGTAAGATAAAACCTTACCATCCTTGATCCTTCTACCTCTGTCTCTCTGTACTACCAACTACTGTTGCACCACCACCCACCTCGCAACACACTGATATGCCACCAACCACCGTCGCACCACCCTAATACTCCACCAACCACCTTGCGTTGTCACCAATTCGCGTCGAACTCGCCACCACCGAACGTCACCGGAATTCAGGTCGGAACCCACCGCCGATTCAGGCCGAAACTCACCACCACCCAACCATGATCAAACCTCATTAAAGTCGTTGATAATTCTTGATTATTGTTGACGTTTTCGGTATTTGTTAATCGTAGATTTGCAGGTTAATTTCACGTATCTTTGCAAATTGTATGTTTATGTTGGATTTGTAATTGGGATTCTGATCGAAATCTGTAAGGATTCATATAGTAAACGCATAATTGAAGTTTATAATATGTTAAAATCTATGAATTTATAATTGTGCTTTTACAATTATCAAAAAAAATAATTTGTATTTCTAAATCCATTATTTCAACATATTAAAAAAAAACTAAATAAATGCCATGTGGATTGGTTACCTTCTATTTAGGTAAAATATTCATGATTAGAACATCAAAATAAACTTAAGTGATTTAATTGAAACAAAACTTTTCATGAGTGATTTGATTAGAACAATCCTGAAACTTGGTTACCATCTAACAAAGTTATCCCTTAATAATATTTATTCTATACTTTTATCATTACCTTTTCTCTCTCCTTTACTCACAACCACTTTTAAAAATATTAAAAAATTATGGAGGGTGAACAGTATCCCCTCCAAAATTAATGATGAACAGTGTCTCCTCTATATATTTTCTCTCTTCTCTACTCACAACCACTTATACCCACTCTATATAATATAGAGGCTTCTCTCACACTATTATAAAGCTTCTATCGTGAATTCTCTTACTATACAGAATAGTTTCAATCAAAGTCAGAATGTATGTAATATTTTTTCACCTAATTTAAAAGAACATGCTTACTTTCTTTGAGAGTATACAAAACAAAATTATTAATAGCTATCTTTTTTAAATATAACATATCTATCTATATAATAATTGAGGTCACTTGGGTTGAATCAAGGCCTTAGAGAGGGTTTGAGGTATCCAACAACTAATATGGAGCTCCAAATTATGACTATAAAAACCTTTTTTTTCATTATCCATATCAAAACTCTCATATTCTTCCTAATTCCTAACAAATCTTTCAATCTTTCTTCTTCACCTTGCATCATTTGTTGATTATCCACAATTGATTAAAGGTAAACATCCAAACTACTCTTCTAATGTTGATTCCTATTATTATTTTGACTTTTTTTTTGTTAACATTATTAAG
Source organism: Ambrosia artemisiifolia (assembly GCA_032199755.1). NCBI lineage: Eukaryota > Viridiplantae > Streptophyta > Magnoliopsida > Asterales > Asteraceae > Ambrosia > Ambrosia artemisiifolia. The sequence goes on from CM063519.1 coordinate 16,798,978, forward strand.
AACAAATCAAACCGAATGAAATTTTTTATTCGTTTACGTGGAAATCATTCTTCTTAAACACATGTTCTAATGAAACGGATTTGTGATAAATGGATTTGTGATAAACGGATTTGTGATAAACACATATTCAATCGGATTTATTATAAAGTGATAACAAAGATACTATCAATTCCTATTGTTATTTTTTTTTATTCTTTTTAAGATTTCCTAATCTAATAACCATTTGAAATCAGTCTGGTGTTTATCACATGTTCTAATGAAACGGATTTGTGATAAACAAAATATTCAATCGAATTTGTGATAAAGGGATAACAAAGATACTATCGATTCCTATTGTTACTTTTTTTATTCTAATTAATATTTCATAATCTAATTACCATTTGAAATCATTCTTGTGTTTATCACATATTCTAATGAAATGGATTTGTGATGAACGTATTTGTGATAAACACATATTCAATCGGATTTGTGATAAAGGGATAATAAGGATTACGCTCAATCAGATTTATGTTAATTTTATTATTGTCATCACGGTCTTTTTAGACATAAATTGAATCGGATTTACTATTCGATCGGATTTAGTAATGCTATGTTTTAACATTTGAAAAACAGGATTTGATCCGAAGACACAAACGCTATAATGTGTTATCATAATGGTTCTCAATTCTTCAAGGTATTGCATGACCCTTCGGCAACAGTTTTGGTATATTTGTTATTTTCATGTACATATGCCTATTTAATTTTCAAAAATGATTCTTTATTTTTTTAATGTTGTTTTTTAACGTGTCAATTCAGAATGTGCTGAAGGCCATGAATAAATTTATGTTGTCTAAAAACATACACAACAGGAACGTTACAGTTAATCACATTTATTTATATTACTGTTTTTTGAAATTATGTTTAATATTATTGTAATATTAGACCGAATTTAATATCATTAATTCTGAATTATTGTTATTTATTTACATTAATAATAATTGACCGAATTTAATGTCATTTAATCTGAAATTTGAATCTGGATTATTGTTATTTATTTACATTAATAATAATTGACTGAATTTAATGTTATTTATTACTATCTTTTAATAATTGAACGAATTTATATTAATATTAATATGAATTTCAGTTTACTATAATAAGCCTCATTTATTTTTTATTATGAATGATTGATTATTAATCAATTTAACATTTATTTATGAACGAAATAACTCTCATTTATTTTTAATATTACGATTTTAGTTTTACTATTCGTAAAAATAGTATTGTTGACCGAATATATTACTAATACTAATTGACATTAATAATAATTGACCGAATTGAAATGTTATTTATTACGATTTTTTAATCACATTTATTTATATTAATATTACTACGAAATTATGTTAAAACCATATTTATGAATTATTATTGGTCTTGCCTGCATCTAATAGGATTTATTTTATTTTTTTAATGTTATTTACTATGAGTTCTAATGACATTAATAATAATTGACCAAATTTAGTGTTATATGTTACGATTTTTAAGCTCATTTTATTTATTATTGACCGAATTAAATTACGAATATATTACTAATACTAAAACTAATATTACGAATTATTATTGGTCTTGCCTGCAATTAATAGAATTTATTCATTTTTTAATGTTATTCAGTATGAGTTTTAATGACATTAATAATAATTGACCGAATTTAGTGTTATATATTACGATTTTTAAGCTCATTTGTTTATTACTAATACTAATATTACGATTTTTAATTTTAATCTGATTTATTTATTATTGACCGAATTAATTTACGAATATATTACTAATACTAATACTAATATTACGTTTTTTAATTTTAATTTGATTTATCTATTATTGACCGAATTAAATTATGAATATATTACTAATACTAAAACTAATATTACGATTTTTAATTTTAATCTCATTTATATCTTATTGACCGAATTAAAATTTTCTATTACTATTTTTACGAATATACTACTAATTACTAATACTAACTAATACTAATACTAATATTACGATTTTAGTTTGCTTCAATTAGAAGATATTTCCATTGGCGAATATTGTGCCTTTAAAAAGTGTTCAATCCAGCACAGGCTGTTTGTTACAAAGGTTCCACCACAAGAAGTAATTGATTTTTAAATTAAAATTACGATTTTTTATGTTTGTAATGTAATTTATTTGAATTATTGATTACGATTTTGAGTTTATTTATTAAGATTTATAATCACATTTATTTATATTACTATGTTTACGAATTATGATTAGTCGTGATTGTAATTAATAAGATTTATTCATTTTTACTGTTATTTATTAAGATGTTTAATATTATTTATTGACATTAATAATAATTGACAGAGTTTAATGTAATTTATTAAAATTATTAATCTCATTTATTTATATTACTTTTTTCGAAATTATGTTTAATAAGATTTAATTATTTTTAATGTATTTTTAGTATGTTAGAATTAATGTTATTTATTGACATTAATAATAATTGACCGAGTTGAATATTATTTATTATGATTTTTTAATCTCATTTATTTATATTAATATTACTACGAAATTATGTTTAATCTATCTTTATGAAATTATGTTTAATATTATTTATATAACTATTCATTCGAATTATTATTGGTCTTGCCTGCAATTAATAGGATTTATTTATTTTTTAATGATATTTATTGTGAGTTTTAATGACATTAATAATAGTTGACCGAATTTAATGTTATATATTACGATTTTTAAGCTCATTTATGTATTATTGACCGAATTAATTTACGAATATATTACTAATACTAATATTACGTTTTTTAATTTTAATCTGATTTATTTATTATTGACCGAATTAAATTATGAATATATTACTAATACTAAAACTAATATTACGATTTTTAATTTTAATCTCATTTATATCTTATTGACCGAATTAAAATTTTCTATTACTATTTTTACGAATATATTACTAATTACTAATATAACTAATACTAATACTAATACTAATATTATGATTTTAGTTTGCTTCAATTAGAAGATATTTCCATTGGCGAAAATTGTGTCTTTAAATGGTGTTCAATCCAGCACAGGCTGTTTGTTACAAAGGTTCCACCACAAGAAGTCATTGATTTTCAAATTAAAATTACGATTTTTATGTTTGTAATGTAATTTATTTGAATTTATGATTACGATTTTGAGTTTATTTATTAAGATTTATAATCTCATTTATTTATATTACTATGTTTATGAATTATGATTAGTCTGGATTGCAATTAATAAGATTTATTCATTTTTACTATTATTGTGATACCCCGCAAATTCAGGTTCTCACTTTAACTAAACTCTAGTTACGTTCCTTGCATTATACTTAACTAGGGTTAGCTAGATAGGACACACGTTGCATTGTTGTGAGTTAATAACTGAATACATGATTAGTGAACCTCGGACGTTGGTGAATAATGAAGTATAATAATAATGAGTAAACTAATTTGGATTGATTGCGATTACGTGTCTATGTGATATTCGATGAACTTATGTGAAAACCATACGTGATTGTGTGAACCTAAACCGAATACGTTAATAAAATCATTAAAGGTGGATCATTAGGTTGATTAGGGTCTTAACGCATGGGGTTGCACTTGTTACGGTCCGAAATAACGAAAACGTCGAAGGAAAACACGTCGGCTGACGAAACGGGCCACTCACGCGGGCCGAAGGCCTGCGAGCGGCCGCGCGAGCAGCCCGAGCGACCGCGCGAGCAGCCCTGACGGGTCTAAACCGCCTCACACCCCTATTTAAACACTCTTAAGCCCCATGCAACCTCTAAACTCAACCCTAATCGCCCCCTTACTGCCCCTTACGAATTATAAACCCCAAACAACCTGCAAAGGCTCAAGATCATCGATTGGGAAGCTCCAAAGGTGTTCGGTTGATTGTATCGAAGAGCTAGGGGTATAATCTTTAATCCTTTACGCTTTAATCTTATTTTTATGATATAAAAATCATATAACAAGGTTTGTCCAGGTCTGAAAGCTTTTGATAATTATTAAAACTTGAGGTTTTTGAAGATTAAACGAATTAAACATGATGATAGGCGATTAGTAACATCATAGGTTACTTGTTGCGCAAGTTGTTGAAGTTTTGATCATTAAAGTTGTAATCTTTGCATGAATAATGATAGAATCTGATCACAATAGGTATTAGGAATGTTTGGTAATGGTTATTGATGATTATTAGGTGTTATTGATTGATAATATGCAACTAGGGTTTGATATAATTGATAATATTGCATGATTAGAATCTGGACAGAATCTGAATGTCGACTTGTAGGGCCTGTTTCGTGGCTTGAAAATAATTGTTTTGATCGATTCTTTGCATGAATAGATTGTACATGGTCTTAGCTTTTTAGAATGGGCAAAATCATCTGATTTGGATGTCGTTTTATATGTTTTTGGAATTTTTTTTGATTAAAGGTCATGTCAGATTTTCGGATTAACAAACTGAGTCAACTTTAAACAATCATAACTCGAGTTTTACAAGGAATTAAGTTATGAAATTTGGACAGTAGGTTAACATTGGAATAACTTGGCTTTTCCAAGTGGATTCATCCCGTTTGGATGAATACACGATTTTTGGGAATTTTTCTACTAACCTGACCTGCTGTAGAAACTTTCTGGACATATCTGTGATGTACGATTTTTCATGAATTTTGTGTTTGGTTTTGAGACAAAACAAAAATATGGGTTATCAAATGAATCCCAAATAATATTCAGTAAAAATTTTGGAGTTTAACTCACTGATTTAGTATTTTAAATAAATTAGTTTTGGTGTCGCACAATCTGTCCTAAAAACGCAGATTGTGTATTTTGTGTTTGTGTTTCCTAATTGGAGTCCTATGTGGTATGTGTTTGATATATATTTGAATGGGCACTTATATGAGATGCATATGAAGTGTAAAACTAATGGTAACCAACATATTCACCAACGGGTCCGTAGGATTTACTTATGCATGTAGAATCACTAGGTGTCACTTACACGCTTTTGAACATTTAAACGTCTTGGGCAAACGGATTATATGGTGTAATGGTATTACACATATACTCACTTAGTGACACATGTACTAGGGAGTCGGTAGCACACCCTACTTTGGAGTTGGATTTATTTGCTTGCATTCTAAGGTGAGTTTCACTACTCTTTTCTCAAAAGCATGCGTCTCGGGTTGAGACAACTTACTTAACATTTTCTAGTCCGGTTTGGGACTACTATTTTCTAGTCCGGTTTGGGACTACTTACACATCCCGGGTTGGGATGCTATGGATCCTTGTGTGGGTCGGTTTTTGACTCCTTGTGTGAGTCGGGTTTTACTAGTTCGCAAACTGTGTCCTTGATGAACTAAACCAACTCTATCATCTGTAAGTCCTCACGTACCGAATGAGTTGCCGGGTTATGGCAAGCGGGTTATTAGTTGATAGCGCTATTAGGTCTTACAAACCTCACACCGGCTCGGGGAGCGCGGGCGTGAACTATAACTTAACGAACTTTATCATTGTGGATAGACAATGATGTCAGGAATGCGGCTCACATTTGTGGCTACACGTACATAGCAGTTCGGTATATTCGGTGTTAGTTATCGTGAATGGGCTAGCTACCCTTGACATGCGATGAACTAGTGTTTACACGGTTCTTGGAACCAACTCAATTACTTGTTTACATGGTTTTGGAAACCAGAGCAGTTACATACTCATTTACTTTACTTAGTGAACTCACCAGCATTGTTTGTTGACCCACGATTTACATGCTTTTGCAGGTAGTTAGCTTCCGGTGCCAGGATTAGAAAGCACTGCACACTTCACTGCATTTGGGGTCTCGGGCATACACCTAAATTACATATTATGCTTTTACATTTTCTTTCATATGGTTTTAATCTGGGCGCGTTGTTTTGCGCATGGCTTTTAAAAGGTTTTAATTTGGTTTACGCTTCCGCAGCTTAACTAAACCTGATTTTTGAAAACGAACTAAATGGTTTGGGCATTTAGAGTTCATTCATATTACTTATGGCTATGGGATCCTGGTGTGTCACGCGCCTCGCGGTAAAACCCCGAAGTGGAAATTTGAGGGTGTGACAGATTGGTATCAGAGCCATTGGTTATAGTGAACTAGGACTGCATGTTGAGTCTAGTCTATAATCATCATAGCATAAGTACACTCACAACTTAAGTGCACAACTAGCTTTTAGCTACATATATCTACAACACATGATTTCGGGAGATATGTTATCTTCTAGTTCTAGACCTAATTCTGAACACGTCAATGGCGGGAACCCAGGGTTACACCAGGTGGCGCATTACTGGGAGTATTATCTTAACAAACCTCATGGATGAGGAAACAACAATAGTACAAGGGAGGGAGCCCTTGCGAGCATTGTGGCGCACGTACACAGGAAGCTGCACGATGCGCATGACGTGGTATCATTAAATCGAGCCAACTGTGAAGCAATTCAAATACTGAGACTTATCCTTTTTCACTGAGCAAGGAGACAATTAGTTTCTGTTCCTTGTTGCTTGATCTTTCTTACTTCCATTCGAAACTCAGACGGGACTGGGTTACACATATAGAACTTATTTCTTACTTTAGTACCTTACGCCCAGTATGAGCGGGCGGACGTATGACTGCATATCCCTGTTACCCATAAGTATATGGTAGATTCATGGGAACACATTAGATCGGGGCTTATTACACACACTTTTGGGGAGTTACGTAAGGCCTGCGATGCAGTGCAACATCTCAAAGGAAGACGAAACCTACCAGTGACTGACAGTCACGATTGGAGAAACGAATGGTGATGTTGACCATTGAGCTGACTTACACAGGACAGGAGAAGGAGACTGTACGTGATGAGAACCATATAACACTAACATCGCGAAAGAGGAAGGATGAGGGATGGAAAGGGAACCTGAGCAGGACGAGCACATGGAAAGTGAGGATGAAGGCTCTACTATCTAGACAGAGCATGGCGACGATTGGCTCTTACCTTTTCTTACCTATCTTTTCTTTCTTTTCCCTTTGCTAACTTAGATAAGACTGAGTTCTTATGATCAACGATAGGGTGGTTGAGGCCCTCGCATCTTTCCAAGCTAGTAAAGATCTATTTTGCTAAATCATTCCTTTCCCCTGACTTCCACGTTTGCACTTTCTTATACCTTGAACGTACATGCCACAACAACAACCTGCCATCGTATTTTCAAGCCTTTTATTGGTTGTAAACCTCGATAACTCCAACGGAACTGAAGGAGACCGTCTGATTGCTTCGATAGTATAAGTCTTTGCCATGTGCATTTGCCCCAGGCAGAATGGGGAAATGTATGCTATATGCACACTTGATGAGTTACAGATACTTGGATGGAGAACGTAACACCTTGTGATGAAACCTAGAAATTTGTTATATAAAGACAGATGGGTCTGAGATCGACGTCTACACTACCAAGCTACAGGAGTTAGATACTTCGTGCTCGAATCTAATTAACCAACTTTACCAGCGGATCGAATTTCATACCAAAAGGGTGGGTCCCTCAGATTCATGGGTTGAACACTGCAGCTGACCTACCCATAATCTAACAAATCTTTCAACTGGCTCGCAAACTCACTGATGAGGCTGTTGAGCATGGTATTTTTTCCGAAGCATGGTACTTCATCTTCTACTTTTGGTGCTAGCAAGAGAACGTGGGATAGTGTGAGGTATAAGTCCTTCAACAACAACTACCACAACGGTAACAACAACAATGTGGAGCATTTGTGATTGGCTTTGGGGAAGCTAGGGCTGACAACAATGCCGTGACGGATACAACACTCTTGCTTCAATCTTATATGATACTGGTGCGGACTATAGTTTTGTGTCATCGAAACTTAGCAAACAATTAAGGATGGTTCCTACTCTTCTGGATACCCTGTACTCTATTGAATGTGCTGATGGGAAGCCTGTCGAGGTAACCCATATACATCATAACTATAAGCTCGAGTTGGAGGGGCAATTATTTACCATCAATCTCCTACCTATCACCCTAGGTAGCTTTGACCTCGTGGTTGGCATGGACTGGTTGTCCAAACAACACGCTGAAATTCTCTGTCAGGAGAAGATTGTTGGTATTCCCCTCCCAAGTGGAGAACTTTTATCTATACAGGGTGATCGTGGTGGTGCCATGGTGGGCATCATCTCTTTTTTTTGAAAGCCTAGAAATGTATTCGTAAGGGTTGTCCAGCAATTTTGGCTAACATATCTAACACTCGAGCTGAAACTGAAATTGAAACTAAGATTGAGGACATTCCAGTAGTCCGAGATTTCCTAGATGTTTTCCCAGAGGAACTACCTGGACTTCCACCTGTTCGTCAAGTGGAGTTCCAAATTGATCTTGTACCTGGAGCAGCTCCAGTTGCACGCGCACCATATCACCTAGCACCAGGCGAACTTCAAGAACTATCTACCCAACTCCAAGAGCTATTGGATAGGGGTTTTATCAGACCTAGTTCTTCGCCATGGGGAGATCCAGTACTGTTCATTTAGAAGAAAGATGGGAGTTTCTGCATGCGTATTGATTATCGGGAGTTGAACAAAGTGACGGTTGAAAACCGCTACCCTTTTGCCTCGTATTGATGACTTGTTCGACCAGCTGCAAGGTTCGAGCTTCTATTCTAAGATTGACTTGAGGACAGGATACCATCAGCTGAGAGTCCGAGAGAAGGATGTGGCGAAGACAGCCTTTCGAACTCATTATGGACATTATGACTTTTTGGTGATGCCATTTGGGCTAACCAATGCACCGGCTGTGTTCATGGATCTAATGAACCGCGTGTGCAAGCCCTATTTGGACAAATTCGTCATAGTGTTCATAGATGACATACTGATTTATTACAAGAGCAGGGAAGAGCACGAGCAACACCTGCAGCTGATCTTGGAACTCTTGAGAAATGAGCAGCTGAATGCGAAATTCTCTAAATGTGACTTCTGGATTCAAGAAGTCCAATTTCTTGGACTTGTGGTTAACAAGGAAGGAATACATGTCGATCCCGCCAAGATTTAAGCTATCAAAAAGTGGGAGGCTCCTAAGACTCCTACAGAGGTGCGCCAGTTTCTTGGCCTCGCGGGATATTATCGCAGGTTCATTGAGGGATTCTCTAAGATCACTCAACCCCTCACTGCTTTGACACAGAAGGGTATTACTTACAAGTGGTGAGATGCCCAAGAATCTGCTTTTCAATTATTAAAGTCGAAACCTTGCAGTGCACCTATACTATCACTACCTGAGGGTACAGAGGACTTCGTGGTGTACTGTGATGCGCCTATCCAAGGGTTAGGGTGTGTGCTGATGCAGCGTGATAAGGTGATCGCGTATGCCTCACGTCAATTAAAGGTTCATGAGAAGAATTACACCACCCATGACTTGGAACTGGGAGTAATGGTTTTTGCTCTAAAGATCTGGAGGCATTATCTCCATGGGACGAAGTGTACGATATTCACTGACCACAAGAGCCTCCAACTCATAATCGATCAAAAGGAGTTGAACATGCGACAGCGTCGATGGGTCAAGCTTCTGAATGATTATGACTGTGCCATCAAGTATCATCCAGGGAAAGCTAACGTAGTAGCTGATGCCCTCAGTCGTAAGGAAACGAAACCCAAAAGAGTGCGAGCTTTACAACTTACCGTACATTCTAATCTTCTTGATAAGATACGTGAAGCCCAGGGCGAGGCTTTGAAAAAAAGGAAAAATCGGGCTTGAAACTTTACATGGTGCTGATAAGCACTTGGAACTAAAGACAGATGGTCTTCAATGTTTCATGAATCGAGTCTGGATACCACGTTTTGGGGATCTCAGACAACTAGTGCTCGATGAAGCCCACACCTCTTGACATTCGGTACATCCTGGTTCGGACAAAATGTACCAAGATCTCAAAACTCTTTACTGGTGGCCAAACATGAAAGCTGAGATAACCACTTATGTTAGTAAGTGCTTGACTTGTGCGAAGGTTAAGATTGAATATTAGAAACCTTCAGGCCTACTCCAGCAACCAGAAATCCCTATGTGGAAATGGGACAGAATCTCTCTGGATTTCATCACAAAGCTTCCTAGAACGGCAACTGGCCATAACATGATTTGGGTTATCGTGGATCGTTTAACCAAATCGGCACACTTTCTGGCAATAAAGGAAATGGACTCGCTGGAGAAACTAGTTAATCTCTACATCAAGGAGGTAGTCTTTAGGCATGGGGTGCCTACTTCTATTATATCTGATCGCGATGCACGATTCACTTCTCATTTTTGGACTACTCTCCAAAACGCTTTAGGAACTCGCTTAGATATGAGCACAGCCTATCACCCACAGACGGATGGACAGAGTGAACGTACCATCCAAACATTGGAAGATCTGCTACGAGCATGCGTGGTGGATTTTGGCAACAGTTGGGATAAGCACTTGCCTTTGATTGAATTCTCGTATAACAACAGCTACCATACTTCGATACAGTGTGCGCCTTTTGAGGCACTTTATGGACGCAAGTGTAGGTCTCCCATCTGCTGGACTGAGGTTGGGGATAGCCAGCTAACAGGTCCCGAACTCGTGCACGAAACTTCTGAGAAGATAGTACAAATCAAAAACCGGATGGTTGCTGCTCGTGATCGACAGAAAAGCTACGCTGATAAGCGTAGGAAACCTTTGGAGTTCCAGGTTGGGGACAAGATTCTATTGAAGGTGTCACCTTGGAAGGGGTGATACGCTTTGGAAAACGGGGGAAAGTTGAACCCACGATACGTTGGACCATTCAAGATTGTCAAAAGGATTGGTCCGGTAGCTTACAGGTTAAACCTGCCTAATGAACTTAATGGGGTACACGATATACTCCACGTATCAAATATAAAGTAATGCCTGTTGGATACAACACTGATGGTGCCACTGGAGGAGATCCAGGTGGACGGACGGCAACGGTTCATGGATGAACCAGTGGAGATTCTTGAGCGGCGCGTCAAGAAACTCAAACAAAACACTACACCTATTGTTAAGGTACGATGGAATTCCCGTCTAGGACCGGAATATACGTGGGAGCGCAGAGATCGAATGCGGCTCAAATATCCACACCTCTTTACTAAACCTGAACATGTGCATAGATCAAACACTAAACATAAAGCAGCTCGCTCAAAGTGAATTTCGGGGCGAAATTCCTTTCAACTTGGGGATGATGTGACATCCGGGAACCAAGCGCACACTTTTCTAGCTGGCTTTATTGTTTACTTGCTGAATTTCGGGACGAAATTCTTTTCAACTTGGGGATGATGTGATACCCCGCAAATTCAGGTTCTCACTTTAACTAAACTCTAGTTACGTTCCTTGCATTATACTTAACTAGGGTTAGCTAGATAGGACACACGTTGCATTGTTGTGAGTTAATAACTGAATACATGATTAGTGAACCTCGGACGTTGGTGAATAATGAAGTATAATAATAATGAGTAAACTAATTTGGATTGATTGCGATTACGTGTCTATGTGATATTCGATGAACTTATGTGAAAACCATACGTGATTGTGTGAACCTAAACCGAATACGTTAATAAAATCATTAAAGGTGGATCATTAGGTTGATTAGGGTCTTAACGCATGGGGTTGCACTTGTTACGGTCCGAAATAACGAAAACGTCGAAGGAAAACACGTCGGCTGACGAAACGGGCCACTCACGCGGGCCGAAGGCCTGCGAGCGGCCGCGCGAGCAGCCGAGCGGCCGCGCGAGCAGCCGAGCGGCCGCGCGAGCAGCCCTGACGGGTCTAAACCGCCTCACGCCCCTATTTAAACACTCTTAAGCCCCATGCAACCTCTAAACTCAACCCTAATCGCCCCCTTACTGCCCCTTACGAATTATAAACCCCAAACAACCTGCAAAGGCTCAAGATCATCGATTGGGAAGCTCCAAAGGTGTTCGGTTGATTGTATCGAAGAGCTAGGGGTATAATCTTTAATCCTTTACGCTTTAATCTTATTTTTATGTTATAAAAATCGTATAACAAGGTTTGTCCAGGTCTGAAAGCTTTTGATAATTATTAAAACTTGAGGTTTTTGAAGATTAAACGAATTAAACATGATGATAGGCGATTAGTAATATCATAGGTTACTTGTTGCGCAAGTTGTTGAAGTTTTGATCATTAAAGTTGTAATCTTTGCATGAATAATTATAGAATCTGATCACAATAGGTATTAGGAATGTTTGGTAATGGTTATTGATGATTATTAGGTGTTATTGATTGATAACATGCAACTAGGGTTTGATATAATTGATAATATTGCATGATTAGAATCTGGACAGAATCTGAATGTCGACTTGTAGGGCCTGTTTCGTGGCTTGAAAATAATTGTTTTGATCGATTCTTTGCATGAATAGATTGTACATGGTCTTAGCTTTTTAGAATGGGCAAAATCATCTGATTTGGATGTCGTTTTATATGTTTTTGGAATTTTTTTTGATTAAAGGTCATGTCAGATTTTCGGATTAACAAACTGAGTCAACTTTAAACAATCATAACTCGAGTTTTACAAGGAATTAAGTTATGAAATTTGGACAGTAGGTTAACATTGGAATAACTTGGCTTTTCCAAGTGGATTCATCCCGTTTGGATGAATACACGATTTTTGGGAATTTTTCTACTAACCTGACCTGCTGTAGAAACTTTCTGGACATATCTGTGATGTACGATTTTTCATGAATTTTGTGTTTGGTTTTGAGACAAAACAAAAATATGAGTTATCAAATGAATCCCAAATAATATTCAGTAAAAATTTTGGAGTTTAACTCACTGATTTAGTATTTTAAATAAATTAGTTTTGGTGTCGCACAATCTGTCCTAAAAACGCAGATTGTGTATTTTGTGTTTGTGTTTCCTAATTGGAGTCCTATGTGGTATGTGTTTGATATATATTTGAATGGGCACTTATATGAGATGCATATGAAGTGTAAAACTAATGGTAACCAACATATTCACCAACGGGTCCGTAGGATTTACTTATGCATGTAGAATCACTAGGTGTCACTTACACGCTTTTGAACATTTAAACGTCTTGGACAAACGGATTATATGGTGTAATGGTATTACACATATACTCACTTAGTGACACATGTACTAGGGAGTCGGTAGCACACCCTACTTTGGAGTTGGATTTATTTGCTTGCATTCTAAGGTGAGTTTCACTACTCTTTTCTCAAAAGCATGCGTCTCGGGTTGAGACAACTTACTTAACATTTTCTAGTCCGGTTTGGGACTACTATTTTCTAGTCCGGTTTGGGACTACTTACACATCCCGGGTTGGGATGCTATGGATCCTTGTGTGGGTCGGTTTTTGACTCCTTGTGTGAGTCGGGTTTTACTAGTTCGCAAACTGTGTCCTTGATGAACTAAACCAACTCTATCATCTGTAAGTCCTCACGTACCGAATGAGTTGCCGGGTTATGGCAAGCGGGTTATTAGTTGATAGCGCTATTAGGTCTTACAAACCTCACACCGGCTCGGGGAGCGCGGGCGTGAACTATAACTTAACGAACTTTATCATTGTGGATAGACAATGATGTCAGGCATGCGGCTCACATTTGTGGCTACACGTACATAGCAGTTCGGTATATTCGGTGTTAGTTATCGTGAATGGGCTAGCTACCCTTGACATGCGATGAACTAGTGTTTACACGGTTCTTGGAACCAACTCAATTACTTGTTTACATGGTTTTGGAAACCAGGGCAGTTACATACTCATTTACTTTACTTAGTGAACTCACCAGCATTGTTTGTTGACCCACGATTTACATGCTTTTGCAGGTAGTTAGCTTCCGGTGCCAGGATTAGAAAGCACTGCACACTTCACTGCATTTGGGGTCTCGGGCATACACCTAAATTACATATTATGCTTTTACATTTTCTTTCATATGGTTTTAATCTGGGCGCGTTGTTTTGCGCATGGCTTTTAAAAGGTTTAAATTTGGTTTACGCTTCCGCAGCTTAACTAAACCTGATTTTTGAAAACGAACTAAATGGTTTGGGCATTTAGAGTTCATTCATATTACTTATGGCTATGGGATCCTGGTGTGTCACGCGCCTCGCGGTAAAACCCCGCAGTGGAAATTTGAGGGTGTGACAGTTATTTATTAAGATGTTTAATATTATTTATTGACATTAATAATAATTGACCGAATTTAATGTTATTTATTAAAATTATTAATCTTATTTATTTATATTACTTTTTTTGAATTTATGTTTAATAAGATTTAATTATTTTTAATGTATTTTTAGTATGTTAGAATTAATGTTATTTATTGACAATAATAATTGACCGAGTTGAATGTTATTTATTATGATTTTTTAATCTCATTTATTTATATTAATATTACTACGAAATTATGTTTAATCTATCTTTATGAAATTATGTTTAATATTATTTATATTATCATTCATTCGAATTATTATTGGTCTTGCCTGCAATTAATAGGATTTATTTACTGTTTAATGATATTTATTATGAGTTTTAATGACATTAATAATAGTTGACCGAATTTAATGTTATACGTTACGATTTTTAAGCTCATTTATTTATTATTGAGCGAATTGACCGAATTAATTTACGAATATATTACTAATACAAATACTAATATTATGATTTTTAATTTTAATATGATTTATTTATTATTGACCGAATTAAATTAGGAATATATTACTAATACTAAAACTAATATTATGATTTTTAATTTTAATCCCATTTATATCTTATTGGCCGAATTAAAATTTTCTATTATTATTTTTACGAATATATTACTAATAATAACTAATACTAATATTATGAATTTAGTTTTACTATTCGTAAAAATAGTATTGTTGACCGAATATATTACTAATACTACTTGACATTAATAATAATTGACCGAATTGAATGTTATTTATTACGATTTTTTAATCTCATTTATTTATATTAATATTACTATGAAATTATATTTAATCTATCTTTATGAATTATTATTGGTCTTGCCTGCAATTAATAGGATTTATTCATTTTTTAATGTTATTTATTATGAGTTTTAATGACATTAATAATAATTGATCGAATTTATTGTTATATATTACGATTTTTAAGCTCATTTATTTATTGTTGACCGAATTGACCGAATTAAATTACGAATATATTACTAATACTAAAACTGATATTATGATTTTTAATTTTAATCCCATTTATATCTTATTGACCGAATTAAATTTTTCTATTACTGTTTTTACGAATATATTACTAATTACTATTAATTACTAATACTAACTAATACTAATACTAATATTACGTGCAGAAATTGTTTAACAAGTCGCTAGGTTTGTTATTTGCATATTCAACATTTATGTTTACAATATTCTTATTTTATAATTAGTTACACATTCTAAATTTTCTATACATAATTCTTTTGTAAAGGTTTACTGTGATTGGATGACCTGATTTACTTCAATCAAAAGATACTTCCATTGGCGAATATTGTGTCTTCAAATGGTGTTCAATCAAGCACAAAATGTTTGTTACTAAGGTTGCACCATAAGATGTCATTGATTTTGAAATTTAAATTATGATTTTGTTGTTATTTATGAAGATTTTTAATGTTATTTATGATAATTTTAATGTCATTGATTTGAATGATTGATTATGATTTGGTTGTTATTTATTAACATTTTTAATCTTAATTATTGATATTACTAATATTACGAAATTCATTTTAATATTGTTGACCGACTTTAATTTTGATAATACAACTTTCCTTTAATCAATTGTGATATACAATATTTTTTTTTAAACATATACGACTTTCTTTCAAACATTTATTTAAATATATTTAACAATGTTAAATCTATTTAAGAGTTTATAATTTAAATATAATCCGAAGATAACAATGTACATTTATTTTCCTACACTTTTATTATTCTTTTAATAATAAATATAATTAATAGTTTCCTAAAATATATATAATGTATTCAAAATAATTTTCAATGTTACTACTAATATTACGACCTTAATGTTAATATTGTTGACCGAATCTGAGTAAAAACTTTTTACGTTTTTGTTAAATTGATGGAGGTCAATTCTTTGACTATATGTTTTTGAATTTGATTGTGCTTTTTAAGCGTTGTTGACCAACTCACGTCAATTACCAATCCTTCCCTTTTTTATAATTCAAAGACTTTCCTTTAATCAATTGTCATGAAACGATATTCTTTTAAACATATACGACCTCCCTTTAAACATTTATTTAAATCTATTTAACAATGTTAAATCTATTTAACAGTTTATAATTTAAATATAATCCAAAGATGGGAGTGTATATTTATTTTCCTACACTTTTATTATTCTTTTAATAATAAATATAATCTAAATCTATTTTAACAGTTTCCTAAAATATATAATGTATTCAAGATAATTTTCATTGCTATTACTAATATTACGACCTTAATTTTAATATTGTTGACTAAATCTGAGTAAAAACTTTTTACGTTTTTGTTAATTTGATGTAGGTCAATTCTTTGACTTTTTGTCTTTGAGTTTGATTGTGCTAATTTTAAGCGTTGTTGACCATTTCACGTCAATTACTAATCCTTCCATTTTTATAATTCAAATATATAAATAAATATTCCTACTCGATCACGTCAATCGAGGCACAATATTTCCAATTTTTGCAGAATTGTTCGAGACACAACAATACTATATAAACCTTAACAAATAATAAATCATTTAATCGTCATACCAAATTTAACAACAAAATTAAATGATAATATCAATTTTCAAAATGTTACTTTCTGTACAACTAATAATTATTAGTAAGGATGTCAATAATAAATTGTATATAATGGGCAAGGCAATTTGAGACGCGGATGATTTTAATGTCATTTATTTGAATGATTGATTACGATTTTGATGTTATTTATTAAGATTTTTAATCTTATTTATTGATGTTACTAATATTACGAATTTCATTTTAACATTGTTGACCGACTTTTATTTTGATATTACGACTTTCCTTTAATCAATTGTAACTAAACGATAATCATTATCTTGATTTCAATAAGTGTGCCAATTTTAAGATGTTAATAATGATTTGTATATAATGGGTAAGTCAATTTCAGACACAGATTATTTTAATGTCATTGATTTGAATGATTGATTATGATTTTGATGTTATTTATTAAGATTTTTAATTGTTAAGTACTATATTTACACAGTTTAAATAATGACGTTTTTTTGGCGGCTTTTTGTAACATGTCAAAGTTGCCTAAAGTGTGTGTACAATGGGTCCTTTTGGCTACATGTTGAAATGGGTCTGGGTTGATCCTTTTGGTGTCTATTTTTTTAATAAAATATAGGAAATTTATATTACAACATGTGACATTGGACCCATTTTCTTATTAGTTGTTTTTTAGCTATGTAATCGGTTTGAACCATTGGAGAGATAACATGAAAATTTAAGCTACCCATTCAAGTAAGTGGGTTAAGGATTGTTTCTTGATTTACTTATCACCGTATCCATATCTTTACAACAACTATATTTTATGTAGAACACAAATATGGAATACAATAGTGGAGGTTTTCATAAATTATTGAAAATGAGCTGCACTCCGAGGATCGTGATGACAATGATAACCACTTCGAAGGTGAAAAATCAGCTATCAATGAGCAAGAGTTGGAAGATTTTGATTGAAGTAATGAAAATGGACCATTGGTTGAAGTTCGTTAAGCCCCAACTAAATGATAAGTGTTTTATGCTTAAGCTTAGTTATGATTATAATGTAGATATTACCCTTACCCAAATGATGTAATGTGTGATATTGGTTGATGTTCGTTAAGCCCCAACTAAATGATAAGTGTTCTATGCTTAAGCTTAATTATGATTAGAATATAGATATTACCCAAATGATGTAATGTGTGATATTGTGATAGTATGCTATGTAGTTTGCAGTTGTCAAATTAAACTTTACTTACTCGATATATCCATCATTTCGTTGCATTAAACTGTTAGATGACATTTTGTATTTAACATCAAAATTCATACATATTGCATTATCAAACATTTAGTAACCAAAACAAATTGCATAATACAATTCTTATTTTCCTACTTTTTTTTCATTTTACTTTCGGATGAACCGTGGGTCCCCACTGGACTCTAACCTAGTACTAACTAAGTGGGGTCAATTTTTTAATCTAAGTTTTATACTTTACATCACTTCCTTAAATAAATCATTTAAATCAAAATTAACATGCTTTCAAAAATGTCACGAAACAAGAATTTAAACTTTTATAATACCTACGAAAAATATAAACAAAATTAACATAAAGACTATAAATCATTTAAATAATTCCACAGTCCATGCCAAATGTTTTACACAAGAAAGAAAGCCCCAAAGCTTGCCACGTACAAGTAGGGTTGTTCAAATCACTCGCCACTTGTGGTTCGGTCGTTGCTCGTTCAGAAAATGCTTGAAAAATGCTTGTTTGATCTTCCACTCGATTGTATATGAGCTGATCGGCTAGATTCGGTTCGTAAATGAGCCAAGCACGAGCAGAGGTACGCTCAGCTCGGTTCGGCTTGAATAAATTTTTATTTATTTAATAATAAATATACACACAATTTACAAAAAAATTTATGGCTTTATATATAACATTTTATTGGATTTGACTCAGTATATGTAAACAAAATATAACTAGCCTACTTAACTCAATAAAAAAATTTAACACTAGATTTAATAGTAAAACAATAAGTCATGAGTTGAGAGTCTTGACTTCTTTATATTATTAGTCGTTCATCGCTAATTGCCGCTTGATATTACACCTACGTCACAATGCAACAACAGTTCTCTGACGTATGCTCATCACCTCACCAGCCTCAATCTAAGCCTTATCCTTGGACACTAGGATCTCAATATTAGTGTTATAATCGGACATTTCGACCTTAGTTGTCACCGACAATGAAAACATCGAAGGAAACATCCCAATTTTATGATCGTCTATATTACTCTCCGCTCGATTCTTGCTCGGCGCTCGCTCGGAAAATTTGCGCTCAAATAATGCTCGTTCGATTTTTTGCTCGATTGTAAACGAGCCGCTTCGCTCGGTTCGATTTGTAAATAAGCCAAGCACAAGCACAACTCCGCTCGGCTCGTGAACAGCCCTACGTACAAGATTGAATTTTTATATATGTTTTTTAGATAAAACAAACTCTCAATCCCTTCACCCACACCTTCTTCCTATCCTTGCTCTCACTGTCAAACCACCACATGCCGTAACCTGTTGGTCCTTTTACGCAACCACAACACAACAACCTAACCATCGCTACGTCACAACACCACCACCTAACTGCCTCTTTCTACCTCTCCCTCCTCACCTCCACCGCCGCACCATTTTTACAAATCTATTTTCACTTTAGCATCTTCAACATGGATCTCGTTTAGACTTGTCATCAGCATCTTTGATTCTCTATTTTCTCCTTCTCTCCCTAAGTTTTAAACGCAAAGTTATTTAACTTGGATCCACCCAAGCCATAAAAAAAGCTGGAAAAAAATACGCAGATGATAACACGTGGCCCATGACACACAACAAAGTCAAAACTAGGCCTGTAAACGAACCGAACGAACACGAACACAGACGTGTTCATGTTTGTTCATTTAACTTTAAGCGAACATGAACACAAACACATAATCGAACATATTTTGGTGTTCGTGTTCGTTCATTAAGAAATTTGTCGTGTTCGTGTTCGTTTATGTTCGTTCATTTAAAACCTAAACGAACAGTTCATGAACATAAACGAACATAAATGAACACAAACGAACATTAATGAACACAAAAAACAACAAGTTAATAATGATTCATCCCAATTCAACTAACTCTAATACATCACAATGCAACCAAAACAAAATCTAAATTAATAGTTTTAATGTATATGATTCATTCAAAATATCCATCATGTATCTAGCAAAAAGAAGGGAGGTGGGGCTGTGAAGTGTGGAGAGCGGCTGATATGTTTAGAATGTTACGGTTAAGGTTAAGTTTTTAGAACATATCAAATATATTGTATAATATAATATGAATTGTATATAATACAATATGAATTAAAGTTACTTAACAAAAGGGAAATAAACAATAAAAATAAAGTAAAGTTTAATAAAACAAACAAAAATAAACGAACGAACATAAACGAACTTCCCGCCGAATATGACCGAAAAGACAAAAATACCCCTTTCAATTCTTAAATGGCAAAATAACTATTCAAAGTTTGCATCTATTAATATATAATATATAAGTTAGTAATACAATTGGGAAAATAATTACCAAGATGCCATGGAGACCATTCATATTCATTTTTAGTTTTCTTTAATACATAGTATATATATACACACACTTATATATATAAGTATTATTTATTGTGGCAAATCAAACCAATATTATCCGAACAAGGGACTAAAAATAAAGCAGGATAAAAATAAATATAACAAGTAAAGTGGAACAGACTCCCCTGGTAATACTGTGGTGTAATCCTCACAAAGCGTGTCCTGAGTTGTCCCTTCCAAGTGCAAAGCAACTGTATAGCATTTCATTCGTGGCTGCATCAATAACCTGCAAAACAAACACTAAAAAGACAAAGTAAAATGGAAAAAAAAACAACTATGATGGGATGACTGTTTACAAAAAAATGATTTTTAAAGGGTCGCCTCGCCCGAATGGAGATTGAGTACGGACGCGAAGATCCTACTATGAAAAGAATGCAGACCATCCCCACACTTGGACTCAAACAAAGACACAAACTAAAATTAATAAACAAAATACCTACAAACTCTACAACTTGGAAAAATCAAAGTATTAATCAGGTGGCTTATATTTAATCCAACCCGTTCAATTCTTTTCGTTCACCATTGTTCGTTAAAAAACAATTGGTGAAAATATAAAGACGTTTGAAAAATTCAAACGGGTTGGGCCACCTATCCCTATACTTACCTGGACCAAACCTGATATGTGGATGTGGCATGTGATTCTGGTCCATGTAACTACGAGCCTTCTCCCGTGGGGGTGGCCATGGTGGTGGCACTGGTAGCAGTATAATATCCAATGCCTACACGGGCCGGCTGTGGTGTTCTTCTTCTTCCACCACTGTTTTTTTCTCATCTTCCTTGTTTGGTGACTCCTGAATTTCCACAGTCAGACATCCTCTCAATAATGCCTCTAAGATATCGATGTCACCTACTAGGTCAAAATCTTTGTCCACTTCTGGTGCTGACAAATCAACCAACTCGTCACCAAACTCTGCTTCCCAATCAGCTGCTTCTTCAAACAGGTCAGTGGTGTCTTCCTCTTCCACCACTTCTTCCTTAAACAGCCAGCCTGTGGATTCTGAAAAATCCATATCTTCCTCAGCCTCCCCTATCTTCTCCATCATGGCTTTCCTATACGCGTCCCAAGTTATCCGTTCTATCTCCTCATCATCACTCCAGACTTCTGCCTCCCAAGGATATGCTGCTGAACTAGAGATCTGGCAAGGATGTTCATCCTGCTGAACCGGAGGTGGGACTAAGGCGTCCATTATGGTCTCTGGCTCTAACCCTGAATCCTGCAAAATATCATCCTCACAAGACTAGTGTAAAGAATCATACGGGTTAGTTAAATCATGCACAGAATCAGATAAGTAAGGACAAACAGTTTCAACAACGGGCCAAATGCAATCAGGTAATGTAAATGTTACCATCTCGTCTGGGTCATCATTTGTGAAATAAACCTGCTGAACTGGAGGTGGGACTTCAACGTCTATTATGGTCTTCAGTTCATCCACCTGAGCCTCTAGCCTCTTAAATGCTGCATCTTGTTCCCTCAAATAGCCGGTGCGCTTTGATAGCAAAGAATCCATATCCTCGAGCATGAGCTGTTGATTAACAAGGAAGGCGGCAAATCAAGTCTAGTGTGAGACGAGACATCCCGATAATCGGGATGTGGATACAAATGTTGGCTAGGTGGATACTCTGACGAGCTACTACCATGCCTTTCCTCATACATCTCATCTTGTAGACGATCAAGCTGACTTTTTATTCTATCTAGTGACTCAGATGTTGCAGGGTTAAACCACCGGTTTGCCTGTGGGTATGAAGGCTGGTATGACTGATATGGCTGCGGCTACAAATACGTGTTAGAATAATAATCCGTGGAATACCCCAATGAATATGAATGAGGGCATCTTATGGTAAAGTGGGGTCCTCCGCAGATCTCGCACATGATAAAAAAATTATATATTACGAATAAAAAATAATAATAATAAGAAAAAAAATAAAAGCAAAAATTATTCACAAAATAGTAGACCAGAAACGGATCAGATAATTCTCAAGAGTGCCAATTGTGTCCCCGGCAACGGCGCCAAAAACTTGTTGTGTGTAAATGTATATATGAAAATAACACAAACTTTAATTAAAACGACTCACCTAAAAAACTATACACGCACGGCAAGTGTATCGGTCGCAAAGCAGTAAACAGATAAGACCGAGTATCGAACCCAAAGACGCGAATGCAACTCTAGATCACAACCTTTACCGAATACTAGCCTAAATCTATACATATAATAAAAAAAAAGCCATTTTAATGATATGGCACTCAAAGAGGCATTCTCCTCATTGAGTGTGCCATGTGTCATCCCATGTGGCAATAAGATATTTTAGGAAAAAAATAATTTAAAAACAAAATTAGATTTTTCTCTCTTATGTTTCCTCCCATAATTTTTAAACGTTAATATCTTTTATATACGAGATTTTTTAAAGAAAAAAATTACACCAAATTAACGAGTGCTTTATTATCTTTCCAACGAGTACCGTAGTGCTATATAAAAAACGGAGAAAAAAAACAACTATTTTTTGTTGGGTTTTGTTAAAACAGGAAAAAAAACACAAAGCGTTCAGGTAAATCATTAATCATGTATAGGCAAGTCACTAATTATGTTCAAATCAATAAATATGAATTCTATTTTCATCATGCGTTAGCATTGGAGTAATACATTGTTTTAGGTTAGATATTAATATTAGAGTCATACATTGTTTAAGGTTAGGCGTTAACATTGGAGATATATTTTTAATTGTTTTAGGTTAGCTGTTACCCGAAGCTTTCATGCATGTAACTGTAAAGCGCATCATTCTATTTCATATGTAAAATTAATATGTCATATTAGATTTTTCAACCTCGGGACGTTCCCGGGGTATAATCTAGTAAATAAATATTTATATGGGGGGTTAAACTAATAACTAAAATAAATTAATTAAAACTAAATTACTAATTAAACTAAGAAACTGAAAATAAACGAAAGCTGACGAACTGGTCTGGAACTCTAGTGAGGAGAAGACTGGTAACTTGGGTAGAATCTCTAGACTCTGGTTATAAAAGCTTACCTATGTAATCCAGTTGGAGACCCTGTTCTCACCTAATAAACCGCCTGTCAAGGATAGTAAACTAGACTCAAGGCGGGACAAGTATTGAGATGCTAAAATGAAAGTGGATCGCCCCAGCGAAACCAAATCCCACAGTAATCCTTTAATCAACCACTCTTGGATCGAAAACTCCCAAACTGCGAAGCAGACTTAACTAATATGAATGAAATCCTAGGAAAACTCTAAACATGAATAAGTAACCGGTCTCGCCCCAGCGATAACCAAACTACCAAACAATGCCTAGTTAGTCAACCTAGCAATCCCGAATTATATTCCTAACCTTCGGGAAGGAATTGCACACCTTAGCTAATTGATTTTAAAAACCTGTTAAACTTGCGCTATTCCTAACTGCAAGAACTAGCTCGACAACAAAAGTTAATCAAACTAGAATGATTTCTAGATCTAGGGGATATTCCTATATGCCTAGAACATCAGAACCAACAAACAAGTAATCAAATCACAAAGCGCCAGTACACAAATATTCAAAATCAAACATAAAAACTAAATCATGTAACCCAACACATCCAAAACAGAAAACATAAGTCTTTAATTAAAAACCATAATCTAGTTCATCATCCCAAGTCACCAATAAAAGGTTTAGCTACTCATAATATTTAAAAATATCATCACAAAATAATTAAAAATAGTTTTAATCATGTCTAATAAAAATATAAACGAAAACAAAACCAAATCCGAGGTTCCTTAAATATTGATCTTTAATGTGCCCGTGACCTTTTCTCCTCCACATCTCTTCTGATCGATCACCACAGCTTCTGTTCTCTTCGGCTGAATGTTACTGTCGTATGAATAATATTTTCGTCAACAATATCAATTGCTGCCTCCAAAGATATATGTATATACAACAATTCACGAAAACCCTTTAAAGTGATAAATGATGAATTCGAATTCACCCTTACCTTCGATCAAATAAATAAAAAAATAGGATCGATCCATGATATGGGCTCAAAAGAATAATCAGCAACTTAATTGGCTGGTGATGTTGCGTGTTGACTTTTGTGATTTGTTGAAGTTCTTTTTTTTTTCACGAGACATTCATGTGAATGTCTTTTTTTTTTCATAACACATTTCAAATTTATTTATTTATTTATTATTATTATTATTATTATTATTATTATTATTATTATTATTATTATTATTATTATTATTATTATAACCCCTTGCTGTTGTATCAGGTGTTCGCAACTTGACCAAAGTTGTTCGTTGACGCTCCAAATTCCATAAACACCTAACAAAATATAAAAACGAGTAAATACGTATTAAAAACTAATAAAAATCTATAAAATGAAACAGAAAGAAAAACAAATGAATACATGCCTAAAACTACTAAAAACTATATACAAAATACTAATTTATGACTCAAAATGCATAGGAAAATAGATGTATTTTATGACACATCAATTGTTATAAAATTTAAAATTATGCTAAAATTTAAAATTATGCTGATTTGAGATTTGTGCTTATATGCTAATTTATAAAATATCATTGACTTTAATAATGTGTAATTATATGTTATATAAACTTTTCCCTGTTCACAAATGATCAGAGGAGCTTGGGTGGTAAATGTCGTAATGAAAAGTTTTAACATACTTATTCTATGTCAATCTAGGTAATCAAAGGCTATAAAGATGAGGTTGCCGCCTAGGCTCAAGGCACTTAAAAAGCAAGGCCCCAACGCAAGCTAGGCGCACGTTTATTACAGGCCATTTTTGGTGTTTAGGTTTGTTTAAGCTGTTTTAGATTTGGTTTAGGCTAGTTTAGTCTGGTTAAGACCAGTTGTAGTTGGTTTAGACTGGTTCATAGCGCCATGGCGGGTTCAAGCAAGTTTTCAGAATGACACACTGCACCTGCATACGTAATGTTTTCAGAATCACTCACCTCCCCTAGGTTCCTAGGTGCGAGCCACTGAAAACACTAATTCAAAATGAACTATTTCTATTGTATAGCAGTTTGTGACTTCATATAAATACTCACAACAGTCACAACTACATTGTTTACCAAATAGGTCTTAGAAAGATGCCCAACCATATACGCAATGGCCGCAAAACCCTATATTCAGATTTAAAAAAAAAAAGACGAATGTAATTGACTTAATAATGTTGCAAAGCAACTTCTCAAGAATCATATAAATTCATCAAAAATACCCAATATTGAATGTGAAGATAATATATATGTCTACATCAATATATGTATATGTATGTAATCTGAAACAAAAGCAAAAAAAAAAGGATTAGAAGACAGCAAACCTTATTATGAATGATGTGTTGGATTAAAGAAAAACAAGTTTAACACCAATCTGCCAAACAAATAAAAACCCTAAATTGGGCCTTAGAAATCACATTTAAAGACGCAAGATTAAAGAGCTACTAAACCATGTATGCTTGATTATAACGATTCATTATGAACTCGAATCCACAGCTTCAACACCACCAATAGCAGCACCTTGTGAGCCCAAACATCAACCGTCACCTATATTCGTTATAATAACCACTACCACCGCCTGAACCGTTCCGACGAATGATAAAGAAAGGGTTCGATTAATAGGCAAATGAAGAAAACGGGTATGAATAAAACCCGTCTCAATTTCTTGTTTTCTCTCTTCTCTCTGCAAATGCGGATAATGGGTATTTAGGGCATTCACAATAAACGTTCCATCTTCATCTCAATAATTACACTAAAAATCACTACATTTCTCTCTTCTTTTCTATTTAATAATATTTATTCTATACTTTTATCATTACTTTTTCTCTCTCCTCTACTCACAACCACTTTTCAAAATATTAAAAAATTATGGAGGGTGAACAGTGTCTCCTCCAAATTTACTGATGAAGAGTGTCTTATCTGTATATTTTCTCTCTCCTCTACTCACAACCACTAATACCCACTCTATATAATATAGAGGCGCCCCTTACACTAATATAGAGTATCTATTGTGAATGCTATTAGGCAGGGAAATTCAAAATTTGAATCGAGAAAATTAAAAAGATTTGGCCGCCCAAATTCATTTGTCGTGTGTTTTGTTTTGTGCACTGAACTATTGTACATGATGCTTTTCAAGGCTTGTACATCTTAGAAAAATGGCAAATGACCACAGTTGCTACTCTTATATGCTTAGAAAAATAGATATAGATTATCTATAGTATAGATATAATATAGAGAGAAAATGAGGGAGATAAAAGAGAAATGGTTGGTTGAATGAAGACTTTATTTCAAAATTTAAAACCATAAAATTAAAATTGAAAGTTTAGTGAAAAAGTGTAACTAACAAATTATGTATAACTTAATTAAAAATGGGGTGATTAAAATGTAAATAGTGTTTGAATTAATTTACCATGTACATTATGCATTAAATGAACAAATAATAAAAACTAAATTATTAAACATATTTTATGATGATTATTTTGTGAGTTATGGACACTTTTTCACATTTTTTACATAGGGTTTGTTTTAATTATAAAAAGGTATAATTAACAAAAACAAATAATATTGTTTAATTAAAAGAGTATTATTTGTTTCACCTACATTTTAGGTTTCAATTTAATGTCTATTCAAGTTTTATAATAGTTTCTCATAAACAACACTTTAGCTGCATTATGTTTACTTCTGCATTAACGGAATGTACCTTTATAACATTATTAGTTGCATCTTTTGAAGTTTTACTTCTACATCAATGGAATCACTTATACATAACGCATTCCTTTCTTGTACATTTCAATCTACATGTCCATATGAACTAAGACAAACATCGAAACGTCGATAAAAATTAGCAGGTCATCATGGTATTTTCGAATGTTTTTAAAACATAATAGTTTAAAAGTTGTAACACCCCAACCGATGGCGGAAACATCGGGATGTTACGTATGGATGATTGTTCAGTAGCTCATGGTGAATAATAAGTTTTCAATAATTGATTAAATGAATTACATACACTTGTTCTATAAAGTTGTGTACATCAAATGAGAAATAGTAAATAAACATCTTCAAGCATAAACTCTAATCTCCAAGTATCGCTATAACCTGAAACATGTTAAGTTTGAAAATATTTTTGGGTCAACAAAAGTTGGTGAGAATTACATAGATTTGAATATTGAATAAAAACTTGTACAATTCGGTGTGTCACGTTAAGTCTAGTCCATATATGAGAACAAAACTACTATCAGGTAAAGCGAGTGCATAATCAAACCTTGATGACGAGATTATAGCGATCGAGGCCATACACCTATGGTCCACTCGATTATGTTATGTGCGATAACAATCACCCACGCTACCTATGTAGGAGGTACACGTATCCGGGTGGGGTTGTCAGTCCAATAGATCTATCATTGTGTATCGTTGGCTTGTACGGAGTTAATGATTATGCTATAATGCGATGATTACCATAGAAATGTTCAAGACATAATGCAACATAGAATAACACATGGACACTTGCGATTGAATTGTAATTTGATGTTGTAACATGTTTCACCCCAAAAATTTTAAAATAGTGAAAAGGGGCTATGTAAACTCACCTTCGTTAATTGAGTAAAATGCTAGCGTTGCGGGTGTAAGCGAGGCGAATCCCAAAGACTCAACCTAAGGTTTCAAGTATTCGAATTAAGTGTTTGAGCTTAAAAGAGTCTAGGGTTCCTAATCTAAGGCATCTAGGATGTTAAGTCTAGGTTTTGGGGTTTTTAAGTTTAGTAATAAAAATGTATGCGTCGCGTTGGAATATATAGTTTGTAAGTATTGCGAGATGAAAATCATTGGAAAGCTTTGTGTGTATAACTTAGGTTAATATTGCAAATATTTACCAAGTTATATAATGTAGGTAATGATATTTGGAATAAGTTTGATATTATAAAACTATAATTATTTATATTTGTTTTATCAAATATAAATGATTCTATTGATTAATAAATGAGATGATAAAATAACAGGTGTTATTGAGTTTTGTAAATGTTATGTTTTCTGAGTTCATAAAATAGTGAAACTAACTCAGAAACTACTTCGTAATTTATATAAAAGTATTAATTTAATTTGTATTGTCAAAATGACGTAATTTGGGAATAAAATATAAAGTGGTTGAAAAAATAAAGTTTTCTGTGAAAACTTCATACTCTGACCACAAGGGTCTCAAAATAATTTTTATAAAAGTTTTGGTGAATAAAATCTATTTAATATAAATTTTATATGTTTAAAAGCTAATTTATTAACTAAAATGTGATATTGTATGAAAACATTTTATAATAGAGGAAAACTGATGTGGAAATCTTTATAATATGTCAAAATATATTTACACCACTTTTCATAATAAAATGAATTAAATACGAATTTATATGAATTAAATATGATAAATAACACATAAATTCGGAATATATACTAAACACTTTCTAAAAATAAAAGTTTCTATAAAAACTTAGTCTACTGACTTAAAAGGTCTCATAATAAATTTTATAGAATTTTTCTGATAAAAATCTATTTATTATGAATATTATTTGTTTAAAACTAATTTAAAAAACAAAAATGAGATAACCTATTAAATCGTACCAAAACAGAGGGAAAATCATTTGGAAATTATTCTTAAATGTTGAGGTATATTTCTGGAATTTTTCATGTTTAAACTCATTATATTCGAATTTATATAAATTAAACATGATTAAAGCATATTAAAAATTATTAAAAATACTAAACGGTTTCTAAAAATCCCGAAACTTTTTCTAAAACTCTTAGTCAGTCATATGAACAAATCTACAAAGTTTCATAATTTTTAGACTAGTAACAAGCGAGTTATGGAATTTTAAAGCTCTATGAATTTTTAAAGGTAAAATCCCCAAAAAATGCCTAGAACACCCTAAACCCTAGATTTTCAATTGGAACCCTTAGAGACTATGTTTGATACAACTAATAGAGGGCTTTTGTTCTATTGATAATAATGAAAGATTATGCAAAAGTAATTGGAAAAACTCACGGTTTTGGTTGTCCAAATTAGCGAAAGAAAACCGAGTTAAAACCCAAAGAATAAGCTTCGAATTCGTCAAGATTGCGAGATGATAATCGGGGCTTCTTGTGCAGAGATGATAGACCATTCAAGAGGAACATGTGTGTGTGTGTTTAATTGAGATAAAACATTCGTTTTGAGGTGTAATTTGAAATGGGTTAAGGGAAGTGTGTTTTTATAAAAGATTTGAAGAAATGGTCAATAATTTGTGTAATTGAATGCATGTGGGAGGCAAGAATCGATAGTGGACATGAGGGTTGGCCTGGAGGCGCGTTGAAATGCATGGGGGGTGCGAAAATGGGTTGCTCGAGGCTGCAGATGCTGAAGAAGTCAACCAGCCCGTCTGTTATGCCGCCGCGGTCCGCGGAGGCATTATCATCCCCCCTCGCGGTACGCGCGGCTGATACAATTTTTTTTTTGTGAAAGGCTGGAAAATAAAATATGACTATCTATTATAAATTTTTATTAAATCACGATTTTTATTTTCTAAGAATTATATAAAAGTTTTAAATAATATATGAGGGACCAAATGTGTACATTTTTAAAATAGGAAGGTGACGGATGTCACAAAAGTTATGATAGGATTAAACAAAAGAATTATTATTTTATAGAGGATGAGAGAAAAGTGTAACTACTAACTAAAAATAGGGAAATTAAGGTAACTAAAATGAGGTACTAAAGTGTAAAAGTGATTGAATGACTATTTTACCCACATTTTAGGGTTGTTAATGAAAATAAAGTTCTTAAATTTTGGGTATCTTAAACTACCCCTCCCTCATGCATTATAATATAGTATAGATTGACACACCTATTACATCGATATAGAACCATAAAAATCAATACAAGTATTGATGTGGTTGATTGATACCGGTTCGGTTCGGGGACAGACCGATTCCTAATTAAATCTAAAGGAAAACATATGCACAACAGTAAAAGCAAGTTTAAACGTTAACAAAAAAAAGTCATATGAATTGTAAAAATGTATACACAACAATAGTGCTAGTAAGAAAAGTATTAAAGTTTAAAAC
Organism: Ambrosia artemisiifolia; assembly: GCA_032199755.1. Classification (NCBI taxonomy): domain Eukaryota; kingdom Viridiplantae; phylum Streptophyta; class Magnoliopsida; order Asterales; family Asteraceae; genus Ambrosia; species Ambrosia artemisiifolia. The sequence goes on from CM063519.1 coordinate 16,829,494, forward strand.
TAATATAGGTTTTTGTGAAACGCATCATAGTTTGTTGCCCGTTTATTTGTCATTTTACGATAATAGGTGATTAAGATATGTTAAAAGTATGAAAAAAAATATTACGTCATAGCTTGTTGCCTATTTACTTGTCATTATACCATAATAGTATTTTAAAAGATGTTAAAATTATGAAAAAGAGGCCTTGTAATCCATATTTATAATATTAAATGAAGTAAAATCCAAATTAAGATACATACATACAATTAAAAAAGCATACTTAATGTCTTAACCAAAGAAATGGTTTTTGAGTGGGACAAGTGTACCAACCCTCAATTACTACTGTTTACCCAATTTGAAATGTATACAACAAGCTTTAAAAAAAACGTCCCATTCGAAACCGTATTTACCAAAACATGTCACGTGTTATGTAGCGTTGAAACGCGAAAAGTAAAAAAATATAAAATAACAAATGGACTGTAACGCGTTACGCTGCTCAATGAATGTATGCTTAGAAAAGCTTATTCTGTTTTGGATTGTTTTTATTTGTTTTCTATTTTATTTTATTTTCCACAGATACAATCCTCAATATATTACTTACTAATGAATATTAAACGCATAACAACAAGTTAGTTACGGTTGGAAAACAAACCACCCCCCCCCCCCCATCCCCAAAAAAAAAACTAAAATCCAATTTGTTTTCACTTTCAGTAGTTATCATTTCCCCTCAAAAGTTCAAAACCCCATTTGGCCAAACACTCGTCGGAATCCGATCTCCGGCAACACGTCGCCTGCTTCCCAGCGGCCATCTAACTCGTCACTGGAAGAAGACAAACCACCAATGCAACCGTGGCAATACGTTTACCTGACAAACAAACTTCTCTTTCTCTTGTATTTCGTTTTCTCTTCTGTCGCTATTTTCACCTTCCATTCTCAGCCATTTGTAATTCCATTTGATTATTATGATGTTTATATGAAACACCAACTACCTATCTAATTTCTCTTAATAATTTTGTTTAACTCAGGGGTTTTCAATAATTTAGGCTCTTCTTTTGGGTTTTGTTTTATGGATTTCTGTAAATCTCTTTTTAAGACCCAGTTGAATGTAGCCGCCACCAACACCTCCACCTAGCCATCCATTCTTCGAACACAACACAACCACCAGAAAACCACTATCTACACCGCTACCACAACAAAACCGTCTACAGCACCACTACCTTACCGACCACCGGCCGGCGGTGCTACCGTAACCGGAAATAGTGGTGAAGGGCGGTAGCAGTAAAAAATTGAACGGAAGCTAAAAGAGAATAGAAAAGTAGAAAGGAATCTTTGAGAAAGGGAATAAAAAAAAGGGGAAAAGAAGTGGTCCGGTGACAACATGACATGTGGCAGGCTGAAAGAAACTCACCAATGGTGAATTACAACTGTTCACGTCTTTGTAAAATGTATAGTTACTAGTAAATAACCCCGCGCTTCGCTGCGGGTATCTCAATTTTCATAATCATATTCAGGACAACACCTCTTAAACAATAAAAAATATACAAAGAAAAGTCGCAAAAAGTAGATGATTTCAGATAAATCTTAAACGTATTTCTCCTTCTTGTATTTAGAAAAGTGATCAATGCTACTCCCACGTTTGATCCTTTGTCCCTATGACCCTATTTTACCTCACTTGAGTCCTGACCGGATAACCTACAATACTCCATGACACTTTTAGTACCTTTGTCAGTTGACAAAATTATCAAAACAACAATATCAACTAAACAACCTGGTTATGCAAGAAAATGCGTGTGGGAAAGATTTTTTTTTTTCAAATAAAAAGAATCTGACTCAAACCTATTGAACCCGTGTGGCAGTTGTTATCCAACATTTACAAAATATTTTTCAAATAAAAAAATAATACCTAACCTCAATATTTTAGTAGCATATCATGTTTTTCGAACTATATTTATATTTTCAAAAACAACCTGCTGCATGTATCACTAAAAAAAGATGTTTCACGTGTTTAGTTTTTAGTGGACGATGTCGTCTTTTTTTTTTTTCCTACAAATTCTCTCTATTTCTTTTTTTTTTTCGTCACACACAAATTTTTACATAGTATCCTAATTTTTAGGCTTGTTACTAAAAATATATATTTTTTAAAATAAAAACATTTTACGAAATTAGAGTATTTATTCGTGAATTTGACAAATTTGATTTATTTTACGTATGTTTTTAAACTTTTTATCCAACATTTACAAAATAATTTGTTTAAATTTAGACGAAATTACACGGATGGTGCCTGTGGTTTTCATGTAATAACGCCTTAAGGTACTAAACAACCTTTTTAACTTCTTTAGGGCACGTGGTTTAGTTTTTGTAACGAAAATGGGTATTAAGGCTAACGGGGTTAAATTTTAACTTAAAAACACCCTCACGTGCTGCTCACGTGAGGGTATATTGGTCTTTCCACAATTATTATTAAGACTGAATTACAAGTTTTGTCCTTTAACTTTGTACCAGATTGCAAGGCATGACCTTTAACTTTAAAATTGATTGGTTTTGTCCTTTATGTATTAAAATCTTGCACGTTATGTCCTTTGTTGCTAACCCAGTTAATTTTTTTCGTTAAGTGGAGGGTAAAATTGTCTTTTTACACTTACAGGGACTAATTGTATAACTAATTTAAAATTTTGGATCAAAATAAAAAATACATATGTTTTCTTATAAACTTCCACCAACCACCTACCACCACCAAACCTTCAACCTCTCCCACCTCCCCCTTTTTCTCTCTGAAGTCAGTAACCACCACCTACCATTGTCACTGCCAAACGTCTACCGCCTCCAACACTCTAAATAACACCACCAATGTTGACTTTGTTGACCCATCCTTGACTCGCCTCTGAACCTGACCCGAGTACCTAACCCGAACCCCTGGCCTCCCACCATCGGACCTGCATCACCATCATCGACCACCATCAAACCTGCAACTCAGTCCAGACCACCACCGAACCTCCAATTCAGCACCATCACTGTCGCCTGTCACCGATTACCCCCCTGTCCTGACTTCCAGCATCAACAACCATCACCAAAACTAACCATAACCCACCTCATCTCCTCTGTCACTGCCGTCTGTCCCTCAACAACCATCATCCATCAACACCACTTTCATAACCATAGCCAATAACCATAACCATAATATTTAGAAAAGAGGGGTTTTTACCTTTAGGACCAGATCTGACCCGATTGAGATCCAGGTCACCGTCGTCGTCATCTTCTTTCCTTTTTCTGTTCATGCCGCCTCTATTTCTCTCTTTCTCTTCATCTGTTCTCTCTCTCTCTCTCTCTCTACACATCTCTCTCTCTATAAATAAGAACCGGGTGGAGTGTTGGAGGTGGGGGTGTGGTTTGGCCGTCGGAGGACCACCGTCAGTGGTGGTGGGAGCCCTCCGGCTCCTCCTCCTCTCTAGGTCTCCTTTCTCTCTCTAAGTCCCTCTCTCTTGAGTTATAATCAGTAAACTGTTCTTATGGTGTGTGTTTATATTTGGGTTTTTAAAATAATATGTTTATGAGAACAGATTTAAAGGTTTTTTTCAATGAGAAAATGATGCTTTAAAGGTTTTTTTTATTTATAATTTTGTACCAGATTACAAGTTTTGTACCAGATGGCGGTGGTGGTGGTGGTGGTCAGGCAGGCAGTGGTGGTGGTGGTCGGCGGCAGGTGGTGGTGGTGGTGGTCAGGCAGGCGGTAGGTGGTGATGGTAGGTTATGGTGTTGGGAGGTATTAAGAGTAAAAAGACAATTTACCTCCACTTAACGAAAAAAATTAACTGGGTTAGCAACAAAGGACATAACGTGCAAGATTTTAATACATAAAGGACAAAATCAATCAATTTTAAAGTTAAAGGTCATGCCTTGCAATCTGGTACAAACTTAAAGGACAAAACTTGTAATTCAGTCTATTATTAATTTTCTAAATAGTATGATTCAGAAACTTATTTGTGCTAAATATGCACATTGGATAACTTTGGTCATTTAAATCTTTTACATTTAGCTAGTTTTATTTATCTATTAATCTGTACGGATAAACATAAATCAACATACGCACAACTAAAGCACAGCCACGCACACGCAATATATATACACACAAACGCACATATGTATGTAATACAATAACTAAACAAATTCAGGATTCAAACGACAAATAGTTCTAACTAAATGAAAATAAATCTATTCAAACTTTGTTGGGTTTTCGTTTGATACAGTGCAACAATGTGGTGACAATTCTATGAGAATAATTCATTTCTATGTTAATTTAGTGATTTACTTACTGGAAGAGCCTAAAAACAAAGACTGGTGAATAGAAGTCTGTATAGTTCTTTTGAGGCTCCAATGCTTGTTTGTATATTGATCTTTCCACAAGTACAATGACATAGAACCATCGATGTGAGCTGCAGAGAAGGATTGAGGATGAAGAGAAGGGTTGGGTTTATTTGCAGAGAAGGGTTGGGATTAAGCAAACGATGGATATGGGTTGCTTTGTATTTGAGGATTAATAATAATTGTGGAAAGACCAATATACCCTCATGTGAGCAGCACATGGGGGTGTTTCTAAGTTAAAATATAACCCCGTTAGCCTTAATACTCATTTTCGTTACAAAAACTAAACCAGGGGCCCTAAAGAAGTTAAAAAAGTTGCTTAGTACCTTAAGGCGTTATTACATGAAAACCACAGGCACCATCCGTGTAATTTTGTCTTAAATTTAACATTAAAAGTAGCATGAATACATACATACATGGTGATGATGACATGATGGTTTGGAGAGCACGTGATTTCCATTAGATGATGTTGAGGTATGAGCTGGATGGTGACATTGGGCACTGAAGCAGGTAAGAATTACCATTAATTGTCATTGTCATTCCATCCTTTCATGCCATCTCCCACCACCAACATTTCCTTCAACTTCTAGTCACTATATGTTCCGTAATTTTATGTCTTTTTTCTTTTATGTTAGTTCTTATGATTTACAAATTAATTTCTAAACCAGTGATTTTTATTTAACTGATGTGTTAAGAATTCGGTATATCCATAAAACTAAAAGTAATGTTTACAATAGTATAAGACATAATCAAATAAGGACATGGGGTGTAGGGCTCGTTAGAGGCCCATGAACTCCGTGAGCCCACGAAAACACCGCCCCACACCCTTACGGCGTGGCGACCTTGAGTGTTGTCATACTTACCACGATCCAAATGTGTGGAGGCTGGTTTGAGGGTGTGGACAATCACCACACTCCTAGGTTGGTGGAGGATGGAGTGATGTGGTGGTGACAGTGACGTGGAGGGTGGTGGTGGTAGAGTGGGGTGTGACCACACCGTATAGCCTAAAAGTTACAAACACAAAATTGCGAGTTACAAAGTAACATTTTGGTACGGTACTACTTTAAAAACGATAATAGAACTTATCGAAACCAATTTGTACCCAAAACCAAAAACCATGAAAATTAATATTGGTACCGATATCAATATTGTTCGACAATATTGGTTCGGTAATTGATGTTATTTATCATTTAATGTGATTCAAATTTGACAGGTTTAGGTAGATGTTAATATTTGAAACAGACAGCATGAAAGTCAAATTAAGCATGTAAATAGATGTGTTGTTAATGAAATGCAACCGTGGCAATACGTTTACCTGACAAACAACTTCTCTTTCTCTTGTATTTCGTTTTCTCTTCTGTCGCTATTTTCACCTTCCATTCTCAGCCATTTGTAATTCCGTTTGATTATTATGATGTTTATATGAAACACCAACCACCTATCTAATTTCTCTTAATAATTTTGTTTAAGTTTTTCAGGGGTTTTCAATAATTTAGGCTCTTCTTTTGGGTTTTGTTTTATGGATTTCTGTAAATCTCTTTTTAAGACCCACTTGAATGTAGCCGCCACCAACACCTCCACCTAACCGTCCATTCTTCGAACACAACACAACCACCAGAAAACCATTATCTACACCGCTACCACAACAAAACCGTCTACAGCACCACTACCTTACCGACCACCGGCCGGCGGTGCTACCGTAACCGGAAATAGTGGTGAAGGACGGTAGCAATAAAAAATTGAACGGAAGCTAAAAGAGAATAGAAAAGTAGAAAGGAATCTTTGAGAAAGGGAATAAAAAAAGGGGGGAAAGAAGTGGTCCGGTGACAACATGACACGTGGCAGGCTGAAAGAAACTCACCAATAGTGAATTACAACTGTTCACGTCTTTGTAAAATGTATAGTTATAGTTATAGAATTAAAAACGCATACTTAATGTCTTAACCAAAGAAATGGTTTTTGAGTGGGACAAGTGTACCAACCCTGAATTATTGTTGTTTACCTAATTTGAAATGTATATTATAGGTAGGGGTGCAAACGAGCCGAGCCGAGCCCGAGCTCGATCAGGCTCGCGCTCGAGCTCGATTAACTTATAAGAGCTCGAGCTCGAGCTCGGCTCGGTTCGATCTTTGTTTTTAAAGCTCGAGCTCGGCTCGTTAGCAGTTTCTCAAGCTCGAGCTCGGCTCGGGCTCGGCTCGTTTAGTGTTTATTAGTTAATATATTAAATTAATTCTATCTATATAATAATTGAGGTCACTTGGGTCGAATGATGGCCTTAGAGAGAGTTTGAGGTATCCATATTGAATATGGAGCTCCGAAAATCTATCTATAAAAACATTTTCTTTTATTTTTTTTCATTCTCCACAACATAACTCTCCTTTTCTTCTTAACAAACCTTTCTATCCTCCTTCTTCATCTTTCATAGTTTCTTGATTCTACACAACCGATTCATGGTAATCATCGGTCCTTATTCTTCTAACATTGCTTAATATTATTGTGTTTTACTTATTTTTGTTAAAAAAAATCGATTGTTTACTGTCAATTTGATTAATCGTTTCAATAACAGTAATCGTTTCATAAAATCAACTTCATCAATTCGATGTATTCGTTTTTTATTATTCTTTAGAAATACCGACTTTTTTTAATCGAATATTATTTCTCAATTCATAAAATCAAATTCCTAACAGTAAACAATCGACTTTTTACCAACTTTTAATGAACATGGATAACGAACATCTAATCGTTTCAATAACTTTATCACTTCGATGTATTCGTTTTTATTATTCTTTAGAAAAACCGACTATTTTGAATCGGTATTTATAGATATACAGTGAATCGGATTTACCTTGACACGGATTTAATCATTCTATGTTTTAACATTTAAAACATCCGAATACACCAACGCTATTATGTCTTATCACAAAGGTTCTCAATTCTTCGGGGTTTTGCATGACCATTCGTCAACCATGTTGGTATGATTGTTATTTTTCTTTAATATGCCTATTTCATTTTAAAAGATGATTTTTTTTAAAAAAAAAAATTATACATGTATTTCCAGACTGTGCCGAAGGCCATGAACAAATTTATGTTATCTAAAAACATCATATGCAATGACGTTACAGTTGCCACATACGGAGAACAATCTTGGTTGGTCCAATAATTGGTAAATCTATTTCAAACGCGAATGTTTTTAATGTAATTGATTTGAATTTTTTATTACGATTTTGCGGTTATTTATTAAGATTTTTAATCTCATTTATTTATATTGCTATTTTTACGAATTATGAATGGTCTTGATTGCAATTAATAAGATTTGTTCAATTTTGATGTTATTTATTAACAGTTTTAATGTTAATTATTGACATTAATAATAATTTGCCGAATTTAATGTTATTTATTACGATTTTGTAATCTCATTTATTTGTAATACTATTAATCGAAATTATGTTTAATCCATTTTTACGAAATTACACGTAATATTATTTATTGTCATTAACAAATAATGACCGAATTTAATGTCATTCAATCTGACCGAATTTATAAGATTTATTCATTTTTAATGTCATTTATTACGAGTTTTAATGTTATTTATTGAAAATTAATAATAATTGACCGAATTTAATTTTATTTATTACGAATTATGATTGGTCTTGATTGTAATTACTATATTTACGAATTGTGATTGATCTTGATTGCAATTATTAAGATTTATTCATTTTTAATTTTATTTATTAAGAGTTTTTATGTTATTTATAGACATTAATAATATTGACATTAATAATACTGACCGAATTTAATTTTTTCAAATCAATTATGACTTACCTTTAATCAATTCTCATTAAACGATAATCATCAAAATCATTTCAATAGTAATGTGCTAATTTTAAGATGTCAATAATAATTTGTCGATAATTGGTAAGTCAATTTCAAACGCGGATGTTTTTAATGTAAATTATTTGAATTTTTTATTACGATTTTGAGGTTATTTATTAACATTTTTAATCTCATTTATTTATGTTGCTATTTTTGCAAATTATGATTGGTCTTGATTGCAATTAATAAGATTTGTTCATTTTGAATGTTATTTATTAACAGTTTTAATGTTAATTATTGACATTGATAATGTTGACCGAATTTAATGTTATTTATTACGATTTTGTAATCTAATTTATTTATATTACTATTAATACGAAATTATGTTTAATCTATTTTTACGAAATTATGCGTAATATTATTTATTCTCATTAATAAATAATGACCGAATTTATTGTCATTCAACCTGAATGATTGATTATGATTTTAATATCATTTTGATATTATGACTTTCCTTTTTTTTGGTATGATTTCCTTATTGAATATATTAAAAGGTTGTTTCATCTAATGATTTGAACTCTATCAATTTAACCCGTAATTTAGGCATACCATAATTTATGCTGAGTTTGAAAAGTCATCGACTCAAGTTCTAGGAATTCAAATATATACACAAAGTCATCCGACTCATATATTATTAAGTATACGAAATCAATATTCATATACATACACAAATTCCTAACAGTAAACAATCGACTTTTTACCAACTTTTAATGAACATGGATAACGAACATCTAATCGTTTCAATAACTTTATCACTTCGATGTATTCGTTTTTTATTATTCTTTAGAAAAACTGACTTTTTTTAATCGGTATTGATAGATATATACAGTGATCGGATTTACCTTGAAACAGATTTAATCATTCTATGTTTTAACATTTAAAACATCCGAATACACCAACGCTATTATGTCTTATCACAAAGGTTCTCAATTCTTCGGGGTTTTGCATGACCATTCGTCAACCGTGTTGGTATGATTGTTATTTTTGTTTTAATATGCCTATTTCATTTTAAAAGATGATTTTTTTAATAAAAAAATTTATACATGTATTTCCAGACTGTGCCGAAGGCCATGAACAAATTTATGTTATCTAAAAACATCATATGCAATGACGTTACAGTTGCCACATACGGAGAACAATCTTGGTTGGTCCAATAATTGGTAAATCTATTTCAAACGCGAATGTTTTTAATGTAATTGATTTGAATTTTTTTATTACGATTTTGCGGTTATTTATTAAGATTTTTAATCTCATTTATTTATATTGCTATTTTTACGAATTATGAATGGTTTTGATTGCAATTAATAAGATTTGTTCAATTTTAATGTTATTTATTAACACTTTTAATGTTAATTATTGACATTAATAATAATTGACCGAATTTAATGTTATTTATTACGATTTTGTAATCTCATTTATTTATAATACTAATAATACGGAATTATGTTTAATCTATTTTTACGAAATTAGGCGTAATATTATTTGTTGTCATTAACAAATAATGACCGAGTTTAATGTCATTCAATCTGACCGAATTTATAAGATTTATTCATTTTTAATGTTATTTATTACGAGTTTTAATGTTATTTATTGAAAATTTATATTAATTGACCGAATTTAATGTTATTTATTACGAATTATGATTGGTCTTGATTGCAATTACTATGTTTACGAATTATGATTGATCTTGATTGCAATTAATAAGATTTAATCATTTTTAATTTTATTTATTAAGAGTTTTAATGTTGTTTATTGATATTAATAATATTGCCATTAATAAAATTGACCGAATTTAATTTTTTTCAAATCAATTATGACTTACCTTTAATCAATTCTCATTAAACGATAATCATCAAAATCATTTCAATAGTAACGTGCTAATTTTAAGATGTCAATAATAATTTGTCGATAATTGGTAAGTCAATTTCAAACGCGGATGTTTTTAATGTAATTTATTTGAATTTTTTATTACAATTTTGAGGTTATTTATTAAGATTTTTAATCTCATTTATTTATATTGCCATTTTTACGAATTATGATTGGTCTTGATTGTAATTAATAAGATTTGTTCATTTTTAATGTTATTTATTAACAGTTTTAATGTTATTTATTACGATTTTGTAATCTCATTTATTTATATTACTATTAACACGAATTTATGTTTAATCTATTTTTACGGAATTATGCGTAATATTATTTATTGTCATTAATAAATAATGACCGAATTTAATGTTATTCAACCTGACCGTATTTATAAGATTTATTCTTTTTTAATGTTATTTATTATGAGTTTTAATGTTATTTATTGAAAATTTATAATAATTGACCGAATTTAATGTTATTTATTATGATTTTTTAATCTCATTTATTTATATTACTGTTAATACGAAATTATGTTTAATCTATTTTTACGAAATTATGCGTAATATTATTTATTGTCACTAATAAATAATGACCGAATTTATTGTCATTCAATCTGAATGATTGATTATGATTTTAATATCATTTTGATATTATGACTTTCCTTTTTTTGTATGATTTCCTTATTGAATATATTAAAAAGGTTGTTTCATCTAATGATTTGAATTCTATCAGTTTAACCCGTAATTTAGGCTTACCATAATTTATGCTGAGTTTGAAAAGTCATTGACTCAAGTTCTAGGAATTCAAATATATACACAAAGTCATCCGACTCATATATTATTAAGTATACGAACTCAATATTCATACATATACACAAAGTCATCTGCTTTATACTATGAGTTTATTTAAATCTCATAGATGTTACATACACGTATGTTAATTTATATAATCCCTCTTGAGTAATAATACGTATAAATATATTTAACATACTCACCTTTTAAAAAAACAAAATCATAACTACATATTATCATGTAAAAAAACAAAATCATAACTACATATTATCATGTACGCTCGTCAAATATAATTATACATATAATCTATACATATATAGAAAAGATTTGTGGGTTTTACAATAAAAACATCCGTGTATTAACATCTAATGTATCGGTTGATTTTATATAATTTACGTTTCATAATTTGTCATAAATGATAATCAAAAGATGATTGCAATTAGTTTGCTAATTATAAGCATTGTTCATTGATTTATGTCAAATTCCAATCCTTCCATTTTTATACTTCATCTATTTAATTACATTGATTCACATCGATCACAATTGCTCTACATACAATAAACCGATCGTGGAAGCATTCCAGGTTGTAAGTATACCTTTACGACGTTTGTATTAATTTGTTATTTGTTATGTTATGCTATTGTAATGATATATATATATATATATATATACTATTATTTTATAATTCATTTTTTTAGAAATATGATGTTATAATATTCATGACTGTTTATGAGTTTCTCATGTGGGTTTAGTATTGATTTTCCACCGTGGTTTTAGCTTGATTTTTAGGTCATTGGTTATGAGTTAAACCGTCAAAACAGTTCAGGGTCTTCTTGATATATTTACCTTAAATTCTAGATGATAATATAGTTACAATGCCAAATGTCTTTCATTTCCCCACCGGAGTTTTTTTTGGCAAATTTTACTGTTTTGTTATTCTAATGGTTCAGGGATCCTATAAGTGGACATAAATTATTTTCAAAGCCACAAGTTCCAAATCGTCTTGCCATATCAAACCGTGTTATAGAAGCTAAAATAATTTTAGGGAGTAACATTGGAATGCGAACTTTGATCCAAAAAATTAGGTTGTCTCCATCTGATAAGAAGATTCCTTTCATATTTAATAGAAGACAATTCCCTCTTACTTTATGTTTCGCAATGACAATAAATAAGAGTCAATGACAAACCCTATTTAGGGTAGGTCTGTATTTGAAAGATCATGTTTTGACACATGGGCAGTTGTATGTCGCTGCCAATTGACAAGAGTAGAGATGGCATGAAGATACTAATATTGGATAAAGATGACAACGTTAATAATAAATAGCAAATGTTGTCTATAAAAAAATATTTTGAAGTTTGTGAATAAGTATGCGATTATATTTTGCATAAATCGTTTATTTTTTTATAATGTTTTGGTTGTATGATTTGTTAAACTACATTTATTTAATTTGAATTTAATCCTCATTTGCATGCCGTTACAAAAAATTTATGTTTATTCATTTCATTATTTGTTTTTAAATCACGTCAAATCAAACATTTGTTGATTCATATATTTGTTATTGGGTAACATTAAACTTTTTAATGATAACTTACAATCAACCGAAATTCATACGAATTGTATTACGTAACTTTCAATAAATAAAACTTGCATACTACAATCTTTATATAATTTTTTTTCATTTGACATGGAGATGTACCGCGTGTACACGCGGGGCTCTAACCTAGTAATATATATAATAGGCTCGTTTAGGCTCGATAAGTCAAAATCTCGGCTCGGCTCGTTTATTAAACAACTTAAAATGTGGGTAAATAATATAAAATATTAATAAACCTAATATTATATTAGGCTCGATAAGGCTCGACGAGCCTGGCGAGCTTCATATCCCAGGCTCGAGCTCGAGCTCGATAAGTAAACGAGCTTCGTTTTAGGCTCAAGCTCGGCTCGAGCTTGATAAGGCTCGGCTCGTTTCAAGCTTTTTACCTAGCCGATCTCGAATAGCTCGCGAGCTACTCGGCTCATTTGCACCCTTAATTATAGGAATAGGACGGGAGGGGGTCATGCCCCCCTGATTTTGGGCCAACGTGTGGATTTTATAGTGTAATTACAAGTGCGTTTTAGGTTAGTTGTATAGATTGGGCCCTTCCTAAACAAAAGCCCAAGTTTACTTTACTTTATTATTTCTAGCCCTAAAAAACAAATATCTACAAATAAAAATTATAGCGGCAACACATCAATTGTCTAGGCCATTCAACTTCCACTCTTACCATGTTCAAGAATCAAAATCAAGCCACTAAAGCTACTGTCTCTATTCGAAATTCAATTGAAGTGTCCAACAAGTTATTATTTTAGAACTTATTATTTTATTCTTACATTGATTTAAGAGAGAATCACATTGTTGGTCCTTATGCTTTTCAGAAATTACAATTTTGATCATAGTGGTTCACTAATTACAATGTTGGTACTTAGGTTTAACAAAAGTGCACTCGTGTGATTCCCATGACTAACGACTGTTATCTTTTCTGGTTAAGTTCACCCACGTGCTTCCCACGTGGGGGTACGTGGGGGTATTATAGTCTTTTTGCCTTCATTTATACAAATTATAATATCCATCTACCCCATCTTCAGGTTTAACCTAACACCCACCTCACTCATGTTTGTGATTGCAGAGCTCGCACCCCCACCATCGATCTGTATCACTACCATCGCCTTAGGTTAAAGTCAATCGAAAAAACGAATGAAGCCTTCATGGAACACGACCGTCGCCCGAACCCCCACCATCAATCTGCATCACCACCATCACTACCATCGTCCTCACCCCTACCATCGATCCGCATCCCCACCTCTTATTGCTCAAAAACCCTCAATCACATCTAACTCATGCCACTTTGTTCTTACATAGGATCACCATACGCTACAACTTGTTTGTACCAATTAACAACGTTGACCAATTAATCAACATTGGATCCTCTTTCTGAATACTCCTTGTACCGTTGTTCTGCTGATATTGTTTTTCTAGGCACCAGATGCAGAGTGAGGAGAACTAAAATACTATAAGTGAAAGATGAAGTGCAGAAGCAATCTTCTGTTTCTTGAAGTTTGGCTATAAATGCTTCTCAATCTTAAAATGTAATAAACCCGTGCAACTTATCATGAATGGGGTTTTAGTAGTTGTTGTGATGGGTTTTGGAGGCTGTTGTGGTGGTTAATAATGGTGACGTTGCTGTTGTGGGACAAGATGATGGTGGGTTTAGGGAAACATTGGTGGGTGGTGACGGTTGAAAGATGGTGGTGGTTCGGGATATGGTAGTTGGCATAGATGGCGGTGGCAACTGGTGGTGACGATAGAAAGGTGTTAGTGGTTTAGGGAGAAGGTGAGGAAGAAGAAAGGGGTGGGATGAGTTTGTTTTTTTTTTTTTTTTGAATTTTTATTTGTACAATTGAAGGCAAAAAGACTACAATACCCTCACGTGGGAAGCACGTGGGTGGACTTAACTAGAAAAGATAACAGTCGTTAGTCATGGGGATCACACGAGTGCACTTTGAGTTGTGGAAAGCCAGAAACAACCAAGGGTTTTGTGGACATAGGACACTTGGAATGATAAGCAAGTTCCACTTCACCGCTCACCTACTCCAACCATCATTCAATTGAACTATTCATCGTTAGTTTAAGTTTATATATAGTATAGGATTAGGTTCATATGAAAACCTACCTTTGGTGAAAGAACTAGAAAACCTACCTAAGCCAATAAGATGATGGCCATGTGTTTTGTTTTTGTTTTATTATTGAAGGGTAAAATAGTAACTTAACATTGATATTATTAATAACACACCCCACCCCCATTCCACCCCACACCCTCTCTCTCTCTCTCCTATTGCGGAAGCTTGATGAGTGATCGGGTGTGTTCAACTCTTATCGCGACTTGATCCTTGCTCCGGGACATCCTTCACTTGTTTACCTAGCACCATTACACAAAGAATGGTTAGTGAGTTGTCAATGATACATTTAAACTAGTACGGTAGTCGTTACACGTTGAAACGGAACGAACCAGGCCACACGACCCTTTATCAAGAGAACAAACTGCTGCAACTTTTGCGCAGCAGCTGTTCGGATCAATTCTTCTAAAACCCAAAATCCGACTTCGACTTTCAAATAAGAATTGTTCTACGCTCCGAGAGCTTTCCAGGCATATAAAGAATACCTTCTTACGATTTTTCTACGATTTTATATGCAATTTTAAAGATCGTGCCGTCATGCTGTTCTCTGTGAGCGGTCGCGCGGTCTCTGTGAGCGGCCGCGCATAGCTTTTGATGTTAATTTGGTGATTTTTAAGCATGAGAATCATGTCGCAACCGCATTTGATGATTCCCGAAGGCTAAGTATTGACTTGCCTACTAAATAAACCTTTGTTTGACTGAAATTATAGTCCGGTTCATGATGCTATGACCCGGTTCAAAGTTTTAAGTGTTTATGTTGATTTTTACCCATATCGACCCATTAAGGCCTTGAATCAAACAAGGCACTTTTTGACCACACCAAATGCCTACCGATTAAGTTGTCAAGTAATTAGACACTTGATCAACAAAAGCGTTTATCCGATTTGTTTCATTATGATTTAGTTTCTTAGATTCAACCTTTGGAAAATCTTTTAAATTCCCAAAATGCCCTCCATGGTCAAATATTTCAATTTAGCCATTCGTGGCGAAATTTTTTGTTCCAATTCCAATGTTTTTGACTCATTGACTTGTTTAAAATTCTCTAAATCCTTCCGGAATTAGATTTTCATCCTTTCTCAAATTTTCACTTGTTTAGTAGA
Source organism: Ambrosia artemisiifolia (assembly GCA_032199755.1). Classification (NCBI taxonomy): domain Eukaryota; kingdom Viridiplantae; phylum Streptophyta; class Magnoliopsida; order Asterales; family Asteraceae; genus Ambrosia; species Ambrosia artemisiifolia. Next base: position 16,845,174 of record CM063519.1, read on the forward strand.
TTCTAAGCGCATTAGCGCGCATTAGACATAGTTATGGAAATAACTTACTTGATTTGCACCCACACTTCATGTGGGTAGTTTTAGTACCCATGTTGCTTCGCCCGAAGGTGTTTAATTTGCTATGGACTTACCGGGTGGTGTTGACACATTCTCATACCTTGTGCGTATCCTCCATGATTCTTAGCATCAAGCGTGCATGCGCAAGTGCATTTACCTGCGTGCTTTCTAAATATACACATTAATTCCTCGGAACTAAAATGGTAATACCTTGCCATTTGATCCGTTTAACCTCATGAATCTTAATGCTTGAAGTACAAGCATCAAGTATTGGACTCACATGGTGAGGATATCACCATTAGACCCGTTTAGACTCGTAGTTCATAATACTAAGTTATCCAAGTTTTTATATATGGTTCAAGTGTCACAAACTTGACCCATTTAACAACATGCTTAACAACTTCATTCAAATGATTTAAGTGACCCATCTTGGATTAAAACACCATTTCTTACATATTAACATTAATTGACCCGTTTGATGAATTTCATTATTCGGTCACCACTCATGGTTTCAATTAATCTCATAAACCTTGATTTATTGTGAATCCACATAAATTGACCCACTTAATGAATTTCACCCCTTGAGGTTTGTCTTTAGTACACACTCAATACCAATATATATATATATATATATATATATATAACACTTAGTCCATGTCATAGTCTAGTAGTGTAAGTAGAACTTACTTCATATCCATTCTTGCTTCCATACGCATTGTGCTTGCATCCGTTTGACCCGTTTGCATCCCTAGTTCTTGTACCTAACTTAGGGACATGTCAAACCTTGTTTTGTTAGAATACATTATATGGATTTCTTTCATTATCCATGGCATTCATGTATTCATTTTACCTCTAGCTCAACCTCACATTTCAAGTATTCATGTTCATACATGTTTACACATTTATTTCCTCATTCAAACATTTTATCAAACACCTCATATGCACAATTTTCATCATGTTAATTCTAGGTGTTCAAGACTTTCTAGATTCCGCCATGGCTTAACTAACCATTGGCACATGATCATTTCAACAATTAGCAAACATGCATGATACTAATCACATAGAAATTGCAAGAATATTTCACATACTAGTGTAGTTCATGATTAGAGTAAAAAACCCACTACTTACTCATAATAAATAATCATGATTTCTCATGAATCAACAACCTATTACGATTCACCACGTTTTTATAGTCTTCTTGATGTCTACTAACACTTAGAAAACCACAGAGGCTAAGAAATTCACGTTTTTATTAAAACCCTAGAATTTCTTCAAGATCATAAATGAATTTAACATCAATTTCTACCAAATAAAAGGTACCTTGATGTTCTTTAGGTCCTAGATGACCCGTTTCTTGATTATGCACTGAAAAGCCCCTTGATTTGGCTTGGATTCAAGCATGTTATTGAGTGTTTAGGGTTGGAGGTTGAAGGAGATAACCTCCTGTCGTTTCTTGATTATGCACTGAAAAGCCCCTTTATTTGATTTTTATTTATAAAACCCACTTTATCAGTTTGACAACTATGGCCCCTTAAGTTTAGTCTCGGATTTATTTTTAGATTATAACATTAACTAGATTAGTATCTGGTAGTGGGTTTTAGTCTCGTTTTTATCCGTTGACTAAAACATCCACCGCTAAATTCGCTTTCGATACTTTATCAATTACGCCTAATGGCGTATTTAGGCGAAACAAGATTTCGGGGTGTTACATTATATAATCAAATGAAAATATAGTATATTTGATCCATCTCACTTTAAAACAAAATTGACGTCAAAATGTAGAATAACTGAAAACATACATAAAAATAAGCATGTAAACGTATTATATTTGACATCACTCATTTCCAAAAAAAATTAATAAGTTACGAAGAAGATAGATTTTTAAGTTAAAGAATAGTAACTTGAAACTTTAGAAGTTTAAATCAAAATGTAGACCACTAAAAAATGAACATAAAAATAAACACAAAAGCGTAATATATTGACGTGACTCATTTAAAAAAACGAAGAAAATTGTATTTTATTCAATTTAAAGAATATTAATCTTGAAACTTTATAAACTCAAGGCGTTAAAATAATATTTTATAAAGTTTACAGAAAATTAAGAGGATTCAAGTGTAAATGATAAAAGTTAAAAGGGGTGACATAACCAAACCAAAAAGTAGGAGTTTTCGGGTTATAAATGTTATGTTAATAATCTCTAATAGCCAAACACCCTTAAAAGTTGCTGATGTGGCAGGAATTGCTGACGTGACATTATGGTAGGGCCCTCATTTAAACCAGTCACATGCTGATGTGTTAATAAAAAAATAAAAAGTAAATCCACATCATCATCATCATCATCTACTCATCTCTTTTCTCTGAACATTAAAGAACACATTCTAACCCTAATTTTCAAATTGGATGAACCCTAAATCAAAATCTGATAACCTCTCCCTCTACAACCAACAACCACCGTACCTCTCGAACCAAGAACCAAGATTTACCAATCGTCGGAAAGAACAGATCCACAGATCTGATATGAACACCAGAAATCGAGAGCCGTGAGTCCATTGGTCACTCCATGGTGGTGGTGGTGGTGGTGGTGGTGAGGAGAAGTGACGACGGCAGAGTAGTGACCAGAGATGAGGTCCATTCCGTCGATACGTCGTTCAATGCAGAGAAGAGACAATGACACATATGTCCTTTCCTTCTCTTACATTCATCACTGAAAAAGCCCATTTCTTTCTCTGCTTCCTTTAGATTTACAAAATCTAAACAAAACCCAAGATTCACATCATCCAATCTCACACACCAAACATGACATGGGCCTTTGGACTTTGGGAACTAATCTGCACACTATTGTTTCTTGGATTATTATTATTCAAGTATTTAATTGTAAAACGATGGGTTGGTTTAGAAGATAAACCGACAGAGAGCGGTGGTAGCCAACACATGAAACCACCAAGAGGTACAGCAAGGAGGAGGGGGTGGATCGGTGGTCGCTTGTGGTGGGTGAAGGAGATGGTGCAGGGATGGTGGCTGTGAAGGAGATGGGTTTGGGTTTCTAATGAAGGTGGGTTACAATAGCAGATGATGTTTTTTTATGAAATGCACACGTAGATTACACATCAGCATGCCACGTCAGCAAATCTTGCCACGTCAGCGAACCCATTAACGGCGTTAGCGATTTAACCGTTAGTGGGTGCTAGATTCCAATAAGTCAATAGTTCAGGTTATATATGGCCAATTTTTTAGTTGGGGGTGCCAGTGACCAATTTCAAATAGTTTAGGTTATTAAAATCCAATTCCCCTAAAAGTTATATTAATAACAATAATATCCATACTACTCCGTATATGATGTTTCTTTAAATCAGATAAGTAGTGATACATATTTTTAGGGTTGTTTATGGGTTCAGTAGTTAAAAACAGTAATATATTTTTTGGTCGAACCTGTAAACCGAATTCCAGTACTTCAAGCTGAACCAACAAATGATTTAGAATGCGGCATGGTTTATGTATTCGACAATATTTACCATTTTTATTATTGGATTGACTTAGTTTGTAATTAAATCGGCCGTTCAAAAAAATTGTAAATGAATTAGGCCAAACGATAAAACTTATACAAACCAATATATGTCATTCAGTCTGAACCAAAATCAATCAAAAACTATTCGCTTTTGATTTAAAACTCAACCGAAAACCAAATCGGTTCGGTTTTAAACAGTTTCGGCTCGGTTAGTAAAAATCAAATCCCCATTGTCTCCCAAAACACTTGTATCTCCATAAACCCTAAAACAACACACTCAAAAACACAGAAACCTTCATTCAACAATGGCGAATAGACGATGTATCCAAACCCTAACTCACAAACTTTACAAATCAAATCTTTATCCTAACCCTAATCCACCATCATCTTTTAATCACCTTAAAACCCTAACCCAGATCCCTAATTTGCCTACAAAACCCTTAAACCCTAAACCTCATCACATCTTTTTAAGCCCAAGTTTCAATCTTTATTCTTCTAACTTCAATACCCATCACTGTTTTTCTTCTGATAGACATAATAATAGTGTTGGCAGTGGAAAAGATGACAGTGAGTCTGATGATAATAATCTTGATGATGATGATGATGATGTTGAGGATGAGGAGGATGATGAAATGGGGGAGAATGAGGTGGGTTTTGGTGGAAAGAGAGAGTGGACATTGGAGGAGAAAGAAAGTGAGGCTGCTGCTATTGGGTATAAGGTGATTGGGCAGCTCGAGCGGTCGGACCGGGTTTTTAAGGATTATGAACCTGTGTTTGCTGTTATTCAGGTTGTGTTTAGTTTTGGGGTTTGGATATTTGGTTATATAATAATGATTATGTTTCTTGATTGGTTTAGGATCGGAGTTCTTGGAAACGTAGGATTTAGGATTAACGTAGGGTCTTAGATTTACCTACACTTTAGGTGGACATTGGATGTGGTTACCTTATGGCACCTGTATAGATATTTTAGGAGTTTCTGTGTTTTATGATTTATATCTATTTCTATTTTACTATGTTACATTGTCGTCAACTGTTATGTTAATTGTGCTATTGCTATATTTTTTTAGTCTTGTTTGTTTTGAGCCGAGGGTCTCTGTGGAAGCAGCCTCTCTATCTATGCGGTAGAGTTAAGGTTTGATTATATCTCACGCTCTCCAGACCCTACAAATAGCCTTGCTATTTGTGGGATATATTGGGTGCGGTTGTTGTTGTTGTTGAATGGCTTTTGATCACCAAGTAAGAAAAGTAGGAAGATGTAATGTAGCATAGAGGTAATGGTGCTATGTACACTGTTGATGAATGTGCATGTTTTATATGAAGGTGTGGATGTTGATGTGTGTATAGGTGTAATGATTTGTTTATGTTGGTGTAGATTGGAGCACATCAGTTCAAGGTGAGCAATGGGGATTGCATATACACGGAAAAGTTGAAGTTTTGTGAAGTGAATGATAAGGTAAGCAAAGCTTAAGTTTACTCTAGAACATGATCATATTTGTGCTATTGCGTAAGTAGATGTATGCGCACATGTCCTGTCTTGAAATTAAACATGTAAGTTGTTCTCCCTATTTAGTTGTCATTTTGGTTTCGCTTGATTGACCTGTCGTTTCTCACTGAATATTATAAAAGTTATACCGCCCAACGTCTCAATGAAAACCTAAATAGTATCTGATGGTCTCATGATTATGACTTAGAAAAAGCTTTAATAGTATCGGATCAGCTTATGAACCCAACTCTTACTTCTTCTTCATCAAAGATTTCTCTTTTGTACCTACTAAGCTTTAATAGTAACGGCTCACGTTCGTGAGGCTCTTGCCTTGTGCCTCGGCTTTTGAGACTTAAAACGCCTCGGAGCACCGCACGCTTTTCAAAACCAATATTCCCATTACAAATGTCCCCTTTTGGTCCGATTTTTGCTTGTAATTTTGCTATCCAAGTATCCAACAATGCAAATAACTAAAATATATTCATGAAAGAGAGTTATTTTGATCAAGAGGGAGTTGGGTTCTTAAATTCAATAAGCACGCCTAGGCGCAACCGCGCAAGGTGCAGATACACGCTTTTACTACCTAAGCACGAGTTGTACATTAGGCGTAGCTGAGGTGCACTAAAAAATGGCTTGAAGCGCACCCCTCTTGTACATTGGAAGTTTTTGTGCATCAGGATGTTGTACAACATGCTTTATACGCTGTATATGTGTAAAGCTTATTTGTAGCTAAATTTGGGTAGGGAATGCTAAAAACCTATGAGATATATACAAAAAAATTTATGACCACCTCGCATACAAAGAGCGGTGCGCTTTGCGCCTCGGTTTTTGATCTCGCCGCTTCATTGCTTTTCACTTTTTAAAACCAAGGGGGATAATCTGAGTATCAGATAAAAACTTAAATAGTATTTACAAAAAAATTATCACTTTTCATTTTTATGACACAATTATTTGAGGTTTTGATATTAGAAAAAGCTCTCTCTTGTGTGTGTCTCATTGTTTTGATTTTACTTGATGTTTATTTAATTTGCCTTTTCTTTTCTGTGAGCTTTGATCTCATTGCTTATTTCACGGCGCACCTTCCATTGGTGCCGATGTATTTGTTGCAGTTTATTGCGTGATGTTAGAAATTATATATGCAGTTTGCTTTTTTTTTTTATTATTTATAATGTATTGCCATAAACATTTTATATATAAAATTAATATCAGTTGATTTATGACATTTTTTTATTGCAGATAATTCTAAATAAGGTTCTCATGCTTGGTTCTAAGACTCAGACAATGATTGGTCGACCTGTATTGCCTGAGGCAGCTGTTCATGCAGTTGTAGAAGAGCATGTAAGGAGAATTTGAAATATTCTTTCTTTCTGTATATTATACAAAATTGAAGCTGTTTATTTATTAAATTACTTCATTGCTATATGAGATAATTAAACCGGAAGCCGTTATTGATTTATTGAATTGCAATGATATTAAAGACCTCAAATTGATTGAATTCTTTGTTATGGAGAAACGTTTGCAACTATCTTTATTTGATGGAATGATTCAAATCATATCCTTGTAGCTCACTACGTTCGGTAGAAGTTTTTAGGTTCTTACAAATTAATTATCAAAAATCAGATTTCATTTTCTTTTTCTGTTCTTTGCAGGCCTTAGATGCAAAAGTAATCATATTTAAGAAAAAAAGAAGAAAGAACTATCGACGGACAAAAGGTCATAGACAGGTACAATCAGATCAATTTGCAAGTTCAACACATTTACTTACAAATGGGTTGAACTAGATTATGTATTATTTCTAATAGGTCAAATTGGTGATAAAAAAAAATAATAATAATAAAGTTAAAAGGGAAATGGGTCGAATGGGTTTAAATTGTCCAAACGGGTCGTAATCTCATAGTTTCTTTAATCATACTTAAAATGTCAATTACATTTTTGTTAAAATGTCGACAAACAGGTCAAATGGGTTTAAATTGTCCCCTACGGCCTACACAGTCCAGACCATATAAAAACTCGATTTTTACCTGTATCTATATTGACCCGCTACCCAACCTTACCCATTCTGGTAAATCATATATCGGTGTACATTATTTTTTTCAGGAATTGACAAAGTTGAGGATAACCGATATACAAGGAATTGAAAAGCCCGAAATACCAACCCCTGCAAAGAAGGTAGAAAAGGCAGCAGTTGCTGCATAGGATGGACTTTATTGTAGGTGATAGTCACTCATTATACTTTCATGATGTTTTGTTTATTTTCTTCAGTCTCTTTTTCCTTTTTCATTATATCATTTCAGCCAACCTTTTTATTTTGTTATTATTTTTTTTATTTTGCTAATGGCCTATGATATCAAGGGCTTTCTGGCTGACTTGTTGGACTGTACGAGATTGTGCAATTTTGTATTAAATAAGTTTGTATTTTTGAGACATGAGGTTTTAGGGGAAGAACATTACAAAGTTGAAAAAACACTTGTTTTGTTGATTTCTAATTGCTGCAAGAATAATTATTGGTGACTTTTGAATGCTCCTGCAGAGGAGGCTACTTGTATAAGGGTGTTCAAGTGCCGGTTTGACATTGTTTTGATGAAAATTTTAGGCCGAAGCGCTAGCTATGGCTTGAATTTTGAAAAACGGCAAACTATACCCGTTGGGTCTAGGTGGGTTGGTTGTACCGGTTGGATGGTCCAGTTTTGGCAGTTTGCACTAGATTTATTGTTTTTCTATAAGTTGTTTCCTTACGAATGTGAAGTGGGTTTAAATCTTTGCAAATGTAAGGTAAGGTGAAATAAAGGTGTTAAAATTTTGCTGTTCAAAAAAATTGCTTGTATTATTTTTTATAAGATAAAAGGTTGATATGGTGTAAATGTATAATTTCATATATCATTATTTAAATGATAAATGAAGGTTGATATGTGGTAAATGCACACATTACATATAAGTTTGTTGAAGTGTTAAATTGTCAAACCACCAAATCTGAACTGTTAAACCACAAACCTGCTAAACCAAACCGACTTGTATAAGTTTTTAACAATAAAAAATTGAACTTATAATTTATTTGTTTATATAATTTAAACAACTTATCCCAACACTTCATAAATTTATGTGGATATAGTGCTGACATTATTGTTGATAAAAATTTGTAAGTGGTCTAAATATTTGAATAGTAATTAAATATCTTATGAAAAGGATATATTCCACAAAATTTAATGACAATATGATAGAGAGTGAGCACTACTATATATTGAAGTGCAACTTTTGTAATCTAATTGTTTATTAAAGAATATTACCCTTTTTTATTAAAAACATAAGTGTAAGTGGAGATACTTTATTTTCCAACCATCTGCTTCTTAGACACTTTCCTTGAAAGGCCATTTTAGTGGTTCCACTTCTGTATTGATCCATTTTTTTTTGTTCTAGTGGACTTCCCTTTCATAACAGTCTTTCCACTTCAATAATTCACCATCATACACATTGTTTCTCACTTAAAACCATATTATACTATAACTTTAGGTTAATTTTTATTTTTTTATATATACTGTGACCTGCCTACCACACTCAACATCACAATACAATATATGTGTCTTGATCTTCAACTGTTGCTAGTTATTTTTTCTTAATATTTTATTTTGTTGATCCTCAACTGCAGCATATAGCCATCTTTTGTGGCCTTTACTTTTTGTTATTGGTGTTAACTGTTTACTACTTTCTAGGGTTAGTGTAGTTGTAGTGGTAAGCCTCTCATTCAAAATTGTTCTGTCATAGCCCCTTACCTTGTCTCACTTAACTTGTAAGAGCGCATTGATGGAGCCATGTGATTTTATCCTAATAAAAGAAAACAACTAGAGACATGTGCAACACATAAGCTCAAGCTCATCATATATTTTTTCCCTCCTCTTTATCACCTTTAATTATGGACACATATTCCTTAATTATTGAGTAAAATATACAGATAATTCCTATGGCTTTGCAAAATTTCAAAAATAGTCTCTAAGTATGAGAAGTTACACGGATGTCAAAACTTTTACAACTTGTAACATCTTTAGTACAAACGTTTACAATTTGTAATCCTCCCCATATGTCATCTAATTTTAGGGACTGAAAGTGTTATAAATTATAAAAGTTTGAACTATCTATGTAATGTTTCATATTTAGGGACTATTTTTGGTAAACAACGAGGACTATCCGTGTACTTTACCTTTAATTTATTAATAGTTATTATATCATTAATCAAATAAATTTAATATAAATTACTTATGAATTTCGAAATAAACTTATTTTTTCAACTTAAAACCTTCTATTTAGGTCTTAAACTATCACTAAGTCCAAAATTATCTTCCTTAAAATTAATTTAACAAAATATACAACTGTCACATCAAAGTTTTTTTTTTTCAAATATATCTTGACAAGTGTACGTATTGTGAGATTATTTTATTTAGCATGTGGAATACTTGGATTTTTAAAAAACACAACTATTTTTAAAATAAGTATAATAAATCACATTTATTAAACCTTTGTAATACACAGGAACCTAACCTAGTAATAATAATAAAGTATCACTTTTTAGTTCATTACGATATGGTCAATCTAGGGTTAAAAAGCATGCAAGAGGCATGCGGTGATCTAGAAGGCATATGTGGGTCAAAACTAGAGACTCTCGCCTCACACCTCGAAGCGGCTTATGCTTTTAAAAACCAAATGGTCAGTAATTTGCGTTGACATGAAAATATCAGAAATAGGAAAGCATGTGGAAGAAAGTCGTAAACATTGTTTTGGGACCCATCGCGAAGTGACTCTATGAAACATTTATACGATTTCTGCTTGTTTTTGCGTTACTCGCTTAGATGGTCACTAATGTTTGGGACCATGATAGAAATAAGATTGAATTAGTGTTAATCCTGGATTATTCTACTAAAAGGCCTGAATGGAGTGACAACATAAAGTTCATCTATCACTGTAAAATGTAGACTATTAGTTGGCATGTTAGTAAAGCACAAAGTTGACTTGATGATTGACTTTCACATGGCTGTGGAGATCATTCTCATTTTGAATTTATCTGCCAAAGTTGACGTGGTTTGGTGAATCACTTTTAATCAATGACAATGGATCATGATCCAGACATGTTACTTGTATTTTAGTTTCATACCACCATACACGTTGGATACCCAATTACTTATTGCATGTTGGGTTCATAGGATCCTCGTTTACTATATGTCTATATCAACAAAGTTGAAGTGTCAAATATGATTATCACAATTCTACTTTTTAAATGTTTTGTTTATCTAACAAATTCAAAAGATTATTTATCATATTTTTTAGTAATTATATAATGCATTTGACTATAAATATTTTAGCACAATATGTTATTTTTCTAGGTGCGTGTATATGTATGTTTTTATGACTTTTGTATCTTCATATGTCTTTGGAGGGGAGGGGGGGGGGGGGGGGGTGACGGGTGTTCTAATAGGAACCGGCCTCTCTATTCTTTATGATAGAAGTTGGGTGTACATCTCACCCTCTTCAAGGCCAGACCCTACAAATAACTAATTGGGTAAGGTGGTTGTGTTAATATTTTAGGTACAGGCCTTATGGCTTAGTGGTTTGGAAATGAGGGTTAGGACTTGAGGCTAAAAAGGCTCAGGTTTGAATCTGATCCTATCTGGGTTTTACCGTAGTGGCCTTTTCGGGCAGATGGATTTTTCCCGGATCAAGCTACCCAACGCTTCGTCCACGTAGTTAATTTGGCTAAGGTTCTGACATATCATGTACAAATAACCTATATCTACGATTGGTGAACCCACTTACCTAGTACGTACACGTCTACCTTTAAATAAAAAAAGTTTGTAGTATTTTATGTTGTAAAAGGTTGTTGAAAGAATGCGTCATTATATGAAGAGTTGTGTTATTGGTGCAAACACTAGTTACAAATATTAATTGGATATGTTAATGTTTATGATTAGTGCTTAATTGCATGTTTAATCATAACTTTTTGTTGGTATATTTAGTGGATCTTGGATCATATTATGATTTATGTTAGTGGCATATTCCTTGTTAACGTAATCAAATATTATTGGATTTTGATGCGGTGTAACATTTTTTTAACGCTAAGGAATGACGTAGCAACCATCGTAATACCGGGAGTTGTGGCTAATGACATGTCTAGTTCAATATCTGAATACCTTGTTACTATAATATTTTGACTTTTGATCTTTCCAATAGAATTTGAGTTTTTCTATCGTCATTCATTAGTATATGCATCTGGTTAAATTGGCTAAGATTTTGACATATTATGTAGACAGTAAAATGGCGTACACCATGTACAATTGATGAACTCACTCAGTTAGTACATGCGTTAGCTTCAAATAAAATTTGAAGTATTTTATGTTATATAAAGTTGTTGAAAGAATGTGTCATTATAAGAAGATTTATGTTATTGTTATGTAAATGTTTATTGTTAGTGCTTCATTAGATGTTTAGTCATAACCTTTTGTTGGTCCATTTGGTGGATCCTTTATTATGAATATCTCGCTGGCATATTCTTTGTGAAAGTAATCAGATATTATTGGATTTGGATGAAGTGTAACATGTAAAACATGAGTTTCTTGGTAGGGGTCGGATCTGTTGACCTAAAAACAACTTTTCATTCAAATTCTTTTTTTTTCTTTTGTAGCTGATGTCAAATTTGATAAATAAAACGACTAGGGAATTTTTTTTTTTTTTTTTTTTTTTTTTTTTGCATTCCTAGGGTGTATTTAGATTGTGGAATTTTACAAAGGAAATTGAAAATTCTCAAAGAACATAAAATTTGAATGAATTGAATTTTGAATGTGTCAATGTCATTTGAAATTTAAAAGAATTGGAGGCCAGAAAAGGAATTTGAATTTGTTATACCAGTAACAACACAATCATACTTTTTTTTTGAACGGCGAATTAAACAACGCCGGGTATTTCGTACGCGGCCCCTTAGTGGCAAAGATAGGGGCACAGCCCAGGCCACTCCGGACGCACAAAGCTCCTAGCCCGCCCGACAGCCAGCTTCCAGGGAAAACCCGACCCACATACCCGCCCGAAGGCACGACAGTAGTGAACCGGTAAAACCTGGCGAGATCAGGACTCAAACTCATGACCATAGGCCATGAGTCATCCATCATTTCTCATTATGTCTTTCATGGAAATCGAACCTGAGAAATCCCTGGTCCATTCACCAACTGAGCTACCCGTAAAGGACAAAACCACAATCATACATGAATTGGAATCTATCAACAAAACCACATCCCCCCTTGTGCCCCAGTTTCGTGGTGAATGTCAATCGTTTCAAGTTGACAGGGTAATATGTGCAACCCGAATCGACCCATATTATTGTTCATGCCAAAGTTTTCAATCCTAACCCGCACACACATAAATTCAGGTTAACCCAACACGACCCTTTAAACCATACTTTCAAATGAGTCATACACTCATACATGTTGGCGAGTTATAAGTGGCTTGTTGAATTGTAAGTAGTTTATGGGTAATGTGTTTAATGGGGAATAGGAATGTGATAAGTAGATAATATGGTGTGACAACACAAAATTCTTATGAACAAACATACAAAATAGAAGGCCAAAAACAAAAATAAAATGATGAAAGTTATTTTTTTCTAAATACTAAAACAGGTTAACGAGTCCTGAACTCGACTTGTTTTAAAAGCAGATCAACCTAAACAAGATCAGTAATTTAAACGAGTCATGTCAGTCAACCCAAAACCTGTTTTTTTCCGTGTCTTTTTAGGCTGTGTCAACAATTACTGCCCCTAAGCGGGGGTGACGTTGGTGGGGGCAGTCACGATAGTAATGGTGGGGGCAAAAGCAATAATGATGGCTGTGACAAGAGTGGTGGGGCAGTGAAGGTTGGGGCAGAGGAGGTGGTAACAGTGCAGGTAGTGGCATCAACGGTGACTAGTGGCAGTAGCGACTACAATGAAGGTGGGGTGAAACAACAATGCGGGTGGATAATACGATGGTGATAAATGATTAGAGATTTCAATTCCCCTAGTAGAATTCCTTCACGATTTGGAAGGAATCCTATATTTTACATTAAGGAATTTGAATAAAACAATTCCAATTGCATCTCATATCACAACCAAAACACAATAAGAATATATTGTATAAGTCCAAGTCCAACAAATACCGCAAATCAAACATATTGAGATATGAAATTCATATTCCAATTTTGTTAACTTCTTCAAAGCAAAAGAACCACTAAGGACTTATGTAATGTTAATGTATTTTATTTCAAAACCATGTTTTGTTTTATTTATTTTTTTGTTTTTTTGTGTTGATACGCTAGACAACTATGTAAATACCTCATTACAAAGATACGCCCACATCTCGGGGTTGATTCATTTTTGTAATTAATTTTGATTCATATATATATAATCAGCGCCATCTTCGAGTAACACTAAAAAAATTTGGTCTCGGGCGAAAAAATTTGGGCCCAAAATTTTGTAAAGAGGAATGAATTAAAAAAAAAGGAATATGGTGCTAGAGACAAAGATTGAACTTGAGACCTCTATATTAAATTAGCATGATTTTTCTAACTCCACTAACAAAACTTTAATGTATGTAATACAAATATATATCCTAAATATAGAATTTAATATATATATATATATATGTGTGTGTGTGTGTGTATGTATTTTTAAAAAAAGGTTCAGGCCCATTTGAGGGTCGAGCCCTGAGCCGGTGCCACCCGGCCCATGCTCAGGGCCGGCCATGTATATAATAATGTGTACAAGATATTAAAGTGTGTCCTAAAAGGTCTCATGGATTGTTGTAATGATATTGTTAGGGAAACAATGTGTTTAGTGCTAATGATTACATCTAAAGAAACACAAATGATCCTTAGTTTTCATATGTTGAAATTAGGATCTTGTGTTATTAGGTTGTTATTAGTAAATGTACCACATCCATGTCCCTAATCACTTGATGTATATTTCAAGTATGGTGATAAAGTCATAGGATATTGATACACAATGAATTCAAGCTATGATCAACATCATCAAGTCATCAATTGTAACATTTAAGCACAAGATATCAAGAAAAAAAGTCATCAATTGCAACAAGCATCATACGTAACATTCACCACGTGCTACATGTATGAATAATATTCATAGGCATATGATTAAGCTATGCCCAATAATGAAGACATGAAGAACTGAAGATCAAGAATCAAGGATCATCTACAAAGGATCAAAGTTTTAAGAAATTGATTAGGATTTAGAGAGAAAATTAATTTAATCAAAGGTAAAATTGATAAATTAATGATAAAATTACACAGATTGTCCTTTATTTATTATCCAAATTGCATCTTCTGTCCTTTGTCTTTCATTTGCCCTCATTCTGTCCTTTATTTTCTCAATTTGTTACACCATCTGTCCTTTAGCCTAAATAAGTTAAAAAAGTTGGTGAAGTTTATTTTCTAACTTTACACTTTTAGCCCATGTAGTTTTCCTAAGCCTTAACTCCGAATAAAACGACGAAACTAAGGCACGAAATGAAACGAAATCATAGGGCTTTTAAACTACATCAAATTCCGATCAAAACCATAATTTTGATGTAAAACGATTGATGAAAAACATATATTGTTTTTACAAAACCTCATTTTATATATAAACATACACATATATATATACATAACCGAAGTTAATCGAATTCACATCAAACATAACCTGACAAACCTGACCGAAACTTCTTAAAAACTTATATCGAATCCAACCGATCCAAACCGGATCAAAAAACGAGTCAAATCCGAAACCGAACTTGATCCACGTTAACAAAAATGGATCCTACTAATTCAAATCATAACCAAACTCAGATCTGCGCACACCCACCTGTTTCTGGATCCAAATCGCACTAACATCTGGAAATCCGCACTAACATCTGCAAAATCATGCATCAAAAATTTCCGAATTTAAAACTTTAACGAACCCACTTGTAAAACCAGTAGATTATACTATAAATTGGAACCTTGTATAGATTCATACTTCATCATCGATCAATTCTGTGCAAAAACATATAAAAACATCCACTAAATCGTTCACAATTTGAAGAACAAGAGCAACCCGGTCGCAACTTTAATCGGTCGATTACACCTCTAAAACAAACAAGTAAGTATCATGTTATATATGGTTTTGATTGGAATTTGATATTCTATAATAGCCCTATGATTTCGTTAATTACTGTCGTCGAATTCGAGGTCAATCAAAATGGGTTCAAGGGTTAGGGTTCGATCAAAACTACAGGGACTAAAAGTGTAAAGTTAGAAAATAAACTTAACCAATTTTTTTAACTTAGTTAGGCTAAAGGACAGAGGGTGTAGCAAATTGAGAATATAAATGATAGAATGAGTGCAATTGAATGACAAAGGGTAAAAAGTGCAATCTGGGTAATAAATAAATGACAATCTGTGTAATTTTGTTTAAATTAATTTTACAAATAAAAAAAATGATAGTAGTAATGTCCCAATTAAATTGAAGGTTAATATCAATTAGAAGAACTTTAAATTTTGAAAGTGCAAGTTGACTTTATTTTTTTTAATTTTTTTTTCATTTAAGAGATGCAATCATGTATGAGACAATGTGATACCCAAAATGGATAGAAAGTACATGTTGTAGTGAATCTTAACCCATGCTTGAGAAGTAAATATCTAAGTTTGATGGGTTGGGTATGGATGATTAAGTAACTCTTAAATTAGGGTATGAGTGTGAAAAGGGTGTTGATAGTTGTTTATAGTCGTTGCACAATGTTTAAGGGTTAATAATCAGTCAAAACACAAACTCGACAGTCCACGGTCGATGATATCGATCATCGGATTGTCGATTGACAACACTTGCTTGTAGGGGTGCAAACGAGCCGAGCCCGAGCTCGACCATGCTCGAGCTCGATTAACTTATAAGAGCTCGAGCTCGACTTGATTTGAGCTTTGTTTTTAAAGCTCGAGCTCGGCTCGTTGGTAGTTTCTCAAGCTTGAGCTCGACCCGTTTAGTGTTTATTAGTTAATATATTAAATTAAATAATATACATAGTAAGCTTGTTTAGGTTCGATAGCTCGATAAGTCAAAAGTTCGACTCGACTTGTTTATTAAACAACTTTAAATGTGGGATAAATAGTATAAAATATTATTAAACCTAATATTATATTAAGGCTCGACGAGCCTGGTGAGCTTCATATTCCAAGCTTGAGCTCAATAAATAAACGGGCTTTGTTTTAGGCTCAAAATCGGCTCAAGCTCGATACGGCTCGCTCGTTTCGAGCTTTTTATCGAGCCAATCTCGAGTAGCTCACGAGCTGCTCGGCACATTTGCACCCCCACTTGCTTGTTATGCTTTCCCTATAAATAAAATAAAAGCCAACGCCAACCTTTTTCACTCACCCCTTTTGCTCTAAACTTTCAAATATACATTTTTAAATATATCTCTCTAGTTCCCTTGATATTTCAATAATTATTTAAAGAGAGATTCAAGATCAAGAGAAATAGCAAAAAGAAGTGTTGTTCCACAACTACACATTCACTTATTCTTGTATATTGTGAAATTGTAAAGATAGAGTTGTGAGAATTTTGTAATGGGAATCACTAAACTTATGTACTGATTAGAGATGGTGGTAATCACTACCACTTGAGATTAGTGAGACGTAGAAGGTAATCACTTCATCGAGAAGAGTGAGACATTTGTAATAGGTGATCACCACATTGCTTAATGAGACGATAGGTTCAAGTTTTAAATTTATGAACACGATAAGATACCATCACTCTTTACTTCACGTAAGAGCAAGTGCACCCATCGTTTGCGTAATATAGTGATGGCAAGGTACCAAAATCGTCCAAGGATACTTTAGCTTTTAGCATCGAGTTGTTGTCAATGCTAGTCAAACCAAAAGATATGTTTTGTGGGAGTTGATAAAATAAAAATAATTTTTTAATCAATATTAAAAGAAGGGGTGTTTGGATTTTTTTACTCACCTTTAATGTTTTGTTAACTAAGCTTTACTATGGATAACAAGAGCTTACTTTATTTTTAGGTAAGAAGTTATGTATGATAATGTGTGCACTAGTGAACTCCTTTAGAGGTCATTTCACACTCAACCATATTAGAGTAGAATCAACATGAAAACCATCTACAAGGTCGGATTAAGTACAAGTCGTTAATAGAATCGACAAGGAAACTATTCGACCATTGGGGACTATTCGACCATTGTGGGCCCTATGAGATCTTCAAAATATCTTCAGATGTTTTTTTTTGTTTTCTGGAGGCACGGCCTGTGCCGAGTTGTTTTTTGGTCGACGCACGGGGCGTGTCTTGCAAGGCTACAACCCCTGCCTCACTTTTTTGACCATGAAAACCATGTTTTAGCTTCGTCTCGATCAGATAGTCAAAATCCATATTTTAAGTCCATGTAACTCATTTCATAACCCATGATATGCTTATGTGAAGTTTTAGGCTTTTCTGGACACATCGTTGCCTTTTAGATGGCGGAGGGGACCACAACTTTGTTTTATCTTGAGGAGACCACACTTTTGTACTATCTTGAGGATTATGCACGAGGTGTGCCTTGCAGGCACCACCCGTGTCTTGAGCTGCAACTTGACATTTTCTCGATTTTCTTCGTTTTTCACTTTTTTGCGGTCGATGATCATCATGTGAATCAAAAGTAAATAAATTTAGAACTAATTTACAAGAACATCATTAAAAAGTGAGATCAAAATAATACTAAATATATGTATAATTTTACGCATATCAAGGTCTCACCATAACAAAGCTACTACTACAAACCAACCATTAGTAGTAATTGAGTTACTACTAAAGGAGTTCTTGCTGAGGGATTTCCATGCTTACAGGGTTAGTGCTAATGTAACCGAAAAAATAACCGCCAACTAACAACTTATTGATGAAGAGTGGTGTCATTTTTAATTGAAATGTTGTAATGATTCTCTACCCATAAAAGATTTTTTTTTAAACCTGAGTGGTGTAGATGAATTTTTTTTTTGATGGATCCAGCAAAAGTGCACATACCTCACAAACAATTTTAGCAGTTTGATCCAAGAAAAAACACCTCTAACTTTTTTTAGTTTGGTTATATATTTTTTTAACCCTATAATGCAAAAAACAATTTTAAACACCAGGAAAAAGTCCCCTTTCCAAAAATAAAAAATAAATAAAAAAACACTAGGAAAAAGTAAAAACTAAACACAACCAAAAGTGAAGTAAGAAAAAGACTTTGGATGGTTGCTAGAAGTAGAATACACAAGGGAATATTCTTTTCTGGTTAATTGGATACCTGTTTGGCTTTATATCTTCTTAACCCACTCACTTCCATCATTTTCTTCAACAAACAAACCAACATCCAAATTTCAACAATAATCACATTTTTATTCTTATTTTCTTTTGTTTTTAAACAAACAAACAAACAATAAGAAGACCATTCAGGTTTTTGATATGCATGATCATGCCTTGAGTGAGGAGATTTGGGGAGGACTCTTGCCTCTCTAAAGCCCCTAAAAATCCCTCCTTTTTGTATAAAGTGTGCCTGTGTTTGTGTGTGCATGTGTGTTAGAGAGAGAGAGATGGTTAAAGGGGCAGTTGGGATTTCTTGATTTCATGTGTTTCTTGTGCAAATATTTCTTCACATGAATGGAGGAAGAAGCTATGTGATGTTTCTTGGCTGCAGATGGTAACTTTAATAATCTTGAATTTTGCTTGTTTTGTTCTTGTTTGATTCTCTTACTGTTTTTGTTCATGAGTCCTTAGTAAAATAAAGTTGCGTCGCAGCTGGTTGCCCGTTTACCTATAAATGAACCTTTATTATGAAATGCATAAAATATTGTTTTGCTAAAAAAAAATTAAAAATTCATGTGTTTTTATCTTTCTTATATGCAGATGGTAACTTCAAATTTCTTGAATTTTGCTTATGTTGTTATTGTTGACTATCTTTACTGATTTTGTTCATGTTATCTTGATAAAAAGGTTGCTTCTTTAGTAAAAATTTCATGCCTTTTTATGTTTCTTGATAAGATGGTATTCTAGTATGCAACAATAATTGCATAAAGTTTATGCCTTTTTATCTTATTTGATAAATGGTTTCCTCAAGATTGCAAAGACAGTTAATTTTCAACTTTTGTTTCAACAGGTGCAGAAGCAAACTGATCATGGCTATTTTAGACACACAGATAAAGACCATTTGATTCGATTTAGCTTTAGCTCAAATTCGCTTCGATCTAGTTCATCGTGCTTTCGTTTGCTAGTTTTTAGTCTTGTTTATGTGTAAAAATTTGATTGAAATCAGCGGTTTCGATCAGGGGCAAATCTCCTTTGGCAATATATCTTTGGCTTCAGAAAGAACTATCTGTTCCTTCTGCTGTCATTTATCCATATATCTATCTATCTACATATTTGTATCGGTAGGGCAAATCTCCTTTGGCAATACCAGAACTTCTGGTGAAAATCTTGATCCGTTTTTCTATCCGAAAACGGGGCAAATCTCCTTTGGCATATCGGGCGTCTCTTGCAGACCCCTTTTTTAAACTATCTTCAGACTCTTTGAAGTTAAATACTATCGACTCGCGATAGTGATATCAGTGATACTTGAATACATCCATATCACAAGGTACCTTTCTTGTTCATTTTTATATAATTCTCAGTTTTATAGTTTTGAATTCTTGAATATCGGTTTGATCAAGATGATTGTCATTGTTTGTTTAAAGGTTTGTAGAAATGGACGTATTTTTGAGCGATTTCGATAGCTACAGCGAGAGCAGTAGCTCTGATGATCAAGAAGATGATGAGTTCATGTACAGTGGACAAGCTACCTCAATTCTGTCAAATCTTCAAGAAACAATCGGGAAAATCGATGATTTCTTGTTGTTCGAGAGAAGATATGTCCATGGTGACATTGTTTACTCGGGCGCAGATCGCGATTCACAAATGGGAAAAGTAACAAATGTTGAGATTGTTGTGGATTTGGAAAACATAAATGAAAAGA
This sequence comes from Ambrosia artemisiifolia, assembly GCA_032199755.1. Lineage (NCBI taxonomy): Eukaryota > Viridiplantae > Streptophyta > Magnoliopsida > Asterales > Asteraceae > Ambrosia > Ambrosia artemisiifolia. Next base: position 16,865,231 of record CM063519.1, read on the forward strand.
AAGTGAAAGATATCAGTTCCAAGAAACTTGGAAGGATTCGTTCGATCTCAACGGGTGAGTTTGTAATATCGGGTCCGTGGGTTGGTAAAGCCGAAAACATAACAGATTCTGTTACTGTCTTGTTTGATGATGGTACCAAGTGTGAGTTCACAGTAACAGGGTTGGAGACTGAAAAGCTTGTACCGATATCACCGGATTTAATCGATGATTCACAGTACCCTTACTATCCCGGACAACGCGTCAAAGCTGTGAACTTGACTTCATCCAAGTCAAACCGATGGTTCTGCGGGTCCACGAACAAAAACCAAGATGAAGGGACCGTATGCTCGGTTGATTCAGGGCTGGTTCATGTGAACTGGCTCGGCTGCGTGTTACTTGGTTCAGAAAGCATACCAGTGCCATCATCTTTGCAAAGTTCGAAAGATTTGATACCCGTTTCGTGTTTCTCTCATTCAAACTGGCAGATTGGTGATTGGTGTACGCTGCCAAAAGCCGAGCACAAGAGTTTTACAGATCATCTTGTTCATAAACAGACAAAGATCGGTTCGGATATTCAAGAAATGTTTGTGATTGCAAAGATGAAATGTAAAGTTGATGTCTTGTGGCAAGATGGAAGTGAATCATGCGGGTTATGTTCGACTTCCCTTGGTCCGATTAACACACTTGATGCTCATGATTTCTGGCCACATCAGTTTGTTCTTGAGAAAGGAACATCTGATGATCAACAAGATAGAAAGTGGGGTGTCGTGAAGGCCGTTGATCCAAACGAAAAGACCGTGAAGGTGATGTGGGAGTCTGAAATCGAGGAAACTGTGAGCGCGTATGAACTCCTCGAGCACCCTGATTATTCCTATAACCAGGGTGATCTCGTGTTGAGGTTAAATAAAGACCAACTTGTTGAAGATGTCGAGAAACGTAACAGTGATCTGTACTTGGCCCATATTGGGATTGTGATCGGGTTGAAACATGGTTTGGTTGAAGTCAAATGGGCTGCGGGTTTTACGTCTAAGGTACCGATTTTCCTTTTGTTTCTCCCGGAATTTCTGTTATCGATTCGATCTTGTTACTCACCGCTTGTACAGGTGGCGCCTCACGAGGTTTTACGGGTGGAAAAGTCTGAAGGTCCATCAGCAACGCCATTGCTTAACAATGGTAGCATCCAAGAAGATCAAGAGAAGTCCGGGCTGTCACCAGACCCGAGAGATAAGGTAAAACCGATCCTAACCGATATGATAATGTGTTATTATAGTGTGCCTGTAACAAAGACTAATGTACTAAACATAAACTTTTTATTTGATTTAGATTTTTTCGGGTTCGGATGATGGTGACGATTGTTTAAAGACGTTATATGAATCGAGTACTTTCAACGTTCCACGAGTTGCTATCGGGCTTTTATCAGATGTAGCTAAGAGTCTGTTTGGGTTCCCGTTTTACGCATCATTGTCGGATGCCAAAGTCCATGTCCCAGAAAACGGGTCAAAGTCGGGTACTGACGAGGAAGAGGACCCGGTATGCGTAGAGACATCTTCAAAGGTAAACTGCAAGGATGTCGAAGAGTTGAATGAAATTAAGCAATTTGACATGGTCAACGACTGCTCAGACCATCACTTTGTTGATAGCCCAGGAAAGAGCTCGATATCAAGTCAGGTTAGAGTTCAATTTTGCGATTTTAACTTATGGATTCCCGTCACATATCCAACCCTGTTAAATGACGTTTCGGCCCGTTGCAGGTGAAAAAATGTTGGCTAAAGAAAGTTCAGCAAGAATGGAGCATTTTGGAAAACAATCTTCCTGGTGAGCCGTCGTCTTTTTTTTCATATATACATCAGTACTGTTGAATCTTTATGCGCGTTTTAAATCTTTATGTCCGCTTTGACAGAAACAATATATGTTCGTGTCTTCGAAGAAAGGATGGATCTAATACGAGCTGCGGTTGTCGGGGCACCAGGAACGCCTTATCATGACTGCCTCTTCTTCTTTGACATTTTTCTCCCTCCGGAATATCCTCACGAGCCCCCGGTAATCATATTTTACTTTCTATCGGGTCAAACTTTATCGTCTTACACGGGTCAGACATATTTCTAACGCTGCACCTGTTTCTGACTACAGATGGTCCATTACGAGTCTGGTGGGCTTCGGGTCAACCCAAATCTGTACGAATCGGGAAGGGTGTGTCTTAGCCTTCTTAATACATGGACTGGAACCGGAAGCGAGACATGGGACCCTAACAGTTCCACAATTCTACAAGTTTTACTCTCTCTTCAGGCTTTAGTGCTCAACAAAAACCCGTACTTCAACGAAGCCGGGTACGATCAGCAAATTGGAAGTCCCGAAGGTGAAAAGAACTCGGGCAGCTATAATGAGAATGCTTTTCTCATGAGCTGCAAATCCATGCTTTACGTACTTCGCAAGCCACCAAAGGTACAAATGATCTTTTCCGTCTCATTTCGCTTCAGTTTTTACTCGTGATGTTTATTATATTCGGTTTTTAATCATAAGTGGCTCGGTTTTGTTAAAATAATGTAGCATTTTGAGGCACTCGTCGAGGAACACTTCAGCAAACGTTGCGTGCATATCTTGATGGCGTGTAAGGCTTATTTGGAAGGGGTTCCGGTAGGTTGTGCTTTCGGCAGCCCGTGTCTTGAGCCCGAAGGGCACGGGCACACTGGGAATTCTACAGGTTTTAAGATCATGCTCTCAAAGCTCGTCCCTAAGCTCGTGGAAGCGTTTACTGCAAAGGGCTTTGATTGTGGCGAGTTTAGTGAAACGGGCTAGTGGTAAGTCATCAAACAATGTAGCGCGTTTTCGGATTCGGCTCGTATCCGAAGAAAGGTACAACTGTGAATGCATATGGTGCATGCTGTCTTCATAACTGTAATGTATAAACGTTGTGAATAAAAGGTGGTCCTTTCTTGAAAGGTGAAGGATGTCAGATTCAGAGAAATGTACAAGTTTTAATGCACAAGTTACGTGTTATTAAAGCATTGTTTGTGTATCTGTATTGGATGGTTCTTTGTGTAAGGAGGACATTACCAAAGGTCTGGCTGTGGTATGTTTGTAATATATTGGGTGGTTGGTGTATTTTATTTTTATTTGGATTATGTAACATATGTCTCAAATAATAATAATAAAAGTGTGTTTTGTTGCATAGTTATACAAAAATCATTAGGAATGAATACGCAACTTGAAGTTGCGGATTATCTTTCATGCTGACACCAATGCAGAGCTCGTGAAGACTTGAAGCAAGTATTGTGGAATTATTAGATTGTATTATTATTGGACTTGCAGGTAGTGTTGGCATAATAATAATAATTGAAAGTAAAACCGCAAGTTGAACTTGCAGATATACCACCACTATAAATGGTAAGAAATATGGCAGAATTTAACATTTCCACACTATGTATTCCATTTCCGATAACCATTCAAGGCATAATAACTACTTGCTCCAATTCACATTTCCACTTTGCTTCAAATTTTCACATTATCTATCATTCCATTTCTACACTATCATTTCATTTTTAATAATCAAATGTGTTTTCATTACTTCACATGCAAAATAATACCATTCACGAAAATCCACATTATCTATCATACTATTTCCATACCATCGAAAATAATATGTCGTGTGTTTCGACTCTTAAAATTTTCCAACCGAAAACTATTGTTTCTGAAACACAAAACCGTTTATCTATTTCATCGACCATATAGTTGGAACAATATGTTTTTTTAGCAGCTTGGATCGGTGTTACATCTGCAAGAAATTACATGGATCGATGTTACATCTGCACTTGTTATAACACATGTATATGTAACATCGGTACAAGTAATTTCAAATATATTAATGTTAGAGGGTTATACGGTGTCCAAAATGATGACGCCTAAGTGTTAGTGGGGAAGGGGGTATACGTAATAGACTCATGTGGGGTAGGTATGAACCCCCCGGAGTGTTGTTGTAACGCCCCAAAACCCGAATTTGTAACTTTAGTAGCATGTTTTAATGTGTTATGGCATGGGGTGAAATAACTAAGTATCTAATTTAGTAGGTGCACAAGTAAATGGAAATATAATAAGGTTTTAGTCAAAATTGGATGAGTATCAAACATGAAGGGTTGAAATTGTGAAAAACCCAAAAACCCACTTGTGGTGGGTTGATATGTACGACACACACACACACTTCAGGAGATTTTGTGCTTTGTGTGTGTGTATGTGTGTGTGTGTGCTTCTACCCCAAATCAAGAGAAAGAAGAAAGCCAAGATGATGCATGAAGCTAATTATGGGTCATCTAAGGTTTATATACATCAAGGTACCTTTAATTTGGCTTATTATGAGGTTATGTTTGTTTTTGAATGTGGTGAAAATCTAGGGTTTATGTGAAAACGTGAATCAAGGATGGATGAAGGTGTCTAGAGGTTTATAGACACTAAAGGAGCCATAATTTGTGATACTACATAAAGCTATGCTTGATTGATGTGCTAATTAGGTTGTTTTACACCTATGTTGGAAGTGGGTGTTGGTCTTGGGGTAATCCAAGACCATTCTTAGTTAATTATTGAATGTATTGAAAAGGAATGTGATGATTTGCTATGTTGATAACTATTGATATGAATGGTATGTAATGTAGGGAAGAAACATGATGAATTGTGTTATGAGCTATGGAAGTATGCATGAAATACTTGTACATTGTGTTTTAAATGTTGTACGCACACCATGTGTTTGATGAAATGCCTAAATAGGTATGATGTATGGATTGTATGCAAAACTCGACAAAGTATGAGAGTAATGTGATAATTGGTGCAATTGGTAGTACGTTAACATAAGGATTGCATCTTAATGAGTAATCATGTGGGGACTTGGTTGATTGTGTGATATGGTAGGAAGTATGCATTAGTAGTGTGTACACTAATGCTCAAATACTATGATTGGAATGATGAATAATCTTGCATGTTAATGAGATAGGAATGTGATGTTTATGGTGTGTTTTATGTGATCTAGTCATCAATATGGACATATGTTCTAAGTAGGAAGTTTGTATAGTTGGAAGTTGACTTTCTGAAAAGTCAACAATGGATGACTAACATGGTTATGTTTGCTAATATGATTGTGGGATCAAGGAAATCATGTGACACATGTTAGATTATCTAGGTGACATACTTGATGATATGTTGAATTGCTTGATTGATAAACAATGTGGTAGTTAATCATGTGATTTGCATATTAGTAGTTGACCAATGAAAACCATGGGAACAAGTGAGTGTAAGACGATTGATAGTATGCGTAGTTGTGTATACTAACGGAATGGTGGGAATGATAACATGAATGTGTAGGCAACATGGGCTCAAGCACAAGTGGCTAATGGGTCAAGTGGAGGCAAGTAGCAAGCATCAACTTGGAGGACATAAGGTAAGTGGTTCTTAATCCACTTAGGATAATGAATCTTAACATGTATATGTGTTTGTAAGTAGTATGAGGACCGTGAGATGATGGAACGTAAATAACGAGGTTAAGGCTTGAATTGGAGTTTATAATGGAATAAACGTGGCTTCGAATGGATCGGCGTGGACGGGTCTAGAAGGGATGGAAAGGAGAAACAAAATGGGAATGTGCAGAGTCCACCGTAAGGGTACGGTGGCACCGTTCCCTTACGGTGGCCCCTGCAATGTTTTCCCCACCGTAGGGCAGAGGGGATACACCGTTGGGTTTTGTAGTCCACCGTAACCCTACGGTGGCCACCGTAAGGTTACGGTGGAGCCTGTGAAAAATTGTTAGTTTTTATCTCTTTTTGATATTTCGCTTACGTGCGCGACCCGTAATTGCGCTTAACGCACCAATTAACATTGTTGGACCTGGTGTGGGGCTTTGTAAGGGTGTAGCATGTAATAGTAATGTTGGTTTTGTAAACATGATCGTAGTACGGAATGATACAAGTGCGTGTAGTTTGATTGATGCATTATTCGACGGCATCAAATACGGTAAGTAGATTACCATGATTATGTAGATTGTAGATGTGATGTACATATGGGTACTCAGGCTCGGGTTAGAGGGAAATTTCATACTTGTATGTATGGTGGTATCATAGGCGGAAATTGTATGCTTGTATGTATTGTAGAATTATGCGAATGGATTGTATGCTTGTATGTATGGTGGTATCATAGGCGGAAATTGTATGCTTGTATGTATTGTAGAATCATGCGAATGGATTGTATACTTGTATGTATGGTCGTATCATAGGCGGAAATTGTATGCTTGTATGTATTGTAGAATCATGCGAATGGATTGTATACTTGTATGTATGGTCGTATCATAGGCGGAAATTGTATGCTTGTATGTATTGTAGAATTATACGAAGGAATTGTATACTTGTATGTATGGTGGTGTTATAGGTGGAAGTTGTATGCTTGTATGTATTGTAGAATTATGCGAATGAATTGTATGCTTGTATGCATTGTGGTATTATATGTGGAGGTGTATGCTTGTATGCATTGTGGTATTATATGTGGAAGTCTATGCTTGTATGCATTGTAATAATATATGTGGGAGTGTATGCTCGTATGTATTATGGTATTATATGTGGGAGATACGCTGGTATGCATCGTGGAAATCGTATGGAGGGGCTTATATGCTTGGATATATCGTGAGGTTATTAACCTGTGTTATGAGAATGATATGAAATGTAGGTATGTAAGTATGAATGCAGGAGACATGGAGGTTCGGATCGGGGTAACCCACCCGAACTGGTAGGAAGGATATTAGACAGGATCATAGAGTATTGTGGGATGCTACTTCCTTATTATGAGTAGATTTCATGAAGTTACCTATTGAACTAACGAATTGGTTACGTGGTGAATGCAGGTTGTCTGGTTTACCTAATGAAGCAAGGGAAGGATGGAGATCGAGCGAGGAGTCGAATTGTACGCGGTCACGGATGCATGACCAATAGAGTTGAGTCACGTCGAATGTATTAAGAAATAATTTTAGATGTAACACCAAAATACTTAGTAGAACCGGTTTTCTAAACAATTAAGATTGTTTTATAAATGAATTTTTCGGTTGGTATTTTTCCGCTGCGAGTTTTCTGTATACAGATTTAGGGTGTTACAGTTGTTGATTAAACCCCCCAGACTGTTGATGAACGGGTTTTGTGAGGAAACCGCCCCTGTAAAATTACCACTTCCCTCATCATCCAGCAATCTGACTAAAGCGTCAACGTCTACATCCTCCTCCAGGGAAGTATTTGGATTTCTTGATGGCCCTGCTTCGTCATTATCAACACGTCTCTGCTGCTTGCGCCCTGACACCCTGTGAGGTCGGCTTCTGTCAGCCACCAAACCGACCGGGTGATCTTGAAGACAACACTGCGCTGGCAGTGTTTTGAATGTATATAAATTTTTCATGAAATGGTGCAGGAGCGCTTGCCATAAACTGAGACGCTTGATTTTGAGGATGAAGGTTTTTAATATTTGGACAAGTGAAGGTCATCACTAGTAGGATGCTTAAGTATCTGAGATTGTAATTTGAGGTTGAAGGTTTTTAATATTTGGATGCTTGAGAATTTGAGTTCAACTTGCACATTGAAGGTTTTTAATATTTGAATGATCAGTAGTAGTAGGAGTATGCATGTCTTCTCTTCACCATGTTTTATAATCAACATGCATGCATTCGTTGTCTTTCAGATTTAAAATGGTGCAGAGATTAGACTTCACGTTGCATGCATTCAACCTCAATTATTTCAAGTTTTTTTCACTTGGTGGTGTAGGGAGATGACACATGGCTATAAATTTGCAAGTTGAACTTGCGGTTTCCACAAAACACCATTACTTTCACCTGAGCAAAACCACTTTCCATTACTTCTCACTGCAACTCTTCACGAGCACCTGCATGGTGTCAACATGGTGAAGGTAATCCGCAAGTTGAACTTGCGGATTCATGGCCTTCTCGGCTTCTCTCCTAGTCACCTTCCCTTCCCTTCTAGTCATCAACCGAGCAGCTAAAGTGTTGTCCACTTAAGCATAATCCACAACTTCACAATTAAAAATCGATTGACTCTAGTTAGATAAAATGTTAAAAGACCACAACTGATGGGTTCAATCAATAGGTCGTATTCATGATGTATAAATGTTTGTTAATAAATATAAGTGTGATCTGTGTACATATGAGCTGTCATGTTCAAAGATTGAAGCATGGCTTCACCTTCCACATTGAACTTGAACACAGTTATTCCACCATTATTCACATCAAATGCTCTGAACCTGAAAACACCATACAAACACTCGGTTATGCCATAATGCTAAACACAAGCCAGGGCAGACCTAGAACGCGTTTAGGGTATGCATATGATTACCTAATATTAAGTAGAAAATTGCGAGAACCGCATAAGCATGTGTATGTGGTACTAAATATGATGGGAGACAGAAAAAGAGGTTTATATGCTATCACAGATTCACACTTAAACCAAAAATGGTACAAGTGCTTATGCAGTTCTCACATTGTCATTAATATTGGTTAAACCTCAATATATTCCTATGCACTAGTGCTACTCGGTTTTGTAAGGGCAAGGAATGCAAGTACTCATATCCCTGTGGTCTGTAGAAAAAGAAACAACTCAAGTTACACATACCTCTCCGGGCCAAGTCCAAGAGCCGTGCAGATTAGCGCCCTTAATATTGATTTATGGGTCACCACAAGAAAATTGTCCCCCTAAAATATCAAAGATTGTTAACCATAGCAACATATGGTAACAATAAAATGTGGAAAATTACTAAAATGCCCTTATGCAGTGTCAACATAAAGGGATAACAGTGTATGAAAATATAGCTTTTGTTTTTGGAAGAAAAAGAAAAGGAAACACTTTATGTTGGGTGCTAACGGGTCATGTTTACGAGTAGGCAGGTCGAAACCAACACAAACACGGAAATTGTGTCAGACTGATGAACCAACACACGAAATGTGTAAATCACGAGCTGACACTAACATGACCCATCTAACCAGCCAGGTTGGAACCCGACCCATTTAGCTAAACATGTTCACAGGTTTGACCCGAAACTGAACAAAACCTGTTTAGAGTTTAGAGTTTTAGACTAAAACTCAAACCCGTGAATTTTGTATTAATGCATGAGTTACGGAAGAAAAATTTAAATAAAGTTAAAGCTTTGCTTACTGGTGTAAACAGGATTTCCTTCCAAGCTACACTTGCAGCTTCCCATACTTGTCTAAGAGGATAAACACCATTTACATTGAAATTAGAAGGATCTTCTCTCCACGCTGTATGGTCCTTTGGATATTTTTGCATAGCCTCCACTGCCTCCAATCACTCAAACTCATTTAGTACGGTGCATATACGAAAACATTACCAATTTAACCTTAGTAGTATATTCTTAATGAGTTAATGACAAAAACTTATCATTTTATACTTCTTTTTGATCTATTTGTACAGGTTGAATGACAGCAATTTAACCTTCTGAATTGGTAAGACTTTATAATTTAAACAAGAAGATGGTTCAAGAATTGTGTATGCAGACCATTTTTCATGCCTTCAAGGTGGAATAGATGTGCCTCCTTCAGGGTATCAAGAAAGATCACAGGCTCTTCCCTCCCGGACCACAAGATTTCAGCAGTCGTCTGCATCCAAATCAAATTAAATTTTAAATCTTGAAAATGGTTTTTAAATGTGTTTTTTGTTTATATAAAATAATATTTGGCATATGAACCTTGGCACGAGAAATTGGACTAGAAAAACACTGATCAAAGTGTATATCCGCCAAAGCTTTCTTGCATTTTTCTGCTTGCATAATTCCGGTTTTTGTCAAGATCGACAAGTTTGAGCTTCCCTGAATGGTTAATACTTTGCCATAATCAGCAGAAGCAATCAAAATGTTACAACAGTAACAACGCACAAGTAAATTTATTTGAAACCAGGTCAAATTAGCTAGCGTTTCATTGATAACAGGCCAAACATGTAAGATAAAAAATATTAACTACATAGAAAACGGGTCATATGGATCATAATCTTACTAACTTTCAAACTGTTTTAATAAATTATATAATATCATCATTATCTTAATTATTTAGCTTTTGTGTAATCATTTTTAAACCATTAGCTATTCATGAAGTTCAAAAAATGAACAAAGTGTAGGCAGGTCAACCCGACCCAAACCTTTACGACCAAAACTCATTTTGAGCCAGTACCCAACCAGGCCGACCCACATATTGCACCTCTATGTTAGTGGTTTTGGTATAAAAATGCAGGGCTACTCATAATGAAACATCTACTATCATCATTTCAATCAAAAAGTTTACCTGAACTCGCTTTTCATCGTTCCATGTGCTTAATCCATGCCTTACAAGGGTCACTTTCTTCGGGGATGACAATAACTTTTTTGTAAGAGAAGTCGTTGCATTACTAAAATCATACGCACCACCTGTCACCGAACCATCATTTCCAACTGTGCCTACAACGGTAACATATACACCTTAAATGATCAAAGTTCTAGCCAATGGTGGTCAAAGTAAACGGATCCGCACATAAACAACAATTTGAGAGAACATAGCAAATCCTTTTACTCGTGTGAGAGATAAAACGTAACGAAATTTAGCCAACTCATATTCTGGTCAAACATCCAGCCTCTCAACCAATATTGTCCGTTTTGCCCAAGAGGAACTCACAGATATATATATTTCTATATGCGGCCAAACGAATTGATAATATTCGAGGCTAGGCAATCCTTATGACCCAATACCTCTTCTATGGAGAAGCGAAGTGGGATTTGCCTGAGGGTCACATATCATATGGTCACTATGATTGCTTAGTTTAGCCATGTGATCACTATGGTTTAATGTTTTACGATCAAATGAACCGTCGTTCAGTAATCAGTAGTACTAGACAATATGATCATTTAAAATCTACAGCATAATCGTGCAATTCAATTCAACAATGGAGATCAAGGGTTAATAAATAATTAATAATAATAATTAATTAATTACCAGTGGTTAATGTTAACTCTGAACCTGAAGAAGAACACTGAACTTGGAATGCTGAATATGAACAAGGAGTATAGAATTGAGGAAACTTCTGGTATTTATATGTAGTAGTAGTAGTAGTAGAAGTGAAGGGTAAATGTGTAGTTAGAATAAGTGTAGAGCTCATGTTTTGTTTGTGAAAGTTTTATAAAGTAACGGATTTTAGAATTAAGGTTTCTATATTGGGATTATGATTTGGGTTTGGGGGTTTAGAATTTGAATATTTCTTCAAATGGAATGGTGGAGAAGAAACCATGTGTTTGTTTGTTATATGATTGGATTATGTGGTGCTTATCTTGAATTGTGGGGCCATGATTTTTCTCCTGAAAAATGGGTGGGAAAATGCTCATGAATATGGATTCTTTTGCAGAAATGGTGGGTATTTCCAATATTTTTGTGTAAATGGTATGTCTCAGAAACAAGTTTTGGGAAATAGTATTCCCGCAATCTAAGATTGCGGGATTGATGAGTTGGAATGATGATTCGGACGAGCTGTGCCATGGTGGATGGAAGCTGATATTACGTGGCCAATCCCGCAATCTTAGATTGCGGGAATAGTGTTTATAATTGGCTGCTTTCGTTTCCATTTCTTATATATGATACACCTCGCTCGTTCATTTCATACACACTAAACAATTCACACACTCAAACAGAAACAAACTAAACAATAAATTCCATAATTTTCATGCGTTAGAGGCGATGGTTTTTTAGTGTTGTTGGATCCGTGTTACATTTGCACGTGTTAAATGGCTGTCTGGTCATTTAATTTCAAATATATTAATGTTGGAGGGTCCAAAGGTTGTAGAAGAATCCATCTAGTTTTTGGTCATGACCCTCTTATTTTTGGATCGATGTTACATTTGCATGAAACTACTTGGATCGATGTTACATTTGCACGTATTATAACACGTGTAGAATGCAACATTGGTATTGTAGTTTATAAAATTAAATACCTGGCTTGCAATGGTGGTTTGAAGATCCCATGTACCACCCCCAGGCATGCCAGTTATTTCTTTCTTGGGAGCCACCTTCCATGCAAATCCTTGGGGAGGCGGTGGTGGGAGTTCCTCAGAAATGGCGCGCCAGCCTGTAGGATTATGGCAAGGCATGTAGTAAAGTTGGAATAGGTGTTCTCGGAAATTGAAGGTGGTCGACTCATCAAAGTCGATCATTTTAGCAGCAAACTTGATTGCGCTTGCGGGTTCTACACCTTCAGCGCAAGGCCCTCCGACGTCGAAGAAACACGCTCCGTCATTAGCGACGTCGGGGATATCGGATGCACCAGCTCCTGCTCGTACCTCAATAGCAGAAGGCATCTGACATAGTTACGTAGATACCCTTGACTTGGTACCCATGTACAGCAAATCGACGAACTTAAAGATAAAGCTAAAATATGGGCCAAGTGTCGAGGGAGACTGCGTGCATAAATATGGGAAGAGATGCATAAATATGGGCTGGTTAAAACACTAAAGATATGTAGTGTGATAGATATGGAGTTGTATGTTGCTGCTGCAGCTACATTGGAATTGGTGGTCTCGGAAATAGATTGTTTTGTAACTTTGGTAGATTGTATATTTAACGTTTTGTGTGAATAATAAATTTACGTTGTTTTTATTCAATAAGTTTATTATTCTTAAATAACTCTGTTAAAAATGACATATCATAATTTAACAAAATGACTAAACGACTTGGGGATTGTATAGTTTGACTAGTTTGAAAAAATAGTTTGTAAATTTATAGTTTTTAACGCTTTGTCGGTGAAATTGTATTATTGAACTTGTGAGATTTTGTAACTTGGTAGATTGTTGCCCATTAATACCAATAAGTATTTAAATACGGTTTATTAATAAAATGTATTGTTTTAAAACTGACAGTTCCGCAATTTGAGATTGCGGGAGTATAGAAATCCGCAATCTGAGATTGCGGGAGTATAGAATGCTTTCCCATTTCCACCTATAAAAGGGATATGTAATGTGATAGATCACACATCCCGCAACACGGTGCCGGTAGTATAAAAAATGGGGGATCGTACTGAGAAGGATGAAGAGGTTGGTGGGTATTTCTGTTCTCAACCAGTCCCTAAGAAATCAAAGTGGACGGATGATATTTGGAGGCGTTTGAAGAGGTCGTCGTCATCCACGAAGGCTGGGTCGTCTACGCATATGGTAACCGAAAGGCAACCGGAAAAGGATCCTGAAAAAGATAGTGTTATAGTCCCCAAGGAAGATGAACCCAAGAATTGGTCCACAGATGCTTTAGAGTTTTACAACAACGGGGACTCCCCATATTGCTACACTCGTTTCATTACAAAAAAACTGGAAAGAAGTTTTTGGGGTGCCCTACTAGGGATGGAATCCGGCGGTCACCTGTCCTCTACTGTACATTTAACACAATATCAATTTTTATTTGTTTTCATATGTTAACATAAGTACACAGCAGATTAATTTATATTGTTATTTCCTGTTTTGCAGCATGTTGAAGCATGGACTGTAAGATTAATGCGTGTTCGACAGTCGCTGCTCTTAAAGAACCCCAATTTAAAATGCCGATGGACGGTGTTACCTCCTGATTTTTATTACTACATGCAAGATGATAAATCTACTACCCCCCTTGATTTTGCTGGACGAAAGGACCCGTATCCTCCATTTTGGGAGGTTGACTGCATCTACCTTCCTTTGTGGATTGGCCAAACAGACTGGCTACATGTCCGTATTGATATGCAAAGCATGGTGATTACTCAATACTGGACCGATAAAAGATGGAGAAATGGAAAGCATCGAGAGGTAAGGAACTACATGGAGATGCTACAGTTATATTTCAAATGGTTTCTAGAACGTATTCACTTTCGGTCAAACACGAGATACATAACGGAACGTGATATGTCCCTTGGTTTGGTTGAGACGGATGTCCTCCAAGATGAGGGTAACATTGCTAACACCGGGGTTCTTGTTTGTATGATGATGGAGAAACTAGTTAAAAAGAAATCGTTGATGAGAGACCAACAAATCACCGTAGAAGAGGCTTGTGTTAACTACCGACGCCATATGGCTGATGAACTATACAAGTGTCGTTGTGATAAGTATTGGTGAGTTATGTCTACTGTTTTGTAATATTTGCCTTGTGTTATAATAATTTTATCGTCGTGTCTATTTAATGTGTAGATGTCTTCCTAAAGATGTAAACCAACAATGCACGATATATATCACATCACGATACTAATACGATAACATAAGAAGTCGATAACCGATAACATACAATATCAAAGCAACACAAAATAGTACTACCACAAACTAGCATAGATAAAACAGATCACAAGAAATCACATCACAAGAAATCACTGTTGGCGGAATTGGCAGCTCTTTTTGTTGTGCCCAGTCAACTTACAAATGCTACATTTAGGGCGTGCTCTTGGTTGGTCTTCATGCGTAACATCCATCTCGTTATGTATCCTCCTTTGCTTCAACCTCCCACGTTTGATGGTAATTTGTGACGGGTTACCACGAATTCTCCACGTTGCCGGGTCCCAATCTCTTTTATGACCGAGGGTGTAAAAATGCCCGCTGTACTGCAACCGATACATGGAAGTGTGGTAGCGAGGATCAACAAGGTCATGAATATTCTTACGTCGCATATGGCAAACCGCTATAGCATGCGAACAGGGCCTGCGTTCTATTTGCCACTTTGCACACGAGCAAGTTCTGTTCTGCTAATGGAACTAATGGGGTGTACTGAATGTGGATCACTGCCATATAGTGGTTTACGTTCGATGCTAGATAGAACATCATTTCCATACCCTCATTTCCTGTGATGTATGTAGCCTCAGAACACCCCTCGAAAGTGTAATACATTGTTAACCTAACATTGTATGAACACTTGTCTATTTGAGTAACGAGACAAACGTGATCGAGAAAATCCGTGTATGACATTCTATGGGTCATAATAAACGTAGTTGACTCTGTATTGTAGTCAACGGTAATGTCTGTATAGAATTTGTAAGTAATAGCACCACCCCAGTAAAGTTTAACAATGAAAGGGGAAAAGGTGTCCATTAAGGAGGTGAAGGAGAGTGAGCTTTGATTGTGGATTGGTTTTAACTGAGATTAATGAACGATATTTGTAGAATTTGTGGACTAGAGATAGAGAAATCCGCAATCTGAGATTGCGGAAGTACAGAAATCCGCAATCTGAGATTGCGGAAGTACAGAAATCCGCAATCTGAGATTGCGGAAGTACAAAAATCCGCAATCTGAGATTGCGGAAGTACAGAAATCCGCAATCTGTACATAAGGAAGCCCAGAAACCATATTTCGAGTTAACTCCACATTTAAATCTTCGTGTCAAACAATGGTTATTTGCAATTGTGGTTCCGACACAATTATTCGAGTTTCAAGGAGCACAAGAAACCCAGGCCGTAGGTATTATTGTTGCAATCGCAGACCACGAAGTTGTGGCTTTGTATGTTGGGTGGAACCACCAAGGGGTGAACAGTTAAGAGCTAATCCGACTCCTAATCCGTTGAATTCCATCACCGAACAACTACAACATCTACACATACATTACCACTTTAATGATGCTCAACCTCATCGCCCATTACCAAACTTTCAGTTTTCCAATAACTCAAATGTGCGACCACATACCCAACAGGCAAGGGAGCCCCATTTAAACCACCCACCCTACCGTCACCCTCAACAAAGACCTCAGGGGGGACCTTTTGTGCCAGGTGGTCGACACACTCAGAATGATCAAGTTTCGGAAGTTGAAGACTACGCTTCAGAGGCTGATGAGTTTGGGGCTTGTTAATTGTTGTTCATTTCTTACGTTTCCTTGCTTATGTAGTTTGTCAATGTTTTAACCGTATGTGGTGTGTTGTTTTATGTAAGTTGTTTGTGTTTTCTTAGTGTTGAAACTGGTTATGTGGTTTGTTGTTTTATGTAAGGTGTTTTCTTAGTGTTGGGGCCCCTGTATCCGTCTCCCGGGCCGGGCTTTACCGGACCCGGATCGCCGAACGTGGCGTCCTTGGGTGATATAACAGTGCCGTCGCTGGTTCAGGCGTTACGGGACTTTCCGTGACACGATCCCGAGCCTCACAAAAAGCCCCGGACCTCATTTTGTTAACTTACTTTTTATTTGTCAATATAAAAAATTCTTATATTATAAAAGCCGGATGAAAATATAAAGAAAAGTTAGTGTTGAAACAGGCCCAGGGAGCCCTTTTGGGGCCCCTGTATCCGTCTCCCGGGCCGGGCTTTACCGGACCCGGATCGCCGAACGTGGCGTCCTTGGGTGATATAACAGTGCCGTCGCTGGTTCAGGCGTTACGGGACTTTCCGTGACACGATCCCGGGCCTCACAAAAAGCCCCGGACCTCATTTTGTTAACTTACTTTTTATTTGCCAATACAATTCAACAAAAAAGCATTTGATATATCAACAAACAAACCATTTCATATATCATTAGTTCATACAGAGTTATTACAATTGGGTCCACAATTAGCTTGGTTACAAAATCGTCCGTCAGTACCACATAGAGGAGGACGTCGCTCACGGTGTGGATTCCGACGCGGCTCGTTAGGGAACTCCAAAGGTACTGGTGTGTAGAAATTGGACGACGCTCCTTCGCCACCTTGATTTGGGGCCCAATAGTTAAACGATGACTGCCCGGTGTTGATGGGTGGGTTCACTGGGAAGGTAGTCTGTGGTGTTGTAATGTAACTTTGCTCATCAAACGGGTTGAATTGGCTGTTGTTTAATAATGACTCCATGAGGTTCATCTGGGAAGACCCCCCTTGGATATTCGATGTATCTTGTGGTGGGGTACCGAACTGAGCAACAAAGGAGCCAACATCAAACCCACCAAGACCATCATCAAAGAATTCATTCATTGGCGTACTTTGATGACTATCCACAGCCACTTCTTCTTCTCTTTGAACCTCCGCATTCCTTTGATTTCGCCTTCGCCTAGGCGCTCTTTGAGGACGGCTTCTGTCTGCAACCGAGGCAGCAGGGCTACCTTGAAGCCGTGAGCGGTAGTTCAAACGATCACCCACACCAAATTGCGACATGACTGATTGGGCAGTGCTTTGAATCACCCCAAGATTGGTGCTGAAGTCGGCAGGGACGGACGACATGATTTGGGACACTTGCTGGTTAATCTGCGTGTATCCCTCCATCTGTAAATTAAAAAAATTAAATATTAAAAAAGTTATCATTTAAATATACACTTTTATATATTTGAAAAGAAATCATATATATACCAGCACTTGGGCAATCCCAGCATCATCTCTGAAACCCGGTTGTGCTACCGGGATGGCCATTGGGTTCCTCATGTATCCCACGGTTCTTTCTAAGAACCATTCCATATAATCAGGATACACGGAAGGATGTGAGGTTCGTTCCCCGACCACTACGTGATTCTCGCGGTCATACCAGGACTGCACATACTCGTTATGGTCTGTTGAAAACCAGGATTCGTATGGTCTCCCAGCACGCGTCTTTTTGTGCAGCTCGCGGTGGACTTCGGGGGTAAAGGGTGGTCCCTCAGGAATCCATTGACGGAATCCGAATTGTCTCAAGACCCTGCTAGCTTGGTGGTATTCCACCACCTGAAACCACACAATGTAGCAATCCGAACACCAAGAAGCCATGCCGTCGGTGCAACTTTGCGGGAGTACCCCCATGGCTTCTTGATAGGGTCTCCAAATGAACTGTTGTAAAAAATTAATAAGAAACACTATTAGTAAAATTTAATATATTTTACTTGTAACAAAACATAAACAGTCTCATACCTGTTCGGAATGTAAATTTTGAAGTTGCGATCGTATCGCTTTTAACGACCGCGAGGCAACCTCCTTGAAACCGCGCGATCCTTTCCAGCTGTTTTAAACGAACGAGTTAGTTTATTTAATAAAAAAAATATTTTATATTACATAAGGGTGATGGAGAAAATACATACATTGCACCATACGGTTTTCCAGGCATCAACCGGGTTAAACATCGGGGAGATAGTACACTGATTCGGGTCCATGCCCACAACTGGAGTATGGTGATAGGTCCTCCAATTGTTTTATCAGTGGAGACTGCGGATTTGCACAAATTTCTGTACAAAGAAGCCAATGCAGCACTCCCCCAGCTAAACTGACCACAGGTTTCTAACGATTCGATGTGCCTTAAAAATGCCAATGATGTCCAACCGTTAGAAGAGTCAGCCAACAGTGAATTACCCACAATAATCAACACCACACAACGTGCTTGTTGTGTAACCATATTAATATCTGCCCCTTCGGGCAGTGTTTCCTTGACTTTTTGTACAAGGCTTGTTGTTCTAATAGCATTTCCAGCAAACATGCTCTCATTCGCCTCTATGCCCAACATACCTTGTACTAGCTGAATTCGATTTTCAGAGGACCATTTTTCCTCTAGTCCTGCAATTGGTGGACCGTTGACTCGCAACCCCATGAGGACGTTCACGTCCTCTAAAGTCACGGTTGTTTCACCAAACGAGAAGTGAAACGTGTGAGTCTCAGGACGCCACCTTTCTACCAACGGGGTTATTAAACCACGGTCAGCAAATAGGTAGCCAATATCAAGAACGCCACCAAAACCAGCTACTCTAACCATATTATCAACATGGGGGTTTAACGGATTATTCCGTATGTGATTATATAACGACTGATCGCCTCGCCTTATATCAAGTTCTATGGCATCGCCACCATCGTCTTCGAACAGATAAGCAGAACGATGTTGTGGCTGCAGCCATAGAAGAGAATTGTTTCTTGGACCAGGGTGTAAATGTGCCATAGTTTTTTTTAACTTGATTTTTGGAAAACAGATAACTAACAAATTTGTGTGAATTGTGAAATTATGAATGTAGATATGCCATAGAAGCTTTGTGTATTCGTTTATATAAGCTGAATTGCATTCATTCATCTTCAATGTATTCATTATTTCCTACCAAATTCACTATTGCATGCAGCTTTGCAGGGAATCTATAGCATCATGCATGAAAAAATGCTGCAAAGTGTAAGAAGAGGGTGTATCCTAGTGAGTAATTCGTAGACTTGTCAAATCGCTGCAATTACAAAACAAATGCAAACAGTTTAATCCCGCAATCTTAGTGTGCATAAACAGTAAAATGGCAGCCTATTCCCGCAATCTTAGATTGCGGGATTGCCATGTCAGCTGCTCCACGTCTTCTTCGTTGCTGCCTCGTCCAAGATGTCGTCTACGTGGCTTTCCAGATCATCAATCCCGCAATCTTAGATTGCGGGAACACCAAATACATAAACTTGTTTCTGACACATACCAATTGTGCAAATTTTGTTGAAAAATACGCTAGTTCTGCAAAAATCTCCATGAATATGCTCCCAAAGGAAACCATAGATTCTTGGTTTTTTTTCTTTTTTTTTAATGCGTGTTAAATATAAACAAGTTTTATAATGAGAAGTGAAGAAAAACCCCATTAATGGCATTTTCCTAGTTAATGTAAGTAGAATGATGAATTAGAGTAATAATAATTACGCTTTGTTATAACTAAAAATTATTACACTACAAGATAAAGTAGAGGAATAATAGTTAGGCAACTTGTGAAGTGAAGTGTAGCATAATTAGTATTTGTTATTACTCTAGTGCATATTTTAAAAAGCATAATTATGTTGGTTGTACTTCACAGGCTAATAGTTATTTGTATTTGATCCTACCATTACAAAATACTTAAATATTTGAGTTACTAAAAGTAAAAAAAGCAAGATGTTCCTAATACCATCTAAATTACCCAATATAATGTCAAATGAGTCACAATTCATATACATTTTTTCTAGTTTGTATAATATATTATATACCTTTATATGTTTTAAGAGGATTGTATATTATGTACTGAAAAAATTTACGTATAAAATATACATGATGACATTGAACACCAATGTGATCCGAATATAAACAAGATCAATAGTAACCATTTTGCTACTTAAACAGCAATGTGATCTATTTTATATCTCTAACTGCATTAAGATAGCAGTTGATAGTAGCATCCAAAGTGGTAGACAACTATACAAGTAGATAGCATTCTCTTTTGCTTAAACTTCACTAAAACAAGACTATTTTATGACGCTATAAAACAAATACTGATAACATTTGCAGATAATAAGTTTTCAGATTCTGCTTCAATCATCAGCCGGGAAGTCCTCATCAGACGCGTTGTCAAGAAACGAGCCTAGAGTTTTCCTTAAAAGGCTGAATGTTTTGTCATCCTATGAGAAAAGACACCATCACTTAAGTTAGAGACTGGAACGGGGTGGTAGAGGTAGCGAAATTGATCGGTTGGGTAATGGATCAGAACGAGTATGTTTTTTGCCCGTCAAAATAGATCGGGTCAGGTTGACCTAAAACACTTACTGTTAACAATTTTTTTAATAATAATAATCAGTATTAGTTCTATGCATGAAAACACACTTTAAGCCAGCTTTTGACCCCTTCCTGTTAAGCTATATTCTTGCTTACCCACTTGACCCATTAGAGATTTGACAAAACCTGATTAGCCCATTCATAAGTCAACCGGTTGAAATAAAGAGGAGATATGTAACCTGCTTCTTTTTCTTCAGAGACTCTTCCAGTTCAGCAATTTTGGTTGCACAAGCCTTTTCATGCTCAGTTATCAAGTTCTTTTCTTTCTTTCCTGGGTGAAACATGATAGTATTTTTAGTGACAGTAGTCTTGATCAGATTATCGGATAAGTGCAGTAAATTGCTTACTGTTTTGTTCATATTTCATGAGCAGTTTCTCCTTGTCATCTTCGTATTTTGAAATGATATCTGTTGTTTTAACAGCACAGTCATGGTTAGGAATCAATCATTAATGAAAGAATAAATTTTATGGTTAGGACTAAGGATGTCTAAATGAAAAATATGATTGGAATGTCTAATGAAGGAAACTTACCGCTTACTAAATGTTTGGGTTGAAATAGGTCAGTTTCAAG
The DNA here is from genome assembly GCA_032199755.1 of Ambrosia artemisiifolia. Classification (NCBI taxonomy): domain Eukaryota; kingdom Viridiplantae; phylum Streptophyta; class Magnoliopsida; order Asterales; family Asteraceae; genus Ambrosia; species Ambrosia artemisiifolia. Next base: position 16,886,214 of record CM063519.1, read on the forward strand.
TACGGGTCAAACATATTGGGTCGGGTTGGGTTGACACGCTAATGCACTTTTGTCCATTCTTAAAAGAATAACGAATTTGTTAATTATGATATTACATTAATAATTTAAATCCTTTAGTCAAGATCTGAGGTTGGCATAATAATAATACACTTTTGACAACTTTCAGCCATTTGACCATTTCCCTTTCATCTAAATCTTCTTATTTAACCCATTCACAAACCAAATCACCATTCATAAGTTGCTAGGTCAAAATTCACAAATTTGCCACTTCTTGATAGTTGTTTTCATGTTATTAGGGTTGAAAACCATTAGGCACGGTTGCATTCATAGTTAAAACAATCACATATTTAGATTACATGCAAAGCCTACCTTTTTCAAATTGGAGATTAAAAGATCAGAATTTCAATAAACACCATTGGTAAAAGGTCATCAAATTAATTTTTAAAGCACTAAACCCTGAATATTTTCATCATTTGTCAACTTTTATGCTCGATTTACAGATTTAGTAAGTATTCGGTACCTTTGAGAGCCTGAAAATGTGAGTTCTTGTCCTTGCTGAAAGTTTCATAAACTGCTTGAAACTTGGCAGCCTCATTCTTCAGCAAGTTCTCACACTGCAAATTTTATGAAGTTGATAAGCATTCATGCAGAATTCTAAGAAGAAACCTGTTTAAGTATATCATTCTCTATGCAAACCTCTTTGGAGCTCTTTGATAGTGCCTTGGCAAAGTTTTGCCTGAAATTTGCATAATAAGTAAGTTTACAATAATTATGGAATTAGTAAATCAAGACCATAATATAGACATCTGGATACCTTTCTTTCTCTAGTTTGGATTTCAACTCATCGAACTTAGACCTGATTTCTGTAGCAACACTGATTAAAAAAGTCAAAACCGATCAGTCTCAATCAATTTGAGTGATATATACTAGATAGTCAAAAATATGCAACTACAAAAAAACAATATATCAAAGACTACATTATGATCATTTTAGTGGGAATTCAAATATATTACTCACAGTTTTGTATATTTTTCCTCTAGTTGAAAAGTCATTTACCGTGTTCACTGGTGACTCACAGACAGAGGGTGATTCGTCATATGTAATTGAAAAAGGGGTCAGAAGAGGTTTTTCCAAACAATAAAAAATAGCTTGGATTCATGTACTCGGTGCTTATGGGATTGGACAAGGTCATTACTGAAACAAGTATGACTGCTAATTTCAAAACTGAAATGAGTTGAGACTCACTAAAGTTCTCTCTAGAAAAACTACTATAACATGTGTATATGAAAGACACAAAAAGATGAGCATCTTAATGCTAAAAAAACAAAAAAAATACTATTATTACCTATAGTTGTTACAAGTTCTGTACTTCTCTTACAACTGTCAATCTAAATGTCCTAGTAATAGGTTTCTAGATCGATGATTTCTAGTCACAATAAGGTTTGCATATACTATGCTGATATTCCTTGTAAACATATCAGACATCATACACAATGCCTCTTTCTTCCTAACCACATCAGCTTTCCCAGTCACTTGAACAGGTTTTCTCATCCACGTTGTTCTTCAAACACAGACTACTCCGTCTGATTTGGTTTGGGTTGTTGGGGTGTAAGTTGAAGCCTGGAGATTGAAAACTTGAACGAGTATACAAGATAATCTGGATTTGAAGAACAGCATGGATGAGAAAAATCCGAGTGATAGGAAAGTCGTTGGACTGGGAGGGACCGTTAGGTGTTTTATGTTTGTACATAATGGTTAGTAAATTATGAACAATAATGCACAAATAAAGGTGCAAAAGGAAAGTTGGTAGCGTTTAACTGTCTATCTGGCTTTGTGAAGGGAAATTTGGCTTTTGTTCGAGTTGCATAAGCATGTCAAATATGCATTCAGAGGTTGTTACAGAATGATCAGGAGATAAACAGAAATATGCATCATCTTTAACTAGAAGAAGGGGTTTATTATGGTGATCATAATTCATAAGAAAGTACAGAACATGGTAAGGAAACGCAAAGTCATTTAACTGCTAAATTTAATGTTACTTGACCTTTCACCGCAATGAAAGCTTAAAAACCAACAAAAGATCAAACTCTATATGCTCAACAAGATTACTATGGCCAAGAGATAATAATCAATAATTTTGTGTGTGCTTAGATCCAGATTTGCTTCCAGGTAAAAATACATCCTCACACAAGTGAAATAGCTGAAAATCTACTAATAAAACATAGCTTAAGGAAAGGAGATAAGGAGATCAATAAAGAGCAATTTCACTTCAAGGAATCCCAGAGTCATGTTGCTACAGAGTATGTATATTATTATGCAGATCCACTTAGCAAGAGTATGTATAAACTAAGAAACTAACAGATCCTGGAGGCTTTGAAGTTTGAATCGTTATTTTACTCACATATTTGCTTAGTTTTGCAACCGCATATATACAAGAGATACGAGAAGATATAGATTATTAGTTACAACGATTTCAAATATATCCTTAACCTAAACTTCATAGAAAATCACACTATCCAACAGCTTGTGTACTAATCAAATCAAAACAAAACTAAGCAAATAACAGAAATCACCTCGAAATCGTCTCCTCCTTTTTCTTCTGCCCGTCCTTCTGCGCTTTCTCTTTAATCTGATGTAAAGCGTTCATCAAACCTTTTATGTCACTGCAAATGTTAAAAAACAATTGTCCAAACTCAAAACCTAACCAGTCCGATACTAATCTCTTATTCACACAAAATAAGCACCGCTATGCCTATATCAAACAATAACACACAGAAATAACCAAAACTATATTACACCTTTAGATCACTTCAAATTTCAAAAACAGTTTCCCTAACTCAAAATCCACAACAATCTGATATTAATTTCTTACTTACAGAAATAATCAACACTATATCAGTTCAAGTTTCAAACTCAAAATCTACAACAAGCTGATATTAATTTCTTACTTACATAACTAATCAACATTATATCAGTTCAAATTTCAAAAACAGTTGTCCGATCTCAAAATCTACAAGCATCTGATACTAATTTCATAATTCCAGAAACAATAAACACTACATCACATAAAAACTTCAAAAACTAACAGCAATAACATGTGATTAAATATCTCTTCACTAACAGCATGTAATCCACATAACCTAAGCAATTTCGCAATCAATAATAATAAACCGAGAGTTTATTTCTTCTATTACACAGAAACTTCAAAAAAACAAGGCAATAACACGCAATATAATCTCTTCAGTAACAACAACGCAAAATAACCGTAACCTAATTATTTTCGTAATTGAAAACAAAAATCACGCAAAAACATCAATAACACGCAATTAATATGATATAATAATATCTCTTCAGTAACAACAATATAAAATCCACGTAAGCTAACTATTTTCATCATCATCATCATCATCATCATCATCATCATCATCATCATCATAATAATAATAATAATAATAATAATAATAATAATAATAATAATAATAAAAACAATAAAGGCCGATATTATACCTAGATATATCGGCATCGAGATCGTCGTCGAAGGACGGCCGCTGCTTCTTCGGACCTCGTTGCTTTGGTTTATTAGCACCGAAGTTGAAACCGTCTGCTTCATCTTCTTCTTCTAACATAACTCCTTTTAGTTCAGTGTCTGGAGTTACTGATTCGATCATCTTCTTCTTCCTTGAAGAAGATTTTGGTGGAGACATTTTTTAAGAGAGGTTTGTGTGTGAGAAAGAAGAGGTTTTGGCGCTCTTTTCAAATTTTGTATTTGCGTGTTCAGTTTGTATGAGATGATTGTTTCGTTGTTATATATAGAAAATCGGTTGGGTGTAACCGTATAATTATTTAAATAATAGTTCATCCGGACCATTTTAAATGTCTATTTTTCTATTTTTTGTTGTCTTAAATTAAATGTTTATTTCTAAGCAATTTTCACTTTTGCCCATAAAAGACAAAAAACAATCAAAGATTTAAAATGATAACTTGAGGATATTATTATCATTTTACAACATACAATCAAAGATTTCTTAATTTGTTTATTTGTGGGCCTATGACATCTAAAATGTAAAACATGTATAAAGGGAAAACTGATACATTTAATCGAAATATATGTCTACATAAAGGGTTAAATTTTACCCCTAGTCCGTTACGGTTAGGTCGAAACGTAGAACTGGAAACTTACATAAAATAAGTACAAAAATGTATTACATTTTACATGACTTGTTTTTTAAAAAAATGTTTACGTTGAGATGTAGACCAACTTGAATTTATATCAACACGTAAATAAAAACACGCACGTAAAATAGTTTTTTTAGGTAAAAGAACAAAATTAGTAAACCTGGAACCATAGAAACTCGTGTGGGTCAAAATGATATTTTACAAATTTCTTAAACACGACGACAAATTAGTTAGGGATAGTTTGAGTTAGATAAAAAAAATGCAATTTCAAAAGTTGAGGGTGGTTGTAAAATGCCCAAAAAATGTATTATATTTGATATGACTTATTTCTAAAAATATAGTGTACTAAGTGTATACCAACTCGAATTTATACTGACGCATAAATAAAAACACCCACGTAAAAAATTTAGGCAAAGGAACGAAAAGGAACCTTGGTTGCTCGTCGATATGATGAAGCTTGGGATAGAAATGAAAGCCTTCGTTTCTTTCCGACCAGACAACTCTCACAAAGTCGTGACTTGTGATTTATTCATGTTTAAATGTCTAAGGTTGGTGAAATTAGGGCTGTTCAAATCGCTCGCCGTTCGTGGCTCGCTCGTCGCTCGTTCGGAAAATGCTCGAAAAATGCTCGCTCAATCTTCCGCTCGATTGTATATGAGCGATCGGCTCGGTTCGGTTTGTAAATGAGCCAAGCACGAGCAAAGGTACGCTCGGCTCGGTTCGGTTCGGCTCGAATAAATTTTTATTTAATTAATAATAGATATGGACACAATTTATAGATAAATTTATGGTTTCATATATAACATTCTATTGGATTTGACTCAGTATAGGACTATATGCTAATAAAATATAATTAGCCCACTTAACTCAATAAAAAAATTTAACACTAGATTTAATAGTAAAACAATAACTCATGAGGTGACAGTCTTGACTTCTTTATGTTATTAGTAGCTCATCGCTAATTGTTGCTTGATATCACACCTACGTCATAATGCAACAACTGTTCTCTGACGTATGCTCATCACCTCTCCAGCCTCATCCTTGGAAACTACGAACTCAATATTAGTGTTATCATCGGACATTTCGATCTTAGTTGTCACCCGACAATGAAAACATCGAAGGAAACATCGCAATTTTATGATCATCCTATTACCCTCCGCTCGATTCTCGCTCGGAAAATTTGCGCTCAAAGAATGCTCGTTCGATTTTTGGCTCGATTGTAAATGAGCCGCTCTGCTCGGTTCGGTTTGTAAATGAGCCAAGCATGAGCAAAGCTCCGCTCGGATCGGCTCGGCTCGTGAACAGCCCTAGGTGAAATAACATGAAGACACATGTTATAGAGTCGGTTTTGGGATCTCTTGGCCTTTATTAATGCTGCTCCTAGCTGACCGGTCATAGAGCTTGAGATAACCATTCTTTATATGTGTCTTGCATCCAACCTCATCGAACTGGCCCAAACTTAATATGTTGTTACATTAGTCGGGAATATAATAAACGTTGGTGATAAGTCTTTCGTCGCCATTTTTACACTGCAAAACAAATCGACCCTTTGCCTTTGATTTTTACTGTTAAACCGTCTCCAAACTTCACACGTCCCACCACCGTTCTTGTTTTCTGTTGTGGCAATATTAATAGGAAGTAACATGACTGGTGAGGAGTTCAACTTCTTTATTAATTTACACCTTTTCTTCAATCGTTGATCCAAGTGTTTTGAACTAATGCTGTCAGCCTCCTTCATGTTCAATAACTCAAACTCTCGATTAAGAGTCTGAATACGCGTCTGTTGTACCCTTTCAGCACCAAGATAATTAACGAACTTTAAGGGTGTTCCACACGTCCTTAGCCTCCTTGTGATCTGCAACTTGCAGCAGCATTTCTTCCAGCAACGCTTGGAAGATTCCATATTCCCTACACATCCATGAACGATTCCATCTTTGATCGCCTAAAGAGGTATAGTTTGTGGTACTGAGTAACAAACATTGGTACGATGTTGTTCCACCTCTTTCTCTGATTTGAATAACTTCTAAATTGGAGTTTCGACTTCCTATGGTATTGTGGTTGTTTGTATCAGCCATACAGATTGCTGGCCAGAATGATTTTGATCAGATTTTGGGCTGGAACAAAGGTGACGACTATAAACGGATTGACTCCTTTGACCTTTATGATTGACTACTACCATAATGTTTTGCTTGATCAGTTTAACCAACTCTGATACCAATTGTTGGTCACAACTAGATTGAAAATAAACTTTGAACCAGAAAACGTACGAAACACCAGATTTTGGGGAGACAACGACCGACCCTTTTCTGTTTTATATAATTTATAGGTTGTTGATTTTTGTTTAAATAGATAGTAATATCTCGATAAAGAAATTTTTGTTTAACAGTTTATAAGTTATAAAAAGAAAAGAATTGCTGTTTGTCTCCCCAAAATATGGTGTTTCGTTTTCTGGTTCAAAGTTTATTTTCAATCCATCTGTGACCAACAATTTTAGTGCCATACTACATTGGAATGTATCAACCTTAGCATGACAAAGCAATCACAATACTAGAACTCTAGAAGAACTATGTATCATGATCGTAGGTGATAGAAACGTCCACAAAAATCATGCGGGTGGTGTTCACGGTGTCAATTTACAAGTAGGATATTGTTGACCTACTAATGTGAGAAACACAACCTATTATGTCATTTTTTTTATGATCAAGATGACACTTATTTTCATGAACAACGAATGTTCGAAACCAAGAAGTCCCAAAGATAATGGGTCTACACGAACGGGTGATAATAAACTTGAGAACAAATATTGAAGTCTCGACGTGGCAAAGGACGCTAATGAGAGAACGACGAAAAAAATGAGTCATAAGAAAAAGGGGCACAGAACTCCCAAGAATATAAATTACTAAATCATTTTAATAATTTAGTTATTATATTAAATTAATCGTTTTTATTGTGTATTTTCCTATAAATGCCGAATTTAATATTTTATTATTTTTTTGGGTTAAAACTTTAGTTAAGTCCATTAGAATGCAATTTTACATTAGGATAACAGACAAGCAACAAGTTGCGCCGCTATCCCTTTCTGAATAGCGAAACTTAATCTACTGATGGTAACATATATATATATATATATAGGATTTGGTTCAAATGAGAACCTTTCCCCAAATTGAGAACTGAGAGAACCATTCTGGGGCACACATTTCTCTAAGGCAAAAAAAAAAAAAAAAATTTTTTTTTTTTTTTTTTTTTTTTGCAAAAATCGCTGCTTTATATGTAAGAAAATTTTTTTTTTATTTTTTTTGTATTTTTTTTTTCAGTATACACATGTGTATAATTGCATTATACACATATGTATAATGCAATATACACATATGTATAACTGAAATATACACATATGTATAGCTGAAAAATGCTATATACACATATGTATAATTGCTATATACACATATGTATAATTGACATATACACATATGTATAAATGAAAAAAAAAATTTCCTTGCATAAAAATGTGCGATTAAAGCAAAAAAAAAAAAAAATTTTTTTTTTTTTGCCTTTATATGAAATGTGTGGCCCAGAATGGTTCTCTCAGTTCTCAAATAGGGGTTGGTTCTCTTAGGATCCCTACCCTATATATATATATATATATATATATATATATTCTGATTTTGGTTTTGTTTAAAACATATCTAGGTTCTTTTTGATTTTGGTACACAATCTCGTCCTGCCAAACAATATATTTCATATGGTTTTCATTTACCAAATATCAAGGAAACATGAAACACTCATGTCATTTGTGTTCTTGCTTGCACCACCCTAGATATCACCTTTATTAATGCAAAAGAGAAACAAAACAATATAACAAACAAACAGTCATATAGAGTTTCACTAATAAAAAAACTAAAAAAGACAGCATCTATCAATAAATCCCTATAGGTAAGAACTAGGATTAAAGCAGCAATGGCAAGACTTACCAGTCAATGGGCTTGCATAGCCATATTAGCTCTTATGGTCTCAACACTCACCATGGCAAACATGGTCAAGCCGGCCATATCACGTAAGCTCAAGATGGACACAAACGGTGAACCTGAAACTACCAAGTTTCAGGCAAGTGACACGAAGGGTATAGTAACTGGACCCCAGCACTCACAAATGGATAATACTGAAGCTGTTGCTAGCTATTGGGGCGGCAGCACCCCAGATAGAGGCATCTTTGGAGGTGGTCAGGGTAGTGGTGGCGCCTCCCTCGGGTTTCATAACATATTCCCATTTCCTGGATTCCCATTTGGCATTATTGTGCCACAGGTGTCCATGTGGGGACAGGGAGGCGGGTCTGGAGGGGTAAATAATAATCCTAGTAACGGAGGCGGATATGGAGGGGCAAATAATAACCCTGGTAACGGAGGCGGGTATGGAGGTGCAAATGATAATCCTGATAACGGAGGCGGGTCTGGAGAGGCAAATAATAATCCTGGTAACGGAGGCGGGTATGGAGGGGCAAATAATAATCCTGGTAACGGAGGCGGGTATGGAGGGGTAAATAATAATCCTGGTAACGGAGGCGGGTATGGAGGGGCAAATAATAATCCTGGTAAGGGTGCAAACTGCCAATGTACCAGTAACTGGTTTCCAATGCACTATGTTCTTACTCCTGTCTACGTTCAACCTACGGGCCCTAACTCCCTAAATAATATGAGACCAGATGGTCCCGGTGTCGTGGCTCTGGGCCCACCACGTAACTAGTATGGAAATTACATTACACTTTTCTAGCTGTTATATTGTTTGGGTATAAGTAAGTGTTTTCAAGGTGTGTTGTGTATCATGGGTGTTTTATAGAGTTTCCATATAGCTTTTATAAACGTGAAAAAACCAATTTATCAAGAAATATTAACAAGAATTGTACGTATGGTATATTCATTTGATATAAGCAACTGTACAACCGTAATTTGTTGGACTTTCCTGTTCAAACTTAAAAACACGCGGGTGTTTTTTTAATATTTGTAACGCAGACTCCTTAACAACACCAGTACCCATCCCATGAATAATAAAGAGAACCGAACCTGGCCCGGATGTACTAAGAGCCAAGTTAAGGTTGTGAGATGCTTCCTCGACTCGCATACCGCGTAAATCAACCGTGTTTTTTGATGTCTGCACTGCTGGTCCATACACAACCTCTTCACTGTTCTTAACATCTGATAAATTCTTGAGGCTTTTAATCCTCTGTCCCTAAGAAACACACACATAGATCTCATCTGTCAAGCAATTATTTAACCAAATAACTGTTTTGCTAATTTGTGTATTATTATTGTTTGACTAAATACCTGCTTTTTGATTTGTGATTGTGAATTTGGTGTTGGAGATGCATCACTACTCTGAAAAGCTCTCATACCACTTACATTCGCTCGAACTCTAATTTTACCATATTGGACGAGAGCGGTGCCATCAGTGCCAGGTGGCTCAACTATAGTGGCTAATTTATTACCTAATTCCCTCACAATGACTTGGTCCCCAACATTCACTGAAAGGGAAGAGCCATCCGCTTCTGTTGCGGATGATTCTTCAGTATAAGAGTGCGCTTCGACAATTGATGAAATGGCTAATTCGGATTCCTTAAGAAGTGCATTAAGCTGATCAATACTAGCAGTTGCAATTTTTGCTTCATATTCCTTCACTATTGTCTCTAACTGAGATTTCACGGTGATTATTTCTTTTCGTATTTTTTGAGCTTCTTTTGCCTTGAGAGCAGCCTCACGCCTAGGAAGATCGTTTGCCTCGTCCTTAATCTTCACAAAAGATTAACATAAAAAAGTAGACGAAAAAAGTTAATAACCAAAATATTAGACGTGACGATGGTCGATGGAAATAGTGGTGGGGGGGGGGGGGGGGGGGGGGAGGTCAAACAGTGTTGGGTCAAGACACATGTTTTTCCATGTAGGCCTGGTGGGGTAAACAAATTTAATTATATTAATGTCTGCACTCTGCAGTGTTGAATTATAAGATTTAGTGCACTAAAATTTAGAGGGTTGCGGGTTGGTGGGTTAATATCGCCAAACCCGAAGACGACCAGTTTAATTAGTAGTGTCTGGAAAACTCATCCCTAAACCAGACATGCTTAACCCATGTAACCAGAAAACATGTGTAACCTGTTTATCTAAACAGGTTGGCAGGTTAAGTGGGTTGCAAACAGGTTGAAATTTTGTATTGGGTTCTAAAGGCGTTGGCAGAACTGTCATTTTTTTTAGTTTCAACTTTAAATGAATTGGTGGGTGGACCTTTTTATCCACAACCCAATCCTTACTTGGCCCATTTATTATTTGGGGTTGACAACTCAATCCATTATGAACCAAACCGTTTAGACCCAACACTAGCATGCTTATTCTTGTGTCGGATTCAACCCAGCTGACCCATTTCCTTTTAATCTAACCTTTTCATTTTAACGGTTTTGACCTGGTGGAAATATAAAACATAAGTAACTAAGTTACAGTTACCACTTCTACTGTTCTAAAAACATCAAACCAAGAAGTCATACCTCATTATAAAGATCCATAACATTTGAATATATATGTGCAGCTCTGTTTGCCTGAACTTCTAATCTGTTCTTTTCTTCCATTAATGATTGGTAAAGCAAACCTTTGCGCTTCTCAGCCTTATCAGGCATCAACCTTTTAACCCATGTTTCTGCCCGTGCAACTACTTTTTCATCAAAACCTATTGATTTAGCAATATTCAATGCATTTGATTCACCTGTGCTTCCCCAAAGTATCCTGTAAGTAGGTTGTAAAGTCTGCAAAGAAAACTCCATAGCTGCATTCTCATATTGAGAATCTTTCTTTTTCAAGAGAGACAAATCTGCATAATGTGTAGTTGTGACTGCTAAGTTGACTCTATCTTTAAGATACTCTAATATGCTGGTAGAAAGTGCCACGCCTTCTGATGGGTCGGTCCCACTGCCAATTTCATCGATGAGAATGAGTGATTCTTTAGTGGTCACTTCCAACATCTTGCAAATCCGTGAGAGGTGACCACTAAAAGTTGAGAGACTTTGCTCCAGAGACTACAATAAAAGGAGGAGATTATCATAATGTAATATAATACCAACTTACCTACTCAGTTTTATTTTGGTACGTATTCAAACAGGTCGAATTGGTTTGAGTTGACCCAAAACACTTTTTTCCAAATAGTTTCTAAATTTTTGTAAAAGAAATCACTATGACAAATATGTAGAATCAATAGGAAGAAGGTAAGAGTATTACCTGACTGTCTCCAATATCTGCCAGAATAAAATCGAACCATGGAAGGATAGGGTGATTTCTAGAAGGCAAAAACATGCCAGCCTTCAACATAATAGATGCAACTCCTAATGTTTTCATGGAAGCAGTTTTACCGCCAGTGTTAGGTCCCGATATCACAACTATCCTTGTTTCATGTTCAACTTTGATGTCAATAGGAACAGGGAACGTCAAAGGTTGACCCATCACTCCATTTCCCTTGCACCACATAATTGAATTACCAGATTTTGAAGTCACATGATCCGTTAAACTTCCCAAAGATGTCTCAAGAAGCAAAGGATGCTGAATACCTTCAATATTTATAGATAAACCGCCATTCTCAAAACCACCTGAACTTATAACTGGACACTTTCCATTCATCCACCGAGCATGGGCAGCTCTTGCTATTGCAAGATCAACTTCTAGAACTCTGTCTAATAAGTATTTAATCTCTGAACCCGACTGTGCAATTTCAGACGTAAGCAATCCCAAAATAGCTTGCTCCTCGGCCCTTTCTGCATTTGAAAGTCTAACTTCCATGTTGTTTAAGTCAACTGCGTCTCTGGGTTCCATAAAGTAAGTTGCTCCAGAGCTACTAACATCCAAAACAACACCATTTGGCAGCAATGACTTATGAGAAGCCTTGACACCAACACACATCCGTGATCGACGTTTGGTCACCAACGGTTTGTCAATACCACCAGCTTGATAAATCTTAGTCGATATATCTTTTAGCAGAGAGTCAAGATCATCCATATTACTCTTTCTTTCTAACCTAATAATTTCCAAATCTTCACTCGCTCTGTCGAGTATAATCGAGAACTTACAATCTATACAGTAGTCTATTTTCTGCTCCAGCTCCGTTAAGAAATTGCAATTCTGAAGAATTTCAAGCAGAGGATAGTACCTGTGTTAATGCAATTAAGATGATATCCAACAAAACTACTTTGAACTGAAACCGTATGTATGCCATGTAGCATTTCAGTGGTCAGTTGTACTCTGAATTTAATGGTTCTGATCAGGAGTTAACACTTAACAGATTCTTATGTTGACCATAGTGCTAACGTAAGGTGCAATTTAATTAGGGAATTCTAAATGTGACAGGTTTACCAAATTTTTGAAATTACAAATTGTCAAATACATGTTGAAACTAAGGGGTTGTTTGGCAACCTTTGCTCCATTAAGTGTTGAGACCATAAGAGGCTTGACAAGGTAAGAGACTCTGAACCAGCAAGAGTACACCGATATGGTGGTGGTTGGTTGTAGAGGAAGTGGTTGTGGGTCGAGGAGGTGCTGCGTGAGTGGCCGAATAAGGGTTATGAACATAGATGAAGGGATAAATAGGTAAAATTTTCATTCAGCGTCATTTTGATTTCTGATGAACCAAACACACTAAATGCTGACTGATTTAGATGTAGCCTCTTAGTGTAATCATTAAGAGGCTACCAAAGACTACAATAGAAGTGTAAACTATGTCAATCACTTAATTTAATGGTTCAAACGAGTGTAACTTGGGCTAGAAATGGAATTACGGGGCTAGAACCAGTGGATGGAAAGGTCGGGCAGGATCATATGCCAAACACCTCCGGCGATTTGGCCTGGCTGTCAAGCCAAATTCCACCAGTTAGGGTTCAAATGTCATCAACCAGGATTTTTCCCCAAAATTTTCAACTTTCAACCAGTAGCGATTGGCATAATTTATGTGGATATTTATATTCTTAATTTTAGCATTCATTTGATAAGTTGCAATTTCAAAAATTTGCCAAACCTATCACATTTGGGGGCTCTTTATCATTAAGTGTGTTTGGTTCACTAGAATAACACCTCTGAATCAGGCGGCATGCCTCTAACCTATTAAGTTTCAAAATGACGTTGAATGAAATTTTACCCCTTTGTCCATTCACCAATGTTCATAAACCTGACCCGGCCACTCACGCACCGCCTTCTCGACCCACCACCACAAAGGCGTACTCTAACTGGTTCAGCTTTACTAGTTCAGAGTCTCTTACCCAACCTGGCCTCTTATTGACTAAACACCTAATGACGCAAAGTTGCCATAATCCCCTTAAAGTTCTTATTACTAATATAAACTAACACAAAACACAATGTATAGTGTATACCTATCCGACTCCTCTTCAATCTTCTTCAACTGTTGAAACAAACTCCTAGCAGACCTTAACATCCGCTTCACCGCACAAATCTCTGGTATCGAAAGCAACCGACCAGACACCGAACACTCAACAAGCCCCGAAACATCATCAATTCCATCAAAATCAGGCGGCATATTAAGATGAAACGCAGCAGAGGTCTGATCCAAAAGCCTCCGGCTCTCCTCAACGCTTCGGCCAATAACAACCCGACCGTTTCGGGCAGCGGAAGTGCCCATGGTGGTTGAAGTGAAGGCGGAGACCTGGTTGCAGATGGAAGGCCATTCGAGTGTGATTAAGGTTTCTTGTTGGAGTGAGTCAGCGAGTTTGGGTAGGTGAGTTGGTGAGTCGGCTGAGCATTTGAGTGAGTTGGAACGAGTGGTGGGGGTTGGGTTTAAGGGTTTTATGGGGGAGATGAAGAGGGAATTGCAGAGATTCATTGATGAATGGTTGTTTGGTTTCTGTTAATCTTATCCATGTTGGTGGAGGGAGGGAATAAGGGGAGCGGTTCCTTTGCAATTCAAGTGGAACACCCTATCAAGTGCAAAGAGCCGGGCCCGAGCTTTAAAAGTTACGCGAGTTTGAGCTCAAGCTTGGCTCGTTGGAGATTTGTTTTTAAAGCTCAAGCTCGGCTCGTTAAAAATTTCTTAAGTTCGGACTTGGCTCGTTTACTATCTATTAATTAATATATTAAATAAAACATATATAAATAATACACTCGGAGCTTGATAAATGAAGCTCGGCTCGGGCTCGTTTGATAAACAAGTATAAATGAGCGGGTAAATATTATTAAATATTAATAAAACTAATTTTATACTTAAGGCTCGACGAGCCTGACGAACTTCACGTCAGGCTTAAGCTCGGGTTTGATTAATAAACGAGCTTTGTTTTATGCTTAAGCTCAGCTCGGGCTCGATAAGGCTAAGCTCATTTCGAGCTTTTTACCTAGCCGAGATCGAGTAGCTCATGAGCTGCTCAGCTCGTTTGCACCCCTACTCTTAAGTGGTTTTTGGGTGAGCATACTACTATAGCGGTATCTGGATGATTTTTTCAATGGGAGATCGTTGAGTGAAGTTTTGTTAGTTGTTCGTGACAAAATGTCATATTATAAGTCAGGGGTTTTACCATAATGGGCTTTTAGGCGTGGCGTTCCTTTGGGATTGATGATGGGTCGGGTGATATAGCTGACTTGAGTGGTCTTTGGCCTATAAATGTAGGCGGTGGCAGGGCTTTATTGGACGTTAAAGGGTCTGCGAATCTTTGATACATGTCACAGGTTGCGTGGTGCATGCTTGCTTGTATGCAGTGTAGGGCTGCAAACGAACTGAACTTTCAGCAAACAGTTCATGAACCGTTCGGCGGGAAGTTCGTTTGTGTTCGTTCGTTTAATAAATGAACGAACATGAACAAAGGCTGCGTTCGTTCGTTTATGTTCATGAATGTTCGGTAACGTATTCGTTTGTGTTCGATAGCTTAAAAGGTTTTTAATTTCTATAATTTTTTTATATTCTTTTATTTTTATTTATTTAACCAAATAAATAATTTATGTAAGGTAAATATATGGCTATATGATATCAATAACCCTACTTTTAGTATCCACGCTCATTGCTCAATATATGTTTCCACGTTCTAGCACCGACACCCTCCACATGTTTGGATAATTAGGTTATACTTTGATGAGTTGATCTAATTAATGTCTTAATGTATGTAAATTCAATCTGATTCGAAAGTTAATATATGTTCGTTTGTGTTCGTGTGCGCTCATGAACAAAATTAACAAACGAACACGAACACGAGTGTTTCCTTAACAAACGAACACAAACAAAAAATTTCGTTCGGTAAGTGTTCATGAACTGTTCGTGAATAAATAATTTCCTTAATGAACGAACATGAACAAGGCCTTGTTCATGTTCGTTTGCAGCACTACTGCAGTGGCCAGTGTTGTACGCTTGCATATTGTTTGTGTTTTTACTCAGCTATAACTTGGTTTTCTGGTAAATTATGCCAAAAGAGATTCCATCTAGCCAATACATTTTATAGGCCCAAAAAACTAAATTGACGGACTTTACCAACCAACCAAACACTCAGTGGTTCAATTAAGCCATAAGCCCGCAACCAATTAACAAAAAATTATGGTTTCATTTCGCACTTGGTGTGACCCAACCGTATTAACCCAACAAATAATCAACAAGTGGTCATGGACTAAAACAAGCCTGACTCATACACTCTTCTGTTAAAAAAAACTACAGGAGGCATTAGCAATCAAAACCATGATTATGTTAATATTTATGATGTACAAGAAACCAATTTTCTTCACCTATGATACTTGTTTATCCTCTTCCGTTCGGTGATCCTATAATGTATACCAGTTGAATTTGGATCTAAAGCTGGCTGTGATATCTCTAACCCCTCTGATTTAACGCAAATATATTCAATAAGATTTGATTACTACTTCATTCTTGGAGGGTAGATTGAGACTTCCGATTCATGATTTAAGATCATTCCACCCGCCATATGAATAGTACTAGAGGCCGAGTAATATTTGAAAAACTAAACATAACCGATTACTTAGGTATACCAACTCTACCTTTTAGGATAAAAATGCTTAGAGAAAAATATAATCATGAATGGATATAGCAGCTGGATGCATAAACCGCTTTGCAAATCACCTGAAATAAAGTCAAAATCTAATGAACAACCAATTTAGATGAGGCAAATATTATGATAATACCATTAACCACAGAAATGAACCATAGATTCCTCTAAAAGTCCTTACCACTTTGGAAGTTCTGAGCTACAATATGTATGTCGTTGCCCCACTCAAGATCTTCCAACTTCCCATCGTAAATCTTTATCGAAAATGGATGTTAGACGTTAGGCAAGGTGAAAAATAATTGATCATTGCACCCTTCAAACATTACGCATCTGGTTCAGACGTTAGGCAAGGTGAAAATATTAGCCTGCAATCAAGTACAAACAAGCAAACATACTCAGTATAATCCACTTATAGCAAAGCTATCGGTCGGGTAGCCTGCAATCAAGTAAAGATAACTAAATATACAAATAGTCAAATACAAACCGAGAGTAAGTAGGATCGGGTCTAACCTTTAACTTTGAACTACTTGTTGGTTTTAATTCCAATTCAGATTTAGCTTCAATACTACCATGAGTAAACCAGGATGAAATACGCCATTATTATGTTAACAGAATCAATCTTCATCAAAATACCAAAGCACGTCTTAAGATCAACCAAGACAGAAGAGAATAACTAAAAGAAAGCCAAGGCCATATTTTTAACACATTCTGGCAAATTTGAAGCTGCGCCTTAGATGTATAAAACCGATACAATTTTGAGTCCAAGTGTCCAACTTACTTGTTAATTGGCGTCTCCTCAAACATAAGTATATCTTATTCTTATATATTCAAAGTGCTCCCTTAATCAATGTCAGAATCCAAAAACAAGCCTAATATCTATGACTGTTTTGGGGAGATATGATATCCTACTTGTTTAGAGGGGACCATTAATAAAAAGATAATCAATGAACATTCAGCAGTAAAATGATACGCGATCAATGAGGCATAATGTTTAATAATCATCATTAAGTGTATAACAATGTTAAATTTGACCCATCATGATCAGCAGGGCCTCCCGGTTTCATCAACAAAGATTGCAGCACGGATAAGAAAGTGAGCACATAAATAGATTATAGCTAATTACTTGGCCATTGCAGCTTCTTGTTTGCATCTCTTATATTCAACATTCTCTCTTCGGTCGGTCAGTAGAACTTAATTGACTTTCCTGTGAGATGATCAATTCAACTAAACTAAAAGTGACAAAAAAAAAATCAATTGTATTTTCAAATCGCTTGAAAGACATGAAGATCCAACAATGCATTGTAGTACCCTTTCTCTATTTCCTCTTCTTTTACATCATGAAGTAATAAAGTTTCAATAACAAAATCTTCCCAATCAGTATCAATTTTCTTTCTCTTTCTTGAATACGCCATTAACAACCGGTCATCACTTTCATTAGAAGCCATTATCGGCCGCCTTATCTTCTCAATTCTTATTTTAGCAACTTTTATCTTTTCTTTTATCTTCTGTGTTTTCAAACATCCATTAACAAAAGATGGAGGCATGGCATTCAATCCAACATCTTTTTCCAATATTTTATCAAGAAAAAGTTTCTTGCTTAATTCCGAGTCTCCACTCCAATACTCGGTTGTATCCACAAAATAATCAAAATTTTGACTACCATTGTCTACCCTTTTCAACGATGTCTTCATCTTAGAATATTCTTCCACATACTTGGAATAAATTGCGGATAAGCATTCGGGTGAAACCTTAAGCTCCTCCAAATCTTCAGTTTCCCAATCAGCTGATTCACTTTGCCCAAGATCTTGAACAGATAAACTTTCATCATGTTGGTTTAGACAATTGCTCACTAAACAACCCAAATCAGCATCAGTGTTCTCTACAGTTCTGATTTCTTTTCTGGAATCGCACATTGATTTCACCTCCATATACTGAATAACAATCTGCGCGTTCTTCATAATATTCTTAACATTAATATCATCCCCCCACGGCAGATTAGCTCTTGCAACATCCACTAAACATTTTAGAAGTTCTTTGTACCTTGACTTGCACGTTGCAACCGCCACGTTTAACTGACCAGCTAAATCCTCCATACTAATCTCAACTTCATTAAGTTCACAAACAAACACCATCACAGCCACCACCGCCGGCACTGGCCGCCTCCCGGTTGTCACATACCACTTAATCATACATTGTAGCAAGAAAATCCCTTGTTTCACCATCTTCCCACTTAAATCTTTCCCAATATTATTACTCCCAGTCCTGACCCATTCTTTAAATACACGATCAAACAGCCCTACAATATCAAAATCCGGCAGCTTCAAATCAAGATGATCTACAACACGTGACACCATTCGACCTAGCTCAAAAATATCACAACCTAAAGAATCACATACACTCGTCAACGGTAACAATTTATCCGCTTTACGCATAACCACATACACACAAGCCCCAACAAGCACAGTAAACCAATTCCCTGAACCGTACTCATCTTCAGTTATGATTTTAATCATGTTATTAACCTCATCAAACCTCTGTTCTAAATCAAGGCGTGACAGTATATCTGTTATAACATTTTGTGCCAAATAAACTTTGGTTTCACGGTAAGAATAGCCATACCCTGATCCCGATGAGCCTAATCGGACGTTTGTACCGACTGGTCCGTTAGCGTTGAACGTTTGCTGTTCAAAATTGTTGAAATCCTGAACGACGCCACATGAGGAGCACTCTAGGTTTCCGGTTACCGAGTCAGAAATTAAGCTTGTGGACTTGCAGCTTTTGCAAGAACTCATGAATTCAATAAATTATTAGACTAGCCTAGCCTACCAATTCCAGTGTCAATTTTTTGTCCCAAGGAACCGCCGTTAGTTATGTGTTCCAACAAAAGAACTACCACGTTTCAAACCTTGTGAAGCGATTTCACGATCATTATATTATACCCCTGTAAGGAACAATAATTAATGTCACAACAAACAAAATAATATTATCAAGAAAGTTGAAATCATAACAGTAAAGCAAGTATTTTTTATTACATAGCAATAATTCCTGTATTCAGTTTCATCTGAGTAGGGTTTCATACATATTGAATTAATTAATTTCGGGGGAAATTAAATTAATAAAGCAAACTAAAAGAAGATGATTCTATTTGTTCAGTTACAGCCTACAGAACATATGTTATTCTAAATTATTTAAAAGCCCTAACAAAGCTAGGTTTATGTTTCGGTAAAAACTACAACAGTATGTCTAGGACATCGTAAAGGAGAAATTAATCGGAGAGTAAAAAAAGAAAAACAAATATTTATATGTAATTCAAACACAAACAATGGAGGGAAACAGAATTAGGGTTTCATGGAAGAAGAAGAAGAATACTGACAATCGAATGGTTTGATGCAGCGAACAGCTATGGAAGAAAGCGAGTTAAAGGTTAAGGAGCTTCACCAACACCATTCCGTATGAAAATGGAAAATGTGTGTTTCGATGTGTGCGATTTAACTCGGTGTAACCTATATAAGTATTGTTTGTTGTTGTATCAAAACATAAGGTAAATCAAATTTAACCGTACAATCATAACATAGCTATGTAGACCAATTGGAAACGTACATAAATTAAACACGGAAATGTATTATACTTGGTCTGACTCATTCCAAAAACAAAACTTTACACTGTAATTTAGACTAACTCGAATTAATACCGACGCGTACGTATAAATATGCATCTAAATATTAGTTTTTTGAGTTAGGTGCAATTTTCGTCCCTGTGGTTTGCACGAGTTAACAGGTTCAGTCCACCCCTAACACCTTGAGTCCATGTGGTTTGTCGGTTTAACACATTACATCTCTGAACCTAACGGTCGTTAGTTTTTTCTGTAAGTTTTAGACTTTTAGGCAAAATTACTAATATACCTTCCCTTCATCTTTTCTCCAATCAACCCACCCGTCACCACAACCACCTCAGCCTTTCCCAACACCTACCCGCAACACCACTGGATTCGGCCAACAGCTTCATTGCCCAGATCCGGATTCAAATCTAAACCCAAACCCAAAAACCAACCATCCACCGAAAAAATGACCTGTGACGGAGGCGACATGAAGCGGAAGTAGCCAACGGTGGCGACACCGGACGCATATACGTTTAGGAAAAAAGAAAGTAGTTTTAGCCTATCAATTCCAATTTCATCACAACAAATGTGATAAATATTATCTTTCTACAATCATCTCATGTTTATTCACTCAATGCAGACATTGTATCAAGATCTTTCTTTTGACATAAACAATATGTAAAAACCATCTTTGCAGTCATAGTGCTACAATATTTTTTAAGCAATTCATATGTGCATGCATTTCAACCCAAAAACATTAAATCATGATAAAATATTAGAAACTTACATTAGAACTTTCTTAGCACGGACACTCATTAACTCGTCTCAACTTCTCGTTCCTTTGGCTCATTGGACCGTTGCATCGCATAATCAATATACTTCTAACACTAACATAGTACTTTTCCTATCCGGTTGGTTGAGTTCTCACAATATTTTTCCTAGGTTAGCTAATAATAAAGTTATCTTAGACCAGGGGGTGTGGGGGGCGGCATAGGGAGGGCAAGCCTATGCCGCACCTGGCTACACCGCCCCCTGGCCCGGCAACCTTGAGGAGCGGCATAGGCGGCAGATTGTTGCCGTTGATGCCGGGGCTATACGAACGTTGGAAAATAGCCGTTGGAGGTGGGGACCATGCATTTGACCGTTTTAAAAAAAAAAAAAAACGTCACAACAGAGGAATGGCGAATAATGACAACGAACATCAACGACTATCCCGAAGAAGATCGCCCCGTGTTGCTCAAGATGAAGGAGAGTATTGCAAAAAAATATAATTTGTAGTTTTTTATTTTTAGTGTTGGACGTTTTATTTAAGTGTTTGTTTTTTTTTTAATTTGTAGTGTACGTTTTTTTTTAGTGTTGGACGTTTTAATTTGTAGTAGTACCTTTTTTTAATTTAAATATTTGTTTTTTATTTAAATACATCTTTACTTTTAATTTTATTAATAATATTATTTAATCAAAAATCAAAAAAAAAAAAAAAACAATAAATGATGATGGGCCTCTCTCCACACCCCTTGGACCATCATCTCATGGATGCTCCTACCCCACGCTGACGTGGCAGCTGAGGTGGAGGCAAGGCATGGATGATGGGCCTCATCCATACCCTATGGTCTTATTAACACCCAAACATTCTCGTTTAAACATTACAACTGCTCATACTTTTACAAAATATTAACACCCTTGAAGCATTTGAAAAAAAAAATATAACAATATAAAGAATGTAGTGTTCCAATAAGACAATAATCCCTCTTATGGCCAAGTAGGTGTATCAAGAAATGATTAATCATTTGATACATTGCATCAAATTCTTACGTCTCGTATGTAAACATTATGTCTTAAGAAAACTATATTTTGCATAGTTTAAAAAGAATCCTTTATTCGTGTGTGCTTAAAAAAAAAACCATTTATTCATGTGGCTCCATATAGAACTATTTAGAGCAAGGAATGAAGTCAAAGAGTTGATGTTTGACTTATGAAGAAGAAAACCGTTGGCCAACAGAAAATCATATTTTTTGCATTAGACTGAATGTTATGGCCTCACGCCCACCTCCACCTCAACATTCACGGGCGTGATATACACCGCCCCCAAGGGGCGTTACATGGCATGAAGAAGCCTGACGTGAACAAGGTAACCTAACCGGCACAAGCAAGAGAGTGAAACACCTATTTTAGCCAAGCATCACCTTACCTTCTTTTATTTAATTTGTTTTAGTGAATCATTACACACTTTTAAGAGAAAAGATAGTAAGAACCTTACCGCCTACGTGACAGTCACTTTTTACAACACACATCAATGAACAAAATCAATAATCAAACGCACATAATACTTGCAACATCAAAACAATCTTGCAAATAGATCCTTCAATCTTGACTACAAGACATTGTAGATTCAACATTAAAACTTACAAGTGTATATCTTTTCAAGAATGCAAAATAAAAAGAAAATTAATTAATATCAACATTCAAGAATCCACCCCATAGTAATAATATAGTTTACTCAATATAATAAATATTTATTTTATAAAAAAAATGGAAAAGGCAAGTGTCAAGAGATAGTTCATATATATGTTGGAAGTTTTTTATATAAATGCCAAACCTGTACATACCATTAATATAATCAAGTAGGGTCCAAATTCATATAATCTCAAGGACCATGAAATTAGACAGTTTAGCATTTAAGCATATACATACATATATTTACTACATACAACAACCATCATTTTATGCTGCAAGTAAACTATCAACTCCATGCCCACAACAAACTCGGGCCGGGTTCATCTCAACAACCAACCACTTGATTTCTAGAAGCCTAAATAAACCCAAATGTATATCGGGTCTTCTTCATTTCACGAAGGGGGTAGATGTGTAAATTAGTACGAACGCAGGGGTTAATATATATGCTTACATCAAATGCGAATCGTAGGTGTCAAAATTAGAGTTGGGAATAATCAGAGGCAGCTTGTCTATATACATGAAGAATCTTTTCAGATTTTCTCTTGTTATTGTGGCCATGTCAGTTGCGTCTTTGTAGTCGACATACACCCACAGCTCACTCGAGTCAACCCTCTTTAGGCTGACCCGGCAAAAGGGGCATGATAAGGACCTTGTACGCCTGCCATAAAACAAAACCATGTTTAAGGTTAGATGTAAAGTTTTACAAACTTCCCGTTTGACGCGCCAGGTAAGTACACTTGACTTGGTACAAAGTTTTTGAACAAAAAAGTTGTTTGGGCCAATCCCACACAACCTGTGCATAAAAGTATAGGTTTTGACCCATTTTTCAAGACAACCGATCCCCCTGTTTTGCATTTCTAGGTTTGAACTCCTAATCAAATAGTAACCTTTGGAATGGATAGAGTGGCAAGGTTTTTCTTCTGTTTTTGTAGCAGTGGATGTTAAACTTGCATTTACATATATATCGATTTTGCTATGATCTTTACACCAAAAACTGGCAGAGCACTTAGTCATAAGTTTAGCCACAAGATCAAGTGTACTAACGATAGTAGAATACACTTATGTGGTCAACGCTTGATACAGCTTCTGACAAGACAGACCTTTAGTCAGACAGCTCACAGCTCTATGGTTTGTAACTCTTATTTATTGTATTTTATCAAGCAATAGTTCTAATCCTGCCATTTACTCTTTCCTTCACGGTTTTATGCGGGTTTTTTTATGCGGGTTTTTTTATGCTTTGCAATAGGACTTTAGTATTGACTTTAGGCCCCCACAAAGGTTGAGCCGGCCCTGATGTCCTGTTTTGTTACAGCTTACACAGTCACACGGATCAGATTCAGTACAGATTATATATAATCAGAATGACTTGTTAAATCATGGAAATAGTCTCTTATTGAAATGCTAATGAATGACTATGAACAATGACTCAGTGACGTCTCATATAGGCATTTTCCATTCTAACTAGTGTGATTTATATATTCTTTTGCAATTATAAGACATGTGATTTATATCTGCTACAAAGAGAACAAGGCTAAAACATTGAAAGAAAAGAAGAAGAAGAATACAGAGGAGGAAGGGGTCAAAACTTAAATGAGGCCATCGGCATTTTAGATTTATGATTTATCTTTATAGTTAACAAACTTGACTAGAAAAGGATAACAGGGCAACTTGGCTAATGGGCTAATACATTATACATGTTCCGGTTCTGGTCAGAACAAATACGAAATACCTTTTGGTATGGGCTGAAACAGGTTGGGTAGGGCTGCCACTCAAAACACTCTTTTGTTCATTTTTTTAACCATAGATGGCTATTGTGTTAAGTTAGAAATAAAAATTTCCCAAGCCACTATGCATTGAGATTCCACGTATAAAACATATGTTCTTTGAACAAATAGAACAATAACATATTCTTTTCAGAAGATGCACCACAATAACTTTTTAGTTTCTATATTTTATATTACAGTATTACACAACACTGCAAGAATCTAAATTCAAGGCATGCACATGTTAGTGAGTTTATCATCTTTCATATGATACTAAATCACCAAGCATATTGAAATGAAGAGAAATTAAATTTTGATAAAAGATAGAAGGTCATACCAGTCATTATAGCAATTTGAGCACATGGCGTGGTTACATTTAGGTAAGACGAGTTTGCTATTCATCTCCATGCAAATACCACATTCTTCTTCACGTTCAATGTCAATATCAGAACGATGATTGTAATCTCCGTCTTCTCTTTTCCTGTACCTTTCCATGCATACCTTCTTTTGTTTTCTGTCTTCAGAATCAGTCACGCCACTTTGAAGTTGCATTAAAGATGGATATATGATACCTATTTATCACATCATCCTATGTATTAACACCCTTGAAAGAATAAAAATAAAAAGATACTGATAACGAATCAATATATTGTGTGGTTGAATGAGCCATTTATGTGTGTGCGATTAACTTCACATATATAGCACTATTTAGAACAACGGAACAAGACAAGATTTGAATCAAGAATTGATGTTTGAATTATACAGAAAAAGGCCGTTTGGTCTTTTGGATCATACCATAGAATTCTCTTATGCTTGCCTTCCTTTCATGTGTAGACATGGTGGTGGTGCCATCATCATAAACCTGTAGCATGAGCAAGCCGGAAAACTTCATCAATGAATACTAATACTAAATCCTAGATGTAAAAATACTCAAACTAGTTTGACTAGATGACCTGAAATATGAGAATCCTCAATAGTCCAAGAGCACCGGCGAGGTGGCAGTCTGACCATTGAACAAAGAAAAGAAAAAACTGTGCAGCGGGGCTATACGACATTCTCATCTGCACACACGCACCATCGTACTCCCTTGGAAACTCAGATGCCCTGCATTATCATGCATCAAATACACATAACAATCACAACATCATCAAATCAATCGTGCAAAAAGATCATTCTCCAATCCTAACTGTAAAAGATTGTTGATTTGACCTCAAAGTATATCTTTTCTACACTAATAGGATTCAGGAGCTCATTTTCTTGGTGTCACTGCCAACCTCACTCTTTCACAATAATATAATCCATATACATAGTAACATAAACACAGTGTGTGTGTGTGTGAATCTACTCAATAATAATTATCAAGTGTTTATTTTATGTTTCTTACTCTGTCTAAATTGCACTAATTTTAACGTCATTTTACTAATTTCGTGAAAAAAAAACCCGTTAAAAGCGGCAGACGGTTAATCATGCATCATGTGGTTGCGTTGATAGCCAAAAGACAAGTAGATACATGCACCAATCTGCCTTTGTCCTGATTTTGCTGAGTGTTATGTACTTTATGTCCAAGGCTTGACGCAAAACTACTATCGAGACTATCGAGTCGAGGTCTCATCAGAAACAACCCCTCTAATCTCTATTCACGCTGTGTAGAGGTAGGACTGTCTACATGTTACCCTCCTTGGACCCTACCTTAGCTATGCTATGATGATGAATCAGTCTAAATACCCCTAAAATGGCCAAAATAGGATTAACCCACATGTTAAGAATCAATGTTAATCAATATAAATTTAACAGAGGATAAAAATAAAAAAAACTTTAAATCCAAAATTCAGAGAATAAACTAAATTCAAATACCCTAAAGTCAAAATTAAAACCAGATACAAGTCGAAAATCAACACATGAATCCATAAAAAAAAAACACCCAAACCCTAAATTATTACACAATTCATGAACATAACATAAATTCCATGGAAAAAAGAGGGAAAATGTTGAGTAATTACAGCGTATTAGCATGTTGAAGATCTGCTTCAAGAAGTTTAAGAGAATCTTTGAACGATTTTCTCATCGAATTCGAACCCACATACATCTCTGTGTTTTCTTCAAGAAAGGTGATACCTTTCACACACCATCTACTACTGATTCTTGAATTTGATGACACTCTCTTTCTCTAAAAAAAAAAAGAAAAAGATTTTTTCTCTGTTTCTCTCTCTAGAAAGGAAAGAGTGGAGTGGGGGTTGAGATGAGTGGTAACTTGTTCTGAGAAGAAGGAGATGAACTGGGTCGCTGTCAAGGTGACACGTGGACAAGAAGCTGGAGTAAAGATTTGTTTTAGATTGTTTTGTCCTTTATGTTTTAAAATCTTACACGGTTTGTCATTGCCCTAACCCAGTTAATTTTTTTTGTTAAGTCAAGCCATGTGCAAGTCAAATTAGGGTAGTTTGGTCTTTTCCCTACGGTTGTGGTTGGTGGGGACGGTGAGGTGAGGTGGTTGTGCAGGTGGTGGTTGTGCGGGTGGTGGAGACGGTGGTGGTTGTGCAGGTGGTGGAGACGGTGGTGGTTGTCCAGGTGGTGGAGACGGTGGCTGAGGTGGTGGTTAGTGGTGGAGACGGTGGCTGAAGTGGTGGTTAGTGGTGGTGGTAAAAGGTGAAGAAGGGCTTGGGTGGAAGGTGAGGAAGAAGGTGGTACCCACCTGAATTATTTAAATATAACAATAGATAATCAGATGGAAAATGACCAAATTGCCCTCAACTTAAAGTTATTTTTTAACTGAGTTTGTAATTTGGACGGATTTAGCAATGAAATTGTAACCTTAGTGGCTCATTTGTCATAAATTCTCAAAATGGATGGATGTGGCAATATGGGTCAAACCTAGGGATGAGCTTTTTTGCCGGAATGCCGGTACCGTGCCGGTACCATGCCGGTCCCGGTACCGACCGAACGTAAACGGTACGGTATCCGGTATTCATTTTTCCTATATTCCGGTATCGGTACCGGTACCATACCGGTAAAAACCGGTATTGATACCGAATTGTAATTGTATAGTGGGAATTATGGATATTATGGTCAGTTACAAATATGTTCGACTAAAATCATTGTATGATCATATCATGTATTCATTTCAGAAATAATCACCACTAAAGATCCAATATTGTTTCCAGCCATCTGCATAATCACCACAAATTCAAGTAAATTGTCTCAAATTTAGTGGAAGATGATTAATATGGTAACGCACTTGCTGCATTAGAACTTCAGCAACTGTCGTATTTTCCAAACCCTTTTGATGCATTAGGTGTGATTTTATGCATTGGAATAACTTGCATCTTGACTGAACTCCAACAACTTTTATGCCTTGGAATTTAGGATAGACTAAAAAGGAAACGGGTAAATGATCATATCAAAGCGGTATCAAGCGGTAAATTACCGAAAAAACCGGCACCGATACCGTTACCATGCCGGTACCGAAACGGTACAACCGGTACGGTATTCGGTATTCACTTTTCCTCAATTTCGGTACCGGTATTTCCGGTATCGGTACCGGTATTTCCGGTATCGGTACCGGTACGGTACCGGTATCATACCGTTATCATCCCTAGTCAAACCCCAGGGACGGATTTGGCTATTAACTCTTTCCCTTATTAAAAAATACATATATTTCTCTCTCTTAACACACACACAAACTTTGTACCCTCTCTCTCTCTCTGAAACAAGATCACCGGCCACAACCACTAGGCCACCACCACCACAATCTGAACACTAATAACCACCATCATGTGTCAATCCTCAATCGCCTCTTCTCTAGGGCGTTAGGGTCGTCGTGGGGTACATCATCCGTATATTTCTCTCTCTTAACACACACACAAACTTTTGTTAATTTTTTTGTTAATAGCCAAATCCGTCCCTGTGGTTTGACCCATATTGCCACATCCATCCATTTTGAGAATTTATGACAACTGGGCCACTGTACTTTAAACTTCTTTGCCAGATCAGTCCATTTTACAAACCCAGTTAAATAATTCTGTTAACTCGAGGGCATTATAGTCATTTCCCCTACTATTAAAATATAACAATAATAAATAATAATAGAAATGTAATTAATATATTTTAAAAACTTAAGTGGGACCCACCACCCACCACCCACCTCATTCTCCACCTTTCAACACACACATACATACACCTGTACATCCCACCGAGATTAATACTCGTTTAAATACAAAACTGGAGGGATGGTGTAATCCCACCGAGAGCTTGAACCTCATAATTATCTAGAAACGCTTGAAGACAATAGAAGAAGTGGGGATGAAGAGCCACATCACTTATTAGAGAGAAAGAAGGAGGAGACCGGTGGTCTCCATTCGACTCCGGCGTCCCGGCAGAGCTCCGGTCAACCAACCCGAACAACCCACCATTTCATTTTTATAACACACACACACTCACCCAGATCTAAACTTAGAGAGAGAGAGACGTAGAGATAGGGACACAGAAGAGAACAGAGAGAGACAGAGCAGCAGCAGCGTGTTGAACTTTCACGTATAAACTCTATTTGTCCCTCATACGTGTACCTATCAATCTCATACATGTGCTCCTGTGTCTGATACATACGTGTGACTTATCAACTCTGATGTCATACGTGTCCCTTTGTTTAAATCAGTTCATAATCTGTTAGGGGGACTGTTGTGGGTGGTGGGTGAGGGGAATACGGTGGCTGGGATTGCTCAACGGTAAGGTAAGTTTTTTTTTTTTACCTTAAAGGTAAGTTTTTTTTTACCTGTTAGGGGGACTGTTGTGGGTGGTGGTTATTGTGGTGGAGGTGGTGAACATTTATGGGTGGTGGTTGTTGTGGTGGAGGTGGTGGACGGTTGTGGTTGGTGGGGACGGTGAGGTGAGGTGGTTGTGCAGGTGGTGGTTGTGCGGGTGGTGGAGACGGTGGTGGTTGTGCAGGTGGTGGAGACGGTGGTGGTTGTCCAGGTGGTGGAGACGGTGGCTGAGGTGGTGGTTAGTGGTGGAGACGGTGGCTGAGGTGGTGGTTAGTGGTGGTGGTAAAAGGTGAAGAAGGGCTTGGGTGGAAGGTGAGGAAGAAGGTGGGTCCCACCTGACTTATTTAAATATAACAATAGATAATCAGATGGAAAATGACCAAATTGCCCTCAACTTAAAGTTATTTTTTAACTGAGTTTGTAATTTGGACGGATTTAGCAATGAAATTGTAACCTTAGTGGCTCATTTGTCATAAATTCTCAAAATGGATGGATGTGGCAATATGGGTCAAACCTCAGGGACGGATTTGGCTATTAACTCTTTCCCTTATTAAAAAATACATATATTTCTCTCTCTTAACACACACACAAACTTTGTACCCTCTCTCTCTCTCTCTCTGAAACAAGATCACTGGCCACAACCACTAGGCCACCACCACAATCTGAACACTAATAACCACCATCATGTGTCAATCCTCAATCGCCTCTTCTCTAGGGCGTTAGGGTCGTCGTGGGGTACATCATCCTCCCACAAAACACTAAATCCCTTCCCCATCCTCTCCCAAGACCCAACAACCACCCCACCTACTGTCACCACCACCAACAACCGACAACACAACTCACCACACACCCTCACTCTAAACCTTCAAAACATAAAAAAGAAATAATAATACTAACTGGCCTTAATTTTCTCAGTGAATACAAACCAAACAACATCATAGTGTTCGTCAGTATCTGGCCCGTACATCATCCTCTTCTTTCAAAAAATGCTATTGAAACAATCCGATGAGAGTGTGAGAGCTGTGTGTAAGGGAAGTGAGAGTGTGGGATCTGATCAACCAACCCTGCCACTGATCCTACTGGAACCCTAGTCGTCATCACTGAACTCGTCAACTATCTTCCTTTTTCCTCTCGGTGGTGGTGGTAGGTTGTGGCTGCCGGTAGAGATAGATAGAATGAAGATGGTGTAGGTGGTGGAAGCTATGAAAGAGAGTGAGATGGTGGTGGTTGTGTGTGTCTGAGAGAGTCAGAGATATAAGTAAGTGGGTTGCAGGTGTTAAGTTTTTTAATTTTTTTTTGTTTTTTATTATTTTTAATTAGTCTAAAAGAAATTACTCAAATACTAAGTCACATGATATATTTTAACGTCAAAAATTAACTGAGTTAGAGCTAAAGGACAAATCGTGTATGATTTTGAAACATAAAGTACAAAACCAGTCAATTTTAAACGTAAAGGGCATGCTTTGAAATATGGTACAAACATAAAGGACAAAACTTGTAATTCAATCATTAATTAATAGGATCTAGTCTGGTGCTTTTTTGTTTTTTTTAACTGTGTCTTTCTCAGAGATGAAAACAGGGTGAGCTCAGATTCAAACTTGCATCAACTAGTGGACCAGAAGCTCTTATCTTCATTTGTGTGCTCCAGGATTCGAACCTGTGACCAGGCCCTCCTCCCTTCATCGCATGACCAACTGAGCTATGCCATAAGTTCGGATCTAGTCTAGTGCTGATTATTATTGTTATTATTATTATTATAATTATAATTATAAATATATTTAAGCAAGAAGAAATTGAACAGTAATGACATTAATGACATTTGTCTTTTTCCGTTTTTTAAGTTCAAACACTTTTTTTACTAATATATATATATATATACATACACATATATGGTTTCATAATAAATCACAAATGGCTTGATGGTGGAGTGGTTTGTGGTGCATTTGTGTTATTTGAGGTCTCAAGTTCGAATCCTGGGATTTTTTTTAACATTTATTTATTAATAAATATACATGATTTCATAATAAGTCACAACATGGCTTGGTGGTGGAGTGGTTTGTGCTGCATTTGTATGGTTTGAAGTCTCAGGTTCGAAAATGGGAATGACAAGTTTTTTTTTTAAAGGTCCATACACTTTTTTAGTAATAATTATATATGATTTCACAATAAATAACAACATGGCTTAGTGGTGGAGTGGTTTTTGGTGCATTTCTATTGTTTGAGGTCTTAGGTTCGAAACATGGGAAGGGCAAGGGGCGACTCCTTTTTTTCCATTCACAACATGTTATTAAGTAATAAATACAAATATACTCATGTTTGTGTTAGATGTCGTTTTTAAATTATTGTATAAAAATTAGTAGTTTATTTGTTGATAATAGCTTTTTAGTGTTTTGGATACGATAAAATTGTAAGGCTCGCAAAGCGCGCCTTGAAACACACTAGTTATTATTGTTGTTATTATTATTATTATTATTATTATTATTATTATTATTATTATTATTATAATTATTGTATTAAATTCATGATTAAAGTTTGCTTTAAAAGAATCAAAATTATCCCTCGTTATTATTCCAAGAATAAATGATATTATTTTTAAATTTTTGTTTTCTTTGTCATAATGTCATTGCATGTATTATTTTGAGTGGCATAACCGGTCTCTTAAGTTTGGGATCACTCGATTTTTTTCAAGTTACACTTGTAATAACTTACCCTTTCATTATTAGAATTCTTTGATTATGTGGTTTGCGTATGTTAACTGATCAAAATAATTACGTTTTGTGGTTTGATATACAAATTTTTTTTCTTAATTTCTTGTATACGTTCTTTCATTTTATACCCGGCAAATTACATTAAGATAGCAGGTAGACGGACAACAAGTTGTGCCGCCATCCCTGGATCTGAATTGCAAAACCTAGTCTGCTAAAAACAAAACCCTATCCCTTTGGGGCCGAAATGTTGCTGTGGATAACCTGTTAGACCCTGGACATGAAATGGACAACTTCCGGTGCCAATGAACCAAATGTATCGAATGCCAAAGTGAAAAAATGTGCTGATTTTCTTCACAGGCTCTAGCATGCTTCTCAACATTCTTCGACTCTGCCCTCTAGCGTCCACCATGTTTCTTATCAATGCCATGTGAGAATTATGATTAAAGTCTGCCAATTCTCTATGAGTCTGGATAATTGGGACAACTGATTCCCATATCTTATTGGCAATAGAATCTGGTGACCCATTGTATAATTTGATCATTGCTTCCATTGAAGATTCAAGTTTGTTGACTCTTTATGTCAATTCTTGATATTTTAAGTCATCACCTAAATTAATAGGATCATCAGAATTCCTACCAGATGTGGTAATGGTATTTGTTTCAATCACATGAGTTGAGTCACTGTCAAAGAAGCTAAATGCTCCTTTTTCTTGGTTCTGGGGACTTCCAACTGGAACAGAGTCTACAGACATAGTGTCAACAGTTGTTGCCTTCTCAGTGTCAGTTTGTTTTGATTGTACATTCTCAGTTATAGAAAATGGAAAGGAAATGGTATCTGGCTGAGTTTGAGAAACAAGTTGAAACAAGGGTTCAAAAGGTGCTGTATTGCTAGAAGTAGGGTATGAATAAGAAGGTTGGGGTATTGTTGCAACAATTTTTGTTTTTTTGGCCTGTTTGGGTTTAGGTTTAATTGTCGACCTACCTGGTGTGGTTTCTACAGCAGTTGTTGTAGTACGTTGGACAGAAGCAGTAGTAGTGGTTTCAGGTACATATGTTGCAACGACAGATGTTGAAACTGTATTTTCTTTGCTTTTAATTTGCAACATTTTTGTGAAAGTTTTATCTGACAAGCTTTTAATTGTAAAAGGTACA
Source organism: Ambrosia artemisiifolia (assembly GCA_032199755.1). Lineage (NCBI taxonomy): Eukaryota > Viridiplantae > Streptophyta > Magnoliopsida > Asterales > Asteraceae > Ambrosia > Ambrosia artemisiifolia. The sequence continues at coordinate 16,918,822 of CM063519.1, forward strand.
CCTTTTTAAAATTTGTCTTCAGTCACAATGTTTTGCAAGTAGAAGCTTATCAGTCTTGGATATAGTAGGAATGACTTACTTTTAGTAGAGTTTATCACTTTCAAATTGTGAAACTAGATCTGAGAATACAGCCTCGGATAAATTGTAATCATTGTTTGTTAAAATTGTATATCCAAGATACTGTATGTTCAAAGGTATTTCATTAAAAGAAGTTGTCTTTGCAGAGAGACAAATAAGAAGGGTATGGAAGAAAAACTTCATTTCTGGGGGAAAATCTGGTTTCAATATTGTTGCCCCAGTCGCTCGACCTACATACCCTCTTTTAGTGAACTCTACATTGAGTTCATCTTTCAAAAAAGAAACTTTACCTTCCAAGTCGTTTAGTGAGAATGTAGTGGAGATGGATTGTGCGGTAATCTGAACATCTGTTTCTCCAATTTTCGAAAAAATCTTTTTATCTTTAACTATAAATTTCGCCCTCACCCTGGATTCTTTTAGAGTGTTAACATATATTGGAGCGTCATCGGTGAGAATGGGTAGGTATTTCGAATTGGAGAAAATATCAATCATTGAGTGAAATTTTCGGTTATCATCTGTTTTAACCAGGTATGGTAGATTATTATGAGGGCTTTTTACTTGAAGATCCATGCAGAAGATTGAAGGAGATGATGTGAAATCTGTTTAGGGTTTGGAAGAGGGAAAACTGTTTTTATGTATTTAAAAGTCAATAAGACAATGTTACGTCTGTTTTTGAGAAATAAAAGAATGAAAAAGGGTTGCTGATATGGCAAAAAGGCTGTTTTTGAGAAATGACGTGGCATATATCCGATGACAAATTTTGATGATCAAGATCTGTCTCATATACTAAACTCTGTTTGGAAATTTTTAACGCATTTAAGTTGTTTTATGATACTGTTGAGCAATCAATAGATGTTATCAAACAGTTGATACAGTAAATAGAAGATACGTTTCAACAGTGGTTGACTTTCGTCAAACATATGATTATTTATATAAAAATATATAATATGAAGTTTAATTACTAAAAATAAGTTATTTATATAAGGTATAATGAATCAAACAAAGTGTTTATCATATTATAATTTATTGTAAATATTTCTATTGGTTAGATTACTGATTCGAAAATCTTAGTTATTTTATAATCCGATTTTTACTAAAGATTTATGATGTCGGCCTTAATTTTAATTTGGAAACAAATTTAAACGCTGAAATACGGTTTGTAATTAAAACATTAAAACAGGTTATGTAAAACGATTCGGTTTCTCAAATTATCTATATATAAACTACATTATGATTTGCTTTTTTTATTAACCAATTACATACAATAATTTCCAAAACAAACCGTTTGTTTAAGTTGAATTATAATTGTCATTAAACTCAAAATCTAACCCTTTTTCCAGTTCATCTAACATTCAATTCAAATATATTCATAACAATTCCCTTTTCCTCTGTTTGTTCAAAGACGCCATTATTCTTGTGTCAGTTTTCAATTTGTAAGTCCATATTCATCACAATATTTGTCTTTTCATCATGGGAGAGCTTGATTTTGAGATTATTTTTTCGGATATATATACAAGACTTCCTACTAAAATGGTTGGTCGTTTAAAGGTACTATCTAAGAGATGGAATTTCGAATTGTTAACCGAAAATTTTGCAATCATGCATATTAATCAGATGGCAAATTCTGAAAATAAAAAGTTTATTACAAAGAAAGGTGCATCGCTTATTCTTTACAATACGTTTGGCGGACAACAATATGCTCTTTTTGATAGTATACAATATTTCTCTATCCAAACAAGCTTTAGTGATATAGAAGTTCTTTCTGGTTTGGATGGACTACTATTGGTTTGTGAAAAAATAACCTGTTTGTTGGTTCTTTGGAATCCAACTATAAAATCATTTAAATTACTATCTGATTTTGAATCTGAAAATTTTTACAACTTCAAATTGGATACGGTTGGTATATCTAAAGATTCAAGCAAAGACTACAAAGTATTACACATTAAACGTCATCTTGATGTTATTTGTCCTTATGTTTACTCAAGACGGTCTGCCTCATGGAGAACTATACCTTTCTTAATTGAATCCAAGTACAACACAAGTGATTATACTTGGTCTATTGGTACGTTTTGTAAGGATAAATTATTTTTACAGTGTCCAAGTATTAGTCAGATTTTGAAAGCGTTGTAGTTATATACGATGTTAATCTAGAGGCCTTCAAAAATATATGCTTTCCGTGTGTTCAAGATTCTTGGATTCCTCAAGGTCGTACTGTAAGTATAAAGGATAAACTGCATATGTTTGTTACTAAAGGGTTCCCCAACTTGTCTATTGATCTCTGGAAATTGGATGGTGAAATTTGGACTAAGGTATTACCTTTTACACATGTTCGTGAAGTTCCATTTCGTGAATTGTCCGATATTACTACGGGTGTTCAGAATTCGATTCAATTCGAGTTCAGTAAATTTATGATTTTAAATTCGATTCGATTCGAAATTCGAATAAAAATAATACATATATATATATATATATACACACACACACATATAACTTTAGAACTTTGGCTAATCTATAAATTTAACCTAAGTCATAAATTAGCCCATTAGCAAGCCCAAACCTAACTAAAGCCCATAACTTAAGTCTTAACCTTAAACGAATTTATTCGAATTCGCTTCGAATTCGAGTTTCTAATACGAATTCGAATCGGATTCGAATTGAGTTTTTTTATTCAAATACGAATTCAAATTGAGTTTTTTTATTCAAATACAAATTCGAATCGAATTGGTCATCTTTTAATCGAATTCGAATCGAATACGAATTCAGTAAAAAAAATAAATTATTCAAATAATTTGATTAGTTCGAAAATTCGTTATTCGATTCGATGAACACCCCTAGATATTACACATGTGATGAGTGAGGGTACATGGATATGGAATGCTGCTTGGCAACAAGTTATTGGAGTATATATGGATAGCATTCACTTTGACTACCTTTATCATGCGGACAACTTTCGTGACATAAGATGAATGTTATTTAACGAATCTTGTATTTCACCTTCTTTTTAGTTTACCTTAATGTTTTTTATCTTTTATTTAGTTCGAATGGTTTTCTTTCCATGTTTTCAGTGAATATAATTTCGGCTATTTTTTATGATATCATGCTTTGGAATTTGAATACTCTTGCTCACTTAAGTTTATACTAGGTGAAATCCGGTGTGAAAACACGCGAATACTATATCATATTTTAAGGTCTATTTACTAAAGACAACATTAACAAGCCAATCGTCTGTTGTAAGGAAAATTTGTTTAGTAACATCTGTTCCTTTCACGATACTAGTTAATAGTACTGATCAGATGTTTAATACTGAAAGGTGTTACAACCACGAAAAGATAAATCAACAGACGGATTAAAGCTCTAATGGGATAACAGATATTAAAAACAAACAGAGGATCCCCTAAATATCAACCCCTCTACTTCATTTGCAGATAAAAATTTAGGTAACTTAAATACAGTCACAACTAAACAAAACTTTAAACATCTAAAAAATATATAAATACATGAACATCTAGGTGAAACCCCATGTGAAAACACGGGAAGAGTATATCTTTTTTCTAAAACAATTACTCACCAAAGTATAATAAACATAAACAGACCAATAGCTATGGTATGTTTAGTAAACACCAAATTAGTAATTCAATTATCTAGAGTCAGTTAAGTTTATATTGTGATCATAGTTAGTTGTTATGATGTTTATTACAATGTAATGTAAAATGTTCTTATTAGTTTAATTTAATAGATTTGTATTTTAATATATATTGTAAATACTATACGTTGTTGTTACTTTGGCGTATAATGTAATTATGTTATACTTGAGCATATATAATTCAGCAGATGGTCATTCTATTTCAACAGATGGTCATTTTATTTCAACAGATTTTTAGATATGCTTGAGCAGATGTTCAGCCCTAAATATGTTTAAAAATGATGTTTTGGGTTTTCTAACAACATTACTTTATTATAATTATTTCTTTTATTATTAATTAAATTAAATGGTTATTTTCTCTCTATAAAAGTAGAGGAAAGTGGCATTTGTATTTTCATATCTTTTTCCCTTAAAGCATTCACATCCCGTCCACCAAATTATGCGAGAGGTTCCCTCAAATTATATGGGGTGGGTGTGAGTTTATTGTGAGTGGATGAGAGAGAAAATATTTAGTGAAAGCACTGTTCACACCTATATTTGAAAAACTATTGTTCACCCCTATATATATTTTAGAGAAAATTACTCGAATGGTCCCTGTGGTTTGCACTTTTTTCACCTATAGTCCCCAAGTTTTCAAAATTACAGCCATAGTCCTGAAACAGTGATTTTTTTTTTAACTCGGATAGTCCCTGGAGCTAACTGAGGTTAAATAATCCAGTTAAGTGGGTGTGAAACTACAAAACTACCCTTACTTTAATAAAAAAATATACTAATTAATGTGGGTTCCACACTTCATCTTCCCCACTTCATCTTCTTCACCTCATCACCTCCACAAACCACCACCACCCATCTCCACCCTCCACCACCACCCACTTCATTCTCCCCACCCACCGTATCTCATCACCATCACCATCACCATATGTATCAGAAACACCTGTTCGTCAAACCCTAACCCTAGGACCTTCAAATTCAATAACCCCTCAAAACCCTAACCCTAAAAAACTCAACCGGTTGTGGGTCCCGAAGTTTAGTGGTAGAGCTCGACGAGGATGGTGGCTGTGATGGTGGTTCCTGGCCGATGGTGGTGGTATTGGTGGTATACCTGAAGAAGATGACCGGCGGGGGTGATAGTGGGTGTCTGGTTCATGTTAGTGGCTCGATCGATGGTTGCAGTGGTGGTTATGGTGGCTTCGTTTGACTGTTAATCTCGTTGGGAGGTGGTGGTTCGTTATGGTGCAGTACAGGGTGAAGCTTGACGGGGAGTGGTGGTGGTTGTTAGCAGGTCAGAGGTGGTGTTGGGGGTTACTTACTGGTTGTCCGATGGTGGTGTTGGTTCTCCAGATCTGATGGGTTCAAGAACTCGGGTTAGTGTTTGGTCTGATGGTGGTTTCCGGTGGACCTTGGTGGTGTTTGGCCGATGATGATGGTGGCTGTGGTGGTTGAAAGAAGCGGCAACGACGGTGGTAGTTTTGGTTCGGGTTTGGACTGATCGGGTTTGGTCCGGGTGGTGGTGCTCGGGTGTGGTTTGGGTTTTGGTTCGAGTGGGTGGTTGTTGGTTGGTGGTGGTGGTGGGTGGTGGTGATAGGGTGGGGAAGATGAAGTTGGTGGTGGTGGTGGTGGTGATGTAGGGATTAAGGGTTCTTTTTATATATTTAATTATAAAACGTGGGGCCCACAAATGTTTTATTTTATTTGTTTTATAGAAAGGGTAGTTTTGTAATTTCACACCCACTTAACTGGATTATTTAACCTCGGTTAGCTCCATGGACTATCCGAGTTAAGAAAAATTCACTGTTTTAGGACTATGGCTGTAATTTTGAAAACTTGGGGACTATAGGTGAAAAAAGTGCAAACCACAGGGACCATTCGAGCAATTTTCTCTATATTTTAATATTTTTGTAAGTGGTTGTGAGTGAGTAGAGAGAAAATATATTGATAAAAGTACGAAAAATATTATTATTTTAATTAGGAGAGAGAAGATTTAGAGGTGGAGTAATGATTTTTTGGTGTAAGAGCATTCACAACCCGGGAACCAAATTATGTGAGGGGTTCCCTCAAATTATATGTGGTGGGTGTGAGTGGTTGTAAGTGGAGGAGAGAGAAAATATTTAGAGAAAGCGCTGTTCATCCCTATATATGAAAAGTTACTGTTCACCCATATATATATTTTAATATTTTTGTAAGTGGTTGTGAGTGAAGAGAGAGAAAATATAATGATAAAAGTATGAAAAAGTATTATTATTTTAATTAGGAGAGAGAAGATTTAAGGGTGAAGTAGTGATTTTTAGTGTAATTTGATAGATGAGATTTGGTGGAGGGGATGTGAATGCTCTAATTTGATAGAGGAGATTTGGTGGAGGGGATGTAAATGCACCTAACCCTCTAAATTTTCTAAAACTTTATAAAATACTAGTAAAAATGCCCGCGCGTTGCCGCGGGTGGTTATGTTTTTGCTCTGCTCGTTGCGCTACAAGCTTCGCTTATGTTATTTATAAAATTTATGTGCTAATTCAACAATATATCAATTTTTAAAGGACAATTTATTATCTGACCACCAAATGCAAATTGGTATATATTTCCCTCCTCGGTTCGAGAGAATGGTAAACTGTAATTTTCAAGCTCAATAAATGATTTTGGTGCTTCTATACTCATATACGATAGCATCTTGCATCTTGATAACCTAAAGAAATGAAAAACCTTTGTCATCATACCAAAACAAAAATAAAATAAAGAATAAACAAATCTTTTGCAACAATATTATCTATAAGATAAAACATATAGAGAGAACATGCAAAATATAGGTATTGACCGAGTGAAATGTTATGTGAACACTAATACATGTGAAATGTGGTTCATTACCTTGACACCCAGAGGCGGAGTTAGGGGGGACTGAGGGGTATCAGCCCCCCCAATGGCCCAAATTTGTTAAGTTTTTAAGGTAAAAATTCGATAAAATTGTATCAAGCCCCCCTGTTTTTAAGGTTAAAATTCAATAAAATTGTATCAAGCCCCCCTTAACGCTCACTCCAATAATCTAAGCCCCTCTTATCATGAAATCCTGGCTCCGCCTCTGTTGACACCGTCCATACAAACCAATCAGTTGTAGAATAAGTACACCTAGCAAGTAGCTTCCGTTAACTACGTCATACATGCATAATAATAATAATAATAATAGAGATGACTTGCATTAGTCATTTGTACAATTGTAATCAAATGTTGCACATAGGGGCATAAAGGGAAGGATTTGGCAAAAAATATAGTTGTTTACCTTGTGACCTTTTGTATGCCATCTTAAAATGATGGTGAAATTACCTTCTTACCCATCTCTCCTGCACATAGGGGCATAAAGGGAAGGATTTGGCAAAAAATATAGTTGTTTACCTTGTGACCTTTTGTATGCCATCTTAAAATGATGGTGAAATTACCTTCTTACCCATCTCTCCTCCTTAATAAGGTAGTAGAGATAGAGATTATTTTGACCACCTAGAATTTTACACACTCATATTTATGTACGTGTCGGTATAAATATAAATTGGTGTACGCTACGAACCATTTATTGAAATGAGTAATCTAAAAGGTAATACGTTTTCATGTTATTTTTATGTATGTTTTTAGTTATTCTACGTTTAGACATAAATTTAGTTCAAAAAGAGTCAGGTCAAATATGTGTTTTCATAAGGCAATATAAATTTGAGTTACTTTACGCTTCAACGTTGCCGCAACGCACAACGAGTAAAGTACTAGTTCTACATAAATATATAAACAAATACACTATAATCCTATAACCTACATTTATGTCAAGGTGTAACTTTGGTAATGCGTCCAGATCTTTCTCTATAACAAATTCGTCAGTAAAAAATTGCATAACAAACTCAACCAAGGTCTTAATAATTAATATCTTCCATATCACACTACATTTCTGCTGTTATGAAGATTGAGTTTGAAAATGGAAAATTGCTTTTGGTCAGAAGTGCTTATTGGCTTATGACTTTTTAAAAAGGAGTTTTAAAAAAAGTGTTTGGATTAGCTTTTGGGATTAGAAACGTCAAAAAGTCAATAGATTGTTTTTTAAAGTGTTTCGCTTAACTTATTGTGAATATTGGTTGTATGGATGGTAGATTTGTAATTTTTTTTCCAAAAGTCAAAAGCCAAAAGGCAGGATTTCTAACTTCTCAAAAACAGCTTTTCCACTCTTAAAACCAAAAGCTAAAAGTCAAAACAGAAAGTGCTTTTGGATTACACAAACAACTTATTGACTTTTTGGAAAAGTCAATAAATCAATAAGTTGTTTTGAAACTCAATCCCAAACACCCTCGAAATAAGACCAACTCAAAAGTCTAAGGTTGTAACTCCATAAGATATCAATATTTTTTATTCACACATATTAAAATAAGTAGTTGTATAAATATACATTATAAATTTATTGTATTGTATAAAAACATTAATTAAACAATATTCTCAATATCAACTAGGATTCTATTACCCCGCGCTTCGCGGCAGGAGCTCCTGTTGCGTTGAGAGTTTGGTGGACGTTAAAGATCGCGCGTCGCTGTGGGTTCCTGTTGCGTTGAGGATTTCGTGGACATAAAAGATAATATTAAGTGAATGTTATTTTCGCGTGAGCTTAAAAAAATATTCGCGGCTAAAAGCTAAAAATTTGGTGGTCAAGGTTTGAAATCTTATAAGGTAAAAGTTTGGTGGTCAAATTGGAAGAAATTAAAGTCATAAGTTAGTAAGAAAGTTATTGGTCAAAGTTTGGTGGTCAAATTAGGAAAAAAAGTAAAGAGACCATTGAAGTGTCAAGTTATAGGGTAAACATTTAAATTTATGTAAAGCATAAGGTATGTTGAAGAAAACTATTTACTAACTAGTGGTATTGATGGGCGCGCGATGCGCGCCTTGTAATTTTGTCACTACCGAAACGCAAAACCGATTTCTTCTATTAAACATACAACTCTTTCAAAACAAACCCAGTCAAAAACATAAATTCGCCTACCTAAAAAACCGAAAAAACATAGTTGAAACTATCATTGAAATAAATAAAAATAAGCACTGTTACAACTGAATCCAAATAAAGTCTAGCATTTGGAAAACATAATAGCACTTATTATTAAACGCCTAACACCTATGTCAAGATGAAATTTTCATTTCAAATGCACAGTTGATAACAATAACTTGATGATATACATTAATGTCAATTTGTCAAAAAAAAAAAAGAATTACAAACACCAAAAACACATATAAGTGACCATAATGGAGTTTGAAAAAGAAAGAAATTCTCAATAAAAACCTTCATCAGCTTCATCTGGATGACCTCTCCTGCTACCTAAATTCAATAACATGTTCTTGAACACCCTCAATGAGATGTGTGCAATGTATGAAAAAAGTTGAAACAATTCGGCTGCTATATCGGCCAGTGTATGAAAAAAGGACTGCATAAACTCTTAAAGCGGCCACCAACTCCATATGAGATGTGTGCAATTACACTAAATAAATAAATAAATAAAAGTGATTTTGTAAGGGCAATTAATAAAATAAGTATGTATGACATGATGCAAAATTCATCTCTAATTTTAAGTTCATTTCTTAGTAGTCAGTAACGAAGAAAATATGCATAAGTACTAAGCTCATGTAAAGCCTAACGGGTGGGTTCTAGGTGCTCATAATGCATACATCCTAGCATAAATTTGCAGATTTTTTGTGTCATTCATTTTTTCTATCAATAAAAACTGTCTTTTTTTAAAAGAATTCCAATAAGAGCTGGCATTTGAAATCTGAGTCAATCTAACCCAACTTATATTGTCTCAATCTTATATCTAGAAGCTAATTATTACTAAACAGATGCGTAAATTAGTTTGAAGTGGTAAAAAAGCATTGTTCTTGCTACCTGTACCCAACTCTTTATTGATATGAATAGTACGGCTTGTTATCATGTCAGCCGCTTAGCCCAAAATTTATATCAAGCTATTTGAATAATTTGTAGAATCTAAAAGCCGACCCAGAAGATGAATATCAAAAACTTTTAAGATCAACCATCAAGTGCTTGACTGTTCCAGAGAAATACTATGAGAAGGCTAATAAAATTGGGACATGTGAAAGGGCTTTGACACGCGTTTGCGTGCTGAGACCAATTTGCAGCGTATTGCTGAAGAGTACAAAATAAAAAACATGGTTCCTTTGACCATGAGAAAATGCTTCTTGCATTAATGGGCCATGATGATGCATTGATGCTTGTTAACAAAACAGCCGCCCATAGACCTTCGTGTTTTAAAAAAAAATTAAAAAAACATAATAACATTAATGACATGCTGCTAGGCTTTTAAATGTCGTGTGTTTTAACATTATATATGGTTCTATTCTATATGTGAGATTGTGTTTGTTGTTGGACAATGTATATCTACAGGTTCATTGATGTAGATAGTTTGATATGGTACTTCAAGGATGATAATTAGACAATAAGTTAAACATTCTCACCTTTGATATTTTCATGCCAAAACTATATGTTTCCAATTCATAAATATTTAAAAAACACCCACAATCATCATGTGATCTATCAGTTCAAGAAAACTAAAGCTAGCTTATTAGTTTCAAAAAAGCTGAAATTTTGTTTATTTGACTTTTGAAAAAGTCAATCACGAAAATATAGGAAGTAACTGTGTTAAAAACCACTGACCTGCACTTAATTAACTCAGTTGGGGAGGGCGAAATGGCGACTGCAACTCTAGTCAAGTGCTTCCATTGGACCCGTATTCCCATCATAATAGAACCCAGTAGCAGTAATAGCCAGACATTTCATCTGAAACAAACCTTGATTGTGGGGTTGAGCCATCCTTTGGATCTCCATTAGGTTGTTTGTCATCTGGATAAAAGCAAACATTTGAATATAAATCAAGTAAATGTAAAAAAAGATAAAATATTTGAAAGTTACTCTTATCCACATCACCTTATGATGTATGATACTCCAATAATGTGTGATTATATATATCTTTTGACACTTTTATTTATTGTATTTCAGCGAACATATAATGAAAATTAATTTTGTAATCCAATTTGATTCAAAACATCAATAAAGTTATATTGTTTCGGGAAACCATGTGATGCGAATCAAATACAAATCATATTGTGACAGAAGTAGTTGATAATATTTTTTAACTACACTTCCAAAATCTGCCTCTCTTATGGTTGGAACCCTAGCTGTTTCTTGATCCAAAATTTGCAGGTTTTAGATGTTGAATAGGTTTATTTAGAGAGGAATTTTACCTATAAATATATAATAACATATCATATTTAACTTACATGGCCGCAAAAAAGTATGAAAAGGTTTGAAATTTACATGGCCCCTCATAAATATCAATCGTCCAGTACCATTGTGTTGTTCACTATATCTCCACTTTCTGAGCTCATTTTCAATTGCCTCCTTTGTTGCCTCAGCCTTTTTCAAAACAATACCAAGTGCAACCTCAATATCCTTTTTTGAGGTTTTTCCATGCTCTTCTTCAGTTTCTGAATCGTCAGTCCGACAACAATCCGACCCGCTTAGGCATATACAAATATAGACTTTGACATCGACCCGATGACAACCTGACCCGACCTACTTAGGCGCCAAAAAAAAAGTAAAATTTGACACCGACCCGTTGAGACCCATATAAGTATACACTTACCCAACACGTTCCAGGCATAAATTTGCACACTATCACACCAACCCAACCCATTTTATACCCATAAAAGCAGCAACACATAGCATACAGACAGCTAGCGATGGCAAAAAATTGCAGCGGGCATGAAAAGACAATGCATCACATATATTATTTCCATTAAAATAGTGCAGGAGTATAGGTAGCAACACATTCTTTTATGCTTCCACACCACAAACAGGGTCACAAATATTCGATTACAGAGGGCAGTGGGCGGTTATGTTTTGTCATGAGTAAAGGAACACATGTTGACTAAAAAAGTCTAAAATATGCATGCTTCCAATAATTGACTAAACCATCCAATGAAGGAATTTATACAAAATAGCAAACCACATTGTAACACTCCTAAACACACGAACAAATTAGTTACCAACGGAAGCAACAGATCACGTCGCCATAATAAAATCAACAACGAAGGCAGCCAACACAAAAGGTTATGTAAAAACAAACAACAATATCCGAGAAACCATTTCAGATAGGGAGACAATAAGGTTGAACAAACACACCTGAAGAACGATGTAGCCGAATGAAACCCGAACATCATGTATCAGTCGATCTGTCACGATCAGAAAAACCCGTTTTAGACCCCAAAAAATACACACTTTCCCTCTTGTCTCAATGTGTAATAGTTGCATATTATTAATGATTAAGAATCAATGAAACCTGGTAGTCAAGGCCAAGCTCAAGCATCCACCATGAAGAGTTTTTCCTATCCTCAACACGGGGCATAGATGTACCTTGTTTCAAGATTAACTATAATTAACAAATAACCGATTCTTCAATTAAATTAAGATGATATAACTGTAATTATGCCATAGGTGGTAAGTCCTTGAGGCCAAGACTTTAAGGTCATGAACACCCTAATTTTTGCGTTCGTCACTGCATCAGTATTAAACCACCACTATTGCCGCCTGTCACCACCGCACGACACGCCATCAATAATAACCATCACCCGTCAAAATCCACCACTCGCTATAGCTATCCAACACCAGACCCACCAAGATTAGGTCTTGAATCCAACCCTAATCAACACATGCATCTCGAAATAGAACACGCATCTCGAAATCGAAAGCATAAGAGGAAAAAATTACCTTAGTCGACGGATGAAGATGTCCGGTGACCCCTTCGACGATCCCCCGTCTCTGCTTTCTCTTTCTGGCTTCAGGTCTCTCTCTCTAAAACTGATCATTCTAAAGGGAAACACATAAAGTCAAAAGACGAACATGGCCACTCGTAAATATCAATTGTCCGGTAGAATATTGGCGATTTCATGCTAAGGTTATTATTTGGGATCTGGATCGATATGTGTAGAGGAAAGACAGGTGAGAGAAAAGAAAGGAGATGAAGAGGAATGAATACAGCAAGGGGTGATGGTGAGGACGCGTGTAAGAAAAAGCTTTATTAAAGTTGCCAGCAAGAGAGTAGAAGCAAACACGTGTGAAGCACTAATAAAATAATAAAAGGAAAAAAAAAGGAGGTCCAAAGGCTCGAACCTGAGAAAGCTGAATTGAAAACATGTCTACAAACCACTAAGCCAACTCATAACATTAAACTGAATTCAACATAATATGTATTTAATATAACAAAAGGAATAAAAAATTAATAAAATCACTATTCAAATCCTTTGGTTTATTATTATAGTTAAATAAATGGAAAAAAGTTATTAGCTTCTTTTCAAGCGGTAAGAAAAAAAGATTGTAGAATAATGGTCCAGTACTCAGTACTCCAATGTCTTATAATCATCGCAATCTAGCTACTGGCGCAAGATATCATTAGCCACTATTCAAGTGTCACACAATTAATATATTTACAATGTTCCACCACGTGGGCTAATGTTTCAAGGTGTTAGCCAACAAATTGAATAGTTTTTTTGCAAGGCGTAGTTCAATGGTGAAATCCTAGTCCTAACAATTTTCAGGTCATAAGTTCGAGTCCTCCCACACGTCGGGCCCTTTCAACCTTAATGGGTATACTTTTTCGATAGACGAGAATCGAACATGTGACCAACCCGGACGGGACGGAAACCCTCTAAAGATATAAACCCTCTCACCTAAAACAAGGAGGCCGGAGATCATTGGCAAATTGAATAGTGTCTGACATATCAAATCACGGTGATAAAATATCTCAGCACATAACACTTCCTGGTGTAGTCATTTGATGCTCACTATGTTGTAACATCTAGAAAATAATAATGCATGATTTTTTTTAACCAAGTCATTTAACCTTAAAGACTATTAGTCGGTAGACATACACAACTTCTAATTTGTGATTTCTAAGACTTTGTAGACCACTTCTAAAGAAAAAAATCCTGGTAGGAAGCTACGCGAAAAGAAAAGGTTACTACAACAATACATATTCCTAATACAAAAAAGAAAAATAGAAAGAAAAATATGAGTGATCCAAAACTTGTAGTACGATAGACGATAGATCCATCGGATTGGTCTAGACGATTGACGATAGAGTTGCATGGCATTCTCATAAGTCACAATACTAAAACAAGAGTCACTACAAGGACCAGGACCATTAGCAGCGACATAATGCTGACCCTTTAACGGCAACAGTCGCCTTTAGCCGGCGACAGTCGCCGCTAAAGCTTCCGTCGGCAATTAAACGTCGCTATTGACACGTGTCACCGCTAATCAACGGTCATGATTGGTCCGTAAATTGTTAGGTGGGGATTGAGTTATTAGCGGCGACACCTAGGCGTGTCGCCGCTAAAAAAAAGGGTATGTGGAGGAGACCCTCTGGCCCCTGGTATCCATATTGGATACCGATCATCCCACCCCACAAGGGTTATGATCCCGGCAAAATACCTCAAAGTGCTGCCCACAAGATTCGAACTTGTCTCCTCTCATGCCCAACACTTATCATTGGTAGTGGGTACCACTAGGCTATAAGCCCTCCAAAGTTTGTTTTCTTGTAGTGAGTTGCATACAAGTATCAAGGATGTCGGTGAAATTAAGGATTAAATCCATCATCTAATGATCAATGTTTATGTGATGTAATTAAGTGATAATATGAAGATTAAGGAGGTAAGAGAAGATAAGAGTGAGGATAAGATATCCAAAACTTTGTGGGAATGTGGGGGTCTTTCCCCGTTGTAATCTTCTAATTATTTGGGCAAACACTTTTGTCCGTATTATAAGGTTGACGTGACAATATTAAATAAAATGCTACAATGTCAACATTCAACAAAATACTTAAATTTAATACTAGTTCTCTTTTCTTATATAAAAAATAACCATGTACTCATATAGAAAAAGAGTGGCATTTTAAATCATTTCCATCTTTACCTTTTTGCAACGTCGCTAGCAAGCGGGTAACCACTATATATTGTTGTCGACCTTGGTTCTACATATAACTTTGGTTGACGTTTACCTCAAACTTGTGCCATGACGTCGTATGGTCCAGCAACGTACCCAACATTCCCTTCTTATCTATCATTGGTTTTAGTTTCTTTTTATAAATATTGGTGGTTTGGCAACTTGGGCCCATGGTTTTGTAGGGGCCTTGTTTGGTTGTTTTCTCTTTGTATTTAGCTATAAAGTGTTTGGTTGTTAAAAAAAAACAATAATATTTTAAAGGAATGGTATCTAAAAAAATATATTTTTGTTATAGATCTAGTAATTTATACTATCTGGCAAACGAAATATAAGTCGTAAGTTATGAATGGTATCATAGAAACAAATATTTCATAATATGTTTATAGAATATTTAAAGGAAACTAAGACTTAAAATAGTCTAGGGACCAAAATAAATTAAAAAATTTTTAACACTTCAATAGTGTCACAGCATTAAGGTGCATCACCATGTTTTGTTAACGTTCATCAATATTTAGAAATCCTTTTGTTTTTAAACATAGTTATAATAGTACTTTCATATTTAAAAACCTTTTTTTTAACATAGTTGTAATAGTACTTTTGGTACTGGATTTTAGGTTAATGTACCTTTGAATATCGGTACCGTACAATACCAATCATTTTTTGTATTGTTTCCGGTGCCTGTTTTTCCGTTTTTTGGGACCGGTACTTTTGACATTAATATAGCGATAACACGTCCCGCTAGGGGTGTGCATGGGTCGGTTTTTACCATTAACCATAACCATAACCGCTATTTCGATTATGGGATTTTCGTAACCATAACCATAACCAAACTTCGGTTATGGTTAATCGGTTATGAATTCGGTTATGGTTCGGTTATGGTTATTTCGGTTATTAACCAAAAAAATCAACCAAAGCTAACTTTCGGCTAAATTATAAAATTAAAAGCCCATGGCTCTTAAAAACTCAGAACCTACAATAATAGACTTAGCTTGGGTTATTATTTATAAGTTAATCAAGACTAAACTTTGTAGTTAAAGTACCAATGTGAGATCCTTTTTAATAAGATATTAACAAAAAAAATATATTTAACCCCTTAGTTACAAGTTTAATTCATCATAAAAAAAAGAATACTACATCAATATCATTTTGTTAATAAAATACTTTTATTATAGTAAAAAACCTCTATATAGTTAATATAGAACATAAATCTATTACATAAACTTAACAATACAAGTTCGGTTCGGTTCGGTTATATCGGTTAACCAAAGCTCCATAACCATAACCATAACCGCTCGGTCGGTTATAGAAATTTCATAACCATAACCGCTCGGTCGGTTATAGAAATTTCATAACCATAACCATTGGTTATGTTGGTTATCGGTTAAAATCGGTTCGGTTATGTCGGACGTCGGTTATGGTTCGGTTATGTCGGTTATGGTTAATTTTGCTCACCCCTACGTCCCGCAACGATGCTTGGATAACTACAACTCTAGTTTGTCACAAAATTGAGTTATTGATTTATTATGGGCCAAAATGAGACACTAAGCAATATTAAAGGGTAATTCAGAATTAAGAAGTGTTATCCCTTGTCTCTTTAGTTTTTGTCTCACTTTTCTAGTTGCTTTACCTCCACGCTGAGCTAAATAGATGATGATCGTTACATCTTTTGGTCCTCCACGTTATCTTTGTTTAGAAACTTATCCAATATTTTAGTAACTATAACGACTTTAAAGTATTCTGATGAATAAAAACTCAAATCCAATGGAAGATGGTCCTCACCATTTAATTTTCGACCTTGAAAAATCAAACGGTCTTTAAAAAAAAAAAGGTTTTTTCAATTATATAAACAACCCCTCTCCCCTCATTTTTATACAAAACCCACACTCTATCTAAACAATTTCTCTCTAATTTTTTTTTAGACAAAATTGCAGAAAACGTCCTTTATGTTTACCCAAAATTGCAGGTTTAGACCTTTAAGTTTAAAAGTTGCAGGATACCTCCTTTATCCAACTTTTGGTTGCAGGATACCTCCTTTAATGAACTTTTGGTTGCATAAAACATCCTTTACCACTAACGCCGTTTGATTCTGCTGTTAACTTACCCTCACGTGCCAAGCATGTGAGGGTATTTTCGTCAATGCATATTAAAGGACCTTTTCTGCAAAACAAACAAAGATAACAAATTAACAATAAAAATTATTTCCCGCCACCCAAATCATCTCATCCAACAAACCCTAATTATTCTCAGCGATCAAAGATTAAGAAACCATAATCATACACCATTAACAACATTAACAAACAATAATCATACATCATAATCATACACCATAATAACAACCATTGCAGCCATTACATACCATATTGTCAATAACCATACTAATAACAAAGTGTTTAAAACCAAGGCATTGCAGCCATTACATACCATAAATTCAGACCATCATTAACAAAAGAACAAGTTCAGACCATCAGAAAGTTAACAACCATTACTTAAAAAAAAAAAAAATCAGGTTCACAAACAGTAGGACCATCAGACCTTCTTCTTCCTGGACTTCTTACCACCTGCAACCCCACTGTTCTAACCACCACCTGCAACCCCACTCTTCTTACCACCACCTGCAACCCCACTCTTCTTACCACCACTTGACATAGTCTTCTTCCTTTGCCCAACAGTTTTACTTGCCACATCTTTAGAACCTTTCTTCTTGGATTTACTTTTGCCTTCAGGTTCCAATGTTTGCCCTTTACAAGTCCTACTGTTATGGCCCAAGTTTTTGCACTTTCCACACTTGACAGTCACATTTTTCTTAGATAACTTGCCACCCTTGGTCATATCTTCTATCTCAACAGCAGATCTCTTTCTTTTCTTTTTGGGTCTTCCCACTTGTTTGTGATGATATGGAGGTGTTAGGGTAGTTGGTACTTTAGACTTGGCCCATAAAGACTTGCCATTGATAGGGAAAATCTTGTGACTGTATACATTTTTCCATGTTTCCAGCTTGTATGTTTGGTGCACCCAAGTCTCTGGTATCCCAACATGTTCAATAAAAAAACATTAACATATTTGCAAACTAATTCACCAAGACCCAAAATATGATTACATACCTCTTGACCATGACTTGCCATATCCCAATTTGCTGCCACTGCATGTTTGCAAGGTATTCCTGTGATCTCCCACCTTCTACAACTACATGTTCTTTCAGTTACATTGACAACACATTGGTCACCACCATAAGACACTTGAAAGTGTGAATCCCCATTCCAACTAACTGAATACTTGGTAGCATCTTTCTTAATGATAGCTAACTGATTGGTAGCATATGGTGTCAATGGACCATCACTTTTGTCAATAACATGTAAAACATTCACTATTCTCCTCATGAGGTACTCTCTAATGTATTCTAAGGCTGTGATAATGGGCTTATCTCTACCATTTACTAGCTTGGAATTAAAAACCTCACACATGTTGTTTAAGAGTACATCAGATAAAGCCCTCCCTGTTTAAAAAAATGGTAAAGTTAAATTAAAAACTTTAAATGACATCCTTGTACTGACCACTTATGACTTACCTGAGAAATGAGATCTGGTCCAGTGTTTTGGTGGGATATTTGATAACCACAGATGTGCTTCAGAGTCCATGGTTTTCAGCTCATCCATTTCTCTTTCAAATTGCACCACTGTTGTAGCAGTTGCTATCTTCCAAAGGACATCCTTGTACTGACCACTTTTGAAAGTAGTCCTCAAGTTCTCGTGTATATGCCTGAGACAGAACCTGTGCTCAGCACATGGATACAAATCTGTGACTGCTTGAAGTATACCCTGTTACAAACAAATGATGATTATACAACTACATGATACAAATTAAGCTTTTTAAAACATAATACATGTTGATATTCTAACCTTTTGCCTATCACTGATAAATGTGAAGTTTGAATTGCTTCCAAGATCCAAGTCATCACCAACACAGTTTAGAAACCATTTCCAAGAGTTGATGTTCTCAGCTTCCACAATTGCATAAGAAAGAGGATAAATCATGTTGTTGTTGTCAACCCCAACAGCAGTGAGAACTTGACCAGGAAAAGGACCTTTCATAAATGCACCATCCAGCCCTAACAAGTCTCTTCCAATGGCTTTAAAACCTTGTTTTAAAGAGCCAAGACATATATAGACCCTCTTGAATATCCTGGTTGTCTCATTTGGATCTGTAACTGGTTCCACTTCCACCTTTATAGTGCTTCCTGGGTTTGCCCTCATCAACTCTTCAAGATAGTCCCTAAGAAGTCCATACTGCAAACTGTAATCACCATGCAGTTGCTTCTGAGCTTTAGATCTGGCCCTATAAGCTGTCATCTTAGAAACAGCAACCTCAAACTTCCTCTGGAACTGATCTTGGACTGCTTTAACTGGGATGTGGGGATTTTCTTCAATTTGATCCATAAGTTCTTGAGCTAAGAAAGTTGAATTGCAGGCATTTATTTTTCTGCTCTCTATGCATCTATGTTTTGGCAATACAGTTCTAGTCAACCAAATGTTTGTTACTTCATTTCTAGACACCAACACCTCCCAAGGACAAACAAACATATTAGGGTTTTTCTTTTTGCTCCTACCACCTTTATGTTTATCTTGTGAACCATCTGCTTTCTCACTTTTTTCATTTTCAGTCCCTGCTTTTATTTTCTCAGGTTCAACAAGTGGTTCATTAACTATATCACATTCAAAGCCACCTGTCCCACTTTGTACATCATCACCCTGATTCTCACTTTTTTTAACCTTTTTCTTTGAAGGTTTCTTAACGGGTTCCATCCTTTCAACACCTGGAACATCACCATTACAAACCACCCTAACCCTGTTTTTATCATCCTTTATAATTTTTAACATCCTTCTTGTTTCCACTATATGTTTTTTCAGAAATCTTTTAACATCCTTCTTTTGATAAAATACTTGCCCTACATAGAAATTCTTGTCATTTACATGTGCTCTTCTCATGTGTTTTAACTTTCTTCTCCTGATGTTACCAATATTCTCATCACTGTCACTAGCACTCTCAAAGACATCATTGTCTAAAACCTCTAGATAATCAATGTCACCTGTTACATTCTCTTTGTAATGTTTATCTTCTTCTTCTACATCATCAACCATGAAATTGAAGTCCCTCATGTCCACATCACTTTCATGCATATCATTATCATCATCTACTATGTAATCACTATCTTCTTCATAAGTATATTCTTCTACATCATCAACATTGTCTTGTTCATTCTCAACATCTCCATTCTCAATTTGTAATACAGTAGTATCTACCTGAACAGGTTCAATACTTATAATGCCCAACGAACCAGTGACACTTGATTGGGAGGGTATTTCAGCTAGAAGCCTTGACATTCCATGTTCTACATAGACATCAACAAACCTATTTCCTTGCCTAATGATGTCTACGAACCTCAATACATCAGCTTCCTCAGCTAATTGACTAAGACCATGATCTAAATCAGCTCCAGGTTCTAAGAAATGGAAAAAAACTGGGATACCTTCAGGATAACCTAAATCGTTCATAATCCAACCTAACTCATATATACCAAATCTATCAGTATCCATCAAATCAACAATGTTCATCAAACCATTCATATACTCACGACCTGGAAATGAACTGAAAAAACCCTCCATGATGCATATTAATACTGAATAACGATTCATACGTTTCTACATTCAAAAATTTTAAAAAAAAATTAGGAATTTAACTTTACCATATACAGAGTCGACATAAAAATTTTTTTAAAAAAAATTAGGGTTTTTAAACAATGTTACCATATACAGAGTCGACATCGTATTCATCATCATGTGTTCGAATGTTGTACTTCCCTCCTTCAATGGTTGCCAACTCGTCCCTGATTTCATCTTCTTTCATGGTGTTCTTCTCTGAGTTGTGTACAGGGTATGAGAGAAGATGAAGACGATTGGGTTTATATTCGTTTTGTTTTTTAAAATTTATTTAGCTTCTGAAATGACAAAAATACCCTCACATGCATTGCACGTGAGGGGCATCTAACGACACAGACAAACGGCGTTAGCCTAAAGGACGTATCCTGCAACCAAAAGTTGGATAAAGGAGGTATCCTGCAACTTTTAAACTTAAAGGTCTAAACCTGCAATTTTGGGTAAACATAAAGGACGTTTTCTGCAATTTTGTCTTTTTTTTATAAACACAACCTTTTTTATACAAAATATTCATGAATCCAATCAATCCCTATCAACCCGAATCCAACGGCGGGTTGTTACACCCCGGTACTAGATTCACCAATCTCGCAACAAGTACCACCGTTTAGGGCGTTGCAACAACACCAATAAAGCCCGAACGTTTTCTCCCAATTTAATCTAATGCAATATATGCAAATGCAACAATTTATGCAAATGCAACAATCGTTTCCCACTCCTTTTCAAACAAGCCAACAATTTTCTCCACAGGCACCTCCTGCAACATCACCTCTCGATCCGTCTCAACCCGTCGACGAGGATAGTGACGACGAAGAGATCGTTCCGGAAACTCAACCTTCGCCACCCCAAGCTAAAGGTAAAAGTAAAGCTAAAGGTCCTGGGGAAGAGGGAGGGGGGGGGGGGTAAACCAAAAGATGGAACATCGAAGCCATGGTCCAATGTCGAAAAGGAGGCGTTGGCTAAGGCGTGGCTTGCTACGTCAAAACGCGCCGTTGTTGGTAATATTTTTTTTTTGTGTATACATACATATATATATGTATAT
This sequence comes from Ambrosia artemisiifolia, assembly GCA_032199755.1. NCBI lineage: Eukaryota > Viridiplantae > Streptophyta > Magnoliopsida > Asterales > Asteraceae > Ambrosia > Ambrosia artemisiifolia. The sequence goes on from CM063519.1 coordinate 16,940,310, forward strand.
TGTTTATTTTTTGTACTAATATAATATACTTGTAAAAAACGTAGGTACTAATTAATCCTTGGAGACTTTTTGGATCCATGTGATTGAAAACTTCTATAAGTTCATGCAACAAGAGCCGTATCGAAAGTTGGATTCTGTTAGCTCAAAGTGGAGAAAGATGAACCAAATTTGCAGTCGATTTAATGGTTATTATAACCAAATAAAATCGAACCCGCCTAGTGGGTGGAATGATCAAAATATTTTTCGAGGAGGCTTTGCGCAAGTATAAAAACGATGGAACATCAAAGCCATGCTCCAATGTCGAAGAGGAGGCTTTAGCTAAGGCGTGACTTGCTACATCAAAACGTTCCGTTGTTGGTAATATTTTTTTGCGTATACATATACATATATATATATATATGCATATTGTTTATTTTTTGTACTAATATAATATACATGTAAAAAACGTAGGTACTAACCAATCCTCGGAGGCTTTTTGGATCCATGTGGTTGAAAACTTCTATAAGTTCATGCAACAAGAGCCGTATCGAAAGTTGGATTTTTGTTAGCTCGAAGTGGAGAAAGATGAACCGAATTTACGATCGATTTAACAGTTATTATAACCAAATAAAATCGAACCCACCTAGTGGGTGAAATGAGCAAAATATTTTTTGAGGAGGCTTTGCGCAAGTATAAAAACGTTGGAACATTGAAGCCATGGTCCAATGTCGAAGAGGAGGCGTTGGCTAAGGCGTTGTTGGTAATATTTTTTTGGCGTATACATACATATACATATATATATATATATATATATATATACTATATACTATACTATATTATAAAGGAGGAGAGATTGCTAAAATAGTCACTGCATGTCAATTTTAAGATGGCATACAAAAGGTCACAAGGTAAACAACTATCTTTTTGTCTATCTTTTTGTCAAATCCTTCCCTTTATGCCCCTATGTGCAACATTTGATTACAATTGTATAAATGACTAATGCAAGTCATCTCTATTATTATTTGTTTCACCTTTTGATTTTCTCATCTTTAATGAATTTAATTTGAGATTCAATGCCCCACCTTTTCCTTTTCTCATCTTCAATGATGAATTAAAATTAACATCCCTCAATTTAATCTCTAAAAACCCTCATACCATTGCCTTATCACACCATTTTCTTTATTTCTCTTGGAAGCAGTCATCAAATGATATTGTTCAACACTTGTAGTCTTGCACTATCGATTATTATGTTGGTAAGCCAACACTTGTAATCTTGTATATTCTTTATATATATTTATTTAGTTAGTTATTTAGTTTTTATGCTTTTTGTTAGTTCTTCTATATGTTTTTTTTTCATTATTTTGTCCGTGTTTTCTTTTACATTCTTTTTTTTTCAATTTCTGTAAATTGTGGTTTCATGTTTATCATTCAATTGAAGTGTTTATTTTTTAGGATCAAATCTGTTTGTTTTGGAGACATCACAGCTCATCAACTCATTTCCATGTACATACATATTTTAGTTTATGTTATAATCTCTAAAGTACACTTATTTTCTTCTACGGTTATAATGTGATATTCGCTTCCAATTGTCATTTCGTTTTACCCGCATGGTTTACAATAAGGAGAGGGAAGCAAATCCCAGCTTATTGACATTTGATAGTGATGTGTGTGAAAGCTTTATATTGTAATCTATCATGTCAAGGCGCATAAGCACACTCATAAGAGCTAGAAAACGTGTCTTTCAGTTAACTACTCATATGGTGCGTTGAGCTGACCTTGAGCACCGCGTCCCTGGCGCGCACCTTTGACAACTTAGATTATAATTGGTGCTCACAGTCATGCATTCCTATGTCATCATTTGAGTATAAATTTGAAGTTTTGTTGATTTCACTTGAAATTAAAATGCCAATATAAAAGAGATATTATTTTATATTTCTAACAAACTCTAAGTGAGTTTCAATCCATTTACATTCTAGGCAACTCTTTTACTTTACCATTTGCTCTGTTAAAAATTAAAACTCAACGCAAATCTACACATTTAAAAGTAATTTTGTTGACGCTTGTAAATTTTTCACCCTGTCGCATCGTGTGGGCTCCCCACTAGTATATATATATATATGTATATTGTTTATTTTTGTACTAATATAATATACTTGTAAAAAACGTAGGTACTAACCAATCCTTGGAGGCTTTTTGGATCCATGTGGTTGAAACTTCTATAAGTTCATGCAACAAGAGCCATATTGAAAGTTGGAATCTGTTAGCTCGAAGTGGAGAAAGATGAACCAAACTTGCGGTCAATTTAATGGTTATTATAACCAAATAAAATCGAACCCGCCTAGTCGGTGAAATGAGTAAAATATTTTTCTAGGAGGCTTTGTGCAAGTATAAAAACGAGCATAGAAAGGCTTTCGGGTTCGTGCGAACTTGGTCAAATTTGAAAACCAATCGAAAAATATGGGTGACGGTCCCAAACGAGTTTCAACGTGCCAAACGTAGTAAACCCACCCACGAAGGAGGTTCATCCGCGAGAGGCTTGCCCGGTCTAATTGACATCGATATCAACGAGGAGGCGGGGTTTGAACAGCCACCGATTAAGGACGAGGCACGCCCCATAAGTTGTTAAATTTTCACTTTTATGTTTTTACATATTTTTTAAGTTTTGTTTTCTAATACATAAATATTTTTGGTACTAAAATAGGCCGAGATAAAGCTCGAAAGCAAGCGGCGGCTGGAAAAAAAATCGCATCGGGTAGCGAGACCGAGAGCGGTTCCAGGCTTGACAGTTTAACGGCACAAATGGAAGCTTTCAACCGGGCACAAATCGAAAAAAATAAAGATCAAGAACGAAAAGCTTAGGTTGATAGAGGAATCATGTAACAGTACTGATTTCTGAGAAGATTAACATGGACCATTGTATGACACCCTAGGCAAATCCCACATCGGCCGTGTCCAGGAGAGATCCTTGGTTCATAAGTAATCCAAAGCCTCTTAAATCACCAACGCGTTTTGGGCTTAATGTTAGTGGATGAGAGGAGAACTCCACAGTTAAGCGTGCTCAGGTGGGAGCAGTACCAGGATGGGTGACCTCCTGGGAAGTCTCCACCGGGGCAACCAAAAACAAATCCGTGAGCTCTAGATGGGCAACCCATCGGGGCAAAGCGGACAATATTGGTGGTGAGAGAGGCCGGATGTTACAAATCAAAAGCAGTCGAAGAATTCAAAATTATGTCGACCGACCTTTCGAGTTTTCCCGAAGAACAACGTGAAGTATTGCAAAAAATGCAACAAAAAATTCGTCAAAAGTGGACGTAGATTACTATTATTAAAAATTTAGGAAATCTTGGTTTTTTTGACACTATGTTTTTTTTTTATAATTTTTTTTATTAATTTTAGTATTTATTTTAAGTTTAGATTGATTATTTGTTACTTTTGAAATATAATTAAAATTAATAATAAAGTTAAAAAAATTAGTTAATTAATAATAAAAAAAGGTGAGGGTTGTTTCCACACCCTTAGGTTGTCTCAAAAAAGACCATCTTACTTATGTGACATTCTATGTGGCAAGGAGAACAATCCATTCGGGTTGTTTCCAGACCCACTAGCTAAGTATCTTAATATATTACGTATCTAAAAAAGGTATAATAAATAATATATAAAGTTGTAATTAGAAAGTTAAAGTTACAGTAGATATGGAATAATTAGAAGTGTCTCGACCCTCGATGTTTTATTGTGTGTAACTACTCCTACGGTTCCATTTTCGGCCAAGATAATCAAGGTAGAATGAATCCTAACCTTGGTGAGATGTTAGGATGGCCCTAAGGCCTCCCACAAGGCCCCAAGAACTCTGAAAGTAGCTTCAAAGTTAACCAAATAAGGCACAAGAAGGAACACCAAATGATTAAGTCAAGCTTGCTATTTATAGAGCTGTCAGGTCAAGAACGGGTGTACTCATAGGTGTGCGCGGCCGTGCACCTGCCCCTGTACGTTCTGTTGCTGCACGATCTGTCTTGTCTGTACTTTTGGTCATGCACGGGCGTGCAACATGATGTGCACGGGCGTGCAGGTTGACAAATATGCTTTTCTTGTTTCCCAAGTTGGCTGCTTTGTCTTTTAGTGCGCGGGGCGCTTGTGCAAGTGAGCATGGACGTGCTTGGTCAAACATGGGTCAACTTTATCATCGTTTAAGCCCTGAGAAGGTCTTTACACGTACTCCCAGGAATCTCCGATTTTAGCTGTTTATACCCGAAAATCATCTATTTAAGCTCCAATTTCCTGAGAAACACAAATAGGAACAATTAAGTAGCTATAATTATCAATTTAAGCCCAATTTTGCCCTATTATGAGACTAATTATTCATGTTTTAGATGTGTAAATGATGGCATTTCTTTTCCAAGTTGTACTTCTTCCTTTGTTCTTCGAATGCATACGGACTGGTTCCCATAATAGCTTGTTGTTGTGCTTGAGATTATCTCATTTGTTTCGTTTGTTGACTTGCATAGGCCCACAGATTAGCTACAATGATAGTTGCTTGGCGTTAAGCTTTGACTTTCCTCCTTTGATCATATTGTTGCTTTGTGTAGCTCCAAAAATTATTATCGCCTGTCATATTGTATTTTAGAGAAAAGTCAAACTTGGTTAAAGTAAAACTTCGGTCAACACAGATTTTTAGACTTAAAAATATGCACAACTTTTGGGAGAATGGATGTTCTAGGTGAATAAATTTATTAGGCAAATAAGGTTAAAACAGGACTACGATGAGCTATTTCCCAAACACTCTAGCTAAGAATGAGTCTGGGGCGAATGGAAGTATTGGGCGAATGAATTTATGTTTTCTTGGAACTGTAGCACGAATGAAGGTTTATTCGCCTGAACATTTTGCACAAATGGAGGTCTATTCACGTGAACTGTTTACACGAATGGGAGGCTCATTCGCGTGAACAGTATCCACGAGTGGTTCATTCGCCCTGTATCTGTCATTTTCTTGTTCTTCATGAAAATGACGATTTTTAACACTTTTTCAAGTAGTTTTTTCAATTTAGTGATTCTTTTTACGAAGTTTTGGTTGGGGTTTCTTAAAAAACACGTTTTGAACATGATTATGCCATCAAAACGTTAGATTTAATCCAAAAATTAAGCCAAAAGCATGATTAAAAATTCAAAATTATTTCTCAATAAAAACCCCTCAATTCAATCCAAACCAGATGTGAATCAATCCAAAAACTATCAAACAACCCGTGAATCGAGCCGAAAGCTTTGATGCCACTTGTAGGACTGTTTTCTCTCGTATGTGGATCCGACACAAGCAAGATTTCGGGTTTTCATGCGTATGATGGTGGAAACAAAGCACACGTGTTTGATAGTCGGTTAGAAAGCTTAAGCAAACAAGGATTAATCATACAAACGTTTCAAAAACAAATTTAGCAGATTTTTTCTTTGGATTTAGATCTAAAAATGCCAAAGTTGCAAAAGTTACCAAAGTTGTCAAATGTGAGAACGAGATGTGATATATATAGCCCCATTCGCCTGAACAGTGTTAGGCGAATAGGCCTCATTTGTGTGAATGTCTAGCAAAATTGACTCATTTGTCTGACTCATTCTCCCTATTAAATGGCTAAAATACCATTTACCCTACTTAGTTCGTTAGCTAGCAAATGACCTATACTATTTTATCATTGGCTAGGGACATATACATAAAGTGCAGTTACATATTGTTTTATAATCTAGAAAGATTAGTCAAATTGTATATGACATATTAATTACTAGGGCTGTCAATTTTAGACACGAACATGATAACACAACATGAACTTGCACGAACTTAACAGGTTCGTGTTTAACCTTAATCTGTTTCGTGTCTTAAACAGGTCGATACGATAAGATCTTAACAGGTTTCGTGTCACAGAGCACAAACATATATACCGCTCAGTCATCGCTCCTCCTTCTTAAGTCCATCGTCCCCATTTGTCGTTACCATCACCCGTCCACCTTCCTGTCTGCTGTCACCCATCACCTGCTTCCTTCTCAACGCCGACACCGCTCAATCTCTCATTCACAGGTTTGTGGATATGATTTAATGATTAATGTTTATAAAGAGGTTCGTCTCTTATCGTGTTAACATGTTATAAATAAGTTCATGTTTAGAAAAAATGATACAATAAGTATGTTTACATGTTTCGCGTTCTTGTCTTAACAGGTTGTGTCTGACACAATATACCAGCCCTATTAAAACAGGGAAAAAATCAAATACAAATGAGTTTTAACATACTAAACATGAGAACTGGAGGACTTTTTTTTTGAATTTTTTTCCTTGGTCCAACCATGTTTTCTTGATAAAAAACATATTTTCTTCATTTTGTATAATTACTCCAGTAGAGTAATTACTGTAATTGTTCTACTTAAGTAATTATACATTCCTTTTCTAGATTTTAGAACTAAAAAACATGTTCAACAAGATGGAAAAATATCTAAAAAAAATAAAAATTCCCTTTTACTTCTTACGTTAAGATCCATTTTGTAAATGCATATATTTAATGTCCCTCGGTAGGTGTTACATTAGTCGAGTCGTTATGTTGTTTATTTGACATTTTGTAGCCTAATGGGCAATTTAGTCATTTTGTGAAATAGAGATTGATTAATTGAACCATTCGTAGCGCATCCACAAGGAAACGGATAGGTCGAGCGTAGTTTGAACAAAAGGAAAAGACTTGGAAGCATAGTTTGATAGGAAACGGTTGAGGGCGACGAGGCGTCCCATGAGTGTCTGAACATCTTTGATTGAGTTGGGCGAAGGCATGCGTTGAAGGGCCTGAACTTTCTCTGGGTTTGGCTTGAAACCTCCGTAGCGTATCCACAAGGAAACAGACAGGTCGAGCGTAGTTTGAACAAAAGGAAAAGACTTGAAAGCGTAGTTTGATAGGAAACGGTTAAGGGCGACGAGGCGTCCCATGAGTGTCAGAACATCTTTGATTGAGTTGGGCGAAGGCATGCGTTGAATGGCCTAAACTTTCTCTGGGTTTGGCTTAAAACCTCCGTTGGTGACGATGACGCCTAAAAATTTCCCCTCTTCAGTTTTGAATAAGCACTTGCCTAGATTAAGTTTCATCTTGATTTCGCGTAGTTGGTCGAAGGTGCGCTGTATGTCCAGTAGCATGGTGTCTTATTCGCGGCTTTTGATAACGAGATCGTCGACGTATACTTCCAAGTTAACGCCGATCTGATTTATAAAAGCCTGGTCCATCAGACGCTGATAGGTGGCGCTTGCGTTTTTTTAGTCCGAAGGGCATTTTAGTGTAGCAGTAAACCCCTCTGTTGGTTCTGAAGGCGGTTCTGTCTTTGTCTTCATAGGCCATTTGTATTTGATGGTACCCTCTATAGGCATCGAGGAAACACTTAAATTTAAATGACGCTAGAGAGTCTACCTTCAAGTCGATTTCTGGCAGTGGGTAGTGGTCTTTTGGGCATGCTTTGTTGAGATCCTTGTAGTCGACGCACATGCACCAGGATCCATTCTTTTTGAGGACCATGACCTGGTTCGCTACCCATGTTTTGTGGTTGCATCGTCTGATGATGCCTGCTTCGAGTAGGTTGTCGACATGTTCATTCATAGCTTTAACTCTGTCCGGGCCTAGTGGGCGTTTTTTCTGAGCGACTGGTCGCGCTTCCTTATAGGTGTTTAAGCGATGTTCTGCTATATCCGTTGGGACGCTGATCATGTCGGATGATTGCCAGGCGAAGATATCTTTGTTTGTTACTAGGAGTTATTTCAGATGTACGCGTACCTTGGCGGACATAGTTGATCCCAGAGTGATGGTTTGTTCAGGGAAGACTGGGTTGAGTACCCACTTTTCGTTTTGAACAGCGGCATGCTTGGATGGCGGAGTAGCTGCCGCTGGTTCGGTTGTCATGAGGCATTCATGATTGCCTCGGATGTATGCGACCCCCGTGGTTGTTGGAAAACCTATGCTTTGGTGGGGGGTTGACGCTGTGCTGTTGAAGTTTGCTAAACCTTGCCTTCCGAGCAAGATGTCATATGATGAGTTGGCTGAGATGACGTGGAATGTGCAATCCTCCGAGCGGGTGTGGATCACATCGTCAAGTGTGACGGTGAAGTCAAACTTGCCGATGGGGTGGATAACTTCATTGAAGAAGCCTGCGATGGGTGCGTTTGGTTGAAGGCGCGCTTTGTCCACATCATCAAGCTGGTCAAAGCATTGTTGGTACATGATGTCGAAACTGCTTCCGCTGTCGCATATCATTTTGTATGTGCGATAGTGACCGAACAGAGCTGTCATGATGAGTGGTGTTGTTGAATTTGCTCCCCCTGGTATCGTCGGGTGGATGACTTGGGCCTCTTTCCAGTGAGCGCTACTTGCAGCGTCAGGTTGTTGAGACGTTGTTGCGACGCTTCCTGGGTGTACCTTGCGCTTGTTGCGTTGTGTCATGTGACACTGTCTGTTGTAGGCGCCTCGGACATGATGTGTTTTAATGTCCTTGATTGGTTTTGGAGGTTCTTCAGTTCTGCGTGCGCCTGTGCGGACGTTCTTAACGAGATTGGTGAGCTTGCCTGAGCGGAGGGCAGCCTCTGTTTCTATTTTGAGGTTGTAACGGTTGTCGGTATCGTGACCCACGTCTTTGTGAAAATCACAAAATCTGGTGGTGTCGACATTTTTACGTTTGTTTCCCATGGGTTTTGGGAGTTTAAACGTTACCTTTCCGGTTGTAAGGACTTGAGACAGTACCTGGGACGGTGTCTTGGTAAGGGGAGTCCAGTCTTGGTTTCGTTGGCTGCTACTACGTTGATCGTGAGTCTGTTTGCTGCCGATTATGTTTCTGGCGTCGCCAGAAGATGAGTATCTGCCTTCGTCGGTGAAGCCTGAGATGCGGCTCTAGACAGCCGAGCGATTGTTGTTGCGGTTTCGGTTGTTGCTGGAACTTCTGCGCTGGTTCTGGCGGTTTGTTTTTTGGTTTCCAGCGTATAGTTTGGAGATTCTGACGACCTCCTCCCAAGAATCTGGGATACCATCTTTGCCATGGAGGGTGTTTTGCAGGTTGTTGTCGTTGACGTTTGCTAGGAAGGAGGTTCGAGTTGCCTTGTCTCCTGTTCCAAGTTGGAGTGCCTCTTTATTGAATCGCACGATAAAATCTTCCAGCGGTTCTGTGTCTCTGCGCTTGCAGAGGTGGATTTGGCTTTTGTCGCGCTTGTGGCGACTTTGTTGGCTGAAATGCGGTGAAAATTTTTTGATAAGCTGTTCGTAGCTGTCGATGCTTCCTATGGGTTGATTGTCAAACCATACCCGTGCCGCGCCTGTTAGTGTTTGGGCGAACATGTGGCACCAGACGGGTAAAGTCCATCCGATGACGGCCCTGGCTTGGTTGAAGATACCAAGGTAGTCTTCAGGGTCTATGAGACCGTCATAGAACTTGACGTTCGCTGGGAGGCATTGTCTGGGTGGTATTGGTGCTTGAGAGATGCGTCTGGTGAACTTGGATTTGTCAGCGAATGTTGTTGGCCTGTATGAGAGTGACAGGTTGGTGGCAGCGTCATTGTTGAAACAGTTGAGACGCTCTCTTAGAATGATTTTTGATCACAAGTATCCGAACTTGAAGAAAGATCCCACAATGGTTTAGCATGACAATAGCATACAAGCATGTTTGATAGATTGAGCATGTGAATATGAAAGTATTTAGTGTATTTGTATAATGATACATGTTGAGTCCCAAGATGAGTCTTGGAAGAATGGGTCCTTAGCTCCGATTAACTAGAATTTAGATGGAGTCTTAGGTTCGAGTTTTAGATATAGATTCAAGAGAGTCAAGCAAGCCTTTTAGGCAAACTAAAGCACAAATTGCCTTTAGGGCAATTCGGATGGTCATGAGTTGAAGTTGGACCAAGCGCAAAATTATCATAAGATAATTCGGATGGTATGAAGGTTAGAAATGTGAATCCATTAGAATATGTTCATGTCGTGACGCTTATGGAATAAACGTGGGTCTTGGACAAGGGATTTCCCCTTTCTAGTGTGGATTAATCCATATCACAAGAAGGGTCAAGAGAGTTGGTAAGGTAGGGTGTAACCACAAACCTTCCAAGAAGTTGTTATTAGAGTATAAGAATAAAAGATTGAAAGTACACTTATAATAATACATAATATAACTAGGAGGTTTAAGTAGAGTATGGTTACTTGTTTGGATGAGCCTTGGCTCTCCTTTGTCAACCATAACCATAGCACAAATCCATCCAAAATTGGATTGTTGGTGGACTTGGTTGGTATTCTCTACAACAAGGATCCTAGAACATAAAGAACAATGAAAACTAAACACCTTTGAGGCCTCTTTTTGGTGTTATATCCATGATATACTTCTATGGAGAAGCAAGGGATAGGTCATAGAGGTTTCTCGAAGGAGTTTTGGGTAGAAAAGAAGAAGAAAAACAGAAAGAAAGATAGAGATTTAAGCTCAAGAACTTACTGTTGTGAATCAGGAAGTTCTTTGAGAAAACCTTGAGAATTTGAGAGTGTTTGTGGGAAATTTGGGATGAACAAAGGATTAAGGAGTGGGGAGGAGGTGTATTTATAAGAGGGTTAAGGTGGTTGGGTAATTAAGGGAGTAATTAGGGTGGTTGGGAGTGAGTTAGGTGGAAGTTGCACTTAAAATCGTAATAAAAAAATGTTGCCGTTCCAGGAGGTCGTCGTGTCACGCGACGGGAAATCAACATCCTGGTCGTGCTACGCGACGGGGTGTTTTTGGCCCAAAAGTGTTTTTTTGGTTGGGCTTGGCCCAACAGACTTGGTTTTGAACGTGTTTTTGAGTTAAAACTTATGGTTTAAGCCCATTTTGACATGTTTTTGGATTGGGCTTGATTCCTAACTGTATGGGTTCGTTTATGCTTCGGTTTAGAGTTAGAATTCGGTTTTTAAGCGTAAAAATGCAACATGATTGTATTAAATTGTATATGCATGATTGATTATGAATAAGTGTATTTGACTAAAAGTTTTCCATTGATCATAAGCTCGAGATTACAAGGGGATAAAATGGAAAATTACAAGAGTATAGGGACTAGAATTGAAAATGCAAAAAGTACGAATGTTACACGTCGTCCTCCCAGGAACTTTCGTCGTAATCATCTTCGTCGAACCGGTTATGCTCTGCATGGGCCTGATCTATGATGGGTTTCCCCAGACCTCCCCCATGACGGGTAGCAACCGGTTTTTTGATGGTTTTTGATGTTGAAGCCATGATGGCTTTGCCTGTTATTCGTCGACGCTCAAGTTGATCGTCTAATAGTTGTTTTTGGCGTTCGTACCAATCGTTATTTAATGCATCGATTTCCTCCTGGGTGGGAGGTGTTATGTTGGTAGCGTCAAAGTCTATGGCTCGAGGGCTGAGGATGACATTGTCTTGGTTGTCGTCATCGTGACCCTCCGTTGTATTTGGCCCTAGGGTGACGTCTTCGACGACCCCAGAGGGAGTATAGACCTTTGGTGGTGTGTTTGTCATTTTTTTGTGAGAAAAAAATGGCATATCAAGGCTATTTAGAGTATTGTGGTTAGTCCCACGCATTGCGCTAATGAAGAAACACGAATCCGGGGTCACCGGGTTGGTGCTGACCTTGGTAGTGGTTCCACGGGGTATTCTATAAAAAGGTGTGTTTATAAAACGTGATAGGTCTAAGGACAAGACAAAGGATGTTAAGAGACAACAGATTAGAAGAGCCGAGCCTCTAAATGTTGGTAAATAAACAAGGGTTGGAAAAGTACGACGTGCTCGTAGTCTTTTCAGTGAAAGTGTTGGTGAATATCGGATGCCAATAAAAGGAGATGGGTCTCCTCCTTTTTTAGTACCTCGATGTCCGACTTCCTCAACCCATCCTCTACCCTTTATGGGGCCCGACCTAGGTAGAGGTGTCTCTAGATTTCCGGCCCAAAGTCCTCAAGCCCAATTGGTGCAAGTGGGTTTGTTAAAAAATAGGGAATAGGGAAGATCTTACCGTCCTGTCAATGATACACGTGGCGTCCGCTGAGTGGACGCTGGTGGGCGATGGCCACGTGGCGTCCGCCTGTTGGTTACTCCAGGGCGGTGGGTGGTCATTCGTTATCTAGAAGCCGAGGCAAGTTGTGGTTGAGAAAGTCTTCTGTCAGAGATATCTTGGCTGGGGAGCTGCCACGTCATCGTCCTTTCCGGGTGTCAGGCTAAGCGCAACCCTTGGTTGGTTAAGAACTCTGATGGGTAGCCTGATACGTCAGGAACAGTTGTCTAGGGCAGGAGTGTGTGTCTCGAGGCTGCCCGAGAAAGTATATTTCAGTCGTGTTGACGAAACTTTGTCTATCTTGCTGAAGAAGCTTAGGTGTGTGACTGGCCCGCTGACGTAAAACAGGCGGGAAGGCGTGCATCCATTGTCTGATGGACGTAAGCTACTCCGCTGACGTAAAACAGGCGGGAGAGCGTGCGTCCACTGTCTGATGGACGCAAGCTATTCCGCTGACGTAAAACGGACGGGTAATGTTTAGCCAGACACTATTTATAGGTTTATGATACGGTATTACTGATATTTTGGTACCATATCCCTTCAGTCCTACACATTTATAAGTTAAAACTAATTTGTAGAATAACTTTATCCTATAGCAAAATACAACCAACATTAATTTGTTATAAGACCATGTGTAGTGGAGGAGGTTATTTATAATGCCACTGTTTCTGATTGGTCTACGTGGCAGCTGAGTCAGCATAGGGAAATGAAGTGAAAAAGGGGTGTAGTGGTAGGGGTTATTTATAATGCCCCTGTTTCTGATTGGTTGTTTATTTTATTATTTTTTTTAAATCTTTTAACTCAAAATAATTAAAAAAAAACAAATAAATATAAAAAAGTCAAATAATACAAACACACAACTAATGTTAAAAAAAAGTTACAAGTAATATTAAAAAAAAAGTTACAAGTAATATTAAAAAAAAAGTTACAAATAATATTAAAACACACTTCCTAAATTACTTATTTAAACATTACATATTCCTAACTTACTTATTTAAACACTAGATAATCCTAAACTACTTATTTAAACATTACATAATTAATCCTAATTTTCTCCCCTATGGAGAGTAGTTATCCCAGTCCTCGAGTGTGTACTGGGGCGGGGACACGGAACGATCGCTATCGCGACCATCGGATCTCGCATCCTCGCGGATCCAGCAGTACTCACGAGGAGGGGAATAATTGTAGAAGCGTTCCTCCTCCTGAGCTTCCCTTAGTGCTTCATACTCCTCCTCAGTGGGTGACCGGGGAGGAGGGCTTGGAGTGGGGTTGGGGTTTGGTTGGTTCTCCACAAACTGTAGCCGAGCCATTCCCCTAATAGCCATAACATAATCTACAGCCCACACACACTCCTCATCAGTGAATTCATCATTTGGGTGTGTGGGAGTGTATTCTGGGAGTGGAGGAATGGGGAAGTGTATAGGATGAGGAGTGGCTCCTACTCGAGTAGGAGTAGGAGGAGGAGAAGAAAACAGTTGTTGAGGAGGAGGAGGAGAAGAAAACAGTTGTTGAGGAGGATGAGGAGGAGAAGAAAACACTTGTTGAGGAGGAGGAGGAGGAGAAGAAAACACTTGTTGAGGAGGAGCACGATGTCTCCGGCGAGCGTATCGCCGGAGATTGGACGGCTCGGCAAGATCATTTGGAAATCCACCACCCATAGCTTGTTTATTATAAAATTGTAGTGTGTTTGTGTAGTTTGTGTAGCGTGTTTTTTAAATGTTTGTGTAGTGTGTTTGTATATATATATATATATAGGGCAATTCTAAAATGAAAACCACACTCACTTAAGAAAACCTTGAAAACCCCATCATGTGGTCATTAATGCTTCCACGTTTACATCCTTGTTTATGGCCATAAGGGTAATATAGTCATTGTCTCCTTCCACAATCCTGCATATCTATGACAAACTTTTTCTATGCTCTTAAGTACAATGATGTAGACCTTCCCCTCTCTCATCCTTTTTTATTTTTGCCTGCACACAACCAACATATATACCATATCACACAAGATTATCCTCCACATTTCTCTTTACACTCCATATCTCTTCTTGTCTTTTTATCAACGATGAAGTTATGTATGGATTTGTTCTCTTTTCCTTCATGGTTATTAAGTATCCTTATAAGGAAGAACACCAAGATCTCTAACATTTTTGTACAACTACCCAAAGCAAGAAAGGTACAACTACCTAAAGCAAGAAAGATACAACTGTTATGCATTATTTATTGTTTCAACTTTTTGTTTTTTCTTAAAGTTTGGGAGTGTATGTATATTTATTGTGTCAAAACACCCACAAAAGTAAAAATTAATATAAAATAGGAAGCTGCTTCTTGTTTTCTAAAGCAACTATGGGTGTTTGTAATGTATTATTCTTTTTTTTTCTTTTTTTTTTTGTGTTTATAATACTAAACATTCTGTAATATGGGTGATTTGTAACATTATTTTTTTTATGTTTGTAATACTTAACATTTTATATACGATGTGATTTTTTATTTTGTGTGGGAATGATTTTTTGAAGGTGATGTTTGCTAATGGGATTTCTTGAAAGTAGTGAATGACAAACGGCAAGTCAATATATGATGAAGTGGTGTTCTTCCGGCAACGTTGGTGGTGGTGGTGGTGCTCCGTTTGGTGGTGGCGATACAAGTTGGTCTTTGTCAATTTTTTTTGTATATCTTTTTTTTTTAGTTTGATATGTTGAGTACTTGGTCAAAGTATATATTTTTTACTCTAGTCAATTTTTTTTTTGTATATTGAAGTTGTTTTTATCTAAAAACATGTGTTTTTTTTTGTTTGGATTTATAATTTGATTTTTTTTAGGAGATAAGTTTGTGAAAATATATGTTTTTGTTTTTATCTAAAACACATGTTTTTTTTTGTTGTTTGGATTTACACTTTGATTTTTTTTAGGAGATAAGTTTGTGAAAACATATGTTTTTGTTATGTTTTTGTTGGTGGGTTATAATTTTTTGGTAAGATAAGTTATGAAAAATATATGTTTTTTGTTGTTGGGTTATAATTTATTATATGTTTTTGTGAGCTAAGTTGTGAAAACACATGTTTTGTTGTTGGGTTATAATTTATTATATGTTTTTAGTGAGATAAATTTGCGAAAACATATGTTTTTTGTTGGGTCATATTTTATTGTATGTTTTTGGTAAGATAAACTGTGAAAACATATGTTTTGTTGTTGGTGAGTCAATGTTTGAAACATATGTTACTTAAATTCTGGTAACTTACTTAAAAATCATTAAAAGAATTGTACGTTATTTGATTGTTTGTTATTAGAATTTGAATGTTAAGAAAAACATTGTCACTTTATATTAATAAAGTAATATAGCTGTGCACAATTTTTAAGGAAGGAAAGAGAAAGATGAGAGAGAAATGAGCTAAGATAGATAAATGTGTTTGTCAGTAAGATGTAGGAAGAGAGAGTGAGAGAGATTAAAAATTGTTGGACCATTTTACCCTTTTTGTACTATACATGTATCATAACTTTTGATCCAAACCATGAAACAACCACAGCCATAGATCACATAGAACAGATGGTCAAGATGTGGGTTTCGTGAGTTTTCTTAACTGGGGAGGGTTTTCAATTTATCCCTCCCATATATATATATATATAGTAAAAAAATATATATAATCGTTCAAAAGAAAAATATAACCGTTCAAAAAAACGGTCGATTTTTTTAAATTTGAATCTTTCACCTTGCCACGTGACAAGGTTTGATTGGTTGGTCAATTTGTGTTTTGGCGTTATTAATAAAACGCCCTCCCCTTTTTGGAAAATAGCGCCCCCCCTAACGGCGTGGGGGCGCTATTTTTGGCCATAACGCCCTACTAACGCCTCCACTACACCCGTTCTAACTATACTAAAACTTGGGTTATATGAAATTCGATGAACTAACTACAATGAGATAAAAAAGGGTCAAGTTCACATATTTTTATTTACAAAACGATATAGAAATTCGTACATTTTAACTTCCTGATTAATTTTATTTAAAATGTTATGTTATTATTTTGTTGATAATATATTTGAAATATAAAACTACAACAAGGTAAAGGATTTCCATCAATGGATGAGGGTTACAATGATGATTAAAAGGGGTAGCATGTAGTTGAGTACCTTCTAATTTATTGATATTCCATAAATTGATAAGACAAAGTTTAATGCGCACCTTCATGTCAAGTCAACTTCAAACATGGAATGTAGAAAGAGAAATTACATAGTAGGTACAAGATGGTGAACACATCGACTATTTGATTGTGAATAGGATATATCATTCGACAAACTTTTTTTATAAGAAAATTGATAGATTGATAGTCATTAGTCAACTTTTGTATGTTTCATGCTAATAAATTACCACTTTTCAAAAAAAAAACATATATAGCTCACAAAGAAGTGCGCCCTTTGAGACAAAAAAAAAGTTGCAAATAGATCGCACACCACTTGTTAAAATATCACAAACTAGATTATATCGAGTGTTCTGAGGTCGAGAAATCTAATATGACACATTAATTTACATAAAAAATAGACTGATGCGCTTTACAGTTACATGCAAGAAAGTCTCAGGTAACACTTAACCTAAAACAATTAACAATGTATATCCAATGTATAATTCTAATGTTAACATTTAACTTAAAACAGTGTATAACTCTAATATTAATACCTAACCTAAAACAATGTACAACTCCAATGCTAACACCTAACTTAAAACAATGTAGAATTCCAAAGTAACTCTAATATTAACATCTATCCTAAAGACTAAACAAATGTACAACTTTAACATACTAATATTGATAACTAACCTAAAACAATGTATAACTCCATTAACCTATTCGGCTTTGGTTGAAAATATAATTCATATTAACTAGTTTGAACATAATAAGTGACTTGCATATACATGATTAATGAATTATCTGAACACGTGTTTTTTTTTCTGTATGAACAAAATCAAACAAAAAAATAGTTGTTTTTTTCTCCGTCTTTCTAAGTAATTTTAGAAAGATAATAAAACGCTCGTTAATTTGGTGTAATTTTTTTCATTAAAAATTCTCGTAGATAAAAGATATTAATGTTTAAAAATTATAGGAGGAAACATGAGAGAGAAAAATCCAATTTTGTTTTTAAACTTTTTTTTTTCTTCTAAAATTACTTAATGCAACATGGCATCCTACATGACACTCTTAAGGGGGAGAATGACTATATAAGTGTCATGTAGAATTTAGCCATTTGAAATATATATATATATAGGTCAAAAAAATTACGGTCTCAAAATTGACAAGCCGCATTACAACGAATTTGAGACTGGGATGACAAATAACTCGAACCCGATGGGTATACCCGAAACCCGAAGCAACCCGGATGGGTATACCTACTTGCATGTTAGTTTATATTATACACTTTTGATATCGATTGACGATATTATATTAATTATTTGCATGTTATTGATTTTTGCTATTTTTTTACCTGACTCGAACCGCTTAACGGGACCGGGCAGAAAAACCAAAACTTATTGATGGACAATCGGGCGCTCGTCCCTTGATAATTTTTGAACCTGTAGGAAAAAGATCCTGGCTACGTCACTACTCACATCATATACTCTCATACTCATATCATCCACAACTATCTCAAAAATTATATAGATCATGGAGTATTATTCTTCACCTTCTAGTGTAAATGCACCATACGACTATGTCCCTAGCTTGGATATACTTATCGGATCATGTTAAGACTCGTTCTATGCTTGTTTGGATGTTTTATAAGCTTAGGGGTATTTTAGGGATTTTATATGTTACATACACCTCCTTAGTATCTCATTCATGTGCCCCCCACATGTATGAGTGATAAGTGTGCAAGAAGGAAGGTGTATGAGTTGTACTATAAATACCCCATTCCTTAATCATTTTGTAACTTTTGCCAAACTTTTGTCCATTCTAATACAAGTGTAATCTTTTGTGTGTGTGCTCTCATATTATTATTATTATTATCCATAAACACCCACCTATAACAACTAACCGGGTCGTTGATTCCGCCCTTGATTCGATACGCGCGCTATATTCAATTCTTGTGTCGATCCTATATCTATAGTTACGATAACACGTCTTCGGGTCCGTATGAGATCCCCGACACCATTACAAGGATTTGGTCCAGCACGGTTGGATGAGATGCACAATCAATGACATAACAAAGATGATAAAGAAGATAAGTAGTTTTTTTTTTTTTAAATTGTAGTGTTCAATTTTTTAAGGTATTTAGCGATGTTGAATAAGTGTGTAATTTTCTTTTTCTTAAGAATTTATTTGTGGTTTTATTATTAATTAATGTTACATTATTTAGAAAAATAAATAATTAATCATTGGTTAATAATTAGAGCCATATGAAATGAGGACGCCACATGGTACAAATGACTCATTTCACGTGATCTCCAACACACATGATCTAATAAGCATAATAAGCATGGGTAAACAAAGGGTTAACTCTATTGCATAGAAAATAATCAACTTCTAGTTAAGTGTATGTGTATGTAATCTAGAGATTTTATGCAGGAGAATGCCTAGAATGTCAAACTTTATTGAATGCAAATGCAAAATCTAGGGATTAGGCAGCATGCCATATTAAAGAGTACCAACAAATTCGAGATGACTGAGAGATTCTTATTCTAGTAACATTGAAATCAAATCAAGGCTTTAGGCAACATGCCATATTAAGGAGTACAAACAAATCGGAGATGATCGAGTAGATTCTAGTAACATTGTCCTTGCTAAAGAAATCAAGGGTCGTACATAATCATGAAGACTGTTTACAAGCTGAGATTCCCTCTCACTACAAATACTGAAGGAAAAATATGTAATGATAAAATTATAAATGTTTTATTTAATTGGAAAGAATAAAGAAAAAATAGTGATTTTTAGTGTAATAATAAGATGGAGTCATAGTCTCATAGAGAGATATTAAAAGATTATAGATGCGGTCAATGTCTCCTCCAAATTTACTGATAAAGAGTAATCTTTTCGTTCTCATTCACTCACAACCACTCTATATAATATAAAGAACCACTCACATAAATATAGAGATGCTAATGTTTTTTTTTTTTTTTTTTTTTTTTTTTTGACCGGCCAAACTCGGAGTCCCATGCAGTACTTAGGCAAATTCCTGCGTATTAGTCAAGACTCGAACTTGCAATCCCAGGGTAGGAAACAGGCAGGCAACTACACACATTAACTACCTTTGGAAATAGCTCTGCTTCCGAAAAACGTCATTCATCCTACACACTTCCAAATACCGTAACAGAGACTTCTTAAGAGTTCCTCCATAATGTTACTACTCCTATATAAGCACACTTAATTGTGAGATCTCATGTCACCCGCTAGCATTGCGCCTGAAACACGTTGATGAATTAAGAGGCGAGACATTCCTTATGAACCAATAGTCTCTCCTGTTTATGGGTGATGTGGGATTTGCCTGGGGTATTTACAATCCCCTCTCCCCTTATGGACTCATCATCAAGTGACTATGATATCATTTGTAACATCCGCCTCTTGTACTACCAATATTGTCAGCTTTGCTCACGAAAAGTTTTTGGATATTTTAGTTACTCGAGACTTCCCATGTGGCCACGTATCCTGATACTACTCTCATCCACTAGCAGTAATCCCAAAACGCCTTAGCGTTACGAATCATGACTACTACTAACAACCTAAACAGGCATGGGCGGTTCTTCACTAGGGCCAGACCGGACCTTGGCCCACCCAGTTTTTTTTGGTTCGTAGTGTAAATTTTACCGAAAATTTTCGAAAATTTTTATATGTATTGAGCCCGGCTTTACTAGATTGAGACTGGTGCTATCAGGTTTTTCGTTCAAGATTCGCCACTTTAAACAAGTGACAACACCTTATATAGACATCATCATCTAGAATGGTGGTACTCCTTGGTCTTAATTTGCAGTTATATACATATCATCTCAATGGTGGCTACTTGTCTCATTTATACAAAGCAACTACTAATACGTAGTCTAGTACCACTAGTAGTCTAGTACTACTAACCTTGGTCCTAATTTGCAGTTCTATAAAGTTAAAATCATTTTACTTAACATGACGCCTGCTCCACCTTTTAACACAGAGAAAAACTCAGAGAAAAACATAGTGAGGGATGGCAAGCACAGAGTACTTCAACAACATAGAAGTAGCAGCATTAGCTGAGCAACTCTTTTACTTCTCTTGCAACTTTTGCAATATTGTTCTTGCGGTATAGTCTCTCTCTCTCTCTCACTCTCAAAGTTTTATATTATACTATTACAACAAGTCAATATAAGAGTTTGCAATCAATATTAAATGTAGGAAACCATAAATTTTGTTTAAATTTCTTATTGGGAATTTTGTCACACAATAATATGAAGAACAAAGGGTAACTAAAGTCTAGGGTTAATTTGGTGAATCTTAATCAAGATCACATGATGAAAACAATGCAAGATTTCTACCAACACAAACTTGGTTTTAACTTTTGACATCTTGATCTAGGTTTCTTTCAAATCTAAATATTTTCTTGCTACGTCCCTAAATACTAAATCTTTGATGACTAGGTCATGCTTCATCCTGTCGATCGGGTTGACCTACCCGGATCGTTTAGCAAATTATCCAAGTCCAGTTTATAACCTACAAAAACCATATATAGGTTATCCTATCAAAATTTAAACATACATTTTCTAAATTTGCATGATGATTATATCTTAATTTGCATTATCAGGTGAGTGTACCATGCAACATATTTTTTGATACAGTAAAGGTGAGATGTGAACACTGCACTAATTTGTTGACTGTGAAGATGGGCATGGTTTCTGGCTTTCACCAATATTCTCACCCTGATTACACCATCAAAGATTATTCTTCTTCTTCTTCTAGTCTTGATGACCAGGTGTTCTTTTTACATCCATGACTTTAAAAGAATTTTTTTTTAAATTGTATATAAAGTGATTAGCTTTTTTACACCTACCAAGAATTTTCTTCTTCTTCTTCTTCTTATCACCATACTCCCAGTTGTACTTGGCTACTTACTTGTTTTTGAGTTTTTCGATCAACCATTTAAAAGTCAGTTCTTTAATTTTGCAAAGTACAATAATGGTCAATGGTTACTTTATACATATAAATTTGCGTAGTTACCCTAGTTACCCGGTCCAGTGTACGTCATTGAGTACTGTTGAAAAGTATTTTTCTTTCACGTGTGAATGTTGGTTTGTTTCAACTTAAAATATTTGATGTAAAAATTCAAACAAAACCCTAAATGTGTGTGTGTTTTTTTTTATTATTAATCGATTGTCAAACGTATCTATACAGTTTATATTCCTTCCAAATGTTTAAAAAGTTGAGTCCATTTTTTAATGACTATTAATAGTTCAGTACTAAATATATACATGAGTAATTAAATCCAAAGACAACCATACATGCATGTTGAATATTAGATAACTTAATTAATTACTCAAGGAAATTTATAAATCTGTTTTTTCTTGTAAATTTCAAATTACCACAGCTATTTATTGTATACATGTTAAAGTCATTTGTAATCCAACGTACAGGTTCTCAAGAACACTTCCACAAATTCTAGGGTTGATTTGATGTCATCTTCAAGATGCACCCCCATCAAACCACCTGTTTCAATCATCAATAATGAAAAAACCGTCAATCATGGTAAGTTCTTGGGTTTACAATGCAAACACTGAGCCAAATCTGATATAGATATACATACCAACCTTTTTAACATTGATTATATATATCTACATGAGAGGTCAATTTAAAATGTAATTATATTTATTATATACATGTAGATTAACATATTAGGGGTTCATTTGAGAACACATATATATATTTCGTGAAACTTGATAATACAACATTAAAAATATAATATATGAAAATAAGTTGTTTTTTTTGCACATGTGTAAAACAAAATATTTTTGAGTGTTTTTGCGAGAAGAGATGAATTATTTATAAGGTAAATTTTTTTAATATTGTACTTTAATTGTACTTTAATTGTACTGAGATTTTTATTAACAACAAAGTTGATTTTGATAGATTTTTTTCATTTGTTCTCACGGTTTTTATGATATTTTGTATTCTAGATATAACCATTGTAGGATCGTTTTCGGACAACCCGACTATCATGAGCTGGTTCGACTAGTGTGTGGAATCCACTAGACGATGTTTGAGTAACATGAACACCAACAAACACACTAACGAGTTATCAAATATGCACACAATACGGTTTAAAGGTTGTATTCGTATTAGAAACAGAGCTCGAGTGCACAATACAAGTTACAGACCAAAAAACCTAGGACACGGGTGTTGGAATGTGTGAAATGACAGATGAAATGATTAGAGCAATGATTGAAGATATTTATAGCTGCTGCTAGTCAGCCCAGGCCCTAGGGACGACTAGCTTCCATCCATACGACTAGGTGGGGTGACTAGCTAGCTAGTCGGCTTGTTATCCACACGACTAGCTAAGCTAGTTGTGCCCTAAGACCTAGTCGTGTGCAGGTTTACCAAAATGCCCTTTAACATATAAAACACATCCAAACACGTACAAAACAATAAACAAATACCTATACTAGGCTAGGGACATCTAAATTACGTGTACTAACAGACTCCCCCTTGGACCTAACTAGTATGTCTTCACAATCTTCAAAACTTCAAGCAGCAGCACTTGATCACCTATTGTTGAGCAATTCAAATCCTGCTTATCTTCGTCCAGTCACAACCCGCATTAACGTGGAAAGCGAAGCAGAATCGAATCACCCGTTGAAACTTGAGAGTTTGATCGGCATCTTGATTAAGGAAATGGATTGGATGATGATGATAGAGTGTAACAATGTCTTCTTCAGAGAGATTGATCAGCCACACAGGATCCTAGATTCTGATCTTCCTGCAAATCTTTGGCTCGTTGTCAAGCACAATCACTGCTTCCGTCGTGACATAATTATAATACCAGAACACGAACTTGGAGTGAAAGTCCTATTCCATAGGAGTGATTGGAATCCTTGACATGCTCTCTGGGGGCTTGATCTTGTGTTGCCAGATTGGATGCTGTGTGATGGGATGCAGTTCCTTGGTCTTATAGGACTTCAGATACTGAGGCTTGAACATCTTCCATCCATCTTGGCTCTCTCTCTCTCTCTCTTCAGGATGTTGATGAACGACTTGAATCCAGGACATCTCTCATAATACAACGGCTGCAAGCGTACCAAAATGGAAGACTCCTGACTTTTGTGTAATAGTTGAAATATAGAAGTACTTCTTTCCACTTAATACTGAACACCTTCGCATGCTCTATGTACGCCCAGCTAAGAATGTTACCTATCATCTTTGGCAATTTCTTCTTGAATAGCGTAGCTTGTACCGGTTCCTTCTTCACTTTTCTTTCTGCAACTGATGGATACCATTGAGAGCACAGTCTCATAACACGTTCAGTTCTCGATAATGCTTCATCAAGAGTAGGAGTTGGAGCAGCATGAAGATGATCTTCAGCCTTGTTGATCATTTCTTCAGCGATATCTGGAATCTCGTTGGAGTTGTTGAAAGAATACTATGGATATTCTTCATGTGTGATATCCTCAATCTCCACAGCGTTGTTCCTGGGATCCAGTTCTGGAGGAGTGTGACTTGCACTGGAAGATTCTCCAAGTGTCAAGCCAAATATATTTTCCATGTCTTCCCTGGAGAGTTCAGGTGGAATCTCTCACTCCTCCGGATCTTTGTGCTGGGGGGTTTTCCTTGTATTGTCGTCATCATCATACAAGAATAGATTCCTCAAAGGTTCGGCAACATCCAACGGCATTGATCCAATCAAGATGTAATCTTTTAGTCTCTTGATAGCATTAGCATTGGACTCCCCCTGAGTAGATGAGCTACTTTTGGTACGGCGTTTTTCCGCACCAGAAGACAAACCTGCACCTGCATTCCCTAGATCATCATCATCACCCTTTCCATCATCATAATTATCATCATCCTTACCAACATCATCATCATTGCCATCATCATTATCCTCATCATCTTCCTCGTTATCCTCAGCTTCTTCTTCATCATCATTACCAGACTCATGTGTTCCTTCGATCCTGGGATGGCCTCTAATCAACTTATCGACCCTTTCCTTGAGCTTCTGGTTTTCTAGTTTGTATTCTTCTATTCTCCTCTCATTGTTGACATTTGCAAGCTGCAGCTTTTGATACTAAGACTCAATGTTTGTCAATCTAAGTGTTGTTTCTT
This sequence comes from Ambrosia artemisiifolia, assembly GCA_032199755.1. Lineage (NCBI taxonomy): Eukaryota > Viridiplantae > Streptophyta > Magnoliopsida > Asterales > Asteraceae > Ambrosia > Ambrosia artemisiifolia. The sequence goes on from CM063519.1 coordinate 16,964,566, forward strand.
CACTTGTCTTGACTGACTGCTTGTTAGATACTACTAACCGTTGGTTCGACTCAACTAGTTGTTAATTGGAATCTTGAAGAGCTCGATGCTTGCAGTTCTTTGTTGATTTTGATACTCTCTGCCACTAACTCAAGCATTTGACGCTCATTATCCTCAATAGTGGCTATCTTTCCTCTTAGATCTAAATTTTCACGAGCCTGATTCAGCATGAACGCAACTGCTTCATTCATATGTCGTTGGAACTGTTCGTTTGTCATTGCTGAACCTATAGAGGAAGAGGATTGCGGAGCTGTGGAAGAAGAATGCATATGGTCTCTCAGTTTCTTGATCATATCACTGACCTTGTTGTGCCTGCAGACATAGCTGCTCCAGATGTAGTGGTGGTGGTTGTTGCTGCCGTGGTTGTTGAAGCTGTTGCTTTCTCAGGTGAGAAGACTTTTACAGCATCAGAGAGTCTCCCGAATCTGGATTTATTCATTGGTTTCTCAGTCGTTCTCTAGGATTTTCTCTTCCATCACCCACCTTTGGCTTTCTCTTTTCCTTTACCTGATGGAGGAGTATCCAATTCAGCATCCAGATCGACGATCTGTGCATCTTCGTCTACTGACAAGTCCGGATCTGTTTCCTACTCTTAGCCTCCATCCACTTAGCCTTTCTCTTTGCTGCTTTGGCAGCTTTAGTGTTAGGGGAGTCATCACAAAGTCATTATCTTCTTCTACAGCAATGGATTTGCCTTTAGCACCCTGAGATGATTCGTGTTCACCAACTGCTATTGAAGTATCCTGGGAGTCCAGAATACTAGTGTCTAACATATCATCACATGTGGCGGTCGCAGAGGTACTACTAGGCACATTGGATCCCAATTCAACAGTCTCATGACCCACATCATCACCTTCTAAGAATGTTCTCCTTTGCACTTCAAAATCATCTTCGGAATCACTTTTCTCGTGCCTCCACTTGTTACCCTTTGGGGCTTCATAACCAGGAATGCTTAAGTGTCCAAATAATCTTCTCGTTTTGGGCCATTTGTGTTTTGGCTAACCCCTAAACGTGAGCATTCTCTCCATCATACCTTCATCCATATGATCTAAGGAGAAACTTTCCAACTCATTCTTCACCAGATCAGGTAGTTGTCGATCAATCACTATTTATAAGAAACGTAGATACACCAGAAAAGGGGTCTCGCTTGTTCTCTTGGTGAGTATTTCCTTTAATAGATGCATAATCATGCCAGAGAATTTTAACGGCTTGTTCAGAATCAAAGCTACAACAGCTGATGCAAGAGTATCTCTGATGTCGTCATATGCAGTTTTTCTCAGCCCCAAACATTGCAAGCCGACGTGTATCAAGTATTTGAACGTTGGACACACTTGTGCCTTGTGCAGCATCTTCTCCTTAGTCACTGGTCTGTGGTATTTCATCCTTAGAAAGCACCCACGAACAAGGATGGAGTCAAACTTGATTGGATCAGTATCCGCATCATTAAAGTGAAGTTCCTCTCGAAGCAATTGCTCGGATAAAACAACATCCTTGTTTTGAACTTTGCTTCGGATCACAGAAGGCACTAACTACACAGTCTATCACTACATGATGGTAGAATTCGCGGAGAATGTCTCTGGAAGGAACATGCTGCTTCATTATAGCATAGGCAATACTTGAACGTCGAAGGAATTCAATGATTTCTGGAAAAACTTGATTCTTGTCCTTTTTTATTGGTCCGAGAAATGCGCACACATTGTTCTTGCTAGAGCTTTCCCAATCCATAATGCTGAACATTCAAAGGAAACATTAGAAATGCAAAAACGACACAAAAACGGACCCAAACGACACATTTTACTAAACAGTCTGCAACAGGCGCCTAACTAAGGCTAGTCGCCTCTTCTGCACACGACTAGCATGATAGTCACTTCTTGTTGTGCACGACTAGCTAACTAGTCGGCCTACTGTACACAAGACTAGTATAGCTAGTCGCTTGTACAGGGTCTGTTCAATTTCAAATTGGTCACTTTGATCTGGGTCGATTTGATTGATATTTTTTGATGAATTATGATCTAAACCCACCGACAATGAATCCCGATTATTGATTTTAAGTTACCAAATATGTTCTAGATGTTTATTGGACGTTTTTAGGGTCGGTAAGGGTTTGGTCATGAAACCGTCGATTAATTCCCTTAGACATGATGTTAGGGCTCAAAAATCAAGATATGATATATCTTAATGGATGTTTTTAGGGTCGGTTAGGGTTTGGTCATGAAACCGTCGATTAATCCCCTTAGACATGATGTTAGAGCTCAAAAATCAAGATATGATATATCTTAATGTTCCTTAACAGTGTTCTAAAGTCAAAAACTCGAGGGCAAAATGGTGTCTAGTAATCGTTATAGAGAGGAAGACGATGAACAGTTGTAGAAGTTTTGAAAATGAGGAACAAACAAACTAAGTGTCCCTTTTATACTAAACCCTAGTCGTGGTACTGTAGACTCGACTAGGTTAGCTAGTCATGCCTTTTGACACACGACTAGGGGTCTAGTCGCCTGGAATGGCACCTGAATAGCTTTCTAGTCGCCTCTATATTAACACGATTAACTTTCATGTTGTTACAACTCAATCGTGTCTACCTTCACACGATTAGCTGTTTTCCACATGATAAGCATAGCTCGTCGCCTCTTTTGGAGGCGATTGGCTTTGCCATTCGTGTTCCACCTTGTATGTTCCAGAAGTGCCCCTGAACTTTTCAAAAATTAAATTTTTAACCCTCGATCAGATAAAACATGTATTTTACTCAGTTTCTCGAAGATGTTTTGAATTTCGACTCAAAATTTTGTATTTTTTAACTTTTCTCCCTGGCACTTGAGAAAGTACGGTTTTGACCCGACAATTTTCAAGTTTCAATTCGTTAACTTTCCGACTTCAATTTCTGAAAGGTTAAGATTACAATGGATTAGAATTACAACATGGCAATCAAAAACAAAACAAAGATATTTTTTTGTGTTTTTCTTGATTAATAACAGAAATCAAACTACTGGAAATCAGATAACTATTCACAAGCATATTTTTGTGAGTTTCATCAGTTAGGGAATCATATCAGTGCACGGACTAAACTGGAACCCTTATTTTGTTCAATTTATAGCACAATTACCAAGAAGCATCCTACAACAACTGCCAATATTAGTGTCCACCTAAACTCAAAATCAAGTTTTATCGCTAGGCACTTTAGATACGTTAAGGTAATGATTAATACTAATTAAATGGTGTTCCCCGCACATGCGACACATTCCTGTATCAAGGCATGCACAAAGCTTCCTCGTAACTGGTGAATAAGTTGTTGTCATCCGTATTTACAAGGAATGGACTCAGTGGTGATCAGGTCTGCATGAACGATGCAACAAAGAGACCAGTGAGATCCAGACCATGGTTCAAGTCAGACACCGTTAAATGATATATATGTACGATGCTTTAGGCATTTGATTTGTTACCTTAGAGAAAATTCTCAATGAGAATTAGGGTTTTGGCATTTCAAATCTTTTTGCTCTTATAGGATTCCCAGACGTCTCTTGATCATAATTTATTCTACTTTTTTGTTTTCCTTTTCCTTTTGCTTGGACTTGACATAGAGGTGCCTCAGTTCGGCTGCGAACCCAACATACAACACGTGTGCCACTCCTTTATTCTGAGAGATGTCCAATTCATCCCGGATGTACCAACCTCTTAAAGACCAAAATCCTAGGATTTTTGCATTCTATCAAACGAGAGTTCGGTACTAAAACCATATGCGAACGCGACGTTAATCCTTACAAGTTTAAGTAGATTTAATTTATATCACTGTGCCGAACTTGGAAATGATTTTGAGCATATTGACCCATTATTGTAGAGGCTACTTATCGTTTTTAATTCTTCTATAATTTTAAAGAGGTTGATATAGCCCAATAATGAGTTCGTATCATTTTCCCTTTTTCACCAAATGAAAACTTGATTTTTTTTCTTTTCTCATTTTTTTTTTGATTTCTTGATTTTTCTCATTTTGTTTTGATTTTTGAAGTTTTTCTTATGTTTTTGTATTTTTCTGATTTTTCTCCCCCTAAAAATCAAAAAATTTACGAAAAGACAATATTTTTGAATTTTTTTCAAGTTTTTGAAGAAAAATATTTACAAAAACAATCACCGATGAGAAACTTAATCTTGCTTTTCTTTAATGCCATTTAAAATTAACAGATACTCGAATCGAGGTCTGTCAAAAGCTTTGGTGTATAAATCAGCACGTTGGTAATCAGTGTGGATTTTAACAACATCGATCAGTTTCTTTTCATAGCAATCGCGTATGAAATGATACCGAACGAGTATGTGTTCGCCTTGGAATGATTAACTAAGTCTTTAGCAGGTGCTGACACTAGGGGTGTTTAACGAATCGCATAACGTTTTTTGAATTATTCGAATCGAATTTCTCGAATTTTTAATATTTTTACCTGAATTCGTATTCGATTCGTATTCACTTAAAATTCAATTTATTCGATTCGTATTCGATTCGAATAAGAAACTCGAATTCGAATAAATTCTATTTAGTTCAAATTTACCATAAATAATAAATTGTTTTACCTTTAGTTTTAAAACTAATATAAACTCATTATTTTTAATATATAAAATACAAATCTATAAAATTGATAAACAACAATATGTCAAAAACGAGAATAGTAAAAATAGTAGAGAGAATAGCTTGTTAGAGTTTTATGATGTATAAAGTAAATATGTAAAATATGGTTTTGGTAAAAGTTGTAGAGACTATGGATTCTTAGATTTTGACCAAAATTTAGAAGTTCTTTTTTCTCAATGTGTATATTTGTGTATATAATAATGTGTATCTGTGTATATATATTTAACAAATATGCATGTAGAGTTTTTATTCGAATTTCAAATCGAATCGAATTTAAAATCATAAATTCGTAATCGATTTACTAGACTCAAATTAGAATTGAATCGAATTCAAATTCTTAATAATCGAATCGAATTTTTGGTAATCGAATCGAACTAAGTCGAATTTCGAATTTTTCGAATCCGAATCGAATTCTGAACATCCCTAGGTGACACTGAGGCTTGCTTCTTGCATTGCCATGAGACTTGTCTTGCACCCAAAAACTGGCATCCAGCCGATGTGGATTTTGCATCCTCCATAGTCAGCATCACTAAAAGCGATGAGGTCAAACTTATCGTCATTAGGGTACCATAGACCTTTGGTCGGACAACCCTTTAGATAACGTAAGATCCTCTTCACAATAATCAGGTGGGATTGTTTCGGCCTTGACTGGTAACGGGATAAGAGACACGTTGCAAACATTATGTCGGGTCTAGAAGCAGTGAGATACATCAACGAGCCAATCATCGCTCGATAGATGAAAGGATCAACGGCTTGTCCTTTCTCGTCAACACCAATCCCGTGATTGGTTTGAATGGGGGTGGGCACTCGAGTAGAGTCTTCCATATGGAACCAACTCAAGATGTGAGCAACGTATTTGGTCTGGTGGATGAGGATCCCCGACTCTTGTCGTTCTACTTGTAGTCCAAGAAAGAATTGCATTCCCCCTATCGAGATCATCTCAAACTTCTCCTGCATTAACTTTTCAAATTCCCTGCACAATTCATCATTAGTAGACTCAAAAATAAAATCATCAACGTAAACCTATACCAAAAGACGGTCTCCACCCTTTTCCTTAGTGAACAACGTGCAATCCACGAGTCCACATTAGAACCCGTTCGATATCAGATAGTTGCTTAGCATTTGATACCATTCTCGCATAGCTTGATGGTGTCTGTACAACGCTTTATTCAATTTGTAGACTTTTTCACGATAAAACGGATCCTCAAAACCCGGCGGCTGTGCAACATACACCTCTTCCTTCACGATACCATACAAATGAGCACTTTTCACGTCTATTTGATAAACCTTGAATCGTTTGTATGAAGCATAGCCTAGGAACATCCGAATAGCTTCAACGCGTGCAACTAGAGCGTATAATTCATTGTAATCTATTCCTTCTATTCGTTTGAAACCAAGCACAACTAATCGAGCCTTGTTTCTGATAACCACCCCGCGGTCATCCCGTTTACATTTAAAGACCCACTTCATTACAATTTTCTTCGCACCAGGGGGTAAGTCAACTAAGTCTGACACCCCCAGTTTTTGGAACCGTTGAAGTTCTGCTTGCATAGCTTCAATCCATGGTTCCTCCCTCAATGCCTCCTGCACAGTTCTTGGTTCCCGTTGAGATACGTAGAGAGCGCATGACCAATCATTCTGATGACCGGCTTTTCTGATTTCTAGATAAAGAACCAGGGTACTTGCATTGTCACTTGAACTAGCATTTCTGAGTTGACAACGTGTCATAACTCTTCTAGCTGGATTTCCAATCATATTTTGCAATGGATGAGTATCGTGAATCCGAGATTCCGGATGTGCTGGCACTGGATCATCCGAATGCAAGTTGAGATCCTCCATGTTCTCAGAAATATTTGTCTCTGCGGCGCTTGAACTAGAAGGAGCAGCGGGTTACATATTAAACTTTGAGAGATCAATCCACAGATCAATCCGTGGTGCTGCAGAAGAAGAAGGACCAGCTTGATTGTTTCCTGTTTGAATGACTGGAGCTGTAGTGGTAGATTAACCATTTCCAGCTTGGATGAATCTTGAATCTTTGCCGACGCTTCCTGAAAAACTTCCTCTACCTCTGCTACTGCAGTTTGGGTAGGGGGACCCATGGATGTTGAAGCATTGGATGTTGTTGGTGTATTGACGATGATCCACCAATGGTGGACTAGCAGCGTTTTCACATTCGTAATACATTTGTTCAACAACATTGTGCACAACATTATCTACGTTGAAAGAATCAAACAGACTCTTGTAGTCGAACAACCAATCGGGTTCTTTTGTTGTACACCTTTTATTGGTTGTGTTGTAACCAACAAAGAACCCTTCTTCTGCCTTAGCTCCAAATTTCTCATGTGGTTGGAGCATGGAGCCCCGAATGGTTCCAAAAACTCTAAGTTTGGTTTCCTAGTGTTCAGCAATTCGTAAGAAGTTTTGCCATGCTTCTTTACCATAAGAACCCTATTTAGAGTATAACACGCGCAGTGAGCCTCCTCATTCTAGAAGAATAGAGGTAGGTTCGGGTGTGCGAGCATCGTTCTGGCTGCCATATAAGAGTCCTATTCTTTCTTTCTGCAACTCCGTTTTGCTGTGGAGTGTATGGCGCTATGAACTCATGATGAATACCCTTTTCTGCACATAAAGCCTCCATAGCATGATTCTTGAATTTTGTTCCATTGTCGCTTCGAATCCTGTGGATCTTTAGCTAATATATGTTTTCAATTTTGGTGAACATATTCTTCAAGTATTCGAAAGTCTCACTCTTGTGCTGCATGCATACCACTCAAGAGAACCTAGAATAATCATCAGTGACAACCAGAAAATATAGATCTCCATTCTTGCTTTTGCGATAGACAGGGCCAAACATATCCATGTGCAATCTTTCGAGAGGAACACTAACTGAGTTGACCTTCTTGGGTTTGTGCGATTTCTTCTTTTGCTTCCCCTTCTTGCATGAGACACGGACATCATTTAAATGAAAGTTTTTTACAAAGACACATTCAACAAGCTGATTTTGCACCAAATGGTTCATCTTCCTCTAGTGAATGTGTCCCATTCATCTGTGCCACATGATAGATTCCTTCTTTGTTGCCTTTGACAGAAAACAAGTGACATGCCCTTGTGCTGTCATAGCTTGACTCATATCCAGTACATACAGATTGTTTACCCTTGGAGCAGAAGTCATAACACACTCTTTAGGAACCTTGAAGCCCAGTGTCAGAATAAAACATGCATTGTCATCAAATAGCACTGTGAATTTCTTATCAAAGATCTGCGAAACAATCAGCAAATTGTGGTCTATCTGCTTGACAAAGCTTATCTTCTCAAAGCTTACTATACCATTGCTCATAGTACCTTCTTTTGTTATATAACCCCCCTTATTACTAGCAAAAGCAACATAACCCCCCGTTGATATTCTTGATGTCAAATAACAGGGATAAGTCACCCGACATGTGCCCAGAAGCTCCACTATCAACAATCCATAGGCTTCTGATAAGGCCTTGTGGAACTCCCTGCACAAACAGCTAAAGATTAGTGGTTAAGGGGGACCCAAGCCTTCACGGTCTTTGGCCTACCATCTTCATCACCAGTTGGAAAATCAACCCACTTCCCTTTAGGAGTTGGAGTTGCTTATGATGGTTCGGTAGTATCAGTTGATGATTCTCCTGATTTAGCTGGTGACTTAGGCCTCCAAACTTGTTCCGGTCTCTTTGGCTTAGCTTTCTTCTTTGCATTTGGACTAGAAGGCTCTGCCTCATATTCCTTTGAAGGAACAGTGTTTGGAACCACTTCAGAGTTAACCATACGTGGCTCAGGCTTAGGGTTAGCCTTTGGCTTAGCAGCAGACTTAGCTTGTAGCTCTGTTGCTGCTTCAGTCGTAGTTGGAACTGGGCTCCCCCTCAGCTTGATGACCTTAGTATCAACCGGCTTTTGGTTCATATAAATTTTGTTTTGGTTGTCATAAACAACCTACTTCCTCTGTTATTTTTTAGAAAGTCTTGGGGAAGCCGGTTGCATTGGTTGCTAGAACTAGGAGCGTCATAAACCTCAATCCTTTTTCGTCTAAATTCAGGGCACACAACAACTAAATACCCACATTCCCCTATTTAAAACAGGATCTAAATTCTTTATATTGGGAGCTTTAGATTGTTTCTCCCTTCTATCCCTTGAGTTAGACGTATTGGCGAATGTGTTCTTTGGCTTTTGGTCCTCAAGACATTGTCTTTGCAGACTAGTCTGAGACTTTTCACCATGGTCACTTTCTACTTCTCTAGTAGGCCTGACAAATTGAGCAACAAATTTCTTGGGACTTTGTTTTTGAGTTTGCTTGGGAGGGTCATTTGTGTTTTTCTTTGGATTTTTTTGTTATTTTCTTTTGACTTATTATCCTGCTTCTTCTTGCCCTTACCCCATTTTTCTTTCTTAAAGGTAATGGTTGATTCCTGTCAAATTTTAGAGATCATAGCAGGATGGACACACTTGATGGGAAGTTCCTCATCAGCGTATATCTTATCAGATCCCTTCATTTTATAACACATCTTCATGACCTCCCTACCATCAATAGGCTGCACTTTCGGCTCAGGATCACACATAATGTGATTTTGGATAGGAATATCCGCATTCTTGATTGGTGCATCCCTCCTAGGCTCATCAAACTCATCATCTGAAATGTCTTTCTCACAGACACTAACATAATCTGCAATCTCACTAGCACCTAGCATATGCTTCACATCAAGTTGATGTGGACCACCAACACACTTGCAGCATTTGCATTTATATCCATAATCTCCTCCTTTGGTAAAACGTAAAAGGTGTGAGTTTCAAATATCACTGGTGGAGGACATTGTGTATATACTAAGCTAGTGAGTTTGTTTCCTTTCCCTGGGTTGTTAACTATGTGATCAAGAACATACCAGCAATTCAAGTAACTTTCAGGTTTCTTCTTGATCTTTTCATAGTCACAATTAACAATAGCCAACTGTTTCTTAGTGTCTTCTAACTCATTAATATAATTATTGATAGCAATTTGTTTATTAGACAGAGTTTTAGACAATTCAGAAACTTCCTTTTGTAAGTTTCAATAATGTTTTTAAAACCCTTTTCATTGGATCTTAAAACATAATTTGATCATTGGCATTGTCCCAGATCAGCTTTAAGGTTCAGATTCTCATCAGTTAACAATTCAATTCTGTACCTAAGTTTATCATAATCTACACAATCAGATTTAGAACTGGAAGATGAACTTACCTTGGTTGACGATTCCGTGATGGCCATCAATGCATAATGAGTAGTAGACTTTTTAGCTCCAAAGAATTCAGCAAGATTGGCCTTTGCACAGTCAGCATCCACCAAGAAATATAGTTTGCTGATGAACTCATCTGCTTCTACAGGCAGTTCCTCCAAATCCAAATCTAACTCAGAATCACATTCAGAATCACAATCCGAAGAGTCATTGTTTGGACATTGACTTCTTGTGCACTTATGAAATCTTCAAATTCAACTGCCGCATCAAGAACCTGTTTGACATAACATGTTGTACCAACCTGCAGAGCATCCTCTCCCTCTAAGTGAAGATTCTAGTTGAATCCTTCATCTGCTTGTATTACCAGTGCCCGACCTTGATTGTTGTTTGCGGGAGCACGCTGGTTCTAGTTTTGCATAAGGACGATTGCTAGTTCAGTATTTGGTTGAGGTTGTGTCTAGGCTTGCTGTCTCTGGTTCTGATTGCCCCATTTGTTGAATGGATTCTGATTTCCTTGTTGCTTTGGTCGATCATATTCCCTAGCAAAGTGTCCCTTGCTGCCACATTTGTAACACGTGACTTTGCTTTTATCGAACCCAAATCTTGTGTTGTTGTTGATCAGCACATCTCTTCTTCCCATTCTATCCATAAACTCCTTTGCTCTTCGAACTACGCTTGCGAAGTGCCACAGAATATCAATCAGGTCCATATCGTCCTTGTCGATCTGGGGGCAGTCTTCCTGAGTGAGATAATGATTTCCTATCTTCCCTGCAACTAATCCACTGTAGGAGTTGACCAATGTAGACAGTGGAGCCATATGTTCTTGAGCCAGTTCTACCGTCACCTTCTCGAATCCCGCTATGTTTAACTGCTGAGCAACTGGATTAGACAGAAAACCACCGCCTTGACCTGAAGAAGAAGCACCACCATACCCTGATGGAGAAGGTCCCCCAGAGTTATGTGTTACTTGTGTTGGTGCGGCAATATGTGCAAAGGGATTAACACCAAACGAATTTGCCCCATATGATGGAGGACATTGAGTTGCTTGTTCTAAGGGGTATTCGGGAGGAGCGGTATCTTGGATGGGATTGTAGTTGTCGAAGGCGAATCCCGGATCTTGATTTAGGACAAAAGTAGTCTGTGGTCTTAATCCTGCACCGTTGAGATCTTGAGGAGCTGTCCCATAGTAGATACTTGGGTTTTAAGGGATAAACGCCTTGTTATCCCTCTTGATTTCATCAATTTCTTTGTTCTCGAGCTCGATCACAAAGTCATTGATGGAGATGGTCTGATAGTGGTTTGTTGACTTCTACATGTCGGCCATTGATGCCAGTGAGGGGGAAGTGCATCTGCAAATCGTTCAACAATTTTAGCAGATGTGTAGACAACCCCGTACTGATACATCTCCGACATCAAATGATAATAACGTGCAGTCAGATCCCGCAGAGGTTCATTTCCAATTGTCGTGAAGTTCTCAAACTCTTTCCTTAGTTGATCCATCTTGGTCTTCTTTGTCTTCTCATTTCGTTCTGCTAACGCAAGCCAAAGCATTTGAGAAGTCGTACATTATGCAAGCTGATGTAGGATGTCTTTGGGTAATGATTGTGTAAGAGCAACCATTGCCTTCTTCCCAGCATTAAACTTTCTCTTCTGAGTGTCTGTCATATCATCTAAGGCAACTAGAATGTTGGAATTCTCTATCATTGGTCTGGTATACCCATTCTCGATCGCTGCCCAAACTTCTCCATCTATGCCTTCCACATGAGTTCTAAAACGTCCATTCCATGAGTGGTAATATGACATAAACTGAAGTTTCGGTGCCCTGTTCGAACTCCCGGTTTCCAGTTCACTTAACAACACTGACGATAAATGGTGACTTTGTTGAGTTGCAGCGGCTGCGAGTGCCCAAGTATTCCCGTTCATTAGGAGTTGTTGTTGGGCGTACTATTGAGTTGCGAGCGCCCACGGATTGGTTCCGGCAACATAAGCTTGATGCTGCTGTTGTTGCATCCGTTGCGCGTTTTGGCCGTTCAAAACATAATAATAATAATAATAATAATAATAATAATAATAATAATAATAATAATAATAATAATAATAATAATAATAATAGTGATAGTGATAGTGATAATGATAGATTGAAATTCTAGTTTGATTGACTTTTACATTTTTGCAAATGTATTGTTTTAATTTGCTTAATTGTCTAACAAGAAACTTTATATTTCAAATTAATATTTTAAGTAAATTAAAAGATAATTGTTGTAATACTGTTATTTAATTGTATTTATGCAAACTAATTAATCAAAATATGAAATAGGCAATAAAAAAACAAAAATAAACATGGTTAAATTACTCTTTGTAATTTAGTGTTATATATCATCTTTGATGTAAATGAATATCAACATCTTAACTGAAAATTGAAATTTTAGTTTTTAGGAATAATTACATATATCTCGCTATTTTCAAACGTAATTACATATATACCCAGGCCAAAATTTAAATTACATATGTCCCATTATTTTAATAAGATGACAAAAGTACCCTTTTATAAAGAAAAATAAACAAACTTTCTTATTTCCTCGGTGATAACAGCATTTGATTTCCGTTCTTCCTCACGAGATCGTTGTGAACTAAGCGGCGACAAGCACTAATCGACATAACATATGTGATTGTTTAATTGTGTTTCTGATCGGAGCCACGACGTTGTTGCCGGTCATTGGAATCCGCCGCTTGAGACTGATTTCGAGAAGAAGATCTGAGTTGGGTTTGAAAAGTAATTTTTTGAAAGAAGTTGACGAAATTGATTAGGATTATCTTTTATTGTCATGAATTTGATGATGTTAATGATTTGCTTTTTTAGACGTGGATTGCTTTTTTGATCGAGCATCAAAGAGGTTAATTGAAATTGGTTTGATTAAAGAATAATTACTAGTGTTTTTATGTTTTAGTAAATAAAAAGAGTAATATAGTCATATATCATCTAGTTTAAAAAATGAGTATATCTGATATTTTTAGTTTTTATGGAGGGGATATATGTAAATAAAAATTTGGGCTAAGTATATATGTAATTTATGAATTTTACGGTATATGTAATTGCACCTAGTTTTTACACCAAATTTGGTCTTGTTATTTAATGCCAAATTAATTAGCTTCTCATTTCTCAGCACCCGAAAAAAGGAAACGCGTTCCATCAGCATATAACCAATTCATCAAGTAATGAGACTAGATCCCCCTAATTCCATAAGTACTTTAATAAATAATTGTTTATTAACTAATTTTTATTCCTAAATACTTCTGAACACATAGACAGGAGATTCAAAGGGTTAAAGATAATAATCCAAATATTAGTCATCGGGAGGCTTTTAGTGCTGCAGCAAAAAATGTATGCACCGAATTCATTTTTTTTTATAAAATATATTATATTATATTAAATCATATAATTAATTGGATTTTTACTGTTTCTTAATGAATAAAATTGTTTAATGGATATTAATACAGTGGGCACATTTTCCAGAAATTCAGAGGTTGGAAGCCAATAAACAGAAACTTGATGAGGTAAGTTCATTATGTTTTTTTCTATAAATTTGTAAATTATAATATTATACTTCCCCCACAATAATGCATTATATGTTAACATAGTTCATAGTAACACTTACTTATCTGACTAATTTTTGTGTTTATATTTTATATCATATAAATTACAACAAATGCGAATTCAAGGAATTAAAATGTCATATTGAGATGTTCAGAGTAAAGCTCTGTTTGTGATCGGCTTGATTTGCATGTAATAATTTGAATGTGATTTAGAGGGAAAAGATTAGAGGGAAATTTTAAAGTTTGTTAAAGAACACAAACTTTCATATATTTACAAATGGACATAATTCGACACTTATATACAACTTGAATCGATTTGTATGAACCGACATGACTCCTATAACTACCCATAACTGTAACTTGAACCGGTGTGAACATAGAACCAATTAATTTTAACCTTTCTAAACTTAGGACATAATGATTATTTACAATATTAACATATGTAAATAACTATTTTAACGTGTGATAACTTTTGGACTTGTATGCTTATGTTAGATTAGTGTCTAACAAGCTTTGCAGGAAAATCCACTTTTTTAAAGATTTATTAACGCTTGAAAGCTTGTGATTCCTCTTTAACCAAAAAATTTAAACTTGTTTTGCAATACCATTTACTTTTACGAGCTTATTATATAGTTGTTTGTAAATTCCTTATCTGCTCTAAATTACCATATTTTTGCTTCTTTTATGTTAATTAAATTACATCATAAAATCACGTGTTTAATCTATATTCCATGAAAAAAATGACATACATTTCTTTTAATTGAATGTAGGGGAGTTGTATGCAAGGATCTAATACCGATTGAAGTCAACTATCGAGTCACTCAGCATATAATATATTATATGTTTATGTGTTAGTCCCATTGGTATGGGTTTTGACTTTTGAGTTGTTATACATCATGGTAATAAACTTTGTTGGTTGTTTTGGATGATAATGCGTGTCTGCATGTGCATCTTTGTGATGTGAACGTTCGTGCAGAGATATATGTTGATTTCAGTGCCTTGTGAGTGATTGTAGATTTGTAGTACTGTTGGTATCACCGTACCACTGCAGTTTATTATTGTCATTTTGGCGTTTTAGTGGCTCGAAGTAATTGTTTGATACAACACTTACCATTTACTTGTTACTGGTCGTTTGATCTTCTTTTGCACTTTGCATGCATTGAAGTGTTAATGTTTGTAATCTTTTGGCTATTAGTAAATTGTTCAGTATCAAAGAAATGAAATATGTTTTGGCTATTAGTATACTACTTTGGTAAGCATTAATAGACTTTTTTTTCTACCTTTATACACTTTTAAAAATCATTCAAATGTAGGACACAGACCAAAAAAACCTGCATTATATTAGAAGAGAAAAATTTTAGACCAAAGGTTCGAGCTAAACCAACACGAACCGACCCAAAACGAATGACTTCCTACCCAACTTGTTTCCAACCCAACCTCTAAACTATCCAATGTTCTACCTCCAAGCTCCACCTTCTATAAACATGCCAACTTCGATCAATTGCACCGGCTCATTTCACTATTCAATAACCAACAATGGACCGTTACGCGCATCATGATACCCACTACCAAAACCTACTTATGGTGAGCCACACTACTAGAAAAGTGGCATTTTGCAACAAAATTTTCTTACGGAAAAAAATGCGTCACAAATTTTAACAAAGTTGCTACACATTTGTGACGACAAAAAACTATATTTTTTTAGCAAATTTGCGACAAAATATATCTACAAATGCTTAGGAAATTGCGTAGGAAATGGGTCACAAATTTCCTACACCATGTTTTCGTAGGAAATGCGTTGAAAATTGCGTTACTAATGTGTAGGAAGTGGTTTTCGACGAGGTTTTTTCTAACATCAAGGTTTTGTTGCAAATGCGTCACAAATCAAATTTGGACATGTCAAACTTTGGGCAAGGGACTGATAATTTTAATAAAATAATTTCAAAGAATAACAATCAGTCTCTTAAATGCACTCGCTGTAATAAAACTGGTCACATAATTGATAAGTGTTTTGAAATAGTTGGATATCCTAATTGGGCTAAACCTAGAGGTTATCAGGGAAAGAAGCCAATTGTCAGCAATAATGTTACTTCTGATGCTACTAATAGATCTTCTACTTCATTAACTAGTGAGCAAGTGGCACAGTTGCTAGGTTTGTTGCAGAATAAGTCTTGTGAAACTTCTAAGAGCTGCAATCTGTCTGGTAGTGTTTATTGTGCTTCTGTTTTCTGGGTCTAGTGTTTATTGTGTTACTAGTTCAGATGGCAAATGAGCACATGGTTAATGATGAGAAAGGATTGCTTGACTATATTGATATATCAGATTTCAATATAAGGGTTAAACACCCTAATGGCACATCTGCCTTAGTAACCAAAATTGGAAAATTAAAACTTGGTAAAGATATTATTCTTCAAGATGTGCTTGTTGTCCCTGAGTACAATGTGAATCGTTTGTCTATTCATAAGTTAGCTACGGACAATAAAATGTTCATTGGTTTTGATGAAAATAAGTGTTATGTTCAGGACTTGGCGTCAAAGAAAGTCCTAGTGACTGGTAGCCAGGCTGATGGCCTGTATATGTGTGGCAATGCTAGTGTTTAACCTAAGGTGTGTTTTAATAGTGTGAATATGTTTGATGTGTGGCAATGCTAGTATTTAACCTAGTGTTTAACCTACTTAGGTCATTCAAATATTGAAACCTGAACTTAAAGGTCATTCAGGGCAATCTGAAAAGGCGTGTGATGTGTGTCACAGAGCCAAACAACATAGCGAACCATTCCCTTTGAGTGATCATAAGTCCACTCATGTTGGGCAACTTGTTCACTTAGATGTTTGGAGTCCCTATAGAGTAGCAGATAGAGAGGGTCACAAATATTTTTTAACAATTGTTAATGATTTCTCAAGGGCTATATGGGTTTGTTTGATGAAACAAAAGTCAGAAGTGTTTGAACATATAAAAGACTTTGTTAATCTAATCAAAACTCAATTTCAACAGACTGTTAAAATTTTTATAAGTGATAATGGTTTAGAATTTGTAAGTAATCAAATGAAAGAGTTCTGTAGAACCAAAGGTATTGTTCATCAAACAACCTATGCATACACTCCACAACAAAATGGAGTGGTTGAGAGAAAACATAGGCACTTGTTAAATGTGGCTAGAGCTTTGTTATTTCAAAGTAATATTCTTGTGAGGTTTTGGACAGAATGTACATTAACTGCTTCTCATCTGATAAATTAGACTCCCTTTTCTGTGCTTAGTGGAAAGTCTCCTTATGAAATCATTTATGCATTTAAACCCTTTCTTGATCACCTTAGAGTCTTTGGTTGTTTATGTTTCTGTACTATCTTAAATGAACCTAATAAGTTAGAAAGTAGAGCTTACAAATGTGTTTTTATTGGATATTCTCATGAAAGAAAAGGTTACAAAGTGTATGGTCTTGATTCTAGGACTATATAGTTTTCAAGAGATGTAAAATTTTTTAAGTCATGTTTTCCATTTAAAGAAAATGATATTTTTCAGAAATATGAAACTGTTTTTTAACAAAGATGTCAACTCTACAAACTTTTTTTATCTTTATAATACAGAAACTCAACAAGATTTAAAGGTAAATGATATCAATGAAGAAAGAAAGGGAGATGGTAATGGGGATTTGGGAACACAGGGATTACAGCAATCAGAATCACCAGTTTACACTAGTGATATGGCTGATAAGCAACCTAGTGAAATTGTTGATGATTCTGGTAAGGTTGACCTTGTGAATACCAAAGATGACACATGTTCTAGATCTGAGGGTGACACTCTTGTTGAGAGTTCTGAACAGAGTCAACTTAGGAGGTCTAGTAGAAGTGTCAATTTTCCAGAAAAGCTAAGTGATTTTGTTGTTGAAGGGAAGGTCAAATATGGAATTCAGAAAGTTGTTAATATGTCAAAATTGTCTTTTGAAAACAAATGCTTTGCTTCTAGTCTTGACAAAAGTGTTGAACCAAAAACCTATCAAGAGGCTGTTAGGGATCCTAATTGGGTGAATGCTATGAATGAAGAACTTGAAGCCCTTCATAGGAACCAAACTTGGGACATTATTGATCTTCCTAAAAATAGGCACAAAATAGGGTGTAAATAGATATTCAAAATAAAATACAAGTCTTCAGGAGAAATAGATAGGTATAAGGCAAGGCTGGTAGCTAAGGAATTCAGTCAAAGAGAAGGTCTAGATTATGAGGAGACCTTCTCTCCTGTTGTCAAACTTGTAACTATTAGATGTGTTATTAGTTTGGCAGTTAAGAATGACTGGAAAATTTTCCAGCTGCATGTTAATAATGCTTTCCTATATAGGGACTTGTGTGAAGATGTTTATATGTCTATCCCTGAAGGTTATGATGATGTGTCTAAAAATAAGGTATGTAAACTTAAAAAATCATTGTATGGGCTGAAGCAAGCCCCTTGTATATGAAATGAAAAGTTGGTGAAATCTTTAATTGAGTTTGGTTTTTGTCAAAGCAAATGTGACTACTCTATGTTTGTTAAGAATGATCAAGATGGTTTTCTTATGCTATTTGTTTATGTAGATGATATAATCATAACTGGTAGTTCTGAAATAGGAATTGAAAAGGTTAAATCTTTATTTAAAACTAAGTTTCTTATAAAAGATCTTGGAGAACTAAAATATTTTCTTGGTATAGAGGTTGTCAAAACTGATGATGCTTTATGTTTAAATCAAAGAAAATATTGTATGGATTTATTACATGAGTATGGAATGTTAGGTTGTAAGCCAGTGACTTGTCCAATAGAACAAAATCATATTTTGACCCATTTGGTTTCAAAACATGATGAATTATTGGAGAATGTCACAGGTTACCAACAACTTTTAGGGAAGTTGATATACTTATCACATACTCTACCTGATATTTCTTATGTAGTCTATTATTTAAGCCAGTTTATGCATAAATCGAGTGAAGGTCATCTTAAGATTGCCTTTAGGCTTCTTAGGTATCTTAAAACTGCTCCAAGTAAAGGTCTTTTGTTTTCAAAAAGTGATAGTTTTGATTTAACTGCCTATTCAGACTGAGACTGGGCTATGTGCATAGAAACCAGAAAATCCGTTATTGGATTTTGTGTTTTTCTAGGTAACTTCCTTGTTTCTTGGAAAACTAAGAAACAAGCCACTGTATCGCGGTCATCTGCAGAACCAGAGTACCGAGCGATGTGTGCCGCAACTTGTGAAGTAATTTGGTTAAACAACTTGTTGGATGAATTGGATATCCAATTGCAAGTTCCAGTTTGTTTGTATTGTGACAATTTCGTTGCCCTTTCTATTGCCTCTAATCATGTGTTTCATGATAAAACAAAACATTTTGGGGTTGATTTATTCTTTCTAAGAGAATTGGTTGCAAAAGGGGTAATCAAGAATGTTAAAGTTGAGTCTAGTCAGCAGTTAGCTGATTTGTTTACTAAAGGTGTTCTTGCAAATCAACATGATCAACTTTGCTCTAAAATTGGAATGGTAAATTTATGTGGGAAATAAAATTGAGGGGGTGTTAAAATTATGATATATATATATATATAATAATATTTCATTTTTTCTCAATTTTATTTCTTTATGTTATTGGGCTATAATATCTTGCATAAGTCTTTGTAGGTTCATCCAAGAGTCCAAGAGGTCCAGTCCATTCCATGTTGATGGTCCAAAGAAGAGTTGTTGATCAAGCCCAGCCTAGTTCGTGTTTATCTAGTCCAGCTTGGTGGTTGCTGACTTGGCGATCCGTGTGAGAAAACACAAGAGATCGTGGCCATTGATCTTTATTTGATCTTGTCATCTGGGCCGTTGGATTGTTATTTGTGAGAGGGGCTATATATTGCTTTCCTCTCTCACCCCTGTTTACTTTTCGTTCACTCATTCATTCTTTGTAACTCTAAAACTCTCTGTAATCTCTTTCTCATGTGATCTTAGAGTTGTATTCAGATTCATCTTGAATCTGTTACAGTGATTCTCGTATAGGACTTTGTACTGATGTGTTATAATCTCAGAAGTTGTAGAGTGTTGAGAGATTT
Source organism: Ambrosia artemisiifolia (assembly GCA_032199755.1). Classification (NCBI taxonomy): domain Eukaryota; kingdom Viridiplantae; phylum Streptophyta; class Magnoliopsida; order Asterales; family Asteraceae; genus Ambrosia; species Ambrosia artemisiifolia. Next base: position 16,984,086 of record CM063519.1, read on the forward strand.
CTTGTGTATTCGTTTTAGGGTTTGTAATTGGTTTGGGATTAATAATAATAATAATAAGTCTTTTACATTTGATTCCATCTTGTTGACAGGGTACACTTGTCCTTTTGGGTGTGTTTTAATGTTAAGGTCTAAACCATTTTTATAAATATTAAAACTGAGTTCGTGTGTAAAATTCATTGAAAAATTATGTATATATACACACACTCATGATGCATCTCCATCTTCAGAGATTTCAAGTGATGTGCTTTTCAACGATTACTTAACTGAGGCGAATGGGCTTTTAAAACAAGCCCGAGATTGGTTAACACATAGAGGGATTGAAGAAGACACGGAACAAATTCTGTATAAATCGACTGAATTGTTGTCTAAAGCTGTAGACATGAAGCTGATGAGTTTATTGGTTGTAAGTCAAGTGGGAAACACTCATCTTTTTCATGGAGAGTTGAAACTGAAGTTAAGCGGTAAATTGAGAGCTTTACTTGCAGAAAGTGACTCGAATGTGGTTGGAAGATTAGATGGCGAAGTCTCAAATAGGGAAAAGTTTGTTGATTATCTTGTTAATGTTTGTGAAGAGTGTGAAGAACTGTTGGTTAAGGCTGGAAGAACTGTTGGACCTGTAAGCACCTTTAGTCCATACATGAGTAAGGAAAAAAACACACAATACACACATGTTATAGCATTAAGGTTTAATGTTCTTAGGAAGCAGCTTTCGTTGCCAACAAGGTTTACTTGGCAGCTATTGACAAATTTAATGCAATGATGTCTAGAAGCAATGCTCATACACCAGATGGTAAGATGCACTATTATCTTTCACACACAAATTGTGTTATGCTAATCATATTTAAAGAAACCATATTATAGCAATCAAAATAAAACGGTAGGGAAGGGGTGTTCATAAGCCGTTGAAACCAAACTGAACGTCTAAAGCAAGTCGGCCGGTTATACAGTCTGGTTCATGGTTACGTTTTGGTGAGTTGGCGGTTTAATGGTTTAGCTAAACAGTTTGGAACTTGGAATTGATCGTGTTAGCCTATCTAGTTGTTTAACCTTTTGTATTTATTTTTAGTTCTGGAATAGGTAGTTATGTATGTGTATTACATTCATGAACCATCTTTATTATTTTAAAATTTTGGATACATAGTAACAATTCTATAAAAATAAAATGGGTACAGAACTACAGATTGCCAAAACCACACCGCTCAACCTGGCCAGTTTGGTTTGTTGTTTCCCGAAACCTAGACCTAAAATTGTTATTGAAGAAACACCAATATATCAATCTAGATATAAGAGCACAATAAAGATAATATTGTGTTAATGGTTGCTGGGATGATTAGAGGCACTCGAATATAAGTTGTTACAATGTTTCGACTATAATCTATCTTTCACAACTATCAGAATTCTCTAAGTATTTCTCTGTCGAAGTGTGAATGAATTCTTCTCCTTGGGGAGAAGGGGTATTTATAGGCTTTCGAGATGCTCTGTGATTGGTTGGAGTAGGAATGACAGTTGTATTGTACGATTGCACACCGTTGACGTTGTTGGCGCTGTCCTCCTGCGATTGGTCCACGTATCCTATAGTCCTTTCTGTCCTTTTCTATACCATGTACTTGTAGGTGATCATGGAGCAGGGAATAACGGCCTCTGATTGGCTGTATGTCCCTTTCTTTGTCGGGTCACAGCTGGCATGTACGAGGTCACGTGCGCAGGCTTCTATAAGGTTTCGTCAGTGCTACACGCTGACGTGCACAGAGGTGTGGGGCCGTGCGCACGCGTGGGTACATATCTCTTCAAGTCCCCTTAGTCAAGTGTTCTGTATGCGCAGTGTGCAGGACACTAGACTCAGAAAATAAAAAATTTGTTGCGGGGGTGACTTATGCTCTTTGTTGGTTCTGTGCGCCATGAGCGCAGTGTAGATGCGGGCTAGTGAATGGCGCACGTCAGTAATTAATTTTTACATCAAGGCGGCCAGAGAGAACCGTTGATGGGACGGTTGGCGAACCGAAAAGTCGCATGGCGATTTCGCTTCGTCAGAGCGTGGTGGGCCCAGCTGTCGTAGCGTCTGTCATACATTTCTCTCTTTGTGACGTGTCGCGTCCTGATTGGTCGAACGTGCAACATGATTGTACGTTCCCCAAGGACAGTTGTAATCCACCCTATTTAAACCCTGCTTTTCTTTACTGTTTACCACACTTGTTCAAATTTCGAAAGTTTTCATCCTCCCTCTTCTATCCAGAAACCATTTCCTTTCCTTTTAAATCTCTTTCTTTTCCGAAATTTTCCTTTAATCTGGAAATGGAGGGACCTTCCAACGTAGCGTTAGTCAAGGGGAAGAAAAAGAGAAGAAGCAATAAAGGAGATGATGGTGCTAAGAAGGGTCCGCCGCTCGCCAGAGACGTGACGACGTCCTGGACTAAAGATGAGTTCATGAAGTTTTGCAAACAATATGGGATCTCTTCCTCGTATGAGGTTGAGATGCCCGCAGAGGGAAAGACCATCATGCAGCCGCCTACCGAGAAGATAGGGGTATATGCTGCATTTTTTAGAGATTGTAACTTTAGGTTGCCAATGAGCAGGTTATTGGGCTCCTTTCTTCAAACAGTGGGTGTCCACCTGAGCCAGGTGCACCCAGGTTTGATGTCCCGGTTGTTGTTCTTTGAATTCTGCTGCCGTGCCCATGATATAGAGTCGGACGTTGATATGTTCTACGTTTTTTACACTTTCTGTTATGTGGAGAGTTGGTACTCATGCCACCCGTGCCATGGGGTGTCGCCATGTGCGAGGTCTGGGGTGAAGAGTTTCCGGGAGTGGAAACCTAAATTCTTCTGGGTTGCTGAGGGTGTTGTGCCCTTCAAAATGTATCATACCAATGTTGAGGAGGAGTTTGATAAAGTTGAGCTCATTGTTATGAGGATAAACCATGGTTTAAAATGTTGACTAGTCATCCCGTCAATGTTTGCTCCATTCCCGAGACTGCTCTGGTGATGGCCGGTATGAGCAGGAATTACAAGATTGAGGGGCGCAACCCTCACTTGACTGATGATAGAAAAGGTAAATGTTACTCCGCGTCGCCTACTTTGTTTGTTATTGTTAGTCTGTTGTTTTGGCTTATGTGTATGTTGTTTTTTCAGAAGTTGAGAGTCTATACCATGTGTTGCTGGGTGGAGATAACATGGGTTTTGCTTTCAAGGAGTTGGCGGAGGGGGAGTTGTATATATTGGAGAAGTCATGGGACACTCTGCTACGCCCTAAGGTTGGTCCCTCTGCGCAGACCAAGGAGGCGCCTCAAGTATTAATAAAAGAAGCAGGTGCGTCTTCTCCGCCCTTTCTTGACGTGTCCCCTGTTAACATGTTTATGCGTACGGGGTACCCATTTATTATAATATCAAGTGACGAGTCTCCTAGCTCGCGCGGTTCCTCACCCGCGTATGTTTCGTCCGCAGGTGGCAGTGGCAAGGTGCCATCGCCTGTTTTTACGGCTGAAGACTGTGGTGAGGAGACTGAGGTAGACAATTATATTGTGAAGAGGGTGCGGAACCCAAAGAAGGACGCACTAAGTGGGAATACTGAAGGTGAAGACTTTTGCTTTGTTTTGGATTGTGATGTGGTGAGTCACTACCTTCAAAACTATAACCCAACTGAACGTGGTTACGTTGAACTTTCAGATGCCTTTACTGAAAATGAGCCAACCACCATCAATCTTACCGAGGCGGTGGATGATGCTATGATTGTGGAGCCGGTGGTTGCGGAGACGTCTAGGTCAGAGCCTATTCCGGACTTGACGGGAGTGATACCCGAGGCGCCTTAACACAAGAAGGTGAGGTCCAAGCGTTCTCGGTCGAGGCAGACTTCAGCGGAGAAGGAGGCTGCTGGGGGTTTGTTGTCCCCAGTTGGGAAGAAGAAACAGTTGGATGATCTGGTCCATAATGTTGAGGACAACTTGCTTGGTAAGTTTCACCTTTCTTGATTTGTTTTGTGTTGATGAACTTGTGTTTACTTATGTTTTGTTTGTGCGCAACGGATTTGATTGGTGAGACCACTGGTGAGGGTAACCAAGGGAATGTTGTGGCTGCCCAATTTACTAAGGGGTTTGTTGTCAGCCCCTCCGAGAAGCAAAAGACGCCATCTCCTAAGGCTCGGCCACCTGCACCACCCACTGAATTACCCTGCCGTTACCCAACTCCGCCAGCGTCTCCCCCCTCGCGCCAGCTTACACCTGTGCCATCTTCGCCTGCTACTGATGTGGCAAACATTGAAGGGCCACAAGGTTTGGAGATGGTCGCAGATGGTGGGCGTGTAACGCCTGCGGATATCAGTGAAGACGCTGGGCGGGGTTTGGATTATGTAGAGGATGACGATGCTGAGAATAGAGTTTTGTCTGAGTTTGATGTGGGTTACTCTGGTGGCAGCGGTGACATGTCCGAGAGGGTTGGGAATGTGGAGAATGTGTTTGCGCCCAACTGGACTCTCACACGCGAAAGCCAGTTCACCGACTTGGAAAGTTGCTGGGAATTTCTCGGCAACTATATTCCTCCGGTGGACCGTGCGTTCCAGGGGGCGCACTCTCGGAATGAGCTGCAAGATGATAATGTTGCCAGTTTGGCGAATTTTTGTCTACTTCAGCGGAGATCGTGCGTCAATGGGGTGCACTTGCTCATGAGAGAGAGAGGCTTTTGAGGAGGAAAAGAGTTTGCTTGTGAAGGATGTGAAGACCAGAGCCGTACGTTAAAGTGGACCAAGTGGGATGTTGTGACTTTCAGGGAGGAGAGAGACAAAGCTCAAAAGCAGCTATCTGATCGAGAAAGTCAATGGGTTGAAGCTTGCGTTATGACCAACCGTAAGCTGGAGGCCGCAGCTGAACGCGAGCGTGCGGCTCAGTAGGGTTATAGCGAAATTGCAAAAGAGAACTTGTGCCTGACTGAAGTCCTTGGTCAGCGTAATGATGCTTTGGTCTCTGCCGTGACATGTTAAGGGCCAAGGATGATGAGTTGGCCAAGTTGAAGCAAAAGGTGGCAGAGCTGGAGACAGACAATATCAAGCTTCAACAGGCTAATGCAGAGCTGGAAGCTGAAATTTTGGATGTTAGGGATGAGGCCAGTCTGCTTCAGGAGGACCGCAAATGGTTATTCACCATCTGTATCCCTGAGGTTTGATCTGACCTTGTTTCTTTGTTTTTGACTTCCCTTGCTCTGTTTTTTATGTGTAAGTGTTATTTTTGCAGGTTGTGCATTATCGTAGAAATTGCGATGAGGTCCGTAACGCAGTGGCTGGGGTGAATGCAGCAGCTAAGCTCGTTGGGTGGAAGGCTGGATTCATTAAAGGATACCAGCACGCCAAGGACGGCAAGGCACTTGAGGAGTTCGTTTATATAAAAAAGATCTTGATGTCGTGCTTGCCAAAAAAGCTGCTGAGTACGACAACCTCGAGCTCGGACTGGTAGAGTTTGTTATGAGTCATGAGCAGCGCCCGACGTGCCTCAAGTTAAAAGATTCCTTTGAGAAGCAAGGGCTGGTGCACGTGAAGTACATGAAAAAGAGTGCTACTGCGCGGAAGGAAGATGCGACGGAAGGGAGTCACCCGGAGGCAAGTGAGAAGCTTGACCTGTCTGGGTCTAACGAAGATGATGATTTTGACGACTCTTCTTCCGATGACAAAGCTGAGTGACGACTTGCTGTTTTTTCTTCATGCTTATGTTGCTGTGTTTGAAAACAATATTTGAAGTTTCATGTTGATTTGTTTAAATCTTAAGGCTTTGTAAAACAGTTTACTTTCCATATTATATTTATGCCTTTTTTTAATTTTCTACGCATGTACGTTTGCAATGTTGTGTGTGAATGTGATGTTGACAGGGATGCGCTTGAACGCCCTTTGAGTTGTCAATCATTGTCGTTTGTTGATGCAGAGCTGCGTGGCAACTGTTTGAATAGGTTGTCATGTGTTGGGCAGCTTTTTGTTTAGGGTTGTATTTTTTATAAAACAGGTTTTAAGATCACGTTTATTGCGCGACTTAGTTTAGCGTTGTGTTTTGTTATACAACTGAGTTGAGATGGCGTATGATAATGCGCTATTGTTTAGTGTTGTAGCTTGGTTTGGGGTTGCATTTAACCATGCAACGTAGTTTAGGGTTGCATTTTGTTATGCAACTTAGTTTAGTGTTGCATTTTACTATGCAACTTATTTAAGATTGCATTTTACTATGCAACTAATTTTAGGGTTGCATTTTACTATGCAACGTAGTTTAGGGTTACATTTTACTATGCAACGTAGTTTAGGATTGCATTTTGCTAAGCAATGTAGGTTTAATGTCGGTCTGTGTTGGGCACTGTTGGTTTGGTTGCTGTGATAGAATGAGTGACAATAATGCAAATGTTTAAAAACGAAAGGTTAACTGCATTCATTCATATTCGGTACGACATCAGGTCTTGACGTAAGCGGTAGAAATTCTTTCTCAGGGTTTGACGTAGACAGTTTAAATTCCCGTTCGACATAACGTTCTCGAAAATTAGTCTGGTTAAAAATAATAATGGTAATTCATTTACTAAAAACGATTTCCTTACGTGCTTATTCTTAGTTACGAATTTTTTTATGCATCGTTTACGAATCGTGTGTCGACCACCATTCGTTCTAGCTCAGGGTCGTAGCGCGCCTACCTTTTAACCACGTGTTTGTGGCCTTTTTCTCGCAATCATATTTATTTTTACCGGGTTAGATACGTGTCTTTGAGGGTTCGACGTAGACAGTTTAAATTCACATTCGGCATAACGTTCTCGAAAATTAGTTTGGTTAAAAACAATAATGTTCATTCGTTTACTAAACGATTTCCTTACGTGTTTATTCTTAAGTACAACTTTTTAATGAATTGTTTACGAATCGTGTGTCGACCACCGTTCATTGTAGCTCAGTTCGCAGCGCGCCTACCTTTTAACAACGTGTTCGTGCGTTCAGATGGCACGGATGGCCTTTTTTTCACAGTCATATTTATTGTTATCGGGTTAGATACGTGTTCACGGGGCAACGCCTGCAGGCCAAAAACTAGTTTCATTAATAAAGATGAACATGATATAAAAGACGTATAAAATGATACAGTTGTTGTTTAAACTTTAAACGAATCAATTAGGTATTAAAACATCTAGTGTTCGACATTAGCAAACTAGAGTTAGTGAAAAATGTTAATGATATTAACAATCAACCGAGTAACATTTTTCAAAATCGGTAATTTAAAGGGTTATCAAAATATTATAGCTTTCGTGTATACCTTTTGTTATAGATATTTAAATCAGATAAATCAATTCAGTATATTGGTGCAAATGTTCAAAATATTTTTTTTTTCTATGTACAGAGATGAATGGTTTTAAAACAAAAAAGGTCCTACCGGGAGTCGAACCCAGGTCGCTGGATTCAAAGTCCAGAGTGCTAACCACTACACCATAGAACCAATTTGCTGTTATATTTCTTATATTATAAATTTAAATTGTAGGAAACAACTCAAGAAACAAAAACCAAATCGAATGTTGAACCTAGCTGTAGAAAATGAAATGAAATATGTGTTCTGAGTAGCATATACCAATTCTTTTTGTTAATTACTCGATTTGATAACGTAAGTTAGAATTGATGTTTATGCTGGTAATTATTATTAACAAAATGCATTACGAGTTTTTGGCAGTGGTGTTCCTGAGGATTTACATGCCTATCCAAGCCACTAAAAAATATGCCCCTTAGTTTTGAATTTTATGGGTTAATAAGTTTTAAGTTTAGGCTTATAAACTTTGTTATGGGTTAATAAGTTTCGAGTTTTAAATGAATTTTTATTGGGCCCAAGTTTTTAGTGCTAAATAAGTTTTCTATTAAAAATACATATATATATAGGAATTTTATATAAAAAATGTGCCCCAAAAAATACGGGTCTTAGCCGCATGGCCTCCTCGGCTAGGGCAAGAGAATCGAATCAATCAAATTGATGAATGTGAAGACTTGCTTAGAGGTTGCTATTTATCTTTGCATAAGGACTCATGGAGGTGGGAGTCTTGCATGGATGAGGAGTCCCTGGAGAGAAACATTCGGCCAAAGGAGTCTTGCAAAATGGTTTGGGTGAATTAGGTCCAAAGAAAATAAACTTCTTCGTTTGGCGTGCGGGTATGGGTCGTATCCCTACCAGAGTGGAGCTCGTAAAGAGAGGTGTGGGCGTTATCGGGTAGTGTGTGTCTTGCGGGTAGGCGCCAGAGTCTGTTGATCATCTTCTGGCCTCTTGTTCATTTGCCAAATCTATTTGAGATTTGGTGGACTGGCGGTGCAAAGCCCAAGTTGACAATGCAACATGTGGTTTTTAAAGTCCTAGAGGTCCCTGATACCAAGGCCACAAAGGCGAGTTGTAAAATGCCCCATTCGATTTTCATGGCGACCTTGTTGTTCCTTTGGAGGGCCAGGAACGACAAATGCTTCCACTGGAGGTCTAAATCGGCAGATGAAGTTGTGGAGGAGATTAAAGCATCTACCTTCTTTTGGGTGTAAACATAGGGCGAAAATGTATTTTTAGATTGACATGTTTGAGTAGGTTTTATTTAGTAATCTTGTCTCGTTTTATTGGGCTCTAGCGTCTTGCTAGTCGGTGAACATAAATTTAACGTTCAAAAAAACTGTTCAACAAAAAAGAAATTATAATCATAGTCCATAACATGGACTAGTCGTTACTCATTAGTATCTAGATATAGGAACACCTACCAACAAATAGCATGTAATGTTATCAAGAAATTAACATTCTAGTGTCGTACACATACCAACACGAACCCATGTCCCTCCACACATTGGACAACCATGAACCCAACGGCTGATCCACCACGTCTCCACCTCATTTTGAGTAGATGTGCTATTGTTGCCGCTTTGTGAGCCAAAATCTGAAGTTTGGCGCAGACATCTTATACACTGCAATACTGCATATAGCATACACTTGGTTTAATGACTAAAAAAACAAACTTGACCCGTTTAAAACGGACTTATAACACTAGAACCAAGAGGTAAAGTCATGAGAAAAGAAAAGATTATACCTTGTATCAAACTCCTTCAAGACCTGTTTTCCAGACAGTTGTTGTTACGTCGAGACGGGACCCCATTATTCCGAGGAACGCTCCCAACCCAACTGAAGTGTTCAACCCAACCAGGAAATTTTAAACGTACAATACTCAACATGACCAATGTGTCCTGATCAAAACAAGTTTCTGATGCACATGCTATGGCATTTAGCTTTCCGCACCAAGCAACAACACTGTTGTGAAAAAGAGTCGACTTTTACCTAATGAACATATACTAAAGTTGCATATATTAATGAACATATACCTAATGCTACACTTTGAGATAAAGGAGAAGGTCCAACGTGGTCAACAAAAGTATATCATTGAATTATGGCCTGCCAACAAAAACAAAAATCATAAGCTATTATATATTTCTAGCATGTTAACTTGCATAACCATGAATAAGAAAGCAACAGAGTATATTCTCTTACCTCTCCAAATTTTGCATCTGATGAGCCGCTTCCAAATTTTGCATAGATGTCAGTGCAAATGTTTCAGTAAAAATGTCAAGTGTAGGAAAAGACGAAGTCTCTAAAACGATGAAATTTTGAAAACATATCCTGCGCGCATCAAACTCCTTTAATAAAAGTTGAGAATACTCGGCATTTTCCATCGCAATGAGAACCTGTCAAAAAGAAAACTAAGAATATACAAACTGTAGTGTACATATAACTTCATAAAATAAAGCGTTGCAGCATGAAAGGTTTGGAACATATCAAGTAAGGATAAACAACTTCATGCAGCTTTTAGTGTGATGAAGATAGATCATATCAGGCTTCATGAAGGAAGATTTTAAATGGTTAATATCCATTTCAAAGCATCACATCATTGACATTTCAAAAGTTTTACTAAATAAGAGAAAAGACGAACATTATTAGGATGCCAAGCAACGCAAGAATCATGCCGTTTATTCAACCTTGAAAGCATGTTGTACAACTAGGGGTGCTTAACGGGTCGGGTTCGCGGGTTGGCAGGTCCAACCCGACCCGAACCCGACCGGTTCAAGCTGATTTTTTTTTTATTTTTTCGCAAACTAATGTATTAAAATTAAATTTTTACTACATAAAACACAAACATATATAAAACATTTATGTTTTATTTATAAAATCTAATACCAATTTCTATTTTAAGTTATCAGTATAGCATAAAATACCTAACCAATTTAATTTACAATATAAAACATATTGTAAAAAACAATATAAAGTATAAATATGTTAAACGGGTTAACCCGCCAACCCGTCCGGGTTGACCCGAACCCGACCCGTTTAGCTAAACGGGTTCGCGGGTTCAACCCGAACCTGACCTGAACCCGAACCCGTTTAGCTAATGTTGTCCTCCCGCGGCATCACACAAGTTTTTTACTAGAAAACAAGTACTGCGTCGCAAATTGACATCCTCGCCGCATGGTGCGGGTTCACTACTAGTATTATATATAGATATAGATTTTTTGAGTTATCAAAGTACCCACATTCCTTTTTTAAAGTCAAATATCTGATTTCCGATGTATCATCTCTCAAGGCGTTAACCACCATGTAATAATAATATTAATCCATCCACATTTCTCCGGCCACTTTATAAACTCTCCGGCGATGAAAACACTAATTTCAACCACCTTCATCTCTAACTTCCCATCACTTCCTCATACCATTAATATTATTAATAATAATAATCACACATTTCCAACATACACTCCAACGACGTCGTATTCCTATTCCTGTTCATGTTCATGCTCATCTGACCACAATGGCTGGGCCGATCTAATCTCCACCAACACTCCATCCGAGTCAACTCAGCTCAACAAACTACTGACTTCACTCGGACTCAATGAAAAAAAGTACGCATTTGTCTATCTTTTTGGCTTTGTTTGTGCTTTAGGGTTTTCTAGGGTTAGGGTTTCATCAATTGTTGTGTTCCCAGCTTGTTTTCTTGTTTTTGGTATTGGGTTTTCTTTAGGGGTTGTTAATAGATGGGATATTAATCAAACTTTGTTTGGGAATAATGGTGTGAAGAGGAGTAAGAAAAGGAGGGTTAAAGATGAGGAAGTTAGGGTTTTGGTTGATGGGTTGAAGAGTTTGATGGATTTGTTTCATGGGTTTGGTGTAAAGTTTGGATCTTTGAAGGAAAGTATGAGGAAAGATTTGGGTTGTAATAGGATTAGTAGAAGTGATTTGGTTGGTTACATTGAGAGTGTCGAATCGATTGAAGAAGCGATAGTGCAAGCGAAAAGTATGATTGAAGGTTATATGATGGTTGACATTAATGATCAAACAATGAAGGTGGAGGGAAAAGGGTTTGATTTGTCACGGTTGGTTGCGGGTTTGAAAGAAAGATCTTTCGGGTCGAAGGGTGGGAAGGTGAAAGATGGTGTTAAGAATGAGTTGAGATATGGTGAGGTAAGTGATCAGAATCAAGCGAAAGTTGTGGATCCAGTTGTTGAAGATAAGACGATGAAATATGGGATTGGTGAGGATAATAGTGCGTATAATGATGGTGATGTTAGGGTTAAAGAAATGTATGGAGGGAAGACGATAGGTAGAATGGGTAGAATGACGTTATTGGAGATGGAGGTTGATGGTAAACAAGTTTTTGATGCAGATGAGTATGTTGTTAAGGATAATAAAGAGCGGTTTTATGAGCAAAGACGGAGGAAGGGATACTATGAGCGAGAACAGGATTATGGTAAATATAACGGAGATAATATGCTTTATGATGATTTGGAGTCGAGTGAAAATGAAGGTTATGAAAATAAGAACAGATTTGATGCATCTCCGTCTTCAGAGGTATCAAGTGATGTGCTTTTTAATGATTACTTGACTGAGGCGAATGGACTTTTGAAACAAGCCCGAGAGTGGTTAACACATAGAGGGATTGAAGAAGACACGGAACAAATGTTGTATAAATCGACTGAATTGTTGTCTAAAGCTGTAGACATGAAGCCGATGAGTTTATTGGCTGTGGGTCAATTGGGGAACACTTATCTTCTTCATGGAGAGTTGAAGCTGAAGTTGAGCCGTAAGTTAAGAGCTTTACTTGCAGAAAGTGACTCTAGTGTGGTTGGAAGATTAGATGACGATGTCTCGAATAGGGAAAAGTTTGTTGATTATCTTGTTAATGTTTGTGAAGAGTGTGAAGAACTGTTGGTTAAGGCTGGAAGGAAGTACAGGCTGGCATTGTCGATTGACGGAGATGATATGAGAGCATTGTATAATTGGGGTCTTGCTCTCTCTTTTAGAGCTCAACTGATAGCCGATATTGGACCTGTAAGCACCTTTAGTCAATATATGAATAAGAAAAAAAAACACAATACACACATGTTATAACATTAAGGTTTAATGTTCTCAGGAAGCGGCTTTCGATGCTGACAAGGTTTACTTGGCAGCCATTGATAAATTTAATGCAATGATGTCCAGAAGCAACGCTCATACACCAGATGGTAAGATGCGCTTTTGTCTTTCAGACATGAACTTTGTTATGCTAATTATGTTTAAAGAAACCTTATTCATAAACTGTTGAAACCGACCATACCATCCAAACTGAAGGTCCGAAGTAAGTCAACTGGTTATAAGGTCCGGTTCACAGTTCCGTTTTGGTGGGTTGTGGTTTTAATGGTTTGGCCACTTGACCAGACAGTAGTCGTTTAACCTTTTGCATTTATTTTTAGTTCTGGAATATGCAGTTATGTATGTGTATTATATTCTTGAACCATCTTTATTATTTAAAAATTTTGAATACATGGTAACGATTCTATAAAAATAAAATCCGTACACAATCTAAAATTGTTGTAAAAAATGACCAACTGGACCGTGATTGTGAACACCCAACATTGATGCTTCTCTATATTGAATAAAGTCTTGGCGACTTATATCAGCAGAACCTGAAACACGCCCATAAGCTTTGCTCGATTTTTTGATGTAAAAGTGTCTGTTTGCAGCTCTTTTCAGATGGGGTGTTGCATTACAACAGAGATCACGCCTAAGAACAAGAAACTTTAGAGAGAAAGTGAAGTTATTAAGCCAGGCTAAAAGGCTATATGAGGATGCACTTCTCATGGACTCCAATAATATGCAGGTAAAACAAGCCTTAATGACATGTGAATCCGAACTAAGGTACAAGAACAGATTTTGACCCAAAAATAACTGTTGCTGCCTAATATGGCAAAAGAGTCCAATTTTCTTTAGAATATTTAAACCAATTATAGCATCTAGAATAAATTTCATTCATAGAATGATCAAATACATAGCAGATATGCAGCAATGGCTTGTGGTTGATGTATGAATGTTGTACATTTTGTCCTCGGAAGAAGGCATGACTTTTGTCGAACTTTCAAACAGTGTAACCTTAAAAGTTCAATATGTTGTTGGTAATAATAAATTGATCTTGTTTGTTACTTGCTAGCATGCTGCTTTCAAAAAGCGGTGTTAAAATGGCATGTGTTTGTAAGTTGGCGGATTGAACCTGACATGAACACACAAGCTTCTCACAAACCTGAATACGGTGTTAAGCAGGGGCGGATCTACGGTTCCCAAGGGGGTTCCCGGGAACCCCTCGGTTTAAAATTTTTAGTGTTATTATATATAGAAAGTTTTGTAGGAACCCCTAAATATATTTGAAAGGAACCCTTAACAAAATCATGCAAGTGCTCCAATGGTTATTCCCTCCTTTTCTAACTTCCAAATCCAAGGTTCGATTCCCGTCCCATCCTTCTTTTTATTATTCTGTTTTTTTATTTATTTACTAGATTATACCCCGGGAACGTCCCGGGGTTGAGAAATCTAATATGACATATTAATTTTACATATGAAATAAAATGATTCGCTTTACAGTTATATGCAATAAAGCTTCGGGTAACACCTAACCTAAAACAATTAAAAATGTATCTCCAATGTTAACGGCTAACTTTAAACAATGTATAACTCTAATATTAATATCTAAACTAAAACAATGTATAACTCCAATGTTAACGCATGTTGAAAATAGAATTCATATTTACTAATTTGAACATAATTAGTGACTTGCCTCTTTATGATTAATAATTTACCTTAACACTTTGTGTTTTTTTTCCTGTATGAACAAAACCCCACAAAAAATAGTTGTTTTTTTCTCTCCGTTTTTTATATAGCACTATGGTACTCGTTGGAAAGATAATAAAACGGTTGTTAATTTGGTGTAATTTTTTTTCTTTAAAAAATCTCGTATATAAAACATATTAATGTTTAAAATTTATGGAAGGAAACATAAGAGAAAAAAATTCAATTTTATTTTTAAATTTTTTTTCCTAAAATATCTCAATGCCACGTGGGATGAAACATGACACATTCAAGGAGGAGAATGACTCTTTGAGTGTCATGTCATTAGACTATGGGGTGTGGTTCCCCTTCCCCCTTCCTTCCCCTTGTCCACATCAGCGCCACATCATTTTCCCCTTCTCCTCCCCCTTTTAGGGGAAATGGTTCCCCTTCTTCCCCCTTCCCCTTTTTATTATTTAAATGAAAAAAAAAAACAAAAAACTAAAACTTTGAACGGTTATAAACACACACACAAACAAACAAAACCCATTCCTCTCTCATCATCTTCATCATCCTTCACCCTCACCCTCACCAACAACCACCGCCCCCTGCACCAACCGCCGCCACCGTCCGCCGCCCCCTGCAACAACCTCCACCGCCGTCGCCGTCTGCACCTCCGTCGTCGTCTGCACCGCCGTCGTCGTCTGCACCAGATCTGCTTCTCTCTCTCTCTCTCTCTTTAAACACCTCTCTCTCTCTCTCTCTCTCTCTCTCTCTTTAAACCCCCCTCTCTCTCTCTATTTAACGTTAAAAAAGCTTTGGGAAATGGGACGGGGAGAACGGGAAGAATTCCCCGAGTTCACCGAAGCTGGAGCGGGGGGGGCGGTGTTCCCCTTCGGGGAAAGCTCCACGTCAGCCTTCCCGACCCTTTCCCCTTCCCACACCCCACAGTCTTAAAATGACTTTGGTTGTATCTCTAATGTTAACGCCTAACCTTAAACAATATGATTAATGAATAACCTGAACACTTTGTGTTTTTTTTCCTGTATGAACAAAACCGCACAAAAAATAGTCGTTTTTTTCTTCGTTTTTTATATAGAACTATGGTACTCGTTGGAAAGATAATAAAACGCTCGTTAATTTGGTGTAATTTTTTTCTTTAAAAAATCTCGTATATAAAAGATATTAATGTTTAAAAATTATGGGAGGAAACATAAGTGAGAAAAATCAAATTTTATTTTTAAAATATTATTTCCTAAAGTATCTCAATGGCACATGGGATGACACATGGCACACTCAAAGAGGAGAATGCCTCTTTGAGTGCCATGTCATTAAAATTGCTTTATATAGATTTAATAACAAAGTTAGGGTTTCAATATATCAGGTTCACAACCCCTAACCTCTCCTCCTTCCTCATTCCTGTCTACCTCCACATACCAAAGACCCACTCATTTCCTTATCAGGTCCTCACTGCACTCATTTCCAATCTAGAAGAAGCTGTTTTAGTTGGTTTTCGTTTGGACTAAAGCTTTCTCAGTACTCAACAAATAGAGCACTGGTTTTTTGGTATTTGTTTATTTATTGAATTGTTAGAAGCATTATATTGGGTTTATAAATTTCATAACAAGATCTCTTAACTCCGAAGCTTCTGCTCCACATCCCCATTGTTGAAGGATTTAGTTTCAAAGTATTATAAAAAATCATTTTTAAATATATTTTTTTTTCATCAAGTGATGGCCAGATATGATTTGTTTATTAGAAAATTATTATGTAATGTATTGTTGTGTATTGATACATAATATACAATAGAAATTAGCTGTTCTTGTTTTCTTGTTCTTCATTTGTTAAAGGCTCTGGTGATTTTAAGAACTAGAGTACAGGTATATTCACTTTGTGTGTGAAACCAATGGATAGGTATGTTTGTGTGTGAATATAGATTTTAACTGAATTGGGGATTTTTTGGGAAAGACTTAAGACTGAAATAATTTAGAAAAATTTACATAGTATCCTAAAAGTTCTGTTAGTTTTTATTTAGTGCTGAAACCCTGTTCTTGATTTATTGTGTTTGAGTAGTGTTGAAACTTATTATTTAGTGTTGTTAATTTTTAGTATTTTGAAACTTTAATTTGGTATCTAGATAAGTAGATAGTATGCAGACAAATATTTCAAGTTTCTATCAGACGACCATCAAACCTTGAATCATCTTCAATAAGTAAACTCGTGAAAATAGATTTGGAAATTCAATAGCATGAAAACCGTTTTAGTGAGGTAACCACCAACTTGCTTACATATATTGTATTGTATTTTTATTATGTGATGAATTTTACCCGAACCGTCAAATCGACCCGACTTTTTTATGTTCGGTCATATGGAATTGGAGCATAAAAAAGGAACCCCCTGAAAAAAATTCCTGGATCCGCCACTGGTGTTAAGACACATGAACTTGAACTTTACACAGTTTTCACAAGGAGAGATGAATATGACCCATTTAACTCTTTTTTTTTTGTTTCTTTTTTTTTTTTTTTTGCATATTAATAACTTTAATATGTAAATATATGAATAAAAAATCAAATGTATATAAATTATCAACTAAATGGGTTAAAAAGTCAACCCAAGATTCTTACATGCCAACCTAAACACAACTTGTTAGCTAAATGTGTTTTGTCGAACTAAACCCAGACTTAGGTTTGTGTCATGTTAGAAATCACAAATCAAAATACAACTTGCATGGATGAGGAGTTCTCGGTCAAAGAATTTAGATCCCCCGAGAGAAAAATTCGGCCAGGGGAGTCTTGCAACAAAATGGTTTGGGTGAATTAGTCCTAAAGAAAATAAACTTCTTCATTTGGCGTGCAGATATGGGGCCCCTACCAGAGTGGAGCTTGTAAAGGGAAGTGTGGGTGTTATCAGGTAGTGCATGTCTTGCAGGGAGGCGTTGATCATCTTCTAGTCTCTTGTCCATTTGCCAGATTTGTTTGAGATTTGGTGGGCTGGTGGCGCAAAGCCCAGGTTGACAATGCCACATGTGTTTCTCAAGCCCTTGAGGTCCCGGATACCCGGGCTACAAAGGCGAGTTGTAAAGTGACCTGTTTGATTTTCATGGCGACCTTGTGAATCCTTTGGAGGCCAGGAACAACAAATGCTTCAACGGGAGGTCTAAATCGGCAGATGAAGTTGAGGATATTAAAGCGTCCACCTTCTTTTGGGCTTAAAACATAGGGCGAAAATGTTCTTTTAGATTGCCATGTTAAGCTCTAGCGTCTTGCTAGCATGTGAATATAAATTTGGCGTTCAAAAACAATATCGTTCAACAAACAGTTACTATTATAATCACAGTTCATAACATGGACTAGTCGTTAGATATATGAACACAAACAACAAATAGCATGAAATAGCCATTAATATCTTTAATCTTAGTGTTTAGATCTAACAAATAAAATATTATCTACAAAATGTGTGATTTTTTTAATACTAAACACCTCACGTACAAGCTCGTGCCAAGTATTAAAAACCTAAAAGCCTCAGGGGCTGTTTGGTTGATTAAGTGCTGAATCATTAAGATGGTCTGAATGGTTAATAGGCTCTGAATGGTTAAGAGCAGAATCATTCAGCATCCCTTATTAGCTTAATGGTTCAGCACTTAATCATTTCATTCAGATGCTGAAACAAACAGTCTGAATGCTGAATGATTCAGACATGAATGATTAAGAGGCTACCAAACAGCCCCTCACTTTTTAAAACCAAGGTCCAAGAGTACAAAAACAACCATATGCCCATTTTCATAAGCCGGTCATCTTGCCTTTTCAACTCTTGTCAAAACATAATTGACTAAAAACAAAGCCGGAACCCAGAAGCAGGCCATAAAATAAGTGAAAAGAGTACACAATGTCTTTGTTACATTTCACAATTGTGTCAACTCAGACCAAAACTTCTATCCAAGAATTAGGCTTTTCAAATTTTGCCAAGAAAGCAAATGATGCCATTCGTTTTACAGGAGTTAAAAGGGCAATTTACTTCAAACCAAACAACACCCTGCAAATGACATACAATTAGTAAATACATACTTTCCTACAGTGTTTACTATCTGACATGTAATATGTTGGTTTCCTACTACATTTCTAAAAGAAAACTAAGGAAACAATATTTAGATGACACGAAGCGCTTCTAAGATTCCGTGACAGCTGTTAATCTGTGTGACAGTTTCAGGAATTATGCATAAAACTTGAAGCAAGAAGCTAACCTAGAGCTTTACTGAAGCAGTTTTCTATACAACACGAACCCATGTCCCTCCACACATTGGACAACCATGAACCCAGCGGCTGATCCACCACGTCTCCACCTCATTTTGAGTAGACGTGCTACTGTTGCCGCTTTGTGAGCCAAAAGCTGAAGTTTGGCGCAGACATCTTATACACTGCATATAGCATACACTTGGTTTAATGACTAAAAAACAAACTTAACCCGTTTAAAACGGACTGTTATACAGTCAGAGAAAAGAAAAGAACATACCTTGTACCAAACTCCTTCGAGACCTGTTTTCCAGACAGCTGTTGTTACGTCTCGACGGGACCCCATTATCCCGAGGAACGCTCCCAACCCAACTGAAGTGTTCAAACCAAAAGCTGCATCTCTCTCTGACATCCTGCGTTTCCTAGGCCATAAGCGTTGGACTTCATGGTGCGCATCATTGTTATCAACCGAGCTGAAGCTGGCCCAATCTGTAGAAGTGCTCAGTCTTGAGGAATCATCAACACCCAGATCATCTGGGTCAGACCAGGGACCACCAAATGTATTCCGTCTATGCCATTCTTCAGCAGGAGGATGGAGTTCTAACTCTCTAAGTAACAAACCGGCTGCATCTGCACCTCTAGGCCGTGGCATATTCTGCATGGGAAGTTCATTAGATCAAGTGTGAGCACAAGATGACTTCTATGATTAATGTGAGATGAATGTTTAAACATGAAAATTTAAACTCAATTTCCTAAAATGGAAAACTTTAAAAACTTTTGCAAAAGTGAAATGGGCAGAAAGTCACCCAGAGGGTATTCAAATGCTTAAAATACAACCTCCCACCTTGCTTTACAAAATAAAGTAGATTATTGTTGTCATACTATATGTTATTATAATCGTATCAACGCATTAGTCATTTATGAAATTAGAGCATAATGCCAAGGGTGACATCACAAATTTTGTACTTCCTAAGCTTTTGTGGGACTCTTCCCCAATTCCCATACACAAGAAAGCGCCCAGCATAAACCGAGGTTATGCAAATAATGATGGATATAAGATTATCACCTCAAACACACTAACAGGAAATAAACCAGCCTAAAGGGTAGGGCAGAAAAAACATATCATTAGGCAAAAATAGCACTTTTTTGTCGGGGAAATCAAGAAAAGATTAAGTTAATTGGCTATAATTCAGATGTTGGACAATTAAAAGCCTTTTGTCTAAACAAAACTTGTTTTTCTTTAAGCTGGACAATCTCAAGGTTTGAAAAATGGTTAGATATAGATGCGTATCTTTCTGAACACATATCAAGCTTAACTGAAATGTCAAGGATTGTAGTACCTGCATATGTGGGCCAAGGGAAGCTTCAACAACTTCCGGCAGAACGGTATAATTTCCATCTATGTAATGGAGACGGACCTGGATGTTACTGCTCCCTACCTGAGAAACAGGTAACGGGTGTGCCAGACCTGATGTTCTTTTACAAAGATCCATTAGTATCAGGAACAGCACCTTTACCTGCACCATATCCCAGTAAGAACACCTATCAACATCCATATCTTAACCAGCAAAATTTTATTACCAAAAAAGAAGGTATTGACAGCCTTACCTCATCAAATGTGTATCCTTGACCAGCATTGCCAGAACCATACCTTGACTTATTTGATAGACCTTCTTCAGAGCCTTTGGCCCCAGAGCCAACCTGACCAGCCCGAGAAACGGCTAATTCCTCTGATCTACCCAAAGCTGATGTTGCTTTTGTAGAGACAGAGCTGATTTCTTCAACCTTGCCAGGACCACCAGACTGAGGTTTATGCACAGCTGAATCTGTGTTGTTCCTTTGAGGAGCACCTAAAAATCGAGGTAGGTGTATTCTTCGAAAGAAATAGCAAAATAATAAAAGTTGGCACAATCTATGAAGGAAATGGCAGTCTCCAATAAGCCTGACAGCTGGCGTTCCAGGGAATGTTCCAGTATTTATACTTATAGGCATAAATGAAGATGGTCCACTAACAGGACTAGGAGTTGCATTCGGAACTCCATCAGAAGTGCTACTGATCTTAGCAATAGCTCCCTGTACCCATGCTTGGATTGGGGTGCTTGCAGTAGAACTTGCACTACCATTTTGACCACCTGGATTTAAAAAAAAAAAAAAGTAAATACGTTTTAACCATTTTTCCTATAGATACACAGTAATTCAGTATAAAACTACAAAACTAACCCTGTGCAGCTCCAGGAGTCCCAGTGCTTTGAGTGGGACTGGTCACCATGTTACGGTTGCCACCCGTACCAGCAGTTACAGCATGGCTTGCCAGTGTACGGCAAAAACTAGCATAGCGACGTAAGCGTGTAATAAAATGTGAAGCTAGATCAAGCACAGCATCAACATATGCCTGCACATTGGTTTGTGTTATTTCGGAAGAACATAACAAAATCAATAAGGAGTTGGGTGCAAACCTGGATGTTTAACACTAGTGCAGGGTCAATAGCCATTGATTCAGGGTCAAGGCTGTTTAGTGTCTCACCAGATGCCAGCCATGGCTCAACTACTAAAGCTGAAGGCTTAACCAGAGCTGATTCTATTCCTTTTCCTAGCATATCCAGTAATAGTCGTGCTTGCATATCCAGCACCATTGCTCTCACTTCCTGGGCATTAGTACCTTCTAATAGTCTGCATTTTATCCTGTCTAATCTCTGCATAAATCAAAACCACCATTGTGATTATTCAAATATTAATAACACAGGTTACATGATTATACACACACAATAACATTATGAGAATGAGACAGTTGGAAGGAGGTTGAAGTAACATACTGGGCCATACTGTTGTCTGTGCTGAGTTGATGGAAGAGAATGAAAATCAGCATCCAGAACCGCGATCACATTGTTTAGTGAAACTGAGTAAAACCACAAAACAAAAAATACCAACACTTGTTGAAAAGCAAACTTCATGGATTATATAATATCAATATAACCATTTCGCCTTACCAATGCCATCCTCAGCAGCACTCTGTGTACAGCCAACAGCATCCCACCAATCAACTCCAACCATAAGACTCCACCAAAACCTGGTAGCATAGATCACGATTTTGGGAAAAATAAAATAATTATTAAAATATATAGAACTAAGTAGTGTAGCCTTCAGCTTGTTTCGCAGGTAACTGCTTTCGTTTCATTCTTACTACATAGGTTTAAGTATAATACCTTTCAGCAATTGCACGCTCCCATGTTGAGGAGTTTGCCTTCACTTGACTGCTTGGAACAGCAGGGGGGAGAACACGAATTATCTTCAACATAGTACAATCCCTGATTGTATCATGCCAAACAGTAGCAGAACAGCAACTTGTAGAAGAAAAAGCAGGAGAAGCAATTGCAGAAACGACATTGATCTGATAATTATCAACAGGCGTAAAGCTTGAACCAGAAAAAATGTGGATCCCACCCCGTAGAAAAGCAACAGCAACCTCACCACCATGAGCAGAATAGACTATACGAGCAAGAGTTCTAACATCACTTGGCAAATCAAACGGATCAAAAACGAGACGTTTTGACTCTTCAATGTCAGGCTCAGATGTATCTGGGCCGCCCTCTGAAGTAGATCCAGTGGGTCCCGTTTGGTTATTTTTTAAATAATCAGTAGCTGGAATACTTTTATTGACTTTTGTAACCCACACCGTTTGCATAGGAGGCTGCCCACCGAAACTGGATGTAGGATTCCCAAATATTGGGTGCAGGACAACAGGTTCTAGAGAGGATTCCCAACGTTGAACTCTCCATCCAGTAATAGAAGGACCCTCATCTGGATCATAGGGAGACATGTATTGCCCTATACACAATTCCAACATCTAATAAGTTCACTTCCCAGAAAAAGAAATATATACCTAAAACAACAATATATTCCATTTATAATTTTGATGTCCGTACCTTCAACAATCACAATAGCAATTACGGACCCGCCACAAGTAGGGTCAAATGCAACTGCAGTGACACCGGAACCCCATGTAGTTGCTGCTGCTGATTGAGCTGAAGCTTCAGGGCTCACATATGCAGAGAAATTAGAAACAGGAGAACAATGAAGTGCAACCATGTCACTATAATCTTGATCTGTATGCTTCTTTCCTTGCTTAGCTTCTAAATAAAGATATTCCTGCCAGCTAAACAAATAGGACGCCAACGGGGCAAAACCATCCCATGACGGTGGATTAAGAGAAGGAGGGATGCCACTACTAGTATTAGTTTTTGGAGTAGCTTGAAATCCATTTCCGGGGCCTGGGGTGACCTCCCAAACAACAACAGTTGACGGGTTCACAATTGGAACTCCTGCAACATGTAATGCTCCTGAATCTGTCACAATTGCATCAGCAGCCATAATCCCACTGGGGCCCGCTCCTAAAAGGCCTTTGCTTGTGCAAAACCATTTAGATGTACCACTCTGATTTGAAGGCCACTGGGACCAGTGAAGCTGAATAGATCCAGATGAGAAGACAGAACATACACATAGAAAGTTTGGCCATCCAGCTGGATTTAAAAAAAAAGTACATGAGAAAGTAATGATGCAAAACTATGAGTAGTTAAAGGTAAAGAAAAATCACCTGGAGCTTGAGGTTGCTGTGAGAGAAACTTTTCCTCAAATGTTGACTTTGTAGAACTACTAGATCTTGAGGAAAGCCACCTATACTACTTACACAAGAAAACAAATAAACGTCAATCATGCGTATCACAGTCTGAATATAAATAACAAGGCGGCATCAAGTTCATACAGGAGACACCCCAGATAGCCACTTAGTAACAACTGCAATATCCTGCCGCCACTCATGCTCTCGCTGCCAACAACTAGCATCTTTAACAAAACTACCTGATCCCTGTAGCATCATAAATCAAGTAAGTTTCAGCACGTTGTATCAGATAACTTAAAGAACTAAGCTAGATAATTAGAAACACTGTATATATGTTTATACAGATATTTTTCCCGTGCGGACATAAGATATATCAGAATAGTGAACCAATGACCTTGGCTTATTATATGTTTAAAAACTAGAAAACAATAGCCCACGTTGACAGACAAAGCTTACTTGGGAAGGTTGAGTCCAGGTAGTTATCCGCCCATGAAAATTAGCAATTAGTAAGGCACGAGGACAAGATGAAGGAGACCATTCTATAAATTGAACTGAATCACGTGGAGAATCTGGCATAATTTTTCAATAAAAAAAGTCGTGATTTAAATGTATATCATAAGGAACAGCAAAAGGAACTACACATGCTTTGTCAAACAAAAATCATATCTAACAAATTGATAGACAAATATGCAATCGTGCATCGTCTTTGACATGTGTGACAGAGCCACCATTATACGCAATTAGGTGAACAGAAAAACACCTTATCTCAAATAACCAAGTCAAAAACTACTGAACCAAAACAAAGATGGTATCATGTAACGTAATCTCACTACATTACCTGCAATCACATTAAATACAGTTGACTCAGTTGGTCGTTCAGGAATCACAATATGAATTGGAATCCAAAATGGTGGATTTGCATTAGAACTACAAGAAAGAAAGAAAGAAAAATCTTAGAATGAAAGGTACTAACCAAATAAAAAATTGCTTCTCTTATGTGTTTATCTTAATTGCATTTGTTTATTAACAAGTACCACTAGAAATTGAACATGAAATGATTGAACTTGGTAATCCAATTATATACAACGGCCTCTATAATAATGTCCCCAACAATAAAGAGCAACCGAGACATACATATAAAGATCCTACCATCAAGTTGGAAATGATGCCAAAGGTTAGCATATGATAAAGTTATAATACTAATGAAATACATTATACATGCGACATCAACTTTTTCTTAATATGTGAAAATTATGCTTTGCCTAACAACCAAATCATCCCAGATAAATAAAATATGTGTGCTATTGGGAAAGAACAATACAACATACCTGGGTATACGTGCACATGTTTCTGATGCACATGCTATAGCATTTAGCTTTCCACACCAAGCAACTGCACTGTTACAGCAAAAGGGTCAAATATTACCAAATGAATATATATTTACGTTGCATATAATAATTCAAAATTTGGCAAGAGCTAGATAGATATCAATGCCAAGTGTCAATTATCAAAATACACCAACTAACCAAAATCAGTTAAAAGATACCACTCACTAACTCACTTCGCTAAAACACACTAGAAAGAACACGAATAGAATCCACCAAATGCTCAAACAAAATGTAACTCCTGTCTCCTTATCAAAACAAATAGGACCGGTGTTTGTTTAATGCCAACCAGGTAATTTTTAAATGTACAATACTCAACATGACCATTGACCAGTGTGTCCTGATCAAAACAAGTTTCTGATGCACACGCTATGGCATTTAGCTTTCCACACCAAGCAACAGCACTGTTGCGGAAGAAGGCCGATCTTTACCCAATGAACAATACATATACTCAAGTTGCATATAATAATTCAAAGTTTGACAAGGATTAGTGGAGATCACTGCCAAGTGCCAATATCAAAGTACACCAACCAACCCCAATCAGTTAAAAAGATATGACCCGCTAACTCAGTTTGCTAAAACATACTTAAAACTGTATAAATATAAAATAGAATCCATCAAATCCTCCAAACAAAATGCAATTTTTGTCTCCTAATAAAAAGAAACAGTACTGTTTAGTTCACTTAATATAAACCTAGTGCTAGTAGTTTTCAAACTTGCAATAGCCCATACATACGAACCTTGGTCTACCGTTTTTCAGCATTAGCCAAGTCATGTCAAGTTAACTGCTTTCACATAGCCAGATCACATACATCACTAAACTTCTTTTACATATCACTAGCAACTTTACGCAACTCTATATATCTTATCCTTAGAACACGAAACAACATTTCCTTTAATATATATTCCTTATTCAAACACATACAAATACACAGTAAACCAAACAAACCAACCAATATCAAAGCAAACTTAAACCTAATTTTCCACCAACCAAACACCATTCCCCTATACATTAAAGTAGCCACACTTTAATAGTGTGGCTTCACTAACTTGCACCGCCCCTATTTTGCTAACATGCACCGCCATTTAAAAACCTTTTTTTAGGATGAGCATTTGGTACTGGGTACTCATACCTAACCAGTACTTCCGGTACCGATCCTACGTGACAATATAAAATCCATTGAAAATGGAGTTATATTAGCAACAAAGCATTATTTGGTAATGTTAGCCTTTCTATTTCGATATGTATAGAATTCAAACCGCGTCCTGCACGCTCCAGCTCTAGTTAAAACTAAAAAGAAGCTAAATTAACCTAACTTACTCTATGTTCAAACAAACAACCTCAGTCTAAGCAAGTTAAACCTAATTATCCACCAATCAAACACAATCAGAAGTTAAAACTAAAAAGAAGCTAAACATACCTAACTTATTCCTTATTCCTTATTCAACCACATAGAAACACAATACAAAATAATATTTAAAAAAAAGCAAGCAAAAAGTGAAGAAAAATACCTAAAATTGCGACAGAGTTCAGGAACACTCATTTTAAACTGTAAATTAGAACTAGGCTGCTTTAACCTAATACAAAACACAGTGGCTGGATCAACAACAACAGCATCCTCATCCATACGATCAACTCCTCCTCCTTTATCCATATCACTATCTTCTTCTTCTTCTTCTACACAATCAGGCTCAACAGCAGTAGCAGTAGCAGTAGCAGTTGCATCAACACCTGATGATGATGGTTGTTCTTGTTCTTGGAGGTGTTTGTTGGGAGAAGATGTGGACATCTGAAAGAAGTATTATAGGACAAAAAGCCCTAATTTATATAAACACAGAAAGAGATTGAGGGCGACAGCGATGACTGGAGATAGAGAATTTGATTTGTTTTTGTCGATAGATTCATAGATAGTGGGGTTATTATTATTATTATTATTATTATTATTATTATTATTATTATTATTATTATTATTATTATTATTATTATATTATTATTATTATTATTATTATTATTATTATTTTTATTATTATTATTATTTATTATTTATTTACTATATATAAAAAAGGAAACTCATCATGAATAGTAGTTATAGTAAAAGTAGTTGGTGAATAGCAAAGGTAAATATTTTCGAATTGCCACGTTTCACATATAATCCACCTGTTTAATTCATGTTGCAACCTACAGAACTCTCAAAGAAAATGACACGTTTCATACAGGTGTCAATTTTAGTTCAAAAGTGGATCTATATATAAGTTTCTTTTTGGCCTTATTCACACACACCAGGAGGAAAGAGAGGGAAGTTAGAGGGAGGGGGATGGTGTCGACGGATTTTTCCGGCAGTGACGCGACGGACCCAACGTTGCCTTCTAACGACGATTATGGTAAGTTACACTGTCACCGACAACCTGCTCTACAACCTTTTAATAGTAGCACCTGATCTTCTTTGTGGCTGCCATTTTACCGACACCACTAACAATGATAACATGATAGTTTTTTGGAGTTCAAACGATGCTACAAGTGTTAGCATGGCGGTGGTGCTTACACCAGGGTGGTGTTTGCTGGAACATAAATAAAGGAGAGAAAAGATAGAGATTCAAAGTATAGATCTGTTGGCGGGGGTAGGTGGTTGTGTTGTGGTGGTATCGATTTGGTGGTGGTGTTGGATGGGTGTGGCAGTGCTGTTAGTGGTGGTGTTGTTGGGTAGTGACTGTGGTGTCAATAAATAGTCATGATGTAGTAGATGATGCAGAGAGAGGATAGAGATAGAGAGAAAAAGTGTAGTGGGATGTTGTTCTGTTCTTTATGACAATTTATTTCTATCACAATTGTAATATTCTTAGTTTTTCATTCAAAGCTAATGACGTTATGGAAGCAGTATAGATAAAACATTTGTAAAAGGAAACCATGTGCATTTAGAGGTTGTAAGTTAACCTGCAAAACTTGTAAAGAGTGACATATATAAGTTTTCTAACATTTGAGAATTGTGTGTAACCTGTGGGTGGCATTTAAAGACATAAAATACCACTTAAACAATTTTTTTCTTTTACTCCAAATATAATCTTTCACAAATACAATTCCATACTTCTTATCTTATCAAATAATATCAACATCAAAGCAATATTTTTTTCCCTTTTACCATTGTAGCGTTTTATTTGTTCTATATTTTGTGTTTTAAACTTCGGTTTTCTTTTTTCTTTTTTACGTCACCCGCCGCAACGTACGGGCGTAATTCTAGTTATTATTATTATTATTATTGTTATTGTTATAGTTATTTTATTGTTATTATTTAGGGTTTCGTTGGGCGTGTAAACGCCCAAACACCACCTTCTGGTGTGTTATACTTCCAAACTGGCTTTTGACGTTATTTTTTACGCATCACATTTGAGCATTATTTTTCCCCTCATTTTTTGAGCCAATCAATTAACCCCAAGGTGGAGAAGGGGTATTATATTCCTCCTCATTACTAATAAGATTTCTTCTTCCATATTTTAAAGGTAAACTAATTTTAAAGTTAATAATATTTAAGGTTTATGTTCCGTTTTAAATGTTTTTCTTTAGTTTCATACTTAAAAAAGACGATATGTTATGGATGTGAGTATCGGCGTTGAAAGTGTTCATGTGGAATGGTTGGGGTGTGGATCACCATTACACAATTTTGGTGAAAAGTATCACATAGCGAGTGTTGTTGTTTTCAATTTTTTAACTATTATATAATGTATTAGTAAGTTTGATAAATTCATCTTACCTTACCACATTTCACATTTATATAACGCATGTCTAGTGAGTGTGGTTGTGGGTGTAGAAGCACTCATTCACTATATGATGTGTTTTTCTCACATAACACACGTAGCCTATTATTGAATTTCCTTAATTACCTTGAGGGTTGTAAACTAAAATCAAGGTTCTAGGGTTGAACTTTTTTTATGTGAAATGATAAATATTAATGTTTATCTTAATTTGATTTATGGAGTTTCAATTAGGTTTTATGAAGGCTCAAAAGTATTATATTTCCTGGTTGAGATCAATATTTGTGGTTTGCTGACCCATGGCTAGTAGAAGTGAACTACATATATGCCTGGTTGGTCACATATATGTTTTTATACGATTTGTTCGTAAGTAAACAAAAAATAAAAAACAAGTGTATAAATTGACACATCTTGCATGCATACACGTGTGCTTATCTTATTAATTGACATTTAGAGGGTGTTTCGGATTGCTTATTTAACTTCAAAAGTGTTTTTATTCAGAAGTGCTTATGGACTTACTAAATGAGTTTCTAAAAAAGTGTCTGGATTAGCTTTTGTGGTGGGAAAAGTCAATAAGTTGTTTGTTAAAAGGTGTTTAATTTAACTTATTAGTGTAAAATAACCAAAAGTCAAAAACCAAAAACCATTAAACCATGATTTCTGATTTCTTGAAAACAGCTTTTCAACCCTTATTGAAAAGCCAAAACCAAGAGTACTTTTAGTTTACACAAACAACTTATTGACTTTTAGAAGAAGTCAATAAATCAATAAGTTGTTTTGTAACTCAATCACAAACACCCTCTTAATTCAACATGGCACCATTAACTAGAGTTATGTTTTATGTTATATTTGGGAATAAGTGTGCATGAAAACCATATTTATAATCACTTGAACTTTGCTTACCTAGCATAAAAAGTAATTAACTTTCATCAAGAAACGAAGCTGTTTTTTTCATGTTGTCGAGGCAACATTGCTCTCAAAGAGCTGGAAAGTCGTCTTTTCCCTCCATGTCACCTTCTCATCCACATTAACATCACAAAATATTTTTCTATTACATCCCTAACCATCTTTAAAAACATACAAATGCCCATTTTTGCTTCCCTAGCCACTTCTTACATTTTTGGATTATACAATACTATAATGAGGTTTGTTGGTTGTACATCACAAATGGATTGGTAGTACCTCAAACCGATCAAAGTTGTATTGTGAGGCACTGCAAAGGGTTTGGCAGTGTTTCCTAGTGATGCCGTTAGCCACCTCAGTCGGCCCCTCTCGAATCAAAGGCATTCCCACCATCCTAAGACATTGAAATGGGCATGTTGCATCAGCAGACCCACCCTTTGAGTATCGAGACCAAATCACACATATAAATAATTTGTATAATGGAAATAACATAAGCCATTTGGTTGGATTGGTAATCACGTTGCCCTTTTCATTAGAAGAACCCTTATATTTGAATCCTATACTCTTTTTTGTTTTTTATTTCCTTTACGGACTACGGTTACACCTATAGGTGACACTAAAAGTAATAATAAAGTTAGCACATTAAAGAAAAATATAATCAGTTTAGAGTTCAATTACTTTATAAGGGAGGGCAAGGCACTACCAGCAAATGAGGCTGGTACCCCCACTGCCCTACGGCAACACCGTCTCATGTGGCAGGGGTAGTGGGTGCTAGTATGGTATGTTTCACGTAGCCCCTCCATTAGAAAAACCAAAAACCCTTAGATTTGAATCCTGTCCTCTTTTTGTTTTTTTTTATTTCCTCTAAATTTTTAAGACTAATAACGTGAGTCAGATACCTTAACAAAACCATTTACGAATCACAATATCAAGTATAACGCTTGGACAAAAGTGTAACAAATTCCTAATACAAGACGATCAGTATAATTAACAAAGTCTAAACACCATAACTGAAAACCGAACTACATTGACAATGTAACTTACACTACAATTAAACAAAGATTGACCCGAAAGTCAAAACATCACGCAAAACTTTGTAAGATAAAGATATATCAACATGTTTAATCGACACTACATAGAAACAACCAAGTCATAGCATCTTTGATTTATGTTTTATATTATGTAATAGTGCGAAAAAACAAGCATACGACGGATCCTAGAAAGCTTGAAAACACAAATCTCCATGGAGAGGGACAAGCATCATCCAGGATTTAAAGATACTCGAGCAGGTCTTCCTGGTTTTTTAAATCCCATATCACCACTTTACCATCTAGTCCTGTAATGTTCACCAAAACGAAAACAAATCAAGACACAAACGAGCAATGCTATGAATTATTCCTAATACAATAATACGTATAATGGCAATTTTAGCCTGAATTCTGTCCCTAAAAAGAAATGATCGTTTAGGCTAAAAACGATATAACGAACAGAAAATCAACATATTTTCTTTAATATACAAATTCCACATATGATTAAGTGACAATTAGTATTATTTCAAGAAAAAGAAAGATGGTTTAAAAACTTTTGATATTCTACACATTTTTTGGGTAGTTGTACAATGGGAAACCCCTAAATGAGGACTGTTATTTTCATGGACAAAGACACGACATACATGAAATTGAGTATAAGAGTTATGTTTCATGCAATATGTTTACCTGAAGTGCTAAAGCTGGTCGTTTTGGTACTCTCCGGTTTCTTCAGTGGCACAATGCAACTAAGAATACAAAAATGAGGGAAGTTATTTAAATAAAATGTGGAAAATAAAATGAAATAAGAAGGTTAGAATGGCAAAAGGATGTACTTGATGCAGTTGTCATGAACACCAGCCCGACCTTTATCGTTGCTGGTTCCCTGTTTTGAGCTTCCATAGAACTTTCCAAATGCTTCAGTAAACTGAAAATGAGATGATAAAATGTTTAAGATATCAATCTGAAGTAAGACTGGCAAAACAGGTGGTCTGGTCAGGTAACCGGTCAAACAGTTTCTGACCAAAATGTTAAAGATATCCGCTATATGCCTATATATACCAAGTAAAATAAAATTGGTTATTATTCCAAGTAAAATAAGTAAAAGTAAATGATTTATCTTCCTTTGCGACTAAAACTTATATATTCAACTTATCATATAAAACATCAAGATGAAGAGGTCAAATTTTGTATAAAACCTGTGAACCATATCTTCCACTAGAAGTTGCTGTCTTTTTTTCATCAAGGTACCTGACAAAGCTCCTAAAACATAGATATAGATTGCAGAAGTCAGATCTTAATGCATGAACATATATTCTTATTAAAGTCAAAGGTAATAAGTAATAACTAATATATTACCATAAACCTGTTCCATCTGCTGCAAAAACCATGGGATTGCAGTCAAAGCCCACACCAATTACTAGCTTCTCAGAGACAAACATAACCTGATAAAAATGCCGTTTATGACCGTTTAAATAAAAAGAACTGCAAAAATAAGGCAGAATGATAGAGAGGGTGCTGACCCACATCACGGAGAGGCAGATCACGCAGTGCTACACTTTGAGCTAAAGGAGAAGGTCCAACGTGGTCAACAAAGTATATCATTGAATTATGGCCTGCCAACAAAAACAAAAATCATAAGCTATTATATATTTCTAGCATGTTAACTTGCATAACCATGAATAAGAAAGCAACAGAGTAGATTCTCTTACCTACATAGGCTAAACTGTTCCCACTTGGGGACCATTTGACACCAAAGGCCCAGCAATACGAGAGATCAAGCTGAACAATTTGCTGGCAAACAAACAAGAAAAAAGTTATACGTGTCCTTTATGTCCATGCTTTTCTAGCACAAAGTCTAGGTTTATAATAGGAAATTTTAATAGACAGCAAACCTCTCCAAATTTTGCATCTGACGAGGCGCTTCCTGATTTTTTTGGTTTACTGTAAACCGTCACCATAGATGTCAGTGCAAATGTTTCAGTAAAAATGCCAAGTGTAGGAAAAGACGAAGCCTCTAAAATAATGAAATTTTGTACACATACCCTGCATCAACTCCTTTAATAAAAGTTGAGAATACACGGCATTTTCCATCAGTAGATGTTGTAGCAATGAGAACCTGTCAAAAAGAAAACTAAAGAATTTACAAATTGTAGTGTACATATAAATTACATAAGTCATGATATGGATATCTCTATATATTCACACATTCCACTAAACTTGTATTGGGATTTGGGGCACCCATTCTCTTAAAGTAAAGAACTATAAGGCAGCCATAGCATAAAAGGTTTGGACCATATCAAGTAAGGAAAAACAACTTCATTCACCTTTTAGCATGATGAAGAAAGATCATATCAGGGTTCATGAAGGAAGATTTTAAATGTTTATAAGCCTAAGTTCACTTACAGGATCTATAAGGCAGCCATAGCTAAATTTACAAAATTTAAGAGCTGTCGATGCCCTGTTCTAGCATGTTTCATCCATGCTATGTCATCTATAAACAGCATACTCATATTTACAACTCTAATAAGGAATTTCCACTCATAATCACACTTATGACTTGAGAAAAGCTTCAAGTAGCTGCAAGCTTCCTTTTTTGGTTACAAACTAGGTGTAATGTGATATGATATGTGTACCCTAAACTCAAAATCATAATCCAATGCCCAGTTAAAAAAGCCTAAAGAACAAAGGTAAAAAGGATCTTTTAATAGCCAGACAATGTGTCATAAAAGTAAGTCTCAGATGCATGGGAAAAACAATGAAACAGTAGATGCACAAAATGTCAAAATCAAAGGTTAATATCCACTTTAAAGCATCACATCATCGACATTTCAAAAGTTATATGAAATAAGAGAAAAAACGAACATTATTAGGATGCCAAGCAACGCTAGTCACCGAAGAATCATGCCTTTTCCTGATTAGCTTACTAACCCACCTGCGAAAACACATAGTATTCATGATCAATAAGAGTTTAGATTTGTAAGAAGAAAGAAACTTCACTGACTTATGTCAATTAGTCAGAGCTCTATTCCGTATGCTGTCAACATACTTTTTTATCATCTACTAGATTCTACAATGGAATGATTCAACGATGAAGTTTTCAAGCATACAGGACATGTTAAGAATTAACACAAATGACAAGTTTAACATTTTATGTATCAAATTAGAAATCTAAACAGCAGGGTCTTACTCTTACCAATTATTCTCCTGCTCATAATAGCATATACACACAGTTTTAGCTCCACTTCCCACAGCAAACTTGTTCCCTGTAAACCATAATTACCATGTATAAATGTATACTGCGAAATAAATAAGATTAACACAAATATTTTTAAACAGTAACAAGTATAGGTCTCTTAATCTCTGATAAAATAACCTGACAGCCCGTACAGAAGCATTCCAGAGATTAGGAACTTAAAATCATTAATTATGTGTAATCAATTATCAATATATATTAACACTAAAAGAAAACACATTCCCATGGAATATAATCTGAATCCGCAGGCACAACCTAGGTTCACAACAAGATCTATAACTGAGCATACCACATTCACATTTGGAAGTGTTACTTTTCCAAAAGTTGGTTAATAGTTTCAGCACACATCCTATTACTGTACAGGCGCAGGGGTTTGTTACCTAGCATATTGTTGTTCTCCTGCCATGACAGGATACCATGTTTGTTAAGGAAATCTATAATATTGAATATTGATAAAGACGTTAATCATCATCTTGTTTAAGCCTAATAGATCCTACAGGTGAATAATCCTACTTGTTTGTTCAATATGTTCTGCACAGGATTCAGGAGTCATTAGAACCTTAGAAACTTCAGCACACTCTAATTTTAGTCAAAGACAATTCAACTATCCAACAATGTCATGCCATCATGTAAATTGGACTAAGCAAGTTGCATGTGAATATGTGATAAGAAGATCCATAAACGATTTATACACTTGATTAAGATTTCTTTTTTTAACAAACGGCGATCAAGAACATTAGAAGACATTTGGATGGTTAGAATACCTTTAGGACTCCACTGCACACAAAGTGCAGCACGGTTGAGCCTAAGGATAACAAGTGTAGGTACCCATAAAGATCCTTCCTCGTTCCAAACATACCTGCAAAACAAGTTTAAAATATAAGATTTAATGATTATACTAGCATGCTTCCACAAATGGGCAGAAGCAGCAGCAACAAAAGCGCAATTATTTGTGTGCACACAAGATAGGGGGGATGCAAAATACATGTAAAGCTTAAAACATTCACTCACGAATTCCGATCATGAGACACGGTAACTATTCTGTTTGAAGATATACTCCAATCAATCCCCACTATGATTTGGTCATGCTGCACCAAAGTAAAAAAGAAAGTAAGGATAACAAATGCATAATGAGGCAAACGGCACACTCACACAGAAAAACCCTACATGGGGGATAAAAAATAAACAAAGAGGCTACCCTAGCATACTAACCATGGATGTTACAAGAACTTTATGCCAGTCACCAATATTATCTTCCATCAACATCGTTTTGCCTCTAGCATGCAAGTCATTACACAAACTATAACTCCTCTACATATTAAAGAAGGGACACTTTAATAGTGCCCTTTCGCTAACGTTCACCACCCTACCTTTCTAAAGTGCACCACCCCTATTTTGCTAACATGCACCGATATTTAAAAAAGTTTTTTTTTTTTTTGGTAAAACCCCATTTTATTTGGTACCGGGTACTCGTACTAAACCTGTACTTCCGGTACAGGTTCCCTATTTTTTTTGGATCAGCATTTCATACGGGGTACTCGTACCGAAACGGTACTTTCACTGATATTTTTCTTTATCATGGAGAACCGCATGGTACTGTCTTAATATCAGTACCGATATGGTATTCGTTTTATAGTTTTCTCGATGTGACCATAGTTATCGATAGCGAATAGCGGTAAATAGCGATGGGCTACCGATATGCTACGTAGCGATAGCGACGCTCGTAGCGCCCGCTATTTCGTAAATAGCGGTAAGGTATTAAAATATTTAAAAATATTTTTATATAAAAATTTACAAGTATAAGGACCAAATGTTCATATACACAAACTAATTTTATACTTTATATGTAAAATTTAAAAGTTTTAGAAAATATATGTAAACAAATAAAAGATAGAGGGGTTATATGTGAAAATATTTAAAGTTTTAACCCTAAAAGCTTTGAAAGAATACACAAGCCGCCATTCATTTTACATTCATCTTCCTTCATCTTCTTCCTTCATCTTCCTCCTTGGTTCCGTCACCGGAAACCTCGCCGGAATAGTCGCCGGAAGTCTCCCCGTCGCCGGAATCCTCGCCGGAAGTCGCTATATTCACGTTATCGGGCCGCTAAACACCACATAGCGACGGTAAGCCGATACGCGACGCTATTCGCGATCGCGGGCGCTACCGTCGCTATTAACAACTATGGATGTGACAGTATAAAATCCATTGAAAATGGAGTTATATACTTATATTAGCAACAAAGCGTTTATTCGGTATGTTAGCCTTTCTGTTTTGATATGTACGAAGTTCAAACAGCGTTCCGTGACAACGCACGGGTGTGAACCACACCCCGCAGCAACAGGCGAGTAAAACTACGACTCTAGTTTATATAAATGTAACAATAAAAATAAAAAAACCAAATATAATTTCAAAATAAATCCATATTAAACTATTGAGATCATTTACATCATATTGTACTTGACACCCTCTAATTTCGGCCACATAACAAATGGATATTAATATTATGCCACTAAGCCCCACTATATGTGATCAGTATATTAAATATGCTAGCTCCAGAAAGTTGTATGTTCTACTGTTCCATCTGTGGGAAGTGCAACAAACTGGGCCAGATCGAAACAGACCAATACCAAACCAGAGCCAGAAATGCTGATAACATGTTTACATGAGAACCAAGAACCGGACTGTTCGGTACCAGTAACCAGTTTGATCCCAAAACTGGAACATAAACCGGACTTGAACTTTGGGCCCGTTTCGTTCTAGTAATTAAATCCTAATTCCTAACTAAATGACATTGTTTTATTCAAACCAAAAAAAAAAGTTCTGAATGGATCAAGTATACCAGTTCCAGTACGATTTGATACAGTTCTGGCTCTGTTTAGTTTGTTACGATTCTGTACCAATTTTTGCACACTCCTAGTTCTGTCTGGTACAGAAACTCAGTAACAACTTTTTCCTGAAGATGCTTCAAAAGAAGGGGCAGGCATATATGCGTCAATACGATCGGTTAAAGTTTAATGTAATTCTAGCAGTATGCCAACAGTTTTATGTGGCAAGGAAAGGCCAGGTATCAAACACTTATTCAAGAATATATTATTTCATAGACAGGGGAAAAAGGATGTAAACATAGAATAGGGCACACATATTATCTACAAAAGATTAACAATAGGAACCTAAACTTATAAAAATGCTAAAGAACACTAAAGAAAATCTAAATGATTAGGTATGATAAACGTAGTCATTCTCGAGCAGAAAGAAACTAACAGAAACGACGTTATGGACTAAACATAAAAAAAAAGTACCTTTTGGAGAACATGTATCCTTTCCCAATTTTCTTCCACTAGTTTATAGATATGAACCTCATTATTGTTTGGACAAAGAGCAACCACTGCATAAACACATATACTATCACAACTTGTAATGATATGGACAAGTGCAAATAAATATAAAAAACAATACGTATCGAACACAAGCTACATTATCATAGAAAGGAAAACATGAACAGCAAGGTATCATCATACACAAGACCCCCGAACACAGAAAAAGCATCCAAAACTACTAAATGAGGGGATATACACATGGTTTTAAAATGCGCACATCAAGAGCACATAATGCGCGCATCACATGATGCGGTCTGAACAATTTCAAATATATATAATAACTAAATCAAAGAGAACATAATTCACCATGACAATAACTAAACCTAAAAATTTCAATTCTCAAATCAATTATTAATCAGGGAACAAAAACATATAACCTAAACTCAAATTTACATATATAATACAAATTGGGCAATTATTTTATAAAAAAAATGTGTGTTACTAGATTGATCGGGACTCCAGGCGTGGCAAGTAATGCAATCAGCAAACTGATGTACTGAAATTGCAGCCATTTCAATCTGCAAAACAGATTAAAAGTTCATAATAAGTTGTTGGATCTTGTTATAAACATTCAAATTTATGATAATAATAATAATAATATTGATGATGATGATGAGAGAGAGAGAATTACAATTAATTAGATCGGAGAAAACAATAGTAATCATGAAAATTAGAATCGAAGCAAAGCAAAGCAAAGGCAAGATCTGTGATTGAGTTTCTTTAGGGTTTAAAAATAATATATTCTTCTCTTTTAACTTTGGCTTGTTCTATATTAGGCATGACAAAGACTTTTGTTGTTTTCTTACTAAAGTTTATTGAGAGTTTAGCAGAGCTGGTCGGTGCTGAGGATTCAAGTACGTTGTACGAATTAAAAAAAAGGCCCTTCGACAAATTGTTTAAATGATATACGATAATAGTTAGCCGTTAATTCATGAAGCTCTCCGAGCATTTTTAATAGCATATTGTTTGATCACATGTTCATTGTGTCATTTTTACAACTCATTGTGTTTTTTTTCGACATTATGTTATATTTTGTGGCTCATTGTGTCATATTTCATGATCTATTGTGTGTTTTGTATCCTTCTCACCCTTCTCATTTTTGTTACAATGTATAAAATAACTTGACCTAGAAAATGATTCTTTCAATGATTGTTAAAGATGTAGTAAATATCAACATTAAAGTTGTTATAGTTTTAAGTCCAGTGTCATCATGCTTGCTAAAAGGGTCCATTAGCGCAATCTATATACTTTAACCTCGATAGTGTCACATATGGCTTGACATTATTAACTCTATATTTAGTAAGTTTGCTTCCTCTCACATAAGATACTATTGCAACATGTACAAGCATGTAATGCTTGGTTATTTTTCCCGTACAAGTCTTGAATGCTTTGGTTAAATAGGTCTTCATCTTTCTATTGTTCTCTGGAAGCCTTCAGTCTCTCACTGCATACGTCATTTGTTTAAGGTGATTGCTTTTCCAATGCTGACCAGCAGCCAAATTGGCGCCCTTCCTTCTTCGTGTCTTTGTAATCTGCTACTCTGGTAAGTTAATTTTTGTTTTCTCTTGACAGTTGTGTCAGATGATCGGCCAACAAAACCATTTGCCCTAACTCCATCTAGTTCATGTATAAAAATGAACTAAGGTAACATAGAACAAAATATGAAGCAAAAGAATGTTGCAAAATAATTAAATAAATAAATGAATAACAATAATAAAAAAACAATTTCAACCGATTTCAACATCGGTTGGCACTCATGTGAAGTGTGGGTGCCAACTAGGTAAGTTATTTCCATAACTATGTCTAATGTGCGCTAATGCGCTTAAAATCGACTAAATGAAAGAAATCTTGAGAAATGGTGGGAATCTAAGTCCGGGAGGACTTAGAGGTTTTTAAACAAGTCATTAAGTTAAAAACAGTAAATTTAAAACAAGAAGTGTCGCCATGAATGGCTAAATTGAAAGATTTAGCTAAAAGGGTATTTTGGGAATTTAAGGATTTACTAAAGGTTAAATCTAAGAAACGGAATCATAATGAAACAAATCGGACAACCGCTTTAGTTATCAAGTGTCCAATGACTTGACAACATAAACTATACGCATTTTGTTTGGTCAAATAGTGTCTTGTTAAATTAAAGGCCTTAAACACTCAAAAACTAAGAGCCGGGTCATGATTACATAAACCGGACAAGGATTTTAGTCAAAAAAATGTTAATTTAGTTGGCATCTCGATTTATATGTTCTGGGAATCGTCAAATGCGTTTGCGACATGATTCCTAGGCTTAAAAATCAGCAAACAATGTCCAGTAGAAGTGAACGGCCATTCACTTAGAGTGAACGGTCGTTCGGACTTTATAGAAGACTCAGAAGTGTTCATGGCCAAGTGAATGGGCGTTCGCATGGGCGAACGGCCGTGCGGTTGGACAGTCTGATCTTCAAAAAATTCATATAAAATCACAGAAAAATTGTTAGGAGGTATTCTTTATATGCCTGGAAAGGTCTTTGAACGAGCACATTTCTTATTTGAAAGTCGAAGACAGATTATGGGTTTTAGAAAGGGTAAAAGTGACCCGAATAGATGTTGCGCAAATAGTGCAGTCGTTTTTCTCCTAATATGGGGCCGTTTGGCCTAGTTCGTTCCGTTTCAACGTGTAACGACTCTCATACTATTTTAAATGTATTATTGACAACCTACTAACCATTCTTTGTGTAATGGTGCTAGGTAAACATGTGAAGGACATCCCGGAGAAAGGATCAAGTCGCGAGAAGAACCGAACACACCCGAGCACTCATTAAGCTTCCGCAATAGGATGAAGCCACGTGTCCCACTCGCTACTAAGAAGTTACACTCGCGCGCGTGGTCTCCCACGCGCCTGACACACGACGTTTGGCACTCACCACGTGTCACAATCCTGAAGATTGCCAGATGCCCTTGCGCGCGTGGCTTCCCACGTGCTTGACACATTACGCGTTGCAGTCGCCACGTGTCATCATCCTGAAACCTGCCAACTTCACTCGCACGCGTAGACAACCACGCGCCTGATGATGTGTCCTGATTATAATAGGGCAGAATTGGGGCTTAAATTACTGATTTTGGCTACTTAATCGTTCCTATTCGTATGTTTCAGGAAATTGGAGCTCCAAGCCGGAAACAGGAGATTTTTAGGCAAAAACAGGAAAAATCTGGAGATTCCTGAAGATACGAGACTTGCAGCATGTTCCCTGTGTGTGTAAAGACCTTTCAAGGCTTAAACGATAGTCAGTCCGGGAAACTAGAAGACAAAGCAGTAAACTCGGGAAAGAATTGAAGGCTTTAATGTTGTTTCAGATGCAGCACGGTCATGCTTACGACCGTCCACGGCCGTGAAACTGTTTCGGGTCAACAAGTCAACATTTCCAAGTCAACGGAA
This sequence comes from Ambrosia artemisiifolia, assembly GCA_032199755.1. Lineage (NCBI taxonomy): Eukaryota > Viridiplantae > Streptophyta > Magnoliopsida > Asterales > Asteraceae > Ambrosia > Ambrosia artemisiifolia. Next base: position 17,024,103 of record CM063519.1, read on the forward strand.
GGCAAAAAGTCAGATTTCTGGGTTGCACGGGCGTGCCAAGACCTTGTGCACGGTCGTGCCAACTGTAACGCGCTCCCCAAGGCTCAATCAGATAAGACTGACAATTTTCCTGAAGAGCACGGGCGTGCCAAGGGTTGGCACGGGCGTGCTTGTCCTGAAAACCGACAGATTCTGCTCGAAAGGGCACTGCAACAGTACCTGCTGTCGAGCATGGGCGTGCCACACTTGTGAGCACGGGCGTGCAGCCTCTGATTTGCCTATAAATAGCAAGCTCACCTAAACCATTTGGCATCCCTTCTTGTGCCTTCTTGGGTCCGATTTCCAAGCTTCTTCCAGAGATCTTGGGGTCTTGTGAGAAGCCCTTGGGCCCTCCTAACATCCCACCAAGGCTAGGCCTTGTCCTACCTTGATTATCTTGGCTAAGAAGAGGATCGTAGAGTAGTTTATATGCAATAAACATCGAGGGTCTTGAAGATGATAGATACATAGCATTAGGAAATGGAGAGCTTGTCTATGAGCAGCCATGTTTTTGTGTTGATAATTCGATATGGTTGTATCTTTCTATTATTCATGAACCCACTTCGATATGTAGACTTTTATTATTATTATTAGTAGTAGTAGTGTATCTTTAGTTACTTGTTGTGTTTTCTTCTTCTAATCCTTGTTTGTTTATCTTGTGACAGGTTCAAATTGTGATTAACTTAATAAACTTAAATCAACCTTAACTTAATTAATAAACTATCAAGAGGTAAAATCAGCTTATGGTAGTCTCGAGCTAGATCCAAGGTGAGGAAACCGGTAGTGAGACAGGTCCTTCGGGCTTCTGATATCCAGACTGAATTCTAAGCAACGACTTCTGAAGTGGACCAGACGTGAGTGACACATTTCTCGTACTTACCAGATGCTTGAATGATCTTCTTGGTGAAGGGAGGATTCCCTACGGGTGCACCAGTGATCTTCGCATTGCACACCTTTAGGATTATGTTCCACCTTTATCAAGGAATTCATTCAGCGAATGAGTGATTTTCTTAGCAAAGGGGGGATTCCCTACGGGTGCAAAAGTAATCTTCGAGTTACACACCTTTAGGATTATGTTCCACCTTTGTTAAGGATTTCATTCATCTCGGGAGGTTATGGGTTGGGTTTATTAAGCCACTAATCACCAAAACCAACTTTATATTTATCAGGCCTATAAATATTTAAAGCGTCACTTAAGATAAATAAAACAAGAATTCTATTTCTAGGTCTCGTCAGTACAAATCCGTTAACCATTGGGGATACTTGTCTTCTTAGCCGGCTATAAGAGAGATCCTTTAGTTTTCATGATCGCTAACCTACTTAGGGGATACGCTGTCGGTAAGGATGGCTATAAGGGAGATCCTTCGGTAAGGAAACGAGAGCTAAGGGAGGTGTACGGTGTTCCAGGTCGGAAGTGAAGCCTCCAATACAAGAAGAAGATGAGTTTGAGGATCAGAGACTTGACCGCGGTTAGGGATCCCCGCTATATGCAAAGCTCGGACGGTGTACCTTCATGTGGGCCCATATCGGACGGTTAAGCACACTACTCAGTAGTGGCCCTGCTTCTCTATCAAGGAGTCAACACTTCAAGATCACTCTTTTCCTCCTCACAAATAATTAACCATAACTATTAACTATAATAATAAATTTAATTACTTATACGGAGGGTCCAAATATATGCATATTTGTTAACTCTACTATTTTATCTTTTCCTTTTTTTCAAACCCAAAACCTTTTTAAAAACCATTTTTATTAAAGAACCCCTCTGTTTTATTTTTCTTTTAAAACCCAATCGGTTAATTGATGAAATGTGAAGTAGGGGAATGTGTAAACTCTGGAATACGATACTCGATACTTACCCTAGAAAACTATACTATACACGTCAGGTTCTCTGCCTATTGTTGGTTTTAGTTTCTAAAGTAATTATCGTTTACTTTATAAATTTAAAACTTGTTCAAAACGGTTTAGTAAAAATCAGTCGTTTTCCCTAATACCAAAGTTTTGGATTTAAAACATCAAGTTCTTGGCACCGGGGAAATGACATCTTTCTAAATTACTAAAACCATACGCATCACCTGACACAAGACGAAAATTTCGTCTGTCACGTGCCTAAATTGACTACCATCATGACGACAAACCTTCTGCCGTCTGACACGTCTACCAACCTCATCGACCTCCTCAACACGCCTCCTTGGTTTCCCCCCAAATTTATGACAACTTTTCAAATTCTCGGCACATTTACTTCCAATCAACCCCACATTAACTAAAACGGCGGTGCATTAACTCCACTAAAAAGGGGGGACACGTCATCCGCCTGGATTAACTTCAACAACCAGGCTTGGGACGTCATCACCCGGCGCTGGTTTGACATAATCCAAAAGACGTTGTTTGCCTTATTTAACCTCACTTGGCGCTGGTTCGACGTAAACTCGAAAAGACGTTCTCCGCTAATTCCTCCTCAGAATCACGCTTGCCACGTCATCACTAGGAGATCGATTGACGTAAAATCGAAAAGACATTCTCCGCCTGATTCCTCCTCAGGATCATGCCGGCCACGTCATCACTCGTCGTTCGATTGACGTAAACTCGAAAAGACGTTCTCCGCATGATTCCTCCTCAGGGTCATGCTGGCCACGTCATCAATCGACGGTACTTTCACATAACAACATGGGTAACGTCCGCGTCGCTTTTATCTTGATATATGTTAAAAAGTTGAAATACTTTTTAGCATACATTTGACAATAAGGAACATACGGAGCGCCGGATCCTCGCGGATGCGCTCGGGATTCCAACCAACAAATGTGGATGAGCCCTCACCCACCTCACGAGCTTATAGTCCAACGCCCCACCAGACCTTTCCGCAAGACCAGGAAAGACACTAGATTGGGGGGACTTGATGGGGTAGGGTCCCAATTCCTAGCGCATAGGCGGACCCTACCCACAACATCATCATCATATGACCTCCGCGAAGAAGTAACCATTCAAAATGGTTAAGTATAAGAAGATGACACATCTCCGCGGAGCCTCAACCTAGCGGACAGTTTACAGCCTGACGTGCTTTAGGCATCGTGCGCCATCACGGCGAGCCAGCAGGGAAGATGCAGCCCCCTGAGCCCCACTTGCTGCACTATTCCCTTGGTGTCAGACGTCGCTTCAGTCAGTCTTCCAGAAGGAGCAGACTGTAGCCGCCTCACATACTCTGACGCAGGCAAAAAAGATCCGCTTCCAGCCAGTGACAGCTTGCCATGTGGACCAATGGCAGGGCGGTACTCCTTTATCTCTCATTATCTAGTTTGCTTTAACTAACTGCTAGTCCAAATTTAACTATTTGGACCGAAAGGAAGGCAAGCCTATAACCCGGGCCCAAGCCATCGTTGAGGTTATGGGTAAATGGAGAATACATTCACACTTACCGGGACCAAACCACCATTTTTGTGTCTACTATCACGGGTCTTCCGAGACTCTAGGTGGTCGCCCCCTTTCGTATGACCCTCTGTTTATTTATAGGTCACGGATCCAACCTAGGTGTGGAGCGAAGGATTATATCCTGCAGCAAACACGAGTCGCCACCCCACGAACATCCTGTGAGGTAAGTACTGTACCAGTTATACTCGTTGTTTCTTCCTTACTGATGGTGGTGGTGATGGTTGAGTTGGTGAGGTTACTGATGGTGGTGATGTGGTTGAGGTGGTGGTGGTGGTGGTGGTGGTGTTGGTAAAAAGGGTTGGGGAAGGACGAGGGCGAAGGTTGTATAAATGTTTTTTTTAATAAATAAAATTCAAATAGAAAAAAAACTTAAATATTAAATAAATGATCGGGTAATGTTTGAGATGACTTTATTCTATTTCCTGGTAGTTAGTGGAAGAGAAGAATAGTGCCCCTTTTGACGGGGCGCATATGTGGCGGAATGGAGCTCATAGGGGTCCATTCCACACCATATAGCCTTAGACTCTCTTCAATGCTAAGGGGGACATTAGGCGCCATTACCTGCCTAGACAACTTCCACGTCATATCCTTACTAATTCTTAAAATCTATACATATCTTTAAAAATCCTCAATTTCATCTTCAACCATACAAATATCATTGCACATTCTTTCATTTTCCACGTCATCACCCATTTTTTTTAAAACAATTATTTAAATTATCAAAATATAAAACTAAAATTATAAATAGGTAACTGATCCTTTTTAAAAGAAAATATAAGTACCTAATCCATTTTAAAAAAAGAAATATAAGTAAACAACTAATATCCGACTAGAAGTACACTAGATTTAAAAATATATAAAAACGTACAAACGTAACGGATTGTTTTTTACATAGGTTTTTCTTTTTTGGTTTAGATTATTTTAAATTCAATTAAACTTTAAGGGTTAACATGTAGTTTACTTCAGAAGTGAATGGTGAAAATAGAACTTTTATAATAAAACAAGAATCCCCTCTTTCTTCTAGACGCTTCTACTTCACAAAAACTATCTCCATTAAACATTTAAACCTCCATAAAGCTTTCCAAAAACAACCTAAACTGTAAATTATCGTTGAGAGAAATTATAAATAAAAGGAAGTGGCTAAAGAACAGTGAAAACCCAAATAGGTCACTAAATTTAAAAAATATCAAATTAAACACGAACAACTTCACGTTGAATAAATATGATTTTATTCATTATTGTTTTCTTTGGATAATATTATTCTATATTGGATAATAGGAAATTACATTTACGTTTTCAGGTTGTTGAACGAGCCATCGAGTCGGGACAATATCAATTTGGGCTCATGCCGAGTTAGATTGACTCAATATTTTCAACTGAACTCGTAACTGGCTCACCTCTACCTCGACTCAACTTGTCTGATCGTTGATTCATTTTTATTAATTCTAATGATTTTACCCAAATAGAGGTTAAGAAAAATGTTAGCACACGAATCTCAAGTAATACAATATCAAACTATAAATATACTGAGAAATGAACTAATTTATTTTAGCCAACGAGTGAGTCACTAGAGCTAAATCAACATGAGTTTTTATACTTTAAATTCAGACACAAACACAAACCCTTAAACAACTAAAACCATGATAAACCTCACTTCCCACTGAATCTTGGATTCTGGCATCAGTACCTCGTTGTCTTACCGGTAAGATAGTTCATATCACGGGTCACTTGAGCGACACAATCACGCACGCCTTGGATTTCTTCAAGCAAGCGGCGGCGAAGCTCTTCAATCTTGGTCTTCTTGGAGATGATGATAGAGCGTAGCAAAACTTTAGTCTGGGGGACATCAGCATCATTTGTAGGCGGTGGCGGTGGGGTTGGTGGGAGCGGTGGCATACAGAAATACTTGATTACTGCATGGGATAACAGTACACCATAAGTCGCTACGATGACGCTAGCAACGATGTTTTCCACATTCATTTTGGATTTTAGGGAAAATGTTTTGATTATGGAAGGTGGGGTGTGTATATATATACAGTGGAGGGGTGGGGCAGAGAGAATATATTTTGTTATTATCGATTGTTGTGCACCAACGGATTTTTGTTAAATGTCTATTTTATTTTTAAATTTCCGACTACTAGCATAGCACTAATAAGTGGCAAATATAAATGCGATAATCACAAAAATAGGCCCTTGACCAAGTGTTTTACGAAAATAGCCCTCTCCTGTCTCTTTGGAGAGACGGGTCACCAAGTTTGAGGCAGCAAAGTCGACTCCCGAGACATTTCCGATATGGACAACTTAGGTGAGGACACGTGTCTCCCTTGCTGCCTGACGTCTCCGGTAGAGCTGGAGACGTTTGAGCAGCCAGGCGTCTCCGGTGACATCTCCCGACTCTGAGCCTCTTCTTTATCATGTAGATCTGTCCGTTGGTAAACCGCCACTCTAACTTTCAGGTGAAAACTGACATATGGTTTGGATTCAGCAAGAAAATCGATAAATGTGGAAGACATGGAGATTAAACCAAGACGGGCCGACTAACGGAGTCACATACCCTGCATATCACAAATCATTTTTGCAAGGAGAAATAGTGTAGTGGTGTGTATTTACTTCTCTGAATAGTGTAGTGGTGTGGATTTTAGTGGAAGATGGTGGAAGCAATGACTAGTGAGGAGAGAGAGTGAGGAATGGAGGTTGTGGAAGATGTTGGAAAGAGAGGATAAAATTGCAGAGAGGTTGTGAAAGATTACTTATGATATATTTTATTAGTAAGGAGAAAGAGAGAGAGGGAGAGAGAGAGAGAGTAGAGAGAGGTAGTGAAGATGTGTTGTTTTTTATTGGTTCTTACGGGTAAGCTCACCAAAGACGGCCTAGGGGTCTCGAAACTAGTGCCTCGTCTCTCCAAAAAGACGGGAGGGGCCATTTTCGTAAAATGGATGGTCAAGGGCTATTTTCGTGATTTTCCCAATATAAATCCTGTAGTTGACTAGTTTTATTTTATTATAGAAGGTTATGATGTTTTATTTGAAGTATCATTGAAATTGTTTTATTATTTTTTATGGAAATTTTAATAGTTATATAGCAACTATCAAGCAAACTCATTACTCATACGTTTTATAGTAAGAAAAAGTTTTGAATACAAAGTATTCTTAACTTAAGAGCACTACAAGAAAAACAACCTGTGTCGCAGCTAAAGCCTTGATCCCCACATAACAAATAAAAAGAAATCCTGACCGTTGATTGGTTAGGAGATCAACAGTTGAGGATTCATCGTACTATAGACCAGCCTTGATCCCCACATACCAAATAAAAAGAAATCCTGACCGTTGATTGGTTAGGAGATCAACAGCTGAGGTTTCATCGTACTATAGACCAATAGCGGCGACCTCTTTAGCGGCGACGGTCGCCGCTATTGGTCGAAAAGAATATTATGCCCGCCATCAACTCTTCTTTTCCCTCCCACCTTTTCCTTTTCCCTCCCCCGTCTGCTCCCTCTCTCTGCTTAACTCCCTCGATCCCTCCTCTCTCTCTCTCTCTGCTCCCTCATCCCTCGTCTCTCCTCTTACTCTCTCCCTTAACCACCACCGAACCACCACCACGTACCCTCTCCTTCCCTCTCGTTCGATTGCCGTCGCGCCACCGCCGCTGCACAACCACCACAACCTCCCTCTCTTTCACCCCACCACCGAAGCACCACCTCGTCTCTCCCTCATCCCTCAACTCTCGACCTCCTTCTCTTTCACCCCACCACCGAAGCACCACCCCTGCTACCCCAGAACCGGCCACCACCACTGAAGCACCACCACTCTCGTCCTCCTTTCTGGGTTAGTTTTTTTTTATGTTTTTTCTTATTTTTTTCTTTTAAGTATGTTTATTTTTTTTATTTTATAATAATGTGAGATTTAGGGAAGCTCCGATCTACTGAACCACCTGAAGAAATCGTCCAAAATACCGGTTAGTCGCGGCTAATTGTTTTTTTAGTTTTATGCTTTATATTGTTAGTATTTAGGTTAGGTTTGTATGTGTGTATATAGGTATGTATGTGTGTATTAAGGTATTTATATTTATATTAAATTGTGCATTTTTATTTAAAAAAAATATTATGTATATATATTTAAAAAAAAGATATATGTAAGTAATATGTATTTTTCAAAAAATGTATAATGTATAAATATTTTTAAAATAATATATTATGTTTGTAGATTTTTTAAAAAAAATATATTATATGTGTATGTATGTATGTATTAGTGTATGTATGTATGTATGTATGTATGTATGTATGTATGTATGTATGTATGTATGTATGTATGTATGTATGTATGTATGTATGTATGAGTGTATGTATGTATGTATGTGTGAGTGTGTGTGTATGTATGTATGTATAAGTTTATGTATGAGTGTATGAGTGTATGTATGTATTAGTTTATGTATGTGTGTGTATGTATGTATGTATGAGTGTAGGTATGTATGAGTGTATGTATATATGTATGAGTGTATGTATGTATGTATGCATGTTTGTAAGTATGTATGTGTGTGTATGTTTGTAAGTATGTATGTATGTGTGTGTATGCTTGTAAGTATGTATGTGTGTGTATGTATGTAACTATGTATGTGTGTGTATGTTTGTAAGTATGTATGTGTGTGTGTATGTAACTATGTATGTGCATGTATGTAAGTATGTATGCGTGTATGTTTATTTATTTATATTTATATGTTAATACATATTGAGACTAAAAAGACATGCCTGAAATTGAATCCTCATTTAAAACATAGTGAGCTTAGAAATACCCGCCCGAAATTGATTTAGTAATATTTTTCGGGTAGTCCCCATTTTGAGACTGCTTTTTGAATACTTTATCTCATTTAGGATGTGAATGTGTACTACATGATTGTTTGGTTTTGAAAGATTCGGTTGTCGTTTCCTCTTTGATCATCGGGTATATATTTATATTATATACTTGGGGGCTAAGGGGAAATGCTGCCTAAGTTTTCTTAAACAAACAATCATGTAATACACATTCATATATGAGATAAGGTATTCAAAAAGTGAGTTTAGCATCCTACCCTTTAGGTATCAATAATATGTTTCATTTAAATTATCGTGCCTTAAACCCAAATTATGTTTCAGTCACATGCAATGTTGATCGATAAAAGTTGGATTAAATTACTGAACTGTTTGTGCGTGAGTACCAAAAAGGAATTGACAATTTCATTGAGTATGCCCAACAATTCGTCAACACAGATGGAATGATTAGATGTCCGTGTAGAAAGTGTAATAATTCTGACTTCATAACCTTCAGAGCAATGACATTTCATCTTGGTATAAATGATTTTGATAAGGATTACATGATGCGGATCTATCACGGTGAAAATCCAATTAGGCCGTCTCCTGTAGTTGTAGATGAGGTAAGGGGAAAAAGCTATATGAAAGACGTTATCGAAGACCTTATAGGGGAGCGTATGGAAGAGGATACAGACCTTAACAAAGGGAACTCGGATACAGAGAGTAGTGATGTTCGTGATGAGTTTGAAGCCCTGATAGATGAAGTCGAATCAAAATTATATCGTGGGTGTACTGATTATTCTTCTCTTGACTTTATATCAAAGCTTATGAATATGAAGGTAAAGAACAAATGGACTAATAATTTGTTTGACGAGCTTCTCGGGTTTTTCCAGTCTGTACTTCCAGCAGGTAACAAGGTCCCCCCCCCATTCGCATTACAAAGCCAAAAAGATATTAAATAAGACTGGTTTGGGACATGAGATGATAGACGTCTGTAAATGAGATTGTGCTCTTTTCTAGATAGAACATCAGTCGTTGCAGAATTGTCCTATTTGTAATGAGAGTCGGTGGGTAAATAAAGACACAAATGGCAAGATGGTACCTCACAAGGTGTTACGATACTTTCGTTTGACCCCCAGACTACGACGCTTGTATGGCTCAAGGCACACAACAAAAGATATGATATGGCATAGTACCGGACGATCAGAAGATGGTATCATGCGTCATCCAGTTGATGGATCTTCATGGATGGACTTTGATCTAAGGTACCCTAACTTCTCGAGGGAACCCGAAATGTTCGCCTAGGGCTTGCAACTGACGGTTTTAATCCTTTCGGTAACAAAAACACGACTCATAGCACTTGGTCGATTATACTGACCACATACAATCTGCCTCCATGGCTATGCATGAAAAAGTCCACATTTATGTTGACCTTGTTGATTCCTGGCCCTAAATCCCCTGGGAAGGACATGGACGTTTTCCTTAGGCCGTTGGTGGATGAGCTTAAAGATTTGTGGCAGACAGGCGTACGTGCTAAAGACGCAGCGACAAACACGCTCTTCACAATGAAGGTGACGTTGTTATGGACTATAAATGACTTTCCAGCTCATAGCAGTCTAGCAAGTTGGAGCGGGCAGGGATACAAAGCATGCCTGACTTGCAACGAAGACACGCTTTCAGTATGTGTAATAAATAAATGCGCGTATGTCAGTCATCGTCGGTTCTTAAATGCCAACCATCATTGGAGAAAAAGTTCTGAGTTTAACGGGGAACCAGAGACAAGAGGCCCCTGAGACAGTTTAGTCCCGCTGACATAGACGCTCAACATGCTCTTCTACTCAATCGTCTACCAGGCAAGCATCCAAAGTTTGGAGGTGTTCACCCTAATCGGGAAGACTTCAAGTTGAACTGGTCCAAAAGAATCATATTTTTGCATTAGAGTATTAATCTTATCTGTAGTTGAAACACAACTTAGATGTGATGCATATCGAGAAAAATGTGTGCGACAGCTTGCTTGCTACTCTTTTGATGGTTGAAAAAAAATATGCTTCTTAGGTTTGAAATCACATGACTGTCATATTCTCATGCAAAAATTGATACCAATTGGGGTTAGAGCATTTTTGGGTAAAGACGTTTATACACCAATGTAGACCTTTGTGCGTTCTTTAAACAGCTTTGCTCCGGAACACTAGTAGTGGAAGATATGAAGAAAGCGAGGGATCCCATTCTTATGATCCTGTGCAAGTTAGAGTTGATCTATCCTCCGGCATTTTTTGACATAATGGTTCATTTAGTTATGAATTTACCCGATGAAGCGATTCTTGGTGGTCCAGTCTATATGAGATGGATGTATCCCTTTGAAAGGTATATGAAAAAACTAAAAAACTATGTTAAAAACCCGACAAGGCCAGAAGGTTGTATAGCTGAAGATTATATAACTGAAGAAGCTCTAACATTTTGCTCAATGTACCTTCAAAATGTTAAGACTAAGTTTAATCAGCCTGAGAGAAATGAGGATGTCGTTGTAGAAAAAAGAAAGTTATGGGTGTTTGAGTCCCAATGCAACCCGACCAGTGCAACAAATGACAAGCTACTTTTAGTTGACGACAAACTCAAAATAGAATGGTTTGTCCTCGATAATTGCGAAGAAGTCAGGGGCTATATGAAGTAAGTGCTCATATCCTTTATATATTTACCGGACATCCTAAAGATATAATTTAGACTAAATTTTCTTGCTTTTATATATTTTTCTTCAATTTAGTGAATTCATATCTACACATCCCCAGGATGATATTAAAACTAAATTTCCGAATTGGTTTCAACACAAGGTAATACCGTAATACATATATAACACTCGTTACTATATATTTGTTAGGTAATGCATATATAACAAACAGTATTATTTTAAATTTGTTAGGTCTATAAGATGAAGACAGAAAGTTCTTCAGAACTCCACCCAGAATTATATTCTCTTTCTTTGGGTGTGCAATTAATAACCAAGACTTACACTGGTTGCATAGTCAATGGTGTTAGGTTTATGTTGGCTTCACGTGATGCAAAACGTGCAACGCAAAACTCAGGGGTTATGGTGGAGGGAGAGAACGATGAGAAATATTATGGCGTATGAGAAGAGATTATTGAGATCAGTTATCCTCATGGGTATAAAACTGTCCTATTTCGGTGCAAGTGGTACGATACTCGAGTAGGTGTTACATATGAAAATATATCACCAATATCAGCAGAGAACACGAATGGGACAAAGAAGATCAGCTCATATTTGCCCGGCAAGCCAAACAAGTGTTCTGCATCTAAGAACCATCTCGAGGAAATCAAAATAATAAACATAGGTGGGTCGTCGAAAATGTTAATCACCGGAGAATTTGGGATCGACCACCACAACTCGAGAATGTTCAAAATGTTGACACTGAGTTAGGCGAGGATCTTGACGTCGTTCAGAATAACTCTTCATCTAATATTGGCCTAATTATTGACTCCCGCCAATACTTTCAATACATATCTTCTCATGTTACTGAGGGTGAGAATGAAATGGAAGTTGATGCCCCGAGCAATGACGACAATGAAGTTGCTGATGCTGGGACATATTATGACGAGGACGATCCCGATTATGACGACATGGAATCTGATTAAAAACAATAATTGTTGATGATTTCATTTATATAATCATCTTTCACAAATACACAACACATACCCACTAACTTATCTATAGGAATGCAAATAAGTCACATGAGGAGGGAACCTAGCACACAGTTTGGTCAAATCACAAGGAAGTGACCGATCACATCTCTTCGCCACGAAGGCTACCCATCGTGCCACAAGGACAACAACAATCATCTTCGCCACTAAGGCCACCCATCATGCCACAAGGACGACAATCATCTTGCCACTAAGGCTACCCATCATGTCACAAGGACAACGACAATCATCTTCGCCGCGGTACATTTTGACCATCACGGTGACTGTGGGACGATGTTATGTTTGCAATGATCATGGTCATCACGATGTTCGTGATAATCACGACAATCATCTACCCATATGTTGTATAATCAAACCACCCTTTATATAAATAATAAAAAAAGTTGCGCTCTAAAGAGAAAGGGTACATGTTAATATGTTCTAATAAAAAACCTATAACCACAACTTTATATAATTCTTTTTTTTCCCTAAGGTTACATGCATGCAAATAATAACAACCAACTTTTATTACAATATATCATTCTACTTGATTGAACGAGTCATTAACTTATTTCTATTTATACGTGATGACACCTCCTATATATCTCACCATGCATCACTTCACGTCAAATCTCACCATGCAAACTTTCTCTCTCTAAAACCACAAACCCACACCATAACAACCACCATTAACCACCGTTAACCACCATCTAACCACCACCATGACACACACCCCACTAGATCTCACCACCCTTAACACCACCACCACCACCATCAACAAACGTTCCCTCTTCCTCTTCCTCTCTCTCCTCTTCCTCCTTCTCTTATCCTTTAACGGCGCCTCCATCTTCTCCGTCAAGATCCCTTCACTCGCCGTTAACTCCCCCGTCAAACCCTCTAGACACCTCATCTCCTTACAACAACCCACCACCACACCCCACGACGTCGTTTCATTATTATCCCCACCACCCACCACCACTATCTCCCCACAAGAAAACCCATACCCGCACCCGTACCCGGATCCAAACACTTTCTTACCACTTTTACGTAAATCCCACAGTTTCGAAACCGAATCCGAATCCAAAACCGAAACCGAATCGATAAACCGAAACAAGAAACTGTTGAAAACCCTCTATGGACTTTCCACTCATCGAAAAGACGACTTTGCTACTAGGGTAAACAAATTCTTTAACAAAAAGAACGGAACGACGTCGTCTTGTCACATACGTTTCTTCATGACGTGGATATCATCATTAACCTCATTCAACGAACGTGCATTTCATTCCATCGAGTCCATATTCAAAACACATCCTAATGGGTGTCTTTTAATCGCGTCGAACTCATTGGATTCGATCAAAGGTCGAGAGATTTTAAAACCCTTTGTAAACAAAGGGTTTAGAGTGACCGCCATAGCTCCTGATATTAATTTTTTATGTAGGAAAACTATGGCGGACACGTGGCTAACACGTCTTGTTAAAGGACATGTACGGACGGGTGTTATTCCATTAGGTCAAAACATATCGAATCTTTTAAGGCTTTGTTTGTTGTACAAGTATGGTGGGGTTTACGTAGACGCTGACGTCATTATTTTGAAGAGTTTTAATAAAATAAAGAATTCTATTGGTGCACAAACGGTTGACCAAAGCACAAAGAATTGGAGTAGGTTGAATAATGCGGTTATGGTATTTGATAAGATGCATCCTTTGGTTTACAAGTTTATTGAGGAATTTGCATTGACATTTGATGGTAATAAGTGGGGGCATAATGGGCCTTATTTGGTGTCTAGGGTGGTTGCTAGGTTGCAAGGGAGGCCTGGGTATGATTTTACGGTTTTGCCCCCGATGGCGTTTTATCCGATGAATTGGGATCGAGCTCGGGTGATGTTTCGTGCGGCGAATGATGAATCGGATGCGAGTTGGTTGAAGGTGAAGTATGAGCAGATTAGGAATGAGAGCTATGCACTTCATCTTTGGAATAAGCAAAGTAGAGGGTTGGTTATTGAAGAGGGGAGTATTGTTAGGAAGATTTTGTTGGATCATTGTGTTTTTTGCAATGTGTCTAGGAGGACTGAAAATGTAGTGACTACTAGTGATTAGTTAGTTGATTTGATTCATGAGTTTGTGTTGTTAGTTGTACATGACGGCATGTTGTTATTCAATAAGAAGATGAATAATTTTGTTGTTACTACTTAATTTTTTTTTTTTTTTTTTTTTTTTTTTTGAAAGGTGTAGATCAATAGAAATCCTTGTACAACACCTTTTACTACACAAATTAGTATATAGTGTTCACAATTTTCTACCGGTTGATACGGGTCCCACATTTGAACATGTTGTTTCCTTTTTATTTCACTACAAGAATTTTGTTACTTCACTTAGAGCACTCATAAGGGCAACTCCGGCGGTCCGTTTCAACCGGACAGAGAGGAAATCGGACCACCTTCATTGTAGGAGGTGGTTGGTTTGGAATAGCATATGGGTCCGCTTGTCATACCGTGTGCCCTTGAAAAGCGGATGATGAGATGGATAATAAGGTGGAGATTTGAAAAGGTTGATGATTATAGGAAGAAAAAAAATGGGTGTGAAAGGGTGATTTGGAAGGATGTGGCAATGTGGCATGATGAGGTCCGATTTGGAATTCCAAATCACCCCTACCATTGTGAATGCTCTTATATATGAAACGAGATTGTACAATTTTTACTACACAAGCATAAGTGTACAATATATGCTAAGTTTGTTTTATAGGGTTAGGTAAAATAAATGAAAATGGTGAGAACGATACAAAAGACTAATGAATCATAGAATATAACACAATGAATAGCAAAATATAACATAATGCTTAAAAAACGACACAATTAACCACAAAAAAAAACAATGAAAAAAAACATAACGCCAAATAAAAAACACAATGGTATAACAGAAAAAATTTAAATATACAAGCTAAAAATCCAAATGAGAAAACATAAAATCTAAGATTGTAGAGTTCGGTGAGACAGTTTCAATGTCGTTAAAATGAGTTCAATCGCAGTCCGTTTGATATCATTTCTATGACTTCTAATTTTTATAAGACTACTAATTTATTCACCGGGAGCTTTCCGGGATAGACAGACCGAATATGGAGTAACAAAATTGGTACCATAAAAGGAATGTGCACCTCTTGCTCAAGCGATGTGAACCTGAAAAAAAAACAACCAAATTGGTATCAAAGTAAGGTTGCCCGCGCGTTATTGCGGGTACTTATGTTCTTGTTACTCAGCGTTGTTGCGGGTACTTATGTTCTTGTTACTCAGAAGGTAGAGGAATTAAATTAGAGATGCTCGACATACCTTGATCAAGCTTCAATATTGAAGTAGTTATAAAGACACTTAATACTTTTGTGGAGAGAAATTCCATTCAGAGATCTTATTAGTATTTCACTAATGACCAGTGAGGAATTAAAACTTATGAGCAACAACATTGCATTACAAGAGCATGTATGATGGACTGGACATCTTACTTTTATCATATACATTATCATTAAGACATATTCCTAAAACATTTCAACGATTGAACCTAATACAAAATGTAGCTGATAGGTTCCTTCATTCTTTCATGTGGTTTTCATCGGCTTCATGTTGAACCTTAACTAATTTATTTTTGACCAATGCACCATGAGCAGCGATCATGTGGATTTGCTCATGTGTATTTGTTGGTCAAGTTCCTTTAGAGCCTCTCTCTCTTTCTTTTTTGCGCTTTATGGCGGACTTCACAACACGTGACGGGAACATAAGTCAAACCTTATCTAATATTGTTTGGTTGGTTACAGGATTAGAACGGTGTTGAAAGTCTTGTTGCTTAAAAAAGACAAGGGGTGGGTTAAATGTAACCCATCTTCTTACTTTTTATACCTCCTTTCCTAAAATACAAATTTAAATTTGTCAAATTTCACCTCTTTAAAAATCCTCTTTTTCCAATTCATTTAAAAGTTATGAGTGGTGAGACTAATACTAAAACTTCATAAATTCTTAGTTATAGAACCTAATCAATTATTGGTTTTAAATTATTTTCAATGTCAACGTGTTTATTCTATTCATACAACTATTTTGAAATCATGAAACTGCAAGGATTCAACCTCTTTTACTTGGTATATACTAACTTTTTTATTTGGTTTAGTTGCACAATTTACAGTCACTTGAGAAAAGAATGAAATGTGTTGATAAAAGATATGATCTTTTAAAAAATGTTAAAAACTTTTATCGAAAATTATTTGCAAAAGCTTTCTAATGTAATTTAAATTTAAATCAATGTTTAGAAAAAAAAATGTTTTTCTTGTTCGAAACAAGAAAAAAAACGTACATAAGAAAATTAAAAGAAAAAGTTTTAAAACAATAAAACTGTTTTAAAAAATGTTCAAAAATATCAAAATAAGAAAAAACAACTTACTTATAAAAATTAAAAGAAAAAGTTTTAAAACAATAAAATATTGATTAAAAAAAACATTAAAAATATATCAATAAAACATAAAAAAGCTTTTTTTTTTAAAAGTTGATAACAAAATATTAAAAACTGAAAATATAAAATTAAAAAGGTTTGAATTGTATTAATGTGAAACTTAAAGGAGAGCATATGTTTAGTAAAAATAAATTATAGGGAGGTACCTTTAACAACACCAAAAGACAACCATCTAATCTAATTAAAAATAGCAACACATAATAAAAACATGAGTAAAGATCAAATACAAAGTGTTTTTTTGGTAAGAACTGTAAAAATCAAAGGGGGTAAAAAAATTTTATTTGTTTTTTAGAATTTTTTTCCCATGTGCTTAAACATACTTTCTAGTTGAATAATACAAAAAAAAAATTTAAAAATTTTTTTTTAGTGTAATTACGTCATTAAAGTAAATACATTAGTTTACACTAAAGTAATTATGTAATTACTCTACATGTAATTACTCTACACCAATTTTTTTTTTTTTTAGTTTTCAATACTATAATACATGTTTAACAATATGGGAAAAAAAATCGAAAAAAAAATAAAAAAATACCCTCCTTTGATTCTTACAGTCCAGTGAGCAAAACTTCCACAACTATAGCATGGTTCATTGTCTTCATCAACCCAACTCATGGTGTATTAAGTGCTTGTAACCTAGATCTGAACAAACAACTTAACAACCCACGTGAAATCTAAAAATAACAAATATAAGAATACAATTATTTTTAGATTCTCTATTTCTTTTTACTTTTTTTATATATTTTTTTAAATTTTTTTTTTCAAAACACTAAATAAAAATACAAACAAACAAGCAATGTAATACTAAGCGCACTAGCTCCCCGGCAACGGCGCCATTTTGATCGCGTGTCGAGTGCTAATCAAAAAATATTTTAAAAACAACTCTTTAGCTACAAGGACTGCAGTATAGGGAGTAGGGTTGTCGAACCACGAGGAGTATGTGGTTAGTGTTAATAGTATTTTATCAATTAAATTAATTTTAAAATTATATTTTATGAAATAGAATGTTGTTATACTTGCAAAAGTTGATTAAGTGATTTGAAAAGAAAACAATAATAATAAAGCCGTAACTCCCTCTAAGTTTCAGGTTCTAGGTTTCACACAGTTTTTAGTTTATAGATTGGGAACCACATAGACATAGTTCTGGAAATTAGTTAAGTAGCTAGTAGCACAGGTCTTTGTCATCAAACCCTATTAACTACCCAATTGTAAGCATCAAGTCAACTCTCTTTATGTCACCCAACCCGCTACTAAGTTTTGTCATCAACCGAACAAGTTGTAAAGAAATGACTCAAAACACAAATCAATTGTTTCAATTAACTAATGCATCAATAATGTTAAGAAGTTTGTCATCACAAGCAAAACAATATCCAACACTGAAAATAATCTAAAACGTGTAAACCTAATTGAACCGTTCACTTAGAGGGAATTACAATGAATTTAACCTTGCGTCTTGATCATCATAGTTGCTTCCTCTTTTCTTTTTTCTTGTTGCGCGATGTATCCCCCCAACTGTTGTATGCGAGCCTAGGCAGCCAAAATGGCTGCTGCCTTCGTGGCCTCCTAAATAGCTGCCGTCGTCGTTGTTTCTTTCCGGAGGATAATAATCCCTTCAAAAAATATGGAGCCCTCCACTAATACGTTTTCTTTGGGCCGCGGGCTGTGACCTTGTGTCACGTTTTGTGATTTTTTTTTATTTGTATTATTATTATTAGTTTATTATTATTATTATCTTTCAACTCGTCGCTTGACCAAAATTTCGCGTACTCTACGCCCCAACGTCCATGAACACCTGCTCTCGAGTGTTTGTGTCTCGATTAAAATTCTTTTGTTTTGAACTCATTATCCACGAACACCTACAAAACATATGCGCACTAATAAATAACTAAGACCGACTAAAAGTACACAATAAAAGACTAAAATATATACAAAACTAACATATTAACAAGGTGTGTTTCACAACACATCAATGGTGTGTGTGGAGGGTCCCGAGAGTCTTCATACAAAATTACTAAGTAAATTTACACTATCGAGAAAAAAACAGAAAGGGCCAGGACACCCTTGACCTCTTCAATCCTTCCCCAATCTTCCCCATCACAATTCTGTTGATTAGGTGTTTTTTTAGAAGAGAAGAATATTATGATCATGCTTATGTACATAAAATGCATAGTAATTTGAATTTCATGCATAAAGAACCAAAGGATAACAATATCAATAACATAGAAATGAGTATCATTTCTGAAAATTTAGGTGCCCTATGCAATCCGTTTAAAAATATGTCCTTTAAACCTTAAGTTTTGAGTATTAGATGAGTATTAAGCTTAATAAATAGGCTAATAAGTTTTTGAGTTTTCAACGAGTTCAAGATTTAAGTTTAAAATGTGTTTTCTATAACACACACACATATAACATATGTATATAGGAATTTTATAAACAAAATGTGCCCTGAATAAAACAGACCTTAGCCGTGGGTCCTCCGGCCAGCCACCCTAAGAGCATCCCATGATTGGAATGATCAAGCAAAAGTTAAACTAAATGTCATGGAAAGTAATTACTATAAGAGAGAGGCTATTGTACAAAGCATCATTAACGTAAAAAAGATACAGAGTAATACCCGCCGTTGATTATGGTTAAATTCTACGCGGTGGCACGATCCTAATTATTAAGCATCACTAAAACGGTTTAATGTATGAATTGGCAATATCATCCAATTGCAAAAATCAAACTTCAGTTGAATTCAAACTGCTCCACCTAATCTCGTTAATTAGTTTTACGATTGGGAAAAAAGGCACGTAACAAAAACCACCACTATGGAAAGCATGCTCTGTTTTGAAAACCCACGACTCTGAACCATGCTCTGTTTTCGAAACAAAAAACAAAGCATGCTTGATCTAAGGAATCATGCATGTATAAAATAATAAATAAACTAGAACTAGAAATTATTGCATCATAAAAAAAACATAATGACACATGTTTAAAAAAAATAATATACTACATGTTTGAATGGAAACCATAATCACACATGTTAGCAATAATTGAGGGAGCATGAAACTATATGTTAAAAACATAATTAAAAAGGTATAATTAGTCATGTTACAAAACATAATCACCTACAAAATCATGCTCAACAATAAGCAAAATAGTGCTCAATGACAATCAAGGTCTTGCTCGTAGCATGAAATCACTCATCATGAAACACCCAAGCAAGGCATTGCCTCCAAATAAACATGACCCTGCTCACCAACAAGTGTGTCAGGTGGTGAAACAGAGCATGTCGATGTAATCGCCTCTGCCATTAATTACATATGATCCGACTAATTTACCCTAGACATATGAAAACACCGCGTTCCTAGAAAAACTGTAAATCCATGCCACGCATCCTACTTTCTTCGTATACTTTTTAAACTGTGGGGAGTGGGGGAAAGGGGCATGATGCGCCATGTGGCACATGCGAGGTCCGTTTTTCAAGGGTGAAAATTGTGAGGAGTGGAGGGGGGAAGGGGTGAAATGAATAAATTATTATTATAGTTTGTGACTTGGATTTAAAAAAACAACAACAACCAATCACTTTGAACCTTGCAAGCCCCCCGCCGGTGAAGCTTATCCCCCCAAGGGGCTCACGCCAGTTTCAGGCGGGGGAGGGGTTGTGTAGGTGGGGGTGAAAAGCTTTTGAGGCCACTTCCCAACCCCAACCCCAACCCCACTCTTAAGTTAAGAATACTTTCTATTCAAAATTTTTTCTTACTATAAAACGCGTGAGTGATGAGTTTGCTTGATAATTGCTATATAACTATTAACGTTTCCATAAAAATAATAGAACAATTTAAATGATACTTCAAATAAAACATCATAACCTTCTATAATAAAATAAAACTAGTCTACTACACAATTTATATTTGTCACTTATCAGTGCTATGGTAGTAGTCAGAAATTTCAAAATAAAATAGACATTCAACAAAAATCCGTTGGTGCACAACAATCGATAATAACAAAATAAATTCTCTCTGCCCACCCCCTCCACTGTATATATACACAAACCCCACCTTCCACAATCAAAACATTTTTCCCTAAAATCCAAAATGAATCTGGAAAACGCCGTCGCTAGCGTCATCGTAGCGGCTTATGGTGTACTCCTATCCCGTGCGGTAATAAAGTGTTTTCGTAGGCCACTGCTACCACCAACCCCACCGCCACCACCTAGAGTAGATGGTGCTGCCCCCAACCTGTTTCACGTACTCAGGTCGAGGAAGCCGTAGTACAAATGTTGAGGGAGAATCCGGCGTTGCTAAACGCTTTGATTGCTTCTTCCTCACAGGTGATGAGGGAACTAGGTGATGAACTATGTGGTGAATTAAAAGATGTTCGTGAGGTGATGAAAAGTATTGCTTACTTTTCCTTCATGAAATGATTTATGTATCTGAATCTGAAGTTTGAATAAAATTGGTGTTTTTGTTTTAGTTTCTTTTTTGTTTTTGTGTGAATGGAGATTGGATATCTATTGTATTTTTGTTTGGTTTTTGTTTTATGAGTCAATCTAATTCGGCTTGATCCCAAACTGATACTGTCCCGACTCAATGGTTCGTTCAACAACCGGCGAGCATGGCCGAACAAACTAAGTACTTTAATCTTTTATGAATAACTTGCCGGCGGCCGGAGCATGGCCGAACAAGCTACCACTTGATATCATAAAGGTGTCGTGACTAACCAGAACATGTGCATCCCTTACTTGAATTAATTATCTTTTCAAAAGTGATTGGCCTATTACTAACTGTGCAGCAGTATAGTAATGGAAGAGGATAAAGACCGTCCGCTTCCAACACGGGTTCACCAATCCTTGGTCTGCGCAAAAGCTAACACATAGACAATAAATCTAAGTCGCATAACCAAGTCTTGGCTTATCACTAGGACCAAGTATAAATACCGTACCGACCCTAAGTGAGATTTTGATAGCCGAGGATCAAGCCACAAAGTGTGATTGTTTCCAAACACAAATGGGCCAATCTCTACACGTGGAGTTAAGGTTAGCTTACAAGTGCATGAGTTGTTACACACCATGGGTACACTCATAAGTCCCTCCACTTTCTATCAAAACACCCACAAGACCAAATACTAAATGGTAGTTTTAATTAATTCATCAAACAAAGTTTTAAAGTAGAAAGAATTAGACAAGAACATAAAACACCACTAAATAAATAAAAACTATATAATTCATACCAAAGAAGTCTTCACCCTAGCAACACTCAAGAATCCAAGCCAATGATTGGCATTACAACATGCACTCTAATTTGGTTGTTCAAAGAACACATAGTAGTGGTTGTTTAAAAGATCAAATAGGGTTTTTGGGATGATTTGTAGTGATTTCTCTCAAGATCTCACTCTAGTAGTGTTTATGGAGTGATCCCAAGCTCCAAATGTCACTTACAAGACCCTAAAATGGCAGAGATGTGAGAGAGACTCGGGTGGAATGAGATGGATGAAGGGATGCCCAAAATATGGAGTGGATGCCTCTATTTATAGGCAATTCAGGGGGTGCACATTTGTGCTCAAAGTTTGGCACGCCCACGCTCGACAACAGTACTGTTACAGAGTCCCTTCGAGCAGAAGTTGTCTACTGTTAGGGGCTGCACGGCCGTGCCAAGGGGCATGGCACGCCCGTGCTTGCTGGTACGAGTAACCGTCTTATCAGTTTGGTCGGTTCAAAGCCTTGGGGAGCACGTCTTTAATGGTATGGCCATGCCCAAGAGTTTGGCACGCCCGTGCAACTCTGTAAAGTTGACTTTTTGCCTTCTGTTGACATGGAAATGCTGACTTGTTGACCCAGGACAGGTTACGGCCGTAGCGCGACTGTGCTGCATCTGAAACAGCGTTCTAAGTCTTCAGTTCCTTGTCTTTCGTGTCGTTTTCCTTCGTGGACTTCAAAACTTGCATGTGGGAGACAAGGTTGTTGTACCATGTACCCTTTTGTCCCTTAGAAGCTTGTTCTCCACTCAAAGTGTGCCTTTTTCCTTCTTTTTGCTTCCAAGAACCTGCATTTATCTTATAAGAACGTTTTAGCTATATTTTATAAAGATAAAAGCATATAAATGTGCAAAAAGGGGGATAATTACATATGTAAAACATATTAAATTATCGACACATCACTGACCTAAAAAGTGTTCATATACAAATAAACATAACAGATTTGAACCTCTACTGAAAATAAATGGTTATTACAAAATAATTTGAATAAATACCTCACCAGAATTATCCCCTACATTCTCATTTCCGTCAACCAACTCTTCAATTATAACAGGATCATCACAAATCTTGGCCACAGTGTACACATGGTAGTCATTTGTAAGATTGTAATAAAAAACATCAATCTTGAAAGTCAAATTCTTTTCAACAATTCAAGACAACTCATGCGGCAAACTGTTTGTGTCGTTTTCCTTCAACTGCCTTTCTCTAATATCACATGCAGCAGCTCCAATGATCCTCATCACATCTTTATCAAACATCACAAAGGATACACTACCAGATTCATCTTGAACTCTGATCTGCAACTTGAATCTAAAACAAATAAAACATAATTTATCTAAAAAACCTATATGAAATGAAATGAACAATCTGGAAACAAAAAAAGTGTATATATCTACAGCTTTACATACTTTGTGGTAATGGAAGTACCATTCACACTAGCATTTTTGACAAACCAACGCAGTAGCAGGCAATTTGAGAATTGCTTCACACACTTCTTCAGCATGTTGCAAATATTCTGATTTCTTAAAACTTTCTTGTAACACTTGCAGCAGGAAGCATAAAACCAACCATAGTTTTCTTCAAAACTTTTTATGGTTGCAACCACAACAAAAGACATCGAATGCAAGCACAATATATATACTTTTATAGAAAAGAAACATATAATAAACACAACACATATCCCAGCTATGCATAAAATATTGAAACCTCTTGAATCTCAATGAGTTCATCAACACGCTTCTTCTGTGTTCCAACTATGAATTCCTGACGCAATGGATAAACAGTCTGGGAAGAAAGAACGGTTTGGGAAGTACAACCAGACTCTTGTTCTTGTTTCAATATAAAACTATATCAAGGTGCAAACAATTACATCTATTAGATAAAACAAAATGTAAATTTGCCTATACAAATATAAATACATAGTACCTCCTCCTTAGGTCATCAACTTCATCTATTTCTAGATTGAGAAAGAGGCCAGATCCATACTTATCGGTTTGAACTGTAATTCGTTCTAAAAATTTCACAACATACATATCTTTAGTGAATTCATTTATATTAATATCTTTTTAAAATAACAACACTCAAACACAAGTTACCGTTCCAGTCCTTAACTCTTCCATGCTGGATAACAGCCATTAGATGCTCGTGAGTGATGTTGGAAATGAATTCCTTAAACTGTATTGCATAAGAGTTTCACAATGTACATCTTAATATCGTACCTCTACAACAAAACAACAAAACCATATATGTAAAACATATACAAAAATTTGATACTATACATTAATTAGAGATAATTTATTACATCAATAAATGTGTTCCACATTAAAAATAAAACAGTCAATCATAAATTAACTTCTTCATAACATTTATTACACAAATTAAATTTGCAATTCTGACAATGATTGTTTTCAACTATTGAAACATAAGACTCACCTTAAAAATAAAATATTTTACCACCCACCCATGTGGTGGAGTGGTGTGGGGGTAGTTTAGCAAAGAAAAGATCAGGGGATCGAGCCCCTCCCCCACTAGGTGAGATAAAGGAGAATAAATAAGGGGAATTGTAATTAGCCGATCAAAAAAATAAATAAAATATTTTTGTTAACTGTCAGGTATGTAAAAGGAGAAACAATACTTTTCCAAAAAAATGTATAACAATTTTAAAGAATCCTTACTCCAAGTCCTGAATATCAAGATTCATCCGTTTGGTTTCGTTAGGAGCTCGTCCAAACACATCCAAATCCCCACACCAAATGACACTTCCAACAACAGCTATAAAAATAAAAAACACAATTTTATCAAACATCTGTTAACTTTAAAGTAACAATATTCAACTAAACTGAATATCAAAGTTTGTTCTAAAATAAAAAATAAAATACAAACCAACGGTCAACAGAATCTTAGCTTCTCCGTTAAGAATATCTTTAAAAGGAATGAACTTGAAACCATACTCAACACCTTGCCAACCCTTAACATGTTTCTGTGACGCCCACCCCAGATAAGGATGCACCATACACAATTGATACCAACTTACAGATAAAACTTCTTATTTATTAATATTAATATAAGTATAAACTCCAAGGTACAAAAGTTGGAAACTTAAAAGTACAAAGCATTATCAACTATTCCTAGCCAGAGCTATAGAACCTTTTCATCAAACCACACGAACTAGCATATCTATTCCCCTTGTCATACGGGTCCGGGATAAACATCATGCGCAAGAACTAGCCATCACTACCTGTGACACATGCTTAAAACGACGTCAGACAATGCTGGTGAGTTCATGAATATACACAATTTACAAAACATATTCATTTATCATTCATGACTTGTATCTGCCCATGTCCTATAATCTTTCCGCCACGCCCGGCACCCACGCATGGGCCCTCGTGACGGTGTCAACAAGACTTCAAACATCATACAGTCAATGCCCACTATACCCTAGATATAGTACCGACAAATCCTGCCGTAGCAGCACGTATAAGGGACCACAGATATCGTGTGTATGTGTGATTAGATTATAAACATGCGTACTAACAGTCATGAGTGCAATATTAACAATTACCAGTTTGGACAAGCATGTTCACATTTGAAAACATTCATAGAACTCACCTGTTTCACGGTTGCTTAACGCCTTGCTATTCCAATTGGGTACTATCTCAAGGTCCTCCTGATACAATTACATCATCCTAGGTTAGGTAATGGTTCACCTAACTAGTTATTATCATGGTTGGATATTGGTTAACGCTGCCTTGTTTAAGCATGGGTGATCAGTCCATGCCTAACTAAGGCTAGGCCACCCAAGACCCACCCCTAATAATAATAATAATCCTAATGCCTAAAAATAATAATACTAAACTACCACTAATAATACTAATAATAAAATAATAACAAACTAAACATAACTTAACTGGAAACATACCTTAAAACTATCTACGGCACGCTGATGTGGAGTCTCCCTACGCTGGCTCCTACTCGTGCTCCAAAAACGACTAATAACAACACCCAACGGGGTATCGTAGGTTAGGGATCCTCTATACTAAAGTGTTCCCTTAAAAACTTTGGTATAGATATATGATGGGTTGTGTTCCCTATTTATAGAAAGGATGAGCTTCTCAAACTTATGGTTCTGTCGATGTGGGATGGAAATGACCTACCTGCTAGGGTGCTTCCTTCTATACGCTAACTTCCATTTCACTTCGATGTGGGATACATGAATTTACATTTTCCTAAACTTTCACTGTGGGACTATGCAGATTTTAGCTTCAACAAATGATGTGAGACTAAATAATTAAAATCACATATCCATTACACTACACACTTCCTACGTACACTTTGTCTTAGTATCACAAGTTATGAATATTATTATTATTATTATATAATTATTTCATTTGCTTCACTCGTTTTTCTCGTATAACTTTTAAACAATAACGTTTTACGAACTTTCAAATATACTATGAAGACGAGCTAATTTTTATCTACACTTTGATATAAGTTTCATTAATATAGAGCAGGGTCAAATATAATATATTTTATTAATCTAACTAAACGGTCTTTTATAATACTATTGGCTCGACTAGATTCTTATATATATATATCAAATAATCATAGTATTCATGCCTAGATCATATAATACACACGACATAAATTTTCATAAACAGTTCTATTTTATCTGATCAGAAAATGGGGTGTTACAGTTTCACAGTTGTACAACGATAAAAATTGATTTTGTATTCATGTGCTATAACTTTGTAGAGGTCCTTGTTTTCACTTACACCGAACTTAGATATCACAACCACAACATCCTCTTCAAGTTGACTATCAAAAACTTGCATCAAATGTGCCTTGATAGAACCTTGAATCTTATCACTCTGCAAATCGGTTAACAGAAAGCACAAAGTATTCAGTAAAGAGCACGTCTTCAAGAATAAAAAAGCAAAACCAAGTTATAAACTTTACCTGCTCATCAATGAATATCACCTCCATCTTATAACTTGTGTTCCACTTTCGTATGATTCGAGCCTTCAAGTTCCACATATCTTTAGCTGGATTCAGATCACGAATAAAACTAACATTGTTTTCAGCATTGTCCATTGACATTGACATAGATTTAAAGATATCTTTGAATAGGGAAATTTGAAAATCTTTGTTTAGAAAATTCAAAGCTGGTATTACGAATGGCGGAATTTGTTATGTGCTTATATAAGAGCCAAAATTTCCATATGTTAATTTAAAATTTCTCTCTTAAAATTCAAACTTAGGGCCTTAACAACTGCAACAAATGTGCATAACATCTTCTACTTAACACGTCAGCTCCATTTAGTCTGAACATCTATTAATAGATAGATAATAGATAATAGATTTATCAAATTAGATGAGTAACGAGTAACAAAACATGGTGCGAGGGTTCTTGTAATGCCTCGAATCTATGTAGTGTGTGTTGTTGTATAGTTTCGGGTCTAAAGCGTTAACAAAAGAACCATAACAAGTTACCACATCTTTGAACTCAAGGGATTAAAATAAAAAAATAATTTAAAATTCACTCTAACTCACCGCCCCTACATAAACTCCTGACTAGACCTGGCAATTCTAACCCATCTAGTTGAGTTTGGGTTATTTTGGGTTTAAAATTTGACCTTGTGGGTTGAAATGGGTTTAGTATAATTTTCAAGGGAGTTAGGATGGGTAATTTTAATTGTAGGAAATAACTAAGTGGGTCAGGATGGGTATGTCAAAAAAAAAAACAAATGGGTCAGGATGTTTATTTTTAGATAATCATATACAAATCTAAATTAAAACTCACCTAACACCAAAAACGTTGATGCCTCATGGAAAAATGTCATTAAAAACAATAAATTATATCTTTTGCATTTGCTGATAACCCCGGTCTGTTCGAAACCGTTCGGGTCGTTAACTGACGACCAGGTCAAAACAACACGGTCGTTAACGAGACCGATCTCGTCGAAACGGTTCGAGTCGTTAGCGGGCTTGAACGAGTCGAAACGGTCTGGGTTATTGACCGGCCCGTTCGGGTCGAAATGGTCTGGTTGTTGACTGGCCCGGTTGGGTCGAAACGGTCCGGGTCGTTATCGGGTCCGGTCGGGTCGAAACAGTCCGGGTCGCTAACGGACGGGTCAGGTTGAAACGGTCTGGGTCGCTATCGGGCCCGGTCGGGTCGAAACGGTCCGGGTCACTACGGGACGAGTCAGGTTGAAACGGTCTTGGTTGTTACTGGGCCCAATCGGGTCAAAACGGTCCGGGTCGCTACCGGGCCCGACTGGGTCGAAACAATCCGGGTCGCCATGGGACGGGTCAGGTTGAAATGGTATGGGTCGTTACCGTGCCCGGTCGGGTCAAAACGGTCCGGGTCGGTACCGGGCCCGGTCGGGTCGAAACGGTCCGGGTCACTACGGGACTAGTTAGGTTGAAACTGTCCGTATCGTTACCGGGCCCGATCGGGTCAAAACGGCCCGGGTCGCTACGGGACGGATCAAGTTGAAATGGTCTGGGTCGTTACCGGGCATGGTCGGGTCAAAACGGTCCGGTTGCTACCGGGCCCGGCTGGGTCGAAACGGTCCGGGATGCTACGGGACGGGTCAGGTTGAAACGGCCTGGGTCGTTACCGGGCCCGGTCGAGTCGAAACAGTCCAGGTCGTTATCGGGCCCGGCCGTCTCGAAATGGTCCGGGTCGGTAACGGACTCGGTCGTTGACGAGCCCGATCAAGTCGAAACGGTCTGGATCGCAAACGGGCCCGACCGGGTCGAAACGAGTCCGGTCGCTGATGGATCCAGTCAGGTCGAAATGGTTCGGGTCGCTAATAGACCCGGTCGGGTCGAAATAGTCCGGGTCGTTACCGGCCCCGGTCCGGATCGATAACGGTCAGTTAGTTTGAAACGGTTCGGGTCATTAACGGGCCAGGTCAAGTCAAAACGGTCCGATAATGAGCACGATCAGGTCGAAACGGTCCAGGTTGTTAACCGGCCCAGTTCGAAATGAAATATTTCAGATCCCTTAAAATTTTATTTTTACATTTATTTTTTTTATTAATTTTTTTTTTATTTTTTTTTAAATTTTTAATTTTTATTATTATTTTAATTTAAAAAAATTAATCTATTTTGATGTGAACCTATCCTAATCTAAACCATCCACACCCATACCCATCCTGACCCAACCCATCCTAACCCATTTTTTTAATTTACCCATCTTGATCCAAACTCATCCTAACCCAAACCCATCCTGACCCAAAAACCAAACCAACCCAACCTACCCATTTTGCCACCCCTACTCCTGACCAACAATCACCCGAACCCTACTCTACAACCCTTGAAGTCGAAGAAAACAATTTTTGTAAAGAACGGGTCACAAGCATTGCGACAACAAACTCAGGTTCTACGATATTGGCTTCCCCGGCCCGTCGATTTCAAGTAAGCTTCTTGACTGAGTGAACTCCTGTGTGATAGTACTCGATCATGATGACGCAATTTCACCGCTAGAGTATCTCGATCTGTCATTGTTTCATGCTTGGTAGATTAATCGGGTTTGTTCACTGGTTCTAGGAAGTCACGATTCTGATTGGTTCCCTCTAAACTCTCTCTCAGGTAACCCACATACACACATCCATTAAAATTTCAATTATTTTCGTCGCTTGAGTGGTAAATTTGTTATCACGTGATTGTACAGTTTCATAGGGTCGTGAGCATCACCTTTGTGGATCTTTAAGCCATGGCTCGATGGCAACGATGCCAGTTTATTGTATCCTAACCATTGAACCAAGCATATAAAATTAAAGCATGAGAGGGTATGATTAAATTGCCTCGCACGTACTTGTTTCTTAACCATATTCCTGGCATTGCCAACAGGAATTAGGGTTTTTAAATCTCCCAAGTTTCTACTACGAGTGAATTGAATTTCGAACTCTTCGATCCTAGAACGCTGATCATGGATTCTGATCAGTCTTCTCCTGAAGATGCATGCGACCACGGGGACGTCAGTTTTGCATTCAACAACAGCAATTTCCCGGATCGCATTCTTCGCATCTATATCTTTTCTGAGTCTCCCTAGTCCCCATCAGGTACCGTTACCAACTATTATCAATGGGCCATGTTATTTACACAACAAGAAAATTAGGTTTGTACAAACCTTTACGGGCTGTAGAGGCAGGGGCGGATAGGAGGATAAAGACGGCATGGATACGATGTGACCGTAGTGGCGAACATCGTAGTATAGCCAGAGTTCGAAAGACGGGCAGTAAAAAATGTAATTGCCCGTTTGAACTAATAGGGAGATACAGCTCCAGCTACAATGGTTGGAATTTGGAGGTCAAGAACCAAACACATAATCACAAACCTTTCCAACATATCGAGGGTCATGCGTATGCTAGGAGGATGGGTTCGAGCGAGATAAAGTTGGTGGACACACTTTATTTTCAAAATGTTACACCAGCAGACATACATTCGACCGTTAGAAAACAAAACCTGGATAGTCCCTGCATTTTACGAGACATACATAACACAATAACCAAGGTTAAACATTTGTTATACGGTGGCAAGACTCAAATGCAGATATTATTTATTATTTATTGTTGTTTATTATTATTATTGCTATGCAGGTACTCGAAAGCACATTGGTTGAGAAAAAAATTGTTTACTTCACTCGCCAGAATCCCTCGACAAATGCAATCAAGGATATTTTGTTTGTTTATCCCACCTCGCACATATTGTAGCGTGCGTTCCCGCATGTGCTGATGATTGATGCGACCTACAAAACAAACGAGCATAAACTTCCGTTTGTTCAAGTTGTGGGTATGACATCAACATCCAAACAATCTGGTACATGTTATATTAATTTAGTTTAAAACGCATGCATACACACATTAACAATATCTTTGTTCTATTTTTTATAGATGTTTTTGAATATTTAGAAAGGGTCTGGCTCAATGACTATAAAGAACGGTTTGTTTCCGCATGGACAGACACAAACTACAACTTTGGTCAGTATACGACCAACAGAGCTGAGAGCCAGTATTCAAGGTTTAAAATGCACATTAAGGGGCCTAACAACTCGCTCCACAAACTTGTGATGATTGTAGACGATGTGGTCACGTCACAACAGATAGCAATAAACCGCTCGTTTGAAGAAAGTCTGTCAGTGAAAAAGGTGCACCATGACATACCGATTTTTGAGGACCTACTCGGTAAAATAAAACGCTGGTAGATTTATGTTGGTTAAAATTTAGATGCCCGTTTTGACTGAATGCGTTTTTGTATTTTTGTGAAACATTATTCCTTTATTTTACACGCACGTTTTTTATTTTTAAATTCTGAACGTGTGTTTTTTTAATGACAACCAAAATTTTAAAGACGCACGTTATATAGACAACAAAGATGAACATGCGTTTTTAATGCCTCTTTAGGTAACTGACTAACTTATTCCCCATTCTTCTCACCTCTGTTTTAATCATGTTTCTTTCTTTCTTCTGCAACATCTTGTTAACCTAAATGTTTTAGGTTTAAACGTTCTTCATCACATAAAATCAAAAGTAATTCACAACGATAACTAACGTTTATACATTTTTCTTCATGTTTTACCATCATTATACATGCTCTGTTTTATCGTTTTTTGAATGAATCTCTATAATCGGTTTTAATTTGGTGTATTTGATTGTCTATTCTTCATTGAAGTTTAGTAATCGAAGAAAAGGAAGTTTCGATTTACTGGATATTCGTTAAAAATTTTCAATTGAATATCAAAAATAATTAATCAAACCTGAATTGAATATGAATTTCTTATAAACTGGATTGTCGAGTATAATTAATCAAATTTGGATTGAATTTGAATCAGAGGTTATCGAAAGAAAAAAGTCTAAGGGTATGTTTGGCAAAACTAGCTGGAAGCTGAAAGCTGGAAGCTGGTGGCTGGAAGCTGGTGGCTGGAAGCTGGTGGCTGGAAGCTGTAGCTTTTTAGATATTTAGGTGTTTGGCAGAGTAGCTAAAGCTTTTAATAAAATGTATAAAATGACCAAAATGGACATAACTAAAAAAATATAATAATAAACGTAATCATTTATAATGAAAATCAAAATTACAAGAAATGATGTGTTATCACACAACTATCTATATTTATTCCAGCAATGTAGTGCTATACCAAACCCACTGTTAGTTCATCATTCATAAACAAAAATAATAATAATAATTGGTGTCCAGGTTGATGTTTATAATACAACGAGAGTCAAATTTACTTTAAAATATTATAGTTAAAAGCCATGTTTATTAAATATATAATATATAATTTATATGCCCATATGATAAATTAGATTTGAAGTGAGAGAAACAGAAAGCTTAAAGACAAAAGTGGGCTCACAAGGGTATTTAAGTAATTTATTATATTACAGCTCTTTGGTTTTTTTCAACGCTTGCAACACTAGCGTTTAAAAGTAGAGCTTTTATCTTGTGGAAGAAGCTTAAAGCCCCTCCAACCAAACGAGGCTTTTTGTTGATTAAGAGCTTTTTCTTAAAAGCTTAAAACTTAAAGCTCCTAAAAGCCCCGCGCCAAACATACCCTAAATTACCCTTTTAATCAACTAGGATTGAGTTTATTAGACTTAACTATGCTTTACAGGTGTCAGGATGTGGTGGCTTCCTACCCTTCCTATGTTAAGGGGACTTTGTATCATATACTTTCTCTTATTTTATTATAGAAGGTTATGATGTTTTATTTGAAGTTTCATATAAGTTGTTTTATTATTTTTTATGGAAAAGTTTATAGTTATATAGCAACTAGCAACCAAGCTCGTCACTCTTGCGTTTTATAGTAAGAGAAAGTTTTGAATACAAAGTATTCTTAACATAAAAAATATATGAAGAAACGATGACGCGTGACGTCGATTTTCAGTTTTCCTAGGAACACAGTGTTTTCATTTGTCTAGGGTAAATTAGTATGATCATATGTATTTAATGGCAGAGGTGATTACATCGCCATGCTCTGTTTCACCACCTGACACCCTTCACCATTGAAGATCAACCACCTTCTGTAACTCAGCAATTGAAATCAACCACCACCTGGAACATCCCATAACCGCCGGCCTACAACCCTACAATCAAAATAGACCACCACATGCAATCTCCTTCACTGGCTACTTGCATCGCAACAATTAAAATCAACCACCACCTACAACCTCTTTCCCCTCTTTATATTCTTTTTCCGAGCAAGACCTTGCTTGTTGGTGAGCAGGGTCATGTTTATTTAGAGGCAAGGCCTTTCTTAGGTGTTTCATGATGAATGATTTCATGCTATGAGCAAGACCTTGATTGTCATTGAGCACTATTTTGCTAATTGGTGAGCATTGTTTTGTTGGTGATTATGTTTTTGTAACATGAGTAATTATGTTTTTTTAATTCTGTTTTCAACATGCGTAATTTCACGTTCCCTCCATTATTGTTAACATGTGTGATTATGGTTTCTATTCAAAACATGCATTATATTATTTTTTTAACACGTGTCATTATGTTTTTTTATTATGCGTTATTTTCTTATTCTAGTTTATTTATTATTTTATACATGCATGATTTCTAAGATGAAGCATGCTTTGTTTTTCGTTTTGAAAACAGAGATTGTCTCATAGTGGTGGTTTTTTGTTACGTGCGTTTTCCCCAATCGTAAAACTAATTAACGAGATTAGGCGGTGCAGTTTGAATTCAACTGAAGTTTGATTTTTGCAATTGGACGATACTGCCAGTCCTACATTAAACCATTTTAGTGATGCTTAATAATTACGATCGTGCCACCGTGTAGAATTTAACCCTAATCAACGGCTAGTATTACTTCGTATCTTTTTTAGGTTAATGATGTTTTGTACAATAATCTCTCTCTTATAGTAATTACATTCCATAACATTTGGTTTACCTTGTTCTTGATCATCCAATCATGGGATGCTCTTAAGGTGGTCGGGAGGATCCACGCCTAAGGCCTGTTTTATTCAGGGCATATTTTGTTTATATGTGTGTGTTATAGAAAACACATTTTAAACTTAAATCTTGGGCTCATTGAAAATTCAGAAACTTATTATAAGCTCAAAACTCATTTAATACTCAAAATTTAAGGTCTAAGAGAATGCTACTCATTCCAACGCTATTGATATCCTTTGGTTCTTTATGTTTGAAATCCAAATTACACCGAGTATGCATTTTGCGATACCCCGCATTCTCATGTTAATATCTTAACCTGATTCTAGTTAACTTATACATACATTCATGGCATTACTTTGACTAAGGTTAGTTAAGTGGGTCACACGATACACTATAATGTGTTAGTAACTGCATAAACAGTAATTCAGGGAATTACCGAATCACATATACGCGTCTTTAACCTCGAACGTTGGTGAAATAATAAAAAAAATGCACCGTGTCTTAAGTTGTGTGAAATTATGTGCGAATATGTGACTATGCGAAATTATGTAGAATTATTAGATAATTGATAATTTTACGTATCAGGTTTGTAACCGAGTCAACCGAAGTCATTGAACGAATCCTCTTTAATTCCATGTGCATGTATAAACTGTATGTGGCACACACTCACATGACCAATCCATGCACCATATCCAATACCTAAACAAATTGAAACCTTGATCTCCAAGTATCATATCCGCCTTCCTTGACCATTACCGTTTGGTCATCATCATCAACACATGATGTATCTAAGCCTCATGACTCAATCGACTTCCTAATTCCAAGGATCAATATTAATTTCACCGGTTGAATCCTTTCTTCTTTTGATTTCTTTATTCCTTTTCCTTGCCGTCACTCATCAAACCGTCATAGCCGCCTTCCTTGACCATTGCCGTTTGGTCATCATCACAAAATTGTTACGAAAATATAAGTCAAGAAACGAAAACTGACTTAAAAACGGAAACATGTGGGCTATTGTAAAAATCATATGGAGGATCTCTTTTATGAGCATGGTAAAAGAATAGGAACATGTAACCCTCTAAAAGCTTATTACATTAAAAGGTTCTAGAGTTCCAGACCCTTTACCAACCACATTAGAACATTTAGGACCCGAAACCACATACCTTTTTAAGGTTCGGTTTGTGGTTCCTAATTTCAACAATAAAATGGTATATGGTTCTGATGGGTCCGGGTCAGGTCGGGTCGATTCCGAACCCTTTGCATAGCCCTACTCGGGTTGGGTCTTACATGCCCAAATGTATATTAGTTCATTATGTACCAAGTTATTGTCATGTGTATTACAATAAATTTAATATTATACAAATAGTAACAAAATAATTTATATTCTTAAAGAAAAACTCGGTGTTTTGAAGGTCGCGCGTTGCGCGATTTGCAAAGTTGTTAGTTACAACTCATGTAGCTACTTCTATACTACCAAGCAAACATCTTGCATAAAAATAACAAACTAATTCGCTTGCTTTACGATTATAATTATCCTCAATTGACACAATCAATGATGTTATTTTGTAACAAATTTGTGAATGACTTACTTTTTTGAAGTGGGGAACTGCTTAGCGGCTTTTTTCATGAGAAGCAATTTTGGTCTGTTATTTAAAGTCGCCACACATACGTTAAATTTATAGGCTGCACATATGAAGACAACATTGACACACCTCTCGTCACAATGAGGACAGTCAAACGCTGACTACGAAATTTGCAAACAAAAGAGAAACTGCACGTTATTTTGTAACA
This sequence comes from Ambrosia artemisiifolia, assembly GCA_032199755.1. Taxonomy (NCBI): domain Eukaryota; kingdom Viridiplantae; phylum Streptophyta; class Magnoliopsida; order Asterales; family Asteraceae; genus Ambrosia; species Ambrosia artemisiifolia. Next base: position 17,059,440 of record CM063519.1, read on the forward strand.
AATTGTGAATAGCTTACTTTTTTAAGTGTAGAAATGCCTAGTGGGGAAATGCTTACCACTTTTTCCATCCGATCCTGTTTTGACCCGTTACCCAAGTCGCCAATGAGATAAAGAAAACTTCCAAATTGGTTTATAGCGAAACCTAGCACTTGAAATTTGCAACCACGCTTTCAACCACTATGTTGTGGACTGTGCTACAAAATTAAGTCTCCATCAGGCAACCAAAGAAAACTAAATTTATGAGAACCAATAATGTAGGTATAGTAAAACCCCCTTTTTGGGTGTATACACTTGAAGCAAAAGGATCTAATAAACCAATCAATTAAGAGAACCAAATGCATTAAGTTAAGTTATACCTCAACTCTTTCTTCTCTCAAGATAAGATGCCATAAAATCCAGCGTTATGGCTTCAACAGTTAGGTCCACAGAGTTCTCCATCCAGTAACACTTCTGTTTGATTACACATTTACATAACATCTTATGCATCAAGGTCAAATATATAAAATGTATTTCTAAACTACCTCAGACATAAGTAAGCCATTATATTGTAAATAAATAAACATACTGTATTTTTTGTTTTTTCACCATGGAATAGAAACTTACTATGTACACTGGGGAAAAGTGTTTACTTTCTTTTCTCTATTATTGTATGAAAGCATTATTAAATATAATAGAGAGTTGCATATGAACCAGAAACCTCTATCTGCAAGGCTGCAAAACCAAAAATAAACCAGCAAACCATGAATCTTCTTAGAAACTATCATTATTTTTTAAACCCATCGACTTTGATTTAAATTAGGGCCACCCATTAAACAACTAAACAAAACACATATTTCAATAAAACACATTTACCCAACTTAATATTAAGATCATACAGTGCCATCTGAAATAACTACACAACTTATGTTACTAACCAGTATGTCTAAAAGACTTACATAAGTCATCACCAAGTGATAGAAACAAATCCAATATTATACAAATGGTTATTTACAACCCAAAATTGGTGTAAAAAAACTTATTGATGGTAGTCGGTACCTAACTACCTATTCTGACTCCAAGCCACAACACCACTATTGTCGCTATGATGATAAAGTGAACCAAAGAAAGATGAAAGCAAGTCGAAATCGATGAGAAGCCTGAAACTCCCCCGCGGGTTAGATCCGAAAATGAAAAGATCAAATATGCTAGTTATAACACAGCCACAAGAAAGATGCACACACGATGTAGTAACAAAGGAGCCTGTGTTCAATCAAGAAGAAATACCAACCCGTGAGCAGCCGGATGTCAGAACCGTTAGATCACGTAACCGCATGTCTTGGTCGTCCGACTGTTCGGTTTGGCAGTTTAAATCGTTTTCTTGTAATGATACATAAACATAATTATGTATTCCGAAACAAAAATAAGGTTAAACAGTTCTAAGCTGTCATCCGAACCATTAAACGGCCAAACCGTGGACCAAACTTTATTAATTTCAATCCGGAATCAGCTAAGTTGCTTGTATTTTTAAATACAAATGAGGTTGCACAACGTATATCGTACCTCTCAGCAATAAGTCTATCCTCAGATAAAGCCTTTTCGAATCTTTCCTCAAACGGGGTAGCATGCCAGCTAACTTTCTGGTCCTGCAAAACCAAAGGCAAATGAAAAAACTTAGTCACACCTTGTTTAAATTGTTATGTAACAAAATGTAAGCAACATCCTATAATATAAATCAACATGATTTACCTCTTTGTACTTGTTAGTCGAATTAGGAATTCCATTCCCGTCCCACCACTTGGGTGGAACTGGAGGATCAACAATTTCATCAGCATTCCAATGAGCTGCAACCATTCCCAGTATAGGCCTATCCACAGGAGTTCTGGTGGTATATGAACGGTTGTTGACACCTTGATGGGTCTTCTGCTTAGGTGGCAACCATGATGATAAACTTGTATACACGTCCAATTCACTGCCAACTGTACTTGCTCCTCTTTCAAGATGTTCTTAAAACCAACAAAACCCATTGAAAAACCAAAATACCTAAACAAAAAAGAAGACAGGTTGAGTTCAAGGAAACTAAACAAAGAATCTGAATAGAAAGAAAGATGTTCAACCACATACATGGTCTTTATCATCAGATAATCCAGTGAACACGTCTAATCAATTACTAATGAGAAACATATGAAGATTAGAAATATCAACACGCAAATTTGTTAAGATTTTGTTGAAATATTGAAATACCTCAACGTCTAGGTACTTTAGAAAGCCGAAAAAGTAGACAAGAGCTCCGGCTCCGGCACCGACACCCTGAGAAATATTGCAAAGACCAACTTTCGAAGATGTTGACACAACATTTGTAGCCTTCGGCTTTCCTGTGCCACCTTTCTTCACCCTCGCATCAGATTTTGGTGCTATCTTCTCTCATTAAGACCTCCTATTATTAAGCCCTAACTCCGATTAAACATAGATCTGAGATGGTCGGTGACCTCATCTTCATCAAAATCATTCCATGTAAGCCATATATACACACAAAATATCAAAATCAACCACATAAAAAGGGGCAAGAAAAAACCCTAAATATTGTTCCCTATCCAAAAGGGGGTGGCGGCGCAGCTTGTTGCCCGCTTACCAGCCGTTCACTTGTAATGTGTTTGCAGGTTTATTTTCATGTGTAGAATAAAGTCACACAAAAGTAAAAACAATCGACCTTCAAATCTGCAAATGATCGACTTCTCGTGAAGAAAATTGTTCTCAAGAAGTTGGAATTAGAAGAGGTTGAGATAAGATGTTTACCGCAGATCAAATTGAGGCCACAAGCAGGGGTGGTGGTGAGGAGATGTTGGCGGTGGTGAAGAGATAATGGATGAGAGAGAGGAACAATTGCAAATTCTCCTTATAACTTCTCCTCCACCAAAAGTTACTTAATCTCAAAAGTCACAAATTGTGACTTTTGACTTATCCTCCCATTTCTCCTTTTCAGAGCCTAAAATTCTCAATAAGTTACTTTTCAATCTATACATCCAAACACTTTTGATTTAACTTATAACTTTTTCAATAAGTTATAAGTCATAAGGAGGTGTGGAAATGGAGAGCCAAACATGCACGAAAGATGGATTGTGTGCTGAAAGATGGATTGGGAAAGACAAAAGAAAGTGGACAAATTGGTTGACGCATGTCTACCAAAGCTGATGAGGCCATCACCGCCCTAACAGGCCAATAAGACATCAACACCACACAACAACCACTTTCCTCCCAAGAACAAAAAAGAATTAAATACAAAAAGGATTGTCAGAATCGAACCCGGGTATTACGGGAAACAAACAGACGCATAAACCACTGAACCAGGACCACCGAATCAGTTATTAAACCCATAACATAATATATACACACTTGAAAAAAGGGTAGAAATATAATGTACTGTTCAAAAGGGTTGGTACCAGGAAAATCTGAGCTTTTCTGGAAAAAAAAAATTATTTCGTAGAAACCGGCTTATATATACAAACCCTTTGAAGGTGGAACAATGAATCACCATATATTAAACGTGGGCAGACTTAGAAGATAACACGTGTAAAGCAGGTTTGAATTTTTTTTTATTAAGCAACTTATATAAATAGGAAAAAAAAAAACGCAGGGGAAAGGAATCGAACCGGCGAAACACACCACACAAAGTCGACTCATCAACTGCCATGTGTACTTTCATGATGCGTGAGAATCGGATGGAATCCTTAAACCCTCGCCCCTTGTCAGTTTCGAACATGGAATTTAAGCCCCGATTCGTTCCTTCATCAATATTGTATTATTCTTGAGTCTTCTGCAAACCAAACCCAGGCCCAATATATTGTCTCCGGCCCAATCTACAATTATCACTAACTAAAAAAAGACGTTGCGTCGTCGTCCTCCGTAATCCGGCAGCGTTAATTAATATCCGATGACAGTTGAAGTTTCGAACGGCCTAATGGAGTCTAAAGATGATAACAAGAAGAAATCGCATGATGCGGAACGACGTCGTAGGCGTCGTAAACAGAGGAAAAACAAGTCCGTCAGCAGAGAAGAAGATCGTCATGGCGCAAAAGAGAACAACTCCGATCTTCACAAGGTATTGTTTCGTCTGATTTGATTTTTCTAGGGTTTTATCACTTTATTACATGTATTTATTATTATTATTATTATTATTATATAAAAATGTTAGTTCTAAACAAGTTATATGAGATGATTTAAATAGGTATTTGTAGAATGAATTCAAAGTAACATTTACCTAGCTATGATGAGGTATCGAACCTGGCACAATGGACTATGGAGTGTAATCAGCATATTATAAACTTTCGTTAAGCTTTTAGATTATATTATACAGTACAAAATGGTATGTGATCACTGTGTGTAACGGGTAGTTTGACCGGATGTCCACGAATGGGTGATGATTTTCACACACATAGTATCTAACAAGTTATCTAACGGATGTCGGATAGTACTGTTTCTGCCTAAAAATAAATGATATATTAGGCTTTTCTATGGTCACTAAGTGTAGATCGATTCGATTTATAAACAGTTAATAAAGGTTAACGAAAAGAGTTGTATCTTTTGGATATTCATGAACTCAGAAACAAAGTGTTGTCCACTTCAAGGCTCCAGGAAGCAATGTGTATATTTGATATTAGACGAATTTAAATAACTGCTATGTTCCTTACATAGTTACATTGGGAAAGGTTTTATGGTTAAAAGTTGTCTAGTTTAGAGATGACAGCAATGGACCAAATAGTAATACTTTCTCATTGGTTCACCTACTCGAACGAATACACGATCAGTGGTGCCAGTAAACCGAAGCCAAATGTACAGGGCAGGGCAAGTTAGGAATATTACTCTTAGGAATAATTGCCTTTTACTACTGAAATATCAAAAGCAACTTTTTTATGGGATGTAGATAAATAAGCAAGCTATATGCTTGTTGATTTTATTTAGATAGATTATATTGATCTATTACTTTGAATTTTGATTAGGCTCATTTCTAGTGCACGGTGCACCTACGTTTTACTATAGGTTTCTTGATCTTATGCTTGTTTGAGGCTTTGAGTCTAAGCTCTATTGTTAATTCTACTTTTTTTTCTCTTTTGAATACACAAAACACAAAAGTTACATTTGTTGGGATGTTATCCACGGTGGATGTTTTAATTTTTGTACTCATTAAATTTGATTACACGTGCAGTTTAAATTATGTTATAGATTTGCTTAATGCCAATGTAAGGTGGTTGATATCAATTTCATTTTCATGTCTATATATGTGATTCCCATATATTCAGTGTTTTATGGCTTATTCACCTTGCATAATACCTTCATTTTTTTTCTAGTGTTGTTTGTCTTTTTTATTGATTATTTTGTAACTGTAGGTTATGGAGCAAGTTGAAATTGAGTATATTCCTGAAAAAGCAGAACTTGAGTTTAACTTGGATGATGAATTCAGGAAAGTGTTTGAGAAATTTACTTTTAGAGAATCTGCTGTTTCTGAGGTAAAACGCAGCCACATATGAAGAATTGAAGATTATAATCACTTCTTTTTTCGTTTGATCTTAGTCTCTGACCTCATCTTATTAATTTCATGTATTCAGGAGAATGATAAGAGTGAAGGGACTGCTGTCAATGCTGTATCAAACAAAAAAGCTAGTTCAGACTCGGAGGAAGAAGAACAAGAAGACCAACAAAAGGAGAAAGGTGGTATCTCTAACAAAAAGAAAAAGGTTATACCTTTCTGCTTATGGATTCATTTTGCAGTCATGCTTTCCTTGTCATTGATAGTTTTATTCTAAGCTATTTCCTTGCTTGCACATCTGATTATAGCTTCAGCGCCGGATGAAGATTGCTGAACTTAAGCAGATTAGTTCAAGGCCAGATGTAGTTGAGGTAACTTTGTTTGTGTTCCTTATGTTAGGCTGATTTTACTTTATCTTGGCCAACCTTCACTATTCAGTATAGTAAAATTTGTTTATAATTTTCTCTTTGGAGCTCTTTTCACAAGTGGATTGCCATATGTTGGATGCCCACATTGAAGCAAGTTCTGCTGTCTATATGTGTTTTGGGGTGGGATACGATACAAATGAAATTAACCTACTAAACGCACAAATAACTAGGGCAGTTATTAGTTATTACAGTTTTGAACTGGAGTAATTACACTATAAAAACTGAGAGTAAAGTAATAATAATTACTCTATTTAAAATTGTAGAGTAATAATAGTTACTTTAGTGTTAGCATAATTACTGTAGTTATTTGTATGTTTAGCATGTTAAATCTATTTGTATTTGATCCTATTGATTAAATATTATGTTTCCCTCTGTTCTCTGTATCTTCTCCTTTCATTTGATAACTTCTGCTTGTGACCAGCTCTGTGATTCAGTGATTCATTTACATTGCTTTCAGGTTTGGGATGCCACCTCAGCTGATCCTAAACTGCTGGTTTTCCTCAAATCATATCGTAACACTGTTCCAGTGCCAAGACATTGGTGTCAAAAAAGGAAATTTTTACAGGTGAGTCACCAGATGAGAAGCAGTTATTGTGGGACAAATGTGTTGCATTAATGGGTGTATATATTGAATTTCAATGAGAGCAAATACTTGCAAATTAGACATAAATGATAAAACAAGGGTTGCAGGGAAGTGGGTGATAAAAGAATAGTTGATGAGGTTTGTCTTATATGTATATATGTGGTTATTGCAGGGCACCCACTGAAACAATCTTGGAGCCTGGACATGTAGGTGTTTTTACAAATGGCACTTATGATTTTTTAATGGTTTTTCTTTTTATGTAATTGCTAATGGGGGCTGGGATATGAGAACTTGTATGATTCTTCAAGTTACAAAAAAGAACAATATGTTGGATAACGGACGTTGCATGTAGCGTGCTACATCCTTAGATGCTTTATTTGTGAAATCTGGATGCTGATTATTGGTTTTGTATTTTCAGATACTTTTGCACTGCATAGTGCACAAGCTTTATACAAGATATTACACATACGAACTGTAGCCTGTTTGGGTTTTACCCTTTAGCATTGTCATAGATATTCTTAGTGTCCTAATTCAAGTGTGGGATTGTCTTATCTATTTCTGTGGCCTGTGCGGATTGACATGAATCTCATCTAGTTTTGAAATTATGCGTGACAGGGGAAGCGGGGTATAGAGAAGCAGCCATTTCAGCTCCCTGACTTTATTGCTGCCACAGGAATCCAGAAAATTAGACAGGTTAGCTTAGAATTTTTGGTTTCTGTCTTGTGTATAGCAAGTTCTGTTCCTATTTAGTATTTTAGTTACCAAAGTTTTCTCTAGCCTAACTTGTTCTTGCTTTCTCATCGCTTATAAAGATTAGAGCTGTGGATTTTGTTATTCAAGTACTATTTGCTCTTACAAAAAAAAAAAAAAAAAAAAAAAAACCCTCGAGCCTTATAAATTGATGGGTATGCTATAGATGCAAATTCTTTATCTAAACCACATCACTAGTAGAGTTGTAGCTGGCACTTTATCTGTGAGCACAGGAAGAAAAAAGCAATGAAAAAAATAAAGGAGCAATAATCCTGTTTGTTTTAACTTTTGAGAAGTTAGATATTTTCTGTTATCTGCTTCTGAGAAGTGTTTGTTTTTGAGGATAATATTGTAGACTTGTAGTTAATGTGAGGACGAGGGGGAAAAATACATATGGGGAAACAGATTTCACTAGAAGAGAGAAAAAAAAATTAAGGCTTAACTAATTGTGTGTCACTGTGTCCGTGCCTTTGATATTTTTCTTTCCTATAGTTTATAGTTATTTAATAAAAAAAATATACTGGAAAGTAGAAAGCTGTGTTTAGTGTTTACTTTCTAAAACAAGCAAATTTGAATAATTGAACCATACTTGATGATAATAATAGTAATACGAAATATGTGATCAAGTGATTAGTATTTATTGAACTAAATCATATAGTCTGCCCAGCTGTCTATAGATCAACAGAGTGATATCTGTAATCCACATAACATTAGAGCATTCGAGTTTCATGACATCCTTTAATTTTTTTTTCCTGTTTTTTGCAGGCTTATATCGAGAAGGAGGATAATAAGAAGCTTAAACAGAAGCAGCGTGAGCGAATGCAGCCAAAAATGGGGAAGATGGATATCGATTATCAGGTCTGATAACTTAAATCTTCTGTATAATAGAGAATTGTTTAATACTGCTATGTTTGTGGTATCGTGGAAATGGTATTCTTGCGGGCACCTTTTCTCTCTTTCTATTTCACTTCTGCATCTGTGTCTGACATGGTCTTGAACTTAATTATGCAGGTACTCCATGATGCCTTTTTCAAGTACCAGACTAAACCCAAGCTAACATCGCATGGTGATCTTTATCATGAAGGGAAAGAGTTTGAGGTAACATTCCTTTTTATCTTGACTATGTTGAGAAACTCTTAGAATTTTTTTGGGCAACAAATGCTACCTACCTTAAGTTGTTTATGCAATTCATGATGAAATGGCTGTCTATAATTGGATCTATTTTGGTTTACACAGGTAAAACTTAGAGAGATGAAGCCCGGTACCTTATCACATGAACTAAAAGAAGCATTAGGAATGCCAGAAGGTGCCCCTCCCCCATGGCTTATTAATATGCAGGTGGATGCCTCAAAAAGGAAGACAAACATGATGTCTTATTTTCTTTTCATAATACTATTTATGTGTTTGAGCCATAGTCACAGGAAACGCTATATCACCTACGATCTGCGTTCCCGATTCGGTGTACCGGAAACGGGTACAGAGTCGTTCCGGATCGTTAAAATTGACCGTTCCCGATTCTCAAGAATTTCGACCTAATTCCAACCGGTACGCGTTTCCAATTGTTTGGGTATGCAATTGGAAACACTAAGAAACACGTACCTGAATCTGAAAGGGGAACTCCGGCGGAAATTCCGACGCTGTTGGTGCATTTTAGGGTTAAAATAAGTTTAGGTTTTTAACATTTAACCCCTTCATTTTTCACTACTTTACATTTAATCTCTAAACTTGTAAAATTTTACATAAAAAGTGTAAAATTAATTTGGACATTTAACATTTTACCCCCTTTATCTTTACTAGTTTACATGTAAAATGTTTCGTATATAATACGATGTACCAGATTATATGGTACACCGTACCATGTACCGGATTGGCGTTCCGAATGAGCCTACCCCCCTCGTACCGAATTTTACATATGCACGACTCGCGTACCAGTTTTCGTACCGCGTACCGCAACGTACCGCGTTCCATGTGACTATGGTTTGAGCTTTGTTAGTCTGATGAATGACGACTTTAATTTGTAGAGATATGGTCCCCCACCTTCCTATCCACATTTAAAGATTCCGGGACTGAATGCTCCTATTCCACACGGGGCTAGCTTTGGTTATCATCCTGGAGGTTGGGGCAAGCCACCTGTTGATGAGGTAGGTATTCTATTTAATGCCGTCTGTTTTTATCTATTTTGTTTTGTGTCATCTTGCTATCTTGATCTCTTACACGTCTTCTATTTCTTGAAGTTTGGACGCCCGGTCTATGGAGATGTGTTTGGACAACAAGAGGAACCACCCAACTATGAGGTATTTGCTTGTTAACTTGCGTTTTGAAACTTAAATTCTAGTAGAGGTGGCAATTTTGTCCCATTTACCTATAATGGGTGGATTTGTGCTTTGTTTATATCTCTAACACGTTGAGCTAACAGATCTAACTATATAGGGGATAGGTAAAATGGTTTAACTAGTTGAAACGTGATGGCCATCCGGAGTTTGTTTAAATGCATAAAGCCTCCTACATCATTTAATCAAAAGAATAAGGAAATTAGAATATCATAACTATAATATCGTTTCTGTAATATAAAAGTGTTTACTGGTTCAGCCCAACTCAAAGCCTTTAGCTTGCATTAAAGTTTACTGTTTAAACCGGAATATGTCTTAATTGACCGGTTACCTAACCCTGCCTGATTTTATACTTATATTTTCTGGCTTAGATAAACTTGTTTTGAATGGTGATTTTGTGATTTTAGGTAATCAGGATCTACTCTCTTTAGCTTAGTCTTTGCAATTTCTAAAATCTGCTTATAATGCTAAAACATATAATTAGTTACAGATCTTTTCTACTATATGTTTATTATGCTAAACATGTGTATTACCTCGTTAAATGTACTTCAGGAAGAGCCAGTTGATAAGAGTAAGCACTGGGGTGATCTAGAGGAAGAAGAGGAGGAAGAAGAAGAAGAGGAAGAGGAATTGGAAGAGCAGTACGAGGAAGAGGAATTGGAGGATGGAATCCAATCTGTTGATAGCCTCTCAAGGTTTGATCCAAAACACATTTCTCCAAAATTTTATATTTCTTTTATCAACAATTATCATCAATTACGGTTACATAACACATGTTATTTCGATATTGATAGTCTCTCAAGGTTTGTTCCGAAACACATTTTTTCTAAAGTTTTATAAACAATTATTTTGTTATTATGATGGACTTATATAATGATTACATACCTCAAGTTATTTCAACAATATATATTTTTTTTGAACAAAATGATCTATTACAAAATACAATTTGGGCTACTTCGATACAATTGACCCATATGTTTTTAGTTTTACATGTTTAACCTCTTGAAGAACAATAATATTATGAAGTAACCAAATGATAAATAAACGCGGGTCTAAATTTTCTACACTTAAGCATGTTTTTCTTCTTGATAAAAATTGGCATTTCATTCACTTTGTTGACCACTATTCAGCACTCCAACTGGCGTAGAGACCCCAGATGTGATTGACCTTCGCAAGCAACAGAGGAAGGAACCTGAGAAACCACTTTACCAAGTGAGTCTTCCATGACTTTTTTCTCCATTTAAGAATTTCTCTCTTATTTATACCATTAACTTTTTCCACTCATCTAATTCTTATATTGGTATAGGTGTTGGAAGAACAAGAAGAGAAGATAGCTCCTGGAACTTTATTGGGAACAACACATACGTATGCATTCAACTTCCCTACCATTTTTCTGAACTATTTTGTTAAAGAAAGACTCAAAATATAACGGGATTTTTATTCCTTTTTTTTGTGGTGACAGCTATGTGATAGGTGGTGCCCCGCAAGACAAGCCATCTGCTAAAAGGGTACGTATATTAATAAGCCTGACAAAACGGGTTTTTGGCTGAAATGGGCCAGGGTTGAAACGGGTCAATATAGAAAAAGAAGCATCAAAACATTGGAGGTTGCTGCCCCATTTGGAGCTGTTCTAAGTTAGATAGTTTAATAGGGGTGACCCGTTGAAATATAGTAAAATACCAATCTGTTTTGATGATACTTGGACATATGAAGAACAGCAATAATTCAAATCCTTTCTGGTTGACAGGTTGATTTACTTAGAGGTCAGAAAACAGATCGGGTTGACGTCTCATTGCAGCCTGAAGAGTTGGAACTCATGGAGAACGTTTTGCCATCCAAGTGAGTGTTGCCACGCTACCGTTTTTAAAATCATATTAAAGAAAAAACCCGGTGTTTAGTTATTTTTTATCGCTATGATCCTTTTTAGATATGAGGAGGCCCGTGAGGAAGAGAAGCGCCTTAGCCAACGGGAGGACTTCAGTGACATGGTTGCCGAGGTATGTGTTATCATATTTTTACATTTTTTTATTTAAAAAATATTTAGTTTTAGAAAATGATAATCAAAACTTAACTCTGCTGGGATTACTGTGTTTGCAGAATGAAAAGAAGAGGAAGCGAAAGATGCAAGAGAAAGATAGCAAGTCGAAGAAAAAGGATTTTAAGTTTTAGAAAGCTCGTTTTCCCCTTGGATTGTAAAAGATGTGTCGAGTATAATGTGTGGATCATAAATGCGCTTGCTGCTCGAAACGTGTTAAGAAAACAAAGATGCTCTAGATCTGCATAAACTTCTACTACTTAATATCCCATCAGTTAGTTTTTGGGGCTCTTGAGTTTGCTTTTAAAACGATTAGGCAATCAGATTACGCGTTTTTGTTTTCAGTTTCATTGAGCGGGATAAAGGAAAGATTATATAGTTGAATACAAGCGGGAGCAACATTTCTATCTTCCAAATTAGAGGAAAGTTTGCTCAGGTACTATACTCTCTTTTACCCTATAAATGAATGAATTATACTACTATACTATACTAGATACGTTTTTTTTTTCATCTTTTATATCAAGGTGGTTAAGGTTTTTGTTTAGTAGATAATGTAGACAGGCGAAGCCTAACCGTATACAAAGCGGTTAGAGGAAAGTTCGCTCACATCCTTTGCTCTTGGGGCGCATCAAACATAGTGTTGCAGACAGGCAAAGCCTAACTGTATAGATCTGCTAGATAATACCGAGATTAATAATGGTGTGAGACAATAGATAATCAGTATTAAAACACAAACCCATCCTCTTTAATCGTTTGAAATTTTCTGTTCTGATCTACCCAACCGAATAAACTTATGACAAAAAAAAAATAACACATTGATCATCACATAACTTCACAAATGAATCACATCCTCAACGCTAAGTTCAAAATCGAAAGAGACCACATGACAAATAATCTACACCCATATAAGAAAGCTAACAACTTATAGAATTTGTGAGAATGATTAGTTGAATGCTCCCATTCTAATGCCGGTATCTCTGGTAGGGATGACACCTTCATCAGATTTGGAGTAGAAAACATAATAAAGCTCCGAGACTATGCCAGTGAAAACCACAAAAGCGGCACCAGCACCAAACACGCCTTTCCTCAGGGTCTCACATGAAGGAGGGTTAGCCGAGAGCACGGCCCTATACTTTGTGTGATATGCATTTCTAACTGAACCCGCAAGCAAGCATGCCTCAGCAATAATGAATGTCACCCTAATGAAATAAAAAGAATAATTAGTGTTGGTTATGGAGATATGTTGGGAAATGGTCAATTTTAGAGGTGGCAAAACAAGCAAGTCAGGCGGTCTGGGTATGACTTGTTTGACCAAAAAGTCAAAGCATACAGGTAAGGTCAAGAGTGTAACTAGCTTACCAGCAGGTGATGAATAAGAAGACGGCTAATGCCCTTGAACGACCAGGGCTCAGGGCTCGTCCACAACACATGCAACGGGTTGCAAGCATTACAAGGATTTGGCTCACAAGAAGGAACAATAGTGCACCCACACCCATTCCAGTTGCTATATCAGATTCATAAACACAATATCTTGAATTCGCATCTTGAGCAATCCGAGCCTGTAGCACAATTGAAAAAAATTAAAATCAAATTGAAAAAAAAAAAAACTAAAAAGTCAAATGGATTTTTGAAGAGTTTATGATGACTGCACTAATCTACAAAACCTAAATTACAAATAAAAATTCAAGTAATAGATTTTGAATGTCAAGAGAGTCCACCTGGCTACCTAGCAAATCGATAATCATTGGTAACCGACAAGTGGTGAGATAGACTATAGTAGTAACAGCGTAGCACGGAGCCCCTCGGAAGTACATGTAAACTACCCTAAAAAATCTATATGCCTAGACCACGCCAAGTCAAAACTAAGTCTAAGGCAACCTGACGTGTAGGAAAAACTAAGACCCAAAGAAAAAGCTAAGACAAATCAATACGTTTCACTAAAGTTCCAAAACCTTTATCCGACGTCTCCAAGAACCCCTATCCCCAATCATGTCCCCAGAGAGGTGCACATGTAGTGGGAAGGAATATTGATATATCATTTGTGAGACAAGCATACGCTTTATGTTCGACGTCAACAAGTCAAATAAACCGGTTTCCAACTTCAAATTGATGTAAAGAAAGATTATATCCGTTTTCAAAAATGCATTCTTTAAATTTGAAAATTTTAATTCGCTTATCAAATTTAATGGTGGACGACGTCCAATACTAATCAAATTTTAAGCAGAGAACTACGAAAACCGCGTAATTACTTCATTCTAGTTCTTCCTATTTGACCCGAAACCGATCGATCTAGTCATGAGCAGGTTGAAGAGAGCCACACTTGTGTAAAATGTGTGACATAAGTGTGAATATGTGATACATAAGACGGTTATGTGACCCACAAAATCTTGTAAGCATTATGTACAAGTCACACAAATCAGAATTTAACTTCCAAAATGACAAGCTTAAAATCAAGGCGAAAAATCGCACAAACTAATCAATAAACATCAAGCTAAAACACATCAAGGCATCACTGCAGAATTTAATCTTGAATCTTAACACCAAATCTTCCAACTAATAACAACTCAAACCAAAGAATTAAGCAACATTAACACAAAATATCCACCAAGAAACCTTAAATTAATCAACTTTATGATGAATTAAGCAAATCTTCCAACTAATAGCAGCTTAAACAAAGAATTAAGCAAAATTACCACCAAACATCCTCCAAGAAACATTAAATTAACCAACTTTATGATAAATCCAACAATACCCATATCAGATCAAACAAAACACACAATAATAATCATGAAAATAAAGTTGGGTATGCTTAAAAAAAAGAAAAAAAGTTAAAAGAACTCACAGAAGCTCTTCTTTGCTCAGCAGCAACAGCAAGTGCAAAAGCAACAAGATCAAAGACAAACACAACAAGCAGGAGCAATGTGGAAGCCATGTCAATCAAAGAATAACAATCAAATGGGGTTGGTTACTTAGCAGATAATCAAATAAAGATGGGTTTGTTAAAAAAGTGGCTTCTTTATTATTAAGAAAGTGGCGTGAATCCTTCATCACTTTTCTTTCCCTTTTTCTTCCCCTCACGCATCTTTTGGCGGTGGATTTGAAATTGGGGTGAAATTGTTTTTGAGCAATATTTTTTAAGGAGTAAAAAAAAAAAAAATCAATACATTTTTCACGTGTTTCACACACGTTAAGCGAGTTTTCATTCTGTTTTTTTCTAAGGCCTTGTGTAGTGGTGATGGTATAGCGCCGTTGTGGCCTCTATAGCGCCGGAGAACACCGCCCCCCCGGCCCTATAGGACGTTTTAGGTGGTTGGGGTTATATGGGTAGGGGCATTTTGAGGTTTGAAATGGTGATGATTGTTGTTGTTGACCGTTGTGAAACGGTAAATAAATTAAATTTTTGTTTTTTTTTTTTTTTAAACAAAATCTCTATATATATAACATACCACAAACCATTCACACCACACCACAAACCATTCACACCACAATACAAACCATTCCAACCAAATACAAACCCAAAACCAAACCAATGACAGCGTGGACGAACCAAGATCAACTCGAGTTGGTGAGGGCGTGGGTCAACACCAAGGAAAATCCGCCGAACAATAGGCGACAATTTTGGCGCAATGTATTGGAGGAGTACAACCGAATTACCGATACGGACCACCGCACGGTCGACCAGATCTACGCTAAGTTTAGTACCATACAAAATAACTGTACGCGTTGGCAAACGGTCTATCAAGCGACGGTGCAGGCGCACCCTGACGTTAGGCAACATATGGCAATTCAACTAACACACGACGCTTATCGTGAACGTTACGGCACCGACTTCACCGTCACCAATCTGCTGTCCTGGACTATGATGCGTTTTGATTTTGTTTAGTGTTTTAAGGTTTTAATGTTTTAATGTTTAATAATGTGTAATGTTTAATTTTATGTTTTATGTTTAATGTTGTATTTGTAATGTTTAAGGTTTTAATGTTTAATGTTTGAATGAAATTTTATCTTTTTGCAGATAAACAGGTGCATTTTCAAAATGTGTACACTAAAAATACATTACTTATTAAAACATACAATCCTAAATTACTTATTAAAACAGAGTTCCTAAATTACTTATTACAAACAGAGTTCCTAATCCTAAACTACTTATTAAAACGTTACATAAACACATTACATAAACACATAACATATTCCTAAATTACTTAATTAAACACATAATATAAGCCTAAAAGTTCCAGTCCTCGAATGAGTAGTACTCGGGGGATAGGGAACGTGAGCTGTCCCGTCCATCAGACCTCGCATCCGATGGGAAGTAGTAGTTCTCACGAGGAGGGGATGGCATGCTCCAGAGGCGCTCCTGCTCCTCAATTTCCCTGAGGGCTTCCAAGTCCTCAGGGGTTGGGTCCCCATATTCACGGGGTGGGGTGGTCTGGTGGTGGTGGGTGGGGGTATTATGGGGGGTGGGGGTAGGTTGGTGGTAGGGGGTGGGGGTATTCTGGGGGGTGGGGATAAGGTGGTGGTAGGGGGTAGTCTGGTTGGTGGGGATAGGTTGCTGGTAGGGGGTAGGAGGAGGAGGGGTGAAGGTTGGTGGTGCCGACAACATCAGTCGGTCCACCTGATAAGTAGCCATGGTATACTCCGCGGCCCAAACCCATTCTTCATCCGTCCAGGGATCATCCTTCCATGGATCATCCTCTTCAGGATGAGTTGATGGTGCCACAGCAGGAGGAGGAGGGGGATTTAGCCAATGTTGAGGAGGAGGAGGAGGAGGTTGTGGAGGAGGATGAGTTGGTAGTCTTCGGGACGGGCCTCGTCCCCGGACCCGTCGAGCGTACCGCCGGACATTAGAAGGTCCGGCAGCTCCTGCTTGAAAACCGCCAGTGTTATTCATTGTGTTTGATGAGGAAAGGATGAGGAAGATGGAAGAGGTGTGACTGATATTTGGGAGGAGGGGGGGGTATTTATAGGTGTGACTGAGATTTGGTGGGGGGGGGGGGGGGAAGTTTGAAATTCAAACTTTGAAATTTAAACGTTTGGGGGGAAACCGTTTGAAATTCAAACGTTTTGGAACAGTAACCGTTTGAAATTCAAATTTTTTTTTAAATATTAGTTTTTAAAATTAAATATTTTTTTATTATTTTATTAATTTAATAAACTTTCAGTTTAAATTTTTATTTTTATTATTATTTTTATATTTAATGAAATATTATTAAGTATTTAATATTCTTTATTTAAATAAAAAACAATAATTAACCAATCATTACCAATCATTTATAACCCCCCTCATAACCCCCTTCCCACTACACACTCTTTTTCCACAACCCCCACATAACCCAACTTCTATTACTTTTTAATATTTTAATACTACAACCCCCTCATAACCCCCCACCACTACACATGATCTAAAATGATGGCTAAGGATAAAACGCTCCGTTTCCAACTTTACTTGAGGAGGGAAAAAAATGAAAAGAGCGGAAGAAAAGGAAAAGAAATGATAAATATTATTTCCTTTCGTTTTCTTCAAAATCCGAAGGAAAACTAAACTAAAGGATTTTGTCTAGTTTTTTTTTTCCATTTCTTTCTTTTCCTTTCTTAAATGAAACTCGGGAATACAACATGTTTTGTTTTCCACTCTTTTCCTTCCTTAAATGAAACTCGGGAACACAAGAAAGTTTTCATTTCCTTCCAAATACTTTCTTTTCTCTTGTTAAGTGAACTCGGGAACACAATGAAAATGTATGATAAATGTAGGGTTAACATATATAAACTGATAGTCAAAAAACCTGAAACCAAACAAAAAATAATCGAAACCGACATAACCACCGGTTACGGTTAAGATATGGCCAAAACCGAATCATGCGGTTACAGTTTCGATTTGCCCTTTTTCCATAGCCGAAATAACCAAAACCGAACCGATAGTTATATATTAATGTGTTTTTCAAGTATCCATGTATTTGAAACATATTTGCATGCATTTCCTGTGTATTTCATGTATTTTTCATGTATCTTCATGTAATTGTATGCTTTAAAAAGGTTCAGAACACTTGACTAACTATTTTACGTTTATCATTATGCATAAGTTTTATTTTTGTAATTAGCCAAACGAAACCAAAACCGAACTTAAGTTATCGGTTTCTGTTATGTAAAAACCGAACCAACATTTGCTCACCCTTGGATATATGTAGGATAAATTTTGATACGTGTAGACAAAAATTCGAAACGTATAGGATAAAGTGTTTTTGACTAATTAATTAGCGAGAGAATTATTTTTTTAACGACGTAAATTCTATGATATATAGAAGTTTATGTTAAAGTTGCACCACCTTTCCCAATTTAAACTTTGATATCTTGATCTCCCCTTGATCCATAAGAATTTGCTTTTTTTTTCATCCCTCGTTCTATTTCCTGAAATGTAGCACTCATTAAATTCCTTCTTGTTCCTTGATTTCCAAATCTGTCAAAAGGTAGCAAAACAGATCACCTCTACCACTTTCTTCCATTCTTTCGACCCGTCAAGCGATTCAACTCAAGCCAATGATTCACTGCACATGTTAAACGAAAGGACGACTGAGATCTTTATCCACACTAAAACTATCCACCACACGCTTTTTGTCGATATACACTTAACTGGGAGATGGTTCGTCGATTCTACCTGAATACCGCACATGGGACATAACTAGCTCTAAATTGCGACTCCCCGCCTAGCTAGCTCCATCCTTTTCGAAATCAAGCTGAGCTATGCTCTCCAACAACACAAAAAAAAATTCCCTTACCTTAGGTGGTGCCCAACGGTTCCAGAACGACAACTTAACATCATTCCTAGTCAGGGGCACCTTTAGAATATCTTCTGTAATCCCTGCCATCGAGAAACCTTCATCATCTTGCGACTTCCACTTCCACACGCCTGACCCATTGCTATAATTAACCTGGTTTAGTTCTTTCCATTCCCAAGCCCATTGGTAACCACATTCCAGCCTCGATACACAATCTTGCACCTTGTTTTTTTTTTTTGAAATAGGACACAAATCCAGGAATCAGTCTTTTAGAGGTTCATTGCGCAGCCAAATGTCAATCCAGAATTGAACATTACTTCCTTCCCCACAATAGCCATTGAGTTCTTTTTTAAGTCCAAATTCATGGCAACAATATTTTTTCCGCCCGACTATGTCCTTTCAAACACCACTACATTTTATCTTTAACCAGAGAAACTGCACTGATATTTGACTATGTTGGATGGAGCGCACAAACCTAGCCCAAGACGATACCGATGGGATTTAGGGAACACACATCTTTATATTTATTGCCATCATTATGTTCGGTTAAGTAGTTTTTATTATGTTAACATCTTGGGCTTATGTCTCTTTCTGTTAATTTGTACTTAAATTGTACGTTTGTTATTAAACGTTAAGTGTTAGACTATCTCCAACGCTAGAGGCGTCCTTATACGTCCTTAGTTTCTACATCATATTCTTACAAATCCTTCAAAACCTTTATTTCATCTCCAACCCTACAAATAACCTTACTCTCATGAATTTCCACCTCATCACCTACTCACTACACACAATATTTAAATAAAAGATTTATTTTTGGGAAAATCACCAAAATAGCCCGTTGACCGTGTGATTTGCCAAAATGGCCCTCTCCCGTCTATTTGGAGAGACGGGTCACGGCTCCCAACGAGCCTGAACCGTCTCCGGAGAGCCTTTAGTTTACAACCAATAATAAACCAACACGTGGCGTCTCTGATCCCGAGGACTGTCAGCCGTCTCCCGAGACGGGTCACATTTCCCCATGAGGGCTCGGCCTCGGTTCAACTTATGAGTCCCGAGACGATTCACATTTCCCCAGCCGCCTCCCGAGACCTCTCCGGAGACGTCTCGGGTCTCTTCGTCTCCGGTGAGTCCCGATGACTTGTCCGACGGTTCAGTTGTCCACCTCATATACCATTCTCCGTCCCAATCTCCGCCTCATTCCCCGTCCAACTTTCCACTACCACTAACACTATCACTACCACCAGTGTCTCATTCATTCAAAGGTAAATCGCACCCCAACGATGGACTGAGGAACAAGAAATTGCACTAGTTTCAGCGTGGAAACATGTCGAGGAAAGCCCACACCAAACAAACAAGTGGTACCGAATCTTGCATGAATACAATCGGTTGGTGGGAGGCCCAGACCGAACCATCGACTCTCTTAGCCGTAAGTGGACCGACTTGAACACGAAGTGTCAGATCTTCAACGGGTACCACAATCGGACACTTGAAGTAGTACCTTCAGACATGCCCGAAGACGCGGCCATCAGATATACAAAAAAAACAGTATCAATCCAAGGAGCACAAAGAATTCAAACATGTGTCTGCTTGACAAATGATGAGGGACCGTCTTAATGCGTAGCTTATATAACTTTTGTAATCCAATTAATCTTATGTTTATGTTTTTTATTAATCCAATGAATCTTATGTTTATTTGTGTTTTTGTAATATTACAAATATTACAACAATCTTGATTATCAAAACACGACAAATATTACAAAAACTATACTATTACACCAACAATAAACAAACTCGTTGCACACGTCGTCCACCGAGACGTATCCGTTCCACACGTCGACCACATAACGTAGTTAGCAGTAGGGGACGCCGACAAGTTCCAACGACGGACGTAGGGTTGATTGGATATTACTTCCCAAATTTACTTGCTTTGAACTTTGTTTGAATGGTGTATGTGCTTTACATAGACAAAGAACCGAACTTGCAAATAAAGTAGACCACCACATCATCGAGGCATTCTACACGGGTTAACCCACGCGCAGATGCAACAACAATCCAAGTAGCTGTACGCAGATGTAACAACAATCCAAGTAATCGGAAAATATTTTCGTAAGCCGGTAGGCTTCGGTTGGAAAAGTAAAAAACGTCATTGATTGGAAAGATGAAAGGTTTGATGAAGGTTTAGTATAGATGATAGAGGGGGGGGGGGTACAAATTTTGTGAAGTGAATTTGGGTATTTATATACATTGGTGAGACGGTTCAGATGGTTCAGAGGCTAGCCGAAGACGGCTTGAGACGACAGTGAGACGTCTTAAGGGCCCACGGGAGACGACTCGACGGCTCTGACACGTCTCGGGAGACGGCTGACAGTCCTCGGG
The DNA here is from genome assembly GCA_032199755.1 of Ambrosia artemisiifolia. Taxonomy (NCBI): domain Eukaryota; kingdom Viridiplantae; phylum Streptophyta; class Magnoliopsida; order Asterales; family Asteraceae; genus Ambrosia; species Ambrosia artemisiifolia. The sequence continues at coordinate 17,080,215 of CM063519.1, forward strand.
ATCAGAGACGCCACGTGTTGGTTTATTATTGGTTGTAAACTAAAGGCTCTCCGGAGACGATTCAGGCTCGTTGGGAGCCGTGACCCGTCTCTCCAAAGAGACGGGAGAGGGCCATTTTGGCAAATCACTCGGTCAACGGGCTATTTTGGTGATTTTCCCTTTATTTTTTATAGATTGGCCCACCTTATCACTAAAACCAATACAAACTCTCATCCATAAGTAAGGATTTCATTACTAAGGGCCTCAAATGGCACAATTGCTCCAATGGTAAGGGCTAGAAAGGGCATGATGGTTAAGGATGCATTGGAGAGAGTCTTAAAGATTATATCTTTTTCGTTCATGATATAACCTGATCGAAGCTGGGAGCATCAACGACATGGACACATAAAAAATCTTGCACACATAAAACCCACTGCAATACGCGGGTTAATTACCTACTAGTCATATATAATGTATTGCTCAAGATGGTTAATCTAAAAGATATTGTAAATTAGGATTACACTCATTTAACTTTTAACTTATTAGGAATCTGTCTCATTATGGTGTGGTTAATGTCTCTATGTATTATGTACATCGATGTATATTGCTACTTTGGAATACATATCATTAAGACAACTATTATGAATAATTTAGTAGAAAGATACTTTAAAAGGTTCGAATACATTTAAAGATAAAATCTACATCAAAGTGGTGCAAGTGACTATTGTGTATAAAGATTCGAGTAGGAAGTACGTAATAAACTTAGTTTGGTGGGTTTCCATACATGAGACCACGACTATGTTAGATTACGTGCATAAGAAGTAACATTTCAATTTGATTATTAACTAATGGGTGAAATCCGCATGTTGCGACGAATGGGAACTCAGTCGGTTTCGGTGAATAGTAAATGAAAGAGAAAACCTAAAAAATAGGGTCACGCTCAGTTACTGAATTTTAATTAGATAATCAAAGGTGAAGAATATTTCTAAACTTGTTTTAAAAACATTAGTTAAATATAAGTTTCAAAATATAAGAAGAAAATTTAAAGGATATAATCATGTAATTGTCGATTTTGGTGCACTAGTTATAACAAACAAAAAAGAAAACCATAAAACTATAATCGTTTTATATTGAATTTTAGGCAACCATCTTTTTGCTATTGTTAACTAATCTTTTCGACGTTAGATTCTACTTTATGTTAGAACATTTTCGTGAATGCTATTCTGATCTAAATGGTCTTATTCAAAAGGGTTTCGAACCTGTGTCACTTAGATATCAAAAGCATTAACACATAAGCCAAACCAGTTGATCACTTGGTTGTTAATTAGTAAAAAAAAAAAAACGGAGAAACTAATATATCTTTTTGTCCTAGTCGGTTGCTTTTGATGTGAGAACCAATCGATGAAATTTAGGGTGAGATGGGTGGTCAATAAGATTACATTAGATTTCACAAATCCTAGAGTGTCACTTCACTTTATCCACAGTTAACCTAAAATATGTAAAATTTCATGGTTTAATCACCTTATTCAAACACAATAAAAAACAAACAGTTCTGTACAACCAAAATACCAGAATCAACCTCTCTATAGCCTATCACCCAACCCAACAGATCATCAATAGATGATCTGTGATTACACCCAAGACTAACCTAAAAAGATTGAATCTGGCTAACCTAGCTGTAAAGATTATAACGAGAGAAAACCCTAATCTGATGTACAGAGAGAAACTATCTAAACTGAGAAAGAGAAGAAGACCATCTCTTTTATAGATGGTCTGGCTACAACTCTCGAAAACATTGAACGATCAGGATTAAAGGAATAAAGAACAGATCAACGGGTGAAACACATTTGTGTTTGTTTCACCCGGATCGCCAGCTTGGCACTCCATCTGGGCTCACGAACTTGGACTGGACCTCCTCATCAGATTATAACTTGGGCTGACTATCTTCTGGACTTTATCTCTTAGTAGCCCACCAACACAAGTCCATTGATCATTTTATATGCAAAGTAAAAATAAACTTTATAAGAACAAAAATAATGAAACTAATATTTATAAAAGTGTAACTAAAAATATGTAACCATAGCTACATATTTTAACACCCCCCCTCACTTTTATTCCCAAATAAGTCTATCATTTTTAACCATTTGCATATAACAAAATGTTGTGATACTGAAAGTCCTTTTGTAAAGATGTCAGCAATTTGATTCAGCTGATTTAATACCAAGAGGTTTAACAATTCCTTTTGAAACCTTTTCTCTCAGAAAAATAAATCGATTTCAAAATGTTTGGTTTTCTCATGTAGAACAGGATTTGTTGCAATAGACACTGCAGCAGTATTATCACAGTATAAAGATACAGGAATTGTTACCTGAATGTGCAGTTCATTAAGTAAATTCATTAACCAGAGAATTTCACATGTCGCAGTACACATGGCTCGATATTCAGCTTCAGCTGTAGATCGAGATATAGTTGACTGCTTTTTACTCTTCCAAGTTATCAAACTATTTCCTAGAAACACACAATAACCTGTCACAGACTTCCTAGATACCAAACACTTGGCCCAGTCTGAATCAGCATAAGCTGTTAAGTTAAACTCAGTGCTTTTCTTAAAACTTATGCCATTTCCAGGGGACCCTTTTAAATATCTCAACACCCTCATAGTAATCTGAAAATGAGCCCTAGTTGGCTTATGCATGTATTGACTCAACACATGAACAGAATATGCTATATCAGGCCTAGTGTGAGATAAATAGATTAGTTTACCAACTAATCTTTGGTATCCAATAATATCTGTCAAGTTTTTACTTTCTTTAGTACATAATGATGTCATAAGATAGTTTGCCTCTAATGGACTGTTAGCAGGTTTGCATCCTGACATGCCATACTCTACTAACAGCTCCATACAATATTTTCTCTGAGTCAACACTAACTCATCATTTGTACTCACCACTTCTATTCCTAAGAAATACTTTAACTGACCCAAATCTTTTATTTGAAACTTGGTTTGTAAAAACATTTTAACATGTTCAATTTCCTTTTTACAATTACCAGTAACAATTATATCATCTACATATACTAACAATACAACCATAACAGACCCTTTGTTCTTAATAAACATAGAATAATCACAAACACTTTGAATGAAACCATCTTCAAGTAAAACACCAACTAATTTTGCATTCCACATTCTAGGAGCCTGCTTAAGGCCATACAAAGACCTTTTTAACTTACAAACTCTAGTATCAGAATTAGAAAAATATCCTTCAGGTAATTTCATATATACATCTTCAACTAAATCACCATATAAGAATGCATTATTGACATCTAATTGAAATAATGGCTAACTATTCTGTACAGCCATAGCCACAACAACTCTAATAGTGACCATTTTCACAACAGGTGAAAATGTCTCATCAAAATCTATTCCTTCCCTTTGACTAAAACCCTTGGCTACTAGCCGGGCTTTATATCTATCTATTTCACCTGAGGCCTTATACTTGATTTTGTAGACCCATTTACACCCTATGGGTTTCCTTCCATTAGGAAGGTCTACAATATCCCAAGTATTATTTCTCATTAAGGCCTCAATTTCATCATTCATTGCATTGATCCAATTCTGATCATTGCAAGCTTGATGATAATATTTAGGTTCTATAGACTTATTTAAAACAGAAGTAAAACAGAAATTTTCAGTAGACAAATTTGAGTAGTTAACAAATTTTTCTAATCCATACTTCACTTTTCCCTCTACTATATAGTCATCTAATCTTTTTGGAAGAACAGAATTCCTAGTAGACCTCCTCACAACACTAGGTACATTCTGAGGTGTTTCCTGTCCCTCAGAATTAGGATTAGTTTCATTGTCATATTGCTCACCCTCAGCCCTGCCTAACTCAGTCCTAATTCTACTTGGTTGCTGACTGCTACCAGTCTCAGCATCCTCAAAAGCAGTCTCAGGACCCTGAGTTGGATGCTGAGACCCATGAGCTTCTGACTCTAAGTTGTCTATTACCCCCTTATCATCATTGGGAACACCCAGATTACCTGAGTGTTGTGTATCAGTACTATCAAATAAATAAAAAAAGTTTGTATTATTAATATTCTCATAATTTTTAGAATCAAAGTTTTTGGTTATATGACTTTCTTTAAAAGGAAAGATTGATTCATAAAACCTAACATCTCTAGAAAACATAACCTGTTTTTTATCAAGATTCCACAACTTATATCCTTTTCTTTCATTTGAATACCCAATTAACACACACTTTTCAGCATGACTTTCAAACTTATCAAAATTATTTAATACAGTACTGTAACACAAACACCCAAACACTCTAAGTCTTTCTAAAGGGGGTTTATATCCATACATTAACTCAAATGGTGTCCTACCTTTTAACACAGAAGAGGGAGTCCTGTTTATCAGAAAGACAGCAGTTAATACACATTCAGACCAAAATTTTAAAGGTAGACAACTTTGAAACAACAATGACCTAGCCACATTTAACAAATGTCTATGTTTTCTTTCAACTAGACCACTCTGTTGAGGTGTATATGGACATGAAGTTTGATGAAAAATTCCAAGTTTATTACAAAAACTCTTAAACTGAGTATTTACAAACTCAGTACCATTATCACTCCTGAAAATTTTAACTGTTCTTTTAAACTGATTTATTAAACATGTTGTAAAATGAACAATGTTATCAAAAACCTCAGTTTTAGACTTCATAAGATACACCCAAACAGCCCTAGTATAGTCATCAACTATGGTTAGAAAGTACCTAAAACCATCTCTACTAGTAACCCTATAGGGACCCCAAACATCTAAGTGAACAACATCCCCTAAACTAGAAGTCTTATGTTCACTGATTGGAAAAGGTTCCCTATGTTGTTTGGCTTTATGACAAGTCTCACAGGGGTTATCATTACTAACAGTTTTAATGTTTAACTCAGATTTTAGAACCTCTAAAACCTTATTAGAAGGGTGTCCTAATCTTGTATGCCACAAATCAGTCAATTCATTACTAGACACACTAGCACTAGACAAGACAGATGACTCACCACAAAAATATAGACCATCATGCTCATTACCAGTCACTAGAACCTTCTTGGTTAAAGAATCCTGAATGTAGCATTTAGAATCATCAAATGAAACAGTCATTTTACTATCTTTGGCAAGTTTGTTAACAGATAACAGATTTACACAGTAATCAGGGACAACAAACACATCATGAAGAGTAACATTATCATTTAATTTAACATCTCCAATTTTTGTTACCTTTGCAAAAGTACCATTTGGATGATTAACCTTTATGTTTAAATCTTTAACATCAATTTGGTTAATTAAGCCTTTATCACTCATTACCATATGTTGGTTTGCCCCTGAATCACAAATCCATCCTAATATTCTATACTTGTCTTTAAAACTAGCAAATGAAAAAATTCTTTTTGAATTTCCACAAAGACTTAAAGAACACCAAAACACATTATTCCTACCTGCTGCATTACAGCTGGTAGAAGGTTCCTCAGACTTCTTATTCAACAGACTCAGTAACTGAGCAACCTGTTCAGAAGTCAACATACTAGAGGAAACAGAGTTATTACTCTCAGCAGAAGCACTATTACTATTACCCACACCTTTCCTGTTTTGCCCAGATCTAGGCCTCATCCAACTAGGATAGCCTATGATCTCAAAACATTTATCTATGCTATGTCCAGTTTTATTACAGTGCACACATTTCAAATTCTGATTTGTACCTTTACCAGATTTCTTTTTATCAACAGATTGATTAGACTTAGCAAAAAACCCCATATTTTGACTTGGATCTTTTGAACTGGATATGCTAGAATTTCTATGAGATTCTTCTCTAGAAATTATAGCAAAGGCCTCCTTAACAATAGGTAGTGAGTCCCTTATCAACAAACTAGTTCTAACAGCCTGATAAGTATTATCAAGGCCCATCAGAAACTGCATTAGTTTAATCATACTATTAAAATCATTAAATTGTTTAGCAGCCTCACAGGTACAAGCAGGTAACTGCAGTATCTGATCAAGCTGATTCCACATAACATTTAACTTGTGATAGTATTCAGAAATAGAAGTTCCATTTTGACTAAAAGAATTAATTTGTTGATATAGATTGAACACTACAGACCCATCTACCATATTGTAGGTTTCCTTTAGTTCCTTCCAAACCTCTGAAGCTAACTTGGAATAGACTTGTCCCAAGTATAGCTCTTCAGAGATTGAATTAAGGATCCAGGTCAAGACAATGGAATTACATCTATTCCATTGTCTTTCTAATACAGGATCATCAGTTGGTTTTAAACAATCTCCATTAATAAATCCTAATTTGTTTTTAACTTGTAGTGCTAGTATCATAGCATTAGCACATACATTGTAATTGTCAGTTCCTTTAAGTTTTACATTAACAATAGTAAGGTTTGCTGAATCACTAGGATGTAGGTAAAGAGGGTCACTAGGGTCAAGTTTACCAACTAATGTGACAGAACTATTTACCATCCTATTCTCATCATCAGTATGAAAAGGATTATCACCATCAGCCATGTTTCAAGAATACACAATTAATCAAGAAACAAGTAACAAGCAAACACAGATAAAGCAAAAGACACACCAGAACAGACCAAACAAAAATAGACCTAGGCGAAGCCAAGCCAGGGACCAGATCACAAGTTCGTCACTCAAGGTGCCTGCGCAGGCCTTAACTTGGGAGCCTTTCCTATCCTAAGACACTACAGAAACCAAGAAAAAACAATAAAAGATACAAACAAGAACAATCTCACCCAATAAAACCCAAGTTAGGGTTTCGCCTGTAAACTCGTAACTAATAACCTTCACTTAGGGTTATTAGCCAGAGAGCAAGAAGAAACAAGCTACCAACAGTTCCAGAGTCCAGAGAGTATTCACCCAGATTCTCACAACCCTAGATCTGACGATGAACTTCAGATCTAGGATCTGGTACAGATCTTCTTCTTTAAACAAGAAATCACCTGATCCTTAACCAGAAACCCTAATACTCACTCAGAACTACCAAGAACACAAAAAACCCTAAATCGTAGAAGACGATCAATCAAGAGCCTTATAGCTCTGATACCATGTAAAATTTCATGGTTTAATCACCTTATTCAAACACAATAAAGAACAAACAGTTCTGTACAACCAAAATACCAGAATCAACCTCTCTATAACCTATCACCCAACCCAACAGATCATCAATAGATGATCTGTGATTACACCCAAGACTAACCTAAAAAGATTGAATCTGGCTAACCTAGCTGTAAAGATTATAACGAGAGAAAACCCTAATCTGATGTACAGAGAGAAACTATCTAAACTGAGAAAGAGAAGAAGACCATCTCTTTTATAGATGGTCTGGCTACAACTCTCGAAAACATTGAACGATCAGGATTAAAGGAATAAAGAACAGATCAACGGGTGAAACACATTTGTGTTTGTTTCACCCGGATCGCCAGCTTGGCACTCCATCTGGGCTCACGAACTTGGACTGGACCTCCTCATCAGATTATAACTTGGGCTGACTATCTTCTGGACTTTATCTCTTAGTAGCCCACCAACACAAGTCCATTGATCATTTTATATGCAAAGTAAAAATAAACTTTATAAGAACAAAAATAATGAAACTAATATTTATAAAAGTGTAACTAAAAATATGTAACCATAGCTACATATTTTAACAAAATATCTTAATAGCTGACAACACTCCTTAAGACTAGCCTGTAATATTTTTTACTTTTTATAAATAAAGGTAAATTATATATGTAAACCCACAAATGCTAAAATTTCACTAAAAGTAAAACATTACACGATAAAAAACATTAAAATAGGAGGATAGTAGTAAAAAAATTTTACATGGAAAAAAAATTAAACTATTCCTTGCCAGACTCGTTGTAGGGGATCTAAAGTTCTATGATGTTCTACAAGATCAAGTCAGATTCAAATTGTATATTTGCATTCTGCAAGTCCAAGAGAACATATCGTCAAAAACTAGTTGGATCAGAGGATCTCTTATGTGGACTAGTGATATCGTTTCCCTTTAGGATCATATTGTATAATAATATATATGCTTACAATTTGCTCCTAATCTTGTCTACAACCATTGTTCGCATAGATCGCCTAAGTATACCTCATTTTGCCTTTAGAACACTGAAAGCTTGTTCCCCATCTTTTCTTGCCGACTCTTGCGTTTTCTTGAATTTCTTTTCTTTCGGATCATGCGAATAGCGAAACATTCTCATCAACGTTGACCAAGTAAGGTAGATCCCATCTGTAAGATAGTAGTAGCGTTTAACGTTTGTATAAGTGTCAATTCACATGAATTGCTACTTAGGCACGGTTCCATTCCGTTTAGCTCCTTGTTGTGTTTTGAGGTTTTGGTGCGATGTTTCGAGCTTTTGGTCTTGTGGCTTCAGGAGTGAGTAGTAGATGTTACCCATGGATTTTCTTTTAGATCATTTTCATAGGTTTTGGTTTGTCTAGTTCTTTGTTGTGTTTCGTTAGTTGGTACGGGTTACTCATAGTTCGTTTATGTAATTTTTTTTGTTTGTCCAGCTAGTTACTTGCTAATCCCTTTTCTATAAAATTTAGTCGTTCAAAAAAAGTTGACAGTATATTTGTCTTAATTTCTTTTTTTACTATAGATGGTGTGTTTTTTTTGTTTGTTAAAAATCAAGTATCGAAATTACAATTAGCAACTTCTTTAGGCTTCTTTGTCTAAAATTTTATTTATTTTTGCAATTTAACCCCTTTAATTTTTTTTTTTTACTTTTAACCAAAGCTTTTTATCTTTTGCAATTTAATCCAAACATTTTTTTTACTTTCAACCTTGATCCCTCATACTTATCATTTTTTGCAAGTTTTTCATTTTATGTGTGTGTGGTTCATCGTTGTTTAGATGATGTTAGTTAAAATTAACGATTGTAAATTTTGTGTAACATCTATAATCTATAACTTATAATAAAAGAATTGAGTTTTTATGAGGTGACATTCAATGGAGGCTTCAACCCTCCATTGAATGTGCCATGTGGCACTTTAATGTGATAGTATTGAATTTATTATTTTTATAATCTGTTTTAAATCTATATAAAAATTAAATTGAGTTATTTTAGGAAAAAAGAATTTAAAAACAAATTTAAATTTTTCTCTCTTATGTTTCCTCTCATAATTTTTAAACGTTAATATCTTTTATATACGAGATTTTTTAAAGAAAAAAATTAAACCAAATTAAGGACCGTTTTATTATCTTTCCAACGAGTACCATAGTGCTATATAAAAAACGGAGAAAAAAAATGACTATTTTTTGTGGGGTTTCGCTCATACAGGAAAAAAAAACACAAAGTGTTCAGGTTAATCATTAATCATGTTTTTCTTTTAAACCAGATTCTTATCTACGATGTTGAAATTCAGCTCAATCGTCATGCTATCATTGGAATTTTACTCTTCTAAAGATGGATAGGTATACTTCATCAAGAGAAACTAGGAGAAAGAATCACGCAACACTGCAACACATGGTGTCACCTTACAGCAAGGTTATTTTTTTATTTATTTAGTTACAAGAGTAATAATTATTACTATTAGTATTAGTATTATTAGAATGATTATATTTTTCAACCTCTGGACGCTCCCAGGATAAAAGCTAGTATATATATATATATATATATATTGCAAAGGGAGAAATCCTACATGTCATTTATTTAGGCATTCTCTCCTTTGAGAGATGCCATGTAGGATCATATGTGGCACTTACTACACCAATTAAAAAAAACAAATAATATATTAAAACCTAATCTATTAAATTTAAATATTAAACATTTATTATTTTCTCTCTCATGTTTCCTCCCATAACTTTTAAACGTTAATATCTTTTATATACAAGATTTTTTAAAGAAAAAAATTACACTAAATTAACGAGCGTTTTATTATCTTTCCAACGAGTATCATAGTGCTATATAAAAAAAACGGAGAAAAAACGACTATTTTTTGTAACCCGACAGGTATTGTGTCGGGTTTGGGATTAGTTTAAAAAAAATTGTGGGTTTGGGTCGGGTCTGGGATTAGGTGATACCCGACCCCATTACCCGAAATCACATACCCAAATACCCAAACTATATACCCGATCATATACCTATGAATTTTTTAACGCATCACATAACCCTTAGACTAATGCGTTCGATATTTGCAATATAGGTGCACCATCATAAACTAAAAACTTTATAGTATGTAACTAAAATATATGTATGGTTATTATAATACTATTTCAATAAATAACTTTTTTTTCTTATTTCGTGTTAGTTCTTTTTAAAATGACCGACTACAGTTTTCCTGCATGTAACTGTAAAGCGCATCAGTCTATCCCATATGTAAAATTGATATGTTATGTGATGTGGCAACTCTAGACCAATTAAAAAAAGGAATAAATATGGTTTAACCTAATCTATTAAATGTAAATATTAAACCTTTATTATTTTCTCTCTAATGTTTCCTCCCATAACTTTTAAACGTTAATGTCTTTTATATACAAGATTTTTTAAAGAAAAAAATTACACCAAATTAACGAGCGTTTTATTATCTTTCCAACGAGTACCATAGTGCTATATAAAAAATGTAGAAAAAAAACGACTATTTTTTGTAACCCGACAGGTATTGTGTCAGGTTTGGGATTAGTTTAAAAAAAATGTGGGTTTGGGTCGGGCTTGGGATTAGGTGATACCCGACCCAATTACCCGAAACTACATACCCAAATACCCGAACTATATACCCGATCATATACCCATGAATTTTTTAACGCATCACATAACCCTTAGACTAATGCGTTCGATATTTCAATAAATAACTTTTTTCCTTATTTCATGTTAGTTCTTTTTAGAATGATCGATTACAAACTTCCGAATTCATTTGACATTATATAATATTTGACGCAGAGATTCGTTTTTTTTTATATTTGAATATGATAACTTATGGCAGAGATTTGTTTAAAATAAATAATAATAATAATAATAATCATTAATCATATATTAGCAAGTCATTAATTATGTTGTCATATTAGATATTTTATTATGTCATATTAGATATTTCAACCCGGGACACTCCCGGGATAAAAACTAGTATATATATATATTGCAAAGCTAGATATCCTACATGTCATAGTATTATGCAATCTCTCATTTGAGAGATGCCACATAGGATATGATGTGGCAACTCTAGACCAATTAAAGAAAACAAATAATATATTAAAACCTAATCTACTAAATCTAAATATTAAACCTTTATTATTTTCTCTCTCATGTTTTCTTCCATAACTTTTAAACGTTAATATCTTTTATATACGATATTTTTTAAAGAAAAAAATTACACCAAATTAACGAGTATTTTATTATCTTTCCAACGAGTACTATAGTGCTATATAAAAAACGGAGAAAAAAAAACGACTATTTTTTGTAACCTGGCAGGTATTGTGTCGGGTTTGGGATTAGTTTAAAAAAAATTTGTGGGTTTGGGTCAGGTCTGGGATTAGGTGATACCCGACCCCATTACCCGAAACCACATACCCAAATACCCGAACTATACACCCGATCATATACCCATGATTTTTTTAACGCATCACATAACCCTTAGACTAATGCGTTCGATATTTGCAATATACGTGCACCATCATAAACCAAAAACTTTATAGTATGTAACTAAAATATATGTATGATTATTATAATACTATTTCAATAAATAACTTTTTTTTCTTATTTCATGTTAGTTCTTTTTAGAATGATCGATTACAGTTTTCCTGCATGTAACTGTAAAGCGCATCAGTCTATTCCATATGTAAAATTGATATGTTATATTAGATATTTCAACCCGGGACGCTCTCGGGATAAAAGCTAGTTAATGTATAATCAATTGTATTCATATTTACGTCTGTTTGATACGCCACTGGCTCGCGGGGTGACGTTTGCGGGCAAAATACTAGTTGCATTATCAATTATTAATTAGTAGTATATAAAAGTATTATATACTATGGATGAATAAACTAAATATGAATGGTGTTTTCGTTGTTTTACCGAAGATATAGTATATATTCGTTGTTTTCGTTGTTATAAAACGAAATTATATTAAAGACGACAAATTGCCTTTTGATTATATTAACCACTTATTATTTAGTTGTAAACAAAGTTTACAAAAATCAGGTGGGTTTAATTAGGTATTACTAAAATCGATGGACGTATTATGAACTAGTTACTAGACTTGATACATCGTTGGAGGCCCCCTCTCCCCCATTAAAAACTCTAAAAACAATACATGGACGCCATTGGCGATTGGGCAAAACCACTTTTACGACAAAACCAAAAATCAGATATTACAAATTAACATATAAGGCTAATGGGTGTGGGCTCGTCCCTAGCCTGTTTTGGGTTGTCTGGGACGGTCCACACCACCCCCGCCGCTCCGTCTTCAACATCCCAGCTAAGACATTGGGGACGATCCATTTCTTCACAGCAACCATCCTCATCACCACCAACCTTCTTCACCACACTATTGGCTCATCCCCTGTGGAGGATTACCCTCCTCGATGATGTGACCGCTAGTCTTCTCTTGAAGGCCCATCCCTACACGGCTACACCCACCAGCCTAATAGATTGGTTTTGATATTGGTATTTTCAGTGTTTAGTAAAATGATAATGCTTTAAAAGGTAAAGACCATGCCGACATGCACATGTAATTTTGATGACTCAGTTTTATATTAAAATTGTTGCATTATAACACATATTAACATCAGATTCATCTTAAGCTTTGTAACTCTCTAGATCTTGCTTGTTTACTAATTTAATTGTGGGAATCTAATCTATCAAAATAGAAGGTAAATGGGTGAAAAGCTGAGTAGCTACCATTTTTAAATAGCAAAGTTAATCCTTTTAAAAATAATATTCATAGATCTTGGAGTCATAACATTACTATGCGTGACCCGTTTGAGTCGGCTAAGTAGTTCCATGGCTTTAGTCGCGAGAAATCCAAAAGTATCAAACACAAATGATAGAAACAGTTTTTATTGTTAAGCTATACCTTCTTGTGTTTGATCACTTTGCATGCAACAGCCTTTAAACCATCCTGACCTCCTACTACGAATACACTAGTCCCACCAATGACCCTGTGGTCTAGTGGTGGAAAGAACTTGGTTTCTTTTTGGAGAGCCAGGTTCGATTCCCACTGGCTGCAGGTGAGGTGAGAGGTTTTCAGGCTTAGCCTGTTTCCTACCCTGGAGTGCCCGGTTCGAATCCCACATCGACCGGACTATGCTCATGTATAGCCCTCCGTTCAAAAAAAAAAACACGAATACACTAGTCCCCAAGCCAACAAAAGAGGAAACCTTAACCCGTATTAAATCTGCACACACATATTTTCCTTCCATCCATCTGACCGAATGTACAAAATTGCTTGTGACTTTTCTTTGAACTAATTAATAACACAGATACATGATACATAAAACACAAATATTAGGACAGAAACATTATTATTATTATTATTATTATTATTATTATTATTATTATTATTATTATTATTATTATTATTATTAAATCAACCAAAAAGCGTTTCTTTCGCTCCTGGTCCAATACGAAAACATGCGTTAATTATTATAAATTGACTCTTGAAAGAATTGAAAATTTATTTATTATTTGTACTCTTTTGATTAATTAACTCAACAAGTTGTAATATTTTAACTAATCAATAAACCTTTTGTTAAGCGTTTGCCTTTTGTCCACCTAATCCTTTCATTGAGGCAGCTGTAATGAGCCAGCACTTTTATTTTTTGCCAATCGATTGTCCATGTGCAACCAACAAAGCTTCATGGTCATGGTCAATGTATTATATACGTTTACGGTTTAAATATTATACAATTTGTTTACGGGTTTACTGATATAAAATAAAAGATAGTTAACTTTTTAGAACATCTAATAGGATTCATGATAAGATAAACAGTCTATATTCATTCATTTAACATCGATTATTATTATTTTAAACATATGTATTCATTCCTTTATTTATTTAATAACAATTGTAATTCTCTATTTCTTTATAAAAAAAAAAAAAAACTTTTTATCATCCTAATGTGATATTAAAAAGTATTTTGATCACCATTTTATAAGTATACACATGATTATGAGGTGACATTAAAACTTCACTAAGAAAGCTTTAAGCTATACATTTCCCTTATTTTAAAAAGAGGCGATTAGACATTGTAAAGAGTTAATATGTACACTACTGAAAAATAATGTTTTAAAAACGTACAACTTACCGTAAGTACGTATATAAATCACCCTACACGGTAAAAACTTGATAAGGAACATCCTTAAAGAACATATAACAACTTGGTAAATGAATATTCTTAACATTATAAAGAAACATTCGATTACCAAATTTGTTAGTTTAACGATCGATAAAGTAAATAATAATATATAATTTGTTATCAGAGTTTTTTTTTATTTGATGAGTTTATAATTTATATATTATAAAACCTGCCAACCAAACGGATGATAATAGCTATGACTTCAAACTTAAAATAGATAATAGAATGTGCCCATTGGTGTAGCCAGGATTTTCTCCTACGAGTTCGGAAATTTTCAAAGGATGAACGGTTCTCTATCACCAAGTTTAGGCTTATTTTTGTCTAATCCGGTTAAGTAGTTCGGTCGGGTCACATAATAAAACATAACAAAAAACAACAAAAATGCAATAACTAATAAAACTATTGGAACGACTAGATCAAGCAAACAACACAAACACAAAGATTATATGTAACTAATCACTAGTTACGTTTCAACTATTATTATTAACAAAGACCACACAAAAATACAATAATTATAACACCTATTTATACTAAAATAAATCTTGCTAAACAAGTATTCTAGTCCTACTCAAATACGAAAACAAATAATATATAAATCCTAACCATTATCTCTATATCTTTTGTTTATCTCAAACACCAATTTAGTTCTTTTAACCTTAACTTCTCAGTTATCAAGATTAACTCCTTTAAAAACTACGTCAATCGATATAAAAAGTGAACATTAATAAAAATTTATTAAAGTTGCTCTCTATACGGGTTTTCATTTTTTAAAATATATCCATTAAAGAATCCGTGTCAAGGTTTCTAAGGGTACGGTTATCGGTGTAAAGATTTCTACGAGTGTAATGTCAAAACACGTATATATAACACCAAAAAGAATTTTTGGTATGGATTTGATCGAACCCATAGCCCACTATCTACCAACTCGATCCCATGAATGTGTGCCTACTTTAAAGTTGTGAAATGTAAATGTTTAAAACGTTAATGACAACCTTTAAATGGTAAACAAATGGACACTTGGACTTTATAATTGCGTTGTGTGATTGATTGTATCTAGCTTTGCCTTTCTTTTAGCCGCCTCTGCTTAATAGAAAATGAATGCAAAGATAGAATTATAAATAATAAAGTTTGCATAAGAAGTTATAATATATATATTATAACGCATCCGAGTAAATCTTTCTTTCAACGGATTGTTGTATTGAATTTTATGACAAATGACAAATTATATGTATATGTGTAAATAACCAAGTAGAGCATGTAGAAACTCACAATTTTATTTTTATCGCTTGCTCAGCCCTTGGTTCTGCTGTCACTTATAAAAGCCTAAGTAAAGTGTGTCATAATATTGTCCACTTTTCTCTTGATGTGTTACCCATCTAAGAACTTAAACTTTTTTCACCCTAAGAATTGATCACCTAGGCGAAGACGTTCTATTAGAAAATGTTTCTGCCCTTATAAGGAATGCTTCTCGTTGTCCTCCTCAGCCAAATGTGAGATTACAACATGTGATAAATTTAAATAAGGAAAATCATCAAAATGATATTTTTACGGGGTGATTTAATAAAAAGTTAACCCAGTGTTTTCACAGATTCAAAACTTAGACGTCAAAGTTTACAACACAAATTCAAATTTATAAAATTTTGACAATATAAAAATCTTAAAAGAGTAGACAATTTTCAAGCATTGGCGGACCTAGTGCTTGGGTAAGGGGGGCGGCCGCCCCCTTTGAGAATTTATTTCAGTGTAAAAGGTACTAAGAGGTACGTGAAAATCCTGAACGCCCCCGTAAAAATTAGTAATCGCACCCCTTAAAGGAGAGACGCATAAGAGTCCCCTTAGTTTGAACCTTCCTTATTGTTAGCAGAGACAGATAAAGATACAAAAGAAAGAATGAAGTTGAGAAAATTTGAAATTTTTTGATCGGCGGGAGCAAGGCTGGTTGTCAGCATCTCTAAACTTTTTACCAGGAAGCAAGGCTGAGAACTATAAGTTTTTTTTTTGTTTAATCTGATTTTCTTTATTATTTAAGTTAGTTTATTATGTGCTTTTCTTAATATGTTTTATATATGTAAGCATTTTCACTACCCAAGAGTTATCCTTTGTAAAATTTTAGTAAAAGAATGACTATATTTTCCACCTGATCTTTTAAATATAAACTAAAGTTGTATTAAAAGAAGGAGCAATGGATTTAAATAATTTTAAATATTGACTAATAACAGTCCCAACTAGTAAAATAACCATTAGCGGTCCCAACTTTCAGACATTTTGCTATCAACTAGTAAAATTAAAATTTTATTTGTACTACCCCCGTTAAAATATACAAGTTTTGTCACTCCCCCTAGGAAATAACTTTCAACATATGAGATTTGCACTCAGAATTTTATAGTGACGTCCGATGTACTTTTGATAGTTATATAAAATTTAGCTTCATTAATCTTAATATAGCCCGACTTGACCTGGCCGGCCCAGACCAAAAAACGATTATACATAGCGATAGGCAAATGACCCTTCAAAATTTCCGCCACCCATGAAAAAAATCCCGAGTCTGTCACTGTTCAAGATTATATTGGATGAAATATTGAAGTCTTTAAACTTGTCTGCTTACAATTTTACTAGCTAGGTTAGACACGAAGAATATGAAGTGGTTAGCATGGTTTGTCAATGACAAGTCCATTCTACGATCATAATTATATTGGTGTCAGTAATCGGTATACAGGCTATAAGAATAAGAATAATAGGTTGTTTCAGAAAGTATATCTTTGTTCGGTGTTGTGGACAGTTTGAATAAGTGGATGACATAATTATAAACCGGGTGTTTTCATACTACATGTATCCATACAGGAGTAGGTGAAGTTTCAAGCATATAAGCCACAGGTTGAGGATGAGGTTGAGGTTGAGGTTGAAGTTGTAGTGAACTATATATGAGTTTCTCACAAACAAAATGGCTAGAAGAACCAATTGACATAAGCATCATGGTCGACGCATGGTCAACTATGTCAAGACTAGCGAGCTAAACAATGTCAAAAGTTAAAGAGCAAATAAACAAAAGTTACGCATGGAACCAATGTAAACACACACACACCCAAAAGAGTTAAAATACAAGTATGAGCACCATATAAGTCGATCAACAACTCTATTGTAAGAACTACTTGGCTATCAGTATAAAAAATGAACATCAAAAGCATGGTCTTACAAGTTACAAAGTAATTGTGAATCGATCATAGAAAGGTTTAGACAAACTTCTCCAAATTAAACGAGTTCATGAATCTTACTTCTCAAGTTAACACGAGAGTACACATTCTTATGTATTCAACATAAATCAATTTCAGACAACTAGTGTGCGTATATATTTAGTTTATGATCACTTGAAATAAATACTTATGTATAAACTTTAAAACTTGTATTTTATAATAACCATTTATAAAAAGTAATTACGGATAACATATTGGTGATCACTTTTAAATGTAAGTGATCAGAAAAGAAGATATAATCGTTATTTGATAGTGAGACATTCTTTGTTAACGTAAGATAAACATAAATCCTTCTTTTCTTCTGTTAGCAGAAGAATGAGTCGTAGGAACGGCCATATCCGTGATGATATTAGCATTACTGTATTACTTGTATGCTTGAAAATATAAAACTTTGAAGGGCAGATAAATATATAATTTATAAAGGGGGAGAGATAACATACAAAGCTTCTTAACGTAAGAAACGTAAGAAGCGATCTCAGCCATTAGATTAACAAGATTTCTGGATGCAGATTAAAAACCTAATCATACTTGGGTTAAACTAACCAAGGGTAAAATAGGAAAAACCGTCTTTTTTTTTTCAAATCGTAACAACAGAACTAATTTGAACCATGATTTTTCATCGTTTTCAGATCGATTCATGTTCAGAATGATTACACAATTCAAAAACAAAAAAAAATCGATTACAATGAATGAAAACGTAAGATCAGTATTTGAATCTAAAAATAATAAAAAACAGAGGATTAAAATAATCATATGAACAATTATGAATCGTAATAGTTGTCGAATACTCTCGATTTTGTTTCAATAAAGATGATTAAACATAAAAATTAGGTTAAAAAAAGTTGCAGAGGAAGAAGATGAAGTTGGTGAAAAACAGAGTCTTTTTAAAATCTCAGACGCACTCATCAAAAATTTCAGACGCACTCATCAAAAATTCAGACGCACTTATCAAAATTTCAGACACACTCATTGAAATTTAGAAGCACTCATTAAAAAGTTTGGAAACACTCATTAAAAATTTAAAAGCACTTATTAAAAAGTTTGGAAGCATTCACTGAAAATTTAGAAGCACTCATTAAAAGTTTGGAAGCACTCATTGAAAATTTTGGACGTACTTATCAAAACCCAACAAAAATTCAAACGCACCTTTACCAAAAAATCAAACGCATCTTACATTTGAGTTGTCAAGTTCTGTCTTTACATGAATACATATAATAATATTGCAGGAACAATTCTTTTGAGTTGTTAAAAAGTTAGACGCACGAAGGGATTCTTCAGTCATCTGGTGATGTGCCAACCGACCTTGAAGGTGCGTCTCAAAATATCATAAAGTGCGTCTCAAAACAGCAACCATTTTCAAATCAAAAGTTAACATGAACAACAATAGTAGAAGCAACATATCCATTTGTGAGAAATCAATGAAGCTGGTGACAACCATGAGAAAACCATCTGCTCAAAACTCATGATGTTGTCTTCCATAAATAATATCCTTATATCCCCTGCTTCAAGTTCATAACAGCTCTCTGTTTCTTTTTTTGTTACTGCGCACCGATCATCCCCAATCAACAACCATCTCCATCACCATGGTTAATCTCCATCACCATCGTCTCCAACGCAAACTGTTCGATACGTATCGCCTTTTGTTTAAAATGTTCATTGGATAACGGTTCTGGTGGTGGTGGTGGTGATGGTGATGGTGGTGGTGGTGGTGGTGGTCAGATCTCGATCGGTTTGTTTCAAAATGAGGATGGGTTAGGTTTAGAATAGGGAAGATGAAAATATATTTAATAGTGGTTTAACTGTGGTTAGGTTAAATTGACAGGTGTCAATCTCTGATGACTTATTACATTTCTCACGTTAATGAACTTTATACCCTATACTTTCTCTTTACAAAGATATAACATCACATATACCGAAGTAAAACACTAATATAAATCCTTATCCTTACAGATTAGTGACAACTATCCACCTAATCCACAAGCTTTACTTGTTTAAACTAAATATTCATAATATTATAATAACTACACGAATCAATTTGGGATAAAATAGGTTATCCAAATCCAACATAAACCAATATTTAAAGTCTTCATACTTTAGTTCTCCAGATTTTTGGATAATAAAACTCAAGTAGTTTATCCCACAGAAATAGTTATTTTAAACTACGATCACCTTAATTTGTAGGATAAAATAACTTTTAGCTTTAACGTTCTCTTAAAGAGAAAGTTTAAGTAGTTTAACGTAAAAAGGATAAGAAGGTATATGATGACGTGGGTAGCTTAAAGGAAAAACGAATAACTAATATTATTGAACAAACGCTTGAAAGGTTGGAGCCTACAAGGGTTCTACAACCGGTGGTGACACAAAGTCAAAAAATGACTTGTCACGTCGTCCCTTTCATCGAGTCAAACAAACAAGACTGATGGAGTAACATCAGCCTATAGACCGCATGTCCATAGCATCCTCTTGCTTTTTGTGGCATGTCCTTTTGTTGTAAGCAGGATCAAGGTTTTATGCTTTCTTCTTTGAGAAGATCCTTTCTCTATAAAAGAGAAGCTCAGGATCAGATTTAGACACCAATCTATCATTCTCTTCTCACTCTAAATTATTCTCTTGGTCCCTCACGTGTGGAGAACAATTCTCTTCACTCAAGTTCCAAGATCTTCTACTTCTGATCTCGAGTTTATCTCAGATCAGAACCAAAAAGCATACATAATAAATAATCCAAGCCTTGAACCTCCTTCTACGTTTGCAACGTAGAAGGACACCACGACCTGCGTTAGGCAGATCGAAACCCTTGAACCTTTGAACCTCCCTTGTGACTCAGGACTATTGTTAGGCAGATATTTGTTGTAGCAACAAGTTGGCGCCCACCGTGGGGCTGCGCCATTTTCTTTACTTGAAATAAGTTGTGTAGCTCCGACTCTCTCTATGTCTGACCCTGAGTCTACAGAGGAGGTCAACCAGATCTCCCCTGGCACAGATCAGACCTCTCCGGCCAGATCTGTGTCCTTTTCCACTCCTGGACGAACTTCGGCTGGGACTCAGTCCCCACCTGCTAACACAGCATCTGCAAACCTGCAAACTCCACCTCCTACTCGTTCTGGGGTAATGTCTCCTCTCCCTGATCTTACACAAACTCCACCCCGTATAGATCTTACCCCTGAAGGAGTGGAGAGAAACTTCTTGCAGCTAAGGTCTCTCCTGAACCAGTACGTTATGAGGGAAAGAGACAAAGGAATCCGTCTCCGACTGGATTATGACGAGGAAGAAGAGATCTCACTCTCTCCTATACCTTCTCCTCCTCTCACTGCTACCTATGGACGCAGACAGTCACCCAGAAACAATAATGCTGGACCCAGCAGCACTCACACGGCTTCCCACTATGAAGCAAGGTCCAGTCCTACTGCGTTCCCCTTGTTCACCACTCAAGCTGCCACTACCGGCATGCCTTTGGGACACGAGCTGACTCTGGATCAACTCCTGCAGTCACCAGTGTCCAGTGTCCCACCTCCAACTGCTACTTCCTGGGAGCAGGCTATGGCCTCACTTCCCATGGCCAGAAGCGCCTCTATGAGTCTCCCAGTGGCTACCAACACTGTAGTATCTGAAGGCATTCAAGGCTTCAACCTTATGCCCTACATGATATCTCAAATGATGGCTAACTTCCCTTGGCAGCAGCTCATTAGCCAAGCCATCGCTGAACAACAAGGAAACACTGGAAGGGTCACCAACAACAGGGTTGAACATACCGTCAACCAACCCTACAAGCCGAACAGCTTGTCTTGCTTCTCACCTGAGATAGCAGATTATGATTTTCCCAACAAGCTGAAGATGCCAGCCCATATAAGAACGTACGATGGCACTGATGACCCAGAAGATCACCTCCAGATCTTCTCAGGAGCTGCCAGAATCGAAAAATGGGGTGACCCCGAATGTTGCTTAATGTTCATGCAAACCCTTGTTGGATCTGCACGAATCTGGTTCAACGGTTTAGCAACTGGAAGCATCCGAACCTTTGACGAGCTTGGTAAAGGGTTCCTTGCCAACTTCTCGCAACAAAGACGTTGTGTCAAGGATGCAACCGTTATCTTCCAGATCAAACAAAAAGATGATGAAAGCTTGAAGAGCTTCATTGAAAGGTACAAGAAAGAAGGCCTCACTTATGTCGGTGCTGATGAAAAAATGAAGGTTGCAGGGTTCATGAATGCTATCAACTCGAAGTATTTAACTAGGGAGTTCAACAAAAGTCTCCCTAGAACCCTTGAAGAGGCCTTAGAAAGAGCTGAAGCTCACATTCGAGGAGAAGAGGCTGTAGATATCAAGGAACAAAGGAAAAGAGGTTCCAGCTGGAGGAGCAACAGTCCTTCCCGAAAAAGGAGCAATTATGGCACATATGACAAAAGGTCCAGAGGATCTGAGTCACGAAGGTCTGAAAGCAGGAACCCTCCAAGCAGAGACAGGAACGTCAATTTCACAGTACTCACCAAAACTCCTCAAGAAATTCTAGCCACCGAAGAAGTCAAACACACCTTCAGACCTCCTCGTCCCTTACCAAGAAGTAAAAGAAACGAGAACTCAAGCCAGTACTGTGAGTTTCACGAAGAGAAGGGACACCACACCAACGACTGCTTCCAACTCAAGAAAAGGATCGAGGAAGCTGTCAAGTCTGGTGAACTGGCCCACCTGGTCAAGGGTGTGAAAGAGAACATGGCAGAGGGTAAAAAGAAAGATGTTGCCATGGTCTTCGTTGAGAATGAAGCCCCAAGTAAAAGGCAAAGATTGGAAGATTGGGAACGACAAGGCATCTATTTCCCTTACACTAAGGGAGAAAAGCACTGTGATCCACTCGTGCTTGAAGCCTTCGTAGGTTCCACCAAAACACAAAAGGCCTACATAGACACTGGAGCTGCCACTGAAATAATGTTCGCCAAATACTTCAACCTTCTAAGCCCCGGAGAACGCTCCATGCTACGGCCTGCTGAAGCTGCCATAAAAGGTATCGCTGACATACCTATCAAGCCTTTGGGCGAACTAACACTTGACGTAACCTTTTCTGATGGTCAACTACGAAGGACTGAACCACTAACCTTCGTGGTTTTGGACCTGCCATCCAGTTATGACGTTATCATTGGAAGGCCTGGGGTAGTAGTCTTTGACATGACTGTCTCCATTAGCCAAAAGAGTGCAAAGTTCCCAACCAAAGATGGTGTTGGAACCCTCCAACCTTCCACTACAGTACTAACCATCAACGAGGACCACAACAAACTTGGTCTCAGCGTCAACCCCAGGTATCCTGATCAAAGGGTACGAGTCAACACAGCCCTTCCTGGTGACACTCTCACTAGGCTTGAAGGGTTGCTAAAAGATAACATGGACGTCTTCGCCTGGTGCCCAAGTGACATGACAGGGATCCCACGAGACATTGCCGAACATGAACTGAGGATCCCTTCCAATGTCAAACCAGTTGTCCAAAAGAAAAGAAGTCTTGCCCCAGAACGAAGCAAAGCTGCATGCCAAGAGGTTGACAAGTTAGTTGAAGCAGGCATCCTTCGAGAGGTGAAATATCAATCATGGGTTGCAAACCCTGTGATGGTTAGAAAGCCTGATGATTCTTGGAGGATATGTATCGACTTTAAAGACCTCAACAAAGCTTGCCCCAAGGATTGCTATCCTTTACCTGAGGTTGATCTAAAAATAGACTCGCTTACAGGCTTCCCCTTCAAGTGTTTTCTGGATGCCTACAAAGGTTATCACCAGATACAAATGAAGGAGGAAGACGAAGAAAAAACTGCTTTCCATACTGACAAGGGTATATTCTGTTATAGAAAAATGCCCTTTGGTTTAAAAAATGCAGGTGCAACCTATCAAAGGTTGGTCGACAAGGCTTTTTCCCTGCAGATTGGCAAGAACATGGAAGCTTACGTTGATGATTTGGTCATCAAAAGCAAAAATGAAGATCAAATGCTTGCTGACATACAAGAGACCTTCAACAAACTCAGAGAAATCAACATGAAGCTAAACCCTGTTAAATGTTCCTTTGGTTTCGAAGAAGGAAAGTTTTTGGGTCACGTTGTAGGGAAACAAAGCATAAAGGCCAATCCAAGCAAGGTTCGAGCCATCCTCAACATGAAGTCGCCTCAAACTAAGAAGGAGGTTGAAAGCTTGAATGGTAAACTTGCTGCCTTGAAGCGTTTCGTCTCAAAGCTAGCTGAAAAATCACTACCATTCTTCAAGACCCTCAAAGGTTGCACCGATAAGAAAGACTTCAGGTGGACGGAAGAAGCAGAGGAAGCCTTCAACAGCATGAAACATCATCTGGCTTCCCTTCCCGCCATCGCAACACCCGAAGCAGGGGAAATGATCTCTGTCTATCTTTCAGTTACTGATGAAGCCTTCAGCGCTGTTCTCACCATAGAAAGAGACAAAGCTCAGGTACCCGTTTATTTCTTCAGTAAAACATTAAAGTTAGCAGAGGTCAAGTACCCTCCTTTGGAAAAATTGGCTTTAGCCTTAGTGCAAACAGCCAGAAGGCTTCGAAGGTACTTTCAAGCACATCCCATACAAGTGGTCACAGACCAACCAATTAAAAATGTGCTTGAAAGGCCTGAAACTTCGGGACGACTAGCCAAATGGGCTGTTGAACTAGGTGGACACACAATCACCTACGTCCCAAGAAAAGCAATCAAAGCACAAGTACTTGCTGACTTCATTGCTGAAATTCCAAAGGTGGAACTGGCTGAGGTTAACATAACCATAGACGAACCTATCGACCCTGAATCCTGGAAGCTGTACACAGATGGAGCTTCCAGTGTTGAAGGGTCAGGGGCTGGCCTTGTGTTAATCAACCCTGAAGGGTTAGAATTTACATATGCCCTTCGTTTGGAATTTCAGACAACAAACAACGAAGCAGAATATGAAGCCTTGATAGCAGGACTCAAGCTTGCAAAAAAGATGATGGTTCACAAGCTTCAAGTGTTCACCGACTCGTTACTTGTTTCCAACCAGGTGAATGATAGCTACATTGCTAAAGAACCTAACATGAAAAAGTATAGAGAGAAGGCTAAAGAAATCATGAACACCTTCCAGTGTTGCAAGATCAAACAGGTCCCAAGGTCTCATAATAAGAAAGCCGATGCTCTTAGCAAGCTTGCTTCGTTGAACTTTGCTCACCTTACTAAAAAAGTGCTGGTTGAAGTGATCCAGCATCCTTCAATATCTGAAATGGAGGTTCAAGATGTCATTACTGAAAGTGAACCAAGTTGGATGACTCCATTTGAAAGGTTCCTGCAAAGAGGTGAACTACCCCAAGATCCTGTCGAAGCTGAAAGAATTCGGATCAAGTCTAAGCAATACACAATTCAAGATGACATACTTTATAGAAAGGGTTACTTGGCTCCATTGCTTCGATGTGTTGGTCCTGAGCAAAGCAGGTACTTGATTAAAGAAGTTCATGAAGGAATATGCGGAGCTCATTGTGGTCCAAGATCAGTGGTGGCAAAACTTATGAACCTTGGTTACTTCTGGCCTACTATGCATCGTGATGCGTCAGAACAATTGAAGAAGTGTGAAGCCTGCCAAATCCACGCACCAGTCCCAAAGAGTCCCAAGCATGATTTGGTTCCAATCACTTCTGTATGGCCATTCCACAAATGGGGAATGGATATCGTTGGACCCTTCCCACCTGCCAAAGGAGGGGTCAAATTCTTGTTGGTTGCTGTTGATTACTTCACAAAATGGCCAGAAGTAAAACCGTTGGGAAAGATATCCGGAAAGAAGATAATTGATTTTGTATGGGAAAGTATCATTTGTCGATACGGCCTACCCGGGGTGTTGGTCACAGACAATGGCAAACAGTTTGCAGAAAAACCGTTCAGCGCTTGGTGTAAAGAGTATCGGATTACACAAGTCTTCAGCTCTGTGGCATACCCTCAATCCAACGGGCAGGTTGAAAGGATGAACAGGAGTGTGGTTGAAGGGATCAAGGCCAGGCTGGGTCGTCAAGGGGGAAATTGGTTGGAAGAACTGCCAAGTGTTCTTTGAGCAATCAGAACCACTGAGAAGACAAGTAACAAGAAGACACCCTACAGCCTCACCTTCGGATCCGAGGCAGTCATACCTGCTGAGATTGGGGTCACCACACCCAGAACCCTTCATGTCGACATCCAGGCTAACGAGCATGAAACATCACTCAATCTTGACCTGCTGGAAGAAGCAAGAGACTCGGCAGCAATAAGAGAAGCCAAATACAAGCAAAAAATGGAGTCTTATTACAATGCCAAGGTCAAGCATGAACGCTTCAAGCCAGGAGACCTGGTTCTCAGAAACAATGATGCAAGCAAGAAAGAAAATCAAGGAAAGCTAGGGCCAAAATGGGAAGGCCCCTACACCATCCTTGAGTCTCACAAAGGAGGGTCTTACAAGCTTGCCGACATGGAAGGCAAGAAACTCCCTCGTCACTGGAATGGTAAAAACCTTAAAAGGTTCTTTGTTTAAGATGTAAGACAAGTTGTTCTTTTCAAGAAAGCTATGTAATGCTATCACGTAATGAATGAAAGGATCTATGAATCCTCTTTTGGAAATTTTGTCTTTCTATCCTATAATCAGGTTGAGTACCTAGCAATACACTCCATGGAAAGGGCCATGTAAGGGGATGAGCTCCCAGGCCATTTCGCTCAATAGGTTCGAGGGTTGAACGGACCTATATAAGGGGTGAGTTCCTAAATCAATTCGACTCCATGAGATAAACAAAAATAGTTTTATAAGTCTCATCGACAGGCTTGAACAACCTACACCAATCGTTCCTTAAGTTTAAAAAACAAACTTACGAAAATGACAAACACTTATATAAGTGTAAATAGGATAGCTGGTGACATGTTTGCCTAGACTACCTTAAGGATGAATGACTGCAGCATTCAACCTTTGAAGGTGCTATCGGATAAACATTCCCAAACAATAACAAAGACAAACAAACACATCACAAAAACAAAACAAGAACGAACAAGCATAAAACTTAAGCAAAGAACCATAAAGACCTAACATTAACAGGCTTCATAACAAAAGTCAAGCAAAGTCATAAATTGTTCAAAGGGCCTCAGCCCACAACCACCAATGAACCACCACAGGTTCAGGCAAAAGGTAAAAGTGTTTAAAACACGACGACATAGTTAATTGTTTTACAAACCACAAATGCTAAGAAAGCTACGAATAGAGGGTTCAGGCGTCATTACCAGACCCTGAAGGCTTGGAGGCTTCATCCTCATTCCTAGCCTTGACCACTTTAGCTTTCTTCGCCTTCTTTCCCTTCTTGGGCAGCTTCTCAACCAGACCAGCTTCGGAGGCTTCAACACTGGCATCCTTGGAAAGTGTATCAGTCATATCCAAGGTCTCTTCACTATCACCCGAGTGTGCTCTCTTCTTGGAAACAGCCTGAAGCACCTTAGCAGAAACGACTTCATTCAATCCAGCAGGCTTCAACTCCTTCAGCTCCTGTAAAGGTCTCCCATAAAGAGAAGAGACTTGGGACACATAGGGATAGCTGGAGTGTTCCATCTTGAGCACAGTCTCCTTGAAAACATCTAAAGAGTTGGGTTGATAAAGAGGAGATTCTTCCAAGGTTTGACCAGACCCACAAGCTTTGAACCCTGCAACGAAACCAGCATGCTTACCATGGGCCAATAGCTTGGTATACACTTCTCCAAGAGCTGAATTGAACTCCGCAGAATGAAGGAGATAGGTAACAACTTGCTGAAAACCTTCTTCAATCAACCACTTGTTGTCACCTTGAGCAGCAGCAAGAGAGACTTCCAGTTCCTTTTTCTGACTCTCAAAAGCTTTCCTCTCTGCCTCCAAAGCTAGTTGATCTGCTTCTACCTTCAATCTGGCAGCTTCATGCCTTGCCATCTCAGCCTCATGCCCCTTCTTCAGCTCATCGATAAGGGCAATCAAGGTGACCTCCTTGTCAGCATACTCCTTAGCATCCCTTTTCATGTCAGCAATGGACTGCTTCATTTCCTTCTTCTTATTAGCAAATTCACTATACTCACCCATGACTTTCCTAAACCTGCTGATCCCCTCTGGTAGCATGGCTGCCAGATTACAGGTTCCCACCATCATCTTCGCTAAAAGAGCATCATCATCTAAACCCTCGAGGCAAGCCTTAGCACCAGGAGTAGCAAAGTGTGCTAAGACTTCCTCACATACAGCAGAAGACTTGAAACTGTCAGTTGCCTTCACGTTCCACCCAGGCACATAAACACCCCCTTCATCAAAACTCCCAGAAACATCCGTTTCCCTCACCACTTTAACCTTTTTCCCCTTACTCTTCTTCACCACCACATCCACAACAGTATCATCCACCGTCTGATCTTTCCCATCCTCGGAATCCTCAATGTCATCACTAACAGTTACTGCCTCAGAAAGGTCAGCAGATTTAGCAGCCTTTAACAAACGCCTGCTTGACCTCCTCGTTGAAGCCTTCGAGGAACTAGCTTTAGCAAACCCCTTGACATTGGGAACGGCAACATAGTTGGTCCCATCATACCGACCCTTCTCGTACTTGGTTAAAGCATCTTCACCATCCGCTGCTTCAGCATCAGTAAATGCAACACCAGAAGCATCATCAGCTTTAATAAAATCCAGAGCAGACATGACTGCAAAATAAACAAAGTATAAGAACCAAGCAAAAAGAAACAATGAAACCAATAACGAACAAAAACTCATACCCCGATCACCCTTCATTATAACAGGATCTCTACCAGGCTTGTCCCAGCGAGTGCTAACACCAGATAATACTAGAAATGGTTCAGCAAAAGGACGAAGCCTTGAAGGACAGGCTCTAAGAGCAGTTAAAAAGTTATGATCAAGTTCAGATTCTGAGGGTTCTGCCTCATTTAAAACAGCCTCAGGAGACCTCCAAACAGGCTTAAAAGGGAAAATAGAATCAGAAACCCAGAAGAACTTGGTCTTCCATTGACCAACAGTAGTAACATGGGAAGAAAGGAGGTTTGTTTCGGCTGATGACCCCTCGAAGGTGAACCAATCACCATTCTTAGCAAGACGAAAGAATCGCCTAAACATCAGCAAGGTAGGATCATAACCTAGGGCTCTGCATAGACACTCAAAATGCAACACACGGCCAACGCCATGTGGATGGATTTGACCAAGAGACACCCTATAATATTCAAGTACATTTAAGAGAAAAACAGAGAAGGGATGACGCAGATTTGCAAACTCAAAGTGACGACAATACAAAGCAACAGAACCAGTAGGACAATCAGAGACAGCAAGTTGCTTGGCTGGAGCAACAGGATTAAAGGAAAGGTCTATTTCCCACTCAGAACAGAACGATTCAACCTCTTTCTGAGAAAGGGTTGAAAACGTAACGGCCATATCCTTCTTAGCACCCATTGTGCCTATGAAGGATGATCAGTACACTAGGCAAGAAAATAGGGAACTAACCTGATGATCGAAAAATGACGAAACCCTAATGATGGAAGAGACGGTTGTGAAGAAGAAAGTGAAAAAGTGAGAAGTGATTAAGTAAAATTGAAATGTAAGAGGGGTTAAAAAAGAAAAAAGGAACGGTTATATTATTTAAATATAACTGTCATAATGACATGCAATAATACAGCCCTGAACAGACTGCCACATGTCACATCAGGGTCCAATCAAAGTTAAAACACTGAATATTAACCGCCTAAATCACAGCGAACCCTCGAACCCTTCAAGCAAGGAACAAATAACAAAAACAGTCAGAAGCTTTCAAGATAACTCGTCAAAACCTTCTGACTTGGGGGGCTGATGACGTGGGTAGCTTAAAGGAAAAACGAATAACTAATATTATTGAACAAACGCTTGAAAGGTTGGAGCCTACAAGGGTTCTACAACCGGTGGTGACACAAAGTCAAAAAATGACTTGTCAGGTCGTCCCTTTCATCGAGTCAAACAAACAAGACTGATGGAGTAACATCAGCCTATAGACCGCAGGTCCATAGCATCCTCTTGCTTTTTGTGGCATGTCCTTTTGTTGTAAGCAGGATCAAGGTTTTATGCTTTCTTCTTTGAGAAGATCCTTTCTCTATAAAAGAGAAGCTCAGGATCAGATTTAGACACCAATCTATCATTCTCTTCTCACTCTAAATTATTCTCTTGGTCCCTCACGTGTGGAGAACAATTCTCTTCACTCAAGTTCCAAGATCTTCTACTTCTGATCTCGAGTTTATCTCAGATCAGAACCAAAAAGCATACATAATAAATAATCCAAGCCTTGAACCTCCTTCTACGTTTGCAACATAGAAGGACACCACGACCTGCGTTAGGCAGATCGAAACCCTTGAACCTTTGAACCTCCCTTGTGACCCAGGACTATTGTTAGGCAGATATTTGTTGTAGCAACAGTATAGTTTTTTTTAAAAAAAATAATGTCATATGAAAAAGTTATGACAATTTTAAAAAATGGGGGTGGAACTTTAATGACGCAATAAAATTACGATCGTGCTCCTGATTATCTAATTTAATCTATGGCTAATAATCGTTCTTATACTTTTTACGCTAACCTTCTTTTTACGTTAGCTTCACCCTCTTCTAAATTACAATTCTTTCCAACTATTTATACACATCTCCCACTCAATTACTCAAGGGTCTAAAAACACATTCATACCATAGCTGTACTTCAATTTTATACTTTTTTTTTTAACGGCCAACGGTACACTCCTATAACGAAGCCTCGCACTCTTCAGGTCCGGTCCCCGGGCCCATAAGGTCCATTTACATTAATATTACCATTTTGAGATGTCTGTACTGATTTGATTATTTTAGATTTAGGTATTCGCAATTTGTCTTGTGGTGATCACATGACGATATGGTGATTTGTGCAACTCGTTGCTGCAATGCGTTCAATTGAGTTGTCTTAACTTCGGTGATTATTAGACTAAACAAAAACCTTTGCGCTGGAATTATTTCCGCTTGAATAATATTATTGTCAAATATCGTCATGCGAGATACATGGTAGATCTCATTACACTATGGACATAATAAAGAATTGGGAAGTAAAATGTATTTATTTGTATGTTATAACGTGAACCGTGTATCTACCACTGCAACAACTAATTAAGTTAAATATGGTAACTACAAACATAAATAATAACTATCTCTAACAACTGTTAATGCCCTCCATTTACAACTTGTTTAATCCATTTATTTTAACCTTCAATCTGTTAACGTTTTTGACATGGCTAAATATATATTAGGGGGACGTGACGCAACCAGATTTGGTTACGGGTACCCCACTACCAGCACCGTAACACCGCCGCCACTCGTGCTGGTAGTGGATCCGTGGACCTTTTTCTGGTTCTAGTTAACGGATTGGAACCCGTGAATGTAAATAAAATATTATTTTTTTGTATCCCACCGTCCCTTACCAGGCTGTTAAACCATCGGTTTCAATAGATGGTGAAGATGAAGAAGAAGAAGAAGGTTTGAGATGGACATATGGTTTAAATAATATTAGGTTTGAGAAGGACAGGAGGTTTGAGTAAAAATAAAAATTAAGTCTTTTATTATTATTATTATTATTATTATTATTATTATTATTATTATTATTATTATTATTAGGGAGGAAATAACGTACAAAGCGTCTTAACGTAAGAAGCTTTCTGAGCCATTGGATTTAGGCGGTGGCAAGATGGTAATTAACAAACCTAATCACACTTCAGTTAAGCTAACCAGGGGTAAATTAGGGAAAAACGCGTTTTAATTTTCAGAAATCGTAACAACAGAGATTAAAACAATCGATCGAAACGTAAAATCAAACAAATTTTTTCAACGATTAAACATTATTTCAAACCGATTAAATGTTCAGAATCATCACACAATCAAAAACATTGAATTGAATCAACAACATATCATATTTGCAGAAAATTCAAAAAACAGAGCATTACAATAGAGTTTTTAAATCAGTTTAATCCTATTAAAAAAACACAATCAACGCATATAATATTCACATAAACATACGATTTTAATAAATATAATTAGAATTAAAGAAAAAAAATGGATTTGAAAAAGTTTCAGATTAAGAACAATCAAAATCTGTATGTTTAAACGCACCTTATAATTCTATTAGATTATAAGGTGCGTTTAAAAAAGACAGTAAGTAGTTATCAAAGACAGACAACAGACGCTCACTGTATGTTTGGACGCACTCTTATAAATTCAGACGCACTCACTATAATGTTTGGACGCACTTGTATGAAAAAAATACAGATTATGTTTACTTATTAATTTATTATTCGTACAAGTAGTGATTAAAAATTGCAAGTTGCATATCTTATTAATTGTATAAAATAATCTGAGAAACTTTACATGATTATTTTATTGGTATAAAACTAAAAAATCTTACTGTCTAATAACTATGATTTGATTGGTAATAAATTTAGTTAAATCTTGAAATTCAATATTCAACTACCACCTAATTAAATTTCTATTTTAGTCTATAAAAACACTATCATGTAAACATATTGATTCAACTAAAAACACAAAAACAAAAATGGCTGAAAACCACATAGATGCAATAAACAACATGCAGGTCAAAGCTGTGGTTATGGTTGACTGCATTTCAGAGGTGAGGGATGACCTCAACTCATCTTGTGTAGTTCTGAGTGCACAAAATGAGGTTCAGAGGCAGTATATGAAGAACCTGGACCTCATAGAGAAGCTGATGAAGGAGGAGAAGACACCATTCATAGATGCAGAGATTGAGCAACTACATACTCAAGCATCTTTTAACAACCTCATCTGTCAGTCACTTAGCAATACACATGCATGCATCCTGAAGAACATGGACTCAAAACAAAAGGCAAGGGATGCAATCTTAGGTGCCAAGTGATGGTGGTGGTTTTAGGGTGGTTGTTTTGTGGTGGTGGTTTTTGTAAATCTTTTTTTTTGTGGTATAAGTATTTTTTTTTTTTGTGTTTAGAAGGTGGTGGTGATGGTAGTGGTGTAAAGGTGGTGGTGGTAATGGTGATGGTGTTTATGTAACTGTTTTTTTATGTTTTTAATATATATGATATAGACGCACTAATGATTATGTTGAACGCACTTGTTGTTTCATTTAAAAGCACTTATGCTTAAAACAGACGCACCTTTACAAAACTTAAAAAAAAACTAATAACATGTATAAAGTTCAGACACACCCTGTTTACATTCAGACGCACTCATTAAAAAACAGTAACATTTGCAAGTCAGAACATCAGACATCTAAGACAACTCCTCATCATCATCAGAAACTTCTAAGTCAATCTCTTCATTATCATCAACATCATCTTCCACATTATGATCATCTTGTTCACCTTGCGGCTGGGTTGAAGCACCATCCTTCGCATGTTTTCGTCGATCATGGTCACTCTCTCCGCATATAGCACATGTCCTCTTCCTTTTGCCGGATCGACTAACCTGCTTTTCCTTGTTGGACTTTATGCGCTTCTGCTTGCCACGACCTTTGTTCTTTATACCATTCGGAAGTCGAATAGTGGGTTCAACATTTGATGGTTTCTCTAACCAAGAAGAGAAGCATACCTGTCATGCTTATTCTGATGACTAGATCTCTTAACCATCTCTTTGATTTTATCATTAACCAAAGTTAACACAGCTAAATCTACAATTAGAGAGTTTGCAAGATATTAACCGCCCAAAACTATCTCCCGTGCAATATGCCTTGCTTCTTTCGTCTTGTCATCACCAAACTCTCTTGTTTCAAAAGAATACTTGATTTCATTTGGAACAACATCTTTTGTCCACCTCCTCAGAATGTATCTTTTCGGGAATCTATAAACTTTCATCAACCTTAATACAAAAAAAAATGCCTACACAGCAGCCCGTACTGCTCGAACCTCCTACATGTACATAATGTAGTAACATCCTCAACACCATCAACAACTTCCTTTTTGAACAGAACCTGTAAAAAGGTAAAAAACTAAACTGATGACTTTGGACGCACTCTTGAATATGTTTAAACGCATTAATATTTTAAAAACCAAAAAACTATACTGATGATTCTTAGACGCACTCGTTAATAATTTAAACGCATTCATTATTAAAAACAAAAAAAATATACCTCAACAAAGCCTTGACCATGTGCTTTTG
Source organism: Ambrosia artemisiifolia (assembly GCA_032199755.1). NCBI lineage: Eukaryota > Viridiplantae > Streptophyta > Magnoliopsida > Asterales > Asteraceae > Ambrosia > Ambrosia artemisiifolia. The sequence continues at coordinate 17,113,948 of CM063519.1, forward strand.
GATCATCAACATAAACTTTTAAAAAACCTTCTTCATCAGCCCTTTGCATATGAACACTTTTTTTATCCTTCATAAGTGGCATATATTTCTTCTTGAATATCAAAGAAGATAGTCCGTGTAAATATTTTAACAGCCTCTTCCTCAATAGGGTTTGTAGTCCACATATCAGGAATTGTATGTCTTGAATCATGGTCATTCTTCCTATGATTGAATCTCTGAGCTTCAAGGGACGTTTCAAAGTGGTTGAAAAACTCAACAAGAGTCAACTGAGAATTTGCCACTTGGCAAAAAAAAAAACGATTCTCACTCTCAGATCTTGATGTTGTCCTCATCAGCCCAGACATAGGTTCATCCCGGTAAAAAGCAGGGATCCACATTGACCTCAGATTAAACATGTCCGATAACCAATTGTTCTCATTTAATTTGTAATCAACAATAAGTACACCCCACTCGAAATCAAAAGTCTCCGGACTGATGGAATCTGTCCACACAAATGCACAAATTCTCCTTTTGAACTTATTATCATTGCACAATGCACTACCCACCTACAAAAACACAAAAACCATGGAAACAAACGCACTGAATTAGAAATTTGAACGCAGTCACATTAAAAATACATAAAAAGATATCAAACGCACTTATATATAATTTTGGACGCACTCACTGCAATGTAATCCAAATAAAACATTATTTAAATGCACTCGTATAGAAACAGACACACTCTTTAATTAAAACAAATAATTCATACGGACCTTATCAGAAACCTTCTTCATGATATGCCACATACACAGTCTGTGTCTGCTATTTTGAAAAACCAACTGGATTGCATTTTTCATAGCAGGATCTTGATCAGTTAAAACCACTTTGGGATGCTTTCCAAAACATTTGGAAAACGATTGTAACAACCATGTATATGATTCAGTTGTCTTGGATGACAACAAACCTGCCCCAAGTGTGACATTCTGGTAGTGGTTATCAATTCCGGTAAATGGTACAAAAACCATCTTGTACCTGCAAAAACAAATTAAAAATAATTTAAAAAACTAAAAACATATAATAGTTGGATATCAAGCTTAAAAATTAAAATTTAAAACATACTTGTTAGTGTTAAATGTTGCATCAAACGAAATCACATCTCCAAATTCCATATAATTCCTCTTGCATAAAGCATCAGCCCAAAATAAACCGGTTAATGCATTCTTTTGATCCACATAATACTCAAATGAAAAATCTGGCAGAAACTTCTTTTTATCCCTAAGCCTAGACACAATCATATCTGCATCATACTCACCAATGAAGCTGTTTAAGCCACCTTTAAAGTTCTTACAATCAGTTGCAGTTGCACCAACATTCTCAAAACCTCCATACTTAGTCTTCATAATGTTAAAAGCTTTGACAGGACCCATGTTCAATGAAGACGGCTCACATATCATCTCTTCTTGAGTATGTGTCAGCTTCCTATTTGCTGCTAGAAAATGAATGTCACTTTCATGTACAAAAGAATGATTATGACCTTCTACAAAGCCATAAACCTTGAATGTCTTTCCATCCTCAGAAGTTAGCCTAATATGTGCCAGACATCCAGTCCGGATAGACGGCCTTTCCCTTGACTTAGCATCTTTATTAGAGCTCTCTGCACCTACTTTGACTGGCTTAAAACCCTCCTTATAGCATACAAAGTACCTAAGTCTTAGAACACCTTTTTGCACATCTGACGTACCCTTTCGAATAGCAAAACCACCCGCCTTTGCATATTTGGCATAAAACTCATGTGCATGCTAAATACTAGGAAACTCCATGTTGACTACAGGTTTTAAAGAATCAGCTACATCAGGGATATATCTGTTACTAGCTTGTTCATCAACAGGAACACCAGCAACACCTTCAAACAAACAAACGCACTTAGTAAACTTCAAACACACTTTGTAAAATAACAGTTTGCAAAGCTCAGACGCACTCGTTATTAAACTTAGACGCACTCATATAGGATAAGTATAAAAAATAATTAGATACATTTTAAACGCACTAATGATATAACTTAAACGCACTTTATTATGATCAGTATTCAAAAAAAAATAAAAAAAATTAAAAGTACCTTGAACTCTGAATTCGTTGATGAGGTTCAAACTATGAATATCAACATCCTGGTTAGTGTTTTCGATCAAGTCTGAATACACATAAAAACATCATGTTAACAAAAAATTAAAACACAGGTCTCTGTTTTGACTCAGAAAATAGAGCATGATGATCATACCATGAAAAGCATTATAATCAGGCACTGGATTCGAATTCTCAGCAGATACTCTCTGCTCGTCAACAGACAAGTTTAAATCTGATAAACAAAAACAAAAATTAAACAAAAAACTACTGAAAAATGGATTAATTAACTATGAAGACACGTACCGAACATGATGAACTGATCGAGTTAACTGTAATCGTGATGATCAAATTGAGATTGAATCGTAATTAGATTGAAACGTAATGTGTGTGTGATCGTCTGATGTTTTTAGAATTCAAATTCTGATTTGAAAAATCGTTTACAAAAATAACGAATGAGACTAACGTAATCAATTACGTGTAAAAAGACTGTAATGCCCTTGAGTTTAACTGATATTAAGATTAATTATAGTTTGGTTAGGTTAACTGGGGTTTGCTTGATAGGATACATGGCATCACCTGGTTGCTTCTTATGCTTCTCACGTTAATAAACTTTATATCGTATTCTTTCTCTTATTATTATTATTATTATTATTATTATTATTATTATTATTATTAAGCCCATTTGCCTGTAAGCCCAATTACGTATTTCACGATGGTTGTTATCTTTGTACAAAAGTAACCGCTCATTTTTTTATTGTTTTAGAATGTGAAAAATAGATTTTAAAATATGATATATATTTTCTTAATTATTATTGTTATGTGTGAAAATAATTGATTGTGGGGTAAAGAATCAGTAGAGTGTTGCTTTCAAAAAACGGTTTTAGTGAAGTGAATCAATGAAGTGATGTAGCAGTGTATGATTGCTGTAAATCAGTGAAGTTAAAAATGTTTCAGTGAAGCACCCCACCCTTCTTATAAGTCGTGTATGGGTGCAATGATTAGTCTACCAACCTCAAACCCAAACACGAAATAATTAAAACTCCTTGTATATATACCCCGGGGGTTAAGTTATTCTACAAAGTGCAACAAAAATGAGAAATGTGAGAAGGATACAAAAAACACAATAGATCATGAAATATGACATAATGAGCCACAAAGTATAACAAGATGCCAAAAAATATAACACAACAATGAAAAAAGACACAATGAATTGAAAAAATGACACAATGATGAAAATAAGAAAAAAACACAATGATACGTAAAAGACACAATGATATAACGCATATTCTAAAAACTACAAACTAAAACCCCAAATAATGAACGTCGTAGGGTTCGATAAGACGGTTCCAATGCCACTTGAATTGAATGAGTTTAATCGGAGTCAGTTCAATACCCTTCCTACGACTTTCTATTTTTCTTTCACTGTGTATTTGATCCTAACCCTATATGCTCAAGTACAACATTCAAAACAATATGTAATCTAAAAGAACAGAAAAATAAGATTAGTTTCACAATCATAAATGTAAAATAATAAAAATAAATAAGCATCATCACCTTTAGAAAAATTAAATCTTAACCATGATCTTCTTTCAATAATTTAAAAGAAAAGAAAAATAAGATTAGTTTCACCATCATCACCCAAAAATAATAAAATAAATAAGCATCACCTTGAGAAAAGTTAAATCTTCACCATGGTCTTCTTTCGACAATTTAAATAAAGAAAAGAAAGATAAGATTAGTTTCACCCTAAAATAATAAAATAAATAAGCATCATGACCGTCAGAAAATTTAAATTTTCACCATATATGGTCTTCCTTCAACATTATTTTAAGTAGTTTAATTAAATATGAATTTTGTTATTATTCTTCTTCAAGTTTATACGATCAAACAATAACATTGATGTGATAAAACTTCGAATATAAAAACGAAATATTAAAAAAGATATACAGAAAGCGAATTAATTTAATAGTTATTATGAGTACAATTACAATAACGAACGTATTTGGTTAAGCTAAAAGTTAAAATACTTTAAATAAAGGCAAAGAATAATGTTATGGGTTAATTTATATGATAATTACATGTCGGATTATAAATTTTTGACCAAATTTATTTATTACTAGTTGTTAATAGGATTTTGTCATCACAATTTCAATTGAAGTGTCTTTTTTTTAACGGCTAATTTCTTACCCCCCTTTCTTTTACATACACTCTTTTACACCTTTTTTGTACACCCTTAGAATTGAACTCCCAACCTCACTCAAGAGAGGATTTCCTCTCTACCACTAGGCTATAACCTAGGTGGCTTCAATTGAAGTGTCTAATTCAATATTCAACTTTCTTAAAGAAAGATATTGTATATATTAGCACTCCCTATCTATTACATTATTTTTTGTAAAGGTAAACTCATTTTTTATATGTACATAATTATTCTTTATAATAATCTACATTTGCCTTTATTGAAGAATATATCGATTAGCTAACTAATAACATACCTTTTAATTATATAATAGAGTAAGTACTTAATACTTAAGTATGTAAATTAATTCTAGTTTTTTAATCAGTCCACGTGATTGTACATTTGTAGTATTTGTTTACGTTTGTTAACTTTGTTAAAATATGCATATCTACCATTGAAAAAGTCATTGCCAATTGGCCACAATACATTATATTATATATTATATAATATATATATAGACTTAACTCATAACTCTTTACCATCATCCAAACCTTAATCTAACACAATGGCATCTCTTGCACCACCATCAACTACCACCGGAAAACACCTCTCCTCCACCTCAACCTACGCTTCTTCCTTCTCTTTCAAATCATCTCAAGTTCCCATATCAAGAAACCGAATAAACCGCCATGCAGTCTCATGCAAAACCCTAGATAACAATAACAATGACCACCAAGAAAACTCACCTAAAATTGATAGGAGAAACGTTATGTTAGGTCTAGGAGGTCTTTACGGTGCGGCTTCCACATTCCGATCCGCCTCGTTGGCATTCGCGGATCCGATAATGGCACCGGACATCACAAAATGTGGAGCAGCTGACTTACCACAAGGTGTTAAACCTATGAGTTGTTGTCCTCCAGTTGCCAAAAGGATTATAGATTTCAAACCACCACCGGTTACAACTACCCGAGTCCGACCCGCGGCTCATTTGGTTGATAAAGACTATATAGCCAAGTTTAACAAAGCAATCGAGCTCATGAAAGGGCTTCCTGAAGATGACCCTCGTAGTTTTAAGCAACAAGCCGCGGTTCATTGTGCTTATTGCGATGGTGCTTATGATCAAGTTGGGTTTCCTGATCTCGAGCTTCAAGTTCATGGTTCATGGCTGTTTTTACCTTTCCATCGTCATTATTTATACTTTTTTGAGAAAATCTGTGGAAAATTGATCAACGACCCTAGTTTTGCCATCCCGTTCTGGAACTGGGATGCTCCAGACGGGATGACAATACCAAAGATTTACACGGATAAAAATTCTCCGTTGTATGATTCTTTTCGTGAGGCTAGGCATCAACCACCGTCGATAATCGATCTTGACTTCAATGGGGTTGATGAAAACCTTAGCCGGTCGAAACAAGTTTCGACGAATCTCACAATTATGTATAGACAAATGGTGTCTAGCGCGAAGACTGCTAGTCTTTTCATGGGTGGCTCCTATCGCGCTGGCGAGGAGGTCCCTGGTGGTGGCTCTCTTGAGAGCATACCACATGGCCCGGTCCATGTCTGGACCGGGGACAGTACCCAACCCAATGGGGAAGATATGGGTAACTTTTATTCCGCGGGTAAAGACCCCCTATTCTATGCACATCATGCAAATGTGGATAGAATGTGGTCGGTCTGGAAAACCCTAGGAGGGAGAAGGGCCGATTTCACCGATAAAGACTGGCTTGACTCGTCGTTTTTGTTCTACGATGAGAACGCGGAGATGGTTCGAGTCAAGGTACGAGATTGCCTCGACTCGAAGAATCTTGGTTATGTTTACCAAGATGTGGAGACACCATGGCTAAACACCAAGCCCACACCACGTATCAATAGGGTCTTGAACAAGATCAAGAAACTAGGCACGGCTAGGGCCGACGAACACGTCCCCTTTGCAAAGGACGTGTTCCCAACTATCCTTGACAAGACAATCAAAGTGTTGGTTCCTCGACCGAAAAAATCAAGAAGCAAGAAACAGAAAGAGGAAGAAGAGGAGATTTTGGTGATTGAAGGGATTGAGGTTAAGAGGGATGCGTTTGTGAAATTTGATGTGTTTGTGAACGATGAAGACGATGGGATTAACGCGACCGCGGATAAGACTGAGTTCGCAGGAAGCTTTGTGAATGTGCCTCATAAGCATCATAAGAATGGGAAGAGTGTGAAGACAAGATTGAGGTTTGGAATAAGTGAGCTTTTGGATGACTTGAAGGCTGATGATGATGATAATGTGTTGGTTACATTGGTGCCAAAGAACGGCGTTGGTGAGATTTCCATTAGAGGGATTAAGATCGAGCATGAGGATTGATGATATTAATTTTCCCCGATGAATAAAGACATGATTATGATGCAATAGGGGATAGATTTGGTCAATAATATTGTATGCCCGGAACATTTTACTTTTGTTATAAAATATTTGTTTTGATAATAATGGATTGGATTTGAAGGATGTTGGATACCTTGAAGTTTGATCGTAGTATTTTATAAATTGTTTGTGCATTAAAAAAATTGAAGTTAACAAAACTACTCGTATATTTTAGTATAAAACTGTCCATAACATAAGCTCTCAAATAATAGTTGCATTCAGTTAACACAAATAACGGGCAACGTTGGTCATCTGTTAGTATCCATGCACCCATACAACAAAATGAGATCATAATCTAGCATTTACAACCAAATAGGATATGAACTGAAAGGGATGAATTCAAAGTTACAACTTATGTTGTGTAAATATCTTAGATAACAATAAACTATTTTGACATTATTTTAAAAAGTAACTATAAGATAAAACTATATTAAATGATAAAATTATTAACAAGTGGATGGTTATCTAAAAATCTGTCAAAGGTTCTTATGCAATGCATGCTCCATCCTTGGACATCCTATGCTCTCAAGTCTACGTAGTTTTGGTATAAAAAGCACTCTGGTGCAAGCCTGCAGCTGGACACCACGGGCCTTTAACCTTGGCTGTGATAATAACTCCCAAGACATGATGCGCATCCTCATGCATGCACATGATTTGGAGACAAATAGTACACAAAAGGATGATTGGGTATGACCCAGTCAAAGCCAAGGGACGTATGCTAAGAATGTTGTGCACATCCAGCCATTTAGAATGCGCTAGCTGGGAAATCTCAACAACCTGATATAATTTGGGCAATCAAAGCATGTCAGTGCTGGACAATCAGTGTCCCATGATCGTGTTGGGCACAGAGGGGACAATAAGTATTGTGTCAGCGTTGCTCAACCAATCAGAACGCAAGAAACCACGTCACTAGGAATCTCCACTAAAGGTCAGTGCCATTCAGCCAATCAGAGCCCTCGGACGTGTGGCCACTCCCGTAGTGCTACTTGTCCGCAACAGAACGTCCACCACCGACATCATGCCACGTGGCGCTGGTTAAGGCGGTACGCGTTCCTCTTTTCTTATTGGTTAATACTTATTTTATCTTATTCTAATATTGGGCCAGGGGTGGAGGTAGCCCCTAGCCGGGCCTAGCCCACTTCAGGCTAGCGGTTGGTGATGTTGGCCCATGTGGAAGTCTATTTAAGTAGGATTTTCCTCCTTAAATAGACACACTTTTAGCTAACCCTAAAAGCTACATACGTAGTGAGCAACATCACCTTTTTGTGTCTGTAAACAATAAGAAATTCTTAGTAGTCACCTCCACTTTCCAAACACTTCATTTCAGGTTACTTGATCTCCCAGCCGTAGAGTTTAGCGAATGATCAATCCTGTAGAATCAAAAGTCTTGCTATACTTAACCAGATATTAGACATATTGTTTACCATGAATAGAAATATACTCATGTCATTTGTGACACAAAAGATTAACGTGAGAAGATAAAGTACACGACTACGTATGTTTCATTCAGATAGGTGTGTCACACAATATGATTTATATTTGCATAGTCATGTGTTTTCTACACAATAAATTTAGGTTTTGATCTAAAAAGGCATTAGGCATATATGTAATTTAAATCACATAACTAAATGTGTTTACTTAACTTCTAAATATTAAATTAGTTAACTGTCGAATCGTATGATAATCATAATTTCATATCTTATATTGTTCTTATAACCTTTGAGGGTACTTATTGGGGTTGGTGTCCCAATGGTAGAAGCAAAGCTTCTAGGAATACCTAAGGGGGAGGTTATGGGTTCAAGTCCCACAATGATAAGAAATTTGCCGTTCAAAAAAAAAAAAACCTTTGAGGGTACTTAGAACATTTTTGTATTCACTTAGTGGTTTGTTATGCGCCTAAGCTTGGATATCACTTGATTGTGGTGAACTAGAAGAATTGTCAAGTTACATGTTTTGGTATTTTACTCAACGAACAACTTGGATCATTGTTTATGTAGCTAACTTGTATATCCAATTTGAACATAAACTGTAATTTCAATTAAAGATTTGTAAATCGTTTTAAATGTTATGTTTTAGCTACGTGAAATGTTAACAATTTATCATAACTGTATCGGTATGATTGGGTGCGAGACGTTCTTTGGAACATTTTGCGGCGGGCTGGGATTTAAGCCAAGAAAGAGGCTCATGCAGAAGGGAGATCCAATCTACGACCGGCAGATTTGCTCGTCTTTGGTTGGGCTGGAGGAAAATATGCTTCTGGTGACCTCACATGGGTATCTCCTTTGGCTGGTTTAAGGGACAATGGGTTTGTAGCTGGGCAACGGGGCAAGCAATGTGAAGAGCGGAAACGAAGAACGCGAAAAACCATGCTCAAGCTTGTGAAGAGAACCAACATGTTTTCGTCCCCCTAACTTTTAATATCTTTGGCTCACTGGTACCGGAAGCTATCCGGTTCCTGACCAGGGTTCAACGGGTCATCCATAGCAACATCTCGACTCTAGGGGGCAGAGCTTCGTCTTTAGCAGGCCAGAGTTTGCTATTCACAAAGGGGTGACAACGCAACTTGTTTCTTGCTTGCCTGCTATTTTAATGTAAAATTGGCAACTGTGGAATGAAAATTTGTGATTTGTTAATAAAAAAAAGGTATGTAGTATTTAACATTTTTTTCATGCTATTCTTAAGGTGACTTTCAAGTTAAAAATGATTTACTTATGACTTCTTGTCTTTATATCTTGAATCAATTCTATATTTATATATACTTTTTCTATACATGTACAGAAATCACTCACATAATTTATTTCATCAGTCCTGTTTTTAAATGAAAAGAAAAGAAAATACAAGTTAATTTGATGATGTCATGGATGAGTTCATATGTCTAATTTTTAATTGTTGCATCCTTGAGGATAGAAACAATTCGACATGTTAAAGAAACGACGTGTTTATAAATGTATTTTATGTGTAAAGTGTCATTAAAGTAGACAAATATGAAAAATAATTTATGACATTTATTCATCCAATAAGTCTTTTTTCCTCCTAGTGGTGCACGTAGTACAAGTAGATTGATGCCATCAATGTATAAAATAAAAATAGTCGGTGGAATAAATTAATAGTATATAAAACAAAGTTTGTATGCCACCAATAATACTAATAATGTTACTTGAGTTGCTTAAAATAAAGATTCGGTAAACAAAACAAAAACCAACTAGAAACAATCTGCAAAGCATGGCCGGTATATCAACTACACTAACAAATTTTCCAGTGAGTCTAGACAAACCTATGACGGTAATGGTGGCGAGGCCTGCGAAAAACGAGAGAGAAAAGGATGAAGAACAAGAAGAAGTGTTGGTGATAGAAGGGATAGAAGTTAAGAAAGATGAGTTTGTGAAGTTTGATGTGTTCATCAATGATGAAGATGAGGTAGTGGCGAGTGGGCCGGATACAACGGAGTTCGCTGGTAGCTTTGTGAATGTGCCATGTAAGCGGAGGGAAGGTGGAGGAGATGGTGGTGGGAATGTGATGAAGACCAAGTTAAGAATAGGGATAAGTGAATTGTTGGAGGGTTTGGGAGTTGAAGATGGTGATGAACATGTGATGGTTAAATTGGTGCCAAAGTGTGATAATGTTCATGTTATAATTGGTGGAGTAAAAATTGAGATTGAGTGATTGATTAATGAGTTGTGATCTTAATTTTTTGTATTGTCATTTTAATTAGTTTCAGATATATTTCGTTATTTCTGTAACACAATATCAATATATATTCTTGACACACGTTATGATTACAAAATTTTCTGTAATTTGCACCATTGGCTAATCTTGGTACATGTGACATATTTTAATTGGCCCGTATCAATATTTATGATTTTACGTATAAAAATTTCTTCAATATCTTGTTCATTCGTAACAAAATGCATAATTCATAAACTTGTAAATGGCCCATTACTATTAAAGTTAAGACGGGCCAAGCATTTAAACGGCTTAGCCCGTAAGGCCCAACCACATATAATTGTTTGCTTCGATCTATTTGATACTTTGGTCTCTAAATGAAATCAAACATTTGCATATAGAATCACAAAGAGAGGCGATTGATTAACACATAACAAAATTATAACACAGCGCATATGCTTTGTGTCGCTATGTTTTGTAGGTAAACTATATATCGATTCGATCAAAGTTCTAGATCTAACTAGAACTTTAATCACTACTCGTGAGCGTCGGTTTGTATTTCTTGGGCAAGTTCCCTTGTTAAGAAGTCGGCTCGGTCATCTTGTCCACCTGCAAATGTATAGACTCGAAATGCAAACTGGAAGGTCTTCCAAAGAATTTTACCCGACCCGGTTTTCTTGCTATGATACTTTAGCCCATTGTCTTGTTGTTGTTTTGCTCTAACATCTCTTGTTTCCTGTAATTGAAGACAAACTCATAAATCCTTTAAGTAAAATGTCATTGGCTACCAAATTTATGTAAACATAAAGTTAATACACAATTAACAAATGAGTACCTTTAATGCCAATTCCATGCAGTTTGAGGAAACCTCCACCATTAATTCTTTGATTCTTACAAGGATTGTGAAGTCGAAATGGATATTTTGACTTTTAAATTTCTTGAGTTCTTCGTCTTTTGTTCGGTCTAGAGTGTCCAACTCTCCTTTGATCTGCATATGCAATTTGCCATATGTTACTCATATGATGGAAACCTTTTTAAAATAAAATACAACAAAAAGTTTTGCAAATATAATCTTTTAAAAAAGTATTCATAAAAAATGGGTGGTTTTCTTTTATTTGTTTTAACGCAACAAGGAGACCCTAGGATAAGGCGGACAACACCTAGGAAGTAGGAATCCTTAGACAAAACCCTCAAACTCCTATATAAAATGACCTGCCTGAGTGGTTTTCGTATAATTTGTATTTCTAGTAAGACTTTGATTAACATATAAATTAGTTTTTATGCAATAAATAATTTATTATATTTAACGTTTATGATTGGTTATATGGTGTGCGCATATAATGTATATATGTGTGGCCTTTGGGGGGCAAAAGTAAAGTTGCACTAGTTTTAACGTTATTTTACTAATTTCGTGAAAATAACCCGGTTAATCATGCATCATGTGGTGGTGTGGATAGCCAAAAGACAAAGGGGTACATGCACAGATCGGGTTTGTCCCGATTGCTAAGTATTTTGTGGCTTATGTCCAAGGCTTGATACCGAACTACATCGAGTCGGGGGTCTCGCTGGAAACAGCCTCTCTATTCTTAGGGGTAGAGGTAAGGCTGTCTACATCATACCCTTCTCAGACCCTACCTTAGCTTTGCTATAGATGGGATTAACTGAGTATATGATGATGATGAACGTTTAAGATTGGTCTACATTTCGATATAAAATTGATTGAAAACTGAAACATTTTCAAAATGAAATATTTTTGATATTACAATAACTTTTAAAATAACACTATTTTAACAAAATAAAGTTATTCTCTACATTTCGATATAAATTTGTTTTACCTTGTTGAAATAATTCTCAACTTTATCAATTAGCTGGCTCACTGGAGACTCTATCTTCCAATTCTGCAAAGTAGTAACTATTGCATCCAATTTGGTATACAATGCTGCAGCCATTCTCAATCCCTCCAACTTTTTACTAGGAAAATCTTCAAACCTTGCTAGTACCTTTAGATTAACAATCTTAGAACATGACTATTAAAGAATTTTAACAGCTACAAAATGTATATACATTATAGAAAGAAGTTAAATAAATCTAATTAACCTGTGTTTCATCAGTGAGCTTCTCCATATGGGATGCTACATATTTGTGGAACTTGATAAGCTCATCCATGTCTGTTGTTTGGAAGGCACTCAGGGCGGTTTTCACCTCTTTGATGGTACTTGCATAATTCTTGACATCCTCTTCAATTTGAATAAAGTATGATGATCTGGAAATGGAGACAGATATAGAGAATGAAAACATGTAATATATGTATGTATAGGATACTTACTATATGAGGTTTGTTTACCTTCTTGTCATCTCTGCTAGCGCATCGGCCATTCCTTGCTTTCCATTACCATTTGAAGCAGCCCCAATTTTGCTGCCAGTTCTCTTTAGAGATTTACCATCTAAATTGGACCCTTCAAGCTTTCCTTTGAGAAGGCGGTAGAGACTTCCCATCTGAGATGATCTCTTCAGTTTAGTAGTTGGTTTAGCACGTAGAGAACGCGTTGAATCAAGAGCAGGAGGTGGTGGTGGTGGTGGTGCACCCATTTTTCCCTGTTGAAATGGTGGTGGAGGTGGTGGTATGCTTCTTGGTGTCGTGGGAGTTGGTGGTGGTGGTGGTATGCTTCTTGATGTCATGGGAGCTGGCGGTGGTGGTAGTGAAGTTTTAATACTATTTGGGGACAATGGGGGTGGTGTTGGTGGTGACGGTGGCAAAGGGGGTTGAACTTGATGTGGTATCACTATACAAAGTGATCGGCTCCTCAAGGGTAGTGGAGGTGGTGGAGGAGGTGCTTGTGGTGTTCCTAAATGACTTGTCCTCATTATTGTGGGTGGTGGTGGTGGTGGTAGTGATGTTTTTGTACCACTTGAGTCCGATTCAAGCGGTGATGGTAGCATTGATGTTATTACATTACTTCTTCTCACTATAAGTGGTGGTGTTGTTGGCATAATAGTCGAGTGCAAATCTTCGGCATTGTCATTTGATTTCAACACTAACGGTGGTTGCATCGCCTCCACTTTCACTCTAACACCATGAGGACTTAACTCCCCGTTGTCAACCAATGCCACAAAATCTTCAACCACCTTAGAGTCCCTCTCCGGTTCGTCCATGTGATTGTTAATAACTTGTCGGTTTACATGAGAGTACATGTGGATAGACAAGCGTTTTACATCAATCGGACTTAGTTTCTTGATAGCTCTAACTATTGAACAATCTTCACAAGTCTTTGCGCTCGAAAAATCAGGGAGAACTGAGGTAGGAGTTCTTGGTGAAGATGGAATCTTAAATTTATCTAAATAACATTCCATAAAAGACCTTGAATTGTTGTAACTAGCTTCTAAATCTTTATCATTAGCCATGTCCATTGTAGCAAATCAAAAAGATTTTTTTCGTGACACAAGCGTTTCATCAAACAAGAACACAAATACAATCATATAACATAAGAGCATAAAATTCAGTTGTGTTTTATGAAAACAATAAGATGAAGTTATGCACAGACTAACATGGCCAATGACATTGAATGAATTGAATCTTATAATACAACCTCTAAGTGGTCAAAGCTTAGGGTTTGAAAAAAGAGACAAACATTGTTGAAATAAATATTATATGGGATTAGGAAGAAGCAAAGGATGGATTTTTGTGTGATCGTGCAAGCCAATATGTTGGACAAAGAAGCCGTGTTTTGAGCGTGATCATCGTGCCGGTGCTTTTATAACGGCTACCTAATCCACCTCCTCTTTCAAATGATGTTTTAAAATAAAATTCAAGATATGAATATTCAATAAGAAAACAATAAAAAAGACTTTTTTCTACATATTTTCGGATGAAGATTTTTTTTTTAAATAAAATGAGTTATTTACTTATTTGGGCTCGAAATATATGAAAGATCTTCCTCCAAGACGTATTTCTGGCTTTCGTTGAATGCCATAATGTTTAGTTTAAGACAAATTTCAATGTTTAAACATAGATTAGAGCATTCGTAATGGTTTTTGTGGTTTGTAATTTCAAACTCACTTTTTACAACAACAATAAACTATTTTAAACATTCTTCTCGTCACATACTTTTCTATTTTATTTAACCTATATCTAAATTTATATACTCTATTTTTAATTTATTTAATATTTCATGGTTTATTTAATTTTTAATTAATTTTTTATAATAAATAAATTATATTAAAAGTATATTTAATACAAAATAAATTTAAATAAAAAAATATCTTAATATTTATTTTTCTAACGACTACTTATAGTGCTTATAGATTGAACCCCAATTTTCACTTTTCAAAACACATTTCACTACAAGCAGTCATAAAAGAATAGCAAGAGGAAGTTGGACTGAAGATGAAAATATAACTTTGGTTAACTGTTGGATTCATCTCTGTGAGAACATGTTGCCATGAGATTTACCGTCTAAACAAGCCATATTTCAAGAATTCTAACAATGTGTAGGTGAAACCGATCTCTCTTCGGTCCAAGCTATTTCAAGAGTTTGGATTTTGAGAATGAAGATTACCTGGTTAACCAACTCTTCAACATTGTGATGGCTCGCCGTGACAACGGAACATAAGCATATTTATTTGATGTAGCACAATAGCATATTTACTCACATATCTTCCTGGCAATTACTAAGAATAAGAGTTATGCATCCGGATTTCCACTCTGACCGTTCATAGGTTCATGATTAGCTTAATTATGTAGGGCGTTTAACTTTAAGTATCTAGTTTGTTTTATTATGTACTCTTTGTTATGTTTTTAATTTTAATTTTTATGTTCTTTTTAATTTATATATTTCATTTATGTTATTTTTAATAATGCTTATTTTTAACACAAAAATAAAATCAACTTGCCCATCATATGTGAAAACCCAATACCCAAAAAAAAAAAAAAAAAAAAAAAAGAAAAAAGGGGTGCCGGCTCCTCATCTCTTCCAACGGTGAACTTAGTCCGAAAGTTTAGTCTGGAATTCTGAACGATTTGAAATGGAGCCATTTTGGGTGTTCTTACGCGTGTTCTTACGCGTGTTCTTACGCGTGCTTAGTGTTTATAATTTTTAGAATTTTATATATAGTGATGAACTTTTTTATATGATTTCCCAATTTGAATTATAAGATACTCGGATCCAAACGTTTAAAAGTCGGCAATTTTAGAGTTCTAGAATATGTTGTGTTTGAGACTAGTTTGTAATTTCTTTAGACCCGAAGTTGAATTGGATAACAAGTGGGTGGTTAGTGCTTAATTTATAAAATAATTTTTTTGATATAGATATTTTTAGATACTATGGATTATTCATGTGATTTAACTAATGTCCTGCTTAAAAATCCATTAACTTATTTGTTAAAAAATGAGTTTGGTTGAAAGTAGAAATTTTGGATCCCCGAATTTCAAGTTGGTGATTTTATAAAAATGTTTGAAGTTAAACTTCTAATTTCTAAGATAAATTATCGTATATGTTAATTTGTGGATGTTCATGAATAGTAATTCTTCAGTTTTGATAAGCTTATATTATGATGATAATCCAAAGTTACATTCAAAGAAATAAGATTCTTCTGAATATATGTCATTATATTGAACAAGTGGTAGGTTTCAAGTCTCGTTTGAGACAAACAGTATAAGTTAAATTTAAAAGAAATAAGATTCTTCACGTACCTTTTATTTTTTTTTTTCTTTTTCTCTAGATAGGCTTTCTTCTTGTTTTCCCTAAAAATCATCATGCTTGGAACGTATTGTGTAAATAGGCTGGTTATGCTTTAATTGTTTTTTTTTCCTTGACATCGTTGTGCTAGCTGTTGTAGTTGTAGCTTATGTTGTTGCAACTGCAACTGCAACTCGTATCACTATAACTTTGACGTATGTTTCTTCTCACCGTTGTCACACTCATTTAGACTCTATGCAATATTTAAAGTGTTAATATAATTGGCTTCAAAACAATACTTTATATCTACTATTCAATCGAACTCTAAACATTTCAGATAGTAAAAAGAAAGACCGAACTCGATGTTATTACATGGTTAAATTCACAGTAAGAATTCCTTCAAATGTAACCTCGTGCTTAAAAGCAAAAATCAGGCCCAATATTAAAACTGGCCCACCATCATTTCCTTCACTTTATCTCTTCAAAGTTCAAACTCTCTTCTATCACATACTCCCATCATCATCATACTCACTTAATCACACCTATAGCAAAGCTAAGGTAGGGTCTGAGGAGGGTAAGATGTAGACAGCCTTACCTTTACTCCTAAGAATAGAGAGGCTGCTTCCATTGAGACCCCCAGCTCGATGTGGTTTGGTATCAAGCCTTAGACATAAGGGACAGAACACTTAGCAATCGGGACAAACCCGATCAGTGCATGTACCCCTTTGTCTTTTGGCTATCAATGCCACCACATGATGCATGATTCACCGTCCGTCGTTTTTAACGTTATTTTCACGAAATATAGCCTATTTATACAGAATGGTAAAGCGGCCCCCTTATGCCCTGGGCGACACACGTGCTACAATAACGTTAAAACTAGTGCAACTTTACGTTTTTAACGTTATTTTCACGAAGATGTAGACAGCCTTACCTTTACTCCTAAGAATAGAGAGGCTGCTTCCATTGAGACCCCCAGCTCGATGTGGTTTGGTATCAAGCCTTGGACATAAGGGACAGAACACTTAGCAATCGGGACAAACCCGATCAGTGCATGTACACCCCTTTGTCTTTTGGCTATCAATGCCACCACATGATGCATGATTAACCCTCCGTCGTTTTTAACGTTATTTTCATGAAATTAGTAAAATAACGTTAAAACTAGTGCAACTTTACTTTTGCCCCCCGAAGGAGGGATTGAACTTCGACCTTCTGGTTAACAGCCACATGCTCTAACCAACTGAGGTATTCCATTTATATTCTTCTATCACATACTCTTAACACATAAACAATTCTGTTACTACTTGCATTTCCATAATCTGCAAGATAGTGGTTTATGAGGTTGCTAACAAGACTCGGCTTCCTAGATTGTTTTCAGCTAAATCTTTTATGACACGGAGCCCAGCTACCCCACCCGAGAAGCCCGAAAAGTAAAACATGAGAAAGTTAGTGTCCGAGGTTAGACCTATCCCTTTGGCTAAGTGGATATCACCCTTTAGGAGTCGGGTATGGGTCAACCCTATTTCTTGATGCAAGATTCCGACGCTTCAATGGCAGCCTTGTTGCAAATGTAAAGTCTTTGATTTACTGTTGAAAGACCTTCAAGTGCTAACTCAGGGTATTTCTTGAGTATCTCTTGTCACATAACCACATACCTTGTTTTTACCATTGTGGTTTTGCTTGTTATATTACGAGAAATCCAAAAGGAAACAAAATCATAAATAGCATGTTTTCTCTTATAAACTGAGACCACTTTAACCTATAGTCGTTGAAAAAGTTCGCAGCTCGAGGATCCACTGGAAATCGGGTTACCTTGTAAATGATCCGAGCTAGTGTCAAGGTAAATTTGCATGTTTAAATTAACCCAACTTTTAATATGTATAAGGGGCTGTTTGCTTGATTAAGTGCTGAATCATTAAGACATCTGAATTGTTAAGCGGCTTTGAATGATTAAGTGCTGATTGGTTTAGCTATGGACCAAGTCTGAATGGTTTTGCTCTTAACCAATACATTCAGAGCCTTATTTAGGGTGAAACAAACAATCTGAATGCTAAATCATTCAGAGCTGAATGGTTCTAAGCCAGCCTAAGACCATCTCAAATGCAAGGGTTACAAATGCATACCCTCTCTCTTGTTGCCCATGCCACATCAGCTTGCCCGACATTTTATTTCATCTCCTGTCTCCTCATACCCATTCTCTCTATTCACTTTCTCTCTCCTTCCCTCTCACAATAGCCTAAATGCAATGAACTTATCTAAAAACATCACCTTTGAATGCCAACCTCCTCTAATGTAATTCTTTTAAAAAAATTGCCACATCATCTAAATGCATCTCCTAAATTCACGAATTGAAGATGGTCTAAGTTATATCCCAAATTTGAATCTATAAATTATAAGTATTGTAGTTTGTAAATTTAACATTATACATATATATGCGTGTGTGTGTGTGTGAGGATGAAATGAGAAGAAATTTAATGTGAAAACAAAAAGAAGGTACATAATGGTTAAACATTAAATAGTTTAACTATTCTTACATAATTATCATCTCTTTATTTAATTAATTGATTAGTCATTAACACTTATCTTACACATTATCAAAATTTGTCCCACACATACAAAATATTCATCCTACATATATCGAAATTATCATATGTTTATCCTACACTATATATAAGGGAAGGTTAATTTGAGAACACGTATATTCCGTGCTAACCGTAGGAACGCAATCTTAAACCATTCAAATTCAACATTTCTTTTCACACTTATCTTAATTATTAAAATACAATCCCAAAAACACAATTTACGTACGCATAAAAATTTAAACGTATACGAGAATAAATTGTTTTACACCTATGCAAATTTACTATTTATAGATGCATAAACTGTTTTATTTACACACGTGTATAAACTACACCTTCAAGACCACCGCCTCAATCACACCTTGCAATGGTTGCTTTTGAGTTTGCACCTTATCCAAGCATACATATTCTCTTTAATATATTGTTCATTCTTATTCACATGATTAAAGTTGTTGTTTTCTCATATTATAGTACATTTAACACATATTTTGTCTTAATATTAGATTTGTCTAAACCTAGTGTGTGTGTGTGTGTGTGTGTGTATTGATGGGTGGATGTTTAACCATGTTTTAGTATGTGTAACTAGGTGTTTTTAAGTGTTTAATTGTGTAAAATATAGTTACTTTGAGAATGATTGGGATTTGCAGGTACTTGAGGCTTGGTGAAGTTAACTGGAGCTTAATATGAAGGTTTTGCAAGCTAGACAAGAGGTTGGAAGTCTATGGATGTAATCCCAAGTGAAAGTGTGAAGAAAAGAAGAAATTTCGAGTTGGAGTGCAAGGTAAAATGCCTTTGAGCGCACGTGCTGTGATTTTGTTGCAAAACAGAAGGTTTGTGGAAGTTTCATGCTCCCCAGCGCAAGCTGAAGAGGGTACCAGCGCAAGGTGCGCTGGTCTCACCTGACCTTGTGCCCCTCTTAGCATAAGTTACGAATTTGATGGTTTAAACCCCCAAAAAAATAGATAATAATTCTCCCAAAAAAACGTAAAAAAACTTAACCCTAGCCGTTTTTTGTCCTTCCTAAGGTGTTTTTCCCCTAATCAATCATTCCTAATCATCATTTTAATCATTAAATCATGCATTCAATCTTTAACAACACATCAATTGAAGATCTTTCAATGGTGATGAGAGGCTAATTCCTTTGTGACCACCTCCGGGTGGTTGGTTTGTATGTGATACTCAACTTGATTCATTTTAGTATTTTTGGATTGTTCTTTATGTTTTGAAGAATACTTGTGGTTTTATTTATTTAAACAAATTAATTATATGTGTTGCAATTATTCAACTTTTGTCATTCGCATTTGGTTTCCTTGCATCGTGAGCAGTTTGATTATTGGGAGGGTATTTGGCATATATGGTTTGGTAATTGGATTGTACAGGTTATTAATAAAAACTTGTGTCTAATTACCACTTGATTTAAAACCAATTAACAAGGCCATGTCTATGTGGCATTCTTACTAATTGAAACAAGTTGGGTGAATCGCCAAACCAAATATGCAGAGGGAGTTACTTTCTTTTAATTATTGTTTTCAACTTAAAATCTAAGTTCTTGGCTTTCTTAGTTTTTCTCAATTAACTAAAACAATTCATTAGGCATTAGTTAATTTAGATAAAAATTATAACCTTCCACCAATTCCCCGTGGAGACGACCTTACTTTCCACTTAGTATTTAATCTTTTCTTTTTGACCGACCAAACGACATCGATCATGTGTGTGTTGTGTGTGTGTATATATATATGGTGGGGTTATAATACAAAGACCATATTTCGTGCGAAGTGTGAGAAGGATTAAAAATTTATATGGAGACAGCATTTTTGGGATTTATTTATGATGTTTTGGATTGTTTAGGCTAAAATAACATTAAACATAATAATTAAAAATACACAACAATTTGTTTTAGGCTTAAAAACTTAAAACACCATGCCAAGCACATGTGTTCTAAGTTGTTGTGTTTTAGACTTTTAGCTGTGTTTTTAACTATGTTTTAAATTCCATAGCTATAATACATTGTATTGTGTTTTAAATTGTTGTGTTTGGTGCCTTTCTATAAAAAACAACCTAGAACATCATACCTAAATCCAAAACATGATGCATACATGTCAATTTTTGATCCGTCTCACACTTCTCACGAAAAATGATCTTTGTACCCGAACCTTTACCTATATACAGTGGAGAGTTCAGTTGTGAAGAAAATGTTTTGTAAGAAAAAAAATAACAAATTTAAAACAAGAGTTAATAGCCAAAATCATCCCTGGGGTTTGGTCATTTTGCCACTTCAGTCCAAAACCCAAACCTTTTACATTTGGGTCCTTCAGTTTCACTTTTTTTGCCAAATTCGTCCCTGACAAGATTTGGGGTATGGACTGAAGTGGCAAAAAGTGACCAAACCTCATGGACGAATTTAGCAAAAAAAAAATAAATAAAACTGAAGGACCCATAGCAAAAAAAAAAAAAACAAACCTGAAGGATCCAGATATAAAAGGTTTGGGTTTTAGACTGAAGTGGCAAAAGTGACCAAATCTCAGGGACGATTTTGGCTATTAACTTTTAAAACAATAGAAACTATCCATTAATAAATCTATTAAATGTTAAATAAATGATTAATTTGTTGTAACTCCCCTAAACTAATTAAATAAGTGAAACTCATAAATCATTTTTAAAATATATTCTTTCAAAGGAAACCTAATTTATCATGAAAGATAATTTCGATATGTGTAGAACATATAGGATGAATTTCTATATGTGTAGCATTAACGTATGACAAATTCGATATATGTAGAATGAATTTTGATATATATAGGACAAATTTCGATTATGTGTAGAATAAAGTGTTAATAACTAATTAATTAGAGAGGTAATAACTAAAGAAAGAAGACTTAGAGTATTTAATGTCTTACCATTATTTTATTTTTTCCTTTTGTTTTTACATTAAGTTTCTTCTCATTTGATCCTTCTCAAAATAACAAGGGGAAGATCGAAGAAACTTAATTTGGATAATAGCTATATGCTTAAGAGTTCCATATTCAGGTGTAAGGGGTCTCATATGTGTTATACTAGGACCTGATTTGGCTCACAAGATTATTGTAGTAAGTAGTTTTACTAATCCTACTGAAAATTGACCATTCACGACTGCATTTCTGGTAGCAAATTGTTTTGTGACCTCTATTTATAATTTAATGAATTGTGAGAGCTATATATTAATTTCTTGTTGAATACTAACTTTTAAAGACCGATTTGTGGCAGAAAGATAGCGATCGCAAAACTTGCAACCATTTTGCGACAAATCTGGGTTTGTTGTTTAATTTGCCACCGTTTTGATTTCTGTCACTAATTTTCCGACTATTTATTCTGGTCAAAATTGTACATCTAGTTTTCTAATAGTGTCTCGTAGAAGCCCATGCATTAGGAAGCAATCAAGTGTATTTTGTGATAGTACAAATTAATAAACACCTTTTGCTAGGTTTATGGCACAACTAAGTTGTTACTAGTTTGGTGCGCTATGCAACTTCAATTCGTACTTCATAGTACGTGGTGATATTGTGAAGAAAGGTAATTTCCATGATATATCGTTTGCCTTGTATGTATGTTTTCTATTTCAGTTATTGTGTCTTGCCTATACCACTAAATATATATTATGAAAAGCAAAAGTAAAATCGTAACAAACATTTTTTGCATTCTATTGATATTGATCAAGATCGGCATTACATGAAGAAAAAAAATAAAAAATTAATTACTAACAAAAAAAGAAGAATATAATGAAAATAAAAGTATACTTCATATGCTTAAGTTGAAGTCTTAACACTACAAGAAATTCGAGCTTTAGGGGCGACACCTTTAGGGGCGACCCGCTTTTTGGTTGCCCCTAAAGGTATATCCAACCCCCAGCCGTTGGATCAACGAAAAGATCAACGATTCTCTTTTAATCGTACGTTTAAAGATTTAGGGGCGACACCTTTAGGGGCGACGTCGCCCCTAAAACTCAAAAATTTTTTAATAAACCCGCCTAATTCTTTCTTTCCCTCTTCTCTTTTTCCCTCACAAACAAAAGCAGCAGCTCTGCAACTTCTTCTTCTTCTCGCAACTTCTTCTTCTTCTCAAAATCTCTCCTCACTCAAGCTCCCTCTCTCTCTCTCTCACTCAAGCTCTTCTTTCTTCTTCTTCCTTTCCCCCACCACCGGCCTCACACCAATCCACCTCACCACCGGCCCCCCACCACTCCACCCCACCACCGGACCACCACGACCGGACCACGCCACCACCGGCCCTAGCTCCACTCCTCTCCCTCTGCAAGTTCTTTCTTCTTCTTCGTAAGTTCTTTTTATTTTCGTTTTTTTATTGAAGTATATATGTTTAATTTTTTTTAATAATAATAATATGGGTTGTAGGAAGCTCGATCTACCAAATCCGCTGAAGATTCACCCCTAATACCGGTTAGTAGTCGCCCCTAATTATTATTTTTTTATTATTTATGCCTTAAATTATATATAGGTTTGTATGTGTGTTGATTTTTTTCGTTTTTTTTTTTTTTCGTTTTTTCTGTTTTTATATTTTTTCTGTTTTTTTATTTTTCCAGTTTTTTTTTTTAATTTTTTTCTGTTTTTTTTATTTTTCCAGTTTTTTTTTTATTTTTTTCTGTTTTTTTATTTTTCCAGTTTTTTTTTATTTTTTTGTGTTTTTTTATTTTTCCAGTTTTTTTTTTATTTTTTTCTGTTTTTTTATTTTTCCAGTTTTTTTTTTATTTTTTTCTGTTTTTTATATATGTATGTATGTATGTATGTATGTATGTATGTATGTATGTATGAGTGTATGTATGTATGTATGTATGAGTGTATGTATGTATGTATGTATGTATGAGTGTATGTATGTATGAGTGTATGTATGTATGAGTGTATGTATAAGTGTATGTGTGTAAGTGTATGCGTGTATGTGTATGCGTGTATGCGTGTATGTATGTATGTATGTATGTATGTTTGTATGTATGTATGCGTGTATGTATGTATGTATGAGTATATGTATGAATGTATGTATGTTTGTGTGTATAAGTGTATGTGTATGTATGCGTTTATGTATGTATGTATGAGTATATGTATGTATGAGTATATGTATGTATGAGTGTATGTATGAGTATATGTATGTATGTATGTATGTGTGTATGTATGTATGTATGTATGTATGAGTATATGTATGTATGAATGTATGTATGTGTGTATAAGTGTATGTATGTATGCGTGTATGTATGTATGAGTGTATGTATGTATGAGTATATGTATGTGTGTATGTGTGTGTATGAGTGTATGTGTGTGTATGAGTGTATGTATGTGTATATGTATGTATATATATATATATATGAGTGTATGTATGTATGTATGTTTATTTATATTTATATGTTAATAAATATTGAGACTAGTAAGACATGCCCGAAAATGAATCTCCATTTTAAACATAGTGAGCTTAGAAATACCCGCCTGAAATTGATTTAGTAATTAATTTCGGGTAGTCCCCGTTTTGGGACTGCTTTTTGGATACTTTATCTCATTTAGGATGTGAATGTGTACTACATGATTGTTTGTTTTTGAAAGATTCGGTTGGCGTTTCCTCTTTGCTCCTCGGGTATATATTTATATTATATACTTGGGGGCTAAGGGGAAATGCTGCCGAATTTTTCTTAAACAAACAATCATGTAATACACACATTTGGTGTATGTATGTTTGCTAAATGTTAATAGTTGACCCGTTTGGTATAAATATGTGTAGTAAATAGGATATTTGACCCATTTGGTTTACATATATTTGTAGGAGCAATTTAATACAATGATGTCGCTTCCTGATTTCCAAGAACAAATGGTCCAATTTTTTAATCAATATTACCAATCCCAATCTCAAAAGTTTGGAAATCAAGGCGGAAGCAGTAATAGTGACGATCACGCCGATGAAGACGAAGACGAAGACGAAGGCGAAGGCGAAGACGAAGACGAAGACGTTTAGGAGTTTAGGCGTTTTTGGTATGTTTATTTAGTTTTGTTGGTATACTTGACTATAAATATTTGTATGTTTGTTTAGGCGAATGTTGGTATCTTTAGATGAATGTTGGTATGTTTATAATATATGTAATGTTGGTATGTTTGGTAAATTTGTTTTGTCATTATTTCGTATCATTAAGCGTGTGTGGACACAAAAAAAAAAAAAAAAAAAAAAAAAAAAAAAAAACCTTTAGGGGCGACGGGTCGCCCCTAAAGATCGAGCCCAGGATGCACAGAATTTGGCCACGTGGCATGACACGTGGCAAAAAAAATTTTAATGGAAAAAAAATGACACGTGGCACGCCACGTGGCATAACAGTATTAGGGGCGACGGCTTTAGGGGCCATGATGGGTTTTAGGGACAAACCAGATGTGACAGAACCTTTAGGGGCAACAGTCGCCCCTAAAGCCAGTGTCGCCCCTAAAGGTTGGTTATTAGGGGCGACAGGCGTCGCCCCTAAAGCTCCAGTTTCTTGTAGTGTAAGTCTTATAATGTGAATATAAGAAACTGTTAATTAATTAATGAAACGAATTTTATTCAGTCTTGTATGTTTGCAAATAAAATTTAATTGAATTATATGTGTACGTTAATTATATGCAAGGTGATTTTGGTCAATATTTGCTATGATTAATTAAACTGGCTGATCAATTTTTACTATTCTTGAATCTTGATCATGCTCTTCCACCTCTTTCATGTTCTGAATAATAGCTTCTGTGGCGGTCATTAGAAATCCTGGCCAGTCCCTGCGTTCATTGGACAAAACTTTAGCTAATGAAACTCATTAAAACCTAACGATGCATTTAACTTCTAATGTAGCAATTTTGATGTTTTTTTTATGCATGCTCAATTGGTATCCAAGAATGCAATTAACCTATAACTTGCAATATGATTAATGACATTTCAAAGAAAACAATCTTTCATGCATTACGACTTACATTGTAAAATTTGATCTTACGAGAGTGACCACTGAACAGAGACACAAAAGTTTTGTTAATCTATATATGTGTATGACCAATACATGTGTAGGTAATAATACCTACACACAACCTCTATATGTGTCGTTAAACAACTAAATATTTAAAACTATATAAGGAAATTAGTTTTATGATTTTTTTATGCAAATAAACGTATCACATTTGTATGTTAAGTGCAAAATTTTGAAAGCATTAACCATGGATTAAAAAATTAAACGATTGATATATGTTGATTTTGTTCTTGCAAAAATTTAGTGTTTTGTATCAACACACACTGAGCACGAAGTAACGAAGAGGTTGTAAGCATATCAAAAACCCCATGGTGGATTGTAATTTGTGCGGTTTGAGTTGTAAAGAACTTAATCGATTCTTTCCATGTACCATACGCGATGGCTACATGCAAATTTCGTTAAATTAGACGTACTGTTCCTTAACAAAAAAAACAATAAATCTCAGCGTGTACAATATATTTAGTACTTACCCGTTAGACGAATTGAAGTTTAGCCCAACAGTGTACTTAGCCTCCTCAAGAGCCGATTTGAACCATTCTAACTCATTTTTAGAACATTTCCAGTGGTCTTTAACAATAAGCTCGGATGGTTTAACATCACAAAAAACCGGTATAACCTTCTTCCTAGCCTCAGTAATGCGTGCCAATTCGTGCAAGCAAAAATAAGATTGACAATACCGTGGAGAAAAGACCACAATGCCAACTTTACATTCGGTTATTGCATTGTTGATTTTTTCAAACAATTTATCTCCCGGTTTCATATTTCTGCTGTCCATGAAAGGCCTTAGTTTTAACCTCATGAGACGATCATATAAAAGCCCCGCAATATTCTTCTTAGTGTCGATCCCACGGTGGTTGATGAACACGTTACATGGTGGTTGCCTACCTGTAACGACCGCAGTCGGTGACTTGTGGATTTGGAGAATGTTGCGATAGACATTCGTAGATGAGGAGATTGAACGTTGCATAGAGTTAGAAAAGGGTAAGTTATAACTTTTTTTTTTATTATTATTTTTTTTTTGATCTTTTTTTTGCGGGGAAATTAAGTGAGTATTTATAGATCTTAAGACGACAAAAATAAAAATTGAATCTTGAATTTTCGAAGACAATATCTTACATATGTGGTACTTGGACCTCAAGAAAATTATAGTAAAGGAGTTTGAATATTTGGACTCAATCTTTTGGTATTACAAAACGTTACAGACCTTCAAACACGGTTCATAAAAGAATTAAATTAAAGTGACATAAATTAATCAATGCTATATTATAAAGGATGAGATATAGGCAAATATGTTTAAGGGAAAATCACCAAAATAGCCCATTGACCGAGTGATTTGCCAAAATGGCCCTCTCCCCCCTCTTTGGAGAGACGGGTCACGTTTCCCAACCAGTCTGAAGCGTCTCCCGAGAGGCTTCCCACATGAACCAATACAAAACCAACACCTCAGCCCTCTCCCCCCTCTTTGGAGAGACGGGTCACGTTTCCCAACCAGTCTGAAGCGTCTCCCGAGAGGCTTCCCACATGAACCAATACAAAATCAACACCTCATCATACACTCTCTCTCCTCGCTTTCTCTATCCTCACTCTCTCTCTCCCTCATTCGAACGGATCTTGTCTCTTGATTACTTTTTCCATGGATCTAAAGAACATGGTTGCAGATCTCGTTTGGATAACAATCGAACCATCGCTGTTCATCATCTACCGATCTGGTTACAGATGTCGTTCATATTATCACCATTATCGCAGATTTTGTTCATATCATTCACCGTTATCGCAGATCTCTCTGTCTTATCGTCTCTTTGTCTGCACCAACAACAAAGGTGTGGGTTATTTGGTTTTGGTTATTGTTCATAAAGTATCTAAGGTAAGATGTAACAGATCTGAGAGGAGATGTAAAATAGAGCTTGAATATGAAACAGAAGGTCGAGAGAGAGAGAGGGAGAGTGAGGAGAGAGGAGAGAGAAAGCGAGGAGAGAGAGTGTTTGATGAGGTGTTGGTTTTGTATTGGTTCATGTGGGAAGCCTCTCGGGAGACGCTTCAGACTGGTTGGGAAACGTGACCCGTCTCTCCAAAGAGGGGGAGAGGGCCATTTTGGCAAATCACTCGGTCAACGGGCTATTTTGGTGATTTTCCCTATGTTTAAGTTGTCCAAAGTTAAGATGTATACCAAGGGTCTCTTTACAATTTCTTAAATTTTACCACTTTTCTTCCCTAGATACTCTTAGAAGATAATAATGAGTATTTTAATGCATAAAACCTTCTAATTATTATATTCAAACAACTTTATTATTATTAAAATAACATAATATTCATAAACATATTTGGCACCCTCTTGATTTGATAATAAATTTCAATCATGAACAAAAAGTGATTTGTGCCAAAACAGACCGCCCGACCCATATCAATAAGTTACTCGTCTTTACCTCATACTTAACCACATGATAGGCCTATATATATTTTGCCATCAATTACCTCATTACGGTGATAGCTCGTCACCAATGCATCTCGCAACTTCAAAACCTTGCTTATGTAATTCTAAAGCATTTGAGAAGGGTATCAAATAAAATTAAGTAATTACTACGTTTTATTAAAAAATTGCAATTTTATATAAAAAATTATATATAACAAAATTATATAAAAAGGTTTCTACACATACAAATATATACCTATTCACCTTGACAAGATTGTAAAAATTAATAAAAGTCAAACTTTACGTGAAAAAAAATAATTGTGTTGCTTTTTCATAAAAAAAGGGTGTGCACGTGAATTGGTTCACGAACCAAACCGAACTGAACCAAAACCGGCCTTTCAAACCAGCAAAACCGCGGTCAAACCGAACCGAAACCGGTTCAGACACGAACCGATTTGGAACTGGTCCGGTTCCTAGAAAAAAACCGATCTGTGCAGATCTATAAAGTTATCAGGTTGGGAGGTCTTATGTGGAATATTTTCAACTAACCTAACTTCCAATTTCACTTTTCGATGCCATTGATAGAAACTTATGGTGCACTTGATTAGCAGTTTTATTGCATTGCTTTTATCATGTGGAAAAAGTTATGGGTATGCTTCTTTGCAGGTTGCTAATGTAGATCTTATAAAGCTTTCTTCTCCTCGGCAATCTCTCCTGATTTGGAACTTTCAACATATTGAGTGGGACTATTTGTATAATAATAGTTGCTAATGAGTCAAACCGCTACTTCAATTTTTTCTTACCGGCATGTAGGTCAAATTGCATATGGTATATATAACGTAACATGCTATCATGTCTTCTTGTAGACTTTAAAAAATTACCCCACTACGAAGCATAGATGCTTACACAGACACAAACATACACCTTACATATTGATTCTTTTAATCGTTTTAAGGTTTAAATTATGTTTCCGCCCTGTATTATCGACTCCGCCGTAACGCGCGGGTTCCCTGCTAGTGATTACATGGTTTTTGTAGTGAAATGCAATGAGTTGTAAGTGCGGTGCACATTTCTTTTCTTTTCTTTCTACGAATACTTGTTAAAACATAGTGTGCACATTTCTATTCTTTTTACGTAAGTTGCAGAAAAAAACCTAAGTATCATAATGTTGCATTGCAACCAATTTGTGGATCACACTGCAAGGCGCGAGTAAACCCACTAGTTTAATAAAAAAAACACTACCGATAACGTTATCTCTTTCAACAAAGTCTATGTTTTCCTTAAAGAAGATAATGTTCCTTTTCGAAAACAATTAAAAACATAATTTTCTCCTTTACGATAAAACCAAGTTATATCTGGATAATGGATAAGCGAACAAAAAGTTGCACCACTATCACTTTTTAATCGCAAAGCCTATTTAGTATATTCTACTAAATACAAACCCTTGGTTCATCGGGCTCTGCAAGTCACTTTGGATCACCTTGTGTACCTGCTCCGAAAAACGAACTGCCTTAGGGGCTAGCGATCCAAATATGTCAAAGGCAAAAGGAATGAATACATGCTGATTCTCTAAACATGTTTCCTCGTGCTTAGTAACCTTCCTAGCTTTGGCCTTCAAAACCGCCTGTCCCGAAAGGAAGCCACCGTCTCTCAGCCCCACCAACAGGGGCACCCCAGTGAGGTCGACGCACGCATGCTTACTCCTCGCCTAGCCAAACATAAGGACGTCTGCAGGACGTAGGGTAGATCTTCCTTCCCGCGGATCAGTCAGAAAGTTAACAGACGCTTATTTCTTGGCTGAGATTCCAGCTCGCCTAAGCACATCACATAAAACTTCGCTAACCCAGTCATGACGATACTTGAACCCCAAAAATTCCTTACAGTGAAGAGCATGCTTGCCAAATGAGCATTACATTGATTTCGGATTGCAACTTTTCGTCTTGTTTTGTTTATTAGATTAATTTTGAAATATAAACCGGTTTTTTTATTAACGGCTAACAAATCAATCTTGGGCACTCACGAAGTACCCACTAGACAAAGGAGTACTCCGAGAGTTACCCGGGTCCACCGATAATTTCACACAAGTTCTCGAGGAAAACCCCTCGCCCAAAGGCCCACTGCAGTAAAACCCGGCCCACCAGCAACATTCTGGTGCCTGTAGGACTCAAACTCCTCACCTCCCATAAGGAAAGCAAATAGGGTGCCACTCCACCATAAGAGGATTTACAACCAGTTTTTTTATTATTAGAGTAAATAACCATTTTCGTTACGCCTATTCCCTGGTTACATCCAAAAAGTTTTGTTTTATTATATTTTTATTTTTCTTTTATTTTTTCAAATGTTTGCAATTTCTTTCATTTTCATGTAACAGGCTAACTTAGTTTATTTCTCAGTTCAAGAGTAGTGGGCTTGATGGCTGGCGCGATCAAAGTTATAGTGTCGGGGTATACCGCTTCAACTGGCGCTATGGAGGCTTTATGGCTAGCTTCGTGATGGTGGTCGTGAGAGATTGAAGCTTTGGAAGATGGAATGTGCCGTTGGAATTCGACCGTCAGCCAATTCTATCAAGTACTTGGCCTCTAAAGGTGTAGGTACTATATCTAGAAACTGACTAAACTCAACAGATATGAAACTCTTATCTGCACTGGAATCAAACAAGACAGAGGCGTAGAGATTGTTAAGAAGCAACGTACCGGTAACTGTATCAGGGTCTTGCTTGGCTTCAACCGAGCCTATGACGAAAACACGCGTATTCTTTCCGCCGCCTCCGTTGTTCCCAGTACCATTTCCACTCTTAGCACCATCTCCTTGCTTCAACTTAAGACAATCACGCTTGAAATGTCCAGCCTGACCACAGTTATAACACCCATGGTTAGGCTAAGAGGCTGCAGGAGGAACAGACTTGTCACTCAGACGAACCCGACAGCTCTAAACCTCATGCCCGGGCTTCCCACACCGCTGACACTGAACCCTGCGACACTGACCGTTATGACGATAGTTAGACTTGTTGCACTTGGGGTAACTACCATGATAAGAACTAGACTTTTGCCCAGACGATGGAGTAGAGGACTCAATCTTCTTTTGCTGCTGTTGCTACTGAGACAGAGATGAATTCTTCCCAAAGTTTTCCCACTTTCTCTTGTTGTTTTCAGGAGCTTTCACAGTCGTACCCCTCGGGGGTAAGGCACCCTCATCCGCCTTCTGATTAGTTAACTTGTGCGCCAACCGAATGGTTCCCTGAAGAGTAGCACAGTCATTAGCAGTAACCAAACCACCGATCTCAGGTACAAGCCCAACAATGAAAAACTCAATCCTCTTATAGTCATGAGTATCCGCATCTAAACACATGAGAGCTAACTCGTGATACCGAACGGTATAATCCTCAATCTCCGACCCAACCATCGTATGATTCCACAACTCGTGTTCCAACCTCTTGATCTCGTCGCGGGGACAGTACTCGGTCTTCAACCTAAACATAAACTCATCCCAAGGCATGGCATTGGCCTCAGGGAACCCAACAGTCTGAATCACAGAATTCCACCACGTCAAAGCACGGTTCTCGAAAGTACCAGAAGCAAACTTCACATGGTCCACAGTAGGACAGTTACACATCGCAAAAGCAGAAACAATCTTCTCCAACCACCTAAGTAAGCCCACTGCTCCCTCATTCCCACTAAAGTTACGAGGCTTGAAGTCCATGAACTTCAATAGTTTATTAGTACTAAAATAAAAATAAAAATAAAAACAAGCTACTGGTCCTAATGCCGAGAGGGCATACCTGGGTGATAGAAAGTATCAAGAGTGAACGACCATACCTGATGGTTCTTGACTGACTCGTCTACCGTATGCACCAACCTCTCAACTTATTCATCCTAATATACTGAATCCGGGCTTCCTCCACGGTAGCGCCACGTTTCACGTCTTTGGCTGGACAAAACGCGTGATGTTCAGACTGTTTCCTTCCCCGCCGCTGGGGCAATATCGGTGTTTCTCTTTCGTCCGTTCCTTCTCCTCTGATGGTTGTCCCAGTACTCATCTATCCACATGGTATTGTCAAGCCCTACTGCTGATTCTTCTGGTGGTACCACTGGTTCACCTTTGGCTTTCTTCAGTTGATAGTCGAGTTGTCTATTAATGAAGTAAGCCACATCAAACGGATTTTCAAGCGCGAATTCTCTTCCATCAGCCGTGTAGTGCAATTTATTACTACCAACCCGAAGTGTCAGAATCCCCTCACTCATATCTATGGTAGCTCTGGAAGTGGCTAAAAAAGGTCGGCCGAGAATGATGGGAGCATGACTCTTGCCCATGTTGAGGATGACGAAATCCACGGGAAAGACAAATTTTCCTATCTTTATAAGTAGATTTTCAACGACTCCCTTAGGCTTCTTTATGGAACCATCTGCCAACTCGATCGTAGCTGTCAATGGTCGCGGTTCTCCCAGATTGAGTTGCTTGTAGATATAAGTGGGCATAACATTCACACTCGCTCCCAGATCTGCTAAGGCATAATTCCTAGGCAAGTTGCCTATGGAGCATGGAAAAGAAAACTTCCAAGGATCAGTCAGCTTTGGAGGAAGATGTTGCTGGAGTAGTGCGGTGCGCTCTAGTGCGTTTCCTTTGACTGCCGCCTCGAGATTTCTTGTGTTGCTCAAGAAGTTTTTCAGAAATTTGGAGTACTTGGGCATCTGCTGAGTGACTTTTATGAAAGGCAAGTTGACATGGATCTGACTTTGGAGTTCAGTGAATTTCTGGTACTGCTCGTCCATCTTTTGCCTCATCAATCGCCCTGGGTAAGGTATGTTAGGCCAATATTCCTGCCGCACTGTCTTCGATGGTGGTTCAGGTGGTGGAGCAACTGGAGGGTTCTGGTTAACTGGGGGGCTTCATTGATTGGCATTGGTGAACTGGCGGTTGAGTTTTCTAGTGCGGTAACATTGGGAATGGTTATGGTTGGAGTGGGTTCAACTGGTGGTGGGATGGGTGGTGTAACTCCTTCAATTCGTTGGCTGGTACCGCTGGTTTAGGATAAACGCGGCTGCTTTGAAGAGTTATGGCACTAACATTGGCTTTTGGGTTGGCTTCAGTGTTGCTTGGAAGGCTTCCGACGGGTCTTTCTGCGAGAGACTTGGCCATTACGCCCAGCTGTACCTCCAAGTTTCTGATAGTGGACTCGAGTCTTTGAAGCCTCTTGTCGGTCTTGTTGAACTTCTCGTCCATTCATGTTGCTGATCGGGCTTCAAGCTTTGCAAGTCTTTCATCTACAGATGGGTAACCGTTGTTTGGAGGGCGTTGCTGGTTGTTCTGTTGACTAAATCTGGGCGGTTGCATGGTGTTGTTGTTGTTTTTCCACCCAAAGTTTGGATGATCACGCCAGCCAGGATTGTATGTGTTGCTGTAAGTGTTGTTTGGCGGGCGGCTCGTACAATGAAGTCAACTTATTCCACGGTGGCTTGAGGAAGATTCCCGTCTTGCGGCTGCAACTCTGTAGAAGTGATGGGATTGACTTGTGCTTTGCTCAACTGGTTGAGGCGAGATGATAGTGCCTCAATTTGAGCATCAAAGAGGTTTTGGAATCGACCTGCTAGAGGCCGGTCTTTGATGGCCAGCTTCGAGGGTTGTACCACTGATAGCTGTTAACTGCAATTTCTTCGATGTGATCGTAAGTTTCCTGCAGTCGCTTGTTCCCAAAAATACCTCCTGCGGTTGCATCTAGCGTCTGCCTTGCTTGGTTCGTCAGCCCATTGTAGAAGGATGAAACTTGTAGCCAAACTTCAAGACCATGGTGTGGGCATTTTCTCAACATATCTTTGAATCTCTCCCAGGCTTCATAGAGCGACTCTCCCTCTTCTTGACAAAAGGTGGTGATGTCATTTTTTAACTTTGCGGTTTTGGCTGGGGGGAAATATTTTGAGAGAAACTTTTGGGCAAGGTCATTCCAGGTGGTAATGGAACCTGCAGGTTGTGATTTTAACCATACTTTGGCACGATCCTTCATTGAAAAAGGAAACATGCGAAGTCGAATAGCGTCAGGAGTGACGTTATGCAACTTAAAAGTGTCACAAATTTCAAGGAAATTTGCGATGTGAGCATGAGGATCTTCATCGGGAAGACCATGAAAAGTGCAGTTTTGTTGTATCATGTGGATGACATGGGACTTAATTTCAAAATGGTCAACATCAACGTTGGGTTTAGCGATGATAGGGCCCAAGGCATTGATGGAAGGTCTAGCAAAATCTGAGATGGTTCTATCAACTTGTGCCATTTTTAATCTTTGTTCTTTTCTTCTAGCTCTAAAATATCTTTCGGGTTCTTCAAGAGGAGGTGTAAGAATTGGCGGAGGACGCAAGTTCATACACTAGTGAAGAACCTTTTAGATAAGATTTTTGCAAAAACACTTAAGAAATTGAAAAAGTAATTTTAAGAAAACCTTTCTTTAAAACAGTCGTGTCCCTGGCAACGGCGCCAAAAACTTGATGCGTGCTGGTTTTCAATAAAAACTTAACATCTTTTCAAAAAGAGCAAATCCCGAGAGAAATGCCAAGAGTGGTGATGAAAAGGTGGGTAAGTTGGAAAACATTTAGACACTTACAAGTTTTAAATTTATAATTTATAACGATAGTTGCTCAACATTCTAAACCCAGCACAATAGGCAAGCGCACCTATCGTGTATAGTATAGAAATGTGCAAGTACCGAGTATCGAATCCGTGGATACGATTTTTCCTACTCAGCTTCCTAAAATTACTTAAAAGACTTTTTAATAATGTGGAGAAAAAGTAAAGTAAAAAGAGAGATATAAACTTTTAAGAGAAATCAATGACAAAACAATGGCGTTGCATCGGGATCAGATGGAACCTGGTATGAAAAATAGTTATCTTTATTTTAAGTGGTGTGTTTGAGCTGCACACTTATGCTTAACTTAGAATTGCTACAGCATTTTCTAGAGGTCACTTTTATCGCAAAAGCTGTACAAACAAGTGTGTTCATAAGGTTATTTTGAGGGTCTCCCGACCTGGTAAGCTCACCTCTCAAGACTGAAAATAAAGTGACCCGAGACTGTGTCGACTCAACCCTAAATTACCCGCCTCCCAACGTTGCAATATAGACATCTAACCATTTAAACTTTTATGAATAATTTACCGGTGGCCGGAGCATGACCGAATAAATAACCACTTAATATCATAGAAGGGTCGTGACCAACCGGCACACGTGCACCTTCTACTTGATTTAATTAATTTATCAAAAAGTGAGTGATTTATTATTAATTGTGTGGCAGTATAATAATGAAAGAAAATAAAGACCGCTTTCTCTCAACACGGGTTCATCAAACATTAAACTGCGCCAAGCCTATCACATAGACAATGAAGCCAAGTTGCAAGAATAAGTTTCGACTTATCACTAGGACCAAGTATAAAAACCGTACCGACCCTAAATGAGATCTTGATAGTAGAGGATTAAGCCACAAAGTGTGTGTAGTTCTACCCACAAATGGGCTAATCACTACTCGCGGGATTAGGTTAGCTCACAAGTGCATGGGTTGTTACACACCATGGGTACACTCATGAGTCCTCCCACTTCCTATCAAGACACCCACAAGACCAAAGACTAGATGATTTATTAATTAGATCATTAAACAAAGTTTAGAATAGTTAGAATTATTAAGAACACAAAACACCACTTGAAAATAAAAAGATAAACTATATTAATTCATACCACCAAGTTTCCATCATCACCCTAGAAACACCAACAGAAATCTAGTCTAGCATGGTTGATACAACAAGCTCATAAGGTTGGGTTTGTGTACAAGACATCATGAAGGTATTATGAAGATTTCTAAAGGATTTGGGTGGTTTTGGTGATTTCTCTGTCTCTCTCTCTCAAGGTATTTATGGAGTGATCCAGGCTCCAAAGGACACCAAAGATCCTCAAGGAAGACAGAAACCCTCTGAAGAAGTGTGGGGTTTCGAGTGAGAAGGGATGCTTCAAAATGTGGGGTGGAGGCCTCTATTTATAGGCATTCTAGGTCCAGCACGCCCGTGCCATCGTTCTGGCACGCCCCTGCTCAGACAACAGGTACTATTGTAGAGTCCTTGCATGCAGAATTGTCTATACGAAGGTTGGCACACCCGTGCTTGCTCAGAAATGTAACCGTCTTGTCAGTCTTGGTCGGTTTTTGCCTTGGAGAACACGCTGGATTAAAGCACGGCCGTGCCATACACCTGAGCACGCCCGTGCACATCCTGAAACACTGAAATTGACCTCTTTTGACTTGGAAATGTTGACTTGTTGACCCGGGAGGGTGGCACGGCCTTGGGCACAGCCGTGCCATGTCTGGCGGTTCTTCAAAGTCTTCAAATCTTCGTCTGTTTTGTGCCGTTTTGTGCGGTTTTTCACTTCTTTTCATCACCGGACCTCCGAACCTGCAGTTATCAATAAGGAAAGATAAATCCTGACAAAACAGAGATAAAAGCATGATTTTAGGTATAAAATGGGTGATAATCATAAGTGAAAACATATCAATTTCATGGCACATCATAAGAAAGGAGATACCCCTGTGAGGTCCACGCAAGCATGTTTCCCTCTCTCCCAACCAAAGACAAGCAGATCTGTTGGTCGCAGGGTGGATCTCCTTTCCGCAGGGTCTGTGAGAAAATTTACAGGGGCCTCCTTTTTGGTAGAAATCCCAGCTCTTCTCAGGATCTCCCACAAAACGTCCCTCACCCAGTCATGCCGGTATTTGAATCCAGGGAGTTCTTTGCAATGAATTGCGTGCTCCCCGTATTTATCCATGCAAGCTTTACGGTAGATGGGGCAAGTTTTCATCTTCCGGATACATCGGGATCATCAACCGGTACTTGAGTATAGCCCTGTACTCCACTGCAGACATGCATTAACCTAAACCCTCAATCGGGATAACGGTCAAAAAATCCTGAGCATGAGGACCCTTTAGGCCTTCAATCACCACCTTCTCGCGGGAGCACAACTCAAAAACTTCTCCCAGGCTCTGAGCAGTTTGCTAAACAGAGCATTCGCCAAAGTTTTTTGTGGCTTTGAGAGGGCGGTGTCCTTATTAGAAAAACCGCCAATATCAAAGTCCGGGAGATAGACATTTAAGCGTTCGAGCGCCTGTTGATAGTCCGGGTCTAGCCTGATGACCCCACTGTTTCGAAGGATATGATCCTGAAGTTCCCAAGACTGAGCTCTAGACGCCACAAAGGCATAAACCCCAAAATCTCAAGCTGAAAGGAGGCCCAAACCACCTAAACGCATCGGCAAGGATGCCAAGCGCCACTTGAGGTCCCCAAAGAAGGGGCCACCACACACAACTATATCTTCAATAGCCTCCCGGAGGCCATCATCGAAAAGGGATACAACATCCACCATCAAGTGGGGTTGACAAGTTCGCAACCCAAAAAGTAACTTAGCGTCCCCCATGCATGACCTGAGCACCAGGAGTTCACTTTGGGGATACCTAAAGGCGGGGCAGGAGCTTCATAAGGGCAACCGCAACCGTAGCCCGCCGCCCTGCCAACTCCCCAATAAAGATTAGATCTTGGCTACCAAGGAGCTTAACCCCCTTCTCTGGTCTACCAATCCCTCTCGGGAAAAGCCCGTCTTAACCTTTTAGCCCGTCACACGTCGGCTAAACGACCTCAGTTTTCTTAATATTGAGATGAAGCTCCAGAGATGGCCCATGCACGTTGTTAATGTCTAAAGCCATAGCAACCTCAACTGCGTTGCCTATAATCGTCCCGTCATCAAAATACCAAGCGTGAAACGGGAGGTTACAGTGTTCCTAATCTCGCATGATAAGGGGATGTAAGGCAAGAGCAAAGAGAAGGGGCCCCAAAGGATCTCCTTGCTGCACTCCGGTGGTAGCCCCAATACAATCATTACCCACATACAGCCTAGTAGGCTGGGCATAAAGGAACTTGATAGACGGGCACCGCTGGTGAACCTCTTGAAGAAAGTCCCCCAGGTAATGGGCAATGTCTTTCCCAACCTTCTTCATTGCCACCTTAGAAACCAACCTTCGCCAAATGCCCCCCCCCCCCCCACAGCAATAGGCCGAATTCCATTATTGGGCTTCAATAAGGGGGTGAGGGGGGCTGAGGCAACAAACTCAGCAAGTGTCTTAGGGCAGGCCCCCCAAGCCATAAGTTGACGACTTCAGTAATGGCCGCGAGCAAACCCGAGGAAGTCACCGAGCCTTCACCACCAATAGCATCCAACAGGTGTTGGGCCCGTATCTCGTCCCTTCCACAAGACGTCCCTTTAGGGAAAGATCGGATACATCTGAGCACACAATCCCCATCTACAGATAGAGCGGGTTGGGCGATAGGGTTAGAAGGAAAGGATGGAGGCGGCACCATTGGGTGTTTATCAATGCGGGCTTTCATGTTCGATTCACATAAAGGGGCAACCCTACTGGAGCACAAAACCTTAACCGCCGCCGTGAAATGCCCATCCCTGACCTTTCGAAGACATTGCTTTATATTTGGTCCCTTTCATTGTCCTCTTCCCTTCTGACTTCTCACCTAGATACCACAACTTCCCCCACGCTATCCAAGAGGGAAGAGGCCAAGCCCGCAAACCCAGACCCATCTTTCCATACTGCAAACGCTTGCATGATGCTACTACACTGCAGAGATTTCCTGTTCCCTGATCTTTGCTCTTGCATGGAGGACGGTCTGACCACCCTCAGGGTTAACCGTGGAAGCAATAGCAATTGGACCCAATTGTCAACCGAGCCTGGCGACGCCACCACTTTGCGCAAGGCACTTGTTAACACTTGAGCAAACATCAGACGACAACTGGGGGGAATGCTTTTAACAGTTTAAATGGGGAGGGAAAAAACACGCTTGAGGAGGGCAACATCCCCAACCATTCCGGTTAGGTGACGTTGGTTTGTGTCGTCTACCGCTTGAATAAAAACAAATTAAAATACTTTATTGTTTTAAATCAAAAACAAGAGACTTGACTTCATGAGGGACTGATCATACTTTTGAGTGGTATACGAATATAATGCTTAAACAATAAATTTTGAAGTTTATACATTTTTTCTCTAATTAATGACCTGTTCAAAATCTGGACTTAATTGGGAATGTTCACAAGTGACAAGTGTAAACACGTACATATATACTTTGAAAACAAAACCTACGTGGATTTGACATATTCAAATCTTTGTCTCCTCCGTACCATGCACTTTCCAGCAAGTTCGTTAACAAATCCAATATATAAAGAGTTACTATTATATACAGTAGAATTATAAGACTATATAAATTAAAGTTTGTACTTGTACTGTTTTGTTTGCGTATGGTATAATATGGTCTTCTTCTCCGTTAAAAAAAAAAAGAATTATAAGACTATATGGTGTGGTGTAACATTCCCCCAACTCTCCCAAATATCACATCAGCGTCACCTTATTTTCCCCATTTCTTCCCCTAAAATTTGAAAATGGTATTCCCCTAATTCCCTCAATCCCCCTTCATTTTTTTATTATATAAACTTTGATTTATTATATAAACTTCGGGGGAGAATCCCCGAAGTCCCCGAAATTTTAACGGGGGGTGGGGGGGATGTGGGGGGAGGGGGTGGGGGGTTGTTCCCTTTCTCCACTGAAGCCACCTCACCTCCCCGACTCTCTTCCCCGTGACCACACCAACCAGTCTAACTTGCATATAGTTTTCTCAATTTCCCACGAATCCTAATATCATATCATATCTAACGACCGGTTATACTTCAAGCACAGGTCTATACGGCGGATATAGTGTCGTATAACTATATGAAATGTTTATAAGGTTTTTTTACAAACGTTTTTATACAATATTTATCGTTTTAACAAATTTAATAAAAGTTTAAGTAACTATTTTTACGAACATTTCAATACTAGCTAGACCCTATAGAATAATATAGCATTATACTATGCCTTATTTTATTTGTAGTATATGCTCCAAAGTATAGAATAGGCCTTTAAGTATTGTATATTATCGTATAGTATAGTATATGTGTAGTATAGGTCCCCGTACATGCCAATGGTTGTAGTATAAGTCTAGTATAGGTCTCTAAGTGTAGTATAGGCCTATAGATATAGTATACGTATCGTATCGTATCGTATCGTATCGTATCGTAGAGTCTAGTATATGTGTATTATACATATCGTAGAGCCTAGCTAGTTATAGACCTATGGTTTAGCATAGCCCTTTATGATAATTAAAGTGACCTGTACAAGCCACTAAAAAGACACTTAGAGCCTAACGAATTATTACTATTTCTTTAAAATGACGATTAACAATTAACTATTAAATTTAACATAACACCGATTTAGAGCTCAAAAAATACACAAAAATTATGGCTCAACATCCAAGAAACACCTAATTCTATAATTAACAAATACTCCGTAATAATTAATCAATTGTAACTTCAACCAAAACACCAAATTCAGAGCTTAACAAAATACCAAATTTTAATAATTTACAACTATCAGTTAGGGTCAATTTTAGCGGCACAAAAAAAAATATCGTAAGTCGCTATCGTGGCTGGTAGTCATCGCTAGTAGGCTTAAGGCTAGGTGGTGGTCGTGAAATCATGTGGTGGTCGGTGATTTTTTTTTTGGTCGCTGATGTGCTTGTTTATTTCGTTAAAATGATGTTAATTATACTTATTAATAATATTATTTAGGCCTGTAAACGAACTGAACGAACACGAACACAGGCGTGTTCGTGTTGGTTCATTTAACTTTAACCGAACACGAACCCGAACACGAACACATAATCGAACATATTTTTGTGTTCGTGTTCGTTCATTAAGAAATATGTCGTGTTCGTGTTCGTTTATGTTCGTTCATTTAAACCTAAACGAACAGTTCATGAACATAAACGAACACAAATGATCAATATAAACGAACACAAATGAACATAAACGAAAACAAACAAAAACAAGTTAATACAAGGCCTAACAAGTTTTGAGATTTTAAATTTTAAGGTTCTAATAAAGGTCCCAGTAATCATGTTGGTTACATATTTTTTTAAGTGTTGTATATGCCTTATATAGGCCTCATATAGATCTATGTGTGTAGTAGTATATGTGTCGTATAGGCCTCCTAAAGGCTATCAGTATTAGTATAGGTCCTATGTAGGCTTCGTATAAGTCTATGAGTGTAGTACAGATCCCGTATAGGCTATAGGCTATAGGTATAGTATAGGTATTGTATATTCTAGTATAGGTGTAGTATAGGTCATGTATAAGCTTATTGGAGTAGTATAGGTCTCGTACAAGCCTTAGGTGTAATGTAGGTATTGTATAATATATTATCATATCACAAATTATCGTATTGTATCGTATAGTCTAGGATAGGTGTAGTATAGTGTGACACCCTAGGCAAATCCCACATCGGCTGTGGCCAAAAGAGATCCTTGGTTCATATATAATCCAATGCCTCTTACATCACCAATGCGTTTTGGAGCTTAATGTTAGTTGATGAAAGGAGAACTCAGAGTTAAGCGTACTCAGGTGGGAGCAGAACCAGGATGGGTGACCTCTTGGGAAATCTCCCACGAGGCAACTAAAAACAAATTCGTGAGCTTTGGAATGGCAACCCATTAGGGTAAAGTAGATGGATGTTACAAAAAGGATGTGACACCCGAAAAACTCAGGTTAACTTTCTTAACAACACTTAAGTCTACCTTTACAAAACATTTGTAAAACGAACTTAACTGAGCCAGTTAAGTAAGTCTACACACACTACGGTTATGGTTCTGGTGATTCGGGGAATCACCGGGTAGCACAAATGAGTCTCATATCCCAAGTGTTGGTGAAATACCACAAGTAAAGTAACTTGTCGAGAATTATATGTTTTATGATTCTTAGATAACTTGCTGATACGTGTATACGTGAATTGATGTGATAAGCTTACGAAAGCCCAGTCTTTCTAATGGGAGGGAAGACTGATTAAACAAGTTGCCCTAACTCACCTCTAAACACCGATTTACGATCCTTAACCCCTGAAAACGAGTTTTTGCTCTCAAAACACCAATTCTTAGCTAAAACAACTCCTAGAACCATAAGCAAGTAAAGATCTAAGGTGTATGGTTAATCTAAACTCTTTTCCAAACATTTCCATGTTATTATTATGAACCCTAAATGTCCAGCTTTGAAACTAGTGTGTTTTCATCAATAAAAACCTCTCTAAAACATTTCTAAATTAGATCTAAACCTTACAAATGAGTTTCTTACAAAAACACAAGCTTTGAATGATGTTGGTGATCCAATAAATGGGGGTTTTGTGTTTTTTTTGTTAGAATGATGATATATTCTTGATATTATGATTATCTTAGTGTTAGAAGCTTGTTTGGGTGATGTTTAGTTGTTTATAAGTTTTGACCCGATTGAGTATTTTGTATGGATTTAGGATGGGATACGTTAATATGACGATGATAATGTGTTAGGATTCATCTTAGGATGAATAGCTCTGAGTTTGATGATATTATAATGTGATTATGTGATCTAATCTGATTATTTGCCATTTGGGGAAACTAATTCATGCATTGATGTGACTTGTTCATAATATTAGCCGTTTTAAAACTTCCAATTTGTGCATAAAAGTTGATTAAACGAGATGTTAATTGATATATTACGATGGAATAGATTAGATATTGATTGTGTATCGATTGGTCATGTTCTGGCAAGTTTCTGATCTGATCTGAAGGGTTTCGCTCGTCAACAGTTGCAAAAAGCAGTTTAGGGCGACTTGCCTACCCAGTTGCCTAGTGGGAGGGCGACTGGCCTGCCCAGTCGCCTCACATCAAACCCAATCGCATACTTGAAACCCAATTGCCCCTTTTGAAACCCAGTAGCATGTTTTGAAACCCAACAGCATGTTTTGTGACCCATACGTGTATTACGTGATCTATATGCTAGGTTTTGTCATATGTTCGTTATATGTGATATGTATCTACGTGTTGTTATATAAGAACTTGCACCTAACTGATAAACTGATATAACGGGTGACCAACGGGATATCGAGTCTAGTGTGGTCAATCATAGTCAAACGTTTTACGAAAACACACTAAGTCGTTGTTTGGACAACAATGGGGTATCAAACAAACACGATTTCGGTTAAACAACTTATATGCTATCTATGGGTAGGCTTCTAGTAGTCGAGACCATCATTACACGCCTAGTTAATAAGGAACTAGAAGATGCAACCTAAAGTGAGTTTCACGGCCCCCAATTTACTGTTTGCATTTTTAGGGGAGAATCATGCTACAACACTTTAAACTTTTGGATTCCATAAACACTATCATATCACTTGTGCAAGGAAACTCTTATAACTACTCAAACTAGTAATATGGGTGTAATAGCGGGGGATAGGGCAAACCAAGGGGGAACCAATGGCAAACCATAGGGCGAACCATATACCGTCAGCATTAGTTTGGAACGCTTGGGTCGTTAAGGTAGCAAGATTGGATTAAGCGCACGGAGTCACATGGCATCTCATGCGTGTCTTTTAAACATTATCATGAACCATTTTACATTGTTATTATTGTATTTGGATTGTAAAACTTGATTTCTCATCCGCTAAACTTTTGAAACCCGGTTTTGTCTAAACGTTATTTTACTCATATAGAGGTTATTTATTGTGACTGTTGACTTGGATCCTGGTGTATCACGCGCCTTGCGGTAAAACCCCACAAGTGAAAATTTGAGGGTGTGACATATAGATCCCGCATAAGCCTCACATATATCTCGGATCGATCTCGTATACGCCTAAGATCGCGAGTTTCAGTCCGAAAAACAACCCGGAAAGCAAAGAAATCTAGTCCGGGGGCTTAATTTGAAAATTCTGAATTTCCTTACACGTCGCGGACCGCGGGAGGGTTGAGGATCCCTCCGCGCTCCGCGGCAGCTCACCATTTCAGGAAAATAATAATATAAGCCCCGCGGACCGCGGAGGAATTCTTAATCCTCCTGCGGTCCGCGGCAGCCATGTCTGCAGATTTTCAACCTTTCATTAATGGCATCTCGAGCTCAACCCAAATTCGCACCCCCAATGTGTTTTAACGCGTCTCTATCCCTGCTCTAGTGTTTCCTGGTCGTCCCATATGTCCAAAACACTACCCACATGCATCTATTACACCATTTATTAGTTTAATTCATCCAAATCACTATAAAACCCACCAAGACTTGACCACTTTGATTCACCCATCAAACGACCGTTTTATCACAATTAAACACACACAGACACGTTCATCTTGGCTGGTCTATCAAGTCTGCACAAGAAGTTTCGATTATTATCTCGCAATTCCGACGAATTTGGAAGCTCTTTATTCAAACTTTTCTCGGTTTTCTTTCGTCAATTTGGACAATCAAAACCGTGAGTTTTTCCAATTCCTTTTGCACATTTCTTCCTTATTATCAG
Source organism: Ambrosia artemisiifolia (assembly GCA_032199755.1). NCBI lineage: Eukaryota > Viridiplantae > Streptophyta > Magnoliopsida > Asterales > Asteraceae > Ambrosia > Ambrosia artemisiifolia. The sequence continues at coordinate 17,158,373 of CM063519.1, forward strand.
TAGGTTAAAAGCCCTCTTGTGCCGATTATAGTCTCTAAGGGTTCCAATTGCAAATTCTAAGGATAGGGTGTTCTAGGCATTTTTGGGGATTTTACATTTAAAAATTTATAGAACTTTAAAATTCCATAACTCGCTTGTTACTAGTCTAAAAATTATGAAACTTGGTAGACTTGCTCATATTACTGCCTAGAAGTTTTAGAAAAAGTTTCGAAATTTTTAGATTTCGTTTAGTATTTTTAATAATTCTCACTATGCTTAAATCATGTTTAATCCATATAAAATCGAATATAATGAATTTAAACATGAAAATTTCCAGGAATGTATCTTATTATGTTAGGATAATTATCATGCCATTTCCCTCTGTTTTGATACGATTTCACAGGTTATCATGCCAGCAATCCCACCGGCCCCAGCCCCAGTTCGTGGACGAGCTTTCAACATCCACGCTAATCAGGCTCAGGCTGCCAATGATGTGGTTAATGGTACATTTCTTCTCAATAATCTTTATGCTTCGATTTTGTTTGATACCGCTGCCGATAAAAGTTTTGTCTCTTTAGAGTTTGAACCGTTGCTTGCTCGTACTCGTACTCGTCTAGCTCATCCTTTTATCGTCGAAGTCGCTGATGGTAAACCCATCTCAATCGACTCCATCATTCGCAACTGCACCGTGAACCTTAACGATTATAACTTCTCCATCGACCTCATACCCATGAAGTTAGGTAACTTCGATGTCATTGTCGGCATGGATTGGCTTTCTAAAAACCATGCTGAAGTTGTTTGCTTTGAGAAATACATTCGAATTCCACTCCCATCCGGTGACATTCTACGTGTCTACGGGGAAAAACCATCCAAAGGTTTGAAACTCATGTCTTGTACTCAGGCCAGTAAATACCATCGCAAGAAATACGTATCTTTCTTGGCTCATGTTGTGGAAAAGAAAGAGAAAGGTAAGAGTATTCAAGACATCCCTGTCGTTCGTGACTTCCCCGATGTCTTTCCCGATGACTTACCCGGTCTTCCTCCTGTTCGCCCTATCAAATTTCGAATCGACCTTGTACCTGGTGCTACCCCTGTTGCCAAAGCTCCCTATCGTCTTGCACATTCGGAGATGCAAGAACTTGCCAGTCAACTTCAAGAACTGACTGACAAAGGTTTCATTCGCCCGAGTTACTCCCCTTGGGGTGCTCCGGTTCTGTTCGTTAAGAAGAAAGATGGATCTTTTCGCATGTGCATTGACTATCGAGCACTCAACAAACTCACCATCAAAAACCGATACCCCTTACCACGCATCGATGATCTTTTTGACCAAGTCCAAGGCGCAACCTGTTTTTCAAAAATCGACCTTCGATCGGGTTATCACCAACTCAGAGTGCATGAAGACGATATTCCAAAAACCGCTTTCCGTACCCGCTATGGACACTATGAGTTCATGGTCATGCCTTTCGGTCTAACCAATGCACCCGCCATCTTCATGGACCTCATGAACCGTGTGTGTAAACCTTTCTTAGATAAATTCATAATCGTCTTCATTGATGACATCCTTGTTTACTCAAAAACCGAAACTGCCCATGAGAACCACCTTCGCCAAACCCTAAGGCTTTTACGTGACGAACAACTATATGCCAAATTCTCCAAATGTGAATTTTGGCTAAAAGAAGTTAAGTTCCTTGGAAACGTAGTAAACGACCAAGGAATACACGTAGATCCTGCCAAGATCGAAGCTGTCAAAAGTTGGATCGCACCCAAAACTCCCACCGAAGTTCGTTCTTTTCTTGGTCTTGCCGGTTACTATCGTCGTTTCATCGCCAACTTTTCCAAATCGCGGTTCCACTGGCCTATTTGACTCATAAGGACAAAATATTTGAGTGGGGACCCGAGCAGGAAAAAGCTTTCCAAACTCTAAAACAAAAACTCTGCAACGCTCCTGTTCTTTCCCTTCCCGATGGTGTAGAAGATTTTGTGGTATACTGCGATGCCTTGGGTCAAGGCCTTGGATGCGTTCTCATGCAACGAGGCAAGGTCATAGCTTATGCTTCGCGACAACTCAAAACCCACAAGAAAAACTACACCACCCATGACCTAGAACTCGGTGCCATCGTATTCGCTTTGAAAATATGGAGACATTACCTCTATGGTACCAAATGCGTGATCTTCTCGGATCACAAAAGCCTTCAACACATTTTCAACCAAAAAGATCTCAACATACGACAACGTCGTTGGGTCGAACTCCTAAACGATTACGACTGTGAAATCCGTTATCACCCGGGCAAGGCAAACATCATTGCCGACGCTTTGAGTCGTAAAGAGCACCTCCAACTAAATTGCATCCAAACCCACGACCTTAAACTCCACATTTACGAGGCCCAATTTGTTTCAGAAGTGGAAGGCAATCTATATGACGAAATGTCATGTGGTGCCGAACACCAGTTAGAAAGGAAAAATGGCCTGTTGTATCTCTCTAACCGCCTCTGGATACCTAATCGTGATAATCCTCGAACTTTCATCTTGGACGAAGCTCATAAGTCTCGTTACTCCATTCACTCTGGTGCCGACAAAATGTATCTGGACCTGCGACCCATGTATTGGTGGCCTGGCATGAAGAAGGACATAGCTCACTACGTGGCTAAGTGCCTTACTTGTGCCAAGGTAAAGCTGAACACCAACGTCCATCCGGCTTGCTCGTGCAGCCAGAGATCCCGATGTGGAAATGGAGAAACATCGCTATAGACTTTATCACTAAATTACCTCGTACATCTCGTGGTCATGATAGTATTTGGGTCATTGTCGATCGTTTAACCAAGTCCGCACATTTCTTGCCCATTCGTGAGACATACTCAGCCGAGAAATTGGCCAAGATATATGTCGACGAAATCATCTGTCGTCACGGAACCCCTTTGAGCATCATTTCCGATTGTGATGGCCGGTTCACATCTCGTGTTTGGCAAACTTTTAATGACGCACTGGGAACTAAACTAAATCTTAGCACAGCATACCATCCACAAACCGATGGACAAACCGAACGTACCATTCAGACTTTGGAAGATATGCTCTGAGCTTGTGTCATTGACTTTGGTGGAAACTGGGATGCCCATCTACCCTTGGTTGAGTTTTCTTATAATAACAGTTACCACTCTAGTATCCAGATGGCACCTTTTGAGGCTCTTTATGGTCGCAAGTGTCGTTCTCCTATAAGCTGGACCAAGGTTGGTGACACACAAATCACCGGTCCCGAACTAGTCCAGGAAACAACAGACAAGATTGCTTTGATTCGTAAGACCTTGCAAGCAGCTCAAAGTAGACAGAAGAGCTATACGGATCAACGGCGCAAACCCTTGGAATTTGAAATTGGAGACATGGTACTTCTCAAGGTCTCACCTTGGAAAGGTATGTTCCGATTTGGGAAAAGGGGAAAACTTGCGCCAAGATATGTAGGCCCATTCAAGATTATCGAAAGATTTGGGAAAGTGGCTTACAAGTTAGATCTGCCAGTCGAGCTCAGTAATGTTCATCGTACTTTCCATGTTTCAAACCTGAAGAAGTGTTTAGCTGATGAAAACCTTCATGTTCCCCTTGAGTACATTCAGATTGACAAGACGATGCACTTTGTTGAGAAACCAGTTGAAATCATGGACCGTGAAGTCAAGTCTCTCAAGCGTAGCCGCATTCCTATTGTCAAAGTGCGTTGGGAGTCTAAACGAGGTCCAGAGTTCACTTGGGAACGAGAGGACCAAATGAAGGCTAAATACCCACATCTTTTCTCGGTATCCTCGGATTCAGAATAATTTCGGGACGAAATTTCCAAAAGTGGGGGAGACTGTAACATCTGTGCCCCTTACACTTTCATTTATTTATAGTCCGGTCCTTGTACTTTATCATGTTGTCATGTTTGAACCCTTGTAATCAATAAAAAAGGTTTCTTCGTTAATGAAATCGAGTATTTTCATGTGTATACGATAATATTAATAATACTCCATCACTAGAACTCACTCATTATATTCCCTACACTTAAGATCGCGAGTTTCGGTCCGAAAAACAACCCGGAAAGCAAAGAAATCAAGTCCGGGGGCTTAATTTGAAAATTCTGAATTTCCTTACACGCCGCGGACCGCGGGAGGGTTGAGGATCCCTCCGCGCTCCGCGGCAGTCACCATTTCAGGAAAATAATAATATAAGCCCCGCGGACCGCGGAGGAATTCTTAATCCTCCCGCGGTCCGCGGCAGCCATGTCTGCAGATTTTCAACCTTTCATTAATGGCATCTCGAGCTCAACCCAAATTCGCACCCCCAATGTGTTTTAATGCGTCTCTAGCCAGGCTCTAGTGTTCGTTGGTCGTCCCATATGTCCAAAACACTACCCACATGCATATATTACACCATTTATTAGTTTAATTCATCCAAATCACTATAAAACCCACCAAGACTTGACCACTTTGATTCACCCATCAAACGACCGTTTTATCACAATTAAACACACACACGTTCATCTTGGCTGGTCTATCAAGTCTGCACAAGAAGTTTCGATTATTATCTCGCAATTCCGACGAATTTGGAAGCTCTTTATTCAAACTTTTCTCGGTTTTCTTTCGTCAATTTGGACAATCAAAACCGTGAGTTTTTCCAATTCCTTTTGCACATTTCTTCCTTATTATCAGTAGGTTAAAAGCCCTCTAAAGGTTGTGCCGATTATAGTCTCTAAGGGTTCCAATTGCAAATTCTAAGGATAGGGTGTTCTAGACATTTTTGGGGATTTTACATTTAAAAATTTATAGAACTTTAAAATTCCATAACTCGCTTGTTACTAGTCTGAAAATTATGAAACTTGGTAGACTTGCTCATATTACTGCCTATAAGTTTTTGAAAAAGTTTCGGAATTTTTAGATGCCGTTTAGTATTTTTAATAATTCTTACTATGCTTAAATCATGTTTAATCCATATAAAATCGAATATAATGAATTTAAACATGAAAATTTCCAGGAATGTATCTTATTATGTTAGGATAATTATCATGCCATTTCCCCTCTGTTTTGATACGATTTCATAGGTTATCTCATTTTCTCTTATTAAATTAGCATTAAATAAATAATATTCATAATAAATAGAGTTTTATCAGAAAAATTCTATAAAATTTATTGTGAGACATTTCAAGTCAGTAGACTAATTTTTTACAGAAAATTTTATTTTTGGAAAGTGTTCAATATTTATTCCGAATTTATGTGTTATTTTTTATATTTAATTCATATAAATTCATATTTAATTCATTTTATTATGAAAATTGGTGAAAATATATTTTGACACAATATAAACATTTCCACATCAGTTTTACTCTATTATGAAACGTTTTCATACAATATTATATTTTGGTTAATAAATTAGTTTCTAAAACATATAAAGTTTATATTAAATAAGAATTTATTCACCAAAACTTTTATAAAAATTATTCTTAAACCTTTAGGGTCAAAATATGAAGTTTTTACAGAAAACTTTGGCTTATCAACTATTTTTCATTTTATTCAATATTTATGTCACCATTGATAATATAAAAGTTTAATAAATACTTTTATATAAATTACAATTTTTACATAAATATTCCTGAGTAAAAAGCATTATTTTAATAAGCTCAGAAAACACATTCTTTATAAATTCAAGATTGGTTATTATTTTACTCGTTAATAAATAAACCGATTTGATTGTTTATATTTAGTAAAACAAATGTAAATACTTATATTTTGATATTACTAAAAGTTTTTCAAGATATTAGTACTCATATATAACTTAGTAAATGTCTTGTAAATATTAATATAAGTTATACAAATAAAGTTCTCGCAGAAATCTCTATCTCGAAATCTCTACAAATTTATTATACAAATTCGACGCGTTACGTTTTTGTCATTTAACTTGAAACCCCAAAACCTAGACCTAACACCCTAGATGCCTTAGATTAGGAACCCTAGACTCGTTTAAGCTCAAACACTCATACTAGATCGTTTAATATCTAGGTTGAGTCTTCAAGATTCGCCTCACTCACGCTTGCTACAATACCAACTTACCAACTAGCGAAAGTGAGTATATCTTTCCCCTTTTTCGTGTTTTACTTTTGGGGCTACTCATGTACATTATACTCAATTACAAGTTTCTTCACTACGTGCAATTCTCATGTGTGTTTGCTTTATGTTAGTTTATGTGCACTATTCGGAAATCACATTACATAGCGGTTACTCTCGCACTACTATCATAACGGTTAACTCCGTGATACATAGCGGTTATTCTCGCACTATTATAATAACGGTTAACTCCGTGGTACATAGCGGTTATTCTCGCACCATTAAAGTAGCGGTTAACTCCGTAAAATGACTTAGCGGTTACTCTCGCATTACATAGCGGTTATTCTCGCATACTATATATATGACGGCGGTTATTCTCGCCCCTTTGATTCTAGATAGTTGTACAATCTATTTCATAAATGCAGACGGTATACGGCACATGAATTGCAACCTTTTTCCTATTATACGTATCAAACAGATGTACTCACCAATGCATTATATGTGTTGACAGATTCTATTTTCGTACATGTTTCAGGTGAAGTTTGATCGTCACACTTAGGCATGGACTTAGAGCCTAAAAGAATAAATCTCTTTATGTTTTGTATTTCCCGTTTAAGACAATTCGTATTTCGTCTTTCAATGTAATGAACATGTTGCTTTAAATTATATTGTCACTTTTAGTCCACGAGCTATTGAACAATCGTCACTACGTGACATCCCGATGTTTCCGCCATCGGTCGGGGTGTTATAGTCTGGTACAAGGTTCTCCACAGGGGCTACATAATTACAAAAGAGAGGTCTACCTACCAATGAACTAAACAAGACAATATATAGGAGCCTCTAGCCAATTGGCCCACATGGCCTAGCCCAAACCCAAGTCCTAATCTAAGCCCAATAAACATAAACGTGTACAATAAAGATAAGCGTAAAACTATACAATTTATGGGCCTTACAATTAGCCCTGTTTTCTTGCTAGAATTGAGTTTTTAGGGTTGTATGTGTTAAAAAGGGAGAGAGATCTATGTGAATGTGAAGGAGCAGATATGCTCCATGTTTTCCCCTCTTAAACACATTTCAATTTTGTTGTTTTGGCAAGACTAGTCCCTTAACTAAATTAGCCAAGTATTTAACCAATTTCACTAACTTGGTTAGCCCCTTTTTAATGATTATGATGTAGTTAACAAGACTGACGGGGTTATTTCCTAGGATTTGGAAATCCGTATTAATCGTATTTATTTTGGTTGAATTAAAATCAAAAGTATTCCTATTAATTTTGTTATTGGGGCGTTACAGGTATACTAGCGTATTCGACCCGCGCGTTGATGCGGGGACACGGTGAGTGTTCGATTCGGTAACGACAAACACTATAGTAATAATCGTTGTATGACAGACGATATCCACAAGTGTATGGTTGGTTGTTTTTCTAACCGTCATAAGTAATGTGTTTGTTATTTTAAAAAGTCTAAACAGTCAAATTAGATTAAAAATCTTATATCTTATTTGTTACTTTTCATAAAGAATAAGTTCGTCAAATCTTATATCATATTTGTCTTGATTTGAAATCACAGTACTTCTATCTCTAACCAATAAAAGTATGCCTTAACTTTCTAGAGTGTATTTGAAATTACATTTATTTTATCTTTAATTAATCAAATTTATTATAAGTTTTTTAGAGTGTATTGTAATCAACTCTTATAGCTTTCGAAGTTAATTTTATTGCCAATATTTACATTACTATTTATATAACATAAATTGGTTTAAACGTCTTAAAACTTGGCCCAATTTAACTAATGGATCACTCAAAACAGATGTATGAACAGTAACAATGTTACTAACATAAAATAATTATTACATTTTATACATATAAAATGGTAGAAATGTAGTCGAAAAACTAAATTACAACTGCTTGACATATGCTAGCTAAGCTTCAACATAGAAGCACTTACAAAGGCACTCAGTACTTTGTGAGGAAGTAAAAGTAGAGTAATTTATTATACAGTTAGTAATATACACACAACAAAACCATTACATATGTATAAGTTTCATTTTTTTATTTGTGTAAAGTCACTTCTACTTGATTGTAACATACTAACATGTTCACATGAAACGCTTTTTAAACAATTGATGTCATTTTGTTAGATCATTTTCTTACCAAAACCTACTTTGTGCTAGTCCTGTAAAACAAAGTTGAAATATACGTCAAGAAAATTATGACACTTAGCCATTGCTGTAACCAAGCTTCTGTTAAAGGTCTAATTCCTACCCATTAGTCAAATTGGGCATTAGTAATATCAAATAAAAGAATCTTACAAAACCTAAAAATTTTAACATCCAATCTACAGCCCCCTTGAAAGAAATATCATCCCTCTGAAACAAAATTTGGACCATAAAATGAGTATGGGTCGAAATGGGTAGGCATTTTAAAGATTCATATTAAAAGATCCACCTGTAAATGCTAAAATTACCTAACTCAATCATAAACTTCATCCTCATCTTCTCCACCATGTAATCATGTATTATGTTGTTCAAAATATGTGTTGCTTTCCATATCTATCAAGTATTCCTTTTAACCACAATTGAGTTGTCAAAATAAAAAAAAAAAGATGGAAAATGGCTCGAAACACAAACAATTTACCATCCATGAATTGTTATTCCACAACATAGAAGTTTATTATATGAATTTCTTGACGGTAATAAAGTCATAACCATATTTATAACTGTTTAAATTCCAAATTAACCAATTTGTATGTTACAAACCAAAATGTCACATATTTTTAAGCGTTCTGTTGTTTATTGACTGGCTATTGATACATAAAAGAATTTTGAAACACGTATTTGTAAGTTAAGCTTAACAAACAGGAGATAATAATTACTAAAAATAATTGTGTTTGTCCAACACACATCGTACCTTAAATACCTTTTGTATTGAATAACCATCTATATACATTATAGATACACAAAACTTGTTTTTAGTGCCAAAATACAAGCAATCAGTTATATAATCATGAGCCAAAAGTGGTGTGTATAAGAGAAATCAAATAGTTTTTACCTTGTGGATTTCTTTGTTGCCTCTAAAGTTATTGCTTCTGCGCTGCCTCCATAACAACCAAAACACAAAATAGATGGTTGAATTAATTAAAACAAAAAGCAAATAGAACAACATTAGATTGAGCGTAATTAATTAAGAAAAAGTGCAAGTTAGGTCTGTGTGAAAGTAAAGAATGACTTCCATTACGTTTATTTTCATTCTATACGGTTGTGGAATGATTTTAAATTGGTAGCTCTCCTGTCCTAAAAGAACGATTACATCTTTATACACTGCTTTGAAAGAGCAATTATAGTTGTTATAATGGCAAATCAATCAAATACTATATCTATACCATATTTTAATTGCATATTTCATCCTTTGTGGCTCAAATGGGTATGCAACTGCAATTCAGAAAAAAAATTCACATAACTTCTAACATTTTATTTCTAAGGTATCGAGAATTTAAGAAACATCCAACACATTTGATTATCCGACTTCAAAAAAGAAACAACAAAACATAAAGGAACATTACGCACTTAATATTATTTGATTATCACCAATCTCAACCCTAAGTTTCCAAGCACCCATAGTTTCTCCTTCAACTTCACAAATAAAAACACCAAATAAAGTCAAAATTAATTTTTAAAACAAACGAATTCACATACAATAGTTATTATAGATTCAAGATTTAGGGTTTCCAAATTGTCAAATACCAAGAAACTAATCAACTATTCAAGTGTTATAAGTGTACCTGAATTAGAATCTTCAATAAGCTCAGAGCCTAATAACATATTCATTGCCATTAGCATGACTACTTAAGTCATCTTCACACAAATGATGATGACGAACAACCCCATTTTTGTGTAGCTCCTACAAAATCAAACAAAAGAAGATCCACATTCATCAAGCTTTAAAAAGATGAAAGAGAAGAAATTGATTCATGCCCTTTTGTATTCATATTAAATTGCTCCCATTAGTTACAATTAATCATTATATGTATTTATGAACAATTGGCATTAATAGTATTTATAAACAAGGGTTACATCTTGAGAGGAGTATAAACTATGTATTAGAGACATATATAATTGACATTATATGTTGTACATCAGGGGCATAAAGGGAAGGAAATGACCAAAAAAAATAGAGATTTATAAAGGGACCTTTCAACTCCCAACTTAAAATTTTAATGAAATTACTTTTGTGGACATCTTTGGTTCTTAATAAGGTAATGGTTCTTAATAAGGTAATAATAGAGATAGAGATATGGTTTTTAAGATTCTTTTGGGGCGTTAAAACTCACATATTTAACATAAAAATGCTTAATATAAAATTTGGGGCGTTACAGGTATGGTTTTTATGATTTTTTTATTTAATTTTGTTATTGGTTATGTTTATAAGAGTAGGATAAAATGGTAATTTTACGCCAGTATTTACGCCATTATATAAAAAAAAGAGAATACGGTTTGTCATTTGGACCAACATTGAAAGAAAATGAAAATCATGCAGAATGAATCCAACAAACATAATAGTAGGCACCAGATCCATAATTTTGATCAAAACCACCGAAGCCATATATCGGTGTAGGTTACCCTTTCCTATATTTTCACATTTACCCTTTTTTTTTTAATTTTTGTGTCTCTTACATAAAAATAGTTTTTTCCTATCTTTTTGTTTTTTTATGTTTCGCCAATTGACATTTTCTAGCATTTTTTGCGTTGTTATAAAGTTTTTTTTCTTTCGTCTATGTTATAATCTAATATTTCTATAATTAGCTAATGAGGTAGTGATGGAGTGGTTGAGAAAGATTTGGTGTTCCTTGTGGCCCTGGTTTAATTCCCACACCTCCCATTATTTTTTGTGTCATCCGGGTAAAGAGCAAATACGGGTGTGGTGTTGGTTCAACTCGGATGAGAGGTGTTGTTTAACCGATTATTCCACTATGGTTGACACGCCGTTCCTTACCGTTAAAAAAAATTATTTCTGTGTTTACCTTTTTAGAGTAACAATAAAAAAATACACGTGAAAATTATCAATTGATTGGTTGCTCGTATGTAAAAATCGTTGTTAAAAGGATGGGTATTTTTTTTCTTTAGACGATTATGCATGCTTTACATTATTGTATGGTATTTACATTTATTTTTATTGCAAATTTGTTTCTACGTGTACAAAATTGATTATTGTTTGTTATTACGCTGAAACGAGAGTAAATCTACAATATAAACGAAAAAACTAGTGAAACCGAAGAAAATGATGAAACTCAGGTGCCACAGACGTCTAAAAGTTATCCATGGTGTCAAATGGCACTTGTTAAGAACACATTATATGCGAGTGTGAGAAGAATGAGAATTAGAAGCAAAGGAGATCAAGGAATTGTGGCATTTTAGTCACATCCCTCATCCGAACTCTAGTTATGATAACTGAACATGCCAAATTCTCTAGATTTTGACACAAACATAATAAAAATAGAATAAGAACTTTATTGCTCGATGAACGATTTTAGGTTCTATGTAACCATTTTCCAACAAAACCTAACTTGCTCATGAAGTACGAAGAAAAGGAATTTAATTTAAACCTTTATCGATCTTATGTGGTGCTTGACGAGTGATAGGAATAATGATGAGTGGTTCTCTCATGCCTTTAAATAGAGGGGACCTCCAAACCATCAAAATCTTCCTGTCTCAAATAGTACTCTAAATTTAGTTTTTCTGGTGAAAATTTAGTTCAAGGCCGTGGAGCACTCAATAAAGATGCAAGATACGTACATGACAAGAAGAAAGCTCCAACCGACAAATCTTCCCATATCTCATATAATTCATCAATGAATACAATATAATTGCTAGTGATTTACAAATAGGGTGTTCATCGGTGAATAGTACATATATTTAGCAACAAATAATACGGTTTAATAATGGTTAAAAATATCTAGTGATTCTTGTTATATAGAACTAACTTTAAGTGAGTAACCAAATAAGCATGTATATGTTGTGCTAGGATAGGGGATGTGAGAAACACTTACGTAACCACCGTTGCGAATCATCTTCAAGATGATAACCTTTAAACCTTCAACATTAACGTTCTTTAGGTTCAAATTATTTCATGCACACATATATATTATTAATATGTGTCTGCCAACTATAAAAGTTTTGTGTTTTTTCCTCATTATATTTCTATTTCTATATGGGTTGTATCACTTCTTAGTTGTTACTCATGGTGGAAGGGTGGTCCGTGATGACCACTCCGTGATCACTATGATGACCGCGAACACCGCCTCTCTCATTGAATCACGGTTGCTATCATATTAAAACGTGATGCTCATCACAGTCGCTAGCTGGTGGCTAGCCGTTAGCCAACGGTCCAAATATTTAAAAAAATAATTACCCCCACTATAAATACACATATTTACCCCATTTTTTTACACACATTCAAATAATTCTTCTCATCTTCACAAAAAAAATCACAAAAATCACACACATTGGTTACGTGGACAGAAGAGGAGGAAATTGCGCTCGTGATCACGTACAACACCAAACACTCCAACGACGGTGCACAAACGGGAACCAGTCGTGGTCGTAGCCGTGGCCGGAGCAACCCATGTTGGAAAAAAGTTTTAGCCGAGTTTGGTGCACTTGTCGGGGGATCACAACGTATGTGTGCTTCCATCTCTCACAAGTACGCGGACCTTGAATCCAAGTGTCCAACGTACGAAAAACATTTTAAGACAGCAAAGCTAAACTACCGCAACGAGAAAGAAGATATGCATGAAGACTTCCTAAAATCGACTACGCTACTGAGGTCGGCGTGGATTTTACGCACATTTCGGTGTGACGAATGCTACGCAACAAATTTTAGGTTTTATATTTTCTTGTAACGTTTTATTTAATTTCTTGTATTTTTATTTAATATAACTTTTTTTATTTTATTTATGTAACATGTTTTTATTTTATTTTATTTAACGTAAGATTTTTATTTAATGTAATGTTTTTTTTTTTTTTTTTAAAAAGTTTAGTGTGATTGTATCATTCCACTACTAGTATTTTGTGATAAATATGAGGAAAATAATGTTGCAAAATAGTATTGCGTGTGATAATGTAATGTTGTCATACAATACAATCACCCACCACCTCATCCACCTTCATGTAAGATTCCCAACACAATAATTGGTTTCTTAAAAGTGTTCCCGATAGAAACTCAACAACTAATAAACACTTTCAATATTTTATTGATTATATAAGAATTTTACATGAAAGCATAATAATATTATTACAACTTCAATCGAAGAAAGAATGAAATCACAAAAAGACATTGAAATTACATGAAATTGAATGAGGATATACAAAAGAATAAATTAAACGAATTGAATTGCTAGCATAGAGTGTTATAAAGCTTCGCAACTAAAAAAATAAAATAAAAGAATTGATTAATTAGCTTTAACTGTTATTGTTATATGCTAATTAAATTGAATTAAATTAATGTTGTGGTTAATAAATCCACAGTTGATTTCTGCAATACTGGCTTTCGTATATTATATTGGCCGAGCATTATTTTGCTGTTCCTCTTCAACCTCTATCATGTTCTCGATAATTGCTTCAGTTGCAGTCATCAAGAATTCAGGCCAGTCCCTACATTGTATGACAGAACTTATGTTAGTCAACATCTTTACAAAACAACACCAATATTATGTTATAACATGTACAACATTATATATTGTGAGAACACACGATGTGCATTGAACTCACGATTCATCACTTTCTTACATCTTGAGGAGTGGTTTTCTATGAATTGCCCTAAACTACATGATTATTTCTGAGGATCGTATCTCAGTTTCATGCATTGTGACTTGTAACATATATCCCATTATGGTTGTCCTAGAGAATTCTTGAAACGTTATGAGACTATTCGCGTAAAAGAGATAGGCTTTATAATATAAACTCTATAATCATATATATAAAAATGACACGACAATAAATTTGTAATGGGTTTTAACTGTTAGACTTTTTATTTAATTGTTTAACAATTAATTTGAGTAGTTGGGTTTTTTTTGTTAAGGTTTAAAATCTTATTTGAGTTTAATTATTTAAAATAGTTAAGTCTTATATTATTTGGGCTTAAAAATACACGCATATCTTATCTCAAAAAATTGTTTCAAAGTTTCTGAATTTAACCTATTGTTTGTAGTACTTACCCGTTTGACGAATCGAATGTTAAGCCAACGGTGTACTTAGCCTCCTCAAGGGCTGACCGAAACCGATCCAAGTCATGTTTAGGGGACCTCCAAATGTCGTTAACCGTAAGCTCAGAAGGTTTGACATCACAAAATATAGGTATAACCTTCTTCTTAGCCTCCATGATACGAGCCAACTCATGCAAGCAAAAATACGACTCGCAATACCTTGGAGAAAAAACGGCCACGCCCACTTTACATCCGATGATCGCATTGTCGATTTTATCGAACAATTTATCACCCGGTTTCATATTCTTGCTGTCTAAGAAAGGCCTTAACCTTAACCTTGTTAGATGTTCAAACAAAAGTCCAGCCACATTTTTCTTCGTGTCGATCCCACGGTGGTTGATGAAAATATCACATGGTGGTTGCTGCGGCGGGAGGATGGCAGTCATAGGTGGATCACATGGTGGTTGCTGTGGCGGCACGATGGCAGTCGTAGGTGGTTTATAGTAGTGGAGGAGGTTGCGGTTGAGATGTTTGGCTGAAGAAATTGAACGTTGCATGGGGATGAAAAGGCTAGCTAGTTAAGAGTTTGTACGTTTTTTTTTTTTTTTTTTGAGTCTCTAGCTTTTGTGTGTTTTTATTCAATTTTTGTGTGGGGAATAAAATGTATTTATAGATTTCAAGGAATATACAACTCTTTTCTTAGCAAGAACTTATCAAATCTTGAATCTTGAATTTTCGAAGACAAATCATACATATGTACTTGGACCTTGAAAATATTTGTAGTAAGAGTAAAAGTGTTTGAATATTTTGACTCTTTTGGTATTACAAAGTGTTACATGGGAACCTTCAAACACGGTGCATATAATAAAACGACAAATATAATATTATAATACAATTAATAATATAATATATATGTTTTTTGCGTCTTCCATTTTTGAATAACAAAAGAACCTAACGTTTTTTAAGTGCTATCCAAGTTAGTAATTTCTTCTGTTCTTTCACAACGTAAAAAGAAATCATTATATTATGATGTTAAATTCCAGAAGCTATTAGATAAGTAAATGATTAACTTTTTAACAATAATAAATGTCATACAAACATGATTTTGAAATCAAGCTACGTTAATAGTAAATAAACTTTTATTGTTTTATTATATTTTAGAGAGTAAATTTATATTCATTATTATAATCTAATATAAATAAATTGATATCAACGGTTACAGCCTCGTAAAAAACCGATTAAATAGAATTTAATCGTTCAAAAAAAAAATAGAAAATTCAACCATATCATTACGGTTCAGTTTTAATAAAGTTACATTACATAATAATAAGGGAAAATGGATTTAATTACTCCCAACTATCGCTTGTTGGCGGATAATACTCCCAACTATCACTTTGGCCATTAGCATTCCCAACTTTCAACTTGTTGGATTTTATCACCCCCAAACTAACTGAGGTCTAACCCAGTTAGTGTTCGTGGTCAAAATGTAAAAAACTAAACTTAAGGGACAATTTATGTGGCAAAAATGTGAAAACCTAAACATAAGGGACTTTTTTGAAACTTTTTATTATTATTATTATTTAAAGTTTAAAACACCCCCCCCCCCCCCCCTTCCTTCTTCATCAGACATACCCTTTCTCTCTCTAAACCACCACCACTCACCCTTTCTCTCTCTAAACCACCACCACCCTTCACCACCTCCATCCACCACCCTTCACCGTCATCCACCACCACCACCACTCCACTGTCATACTTCACAACCACCGCCTCCACCGTCATACTCCATAACCACCGTCACCCCCAACCACCAACGTCTCCCCTTCACCCACAACAACCATCTTTAACCCAATCACCCCTGCAACCACCACTCCTGTCCATCACTCTTGTCCATCAGTGAGGAGAAAGATAGATGAGAGAGAGAGAGACGTGAACAGAGAGAGATAGAAGAGAGAGAGAGAGAGAGAGAGAGAGAGAGAGAGAGAAAGAGAGAGTACACCTCCGGTCATCTTCTCCGACCACTCCTGTCTCCGGCGAGCCATCAACCACCCAAACAAGCACGATTAACCCCAACCAAATACGATTAACCCCTTCCCGAGTACGATTAACCCCAACCCCAGTACGATTAACCCCTTCTCTTGTATCAGGTCTGAAAACGTGGTGGTCGGTCAACAATTAAGGGTTAGGGTTAGAGTAGATGGAAGAGGGCAGGGGGGTTGGTTTGGGTTCTTATAATGGTTTGAATTTTAGGGCTTCAATTCAACAATTAATGGTTCGATTGGAAGGTTATAGGGTTCGATTGGTGCAGGCGATGGTGGTGCAGGGCGGTGGTGGTCGGTCAGGGGTGGAGGTGAAGGGTGGTGGTGAGTGGCTGATGGAAGAAGAAGAAGATTAGGTTAAAGGTTGGTGAAAGGTGGTGGTGGGCTGAGGCTGATGGCAGATGGTGGTGGTGGTGGTAGTGGTGGTGGCGGGGTGGTGGTGGGGTGGCGGCAGATGGTGGTGGTGAGTCTCTCTCTCTCTCTGAACTCTCTCTCTCTCTCTGAACTCCTTCTCTCTCTCTGTTAATATATATAGATATAGATAATAATAATAATAATAATAAAAATAATAATAATAATAAGTTTCAAAATGGTCCCTTAAGTTTAGTTTTTTACATTTTGGCCACAAACACTAACTGGGTTAGACCTCAGTTAGTTTGGGGGTGATAAAATCCAACAAGTTGAAAGTTGGGAGTGCTATCCGCCAAAGTGATAGTTGGGAGTGCTATCCGCCAACGAGTGATAGTTGGGAGTAATTAAATCCATTTTCCCTAATAATAAATATCAGTTGGGGTTATTAGCGTCTTAGTTAGGCTAAGGGATGTGGGTCCCCCCCCCCCCCCCCCACCCCCCACTCCCTTCCTCTTCTTCTCCATTATCCAACTCAGCGCCACGTCACTCTACCGTTCTCCTTCCCCCAAACAAGGGTTGGTTCCCCCTGCAATAACATCAATGAGAGAATGAGACAGAGAGAAGATGTTTGCACCGAAATTTGGGTGGGAGGGGCGGTGTTCCCCATCGGTGGAGCATGCCACCTAATCTCCCCGACTAACTCCCCATCTCCGGACCCCTTAGCCTTATCTAGATTTTTTTTTCATATTCGTATATTTATAAACCACATATGGATATATGACACGTGATTGGCACATCTTTATTTTGTTTTCTCTTTCCATATTCAGCTTAAAGTTAGGTTAATCGGTGTAGGGGTAGCACCTCCACCACTTTAGCGTTTTTTAATCAATAGCGCTCCTCCCTTACCACCACCATTTCCCCGGCGCCACTAAAGACCCGCAATTGCATTGGCGAAGGTTCACGGAGAAGAAAGGGGCCCACCTGTGGTTTTGTTGTTGTTGTTCCATATTGTTGTGTTTTTGTTTTTGTTTATGTTGATGTTGATGAAGGAATAAGAAAAATAAAGGAGGAGGAACAATATAAGTTTATGGGTTTTAAAAATGGGGTGGGTTAAAAAATGCGTTTTTTTTAATAATGTTTATAAAATCTAAAAAACTAATAAAATTTAATGTTATGTATCTTGTTTTGTTGAATTTAATTTAAATAAAATTAAATAAATAACTAATTGACTAATGATTGAAGGAGCTTTATATTATTTTCTGAGTATTATTGAAAGGAGGGAATGAAAGCCCTTTTACGGTAGCGTTGATGTGGCAGAATTGAGCAAAATTGTTCAAACATAAATGTTAAAAAATTGAATGAAATAAATTTAATTCGAAATTAAAAAAATAAATTCAAGTCATTAGTACAAAGTAAATATTATGTGACATGTTCTGACGTAGAATTGTTTTAACCCGGACACATTTTGACTGCAACCAAAAAACGTTTTTTGTGTGACATATTTTAACACGACAACCTGCATGACCCAACCAATACGTCTTATTAAAGAACAATGTCTTATTGAATGAAAGATAATTAAAAAATTCAAATTTAAAATTAAAATATTAAATTCAGCTAATTAATGAATATTATATAGTATGTTATAAACTAAAGTTATATTTGAATAATTTATGTCATTAAAATATGTTATGTTTATTAAATATTATGTTAATTAAATATTTTATTAATATCATTATAATGATAAAATGGTAAATGATAAGTTGTTTATGTATCAAGACTTTGTATTAAACACATCATATATTTTCTTAAATGTTTTAAAATTTATGATAAATTACACGGTAACAGTTTTTTTTTTTTTTTTTGTACAATAACTAACCACTCGACAATTTTTGTTATAATTTTAAACTAATTATATTACAAGGTACAAGAGTAACTTATATAAGTACATTGATTGAGCCAACTCTATCTTTTAAGCTAAGTTAAATAATTAACCCTTCCATTCTTTTATAAACTTTTGAATTAAACTAAGAATTTTATTTAACTAATACCAACACTACGAAATTTTCATCTATTACATTAACAAATCAAAATTTTAATTTAAATATATTGTAATCACATGTCATCATTCGTGTGATGTGTAAGATAACGTAAGACAAAGTTTGATATATGTCGGATAAATTATATACGTGTAGGATAAATTTTGACATATGTATTTTATATGTAGGATAAATTTGATATGTATAAGACAAATTTAGATAAGTGTAGTATAAAACGCCTTTGACTAATTAATCAGATATAAAATAATTACCGGTTATACTTAAAAAAACTTACAACAAAATCTTCAAACTATTATTTTGATATCAAAAATAATGTTAAGATTGTTACAATATTTAAAATTGTCAACTAGCATTTATAACTCTTGATCTTATTAATATAGGGCGGGGACTTTTTTTCATTTTTTAAAAGATCTCTCCCTATAGTATAGTATATAAGGGTAGTGAGGACACCATCTTTACCATCATTAATCTTCAACCAATAACAAACTATCTATTCAATCCATTACATTCATCACTAAATCACTAAGAGAACCCATCATTAAATTTATTTTCATCACTAAACTTTGAGTTTTCTTTTTTATTAAATTTAATACAAAATAAAATATATCAAACAAAATTTTATTAAAACCATTACAATCTATTAATATGTGATACTTAGTTAAATTAATTACAAAGGTCAAATAACATAAAACACGTTATATACTATGTATTAATATGGAATGAGGTGAATAGCACCAGCCCTTCTCTCATTGGTTGAGAGGGTGGTGACATTTGTTTTTCTTTTACAAAGCATTATGTAATAATAAATATAATTGGGTTAGGAATAAAAAACAAATTGGGTTGGTGGTGTAATAGTTTGAGATGCATTTCCTTAATGGGAGGTCATAGGTTTGAGACTGGGCGGTGGACGTTTTATGTTGTTTTTGGTTTCCACATCAGTATTTGATGTTAAATATATTTGGGTTGGGAATAAAATACAATCCAAATGGTTTGAGCTGCATTTGCCTAAGTTTAGGTTATAGGTTCGAGGCCGACATTGTGCATTTTATATTCATTTTTTCCTTTTCCACAACAATATTTGATGTTAAACATAATTTGGTTGGTGGTGTGGTTTGAGCTGCATTTCCCTAAGGGAGAGGTCACAGGTTCAAGACCTAGTTTGAGGCAAATTGGTCGGTTTTTTATTTTCAAGGTATTTTAAATCTAACAAATAGTATTTCATGTTAAACATAATTGATTTGAAAAAAAAAACACAAACTGAGTTGGTGGTTTAGTAGTTTGAGATGTATTCCCCTAAGGGGAGGTCACAGGTTCTAGTCCTAGTTTCTAAAAGATTAAAAAGATTCCGGTTGGGATGAAAACAATTGGCTTGGCAACGATTCGTCTTGTAAACGAATTCTACTCGGTCTGTCTAGATTAGCATGAATCTTCAACTTACACGGTATTTTTTTTCTTTGAAGCCGCCACTTTTTTGCTTGAACCCTCTATTTGTTTTTTTTATTAAGTGTTAGTGTTTTGTGTTTGAAATTTTGTTTAAAGATTTAGTTTATTTATATACCTTTAGAGTGTGTAGTGGGAATGCAAGGATAGCGCCCCTCCTTTATTTTGATTGGGTGCAAGAACTTGGCACACAAACCAAACAAAAATGGCGTTATACAAATCACAACTGACACCCATTTTGTGTTTTTTGGAGACTTTTAGCGCCCCCGTAATGGTGTTTGGGACGCTATGGGTGATTTTTAACTCCAAATCACGCCCGACTATACATGGTCTTAGCATGAGTACCCATTCTATTTTAGATATTTTGTTTACACAGAGAGTATTTGAGTGTCGTACGGATGGGGAGACAAAGATTAGAAATTGTCATGACATGGACTTAAAATTGCTTAAGGACGCGTTTATAAAAAATCAAACTTCCACTTTCACTTTCAATATAAATTATACGACAACGACTAGTTAGCATACATTTGGGAGCTGTAAACTCAACGTTACTTTCTTAAAACTAACAAAAAAAATCAATTCAATATATTTTACATTTTTTTATTTTATCATATTAAAATTTTACTTATTTTTTTTCTAATTTACAAGTAAAAGTATTAACTGTCGATGATATATAAGTCATTCTTGAAATTGTTCAGTCAATTGTCAGTACCCAACAATAACGTTTGGCATCAGTTATATTTGTTATCTATCCGTGGATCAAAATATACCGAGCAATGGTCAAATGGTTCATTTACAAGATAAGAGCATGTGTAGTGGGGGGGTTTATATATAGAGCTCCCCTTCCTGATTGCTCCACGTGGCTGCTGAGTCAGCATGGAGAGAGAAACTGAAAAATGGGTGTAGTGGTGGGGCTTTATATATAAAGCCCCTGAATCTGATTGGTCCACGTGGATTTTATTTTTTTATTCTTTTAACTCAAAATAATTAAAATAAAAGGTAAATAAATATAAAAAAATTACAAATAATATTAAAAAACACACAATTAATATTAAAAAAAAAGTTACAACTAAAATTAAAATAAATTACAAATAATCTTAAAAAACACACAACTAATATTAAAAAAAAAGTTACAAATAATATTAAAAAAAATACACACCTCCTAAATTACTTATTTAAACATTACATATTCCTAAATTACTTAATTAAACACATAATATAATCCTAAATTACTTATTAAAACCTAAACCTCCCACTACGGAGAGTAGTTGTCCTAGTCTTCGAGTGTGTAGTACTCGGGGGATAGGGAACGTGAGCTGTCCCGTCCATCGGACCTCGCATCCGATGGGAAATAGTAGTACTCACGAGGAGGGGTTGGCATGCTCCAGAGGCGCTCCTGCTCCTCAATTTCCCTGAGGGCTTCCAAGTCCTCAGGAGTTGGGTCCCCATATTCACGGGGTGGGGTGGTCTGGTGGTGGTGGGTGGGGGTATTCTTGGGGGGTGGGGGTAGGTTGGTGGTAAGGGGTGGGGGTAGGTTGGTGGTAGGGGGTGGGGATAGGTTGGTGGTGGGTGGTGGGGATAGGTTGGTGGTAGGAGGTGGGGGTAGTCTGGTGGGTGGGGATAGGTTGATGGTAGGAGGTAGGAGGAGGAGGGGTGAAGGTTGGTGGTGCCGACAACATCAGTCGGTCCAATTGATGAGTAGCCATGGTATAATCCATGGCCCATGCCCATTCTTCATCCGTCCAGCCATCATCGACTTCAGGATGAGTTGGTGGTGCCGCAGCAGGAGGAGGAGGGGTGAAGGTTGGTGGTGCCGCAGCAGGAGGAGGAGGGGGATTTAGCCAATGTTGTGGAGGAGGAGGAGGAAGAGGAGGTTGTGCAGCAGCAGGAGGAGGAGAGGATGTGAATGGTAGTCTCCGGGGACGGGCCCGTCCCCTGACCCGGCGAGTGTACTGCCGGACATTAAATGGTTTGGCAGCTCCTGGTTGAAAACCGCCCATGTTATTCATTGTGTTGAGGATGAGGAAGAGAGAAGATGTGTGACTGAGATTTGGGAGGAAGGGGGTATTTATAGGGTGAGAAATATGACCGTTTTGGGGGAAAACGTTTGAATTTCAAAATTTGAAATTCAAACGTTTGGGGGGAAAATTTGAATTTCAAACGGTTTGAACAGTAACCGTTTAAAATTCAAATATTTGAATATAATTTTTTTATATAATCTATTTTTTTATTAATTTTAATAAATATTATTTTTTATATAATTTATTTTTTTTATTATTATTTTATTAAATCTAAATAATTTTCTATTTAAATTATTATTATTATTAATATTGTTATGTTTATTATTATTATTATTATTATTATTATTATTAAAAAAAAAGGTTGACCGGATTTTTTGACCAAGTGCCACGTGGCAGGAGGAGATTGGCTGGTTCCTTTTGCACCCGGCGTTATCTTCATAAAGCCCCCCCCCCCCCCTTTTGGCCTATAGCGTCGGGGTGTAGTGGTGTGGGGGGCAACGCCCCACTACGGGCAGTCTAAGATCCAACTATAGACCACTCGACCCTTCCCTAGTTATGGACCATTCTATTTAATAATGAACTAGTGTGATTAATGAAGCGCACTTTGTGCGCACTGTAACAGGGGCAATAGGGACAGACCAAAGGTGGCAAGACCATTAGCGGCGACCGTCGCTGCTAATGATCTAGTCGCCGCTAATAATGTATAATTAGCGGCAACAGGCGTCGCCGCTAAAGGTCCAATACCTTGTAGTGTGTGATGCGGTTGTTACCAAAATACTTTAGTGATTTTTACACCCGGGCGTTGTGGCAGGGATCCAACGTGGGGATCCAAGATGTAAACCAAATATCAAAGCGCCGATATCATCGTTCTTCTCTGGTGAATGTCTGAGACTTCAACGGGAACCTTCCCTTGATGCTCCTACGGCAGAGGAAGGTACTGGTGGTGGTGGCTTCAAAGAGTTAATATGTTTCCTTAATTGTTTAGGGGGAAGTAAGGTTTTAACCCATCCCATCATCAATGATAAAATAAAACCGACACATATATCAAATAAGGGCCTACCTTCCTGCTAAAACGAAAACGAAAGGAAAAGGAATGACACGTAATTAAGTCTGGTTACCTTTCAGCGGTCTACTAAATTACAATTTATGAACTCTTTATTCTTTTGAAATAAACGAAGTACAACTCATTTTCCAACAAGGAAAGAAAAATTCAAACATCAGGTGAAACTTTCCTTTAGATTGGGTCATAATCAATACACTAAATTAAAGAATTAAAATATTCTTAAATTGAGATTTTTTTATCGGCTAATTACACCCATCCTGTACTTACCCGGGAAATTCGAACACCCTACCTTTCACCCTTAAATTTTGATTTGAGATTAATATGACTAAAAATATTTTTAAAACAATAAGATATAACTACTAGTTAATTTTATCTTTAATAGCATAATTATCTAAGAGATCGATAAGACCGAAGGGTGTGGAGACAAAAACCTCTCGTCCCACCCCTTTTTGGTCTTGCCTCTGTCTCCCACACCGCCCCCCTCCTTTGTTCTCGTCCCTCATGTCTCCTAAAGGACGCCCGAGACGAGCCAATAGGATTGTGAACATTTAATTTTTTTACCGTTATATTGTTCTCGTCCCTCATGTCTCTACACCCTTGCCATGTCTCAGAAATAAAAACATAGGTCTTATCCTACGTAACGTCCTATGTAGCATTGAGACATGACTTTTTTCATGTCTCTACACCCACTAGCCTAATAGATTGGTGTAAAAAAATTAATTTGTTTTGACAAATCACTATTGTATAACGCTTTATTAATCGACACAAATTACAAGAAAACAAAAAATAAGTGTTTTTCTTAATTAATTAAATAACTATTTTTTGTATAACTCCTTAGTAACATCGTTGGATCTGGAAATGTATTATTTTCTTGTTTGGCAAGTAAGAGTTTTGAAAGGTCTAATTGTAGTTTTTTGAACACACTTTTAGGTCGCTTAATTATTATCACTACTAGAGAATAGGGCTTTTGCTACCGTATTTTCGGTCGCAAAACGGTCGCAATTGCTCTTTTGTCACCATTTTGCTACCAAAAAACTCGGTAGCAAAATCACACATGGCAATTGCCCTATTACAACCGTTTTGCTACCGGATTATTTTTTGCTACTGTTTTGCTACCGTTTATTTGCTACCATTTTGCCACCGCTTTTTGTCACCACCTTGCTACCGCTTTTTGTCACCACTTTGCTACCGCTTTTTGTCACCACTTTGCTACCGTTTTTACCCTTTTTGTCACCGTATTGCTACCGTTTTTTGTCACCACTTTGCTACCGGTTTTACCCTCTTTTGTCACCGTTTTGCTACCGCTTTTTGTCACCACTTTGCAACAATAACAGTAATAAGGATTTAGAAAGTTATTAATTAGATAAATAGAAACTAGTTAATAATACTTTGAATTTTACCACACCAACTAATTAGGATGAGCAAATAAATTAAACATTATTCTAAAAAGCAAAGAAACCATTATATAAATTAAACAAACCTATCACTCTAATTCTTGTTCTTCAAAATCATCATCCTCAAAATCAAGTTCTTCATCATTGTGGTCAGCTATATGTGTGCCTTCGAAATCAACTTCTTCATCAATATCATTGTCCATATCTTCCACTTCTTCTAACCTTCCATTCTTATGTACATAAGAAACGGGTAGAAAATCCTCTGTAATCGTGCATTCTATCCTTTCATTCTCTTGAAAGAAATGATCCATGTTCGCATTATCTTCATCCTCCACTTCACTAACATCTTGGGCGAGTTCGTAAACTCCCCTTGGGGTTGTCTTTACAACAGCTAACCAGCCATTTAGTTCCTTTGCTTTTGAAGGATATGATGTATAATACACTTGTTGCGCTTGTGATGCTAAAATAAAGGGGTCGTCAACGCATCCTATTGCCGCGGGATTAACATCAACCATAAGAGTTTTGGGGTCTACCCTTACCCCCCTCACAGGATCAAACCAAGTACACCTGAACAAAACAACCACACAACGTCCAATGGTGCTATGATATTCCAACTCTAAAATCTCATCTAATATCCCATAGTAGTCACTTTCGTTTTCGTTGTATGTAGCCCCTTTGACACACACACCACTATTTTGTGTGACTCGACCATCATACGCCATTTGTGTGTGAAACTTGTAACCATTGACAAAATAACCCTTGTGTGACTTTACATAAGTAAGAGGCCCTTGGGCTAGGCCTCTCAGATGTTCCTTATTTGGAACATTCATAACCTACATTCATAAAAGTGTGTTATTATGTTTGTAATTGTATAATATCAAGATGATAAAATGTGTGTTAGCATGCTTACATGATTTTGCAACCACTTAGCAAATTTTGTCTCTTTCATCTTATCAAGAGTTGCTTCATCATAGTTTGGGAATGAATCTCTCAATTCTTTGTCAAATAACGAGACTGAATCGAGAAGCTCCTCACAATTAAGTAAAATATAAGTATGAGCTTTGTCTCTGTCTTTTTCTGTAAGAACTTTGTCACGTCCACCCTTTTCAAATAATCTTCGAGATGGATGTTTAAATATACTTAACCGAAGATCGGAACTCGAAGAAAAGTGAATGCTAGGGGCAAAATTGCGTGGTTCACGAAATGTCGGCTCAAGATACAAAGAGCAATAGTTAGAAAGTTCATCCATAAGATTAGACTGAACGATTGAACCTTCAATCCTCCCTTTGTTTCCGATCATTTTTTTTAACTGGCCCAACTTCCTAGAATAAATAGCTAGAAAGTGTTAGTAGTTATCTAACATTTGATATGTGAAAATGAGTTTTTGTAAAGTTAATAAAATTACCTCTCATATGGATACATCCACCTAAACTGCACTGGACCACCGATAATAGCTTCATTGGTCAAATGTATGACAAGGTGTTCCATTGAATCAAAGAACCCGGGTGGAAAGATTTTTTCTAACTTGCAAATAGTTACAATGATACTACTCTTCAATTTTCGTAAGTCTTCAATGTGTAGAACCCTAGAGCATATTACACGAAAAAATGTGCAAAGCTCAACTATGGATTCCCATATTTGCTTTGGTAGCATCCCTCGTAAGACGATAGGCAGCAACCGTTGCATGAAGACATGACAATCATGGCTTTTAAAGTTGTAGAAGGTGCTATTCGTAATATTCACGCATCCCCCTATATTTGAAGCATAGCCATCAGGAAACTTTACTTGTTTCAACCATTTACACACTTCATTTACCTCTTGTTTGGTTAAAGTGTACGATGCTTTTGGTTTAAAAAGTTTATTATTGTTTCCCCTCAAAAGATGTAACGATTGCCGATTGCAATACTTTTCCACATCCTTCCTGGCGTTGATATTATCTTTTGTTTTACCCGTGTCCATGACCGTCTGGAACAGATTCTCAAAAACATTTTTCTCAATATGCATTACATCAAGGTTGTGTCGAATTAACAACATGGGCCAATATTCAAGTTCCCAAAAAATGCTTTTCTTTACCCAATTATGGGTTTTGCCAAATTCAGGATCTTTACGTTTTGGGTCATATTTTACACCTTCATAAACAACGGGGATGTTAGAGACTTGTTCATATATCTCCCAACCAGTTAACTCAGGTGGAGGTCCTAATAACGACCTCGTTGATCTCCGAAATCCATTTCTATCATTACGAAAAGGATGTGAACTTGGCAAAAATCTTCGATGACAGTCGAACCAACATGCTTTGCCTCCATCATGTAATCGAAAAGCTTCAGTGTCTCCCATACAATATGGGCAAGCTAAACGACCATGCGTGCTCCAGCCTGACAACATTCCATAGGCAGGAAAATCACTAACTGTCCACAATAGAATAGCTCGCATAACAAAATTTTCTTTACGATAAGCATCATAAACTTCAATGCCTTCCTTATACAACTCTTTCAACTCATCAATTAACGGTCTTAGAAACACATCGATGTTTTGACCTGGACTCTTTCCTCCGGGAATAATCAAACATACTTCAACAAATGAGTCTTTCATACACATCCAAGGAGGTAAGTTGTAGATGGTAAGAAAGACAGGCCATAATGAGTATGGAGTTAAATTTGAGTTATTTGGATTAAAACCATCCGTGCATAACCCAAGACGAACATTTCGAATCTCTTTTGCAAAGTCGGGATTAACGGAGTCAAAATTCTTCCACGCCATGCCATCACTCGGATGTGCCATGCTACCCTCTGTTGTTTTGTGGTCATGGTGCCAAGTCATATCTTTGGCTGTTTTTATGGACATATACAACCGCTTAAGTCTAGGACCAATTGGCATGTACCACATCACCAATTTAGATACCTTATTCCTATCACTTTTATAACGAGATTCCTTACAATATTTACATTGTATTAATGCTTTGTCTTCCTTATAGAATAGCATGCAATGGTTTTTGCAAACATCAATTCTTTCATAAGGAAGACTCAACTTTTCTAAACACTTCTTTGTCTCATAAAAGCTTTTCGGGAGCTTATTCTCTTCTGGCAGTAATGAATTAACCAGGGACATGTTATAGTTGTAAGCCGAAGTGGACACATTGAAAAGTGATTTCCATGTCAAGAAACTCGTGGCAGCTTGTAACTTTGAACAATTTGTAGACTTCTCTCCCTCCCACAAAGGTTCATCAGCAGCTTGTAGCATGTCATAGAATCTTTTTGCTTCTGAATTCGGTTCCTGTCCTTCCAAAGTACTTGAAGTATAACCGCATGCATACATATTATCTAACACCATACGTGTGCAACCATCATCACTATCATCAACTTCCATTGGAGATGAAGATTCTCCAACCTCGCGAATGAAATTTTCACCATGTTCACTCCATGTTTCATAACGAAGCATGAAACCATCCTTATACAAGTGATTTTGAACAGTAGCCCTATCTCTATAACTTATATTTTTGCATTTATAGCATGGACATTTTATCTCACGTATTGTCTCACCATGCATATTCACGCTAGCATCAACAACTGCTTCTTTAGAAAATGCAAAATCCAAAAACAAATCCACATTGTCACAATATTCAGAATTAAGAAAGCCATCACTATCAGTCTTCTCATACATCCAATGTCGATCGGTGTACCATGCCATTACTATTCAATTAGTGGTCCTAAAATTCATAGTCATTATAAACACGTATATACATAATAGAAACGCATAACAATTATCCAAAATATGGCTAATTAGTATTCAATAATAAACAATGACTCAGTTTCATGTGCAGGCCCGAAAACAAACGCGCAGCAACCAAAACCTCCCTAATTATTGACATCCTAACCTAGTTTCCCCAAATCCTACACCAAAATGTATATTAAAATGTATACTTACACACATCAAATACAAAATCCAACAACAAACATACTAATCTAATAACATCAAATCAGTTCAATTATCTAGATCAATTCACAGACACATAAACGAAGTCAATCAATCCAATATTAAAAACATATCATCAATAATCAGTATTGATTATTTAAATAACATATAAAACTACAGCTAACTTCAAATTATCCTATGATTACCAATTAAACAAATCAATAAACATCATAACTACACGTAATTTGCCACCAACAGCTCCAAAACTAATACAACAGATAACAAACAGTAAGGATGCTCCAATACTTCAACCTCATTACTAAAACCTGACAAAAGTCGATTTCGCAACAAAAATAACTTATAAACTTAATGTTTTCTGTAACAACTGATCTTCAATCATACATAAACCATACCTAACTTGCCACCAAAAGTTCCAAAACTAACCACACACAATTTCAATTACAAGTTACAAAACCAAACCTAATCAGATCTCATCTAGTCAACAAAATTACACAAACTACATTAACAGCAACAACAACAACACCACATAAACAGTAATAAATAAAAAATAATAATAATAATAATAATAATAATAATAATAATAATAATAATAATAACACAAGCAACAATCATACTAGTTATATTTCTTCACACCTCAAATCACAGCAATAAATTCATAATTATCCTTCCTAACAACACAAATTCAACAAGGTCTACTATTCTACTCATCCTACACCATAAAAAACCATAACAGTAAGTCAGTAACAACAAAACAGATCTATCATCATATTATCCTAAACAGATAAACGAAAAAAACCATAACAGGAAGTATCAGACAAATGTGGAGGATGCGATGAGAAGAGTACGTATTATGCAATTACTATCTGCTTAAAATAACCCTAAATAAGAGGTGTTTTAGGGCAATTGAGCTGAATTAATTTATTTACCAGATAAAAGGAGATTGTCGTCGAATTTAGAAAGGGGAACAAACTCCGTTAGCTGTTGTCGTTTGCCTGTGCATCCAGTGCGTTGCTTGTCGTCGAATTAAGCAGATATTTTAAGCAGTGATTTACGGTGACAGTGATTTACGGTGAAGGTCGTGAATCGGTGACAGTGATTTACGGTGACAGTGATTTACGGTGAAGGTCTGTGAATCGGTGAAGGTCTGTGAATCGGTGAAGGTCTGTGAATCGGTTGGTGATTTACGGTGGTGTCTGTGAATCGGGTTGGAGTTGTGGAGATGAATGTGTTTTGTGAAGATGAATAGAAGGTTTTGTGGATCCAAACGGTTTTGTGGAGATGAATCAGGTGAAGGTTTTGTGGAGTTGTGGAGTTGTGAAGGTTTTGTGGAGATGAATAGAAGGTTTTGTGGGAAAGGTTTAATTAGGTCATTTTTTGGGGGGAAAATTTTATAGCATATTATTTTTAAGTGTTTTTTTTTACCGATTTGCTACCACAATGGACGGTGGCAACTTTTTAAACCCTTGCTACCGCTTTGCTACCTTAAGTCATAAAATTTGCTACCGTGTTTTTCGGTAGCAAATTTTGGTGGCAATTGCTAAATTTTGTAGTAGTGTATTCAAATAACAATTCTTATTAATCCATTTTTGTACTTTGACGTTTCCCGGTTTGTATTTGCTTTCTCCAATATATTTTTCTACCATACACCAATGGGCCGTGTGTCTACATATATAGAGGGCTAAGGTAAAGAACACTTTTGAGATAATTCTGGCACGTTTCTAATACATATTTTGATTTATTATTTAACAAAAAAAACTGATATGTACTTTATTTCGGTGGTCGAAGGAAATGATAGTTAATTTCTATCTTAATTCCGTTGTACATACACCGAAAGGATTTAGATTATCGTTAGGGGTAGCTCGTACTACTCTTGAAGAAAAAAATATTACCCCGCGTTATCATTCAACATTTCTTCTAGATCTGTCATTAGACTAGTCAGATCCATCATATATATGTAAGAAAATGTGTTATGAGCTAACACACTTGTGCATATTAACCTACACTGGCGTTATTCATCTCCCCAAAGGGTGTTAATGGAGCATTAGAGAGCTCTACGTGAGGTTGTTCATTGTCACAGGGGAGAGAGAATGAAATGCTTTTTTATTTTCTTTTTCTGAACATTTAAATTGTTTGAGTGAAACCATTCGATACCTTGAAGAAGAAGAAAGTGAGTGAAAGTCATCTACCTAAAATGGTAGTCACATTTTTACTTTTTAGTGAAACCATAACAAAGTATAGAGGCATACATGAAATTCTTCATACATTAACTTATGAATATAAAACAAACCAACCCTCTATTATAATCTATAATAAAAAAAAATATATATATATTTTAGATAATAATAGGAATACAAAAGGCATTGTAACATGTAAGTACAATAAAGCAACAAAATAGACGAGCTACAGGGATACACGACTACACGAGTGCCAAATGCATCGTGAACCACAATACCAATAACCAACAACTGGATGTACATTTTGTCCATTCCTTATATAAGCTCAAGGTGTTTTTTTTATTATTATTAATATTACGAATTGCTAATTCACATACTCATAGTTTTGGTTTATTAGGCGATTAGGGGCAGGTGCGCTCATAAAAATTTTTTTCCACTTCACTGATTTTAACCAATTATACCCTGGCATTGTTAGGATTCGATCTCTCGATCAAACATACCAAACACAAACGAAACTGCAAGGGAAAATATAAACGAAGATGAACACGAGAACACAAGGATTTACGTGGTTCGGTCGGCTGACCTACGTCTACGGGCTGCAACCAGGATATTTTTATTATTGCTTTGTGCCTCACTCGTGATGAGGAATTACAAGTACAAGATGCATATTCATAATTATAGATTAGGGTTTACTACTTAATCCCTAAGAAAACTAATAATGGGTTAATTAAATAAAACGGGTCAAGTCTTCAATTTAATTAGTCTGCCACTTATTGTCTTCTAATCCAAGCACAAATCAAGGCTCCACAAAACCCAACCGTCATATCACTTCAGTGATTTACTTTACTGAAACACTTTTTTTGAGGCAACACTTCACTTATTCTTTTTTTTTTCATTTAAAGACAAATCTAAACCTTTTTTATCACCAAACGGTCAGCACGATCGAATTTCTCATAACCGTCTCCACCCAACACGGTCGAAAATATTTTTGTGCATTAAAACCGGTCTCATCTGACCATCAGAAACTTCAATTTTACATGCAATACGGTTGAGATTTTTGTGTATATAAACGACGGTGGTGAAAACACACTTCAACATCAACAACACCCACAGCCTTCAAAATGACTCGCTGGACTGAAAATGAAGAAATGGTTCTGGTTATGTGCGTTAAAGACGCACAAAACGACTCATCCTTGCAACGCCAACCCCGCAGGGGATCAGGGGGCTCACGGGGGACTAGGGCTGTCCAAAAAGCTCGTGGCTCGGAGCTCGCTCAAAGCTCGCTCGGATTTAGCTCGAAAAAAGCTCGCTCGATATGGCTCGGTTTGAAACTGAGGCGAGCCGGGTCGGATCGGTTGGAAAGTGAGCCTAGCTCGGCTCGGTTCGTAACGAGCCGAGCTGGCTCAGTTTGGCTCGGATAGTTATAATTTTGAATATATTTTGTTATATACATATAATATACTATAAAAATGTTAAAAAAGTTGGGGAATATGTTACATGTTTAATATTTGGTAATAGCAATATGGAGATTGTGTGCTTGGGATTTAAGTTAAAACTAATCAAGTTATTTAAATAAACCATAGCATAATGATAATTGTCAAAGTTATCAAACTCAATACTGCTTTTGATTTCAAATAGGTCAGTATTCAGGAGTTCAATCAGACATATATTGCATATTTAGGGGGTTAGTTCGTATTCTGATGAACTTATACTGTATTTCGTTGAACTTTAAGACTTATTTTGTATTTTTTGAACTTGATTATAGCTTGTAATGTATTAGGTTGAGCTTATTTTAATGTGTTATTGTTAACTATTGAATAACATTTTAGATTATTGAATTTCGAAAGCCAATTTTTTCTTTTTTTCTTTTTAAATTCGAGCCAAACAAAGCCGAGCCGAGCCGGCTCGGTTTAAAACCAAGCCGAGCTTGAGCTTTGATTTTCAGCTCGGTTTTAAATCCGAGCCGAGCCAAGCCGGCTCGGTTTAAAACCAAGCCGAGCGCGAGCTTAACCTAGCTCGGATCGGTTCGGCTCATGAACAGCCCTACGGGGGACGGAAACAAGGTTCTGGGACCGTGTGTTGGCCGACTTCAACCAACAAATCGGCCAAAGCGACCGCACAATCGAGAGCCTGCAGAGGAAATGGACCGATCTCAACAACAAATGTGATCGGTGGACCACCCGCTACGAGCGCACCATGAGCCGGCACCCAGGAATTGGGCCGGAGTTGGCTGTGGAGATGACACAGGTGAATTATGTTTTATGTTTTTGTTTATGTTTTTTATTTAATTTTGTTTTAATTTATGTTTAAAACACACGGTTTAAATAAAAAAACAATAACAAAAAAGTGGTTAGACTAATAAAACTAACGGTTATAATAAAAAATTGAATTATATTAATTGGAAATAAAAAAATACACGGTTACTAGCACGTTAGATAGAACCAAGAAACAGTTTACGGGACCCCTACCAGCACTGAAGGTGGCGATATTACTGTGCTAATAGTGAGATACCCCTGACCATTTTCGGTGACGTCCCGTCCTATTATAGAGCCCTCAACCTCATGAGTGGGACATGTTTCCAACACCTTGATAGGTGTAGGCTTCAACCTCTCTGATAGGATAAATATTTTCGCGACCATTGTATATAGGCTCTATATAATATTGTTAAATTAAATAAATATTTTCTCTTTGGGTGTTAGTTGTTATTATCATTATCGACATATAAATAATCTCCGTCAGGTGACCTTTTTCCGATCTCAATGTATTTCTTTATCTAGATTTTGAAATGATTAGTGTCTTTGCTCTTCACATGTAGTTGTTACTTGTTAGTGTACTTCGGCATATCCCTAGGCTAGATATAATTATCTCATCAATTGTATAGTGTTTGATGTTTAACGGGTAACGCAGTAGGTAGGAAACACTGTATTTAACATATATATGTAACATGGTCCAGTCATACGCCTGGACGAACTTAGGCGTAGGACCTTTGGTGTTTTGTTTGTAACTTTTGCTCATTTTATGATAAACATGACGAAGTGCTGCCCAATTGTTTTGTGATTTGTGTGTGTGCTTTATTGTTCATTTTCTAACACCTATCCATAACCTCTAACAACTAACCGATCCGTTGATTCCGCCTTCGAATCGGATACGCACGTGGTATCAAATATCTTGTGAATTTGAGATCCGGTCGATCCTACAATAGTCTTTGTAACAGTAAATAATTCTCTTTTGAAGATAAAAAAATATGTGAAATACAATTAGAAATTGAAAGATTTCGTTGAAATTGTTTATTTGGAAATTTCCCAAAAAGCAGTGTCTTTTTTTTCTTTCATAAAGGGGTATTTCCACAATGTTAGTGTTCGAGTATAGGATACTCAGGGAAATATTTGGTATTTTGTCCTAGTAATTATAAGAATGAAGTATCCATTGTGTTTTAAAATCAAACTAATAATGCCCCCATTAGATGAAGAATCATACATCATTCAAAACATATAGATCATATGTTATTAGATCACATTTAAAGGGTTTCCAATTATTTTCTTATATATTTCGAGAACCCAAACATCAAAATTCAATAGGATCTCTCTTCATGTAGCATATGGCCATTATTGAGCTTATTTAAGCTACTAGTTTAAATATCTAGAGTCAAAATCTTTTTACTGCAATGTTGAGAACTCTAGTAACTTATCGATGAGACGGTGGAGGTACCCCGAGAAGAAATGAAGTGAAGAATGCAAGTGATGCACTTGGTTTAAAAATAGGCACTGCGTGACCCGCTCCTCTAAATGTTGCGAAAGTTAGCCCTTCGTATTCTTGAATCCAACCACCAACCTGAACAACAAAAACAAACATTGCACATTACATATATAGCAATACAAAGATTTTTGTTCCAAAGAAATGAACATTTTAAAGAAAATGTTACAAGAAGTTGGAGCAATAAAAGTGCATCACCTGTTTTTGGTTGTACCATGGCCTCCATGCCCTTGTTATAGGCAAGCCTAGAGAGCTTAAACTGTATCTTGTGGACAACACAGGTACTCTTCCATCAGTATCTCCACTGTCAAACCAAGAAAGTAATGCAAACTAATTTGAGTATTAATATTTAATAAACTCAACTTTTTTCTAACTTTACATGACAAAATCACTCATTGAGTTACCTGTATACCCATATCCTAAGTTTTGCATCAATGAGTTTCTTGTATATGGGAAGAACTGAATCTTTTGACTGTGACCACCCATAGAATATGTCCATACTGCACAAACATAAATTTATGTAAGTTCATAATAATGTTTTCAAACATAGTTGAAGAGAGATGTATTTAATTCATTACTTACTTGCAAATTGTCCAGTTCTTGAGTTGATGACCGTCGCTAACATGAAGAGCTTTCTGAACTTCGGGTTTATTGTAGTAACCTTTAGCATAATCATCAAGGCAAGGATCATAACCGGCAAGTATTCGAGGCATCTAAACAAAATGGAAAAAAAAAAGTTAGTCGAATTAATTATAGTTATGGTAACGGTTTTACGAACTAATGTATATATTAGTGGGATGTCCATTGAACAAATAAAATGATTTACCATCTTAGATGTGGTCTTCTTGAACATGACTTGTAGTGCTTTTTCATCTGAATATGCTGAGTTGGCAATACAAACAGAAGTATAGAGGCTGTAGATATCAATCTCTTTATATTGTTTGAGAACTTCATCTACAGCTTGGCTGCAGTCATCATTGCTCCAAGTATCATTACTATTGAAATCACATGATTCTCTAATGGTTTTGTGAGTTTCATCTGATACAACAGCATGGCTCCAAGCATAGTCAACAAGACCTTTCCAATCCTCAGCATCACTTGTTTCAGGATTACCCAACTGTGATTGCATACCATAAGTTAATTAATAACCTTTTCATTGGTAACAAATAACAAAAGAAAAGAAACCATAAAAGAGTACCAGTATTCCTTTTAGATTGATAAACAAGGAAGGATCCTTATTTCTGTCGTATATAAGACCAGCGAGTTCTGGGACGTATTTTCCTACATAAATTAATGTAAGCATGTCATCCTTGAGAATTTCTGAAAACATAATTTGGTGAAATGTTGCACAAACATATATACCTGCATAGCTCTCTCCAGCAATATAAAATGTTCTTGTTCGATACGATGGAAACTTCATGAACCACTTATGCAGGAAAGCATAAGTGTCGTTCGCTGATATAACATTGAATTATAACAAATCAGTGCTAATCACTAGATTATCAATACATCTTATAAGTTGTTATAAACATTATTGACTTCTAATGTTTCTAAACTGTGCTTTTGTCACAAAGAAAGAACCGCCATTCTTGCGAAAACATACAAGAATCGCAACATATTTTGTTTACTGATTTTGGACAAAGCTAGATATGTCAAGATTATATAGTGTTATTTTAATATTTCAACAGAAAAAGTTGGTTTGTTTGCACCAAACAAGTACAAAAAAGGTTATTCACACCATAGTAATTATTATCTTTCAATACATGTTAAACGAGTTTACCATCTATCATATGTCATAGTTATTATTATTATTTGATTTATCATTAGATGGTTAGCTTTATTATCATTTTTTTCAGAGATAGGGTTTTTCAATTGTTCAATACACAGAAAACATTATTCACAAATACAGATTTTCAGTTCTTTGGAATTCTTTCACACACGTACTCATTAATTAGGTGTGTACACACTCATACATATACATATATATAGCATATATAGATGCCAAAAACATCCAAAACAAGATTGAAGACTCACCGGTGATGTCGTCTCCTAGGTTTTCATAATCACTAGTTGTGTTGGAGTAGGAAAAGCCAACTCCAACAGGAGATTCCAGGAACAACATATTGGCTTCTGCACCACCACTTTACAAATTTCAGCAGATGCCCCATTAACAAATATTATATGCTTATTAGAAGGAAATATAAAATTACAAAACACTAATAAAAGTCCCTTAAGCATGAATATGGATGATATTCTTTTCGTCGAAACAAATAATCATGCTAGCTACGCGCGATACCTCTATTCCATGAGTAAGGATTTAACTGAAGATCATTTCCATCTGTGCCCACAATGAATGGCCCAATCTCTTGTGTAGCTCCATATCCCACTGAAGAACACCCTGGACCTGAAACATGTCACCAAAGTGGACACCAAGAGAATCAAACCACAAACTAACCACTGTCCATATCTATAATTAGATATTAATAAAGACTGCAACACTTCTATTTAACAATATCTTTATTCTTCTTTAAAACCTTATTTAGCTTATATATTATATAGAAATTAACAAAGAATAAAAAGAGCATCTTTACAAATAACTTTATCATCATTTGTCCCCATCCTCTTTCACTCTACCATTCTTTACAAACATATGTTTGGATTAAATAATGGAAAGATTTTGTCAAAAGATTGTACTAAAAATCTGAAACCATCAAGAATAATTAGTTGATCACATTATTTGCTTGGAGATGGTTACCAGAAGTTCAACAAACATGACAAACTTCCAATCTATCGTTCTATCAGCCATCGAAGATAGAAGAATAGCGATAGTATCATTTCATTAACATGAAATTAACAGATAGGTTAGTTTGATCATATTTTGTTACCTCCATTAAGCCATAGCACCAATGGTTTCTCATCAGGGAGACTCCATGCTTCATAGAACCAATAAAACAGTGCTCTTCCACTTATTTCATTAACAGTCAAATATCCAGCATAATGTTGGAAATCAACATTAGGCTGACCAGGCAAGCGGGTAACAAGATGATCATTGTTTTGAATGTTTGATTTCGTTTGATCAGTACTGGACCATGGTCCATATCTAGAACCAACTACAACAACAACACTTATCTCAGATAATAACAATAAAGCAAGAGTACTTATGTTAAGAAGTGACATCACTTTTAGTTTGAAAGCCATAAGGAGCTAGCTAGCACAAAACAAAGCTCAAATACAACTTCTTGCTAATGGATAAAAGAAACCAAGACCCACATATCTATATATATACTTGTAGATGACATATGCCACTAATCAAAGGTGAAGGGGTAAAGGTTACATTCAGATATTAGTGAAAAAGTGACACGTGGTATTTTGTCATTTTGTTGAGTTATTACAATAAGATATGCTCAGATATATCTGACAATGTAGAGCTTTTCTTGCACAAATTCTTTGTAGGACCACGATCACGTGATTTAATGTTAAGAAATTTTATTCATGTCACGGCCTCTAAAACCATTAACATAGTTGTAAAAGAATATATGCTTTTAGTTTGAATCAGGAAACAAAATAATAATAATAATGTCTTTCTAGGAAGACTTTTTTTTTTGTAACATGATCTGCTTTCTAGTTTACAGTAAAAGACGAGAGGGATATTGTTTTCTTATTCAGAGCTGACTCTGAAAGTGCAAACATGGCATGTCATCCATATTTCTATGGTGGGTGGGTGGGTGGGTGGGGAGAAAATGTGGACAGTGTTTTATTGGGTGAACCAATAGACACGTTGTATTTCATTACTTTTACTTGAATGCATGTATGTAACAACTGTTTGGGTACAAAGTTTATCTTATATTTTTTTAGCCCCATTATCAAGTTATTATTCTACACGTTGGCCAGACCACTAGGCTTAGCAAAAGCTAACAAGTCCAATATGTTTCTCTCCTATTATATATAACAACTTCAATTCTTATACTTTTTTCTAAGGTCTTCTTCTTTTTTTTCCAAAGATTTATTACACTCGTGTTGCGGTTTTATAATTTCTTATGAGAAATAACGGATTTGGTTTACATAGTCTAGCAAATCGTAATACATTTAGGCACATCTATGTACCCACTTTGCCTTATTCTGATAAGTGTATGACATCTCAACACGCTTTTCGCCTTTATAGTTTGGAAATTCCTCTATAATCTCTTGGCACCTTTTTATGCATGCATCACTTGAAACAAACCTTTTTTGATGGTATCACTTCAAATTAAACTTTCGACTCCCCTTTATATATTGGTTCAAGCTCTACCACTAAAAATATTTGTGCAAGGTTTGCCAAAAAAAATAACGAAACCAAAAGCATTTTATGGTGTGACAGTGTTGGGGATTAAATATAGCTCTTTTAGAAGAAATGAGGAAACTAAAAAATGTTTATGCCACACACACAATTCGTGTAACTTACACTTTTTTCATATGAACGCATATCCTTGTCCTTTTTCTTTTTCATTCAAATTTGTCATGATGATTTCCATTTTCGTAAATGTAAAGCTATGACCCCCACTACCTCTTTGTGAAAGTTAAATTTCATTATATACACACGTTACTATGTTAGGCTATGTTACTATATATGTTAGGATCTTGTGTATTACATAGTCTTTACACATTCTGAATGAATGTAATATTATATACAGAGTAATAAAAGAATTGTGTCTTTAAAAAACCGATTATTGCACGAGTTGAATAATCAATCTCATGTATCACACGGGTTGAAAAAATATAATGTAATTAGTTAACACATATTACCGTCAAGATATATATGCCTCAAAGAATGAACATTGTTGACGTGACAATTATAAATTCTATAAAGTTAGTTAAATTTTAAAAACATTTTTTTCCAGCGAGGAAACTCGTGTGGAGGCATTATAGTTTCCGGGGGAATACCGTAACCAAGTCTGATACACTAGTACAGGCCCGGTTAAAAGTTAAAACAACTTAGTCTGAGGCAGACCTTGGTTAGGGCTGCCGATTAGGCGAGAAGTGCTAGAAGACGATTAATAATTCATTTTTCTTACTTTTAAAAAAATAAGAATATAAGAAAATTGTTGAAATGTGTTGTTTTTTCATCTATCTTGAAAATAAAACAAATATATGAAGCAATTTCATTAATTTATATAACCTACACATGTACAAATTTTGAGTAAGAACATTATCTACGCATAATATAAAACATGTGTAGGAAAAGGTTTAAACCTTAAAAAAACATATGATTGCATTAATTTAATGAGTTTTTGTATATATAACATAAATAATGATATAAAAAAATAAATACTTCAAAAATATATGAACCATTACTCGCACTTTTCGCACTAAAACACCATTGTGAAAATAATCTAACACTCCATTCAATAATATATATATATATATATATATATATATAGGATAATATGAGAACTTGTGTGAGTTGTGAGACCTAGAGAACTCATCTGAACCATTGATCTTGATGATCCAATAGTTGAGATCAAAGGATGAGACTTTTTGTCTTGACATGTTTATTAACTTTTAATTAGTATTTTTTTAATATAATAAAGTACATTAAGGGGTATTTGTGTAAAAACCATGGGAGAGAAAAAATTAATATAATATCATTTTAATTTTTTATTCCATTATTAAAAGAATCATATTTTTTAAACTTTATTTTATTTTTTAATTACTTTACTTTTTTAAAATAAAAAATCAAATATGTGTAATCTGTCATCTCCTTCTCGATTTTACACTAGTGTAATTATTTACACCAGTGTTTACTTACATCTATATAAACCAAATATCTACAATTTTTGTATGATTTACACTGGTGTAATTATTTACACCAGTGTTTACTCACATCTATATAAACCAAACGACTATAATTTTTGTATGATTTACATTGGTGTAATTATTTACACTAGTGTTTACTCACATCTATATAACCAAACATCTATAATTTTTGTATGATTTACACTGGTGTAATTATTTACACTAGTGTTTACTCACCTCTGTATAAACCAAACATCTATAATTTTTGTAATATCAAAAATTACGCTAGTGTAAAATAAACCACCAAATATCTATACAATCGTATTACGCAGCTGTAAAATAACTAATACCATCTATACATTCGTATTACGCTAGTGTAAAATAACTAGTACCGTCTATAACTTTTGTATTACAACCCTGTAAATGCCCCACAATATCAACCAAATTTGTATTACATCAATGTAAAAACCATACTACATATAACTAACCCAACAAAAACCAACTCAACAAAAACCCCTTTGGTCAACAAAAAACCCATTGTTTACTTACCTTATAAAAAATAAAATAAAAAACCCATCATCTTCATCGTTGTCTTCAACAAAAACATCATCATCTTCTTCACATTACTATCATCTTCACAAAAAAACCGTGAAAAATCTTATAATAATAATAATAATACCTGTAAACCATCATCGGACCACCACCATCATTGGAAACCCATCGCAACCATCGAACCACCTCACCCCCGTCACCATCATCAGAAACCCACAGCCCCTCCACCATCGACCACCATCACCATCGAAACCCACAACCTACTACAACCTCCCACCGTCACCTCTCATAACCTTCCACCGTCGACCTACCATCACCATCTAAACCCACCACGCCACTGTCACCGTCGACCACCTTCGAAAACCCACCGCCACCGTCAGCCACCGTTAAAAACCACCACCGTCACCATCGAACCACCGTCAAAACCCACCGTCGCAAACCACCGTCATCATCGAACCCGCCTTCGAAAACCCCACCTTAGAGAGAGAGAGAGTCGTGTATGTGAGAGAGAGAGAGAGTCTTGGTTGGTGTTATTTGTGTTTTTAGATAGAGATGGGGAGAGGATGAGAGAGAGTGAATCAGATTTAAAAAGAGAAAGAGAGTAGAAATGTCTATTATTATTATTATTATTATTATTATTATTATTATTATTATTATTATTATTATTATTATTATTATTGGGAGTAATTATTACATGTTGAAAATTACTAAAAACCTTATAAATAATTGTGTACAATGAGTTTCTTACCCATCATTAAAATAATACAAAAAATTACAAAAATGTAGGTGGCACTTGGTGATTGGTCCAGATGAGTTCTCTAGTTCTCACAACTCATATGAGTTCTTAGTTGATCCAGATAATATATATATATATATATATATATATATAGGGAAAGTATAACTAGAAAACCCCTCCCAGTTAAAGAAACTTTGAAAACCCAATACAAGGTTATGGTTTCTCCACGTCACTCAATTTTGCAAGCCTTTGAAGGGCATTTTCGTCACTTCTATCCCCATTTTTTCATGCTTTCTTCTGTAAATGTGTATGCTTTTTCAGACTTTAATTATAAAACAATTAAAGGGAGAGTAAAAGTCCAACATCTCCACTCTCTCTATTAAAACAAGAACACAATCTTCAGATCTCTCTCTCTAGACTAATAACCCACATTCATCATCTAACAAATCTGATCTAAAGTCTCTAAAGGTTCGAATTAAAGTGGGGTTTGAGGGTGGTGGTGTACGCCGGCGATGGGTTGGGGGGAGTGGTGTACGACTCAAATCGTAGATGAAGATCTCAATTTTACAGAGATGTTCTTAACAAATATATTGTTTGTCAAACTTGCAAGAAATCCTTCACTATCTACGAATTGAACGCCCAAAGTGCTTCTGCCCAAACCTGCAGATGGCGCCAAACGTACTTTCACTACAAAACCGGTATTTGAAAAGAAGGAACCAAATAAGCCAGTAGGAAACGTGAACAGATCGTAGATGAAGATCTCAAGATCCGGAACCCGACTCGTAGATCTCAAGATCCGGAACCCGACTCGTAGGGACTTTATTTTAAGCGACAACGGTTTGTTTATTAATTAAAATAACAGTATTCATCTCAACATTGATCTGGTTGCTCGTCCTCGAAAGTTGTCAACGGTTTGTAAAAGCTAGATTAATTAAAAGTTCTGTTTGTTTATTAATTAAAATAACAGCCCTTCATTTGTTACAATTTAATGATATTTTTGTTATTTTTTCTTCAAATATTATTTGCTTTTGTCTATGTAGGGACTTTATTTTTTTAAAAGATTGTTTAATTAACATTTTAAATTCTTTCAAATGAAGGTAGATGGTTTGTTGATGAAGATGAGAACAAGGGCTTGGTTTTGGATTTTTTTTGTAACATTCTTAAGTTGTATATATGTTGTTTTTTCTTTGTAACAATGTTAAATTCATCCGGTTTATATGTACATAAGTTTATCTTTTTGTTACAATTTTATGATCTTTTTGTTTTTTTTCTTAGTTCTCCAAATATTATTTGCTTTTGTCTAGGGAGGGACTTTATTTTTTTTTAAAGATTGTTTAATTAACATTTAAATTCTTTTAAATGAAGGTAGATGGGTTGTTGATGAAGATGAGAACAAGAGCTTGGTTTTGGATTTTTTTTTTGTAACATTCTTAAGTTGTAAATATATGTTTTTTTTTTCTTTGTAACAATGTTAAATTCATCCAGTTTACATGTACATATGTTTGTAAATCATATGTTTTTAAATGTTACAATGTTAAAATCATCCGGTACATGTATATATTATGTAACAAGTTATTACAAAATTTTTGTTACATTTTTATCGTTAAGTTTGTAAGATTATTGTTACAAATATAACAATCATATTAGACTTGTAAATTGTTGTTACCTACAATTAGAGAGGAGAGAGAACTGAGAGAAAAAAAGAAAAGAGAGGAGGCAGGAAAAATTACAGAGGAGAGAGAAGGAAAAAAAGAGAGAGGAGAGAGAGTGTTGTAGTAA
The DNA here is from genome assembly GCA_032199755.1 of Ambrosia artemisiifolia. Taxonomy (NCBI): domain Eukaryota; kingdom Viridiplantae; phylum Streptophyta; class Magnoliopsida; order Asterales; family Asteraceae; genus Ambrosia; species Ambrosia artemisiifolia. The sequence continues at coordinate 17,201,673 of CM063519.1, forward strand.
ATTGTCATTTTTGCCCTTTTGTTACTTTTTATTACTAAAATAATAGTTGGATAAAGTTTAAAAAGTAGATTTAATCTAAGCCATTGATGATGGATGATCAATGGTTAAGATTGAGTTTTCAGAGTTTCTTTAACTGGGAAGGGTTTTCAATTTATCCTCCCCCTATATATATATATATATATATATATATATATATATATATATATATATATATATATATATATATATATATATATATATATAGGGGAATTATAGGTGAAAAACCCCCCTTAGATGAAAAACTTTAGTAAACTCTATACTTGGTCCATAATGTTCCACATCATCCCACCTCTATTATATTGAGAAGGTTAGTTTGGTCATTTTAAGCTTGATGTAGTTGTCAAGTTGGCACAATAGTCAACAAGTTGTCATTGTACTTTTCCCTCCTCTCTCTCTCTATTATTATTATCATCTGGCTTGTCTTCTCCATTAACACAAACATTCTCCTTCCAAACCTAATGTCCAGATCCCTCCATTAATAAGCTTCATTAAATCACCCACGTTAGTTAATGCGATGGATTTTAACATAGAATCCTCAGAGTATTTAATGTCCGATGATCCTGAAATCGAGACAAATCATGTAGAATCATCTGAATCAGACGGTATGTTTGGATTAAACCAACATTTTTATTCCTTTTTGTGTTTAGATCTGATTTTTATCCATGCATATGCTTCCCCTGTGTGTATATATATTAGTTTCAGTGCCTATCTTACGTCATATGTAGTAGATCAACATATTTATTCCTTTTTCTTGGTTTGTGGTTTTATAAGGTGAGGCAACCTACGAAGGGGGTTTTTCACTTGGTAAAAGGTGTGATGGTGTTTTTATGGGTTTGCCAACTGATGCAGGGGAAGGATCGTCTTCTGATCATGTTGATAATGAAGGTTTGTGTACGTATTTCTTTTGTTTTTTTTTTTTACAATGTGGCTGTGTGAAGGCTGTTTTTTTATAAAGGTTATGATAAGGGTGATGATTATTGTGTTTTTTACTTTTTGTGTTACTTGTAGGTGATACGGGAACCAACAAGCATTATGTGATTTCTACACCCAATGGTACCCAGTTTTGGATACCTAATGTTAGCCCGAGGTTCATACCTGAACATGGCCAATCGTTCACGACTTTTGAAGCTGCGTTGGCGATGTACAAGGATTATGCTGATCATGCTGGATTTTGTGTTAAGAAGGGTCAAACGAAGGTGTGGATGGGCATTGCAACGCATAAGTACTTACGTTGTGCAAAGTATGGGAAACCTCAGTTGAAGAGAACATTCGACACGTTAGATGAGGCGTCCTTGAGGACACGCAACAGATCATTTACACAAACCAACTGCAAAGCTCATGTGTTAATTGCAATCGGCAGTGAAGGTTCTAGTTATACCATTAGGGGTTTCAATGATGTTCATAACCACGCGTTGTTGGATCCAAATAACTATGATCTGAAAAGGGTATCAAGGAAACTAACATATGCCACAAAACAGTTTATCCACAACATGAGCTTGAATCGGGTAGGTCCTGTTAGAGCACACAGGTTGTTAGTGTCGCTTAAGGGTGGGCACCATAATGTAAACGGAACTGTTGTTGACTTTAAGAACTTCAGCCAACAGTTAAGGATTTTTATTGGCGATCGTGACTCAACGGTGTTTCTGGAACGGTTGCGTGATCGCTTTGACAACTTGCCCGATTTCTATTTTGATTTTGTTGTTAAAGACGGCAAACTACATTCTGTGTTCTGGGCGGATGAGATATCCAAGCTTAATTACAAGTCTTTCAGCGATGTTCTTTCGCTTGATGCAACTTACCATACCAACAAGTAAGCCTTTATTCCAACCTTATTGAGATCCCCTTGAAACTAACACACGTATAAGCTGTCGTACTGTTTTTTACGCGTTGTATTTATTTTTAAGGAAATCCGCATATTTTCTAACACGTGTTACTTCTATCTGCCACCTCCATACAGGTACAACATGATTTTTGTTCCGTTTACCGGTGTCGACAATCATAAGCAATGTGTTACATTTGGGGCTGGTTTGATAACAAATGAAACAATAGAATCATATGTTTGGCTGTTACAAGCTTTTTTAAAAGCCCATGGTCAACAGCCCGCGCTAGTGTTAAGTGATCAGGACCCGGCCATGTTGCAAGCCATACCGCAGGTCTTCACCGAGTCTCGCCACAGACTATGCATGTGGCATATCATGAAGAAACTGCCGTTCAAGGTGTGTTTTACGCAATTCTTTGTTTGCAACCGCCCATGAGAATTAAATACATAACCACCCTATGGGGATTGTTAGTTATAAGCCTAACCAACTTTTAACTGCATATACAGGTGTCCGGGGAGCTGCTGAATAAAACCGATTTTCGCGCGTGTATCCAGCGATTGGTGTGGAACATATATATAAAACCATCCACCTTTGAATCACGATGGCACGCGCTGATCGAAACATTCGAACTAGGTGATAATCAATGGTTGAAGGACATGTTTGCAATTAAGGAGTTATGGATTCCAGCTTACTTCAGAGAGATTCCAATGTGCTGCCTAATGAAAACAACATCAAGGAGTGAGAGTTCTAATTCAGCCTTCAAAGTGACTTCTACCAGCGCCAACACGCTTGTGCAGTTTATGCTATGTTTTGAATCGAGGGTGGACAGCCAACGTTATCGCCAAAGGGTGGCTGAGTATAAGACTTCGTCTACTGTTTTTGTTGCTACCACGGAGTTACCAATCGAGCAACATGCTTTCAGCTTGTATACACACAACGTGTTTAAGGAGGTCCATAAAGAGATTACAAAGGGCAAATTTGCTTGCTACATTTCGAACACCACTCCGCAGGGGGATGTCACTGTTTTTGATGTCACACACTTGGACCGTCGTAAAGATGTTACTAACATATACCAGGTAACACATTTATTGTGGTTCTGTTACTAACAGACGTATTCTATAACTGTTTTTACAACAGCAGCATTTCTGTTTTCCAAGGGATCTGTTTTTTCTTTTTTGTACTAACACATGTATTTTTTGCTCAAGTTTGCTGATGGAATTTTTTGTAAACCAACACAGGTAAGGTTCGATCCATTAGATCACACGGCTGAATGCTCATGCAGGGGGTTCATCCGTGTCGGTTATTTGTGTCGTCATGTTTTCAGTGTTTACTTGGTGCAAAAGGTTGACCGTATCCCCGACAAATATGTGGCTATGAGGTGGATGCGTGATTTGCTCCCAAAGAAAGTTTTCTCAATTTCTAGTCGTTACGGGGTTGACAGCCACCCAGAATCAGTCCTTAGGAATGAAATTCTTGAGCTAGTGACCGAATGCGTGGATGTTGCAAGGAGCAATGAGAACTCACTTAATGATTTAGCTGAACAGCTCCGGTTGATGAAGCTTAACTTGTTAGCGAAACAGCCGCTTACACCACCTGTACCGGAGTCCGACGAAGCTGCTATGGAAGACATACTTGGTCAGACCATTGACCGTGAAGTGGTTGTTGCTAACCCGGATGTTGTCCGAAACAAGGGATGCGGGAAAAATAGGCGCATCAGTGGTCCAGGTGAAAAGACACTAAAGAAACCAGCCAACATACAAAAGGCCCCCCGTCTATGTGCCAAGTGTAAGAAGTATGTGACAGATCATGACTCAAGAAACTGTGAGAAGGTATCTGCGATGAAGAAAGCGAAGGAAGCACGCACGTCGGTTGGCCCGCCACCATAGCTTGAGAAGGTATCGCATTACGCCTAAGCAGTAGGTTTATAAATAATTGCACTTTTTGGACTGTGTTACGTACTTTATAACATTTTCTTGTTATGGGCCTTCAACTACTTGTTATGTCCGTAACACAGTTACTGTTGCAAACTACGTAAGTACTTAGGCGATGCGCTGACTGGTTATATATGTTTTTATGTAATGTTGGCATGTATGGTGGCTGTTTTTTGGAAAGACATGTTTGCAAGCCTAATTTTAGGTTGATCTATTTTATGATATGCCGCTTTTATGAAGCCTGTGTTGGTTGTTTGATATATCTTTATGCAATGTTTCAGCTTTTGGTTTTTTAAACAGGGCAGCTCCAAAAACAGAATGCACTTCAACAGATAGTACACGTATAATGCATATTTAACATATGTTAACGACTGGTAACATGTGTAAGCCAGGCAATAACACATGTCTGATACACAACTTACACATGTAAGCATACTAAGTATGCCTGTGTAATACGTCACTTAGACATGTAAGCATAACAATATGCCTGTGTAATACGCTACTTACACATGTAAGCATACTAAATATGCATGTGTAATGGTATACTTACACAGGTAAGCATAACAATATGCCTGTGTAATACGTTACTAACTAGTGTAACCCACATATCCCCTATGCAAAGCCCACACCAATAACACATGTGGGCTGCCAAACTAGCTTGCACAGTTTATACCTACGTTACTAACTCAAGTTAGCAAGTTCATGCTTACACAGTTAAACCTACATCTTACACAAGTTAGCAAGTCACACTAACACAAGTAAGTTTCGCTAACATATGCCTGTGTAATACGCTACTTACACATGTAAGCATACTAAATATGCATGTGTAATGGTACACTTACACAGGTAAGCATAACAATATGCCTGTGTAATACGTTACTAACTGGTGTAACCCACATATCCCCTATGCACAGCCCACACCAATAACACATGTGGGCTGCCAAACTAGTTTGCACAGTTTATACCTACGTTACTAACTCAAGTTAGCAAGTCACACTAACACAAGTAACTTTCACTAACATATGTGTTATGCCAACTAGGCTTGCACACATATACCAACGCCTGTACTTACACATCTTTTTTTTGTGTTCAACCACACATGTTTTGCAAGTGTCTTCGTTTCATGGGGCATGTATGCAATGGTCAAAAGTTATCAACACAACAACTCACCAAAAACAGTTTATTACGTTTCAACACGACTTCACGGAAAGATGTAGGTTCATAAACACCACGATATCATACATTAAAACCTACTAAACTATTACACAGGGATAGCTTTAAAGGTACTACATTAGTTTATTTATAAACCGATACGCGGTTTACCAAAGCACAACAGCCCACATCCAAACCACACAACCATACTTCCCTATCATGGGGAAAACTTACCATACTGGGATTCAAAGCTAATCTCGGACGGGGAGGTTGTCTCTTCTGCTGACCACGGGTTGTAGGTTGCCAACCTGTAAAGGGTGTCAGGTGAGTTCGGGCATAAAGGACACCCACAAAACTCATGGTCACCGTCTACACCGGGGCAAACCAAATCCGCAGGAGAAGTGCGAGGTGCGACTGGCGTGACCGAGGTCACGCTCTCGGGCGAGCTTTCAACTGCCATCATTTCCTCATCAGATTTGTGTGGTTTTTTTTCATTACCCGTGTTGTTTTTGGAATTGTTCGGATCATCGCCAACTTCTTGAGTAGGGTACACATCATGAATGGCAACATCTTTTGGTGAGGTTTCCTTTTTTTCTTCTACTTTCTGACGTTTTGGAGGAGGGGTGCATGGTGGAGATGACATTTTTTGTGGTTCAGTTGATGTGTGGTTGGATGTGTTCAATCTTGCTTGCATTTTTATAGGAGAGTGGTTTGTGTTTGGTAGGTTATTAACATTAAAACATATTAATGGTTTTTTTGGTGTATTAAAATCTCATATCTACTACTTCTTAATTAATACTTGAAGGAAAAACCAATAAATATTAATTTGGGGTAGAGTGACTTAAAACCTTTATGTCAAATCAAATCAAATAAAGGTGATAGATGTCATTTATTTTTAAATTAATTCTTTTGTGTACTTTGTCATAGTACAATGTCTATTATTTTAAATAGTTTGAGTTTCTTTGGTGTACTTGTCATAGTACAATGTCACATTATTTAAATACTTTGAGTTTTGTTTGCATTTTTTCATTTGGTACTTTTTATTATTTATAATAATAACTGATCCATAAGCCTTTTTAGATATATAGGAAAACATTCCATGCCATGCTTACCTGGTCACATAACTACAAGTTCATATTACACACGTTAGCCATAGGGCATGTTTCTGATCATCCTAATTAAACCTACAAGTAGCTTTACCAAAATAAACATTGTTTGTAGGGGATAATATAAAGTGTACGTCTTAACATCACAACCAACAACCATCAAAATACCCCCCACCCCCACGACCACACTCCCACCATCTCTAAGTCCACACACTGCCAACTAAACTTTCCTCAATGCTTGCCGAGCAATCTTCGCTTTCATGGTATTAACATCGGAGCAGAGGATGTGGGCTGCAAATTTTTTCCGGAGTCTGTTCAGCTCCCCTTCTTTTTTCTTCCATTGTGAACTTAATTCACACTCAAACGGCACATGCATCCCCATGAAACGCTCCATATGTCGCATCAGAAATACGCCGCAGTCCGTTCCATTCCCTGCTGTCCCCCATTCCAGATCAAGCTTCTGTATTGCTGCAGCCTCAACCGCTTTCGCCCTCGGGTGTTGGATCTCCTTCAGGAAATTGACAAACATGTGCTTCTGCAGTTTATTTACATGTGTTAGTACCATACTAAACAACCGGAACATTCAACATTAGGCAACAAACTTACGTATTTATATGGCACATCCATGTTGTTGAACTCGCTGCTTGTTCGGAACCCACGACGACCTCTCTTCTTATCATTGTCAATCAGAATTATCGCCACATTGCGAAGCTCAAAAACTAACAAGTAGAAATGCCCTCTCTCAAGCACAGGGAACTGGACGATCTCAAATTTCCCGAAGTCTGTGATTTTGTGGTAACTTGGTATAGCGGCCTTCATGCCAGCGGCAAACTTTTCCTGTCTGACTTGGTGATCACACTTCTTATCATTTATCATCCATGGAATCTATGCGGTTTAGAGAGTGGTGTAAGTACAATATTCAAAACATAACATAACATACAAACTAAATTGAAACGACTATTCATTACCACAGCTTTGGTTCCTATAAACAGGCGAAGGTATGCGTCATCTGACTTTAAAGTTTCTTCGAAATTGAGAACTTCCACCCAACAATCGATTATGCTGTCCGCAACCCACTGACCTGGCTTCAACGACTTAAACATACCACGTGTAGCTTCCACATTAGAACTACTTCTAAACAAGACCTCCCTACACATGTTTATTAAAATACTTTAACGTTACTGCCTTAGTAAATTATAAGAAACAATCTATTCGCAGCCTACCTTGAAAGCGTATCAGGGTCGTCAATAACTGTTGTGTCAACCTCCTTGCCTTTCCCAGTTGTGTCAACCTCTTTCCCTTTCCCATCCCTGCGTTAAAACAACCAGATTTAAGCTTTCAAATGTGAGGAAACAGGACATAGGGTGTAGAGTATTGGATACGCAAACTTACAGCTCCGCTTGAACTTTCCTCCGAGTATATTTCCCAAACAGCTTATGTTGCAAGGTTTCATCCACGCATATGTAGTCCCACACGTCTTCGTCATCTTTGGTCACCCCCTCCAGCAGGGTCACGCCACGTATGATGAAGGGAGATTTGTGCACGTACGTCACGCTTCGTTCCCGTAGTGGATTCCTCTTCCCCTTGTCCAATTCGGCAATCATTTTCTGCCTATCTGCCAATGTTAGATTATCATCATCATCCTGATCTTCCTTAGCAACGCCATATAGATTGTATACGCCACTTTTCGCGTCAAAAGAACTGATAGGCAAAACCATCGGGATAGGCGACGGTGTTTCCACTGCTTTCTCAGACGATGAGCACGCTGTTTGTTATCAAAAAAAATTGTAGTTTTACTTTAAACAATCATGTCAACTAACATATGAAACCAGCAGACTATAGCATATAACATACCATGGAGAGGAACATTCATGGCTTCACGACCTTCTTTCTCATTGTTTATCCCCTGTTCGGCTTGCTCAATCTGCGTCAGTCCAACACTAAAAGTTGGCATTTCATAGTCATCCCCTCGCGCACTTTGGTTTGGCAGAACTTGTCCTGAAACCACGCCCGATGCTCCTACGTCATCATGCGCACCTGGATTTGGCGCCCTGTCAGCCACTTGCGCGATCCCCGAGTAACATGCAGATTCGCTAGCGTCATCTACAATGAACATTTTACAATGTAGTCATTATGAAATGAAAAAACAGTTGCATCGAAAACTCGTTTCGTTTTATAAAAGGCTGAGTCAACATTACCGTTACTTTGTTTTGACAGCGTTAGTGGGTCTGGTTGTTTCTCGATATTAACAGGAACGGACGTCGGCTGCTGCGTTTTTTGTACTGTTGCACCATCACTGACATCAGGGTCAGCAGCTACCTTCTCTTCTGTTGAGGTGTCAAAAAATATACGTGACGAAAACATTAACATCTAAAGAATTTTGTTACTGACCATTAACATAGGTTAGTGACTTTTGCTGGGGAAATACTTACTTTTTTGTGTCTCTTGTTGCTTATCTTCAGAAATCAGCGGCCCCGCATGTCCTGTAGACAAGCTGTGGTCTTTGTCGGTGTCATGAACACACGTCGACTCCTGCTGCGAATGTTGGACGGGCGCCACAGTGCTCAGATCAGTCGGACATTTTTCACGATCAGCATCTGGCTTCTCATTTCTTGGATTGCCTATTGAAGAACAAAAAACACGGATGCCGCCATAAATAAAGATGTCTAGGCTGAATAAATAATGCTTTTTATCAGATCCTAATGACAAACCATAACACGGGTTAGTACACTCGAAGAAAGAAACACTTACTTCCCGTCATGCTTCCCCCAACATGTGCCGTAGTCATGCTTCCGTCTTTTTCAGTTTCAGACACACTACTCCCAACATCAACAGTGGATGGTGGTTTATTATGATCAACAGCAGCCTTCTCGTCTCCCAACACCTTACCTACTAAAAAAAAAATTACACGTCATGCGTTCGTTTTTTACACTAAAATTCATTTTTCTATACCTACTCCAGTTTTAACACATGTTAGCCACCAATCAACATATAATATTTAAAACAGTCCGAACTGACCTTGAACTTCTTTTCTTGCTTCCTCCATTAATGCAACATCACTTGCCCCTGCTTTCTTATTCCTTAGCTCTCTGGGTTTCACGGCTGGCCTCGACCTGATTATATTTTTGGTAAAACTGCCGGATCCCCGCGGCTGTGCATGTGCCTGTACCGTATCCATGCCCACCTTATCACTAGTCGTTTCATTCACAACGGACCCTTCACCTATTTTTATTTGACAAATGTGAGTAACATGTGTATTTTTTAAATCGCTACAAGGGCGCTACATATATAATAGGAAAACTTACCACTACCCTTGCTGCGAACATCGGCAATGGGTACCTCAGGGTCCACTACCTCACACCTCGCTCCACCGCGAACTGCCTTATCAGTATCAACATCTTTGTCAACCAACTTGTTATTCTCAGCATTGTGAAGGATCTTTCGGTATTGACTGTCCACTGGACTAGCATCACTAACGGCGTCATTGCCCAGCACAGTTTTCTTACGAGGCTGCAGAGGGGTTGTTAATGGCGAAATTTCCGTCCCCGTGCTTAAGTCATCGAGTCCAGCACCAACGTCAAGTTCTATTCCAGCACCTGTATTTTTTGTAACGCCATGCACAGACATCAGACTATGTTTTTTTTAATGTCAATGTTAATCGAACTCGCAACCACTTACCAGCTTTGTCTGATGTAACCCCTTCATCTGTATCAAGGTCCGCTGCAGAATGTTTTACGCCATCATTATCTTCCGGCATTATTTGTAAGTCTCCCAGTACGCCGGCTATGGTGGCTGATACCGTAGCGCGACCTCCAACCTCTTTATTCTTCCACTTAGGTAACTCCTGTATCACGCTCTCATACTTCCCTTTGACTGCAATCACATCTGCCCGGTCTGCATGCTGATCATATAACTTGGCAATTTATGTCTCAACACGTTTCTTTGTCTTCAGCATAACATCTACTAGCTTATCAACTGCCAACACTTTTTCCTGTGAAGCAGATGGAAGGGGGCGTAAAATATAAAACCCAAGCATGATTTCTTTATCAATAAGATCATATAATAAGAAAACTTTTTAATGTAAAGAAGGTCTAAACACCTGAATGCTCGTTTCGGCTGTTCCACTTTGAACGTTTTCACACTCCGACAAACCCATGAAGCTACCTGTTCCAAACCCACCATTTTCAATATCTAACTTTTCCCTTTCTCTCAGCCGTTGGAAACTCCAGAATGTAATTGGATATACAGAATCATCAACGTCAATCCAATCGCATGAAACGCAATCCACATACACAAGCTGCAGGTTAACAGATGTTAGTGACTGTACTAACACATGTTATAAACACACAAAATGTAAAATCAGTTTGCAAGTTTTTTTAATCAACAATGTTACCGTCAGCAATGCGAGGGGCCCAGCAAATGGTGTCTTTTGGGACTCTCTATTCCATCCTTTTTTGCAAGTCCTAAGCTTCTCCACTAAGATGCCACACCAATCGATCTTCGCAAAATCCATATTATCCCTCAGATACTCAATTGTTGAATCCTTCAAACTACCTTGTTTGTGGCATTCAATCATCACAGCATAGAAGCACATCAGAAAATCTAGACGGAAGTCAAAGCTATCAGCTCCTTCAGACTCATTCTGAATCATATCCACCATCTGTTTTGGCGCAACGTACTTGTTCTCTGGGTACCTCTTGCGCCACTTAGCTACGGCTTCGTCGTACTTTGGCAACCGGTCATGTGAGTTGAATGGAACCCCTCCACGTGGAATGCCAAGTATCTTCTCTACCACTTTTTCATCAACGATAATACTACCACATGGGAAAGTCATCTCTAGTGTATCAGGGTTGAAATTATCAACCACATAATGCCCCAACTTCGCTGGTATACCGTCCATCTTAAAGTTTAACAACTTACCAAAACCCAACTCCTTCACAACCATTCGTTGTTCTTCACTTAAAACTTCCACACACCTAGCAAATTGAAAAGGCGATGACCTAGTCCGTATTCCATTCCATTCATTCTTTTTCGACCTTTTACGTTGTTTTCCGGGTTCAACAACCTGCGTCTCCACATTTCCAGACCTTTTACGCTTACCAGCGCTACGTGACCTCGCCTCCCTGGTCGCATTTTTCTTCACAACTGCTGGTGTGGCACGCTCAACTACCCTCGACCCAGACCGTGTTACCCTAACTGACCCACTCGTAGTCTTTGTATCAGTTGCCCTCTCTGTACCTGCAAGACGTCGATGACCAAGTCAGGTTTACGCAGGCCAGGCACTGGCTAACACACGTTATCATATACAAAGCGACAAGTACCTTTCGTCTTTTTCCGAGGGGTCTTGCTACTGATCACAATTACTTTTTTTTTGCCTACACACAAACAGATGTCTTAATCAACCAACATAACAAATTGTAGGACCACATAATACAAATCTATTCATATGCAATAAAACAAAACACACCTTTATCCTTTCTAGATGTACTAGCATCTGTAGCCCTTTCTGTTTCCTTTGCAATACTCCCTTTAAACACATCAACCAAGGTAACAGCAAGCATTGTCATTAATCAACATACCACTCAAACATACATACCACAAAATCAATCAAATATATATTACCTTTCTTTTTCCTCTTTAATGCACTTAACGGTGTGTCAGAATCATACTCTTCCAGACAACAACAAAAAACAAAGTCAGATTATAACACCCTTTAAAAGGATCTATTTTTTTTTTCAAAATTTTGTTTTTCATACCTAATGTACGTTTTGTTTGTGTAAGTGGAGAGTGAGAAGGGCCAGGATCCTTTAAAACACCCTTTTCATGTGTAGAATCATCAGACACAACAACTACACTATGATCAGAACGGTTGTTTTTCCTGAAAAAAAATTATTCATACTAATGATGTAACAATATGTGATAATATAACATTATGTGATAATATAACATTCACATTAACCAAACCTAACAATCCTGACATACTATTAAGGATGTACACACCTTTTTGATGATTTCTTGTGTGAAGCCTTCTTGCTTTTCCGTCGTCGTCGCCACCATAGTGGAGATAGGCTAAAGGAAGTCATCTTCCTTTCGTGCTTCTCTGGTTTTGAAACTAGTGAAGAAAGTTTGATGATGGATTATTGATAATAGAAAGGGGGAAATTGTTTAGAGAGAGAGAGGGTGCATTATGTGTTTTGAAATTGTTTTGACCGAGAAGAAGAGAGAGGGTTGATATGATATGCATGTCAGTTACACAGAGACAAGTGGCTTGATTGTGGTTAATGACTCAAATACCCTTGTTGTCATTTATAGCCACACAAATGACACTTGCTTTGTATTATTAAAATCAGTTAATTAAGGACCATTGATCAACTATGATCAATGGTCATGATAGAGTTTAAGGGGTTTTTTATGAAGAAGGGGTTTCCCCTTAATCCATCCCCTATATATATATATATATATATAGGGTTAGGATACTTTGAAAACCCTTATGAGTTGTGAGAACCATAGGAACTCTTGTGGACCATTGATCTTTTCAATCCAATGGCTGAGATTAAATCTTGGAGTGTTTTGTCATCACATGGTAATTAATTTGTATTATGAATATTTTATTTCAATAAAGTACATTAAAGGGTGTTTTGGTAAAAACACCATGGAAAGAGAAATAATTAATATAATATTATACTAATTTTTTATTTAATTATTCAAAATATCAAAAAAATTTACTATTTATTATTTTTTTAAATCCTTTAATTTTTTATAACAAATAATCAGATAAAATATATGAGGATGATTTACACTGGTATAATTATTTACAGTAGTGTAAATCTACCATGATTTACAAGGGTGTAACTACTTTACACCAATGTAAAAACCAACAAAAAAAATCTACCAACAAAAACATCTATACATTCGAATTAGAGTGTAAATCTACCATGATTTACAAGGGTGTAATTATTTTACACTAGTGTAAAAACCAACAAAAAAACATCTACCAACAAAAACATCCATACATTCGAATTACACCACTGAAAATGCCCCACAACATCAACAAAAACACTTATACATTCAAATTACACCACTGTAAAAACTACCAAAACATCTATAAATTCATGCTACACACCCATACTACCTTATACAAAAAAAGAAGAAGAAGAAAACCCATCATCTTCACCATCATCTTCTTCTTCCATTCATCATCTTTCACACAAAAAAAAACCCACCAAAAAAATTAATATACACTGTGACAATCATTCTTGTAATGTGACAATAATAATAATAATAATAATAATAATAATAATAATAATAATAGTAATAATGAAAAAAATACCTGGACCACCGTCATCAGCCGGACCACCATCATCATCTCCATCATCGGACCACCCCTCAACCACCCATTCGAGCCAACCCCAACAAAACCACCATCGAACCACCTAGAAAAACATTGTCCCACCGTCCCGCCACGTCCTCCGCCCCCTGTTTCAGCTCTGCTTCACCTCCAAATACACCCCATGTTTCAGATCTGGCCAAATCTAGCCCCGAATCTCCACCACCACACGAAAACCCCCATTAGAAACCCACCAACGAAACCCCCCATCACCTCCATGAACCACCACCATCGAAAACCCCCATTAGAAACCCACCATCTAAACCCCCATTAGAACCCCGTCCGGTTTCCTGTTCGTCTGGTAGAGAGAGAGAGAGAGAGAGAGAGAGAGAGAGGTAGGTGTATGTGAGAGTGAGAGTGAGAGAGAGAGAGTAAGTGATGGATGGTGAATTATGATTTTTTTTTTAAAATCAGTAACATTAAAAGGGTGTGGGTAGCTGTGGGTGTGGGATGGGGTGGGATGGGGTGGGGTGGGGTGGGGTGGGGTGGGGATGTGATAAAATTACTTTGTTGCCCTTTATTATTAAAATGAAAGTATGCATATGTGTCATTTTATTATTGGTATACATGAGTTCTTGAGTTCTCGTAACTCAGAGGAGTTTTCAAAATATCCGGATTATATATATATATATATATATATATATATATATATATATATATATATATATATGAAGAGTGTATCAATTAAAAATTAAAAACTAAAACTACATAATACAAAATGATTTTTCGAAATTGATAAGTAAAGTAAGAAATTATAACTATTCATTTAGATAATGAAAATAACTATTCATAAGTTTATATAAATTTCTAACAATATGGATTTTTTAAGTATTATTATTTATTGAGAAAGAAAGTAAGAAAACAAAAATTGATGAGTCCTAGGATCATATTCTATAATGTGTCCAATAAAATTTTTATTTATTATTATAACAGATAATAGATAGATAAATAGATAGATAGATATAGCATATATAGACATATTACAAAACCAAATGGAATGGATAGTGATTTGATTTTTCTCTATTAACCTTTATTCTTTAATCTTGTAAAAAAACCTCTCAACACATAATTATGCTTTTGTGTCAACATTCAATACAAATTTGAAAGAAAAAGAGTTCTATTCAAAATAAAATATTTTTTTAGCTTAAACTATACCGAGTATCGGTATCGGATCGATACAAACGAACAAGATAGATAGCGGTGCAAGTATACATTTGTTATGGTTTTTGGTTTCGGTTATATATCATTAAAATTTAAATTTCTATATAATTAGATTTGATACTAGTGCAAACAATATTTCTAACCAATATTTATTGATATTTCTACATGCAACCACATCTTTAATTGAATGTTCACTTTTTATATCCAACTCCATGTACTGTTAACTAAATTGAAAATATAGATGGAACTGAAATTAATACTGATCATCTCCATCATGTATAATAATATGATATATTTTGTTTGGTTTGTTCGGTTCTGGCTAGGACTGGATCGTTGAATACTGAACTCGAATTCCGGTTCAAACTAATTAACCAATTAATACTGTGTACACATTTAGTTTCCATTTGATTTGGTAATCATTTTATATTGTATCCACTGAAGCCAAACAGTTGATGACGAACCAGGTCGTTAGAATGTTCATGTTTAACCTGTTTCTTTTTATCTTTGCTAGTGCACTTTTCTTATATGCAACTATATATTGGTTTGTGCATGTAAACAGACCCACCTTGTCTCCCCACTTGATCAGCTGGGGTTTCACATTAATAGCAACTTGCACTAATTATATATAAATCATTGATGGTACTGTGACAAGGTCAAAACTATGAAGGAAGAAAAGACTTGATGTTCCATTCTATCCGAACTCGTGGCGAATCGATTAGGTTTTATTTGAGTGCATTAGAGATAAGATTGTATGGTCAAAGTGACGTTTTGTCAAAAGAGATGGAATATATATTACATGGAATCTCATCATCAAAGAGAAGAAATTAAGGAAGTTGGTGCAGGCCACTGTTGATGGTAACCATCATCCAGGACTATAAGGAATGGACAAATTAGGACATGATGGAATATTTTAATTTACACACATGGGTAAAGGACATATTAGAAACTCTGTATGTATAACAAATAAAACCTTAAATGTGTTCCAACACTTGAAAGGTGGTAACATGTTCTTACAGGAATTAATACCAAGATCGCGCTTTGACTGTACATAGGATCATACATGGTCTGGAAACACAACGGCGCATGCTGCCAGAGGTGGTCATTGTTGTTGGTGATTTTAGTGTTATCTATATCATTCTAGTATAGTTTGATTACTTAAGACCAAATGAGAGATCAAAATAAACATTGACTCTAGTTAGGAGGTGTGGAGTATATTCTAAATCAAGACTATGTTGATTTCGAGCATAATTACACCTTAAGGGTTCTAAGGGGCGAAGCGCCAAACCATGGTGGGTTCCAAAAAGGCACCTCCTCTTGGGGTATGTTTGGTAAAACTAGCTAGAAGCTGGTGGCTAGTAGCTGTAGCTGGAGCTGGTGGCTTGAAGCTTTTTAAATATATTTTGGTGTTTGGCAGAGTAGCTGGAGCTTTTAATAAAATATATAAAATGACCAAAATGGACATTAACTAAAAGCGTGTATGCATTTTTTTTATTTTTTTTATGATAGAATGGATATTTGTGTCATTTACTCATTAAAAGCTTGTAGCTAGTAGAAGCTTTTTCTTAAACGCTAGTACTAGTAGCTTCTCAATATAGAGCTTTTTCCCATAACCTAAACGTTTCAAGCTCCTTCAACCAAACAAGGTTTTTTATTAAGTATGAGTTTTTTCTTAAAAGCTTGAAGCTCTTAAAAGCTCCTTGTCAAACATATCCTTGGTGGGTTTAGTTTGGAGTGACCCTTGATGGGGTCCAAGGGGCAACGCCTCTAGTGCTTGGTAAAACATTGCATGAAAAATGATCTTTAATCGTAAATGAAGATCGGTGGCAACTTGGTTTAGCAGTGACAAGTAAGCTCAGTAGTGAGTTGCCAATGAGCAGTGAGAATAATGTCTTTGGTGATAAGTTACTATCGAGCAGTATAACTTAGCTCGTTGATAACTATGCTCTATAGACTATAGTAACAGGAGTAGTGGTACCTACTGAGCATTAACATGTTTCTACTTATACTTTCCACTTATCCAAATGAAAACTACAAGGAATTATAATTGTCATATGGCATAGTCTTTCACAAATTAAGAGTTGCAACGTTTCATCGTAATCATTGTAATTGTTTGACCCCAATAAAAATGAAATCATTTATATGTGTTTAATACACGAATTGAAAACCTTACTTTTCATATAAAAAAAAAGCAACATCTTCGTTCTTTGTAGAAAACTCTTGTCTTATCCGATTATTGATTTCTTATAAGCACAAAATACTTTAATCTGAAACTGAACTCGAACACAATTCAGAAAGCTATTCGTGTCTTATTAGAAATATGAAACTTACCATCGCTATAATAATCACATTAAATAACGAATAATACCAAAAGTCCTGACACATTGCCTGTAAATACTCACCTCTAATGGGAAGATAAGCTTCTAAACCAAAGATTAGATATTGAACTACTCTCTCACTCTCGCTATCTCGAGATATACTCTCTTTGCACCCCTAAAGTTTATTCACGAGGCATAATCCTTGAAGCGCGACTAACTTCTATTGACTATGGTCTGGAGCTCCATGCACGAATGGAGCTCCAGTCTGAGCACTCCTACCGGTGCTTTGTTTTTCAACAATTGTAATTTACTCTTAAAATTAAGACCATTAAAAAAAAATGAAAACTGAAATCAATTTAATTGAATTATGACTTGGACTCCAACTTATCTTAGTTGAACAGTGAGATGGAAATCATCTATTTTTATTATTTATTTATTGTTTTTTTCTATATTTAACTTAGAATGGATGTGTATCTACTCATCTTGTCATAATGACTAGAGTCACTTAATGCTAACTACAATTTATGCTTAGATCTTAGCATTTTAGGTCATGACATTAATTCTAGATTAGCCTCAAGTAAGTGTGGTAGGAAAAAGTAAGTGCAAATCTATGCAAGGATAGGGATGTTTAGGGTCATAATTCTGTGATAGGTTCCTGGAATCATGTAACCATTATCATAAAATAAACTCATGATATTGACACAATGCACCTCTTGTTACTTTTAAAACAGATATTGATGCAGATCCTCTTCAACAAGTAGGTCAGGCCAATAAACAGAAACATATAATCAAATAGCCGAATTATAAAACAAAACACTTGTAAAAGTATATGTAGTTAATTTATGTAAGTGGTTTCTTTGTGTGAAGATCAAGAGTACTAATATTTGGATGTTCCCCGTAAAAAAGACATAACTAGGATCTAAGGCTACCCGGTGTGGAGACTAAAACAAGCCCCATCCCTGCACTTTTTTGCTTGTCTCGGACATGTACACCGCCCCCCCTGCCCCGTCCCACCCCTCCCCCATACCCCCCCCCCCCCGGTCCTCCTTGAGACCAAACGGACGGACCAATCACACAATTTCCTTTTATTTTTATTTTTTTATTTTTTTTTTTGCTTGTCTCGGACATGTACACCGCCCCCCTGCACTTTTTTGCTTGTCTCGGACATGGAGTGTTGGTGTCTCCACACCCCACTCATGTCTCAAAATGTTTGAGACTAAATATTTCCTACGTGGCATTGAGACAAACCTTATTTTAGTCTCCACACCCACTAACCTAATCATTCCTCACCCATGGTTGTAACCATTAGTTTTTTTTTTTTTTCTTCTTTGAGTTACCAAGTAAAGACTTTTTAGGAGGTCACCAATCGTGATTGTTCTCACTCAAACATGTATAACATTAGAGTTATGCTCTTGTCCACAAGTCATTACGCCCAAAAACGTTTGTGGTAATTGAGTAGATCTCTCAAGTGGATTTACCTGAGGTGCCGTTGTGGTATTCTTGGTTACTATTATAATGTCCAAACTGAAATTGAAATGAAATCAAATGACTATATCAACAAACTGAAAACTTATCTGCCAAACATATACCTAATAAAAGAAGCTTTATCATGTCTTTCTAGCCATTGTGATAAGATTTCCTTGTTTTGATATTTGATTTGTGTGGTCTATATAGTTCTTCAATCTACATCAGTCACATAAACCATCAAGTCACTAGCTGTGCATGTTCTTAATTCAGTGGTTGACATCGGAACAGGTTGGCCAACCAAGAGTGGCAGGCTGAAACTGAACATGCAAAGTAAAAGATTTCAGCCATTGATGTAATATCAGAATAATGACACTCATGTGTTTGACAATATCAAAACAACTTCTATATGGAGGTGATAACTGTAGCTGATAACATATATGTTCATGAACTTGTATGTCGCGAGTCTAATCTTGCACTTTATCTTATCTTTTGCTTTCTAAGTATAAAATGACCTAATGTTCTAAAAAGGGATCAAGTTTCTTACATGATCTAAAACCTCAACAACTAATGTTGAAAAGTTACATATCCAACATTTTATTTCTTCACACGTCATAAGCGGACAACTAAAACAGATAATCACACATTACTAGCTCCAACTTAAAGGAATTCCACTTTCTTAAAAGTTGAGAAATCTAACCAACATTAGTATTCAAGAAAAACACAAGACAAATTGATAAATAAAGTAATCCTTGTAAAGTAAAGAGGCATAAATTCAATTAGTTATACACCAATAGAATAATCTAGTATGCATACCTTGTGCTTTATATGTGTTCTTTTGCATCTAGGCTTGAGTTCTAACAATAAAGCTTAAAGAAACATCTTTTGTTTAGTGGAGTCCATTTTTTACTTATTTTGCTATAATGCTAGCTAGATTAATGCATCTCAGATGTTCAATCATAGATAGTGTATGCTTTAGAACACATGATGACAATTGTAATGGGTATAATTGATATGATTGCATCTTACTAGTTACTGATAAAGACCCATGTGCTTGAAATAAATCATGAGTTCAGTGACCACTTTTATGCATTTTGCCTCCTTAGATCCACTAAAAGGTGGATCACATGAATCGGTTTTTATTTTTTTAAAACCGTAGTGGCTCAATGGTTTAAGTTAGTGATCGCATTGTGACAAAAGGCCGGTCCAACTATATATAATTATTTTACTAGGTGACAGGATGTAACACCCTAAGTAAATCTCACATTTGTTCTAAGACATGAAAGATTTCGAAGAGTATCCTACCTCAAATACCAACAACGCTTTTTGGACATGTTACTAGTGGATGAGATGACAAGATGGGTGACCTTCTAGGAATTCTTGTGGGTAAAGCGAACAATATTGGTAGCCAGACATTACACTTGACGTATAGACCGAATTTTATTTGTGTACATAATCAACAAACATATGATATATGAATAATTTCTAAGATCAAGAGAATAGCATGTTGCATGCACAATATAGATTGGAAATATGGACAAAAGCAATTCATACTTCCTAGCAATTTGCCATGTTACCTAACCCGACCCAACCCGCCCGTTTTGCCACTCATATGGGTTAAATAATGATATAACCTAAAAACTGCTGGTCATGACCTTGTTCCACTTCCTAAGGTGGTATCAGATAACCTTATTTGACTGATCCAATATAATGGCTTTCAACTTTAATGCACGCCGATGGTTTTTCGCTTCTCAAACTTTCAAATCTTTCGTCAGGGCGAAAGAATTAGATTTTAATTCCTTTATCTTTATCTTTAGCCAACTTTATCCTTTATGACTTTGCTTGTTTATACTTTGACCAATCCACATTGTCTGTTACACCTCTCTTTCTAGAACAGATTCCTTAACTTTATTCCTTCTGTTGTATTTAGCTTAAAAGCACTAGAGATTGATTACTTTTTATATATCAGATGTTAAATTAGTCTGATCTATATTTTTACTATTGTTTTTCATACTCGGTTCCATATTAATATATCAGAAGTTAAATCAGAAGATCTGAATCATTGAAAGTAATGTATATATGTATTAATTAAAATAAAAAGCCTTCACTAAGCATCACTTGTTTTATGTTAACAAAGAACCTTTCTAAAAGCTATCTAGGGGCTATATGAAGTTATGTTCCCTACATGGGATTTGCTCAAGAATTGGGCTTTCCCTAAAGGCCTTCTTGGACCAAATGTTTACATAAGACCTTCGGCCTGTTTTGTGGCTTTAGACCTCAAGTACTTGGTCGATCTAATTTTTAAAACATAAAAGTGTATCTACATTAACAAAGTTGACACACAGGAAAGGACATACTATACTAGTGTTAGTTCATATGTAGTCGATCCGAAAGTTAACAAGTTCATACTTGGAGCAACTTGATAAATGCAAATGGGTTGATCCAATTAAAATGGACGTATCTTTTGATCCATCTGAAGTTATGAGACTCATAAGATAAGGGGCTTGCTTAAACTTTGGAGCCATATTTAGCATTTACTTTTTTTTTGTTTACAAATGTTTTTTAGTGATTAAATTTGCATTGTTTCATTAATTTACACGTTTATTCAGGAATTAAGGGCAGACCGGGCATTTCACGGTAAGGGGTTCTCAGCTACAGTTGTTGTCCATAAACACCGTCACTACTCCCTCGGCAACGATCCAAAAGTTTGCAGCTTGGTTACTTCATGCCAAGCTGCAATGGTTTCCAAATTTGCATTTTGACCATTCTGACCAACCATGGGCGACCGTTTTGACTTATCAATGGTCACTTTTTCTTACTATTTCACCCACAAAACCCACCATTCTCATCTCATTTTTTTAAACAACCTACCAAGCTCGACCGTGACCCAACCATCAACATCCAATTTTCACTTCTAAACCATGCATTCATCCGATTTAATCATGGTACGTTGGACCAAGGAGGAGGAGATCGCATTGGTCACTGCTTATATCGAAGTCAAAGACTCACCGACACTTCGTGGCCATTCTTATAAGCTTATGTACTAGCTCAGTTCAAAAGGTTAGTGGTAGATCCAACCACTCGGTCGATTCAATTCACATGAAGTGAGACGATCTCCATTTCTAATGTGAGTGATTCCAAGCTCACTATCGAAGAACCTTGGAAGAGGAGGATGTTGATATGCCCGAAGAAATGGCTGTTGTGGTAACCCAAATTGAGTACCAAAGTCGGTCAACATGGGAAATGTTAAGGTCGCGCTGAGATAAGTTTATATTTTTTAGTGTGTTTATTTCTTGTTTAATTGTGTTATTTTTAGTTTAATTGTGTTTTTAATGTGTTTTCTAGATTGACTTTAGTTTCATGTAATGTTTATGTGTTGGGTCTGCTGACCTGGAGAAGAACAGATGATTAAAAGCCAAAATATACTAAGTGTTTGATCCTTAATAAAGAACAGTTGTTACAATAAAGCTTCCTCCAAAAGATCTGTTGATTCCTAAACTACTGCTGCTGCTTAACAACTGTTAGAGATAACTGCTGCTGATGAAAGGTCTGATGGACAAAGTCTGAAGGTTAAAAGTCTGATGAAGAACAACTGCTGATCAAAGATCTGAAGAGCAAAGGTCTGTTGAACCAACAGCACTTTGGTTCAACAGATGATAAGAAGACATCAGAGTTTTAGTTAACAGAGTTTTGTATTGTCAGTAGTTTCAATGTAACAGTAGTTTATAGCTTAACAGTTGTTAGAGTTTGTTAGACAGTTAGGGGTCGCTATCTAGGTGACGTCAGCAACTGATCATCAGAGTTTTGAGCTTGTCTATAAATAGAACAGTACTTGTACTGTTCTATTCATCACTCGTCATTCTCTCTTAGACAAACATTCTCTGAGTGATCAGGCTGAGGGGGAGTTTAATTGTACGATTGTAACCTTTCCTTTAATGAAAGCTTTCGATTAAAAACAATTATTCTCTATGTTTTGATTTATTGTTATTCCGCTGCACTTTCCATTTATACTTCATTCATCTTTCATACTTAATCAAAATGTTAAGACCGTCGAACTCGCGTTCCAACAATCACGGGTTTTATCCTAGAGGTGCGGAATCCCTCTAAGATGCTCTAATAACAGAAACAACGATTGAAACAATGAAACGAGTAATCACAACACACACACGGGTCAAAAGATTATCTATTAATCACCAAAACAGAGCACGAGTGTTTACAGAGATCAAACCAGACGTTCTATGACCAGGGGAGGGTGTTTGGAGGGTGTGTGAGGCAAGAACTGAGGTCTAGGGTTGAGAATGAGGGTATTTATACCACCCGGGTATGACCAGCTCCTTCTAGGCGATTAGCAGCCCAGCTCTAGGCGATTAGCAGCTAATCCCCTAGAGGCAAGGCATAAACGCCTAATGGGCCAAGGCGATTAGGCCCTAATCGCGTAGGCCCACAGCTAAATGCCTAAGACCTCAAGGCTAATCGCCTAGAGCATCCCTCGACCTCCAAAACGCGTATAAACGCCTCCAAACACCCCGAACTACGTCCAAACAACTAATATACTAGCCTAGGGACATCTTGCACTAACACAAAACAATCCAATACTCAGATCCTAACAATTGGTATCAGAGCTTGGTCAATTAAATCTGATCTAATCAATCAGTTTAATACACAGATCAGCTCATAATCATTGATATCGTTTGTTTGTCGGGTTAAAACAGAGTAATAGTTTATTTTCGTTTCAACAGTTAATAAACAGACTTTGTTTTTGAAAAACCAAGAGAATGACTTCACTCAATTAAGATCCACACAACACTGGCACACACAACAAGCCTCCGATGCTTGTCAGGTCAGAATACAACATCTGGCAGCGTCGGGTGGCTCATGTGTTAGCACAACAGAACACAGGGTGCTGGAAATCGGTAGTATTTGGACCACATGTTCCAATGGTACCGAGTGCCGAGGATCCAAAGATCCAAGTACCAAAGAGTGTTGAGAACTACTCAGAGCAAGATTTTCAAAAAATCGAGCTAGATGCCAAGGCTTTCAGCATAGTAGCCATGGCACTGCCGAATGATATCTATGCCGGACTCTTGCACTGCAATAGTGCTAAAGAACTGTGGGATGCTCTCAAAGAGCAATTCGGGGGAACTGATGATGTGATAGAAAACAACCGTGAAATACTTAACCAACAATATGAAACGTTTAGTCACATAAAAGGGGAGTCATTAACACAGCAGTTTGAAAGGTTTAACTATCTAATTAGTGAACTCAAACTGGTTGGTCTAACTTTTCCTAATTCAACACTGAATCATAGGTTTCTTAGATCACTTCAGGAGAAATGGGACACTATAGCCATAGTTATGAGAAACTCTATCGGATTCAAAGACCTAACCCTGACCCAGCTTCATGGTAAGCTCCTGACTTATGAAAGGGAGCTTAACCAGAAAAAGAAGCTCCAGGACTCTGGCAAAGTGTCAGATGACTATGTATTTGGTAATACTGCACTGTTGGGTCAGGATGATGGTTCTGGAAGTAGTAAGGATCAGAGTTATGATCATTACATTGACATAACCACTGGTTTCAATAATGATTCTTACTCATTACCAAACAACTGTGCTTTCACAGCCAGTGGTGATATCCAGGCTTCTGATAATTCATCTTTTGTGTACAATGACTTGCAATATATTGACCCTTTGGACTTAGAAGAAATGGACATCTTACATCAGGTTGCCCTGCTCAGTATTAGAACCAATAACTTCTATAAGAAAACTGGCAGGAGGTACCCAGGTTTACATGGTGGGTCAAAGGTTGGGTTGGATAAATCAAAGATAAAGTGTTACAAGTGTCATAGAATGGGTCACTTTGCTAGGGAGTGTAGGAGTCAGAATGGAGTTCCTATGATTACCTATCCAAACCAAAGACCACAGACCAACACTTATCAAACCATCCCTAATGTACCTAATGTGCAAAACACTGCTCACTTTGCACAAACCCAAACCACTGTTCATGTGCATTATGTCCAAACCACTGTTCCTCAGTATCACTATGTCCAAACACCTGTTACTCAGGCACCAGTGCCAATGACTGTTACTCCACCCTCTGCTCCTGCAGAGACCAGTCAACCAAGTCAACAGAGTTTCTTTACTCAGGGCTTTGTTGATTGGAGCAGTCTACCAGATGAGATAACAGATGACAACATTGCTCTAGTTGCCAACTCTGAAAAGGATTTTTGTTTTATGGCACTAGAAACAATTGTTGAAGAAACTGATTCTGAGGATGTGGTGTCTTTGTCTGAAAATGTAACTGATGGTGTTGTTGGTGAAGTTGTTTCAGCTGAAGAATCTGAAGTGGAGGTTGTGAATCTCTCAGACCCCTGGGGTAGTGATGATTGTGACTGCCAGTGTAACTGTGCTTTGATGGCTGCTGCTAAGGTATCTCCTCAAATCTTAAATGACTTGTGCTCAGACAAATGTATTGTGGCATTTGCTAAGATAAAAGAGGTGAATGAAAACTTTAGAAAGAAAATTTTGGATTCTGAAATTCAGTTTGAAAAACTTACAAAAGAGTTAAAATCAAAAATATCTGAAAAAGAGTCTGAAATCAGCAGTTTAAAACATGAAGCAAGCATAACCAAAGACCAGCTTCAGACTATGATAACAAAATATCATAGTTGTAAAAAGGAGCTTGAGTCCACCCAAGTTGAATGTAAGAAATGGGTGGAATCATCTAAAGGTTTTGAGATGATTGTCAACCAACAATCTAAAACTCATGTGAAATTTGGGTTTGGTTTTAAAACCACTGACCAAAGTTAACAAACCACTGACAAAAAGGAACCCCAGTTGGTTGAGGTCATCCCTACAAACTCAAAAGGTCAAGAAATCAAGGTTACTGAACCCAATGGCAAGAAAATCATTCTTGAAAAGTTGGAAGGTACACCCTCATTTGATGAAATTGAGAAATATCAATTCAAACCAACATGGTCAGATGAGTGTGAAGTCCTTGAAAATTTCAAACCAATGACCTTCAAAACCCCTGATGGTAAAATGGCACCACAAGCCAAAGTAATCCCTTTGGTAAATCTTCCAACAGATGATGAAACATCTGTTGAAAAGAAGAAAGAAAAGGGGAAAGCCAAGAACAACTTGTTTTGTGATTTTTGTGAAAAGAAGAACCATGTCACCAAAAACTGTTTTCTTCTAAAAGCATATGACATCAACAAAACAACAAGTTTAAATGATTCTAAAACTAAAGAATGTTCAATTTGCAAGAAAAAGAATCACAAAACAAAAGAGTGCTTATATCTCAAAAATTTTGATGAAAAGATAAAAGAGTATAAAGCTAAAACTCTTGAAAGTCAAGTGGCGAGTACTTCAAAAGGAAAACCCAAACAGACTTTTGAACCAGTCCAAACATCTGTTACCAAAAGTCTGAACAAAAACTCTGCTCCCAGAGATGTTCAGGTAACAGATGCTCCACCCACTAACAGATTACCAAGAGGATATGGACAACCCACTTGTCATCGTCTGCCACATGTTTATGAAGAGCCCAAAAGGCCTTCAAAACCAAAAGTGAACAGACACCCTCATGGTTTTCAACAACTGATAGGAAATGATCAAACATCTGCTGGACCAAGTGTTAACATACAAGCACTGGCAAATGGTCAACTGCAGCTGTTGAACCTAGTTCAAAAGCTAGTCCAAACCACTGATCATTCTCCTCAACTTAAGGCTGAGACAGCTAAGGACCCATCCAAAGCCAATTTGGCTTTGGACACTCACCAAAACTAAAATCCTTACTGATGTGCAGGGAGCTTCTGCTTGTTTAGACAGTTTATGGTATGTAGATAGTGGAGGCTCCAGGCACATGACTGGATGTAGAGCCCTTCTTCTGGACTTTCTTGCACATGGAGGGGGTGATATATCCTTTGGTAATGATTCTAAAGGTAAAGTGTTGGGTTCTGGTACTGTCAAAGCAGGGAGGCTTAAGTTTGAAAATGTTAATCTGATAGACAATCTAAAATTTAATCTACTTAGTGTATCTCAAATGAGTGACAAAGGCTTTGGGTCATTCTTCACTAAGCAAACTTGTAAGATTGTTGGCCCAGAGGCTGTAGAAAAGATTAACACCATCATTGCTGAGAGCAAAGCACAACTTGTTGCTCACAGAAGTGGCAATGTGTATGTAGTTGATATGTTGAAGGATAACCCTATGGCAAATGTCTGTCTGTTCTCAGCTGCCTCTACCAAAGAGACAGAATTGTGGCATAAGAGACTTGGTCACACCAACCTTCAAACTATCAACTCACTCTCCAAACAAAACCTTGTCAGAGGTTTGCCATCAAAAGAATTCAAATGAAATGAGCATTGTGTTTCCTGTCTAAAAGGTAAACAACATAAAAGCTCTTACAAATCCATTGATGAGTCCAAAACTAGTCAGTGTTTACAAATGTTACACATGGACTTGTTTGGCCCTGTAAAAATCATGAGTCTAAGAAAAAAAAGATTTTGTCTTGTCATAGTTGATGATTTTTCTAGGTTTACATGGACTTACTTTTTACACTCTAAGGATGAGACTGCAGGCATTTTGAAGGACTTTGTCACCAAAGTTGAAAAACAATATGACTTGCCAGTAAAAGTCTTTAGAAGTGACAATGGAACAGAGTTTAAGAATAAGGAGTTGGATGATTTCTGTGTGTCAAAAGGGATTGTAAGGCAGTACAGTATCCCAAGAACACCAGAGCAGAATGGGGTGGTTGAAAGGAAGAACAGGACTCTTATTGAGGCTGCAAGAACAATGCTAGCAGATTCTGGTTTACCTCTGTCCTTTTGGGCAGAAGCTGTAAACACTGCTTGCTATGTTCAAAACAGAGTTTTAATCAACCCTAGACATCAAAAGACTGCTTATGAAATTCTGTTTAAAATCAAACCACTGATATCATTTTTCAAAGTCTTTGGCTGCCCATGTTTCATTTTAAATCTTAAAGATTCCATTTCAAAATTTGCAGCCAAAGTGGATTGTGGATATTTTCTGGGGTATTCTTCTACTGCCAAGGCCTATAAAGTGTTCAACACAAGGACCAAGAGAATAGAAGAAACTCTGAATGTGAAGTTCAATGAACTTTCATATTTGAAAATCCCAGCAAACCCTGCTGAGTTGTTTGATTTAGATAAATTCAAATTTGAAGATATTACTGTCAAAACTAACCCTGCAGGTACTCCACAATCTTCACAACAAGACTACATAATAGATGTTGTGGTTCCAGACCACTACAAAGTCTATCCTGCATCAGAGGAAGCAGTGGTTCAAAACAACTGTCAAAACTCTGTCATTGCTGAGTCAACCACTGTTGGCCAGTCCTATCTCCAAACCACTGATTCACCCAGCCAATCCACTGTTCAATCATCTGTTGACAAAAGTCAATCATCTGTTGACAAAAGTCAGTCCAACTTTACACCACTTGGACCCATTCCTCCACCTCCATTCCAAACATCTGTTGACTCTTCAAAAGTGCCAACAGATGTTATGTCAACAGAGTCTCCAAACCTCTGTCCTTCACCACAAAATGCCATCATACCATATCAAGGAGATCTAATCTACCTAAGAGCTCATCCACCAGATCAAATCATTGGCAACATCAGAGAAGGTGTGCTCACAAGGAGCCAATCTTCAAACATCTGTCTTTTTGCAGGCTTTCTATCCCTTTCACAACCTGTCAAGTACCAAGAGGCACTGAAAGACAACAGTTGGGTAGAAGCCATGCAAGAAGAACTCCTTCAGTTCAAAAGACAACAAGTATGGGAACTTGTACCACTGCCTAAGGATGTCTGTCCAATTGGCACAAAGTGGGTCTTCAAAAACAAAACTGATGAAAGGGGTATAGTTGTCAAGAACAAGGCCAGGTTAGTGGTTCAAGGCTTCAGACAAGAAGAAGGAATTGACTATGATGAAACCTTTGCCCCTGTAGCAAGGTTAGAAGCTATCAGACTTTTCCTAGCCTTTGCTGTCAACCACAACATCAAGGTGTATCAGATGGACATCAAATGTGCCTTCCTTTATGGCAAAATTCAGGAGGAGGTCTATGTATGTCAACCACCTGGTTTTGAAGACACATTCCATCCTGATTATGTCTACAAGCTTAACAAAGCACTGTATGGACTGAAACAAGCACCAAGAGCCTGGTATGAAACTCTCTCTACTTTTCTCTTATCCATTGGTTTCACAAGAGGTAAAATTGATAAAACCTTGTTTTTAAAATGGAAAGGAAAAGATTTAATGATTGTTCAAATATATGTGGATGACATCATCTTTGGATCCACATGTAATACAATGTGTGAGGAGTTTAGGGAACTCATGACAACAGAGTTTTAAATGAGTGCTATGGGTGAACTTCAGTGCTTTCTTGGTCTCCAAGTTAAGCAACTGCAAAATGGCACATTCATCCATCAAAACAAGTATGTGAAAAACTTGTTAACAAAATTTGAGATGAATGATTGTAAGCCATGTAGTACTCCCATGAGCACTGTCAAGCCACTCATTGTTGATGAAAAGGATGAACTGGTTGATCAGACACACTATAGATGCATGATTGGGTCTTTATTGTACTTAACAGCATCCAGGCCAGACATTATGTTTGCAACCTGTGTGTGTGCTAGATCTCAGGCTTCTCCTAGAAAGTCTAACCTTATTGCTGTGAAAAGGATATTCAGATACCTAAAAGGTGCTCCCACACTTGGTATTTGGTATCCTGCTAATGGAAACATTGAGCTTTCAGGTTATTCAGATAGTGACTTTGCCGGCTGCCATACCACAAGGAAGTCCACCTCTGGAGGGTGCCAGTTTCTAGGGAATGCCTTAGTCTCTTGGCAAAGCAAAAAGCAAGCAGCTGTTTCAACATCCACTGCTGAAGCTGAATACATTGCTGCTGCAAGCTGTACAGCCCAACTCATGTGGCTTCAAAATCAACTACTGGATTTTGGGATAACTGCACTAAGGACTCCACTCATGTTGGATAGCCAAGCTGCTGAAAATATCATCAAGAATCCAGTTTCTCACTCAACCACCAAGCACATAGATATCAGACATCACTTTGTCAGAGATAGCTATGAAAAAGGTTTGATTTCTCTGCACCATGTTCCAACAGAGGATCAGTTGGCAGATGTGCTGACAAAAGCTTTAGACACATCTACCTTCACAAATCTGATCTCTCGAATTGGAATGTTAAACATGGATTAAAACAACAAAAATGTTTTCAATAAAAACATTAAAATGTTTTCAGAAAAATCAAATTTTGCTAAAATGACACTTTGGTTGAAAAATCTGTTTTAAAACCACTGATCAGATAAAACAACCACTGTTTCATTCAAACCACTGATAGTTGAAAAATCTGTTTCAAACAACTGATCAGATAAAACAACCACTGTTGGTTGAAAAATCTGTTTCAAACATCTGATCAGATAAAACAACTGTTTTCATCAGTCTTTTGGTTAAACAACAGAGGTTGGCAACAGATGTTTAACAAAACAGCTGTATGCCACCAGATGTTTCAACCATCAGATGTTTGCCACGTCTGCTCTCAAAAGCAGAGTTTTGCCACATCAGCGGTTTCACCAGAGCTTATAAAACCCTGTTTCTCCCCCAACAGCAGTTTTACTGTCTCATTGTATTCAAATTACTGAAAACCGCCTTCGTCTTCCTCATAACCCTCAATCAAAAGTTCATCACTTTCACAATCAAAATCCATTAAAATGGATCTCCAAACAAAAGCCACTCATAATTTCCTTCCCTATTTGGTAAAAACCGAAGATAACACTCCATTCCATTCCACCATCGACATCATCAATAACTCAAAATACAAAAATGTTCTTATTGCTGATGCTCCCATATACCTGGAAACACTCCAAGAATTCTGGGCGAATGCTGAAGTCTTGTATCAAGACAAAAAGCCAACTTCCATAATTTCCAAAATTGGAGACACCAGTATCGCCATAACCCCTGAAATCATATCCACTACCTTCTCATTGAACGACCTGTCAGGTAAGGAAACTTTTCCTAAAACAGAGCTTCACACTGAGTTTCAGGAAAGGGGGTATGATGGGCAGATGACTGGGTCAACATTATATAAAAAGTTTTTTCCTCCAGTCATGAAATTTTTCTTCCATACCCTTCTTCTCTGTGCCTCAGCCAAGACTACATCCTTCAATGAAATCCCATTGAGGATACAATACTTGGGATATGCAATGTTGTCAGATTCTGACTTCAATCTGTCTCAGGGATTGTTCTTAGACTTGGTCTCTAATGTGAAAGCCATAAAATCTGGCTCAAACAATGCTTTTCTGCTCTACCCTAGAATTCTAAGTGTAATTCTACAAAAGATTTTACCTGAAAAAGATTTTCAAAAGGGAGGGTCTTTTAAAATGAAAAGCTTAACTGATGAAACTTTTACTAGAATGCTGGGTTCTTCAACCCAAGAAAAAGTATCAAAAGTAACAAAGGTTTCAAAAACACAACCAAAGAGGACAAAGACAACAACTGTTGTTGAAACCTCTGTTGGTGAGCCCACTGCTCCTGGTGATCATGGCACTTCATCCAGTGCTGTGAAACCCACACCAGCCACCAAAAGAAAACGTTCATCCTCTAAAACCACCTCTCAACCCAAAAAGGGACTTCTGGAAGATGAGATACCAGAAGCTAACCCTGTTGCATCACCAAAGCAACATGAAACCACTGTTGTTACTTCCTCACAACAGTTGGAGATATCTCAACCCAAGCAAACTCCTCAAGAATCCTCACAAAAGGATCTTGTTGTAAGCCAGAGGGAACCTCATACTGAGGCATATGAGTCACTTGACCATATGTTTACAAGTCCATCTCCCAGGGCTAATCAGCTTCTTACTCCACCTACATCACCACAACATGTCCCACAAACCATGCAACCTCTGTTTGAAGCTATTGACAAAACTCAGGACAACCCCAGTTCCTCTCCTTCACCTGTCACAGAGAGTACACCTCCACCAGTGACTGGGACTGAGAAAAGTCAATCAGCTATCCCACAAACAGTAGAGGATGTTATACTCCCAGAAGTCAATGTTACTTCTGATGAGTTTTCAAGAGAAGCAGTCACTACTGCTGTTGAGACCATTGTCTCACAACAGGACAGTGATTCCATTGATAAGACTTCCTTGAAGGCAACAACTGATGAGGCCACAATTGTGTCCCCTAAAACAGTTGGAAGTCCCCAGTACCAAGAAAAAGGGGCAGCAGGTTCTCATTCTATGGATTCACCTCCTAGAACTGAACCAGCTAAACTACCTCTGGTAGGGATTCAGATGATCCTATTAACTTAGGTGATGAGTCAAAACTTCAGGAATTGACGGTTAAGGTTCAAAACCTTGAATCCTCTGTTGCTGACATCAAAACTGATGTTAAGTCAATATTGGAGACATTGAACAACTTTACCAAAAGTCAACCCTCAACATCTGATATTGCCAGTGAGCTATGGAAATCAGTTTCACCCATCATCATAGCTCACAGAAAACTGGCAGATCAGACCCAAGAAACCTACATGTCCTTGATCAGAAACATGGTGGATGCAAGATTCAATGACACCAAGGCTGACATCAAAGTAATCAAGGAACACCTGCTGAAGACTACTGGCTCTGCCCCTACCACCATTCTCAGAGATGAAAACGACAATGAGTTTACAGCTGATGATGCCAAAAAGGGGGAGAGTGGCAGAGATAGGCTGCCAAAGCTAAATCCATTTGGTCAACCACCCTCACAAAAAGGGAAGCCAGCTGCTGACAAACCAGAGTCACCAAAATCAGCTCCACAATCACAGCAACCAAATGTTCAGATCCCTGTCACTGAACCAGCTCAAGCATCCAAGGCAAAAGAAGTTGACACTTCAGCCAATGAAAAGGCTGAAAAAGCTGCTCAGGATAAGATGAAAAGGGCTGATACTTTGGAAGCAAAGGCAGAGTTGTTGGTGCAGCTGAAAAGAGAACAACAGCAAGAAGTGGAAGATGTGAATACTTCTAAGAGAAAGAAAATGCCAGCCAAACACACTAGAAAACCACCTTCCAAACTATCTGCTGAAACTTCTGCTGTTCAAACACCTGTTATCACAACCACTGCTCCTAAAACCACTGCCACCACAACCTCTGCTACCCAAACCACTGAACCTAAAACAACTGCTGTTAAAACATCTGCTCAACCCAAACCAGTAACCAAACCAATCACCACACCATCAACCACTAAACCAGCCACAACTCAAACAACTCCCAAACCTACCACAACTCAACCAAAAACCCAAACAACTGCTGGTTCCACAAAAGGACCAACAGATGTTCACCAAACCACTGCCTCTTCCTCACCTTCACCTAAAATCTTGTATAGCAGGAAAAGGAAATCCACCTTTGTTATACAAGATGAAAACATCCACAACACACCACCTAACACCCCAAGCTCACAATCCACACCAGTCAATGCCATTCCACTCTCATCTTTCTCACCACACACTTCACAATTCAAATCCCATAGACCACCACCAACCATCACCCCATTCGCCGAGAAGTATCCCCTTGAGTTGGATTTAATCAAGGGGGAACTTCAATCCTTCTACAATACTGATCAGCCATCAGAAAGAACCTTCCCGTCTCTCAAAGGCTTCCTTGTTCCACCCAACATTGACACTTATCTTAAATACAAGGGTGAACAGGCTGATGCTGTCATCAAAGAGAAATGCAAAGGGAAGGATGACAGGACTGCTCAGGGCATCCATTCAGCAGAGCTTAGCAAAGTTCGAAGGATTGAAGACTATGCTAAGACCCTGAGCAATTCCATGTCTACCATGCCTCTCAGCAGAGACTTGGAAATGGAAGTTAGGGATTCACTGCTAGAACAGATCTTGGCAACCAAGCCTTACAAAGCAACAAAGAATCAATTCACAGGCTGGACCACACATGCTCTCAGGGAAGAACTCATTAGAATTGAGAGCATGGCCAAGAATCCTCCTACTAAGGCCTCTGCCCCTGATTTCGGTAAAGGGAGAGATCAAGATAGAGCCTTGAAGTTCAAGAGAATGAGACAAGAGCTTGTAGCTGCCAAGTATGGAGAGATGAAATCTGTTGCTAGATGGTCTGAGATCAGGTTGATTGAAACATACAAAAAGCTTGAACAAGAAAGGAAGACCAATCCCAAACTACCAAGAAAACCAGTCTATGATGATGCACCTAAGAAACCCTCACATGCCTTTACACTAGACAGTTTACTTGAAACCTCTGATCTTACTATTGCTGCTAAAAGACAATACAAGAAGCAGAAGGAAATGTCTGAAGAGGACACAAGAAAGTTCACTGAAACCTATGTAAAAGAGGGTCTCTTAAATCAAATCAGATACTTCTCTGACCCTGTCACAGAGAAGTTCAGGGAACTCATTGGCAGGCCTCCATCACCTAACTCATCTAAAATAAAGATGCATCCCAGTCACTCCTCTGATTCTAAAATTCTAAAATGGAAGTCTGATAAAGAGACCCATGAATTGACATTGCTCAGATCAGATGGTAGTGTTCAGAAGTTAAGTATGGATGATGCACCTGGCCTAAGTGCTGAAGATCTCCAGACCCTTCTGAATTTGACATTGGAAAGAGATGCTGGTGACCTCTTCTCTTTACACTTTGAATTACAACTTAAAGGGCAAATAAGAGAAAGTCTGATGAGAAATAAAGATCAAGAATAAAGCAGAGTTTTGGCATCATCTGTTCTAGGGGGAGATTGTTGGGTCTGCTGACCTGGAGAAGAACAGATGATTAAAAGCCAAAATATACTAAGTGTTTGATCCTTAATAAAGAACAGTTGTTACAATAAAGCTTCCTCCAAAAGATCTGTTGATTCCTAAACTACTGCTGCTGCTTAACAACTGTTAGAGATAACTGCTGCTGATGAAAGGTCTGATGGACAAAGTCTGAAGGTTAAAAGTCTGATGAAGAACAACTGCTGATCAAAGATCTGAAGAGCAAAGGTCTGTTGAACCAACAGCACTTTGGTTCAACAGATGATAAGAAGACATCAGAGTTTTAGTTAACAGAGTTTTGTATTGTCAGTAGTTTCAATGTAACAGTAGTTTATAGCTTAACAGTTGTTAGAGTTTGTTAGACAGTTAGGGGTCGCTATCTAGGTGACGTCAGCAACTGATCATCAGAGTTTTGAGCTTGTCTATAAATAGAACAGTACTTGTACTGTTCTATTCATCACTCGTCATTCTCTCTTAGACAAACATTCTCTGAGTGATCAGGCTGAGGGGGAGTTTAATTGTACGATTGTAACCTTTCCTTTAATGAAAGCTTTCGATTAAAAACAATTATTCTCTATGTTTTGATTTATTGTTATTCAGCTGCACTTTCCATTTATACTTCATTCATCTTTCATACTTAATCAAAACAATCCAATACTCAGATCCTAACATTATGTTTTATTAATATTAAATGTATTTATATTAATGTTTATTTATTTTATATAAATAAAAAAATAGTTTTAGGCAAAGTACTCTAAAGTGCCGCTAGTGTTTGGGTATTTTTAAGGGTACTTTGGGTCCATTTTAATGTGACCGAGTAGGAGTGATTATGGCCAGTGTACTTGTCCTAGAGTATATTCTCCACTAAAAGAAAGTCTTTCTCATCTATTATATAATTGAAAACAATAAATCCTACATGTTATTTAAAGAGTGCATCATTCCCTTTGAGTGTGTCATGTGGCATTAATTGATTTTAAAAAAAAATAAAAACAAAATTGGATTTTCTCTCTTATGTTTCCCCCCGTAATTTTAAAACGTTAATATCTTTTATATACGAGATTTTTTAAAGAAAAAAATTACACCAAATTAACGAGCGTTTTATTATCTTTCCAACGAGTACCATAATGCTATATAAAAAACAGAGAAAAAAAAGACAATTTTTTGGGGGTTTTATTCATACAGAAAAAAACACAAAATGTTCAGGTAATTCATTAGTCGTGTATATGTGAATCACTGATTATGTTCAAATCAGTAAATATGAATTCCATTTTCAACATGTGTTAGCATTGGAGTTGTACATTGTTTTATGTTAGGTATTAATATTATATTTATACATTGTTTAATGTTATGCGTTAACATTGGAGATACATTGTTAATTGTTTTTGTTTAAGTGTAACATTGGAGATACATTGTTAATTGTTTTTGCTTAAGTGTTATCCGAAGCTTTCCTATATGTAACTGTAAAGCAAATTATTTTATTGAGAAAATTTCCGTTTTCGTCCCTGAGGTTTGCTCAATTTAACTAGTTCAGTCCAAAAATCTAATTTTTAACAAATCCTTCCCCGAGGTTTGCATTTTCTAACGCTTTTCGTCCTAATGACTAACTGAGTTTGTTTTTTCTATTAAGTATTGGCTAATTGACCAAATACCCCCAGGGACTAAAATGGAAGTTACTTCTTATATTTAAGTTCTTATATCTTATATATAATTATTATATATTATATGTATTATATGTATATGTATATGTATATAAATACCATATATAAGAAGGTTAATTCTTATTTATATATATATATATATATATAACCAAAACTGAACCGTAGAAAAATAAAACCGAACCAAACCGACAATGGATTTTAAATAAACAATGATGCCTTCATGAGAAATTAAAAAGATACTTAACTTATAACGAAATTAACTTCTTTTTAACTATGTTACTATATATATTAAGACCTAAATAATAAATAAATCCAACTATAATTCAAGTTACAACATGTTAACAAAACTAAAACATAAAACCCCAAGAGATTCATCATGCCACATTGCCCCACTCCTAATGTACTATAGTAAGTACCATATCAACCTCAAGTCTCCAACCCAGAATCCTCCATTACAGCAGCTTCTTTTATCTGTTGGAACATCTTGATCACCTGCAACATGGTGGGTCTCAGCTCCGGAGACCTCACCCGACACGCCACCGCCACTTCTGCCATCATTTCCAGCCTCCTCTCCTCCATTTTTACCCCTTCACCCATACTGGACTTCACCCATCTCACCACATTGTCCGCGGTCATATCCAAATGCTCAGAATTTGTGGTTGGTTGGTCAAGTTTATCGGTTTGTGGTGGTTTATAGGCATTACAGCCATTGTTGGTGGTATCTGGAGAGTGGTGGAATAAGGAGGAGAGGCAGTAATTGGAGACGCGGGCTTCAAAATCGAACTCCAAGAGGGTTTGATGATTTGAGATTGCCATGAACGAGGTTGCATGTTTCGTGGAGGTACGAGAGTCCTTGTGCTATGTCTTCCGTGATTTTTAGGCATGATATCCAGTGTAGCGGTTTCGCCATTGTCGATTTGGAACCAGCAAACATGTTATGTCAAATTCGGCGTCTAAACGAGCGGTCAGATTTGGTTCGGTTTTATTTTTCAACGGTTCGGTTTTGGTTATATATATATATATATATATATATATATATATATATAAGAATTAACCTTCTTATATATGGTATTTATATATACATATACATATAATACATATAATATATAATAATTATATATAAGATATAAGAATTTTAATATAAGAGTAACTTCCATTTTAGTCCCTGGGGGCATTTTGGTCAATTAGCCAATACTTAACAAAAAAAACAAACTCAGTTAGTCATTAGGACGAAAAGCGTTAGAAAATGCAAACCTCAGGGAAGGATTTGTTAAAAATTAGATTTTTGGACTGAACTAGTTAAATTGAAAATGTAAAACTAATATGTCATATTAGATTTCTTAACCCCGAAACGTTCCCGGGGTATAATCTAGTTTGATAATATATCAATTTTCTTTTAAAAGTTTCTCTTATAAGTTTGTGTTTTCAATTTTCGTTGTAAGCTGATAAAAATATAGAAATCTCAACCACAAACACAACAAATATAAAGAATCGCAACCAAAGAACAAGAATAGCGACAAAACGGTGACAAAAGATATTATTAAACCAACCCAAAAGTACCCCCCAATACCCTAGAGTTCTATAATCATAGAACTCAAAGAATAGAACAATGTCAGATCCAATAGCTGATAATAATATCAGATACTGGATCAGAGAATAAGAACAATACAAATCAAAGACTTACAGACTATAAACCCTAATACAGAGAGACGATACCTAAACAAAATACAGAGAATACAATTTTAGAGAGAGAAACAATCAAACGAATAATAATCAAAAATATCTATCAACAGGTTTATATATGGAGCTCGAGAAGCTTCTGATCTGGATGGACGCGAACAAATGAGAGCCACACGATCAATCAAGTATCCACCGTCGGATTAATCTGTTATAACAATAAAACAAACTCATCGAAATGGATCAGCCCAATATCAAATATTAAGCCCAATGACCAGACTCTTCTCAACATAACAGAACAAGCCCAAAAAGGTTGAATTAACCCAATGGACATATTTTAACACGCCCCCTTCATTCAAACCTTTTTGAACAAGTCAACCAAACCCAACTTGTCACACAACACTTCATGTTGTGACCCATTGAGCCCTTTTGTAAGGAGATCAGCAATCTGCTGATCTGAACAAACTTTAACAGTTTGTATAATGCCATTTGAGATTTTTTCTCTAATAAAATGAAGATCAATCTCAAAATGCTTAGTCCTCTCGTGAAAAACAGGATTAGCAGCTATTGAAATTGCTGCCTTACTATCACAGTTAAGTGTAACTGGAAGTTTGCAGTCAATTTTCAATTTTCTTAACAGATTTAAAATCCACATAATTTCACATGTAGCAGAGCACATTGCTCGATATTCTGCTTCTGCAGAAGAACGAGACACTGTACTTTGCTTCTTACTTTTCCAGGAGATCAAAGAATCTCCCAGAAATATACAGAAGCCTGTAACTGACTTCCTGGTTAATAGACATTTTGCCCAGTCAGAGTCAACATAAGCACATAGATCTAGATTTTTAGATTTCCTAAACTGTAAACCTTTACCAGGTGACAGTTTAAGATATCTGAGAAGTCTTAATGCAGTTCTTAAATGACCATGAGTGGGTTTATGCATAAATTGACTCAATACCTGAACAGAATAGCTTATGTCTGGTCTAGTAATAGACAAGTATATAAGCTTTCCTATTAACTTTTGATATCCATTTATATTATCTAACACTTGTTCACTCTTACCATGTTTATTGGACAAAACAAAGTTTTGTTCAATTGGTGTGTTAACAGGTTTACACCCTAAATAGCCAAATTCACTTAACAGTTCCATACAATACTTCCTCTGAGATAAATTTATCCCAGATTCAGTATACAATACTTCTATTCCCAAGAAGTATTTTAGTATACCTAAATCTTTTATTTGAAAGTTGGAACTCAAGAACTGTTTTATTTTTTCAATTTCTGATACATTGTTACCAGTGATAACAATGTCATCTACATAAACTAAAAGAACTAAAAAATCACTATTTTTAGACTTAATAAACATGGAATGATCACAAGTACTCTGCACAAATCCAAACTGTAAAAGAACATCAGTGAGTTTTTCATTCCATTTCCTAGGGGCTTGCTTTAGTCCATATAATGACTTAATGAGTTTACACACTTTATTGTCATTAACTGAACTATAGCCTTCAGGAGGAAGCATATATACATCCTCACTGATTGACCCATAGAGAAAAGCATTATTTATATCTAATTGATATAGTGACCAACCATTTTGAACAGCAAGACTTAAAACACATCTAATGGTGACCATTTTAACGACAGGTGAGAAGGTCTCACCAAAATCTAACCCTTCTCTCTGGTTGTACCCTTTGGCAACCAGTCTAGCTTTAAACCTTTCTACTTCACCATTAGCTTTATATTTAACTTTATACACCCATTTACATCCTATTGGTTTCCTACCTTTAGGTAAATCAGTTAATTCCCAAGTTTTGTTTCTATAGAGAGCCTCCATTTCTTGATTCATAGCCTCAACCCATCTTGGGTCTTTAGAGGCTTCTGAATAAGAAGTAGGTTCTACTGTTCTATTTAAGCTTGAAACAAAACAGAAATTGTCACTAGATAAATGGGAATAATTGACAACCTTTTCCACACCATATTTAACTTTCCTTTCTACTATATAGTCACTAAACTTCCTAGGCATATTAGAGACTCTATCAGACTTTCTATACACATACATTCCCTCAGATGGGTTTTGCTCTTCTTCATATGGAGTGTTAGCATCCTGGTTTGCCATACCAGGGTTCCTGCAACCTGGGCTACCAGGCTGCTGACTACCAGGCTGCTGACCTGGGTCAAGGTCTACCCCCCCAGTAGCCCTGGGAGAATTCCCTGGTTGCAAACTAGCTAACCCCTCCTGAGCTAAATTTGTTCCCCCTTCATCATTGGGAACCTTTAAATGATCAGTCACATTAAAATTTTCAGAAGTATTTGTTTCATAAAAATCAAAGAAGTTTAAATGGTTAACATCATTAACCATTGGTTCAGAACTTTCAGAAACTTGTTTAAAAGGAAAAATTTCTTCATAAAATCTAACATCCCTAGAGTACTCAACACTCTTTGTATCAAAACACCAAAGTTTATATCCTTTTTTAAAATTTGAGTACCCTATGAGAACACATTTATCAGACCTACTGGACAACTTATCAGAATTATTTAAGATGGTATTATAACAAAGACATCCAAAATTTTTGATGTGACTGAGAATGGGGGGAAATCCATAAACTACTTCATAAGGACTCTTTCCTAACAGCACAGATGAGGGGATCCTGTTAATTAAGTAAGTTGCAGTTAATACACAGTCACTCCAAAATCTCAGTGGTATACCACTTTGAAAAAGTAAAGCCCTAGCTGTATTTAATAAGTGCCTATGTTTTCTCTTAGCAACACCATTTTGCTGAGGTGTATAGGCACAAGTGGTTTGATGAACAATACCATTCTGGTTACAAAAGGATTGCATTTGTCTATTAACAAATTCAGTCCCATTGTCACTTCTAAATATCTTAACTTGTTTTTTAAACTGTGTTTTAATCAACTCATAGAATATAACAATATTTTCAAAAACCTCTGTTTTTGTTTTTAACATGTAACACCACACAGTTCTGGAAAAATCATCAACCACAGTCAAGAAATACTTATAACCTTCTCTACTTGTTATCCTGTACGGACCCCAAACATCTAAGTGAGTCAGATCACCAACTTGTTTGGTTTTGTGGTCACTTATAGGGAAAGGAACCCTAACTTGTTTTGCTTTGTGACAAACATCACAAGGCTGAGAGTTCCTATGTCCAAGATTAAGGCTATCCCTTAACACAGCTAAGACTTGGTCAGAGGGATGACCAAGTCTACTATGCCATAAATTGGCATCAGTGACACTATTAAAACAACTATTGTTAATACTTACATGTTTTCCTACAAAGTATAATCCATCATGACGTGTGCGTAACTATACATATTTTACAACGGATTTTAACACACGTTTTGCTTTAATATTTATAAAAATGGTTTTGACCTTAATATTAAAACACACACAATAGGGCAAGTGTACCCTGTCATATATGTAGTAAGAACAGATAAGAACCAAGTATCGATCCATGGACGCGCGCGGAGCAATTGTACTAAGACTCTATCGCCGATTTACCAGTAGGAAAAGATAAGTGAGTTTGTTTAAGTTCTAACATATGTAAATATGTAACTAAGACTCCAAATAGAAAATATAACTATATAAACTATAATATGCCAATCCTAGCATGTTATCTATATATATAAATAGAAATAAAGGCGTGATCAACATTCCCATTTTCCGACAGTTAGTTTCCCTTTCGGGTATCCTAACATGACAACTATACAGAAAGCTAACACGAATACACACGTTAACCACTTCAAGTCGTTCATTAGCGAGCAGCTGATATTATCTCATGCAGATCTTTTAAAGATAAGTTAGTCATCTGTTAAGAATATTCTAACCTCACTAATTCGGGAAAGCAATACCGAGTACACAATACAACCACCTAAACTAGCATAAAGTAGAGCATTTCACAACCTATTCCATTTTACCAACTTTGAACACAAATCTACTAAGATCGCCATTTTCACCAAAATAACTAACAAAGATAATCAACCGTGTCAAAGATAGGTAACAACACCATTAAGCTTTTAAAACTCTTTTACGTGCCGGTAAACATTCATAATCGTTATTCAGGCGACTTTAACCAAACCAATACCCGGTTACAGTTTCATGGTGTAAACTATTTAACAAGTTAACTAGATTACTACCGGACGATTAAACGGACGGTTTTTCAACATTTATCCGCCTAACACATTCGATAATCGCAAAAGTCATCCAAACACAACTATCAATCCAACAACAACGAAACAAGGTTGCACTATGATCATCAAGATCTAAACATGAAAAACGCCAAATTCTTACAAAACATGATTACATACTAAGGATCGTTTTTTCGACTAAAGATTACTAAATACGAATACTAGAGGCTAATGTAATACATAAACAACACAAACAAGTTCTAAAAAACAGATTTGAATCGATAATAGCTTAAAGGATCAAACCAAATAAACTTGAATGTGATGGATTGGATGAAGATAGATGATCCGGATGAGTTCCCGAGCTTGTTCTTCGGCCTTGCAGCAGTCCGACAGTCCAGAAATTCGCCCAAAATCGCCTCCAAAATACCCAATACCACATCAGTGGGTTGTGCTCTGTTTTTATACAGATTTTGGTTTTTGGCACGGCCGTGCACCTAGGGTGCACGGCCGTGCACTTTAACTTTTTGACGTGACGTGCAAGTGGGCAAGTGGCTGGGCTGCTTCTGAAAATATCTTGATTTTTGGCACGGCCGTGCACCTAGGGTGCACGGCCGTGCAGATCTGTGGTGGCCGAGTGCTTGGAGTGCACTGCCTGGTGCACTGGCAGTGCACTCGAGGATTCCAGGTCGCACGGGCTTGTGCACGGCCGTGCTGATCAAAGTGCTCGAGAACCTGATGTGCACCAGCTTGTGCACTGGCAGTGCAGCCCTGTGTGTCCGAGCCAAGTAAGCCTGCACGGGCGTGCAGCTATGGTGCACGGCCGTGCACCATTTCCAGACTTAGCTGATTTTGCAGAAACTTTCCGTCTTGTCCGTTTTTCGCCCGGTTTCTTCGACTTTGCTCGTGGGACGTCGTTT
This sequence comes from Ambrosia artemisiifolia, assembly GCA_032199755.1. Classification (NCBI taxonomy): domain Eukaryota; kingdom Viridiplantae; phylum Streptophyta; class Magnoliopsida; order Asterales; family Asteraceae; genus Ambrosia; species Ambrosia artemisiifolia. The sequence goes on from CM063519.1 coordinate 17,244,233, forward strand.
AGGACCTGCAATAAACATATGAAGCGGTTAAGTACCGAATTCGTGCAATTATGGTCGAAAACGCGTAATTTGGGAGTTTAATCGGGGATTTAAATATGTATATTTTAACGTATATCAAACCTCCCCACACTTGAACTTTGCTTGTCCTCAAGCAAACATCAAAACAGAAATAAACGAAAAACTCGCCAAGTGGCAATAAAGTCAAAATAAAACCTGTACAGACGATAATAGGCAAGCCAACATAGATATATAAACACGTGATAAGATAACTAAAAAGCAACGACTCGCTTCCGATCTCCAAGCACGCAAACCCGTACACGACTCACAATGTTCACACACACTCGGTTTTATTTATGAAACATACGTGTAATGTGTATGTGTAAATCGCTCCATTGCCAAGACAATGAATCGTGCAATATCATAAGCTTGTCAAAAGATCTAATCTTCACCAACTAACGTGTGAAAAAGCACAAATCAAGAGGTCTTAAGAGGGTTGTAATGTTAGGCTGGGGTAAGGGTGTGGAATGGATATTTACAGTGACGAAACGGCTAAAACTCGGCGGTTAAGTCTAACTAAACAGAAACAAACTCAACTATACAACTACACGCGAATATAAGCGATTTTTATTTAAATCGAGCTAAACATATATAACTTCTAACTTTAGCTCAGAAAACTGCTCGATCACTGCTAATTCACCCTATTTTAGGGTGTTCTATTTTTCTGGAATTTTCTGGATTTTTTTTTTTTTTTTTTTTTTTTTTTTTTTTTACATATAACTGATATAGAAACACGAGTATAAACAACAAACGGGCTCTAAATATACAAACCCGAACACGAACTATTTACAACACAGGAAACTAGTCAAACATTAACCTAAACCGAGCTTTAACACAACAGGTTTAAAAAGAAAAAGGCTAAATTTGGTTAAGTGGTGAAATGGTGTGGTAAACAAGAAAAAACACGGGATTAGGTTCAACATGGTTAACTAGGGGATAATGTCTGGGTGCGGGAAAACAGATAAAACGAAAAGAAAAGGCTTAAATCAAAAGGTTATCCTAAATGCCTCAATCATGTTCGTACAGTCTCACACGTTTCTGATCTAAACAAGTATGCTAATGACAAGTTCTAAATTACACAAAACATCCGGCTCACTCGAAAGCATGTCAAAGAAATAATAATATACTTTAAGGCTCAAATGCTCACGTAACCGGAAGGAAATGGGTGCAAGTGTACGAATCTAACACGCTCGTATCTCATCTGTTTGTCGCGCCTCAAGTTATCTTTATCAAAAATTAGTTAGGCTTGTATGAAGATATAAATATATATACATATATGTACTAAAAAGGTTTTTTTTTTATTTTTTTTTTTTTTTTTTTTTTTTTTTAGGTTATATATATATATATATACAAGAGGACAAACATCAAGATATAATCCCTCCCCACACTTGAACTTCACATTGTCCCCAATGTGACAATAGACAGCGTTTATGAAATAGCTATCTATAGTGGGAAAAGGGAGAATAAAACTCCCCTAGTGTCGAAGGAATGTCCGGGTAAACGGACGGCATGAGCCCCGATAACGGTGCTCTCTAAGTACCTGCACAATCAACATTCTCAACACAAACAAACTCATCAAACCCATTCATCCAAATCCACAAAATAAACTAAAATACTGAAATACTGAAGAAAGGAAATAGTTCAAACACAAATACTAAAAATGTCTAAGGGTACGCAGACCCGAAAAGCAAATACTGAAAGCATAAATAAATAAAGTACTAACAAAGCATGCATGAAGTGGCTACTGTGGGGGATCGTCCGTGGCGTGCTGACTGGAACTTCCTGGCTGGTCGCCAGGAGCACGGTAAGGGAACAGGGGTGGGTTGCTGAAATAACCCGGGTGCGCCCGCTCAAGCCCAGCAAACAAGTACTCGAAACTGTGCCTCACATCCTGCTGCACTCTATCCATGGTGGACCGCATCAACTGCTGGTCCTGCCTAATCTCTCCCTGCTGTGCAACAATGTTACCCATGTTCAGTTCCATCGTCTGGAACCGCTGATAGAACTCTGGGTATGTGGGGATGCCTGGAGGCCACTGCTGGTCATAATGCTGGTGCTGGTGCTGGTGGTCAGGTGAGTGGTGCTGGTGCTCAGGTGAGTGGTGCTGGTCACCACCGCCACCTGCGTTCTGATCCTGCATCTCCTCGTCTTCATCGTCCACCTCCTCTGGGACCGGGTCCCACACAATCCCCTGGCTGATAAGTCGTGGACCATCATCTGTGTCATATATCAGGTTCTGCGCCCTGAGTGATCGTAGGTCCAACATAACCCCTTCAGTAGCCAGTGTCAATGTCCCTCTAACCTCGTCAGTCAATAACCCCAATGCCTCGGCGATCTGGGTGACGTACTCCCCGCCACAAATCTCACTCCCTTCCTTCGTGCCCCCGGCATTCAGGAAGAACTCAGCCATCCGTGCGGCTAAGTTCATCGGGGCACTCTCATAAAAGTGGTACATAAATATGAGATCAGGAGTGGGACAGTTCCCAGAACTGTCCTTTCGGCCACATATGGTGTGGCTGAAGACATGGTGCATGAGGCGGAGAAGCGGGTCCCTGATCCGAGTCGCCTTGGCAGACCTCGGAACGTAAGGTGTGCCGTCGGAAATCGAATCCCAAAATGCGGCCCGCTCGTCAAGGTCGGCGAAGCCGTGGACCCCACAGAAGTCTGCAGATTGGGTTTCTAAGTGCTCGTAGATCCCCAATCTTCTCCCCAGTCGCGCAACCGACCAATGATACCAATTCCCGCAAAGCCTGAACCGAATGTCCTTATCGTGGAAGTTCTTATACACCCCTTCTTTCGGTTTTTTATATTTAAAGGATGCTAAGAACTCGATGGTAATCTCCTTATAAACCGGCCGATTAATGCTCAGCAGTCTCGCCATATGAGGCGAGACGAACCCCTCGTATCTTTCACGCTGGTTGAGCGTGGTCAGCAAGTCTAAATTTAAACGGATAGGAGTACCAAAAGAATTGCGTCGGTCCCAAAGCTTTAAGAACTTGTCGATGCACGTAGCCTCTTTTTTGTCTCGGTTATCGAACCCGAGGTAGGGGTGGTTGTGGTTCATCTGCATGCAAAAACATATTCAAAACTGTTAGTACACAAAAAACGGAGGTCCCGGATGTCCAAAATGGACCTACGCGCATTCTGACCCGATTCTGTTACTGATGCACGGCCGTGCGCCTTGGCTGCACGGCCGTGCAGGCTTGGTTCTGGTCAGGTCAGGGGCTGCACTGCCTGGTGCACTGGCAGTGCAGCCCATTTTCCTCGGCACGCACGGCCGTGCACCTGAGACGCACGGCCGTGCAAGGCTGTGCAGCTCGTGATTCTGAGCTGCACAGCCAGTGCACGAGCTGGTGCACCTGACCATGCACGGTCGTGCAGGTCTGGTGCACGGCCGTGCACGGGTTCCAGATTTTTGAAAATTTTTCTTTAAAATCACCCAAATCAATTTTTTCTTTCATGAAAACTCAAAGTAACAATGATTTGGGCCTGGAAGTGCACGACTTTACCAACAATCACCAACAACTACACTAATTAACACTAATTAAAACTAAAATTTAAACAAGAATGTGGGTTTATTAAACTTTATGAAGAAAACCCACAAATCTTACCCTAAAATCAAAATACAAACGGATCTACACTAAAAATACATGAAATAGGTGCAAAATTATGAAGGGGTTCATACCTTTGTTGATTGGAAGGAGAAGAGTGAAGATTGTAGGCAAAAAGAGATGATTATTCGGTTTTTTTACGGTTGGCAGGGGTGTGCAGCCGCTAGTGCAAGGTTTTAGGGTTATTATGAAGTTAAAGATGTATTTATATTAATGAAAATGGGCTGGGCTTTTTGGCCCGCACGGTCGTGCACATGTGGTGCACGGCCGTGCACCCCCCTTTGCACTAGGCCTGGCACTCCGGTGCTGATCAGGAAAACTGCTGATCCAGGTCCGCACGGCCGTGCACATGGTTCGCACGGCCGTGCACCTTCTGCAGATTTGCAGAATTCTCAGCCAGCAGCTGCGCAGCCACCCTGTTTAGTCCGAAAACATCATTTTAAACCATTTAAACCTGTTTGTCGACTGTTTGCGCTCCATTGCATCCTTCCCGCTTTGTTCACAACTGGTACGAACCTGCACAATACTGGAAACAAAGTTAAACTAAGAAAAACAATAAACAATTACACTAATTACCTATTTACCCTTTTGGCGCGCCCATACACGCCGCGCTAGTTTTATTACCGAGTCGCTAGCAAGACTCACTTCCCCACACTTTATGAAGTGCGTGGGGCGTAGAGATCGATTTCCTCTACGGATTGGTCAACCGGTCCGTCAATATATACTTTAAGGCGATGACCGTTGACTTTGAAAGTCAATCCCTCTGAATTCTCAATTGAGACAGTCCCGTAAGGATATACCTCCTTAACAGTGTACGGTCCTGTCCACCGGGATTTCAACTTCCCTGGAAAGAGACGCAAGCGCGAGTTATAAAGCAGGACCAAGTCGCCTACCTGAAAATCTTCTCGGCGTTTCAAGCGACTGTCATGCAACCTCTTTGTGCGCTCTTTATATAACATCGAGCTCTCATAGGCTTGCTGCCTAAGCTCCTCCAGCTCGTGAATCTGTAAGAAACGGGTCTCACCGCCGGTCTTAAGATCCAAATTTGCCGTTTTAAGAGCCCAGAATGCCCTATGTTCTAACTCGACAGGAAGATGACACGCTTTCCCATAGACCAGCCGAAAGGGAGTCGTCCCAATAGGCGTCTTGTAGGCAGTTCTAAAGGCCCACAGCGCGTCATCGAGCTTGTCAGCCCAATCCTTGCGGTTTTGATTAACCGACCGCTCAAGGATACGCTTCAACCCACGGTTTGTGACCTCCACCTGTCCACTTGTCTGTGGATGATACGGGGTGGATAACCTGTGGTGAACACCATAACGTGCTAATGCGCGATCAAGCTGCGCATTGCAGAAATGCGTGCCACGGTCACTAATTAGTGCCTTCGGGGCACCAAACCGCGCAAACAAGCTCCTAACAAACCTCACAACAACCCGGGCATCATTTGTGGGTAAGGCTTGCGCCTCGGCCCACTTTGATACGTAATCCACTGCCACGAGTATATACCTGTTGCCCCGTGAGGAGGGGAATGGCCCCATGAAGTCAATGCCCCAAATGTCAAAGACCTCACAGACCTGGATGGGATTCTGCGGCATTTGGTCGCGTGCCGATATGTTCGTCGCCCTCTGGCACGAATCACATGCACCAACCAGTATCTGAGAGTCACGAAAGAGTGTGGGCCAGTAAAACCCGGAGTCTAACACCTTTTTTGCAGTGTAATTAGCTCCATGGTGACCTCCAGTGGGCCCCTCGTGACAATCGCGCAAGATCTGCGCCGCCTCAACCCCGAAAACGCAACGGCGAATCAGCTGATCCGCCCCGATCCGGAACAAGAATGGGTCGTCCCAGAAGTAATGCTTGAGGTCCGCAAAGAACTTCCTCTTCTGCTGGTGCGTTAATCCTTTGATAAGGATCCCGCACGCGAGGTAGTTCGCAAAATCCGCGAACCAGGGTGATACATCTTCCACCGCCTCGACGCTCATCAAGAACTCGTGGGGAAAATTGTCATTAATGGTATCCCACGCGCAGTTCTCGGCATCATCATGCTCGAGCCTGGACAAATGATCAGCCGCAACATTCAGGGCACCTTTCTTGTCCTGAATCTCTATATCGAACTCCTGCAGCAACAGGATCCACCTAATCAGGCGCGGTTTCGCGTCCTGTTTGCTGAAAAGGTATCGGATCGCTGCATGGTCCGTATAGACAATGGTCTTCGACAGCACCAGATATGATCTAAACTTGTCGAATGCAAAGACTACCGCTAGAAGCTCCTTTTCAGTCGTGGTGTAATGCTCCTGAGCATCATGAAGAGTCTTACTAGCGTAGTAGATCGGGTGGAAGTGCTTGTCCTTCCGCTGTCCCAAGACCGCCCCTATCGCGAAGTCACTCGCGTCGCACATGATCTCGAATGGCAGCTCCCAGTCGGGTGCTACCAATATAGGGGCCTCCACAAGCAAACACTTTAAAAGCCCGAAGGCTTTCAAACACTCTGCACCAAACACAAACGGTGCATCCTTCTCCAACAACCGGGTCATCGGACGGGCGATTTTTGAAAAGTCTTTGATGAATCGCCTGTAAAATCCCGCATGACCCAAAAAGCTGCGGATCGCTCTAACAGAGGAGGGCGGAGGGAGCCTAGAAATGATATCAACTTTGGCAGGATCAACCTCCAACCCATTCTGGGAGACCTTATGCCCTAAGACTATTCCTTCCTTCACCATGAAGTGGCATTTTTCCCAGTTTAGCACAAGACTGGTCTCCTCGCACCTCTGAAGCATCCGCTCCAGATTTCCCAGACACTGATCAAAGGAACTCCCGAAGACTGAAAAATCATCCATGAATACCTCCATGGAGTCCTCGATCATGTCATGAAAAATAGCAATCATGCAACGCTGGAAGGTAGCCGGTGCATTGCACAGCCCAAAAGGCATACGCCTGTAGGCGAATGTGCCAAAAGGGCATGTGAAGGTCGTCTTATCCTGGTCCACAGGATCGATAGGGATCTGGAAATACCCCGAGAAACCATCAAGGAAACAATAGTACAACTTCCCCGACAGACGTTCCAACATCTGATCGATGAATGGAAGCGGGAAGTGATCCTTGCGGGTGGCGTCATTGAGCTTGCGATAGTCAATGCAAACTCTCCACCCCGTGACGGTCCTCGTAGGAATCAACTCATTCCTATCATTCGTGACCACCGTCATGCCACCCTTCTTGGGCACGACGTGCACAGGACTAACCCAAACAGAATCCGAGATAGGATATATCAATCCTGCATCAAGCAATTTAATCACCTCGGATTTAACAACCTCTTGCATGTTCGGGTTCAGACGCCTTTGGTGCTGCGCACAAGGCTTGTGGACATCCTCCATCAAGATTTTATGAGTACAGAATGAGGGATTAATCCCCTTGATGTCCATGATCTTCCAGGCAATTGCCCGCTTATGAAGTTTCAAAACTCTCAATAACTCGCTCTTTTCAACTGCAGATAAAGAAGATGAAATGATAACAGGCAGACGACCCTCCTCGTCCAGAAATGCATACTCCAGATGCGGTGGGAGCTCTTTCAGCTCCAAAGACGGTGGATCTTCAACAGACGGCTTCGACTTATCGCTCTCCTCACGCTCAATCTCTACGAAACGATCCGGGCTCTGGGAACTATCATCACCGATCTGGTAGACCGGCTGCTCATCTCTATGGCCCTCCTTCATAATGCCATCTAAGTTCCCGCACAACAGATGTGTGCCCGAATCATTCTCATCTATCGTGCCTCGAAAGTGAGAACTGACATACTGGTCTACTATATCAAGATAGTATAGTGTGTCGTCCTGACTCTCGGGATGACGCATCGACCTCTGAACATCAAAAGTCACATGCTCATCATTCACTCGGAGTGTGATTTGGCCCGCAGCCACGTCAACAATCGTCCTGGCCGTGTTAAGGAAAGGACGTCCGAGGATCAGAGGCACTTTAGAGTCCTCATCCATATCAAGGATGACAAAATCCACCGGGAATACAAATTTGTCAATCTTGACAAGCATATTCTCAACAAACCCCCGAGGATATTTGATCGAACGATCAGCAAGACGAATACTCATCCTGGTGGGTGAAGGTTCACCCAGATCCAGTTTCTCAAAAACCTTATAAGGCATAAGGTTAATGCTCGCACCCAAATCCGCCAGTGCATTGCTGACAGACATGTTCCCTATCAGACAAGGAATGGTGAAACTACCTGGATCTCCCATCTTCATGGGCAGTCTATTCTGCAGGATTGCAGAGCAGTTTTCATTCAAGAGCACACAGGACAGGTCCTCAAGTTTCTGCTTGTTTGTGAGGATGTCCTTCAAAAATTTAGCATACTTAGGCATCTGGGCCAAGGCTTCCACAAACGGGATGTTTATGTGTAGCTGTTTGAACAGCTCAAGGAATTTCCCGTATTGGGCCTCGTCTTTCTGCTTCCTAAGTCTGCTAGGGTATGGGACAGGAGGAGTGTAATCTGTGACTGGCTTCGGTATCTGTGCTGTACTTGCTGGGACTCGCCTAGCGTGCACCTCGTCCGAAGACTCAGTCTGGACCGTCTCAGTGATCGGTGGTGAGTCCGATGTGTCAGGTCCCGTGGTTTTACCACTCCTCGTCATAATGGCATTCACATGCCCCCTAGGATTCGGCTCAGTGTTGCCCGGAAGACCACCCTGCTGTCTCTCGGACATCATCTTCGCCATCTGGCCAACCTGGTTCTCTATGGCCTGCATTGACGCCTTTTGGCCCCTCATCTCTCCCTCATAATTCGTAAAGCGCTCCTCATGCTGCTTGTAGCGCTGCTCAGCGAGCTGATAGGTATCAGAGGTGTTGGTAAGGAGTTGCGACATCATCTCCTCCAGCTTAGACATACCATGAGGGGCGTGCTGCTGGGAGCTGCTCCCGGCGCCCTGGCTCTGGTATTGGTTCGGTCTCTGCTGGGACGATTGACCACGAGACTGGTAAGGCTGCTGGTTTGACTGGTAGGGCTGTTGGTTGGACTGGTAAGGCTGTTGGGACTGTTGTGGTGCGGGGGCCCTCTGCTGATATCCGAGCGGGTTCTGGTTAGAGGAACCTAATCTCCACCCGAAGTTTGGGTGATTTTTCCAACCCGGATTATACGTGCTGCTGTAGGGGTTATTCTGGGGTCTTGTCTGATTGCCCATATAGTCCACCTCCTCGTGGCCTGTATACATCACCCCCTGAGCACACGAGCCAGGCTCGTGAGATACCCCGCACTGCTCACACAAACAATCGGTCTGCGCTACGTGCTGCTGCTGCTGCTGAGAGTTATCGAACCTCGAAGCCAGAGCCGCTATTTGTGCAGAAATCGCCGTATAGTTATCCACGGCATGCACACCAGCCTTGGCAGATGAAGATCTAGATCTATCATTCTGCCGGGACTTAGATTTTTGGGACGCCTTCTCAATAATGCTCCACGCTTCCCTAGGAGACTTTGTTCCGATGTCTCCTCCAGCGTATACATCAAGGCGTTCCTGAGACGAATACCCGAGTCCCTGATAAAAAGTTTGCACCAAATGCCTTTTCGAAAGCTCATGGTGCGGGCAACTCAAGAGTAGGTCTTTAAACCTTTCCCAGGCTGTGTACAATGATTCATCGTCATCCTGACGAAAAGTCATGATGCGATTCCTCAGCTTTTGTGTTTTCTCAGGAGGAAAATATTGCTGCATGAACTGTTGTGATAACTCTGCCCAAGTCGTGATCGACCCTGCGGGTTGTGACAGAAGCCAAGTCCGGGCTTTGTCCCGCAATGAGAATGGGAAGAGTCTCAAACGTATAGCATCATCGGAGATGCCTTGCATCTTAAAGGTGGCTAAAACCTCCAAGAATGCAGCAATATGTCGGCCTGGATCCTCATGTTCCAGTCCACCGAATTGCACCGAGTTTTGTATCATATTAACGATACTAGATTTGATCTCGAAATGGTCCGCCAAAATAGCCGGACGGATAATACTCGGCGCAAGTCCATCTCCTCCTGGACGACCACTATCATTAAGCGGAATGTCGTCATCCGCCATGATAATGTCGCTTCCGGCGTCCGACCCGTCGTCGGCCAGATCGTGCCTCGCCTCGACAACTGGGATCTCTACTCTAGGGGCAGAAATAAGAATATCAGAAACAAGACGCAATTTATGAAGTCTAATCCGCTCGCTTCTCCTCAAGACACGCCTCCGCTCCTCGTCAGAAAGATCACCAGAAGGCCCGGGGTTTGCGGACATTAACCTGCAAATAAGAATGATACAGTTGCAGCAGGCGAATATATGACAAACCCAAAAGGCGATAAAAGACAGAAAAATAAATAAAGAATTCATAAATTCATACCAAAACAAAAGAAAGCAATAAAATCGAGAAAATCAAAATAAAAACAAATAGGATCAAGGGAAGAACAGAAAAGGCAGACTAACCCTAAAACTATACAACGAATGAAATTAATAATCAGTTCAAATGCGAACAAACAAATCTAATCAATCAAATAACGAACTAATCAAATTCATAGACAAACTAATCAATCCACATATCAATCAATTAAATCTATCAACACCCTAATGAACGAATAATCAAATCAAACAATCCTATATGCAGATAAATGAACGAATCTATATACTAACCTATAAACCAACTTAGAATCAATCCAAAATATCAACAGACAAATAAATCAAATAAGCATTCAACGAATCATATATGCAAATAAATGAACGAAATAACAAATCAAAGAAGTATAAACAAGTATTCACAAGTATGTACACTGGTAAAAAGTTGACTCGGTTCGTTCCTAAAGCTCGTCGCGTCCCCGGCAACGGCGCCAAAAACTTGACGTGTGCGTAACTATACATATTTTACAACGGATTTTAACACACGTTTTGCTTTAATATTTATAAAAATGGTTTTGACCTTAATATTAAAACACACACAATAGGGCAAGTGTACCCTGTCATATATGTAGTAAGAACAGATAAGAACCAAGTATCGATCCATGGACGCGCGCGGAGCAATTGTACTAAGACTCTATCGCCGATTTACCAGTAGGAAAAGATAAGTGAGTTTGTTTAAGTTCTAACATATGTAAATATGTAACTAAGACTCCAAATAGAAAATATAACTATATAAACTATAATATGCCAATCCTAGCATGTTATCTATATATATAAATAGAAATAAAGGCGTGATCAACATTCCCATTTTCCGACAGTTAGTTTCCCTTTCGGGTATCCTAACATGACAACTATACAGAAAGCTAACACGAATACACACGTTAACCACTTCAAGTCGTTCATTAGCGAGCAGCTGATATTATCTCATGCAGATCTTTTAAAGATAAGTTAGTCATCTGTTAAGAATATTCTAACCTCACTAATTCGGGAAAGCAATACCGAGTACACAATACAACCACCTAAACTAGCATAAAGTAGAGCATTTCACAACCTATTCCATTTTACCAACTTTGAACACAAATCTACTAAGATCGCCATTTTCACCAAAATAACTAACAAAGATAATCAACCGTGTCAAAGATAGGTAACAACACCATTAAGCTTTTAAAACTCTTTTACGTGCCGGTAAACATTCATAATCGTTATTCAGGCGACTTTAACCAAACCAATACCCGGTTACAGTTTCATGGTGTAAACTATTTAACAAGTTAACTAGATTACTACCGGACGATTAAACGGACGGTTTTTCAACATTTATCCGCCTAACACATTCGATAATCGCAAAAGTCATCCAAACACAACTATCAATCCAACAACAACGAAACAAGGTTGCACTATGATCATCAAGATCTAAACATGAAAAACGCCAAATTCTTACAAAACATGATTACATACTAAGGATCGTTTTTTCGACTAAAGATTACTAAATACGAATACTAGAGGCTAATGTAATACATAAACAACACAAACAAGTTCTAAAAAACAGATTTGAATCGATAATAGCTTAAAGGATCAAACCAAATAAACTTGAATGTGATGGATTGGATGAAGATAGATGATCCGGATGAGTTCCCGAGCTTGTTCTTCGGCCTTGCAGCAGTCCGACAGTCCAGAAATTCGCCCAAAATCGCCTCCAAAATACCCAATACCACATCAGTGGGTTGTGCTCTGTTTTTATACAGATTTTGGTTTTTGGCACGGCCGTGCACCTAGGGTGCACGGCCGTGCACTTTAACTTTTTGACGTGACGTGCAAGTGGGCAAGTGGCTGGGCTGCTTCTGAAAATATCTTGATTTTTGGCACGGCCGTGCACCTAGGGTGCACGGCCGTGCAGATCTGTGGTGGCCGAGTGCTTGGAGTGCACTGCCTGGTGCACTGGCAGTGCACTCGAGGATTCCAGGTCGCACGGGCTTGTGCACGGCCGTGCTGATCAAAGTGCTCGAGAACCTGATGTGCACCAGCTTGTGCACTGGCAGTGCAGCCCTGTGTGTCCGAGCCAAGTAAGCCTGCACGGGCGTGCAGCTATGGTGCACGGCCGTGCACCATTTCCAGACTTAGCTGATTTTGCAGAAACTTTCCGTCTTGTCCGTTTTTCGCCCGGTTTCTTCGACTTTGCTCGTGGGACGTCGTTTAGGACCTGCAATAAACATATGAAGCGGTTAAGTACCGAATTCGTGCAATTATGGTCGAAAACGCGTAATTTGGGAGTTTAATCGGGGATTTAAATATGTATATTTTAACGTATATCACATCACACTGTTTACCAGTCACCAGGACTCTCTTGGACTTGGAATCCTGAATGTAACAACTTTGTTCATCAAATAAGACACTTAGCTTATTATCTCTAGCTAACTTATGAACAGACATTAAATTCACACAGTAATCAGGAACTAAGAACACATCATAAAGTATAACACCTTCTGCAAGTTTAACATCTCCAATTTTAGTTACTTTTGCACTTGACCCATTAGGATGTTTGACTAATATATCATATTCAGAAACATCAATGCAATTAAACATATATTTATCACTATTAGTCATATGTTGATTAGCTCCAGAGTCATTAATCCAACCATGACTTATAGCATTTTTAACAAAATTTGAACAACTTGCAAAGTTTTTAAAAATGTGTTCTAAGTTTGAAATTTTTGACATACATGAGAAACCATTTATAAACACACTTTTACCTCCTGAATTAGTGGTATGAGACTCACTTCCATCTTTCTCACTGATCAGATTCATGAGTTTTGATATCTGTTCAGAAGAAAAAGGCAAGCCAGTAGAACTAGACCCAGAAGGTTTATTATTAACAACAGAAGCATTATTAGAAGACACATTTGCCCTAACAGTTTGATTAGGTCCACTCCTTCTAGTACCAGGAGGATACCCAACCAACTCATAACACCTATCCTTAGTGTGCCCAATTCTATTCCAATGAGTACACTTAAGGTTAGGGTTAGGACCTCTATTAGGACCAGAAAACTTCCCATTATTAGTATTCCCAGTATTGGTTCTAGTGAAGAATGCAACATTAGACCCTTTAGCATTGTTAGTGCTAGAGCCTCTATGTGATTCTTCTCTAGACACAATAGAGAAAGCATGTTTCACAGAGGGAAGTGGATCCTGCATCAATAAATTTGTTCTAACAGGTTGATACACATCATCTAGACCCATTAGAAATTGCATAAGTTTTATTAGACCATTAAAACTGTTAAAATCCCTTGATGCTTCACAAGTACAAGGGGGTAACTGCACTATGGAATCAAACTGTTTCCACATAGTGTTAAGTTTATGATAATATTCAGAAACTGAACTTCCATTTTGACTCATAGAACAAATTTTTTGATGCAGGTTAAAGACAACAGACCCATCTACCTTATCATAGGTTTCCTTTAAGTCTAACCAAACATCTCTAGCCAACTTAGAAAACACCTGCCCTAAGTATAATTCTTCACTAACAGAATTTAACAACCAAGTCAGAACAACAGAGTTACACCTATCCCATTGCTTAGCTAATACCTCATCATCAGTAGGCTTGACAGTGGTACCATCTATAAAACCATATTTGTTTTTAGTTTCAAGAGCTAACCTCATAGCATTAGACCAAACCTTATAGTTTTCAGTACCCTTAAGTTTTACAGTTATTATTGTCAAAGAACTTGTATCACTTGGATGAATGTATAATGGATCACCAATTCACCAATGTCAAGTTTACTGATTAAGGTACCAGTATTAGGGTCACCACCACCAGCAGGGCCTGGTGGTGGAATAAGAACTTCATCACCCATACTGAGCAATAAAACAGGAACAACAACAAACAAAGCACAACACACCTAACAGATCAGATAACACTACACAAACAAATAATCAGATTATATAATACCCTAGAAGGACGAAACTGTGTCAGTGTAAGGATAGTGGGTTCATCACTCAAGGTGCCCACCCAATTCTTAACACATGAGCCCTTTTATTAACTATAGTATATATATATATACTAATAATATGCAATAACAAGAAACCACAGACAATCAAACCAACAATCAACCAAAAAAACAGACACAATCAAATACTTGAGCCAATACCGGTCCTCCTAACCCGGGCCTTGCTCCTAGACACAATAACAGATAAAAAATAAATGGAACAATCTCACCAGACAACTCGTAGTCTGTAACCTTCACTTAGGGTTACACGACCAGAGAGCAAACTCCACAGCTTTCCAGACAAATACCAAGTTCCAGAACCAAGATCCAAAGCCTCCAGCCAACCACAGTTGACAAAACCCTAGATCTACACCAATACCAGATGCAAGTAATAGACAAGATCTACAAAGATCAAATCTACTACTAATACTAAAGAACCACAAGTAACAGACAAGATCTACAAAGATCAGATCTGCTACAAACGTATTAAAGTCAAGATCTATAAAATAAGATCCAAACCCTAATATCAACTCAACAAAGAAAAAGACAGCGGAAGACAGAAAAAGAAGGATCAGAGAGCCTTAGGCTCTGATACCATGATAAAAATATAGAAATCTCAACCACAAACACAACAAATATAAAGAATCACAACCAAAGAACAAGAATAGCGACAAAACGATGACAAAAGATATTATTAAACCAACCCAAAAGTACCCCCCAATACCCTAGAGTTCTATAATCATAGAACTCAAAGAATAGAACAATGTCAGATCCAATAGCTGATAATAATATCAGATACTGGATCAGAGAATAAGAACAATACAAATCAAAGACTTACAGACTATAAACCCTAATAAAGAGAGACGATACCTAAACAAAATACAGAGAATACAATTTTAGAGAGAGAAACAATAAAACGAATAATAATCAAAAATATCTATCAACAGGTTTATATATGGAGCTCGAGAAGCTTCTGATCTGGATGGACGCGAACAAATGAGAGCCACACGATCAATCAAGTATCCACCGTCGGATTAATCTGTTATAACAATAAAACAAACTCATCGAAATGGATCAGCCCAATATCAAATATTAAGCCCAATGACCAGACTCTTCTCAACATAACAGAACAAGCCCAAAAAGGTTGAATTAACCCAATGGACATATTTTAACATAAGCATAATTAGTTTACTATACTATTATATTATATTATACATGATGATACAAAAACTATAAGTTTGAAGACGTGTCATTCACATTTGAGTCATCGATTTTTTGATTTTTTTGTATCTTTCTCCTATTTAATTATGAATATTTAACTTTTAATTAATAATAATATTCTATTTGAATAATTAGTAAAATAGAATTAACAGATAACTTCGGTTTCAATTAATGCTAATAACCGAATCAAAGTTTGCACATCCCTAGTTGCCACTGAATGCCATAAAATCAAATATAGCATGTGAACTCGTTTCATTTTTTTTTACTAAAACAACTTGTTTTAACCAAAACCATTTTGATCAAAACAAAATGACTTTCTTTGTTGTTTGATTCAAACCCACTTCAACCTAACCCAACCCAACCCAACTATTTATAACCCAATCCAACCCAACTCTTTATTTGGATTTGGACTCCTAAAGTAGTAAAAACGGTTATAAGAAGACCTCAATTTCTCTTTCTCAATAACAAAAAAACAGGACCGGCCCAAGGGTAAGTGAAAACAAGCTAGGGCTTTGGGCCCCCAAATTTTTAGGGCCCAATTTAAAAAAAAAAAAGAAACAGATATATGTATATAATATTTAGTTGCATCAACAACAACAATAATTTGTTTGTAGTCTGGTGGTAAAGTTGGTTTCCTTTCAAGGGTTTGTTTGGGGTTTGAATCCTAGGAAGCACAAATCCAATTTTTTTTTAATAAATAGAGGCCTCAGATTTTTATTTCGCTTTAGGCCCCTAATACCGTTGAGCCGGCCCTGCAAAAAAACTCATACAAAAGACAAGCAAACAAGAAGATTGCCATCTAGATGTACAATGTGCTTATGTGTGGTACATAAATCAAAGTATCAAACTTTTATTTAATATCCACGTGCATATGTACATCAAGTCTTCAAATGTGTGCCGCACATACCTCAACTACATTCACATCTTCAACTAAAATCAAAACAATTCCACAAAAAAAAAAAAAAAAAAAAACATATAATATTTTTTTATTCATTTCATAAACAAAAATAAAAACAGATCATCACAAACACCAACACCATCAACAAAAACAATGGAAGAAACACAAACAAAGAACCGAAAATATTATTGGGGAAACACACCTGAAGAACAAGACTACTACAAACTCCACAACATAACCTCATCTTCATCCATCTTCACTTCACCAAGAGGCTTCTCTCTCTTCACAAGATCATGGCTCCCTCTCTCTCCTCCACGTGGCATCATCTGTATGGTCCACGGCTACGGCAACGACATCTCCTGGACCTTCCAAGCCACCGCCATCTTCTTAGCTTCCAACGGCTTCGCCTGCTTTGCAGCCGACATGGAAGGCCATGGAAAATCTCAAGGGTTAAAAGCCTTTGTCCCTAATGTAAACGACGTCGTTGAAGATTATTTAGCTTTCTTTACCTCGTTATTAGATTCAAACGATTATTATAATAAAGTTCCTAAGTTTCTGTTTGGGGAATCTATGGGTGGGGCAATATGTTTATTGATTCAGTTTAGTAAACGTTTATTTGATGGGGCGGTTTTAGTTGCTCCTATGTGTAGGATATCGGATAAGGTTAGGCCAAAATGGCCTATACCTGAGATTTTAATGTTTGTGTCTCGGTTTGCGCCTACTTTAGCGATTGTACCCACTGCTGATTTGGTTGATAAGTCGGTTAAAGTGGCCGAAAAGAGGGTGATTGGCGCCATGAATCCTATGAGATATACAGGTGAATGTAGCATCTATATACAAGACCATATTACATGTTGTTTGTTGTTTGTTGTTTATACTTTGTTACTAACATGATTTGGTGGTGTTGTAAGGTAAGCCGAGGTTGGGGACAGTGATGGAGCTGTTGCGAGTGACGGATTATTTGAGTGGGAGGTTGAGTGAGGTGGATTTGCCGTTTATTGTGTTGCATGGAGATGCTGATGCGGTTACTGATCCGGAAGTGAGTAAGGAGTTGTATGAGAAGGCGAAGAGCGAGGATAAGAGGTTGAAGATTTATGAAGGGATGATGCATTCGTTGTTGTTTGGGGAGACGGATGAGAATGTGGAGGTTGTTCGTGGTGATATACTCGCGTGGTTGAATGAGAGGTGTTGATGATTTAGTTGTTGGTTTGATATGATTTGTGTTGGTGATTGTGTGTATTGATATTGTTTGTACACTAAGTGTATGATTATTGGAATTGAGTTTGTTCATTGTTGTGCAAACTGCTAGATTTGAATGTTGATGATCTTCATTGTTTGTTTATTACTTGATCAGAATGAAGCAAATTGGACTGTTTTACAGGAGAACTGTTCATAGTTTCTTCATTTTTAACATACAGTTATGCGTGTTTATCGTTTTTAATATCAACTTTAAGAAAAATGATTCAAACCATAACAGTGATCCGAGCCGACCAACCTGGCCACTCTAAGCCAGTTTGGTTTGCTACTTTCATAAGTCAAATGTGTAATGATATTGCAGGAATTAGCCACCCCGTGCCACATCAACACCACACCCATAGAACATAGGGGTGTAGGGGGTCCTTTGTTACCTTAACCCACGAGCGTGGGTAGAATGAAACGACTTCATTATGCAGCGGCTTCCTAAAAAGACTTGATTAAAAAAGATCTATTCACATGATCGTTACACACCTTCCGTGTAATGTGTAACAATTCCTCAATTCCTGCCTATACGGCTTCACTTTTTTTCCACACTCGCATGACCATTATAGATGACCGAACAGCACTATAAGCGCCCTAGTTGTAATCATACATGAGTTTAACATATATAAAATAACTTTTTTTCAGTTTTACAAATAGGTGTAAAAAATTGAGTAACTGATTATACAAGTAGGAAGGCAGAAAATAAATGAAAAACATAATAAAATAAAAGGCAAAAACCTCTATATCTTTACCTGCTGTATGCCAATATAAAATCCTATACAATGAGATCAAACTCCAAAACCCGTTTGAAATGAATTCAATATTTCTATAACCTTCTAATAAAGAGAAAAGCTACTAAGAAACTGTAGAAAAAATTCCTGCTGTTGTTAATTATCATCACTGAAAGTCAATATATCCATTATGAACCTTGATTATGATTGAAACAGGTATTTCAAGTCATCAACTGTAAGACGAGTCTGGCTGCCACCGGTCTCATCTTCCCCAAACGCAGACGCCACCATCTCTCTCTTCTTTTGCTGCAAAACCCACACAGGCCTCTAGTTTCAGTTATTTGAAGGGTAAATATGGAAAGTTTGAAATTGTATTAATCTCCATAAGGTAAAAAATAAAAGGCCAATTTATTCAGAGCCAGGTAACATTGATGCTGGTCTAGTAAAGCAACAAAAACCTATCTTACGAATTTTACAAGTTTCCAGCTTGTATACAAAAATGACAAAAGAAATGGCGGATATTGTACTGATTTTAGAAATTCCGCCATTCAAAAATTTCAATTTGTGGCAAGTATATAAAGAGACCTTAAACCCACAAAATGAAAATATAGAATGGCTAGAAGCCTATAATGAACACGCAACTATCTGCATAGTGTGCACACTTGCACTAGCAAGAACAATGATCTATATAATGAAAACGCAACCATCAGCATTGTCTGCACACATACACTAGCAAGAACAATGATCTAACAGCAACCATCTGCTCAGTCCTCACCACTTTACAAGGTAAAAGCGGGAAAAAAAATCCTGAAATGGTTCGGTTTTTGTGGAACTGCAAAATAATTTCAAATTCAGCCATCTCAAAGCCCCTAAATAATGAAGTTAACATTTCTTGTTTATTATGGTGTTACATAGCTTCAAATTAATCTTGTTATAGAACCTTGAACAATAATTTGACTCTAATCATTCCTACTATATGACCTACGTGTGCTCAAGAATAGTTGAACTTTGACTGAAAAGTTAAAATAATATGCATCAAATTAAAATCTTAAATTCTCTACGTGTGTTAGGAGCCATAAACACAGTCAGATAATTAAGACTTCAATTATTTAGGGGCTTTGAGACAGTTGAATTTGAAATTATTATGCAGTTCCACAAAAAAAAAAAAAAAACTGAACTAATTCAGAATTTATTCAATAAAACCCTTGTAAGGTGGTGAATAGAAGATTGGCATGCACTGTCATCTTACTCAATAGTTAAAAAACGGTTGAGGCGCACCTCGAGGCGAGGCGCAAGAAAATGAGTAAGAGGTGCCGCCTCATGGGGTTATTTTGTATGTACGCCAGGCCGAGGCGATAAAAAAAGTGCCGCCTCAGGGCCTCCTCTAGGGGTTTTGATGTGTGGTTTTTATGTCAATTTTCAAACATTTTGTGTGTGTTTATGTGTATTTTGATGAAGCTGATGATGAATTAGTTAGTATTTTATTTTTTATATATTATATAATAATAATATATTTATCTTTTAATTCTGCCTCGGGCTTACGCCTTCGAGGTGTACACCTCGTGAGGTAAAGAGAAAACGACTCGAGGCACGATTCCATTCTTTTAAAACTAGATCATTCTACATGTCTCATACTCTCATTGTTCATTGGTGGTTTGAGACGTGTAAAATGATGATAAGAAAAGAACAATTTCAACAAAACAGTTTAACAAACTCCCATGCCTTATCAACACCTCTAAATTTAGCACATGATGATATACCTGTAGAGCCAATATGCGATCTTCAACAGTATCTTTAACAGTCAGCCTTAAAACAGAAACTGGGCGAGTCTGCCCGATCCTATGAGCTCTGTCAACTGCTTGATCTTCAGTTGTTGGATTCCACCATAGATCCAAAAGTAGCACATGACAAGCAGCAACCATGTTCAATCCAAGACTTGCTGCTTTCAAAGACATTATCATAACATTAACCTACAACAAGCACACGATTGTTTAGAGTAATTTTCCAGAAATAACACACACATAGTAAAAAAGAACGTGACATTCCCAACAAACCTCTGGAAGAGTGTTAAAATCTTTCACGGCTTTATCTCGGGCTGCTATAGACATTGTTCCATCAAGTCTTCTGTAACCGATGGAAGATTTATTCAAGCAAGCTTCAAGCAAATCCAGCATCCTAGTCCACTGTGAAAACACAATCGCTTTCTCTCTCACAACTTTGACACTGCTATTATCGGCACTTCCTATTTCACGGGGTTTAACAATAGAGTCTAGAACCTCAACCGCCGCCTTTATTTTAGAGGAATCAAGTGCCTCAGAAGCCACAATATTAGATGACCAACTAGACGAACAAGGGTTGTTAACCTCTTGTTTCACTAAACCAGAAAAATCCGTTACTTCGTCATCAAAAGAGCTTTTTAGTGTCAATTTAGAAAATATTGATGAGCTGTTAAGGGTAACTTTGCATTTAGAAGATGGACACTGGCTATCATCAGTTGAAAGATGTTCAAGTATGCACTGGTTGCAGAACACATGTTCACAAGGTGTCACCACAGCATCTTCAGGTGGATCCTGTGGAATTTACATTTACAAGAATATTAATAATAAGATAACATCAAATAATGTGGTTTGAGCAGGAAAAGATGGTTAACATACACTGCATATGCTGCAAATTGCTAAAGAAGCTTCCAAACACTTCAGGAGACGAATTCGTTTTTCAGGAGGCAGCTTTTTTGCCTTATCAAGAGATGACTTCCACTCAGAGTCTGGCTTGCACCCTTTGACCAGTAGAGGGTGATCACAAGCTTGTCTGAGACGTAAAAGCATCAGCAGAATGTTAACATAATTTTGTTTCACTGTTCCAGCAGCTGCGTATTCCTGATACAGTGGAATTTATAAAATTTAGGAGACTAGCGTAAAAGATATTTGACAAATGATATAGATAGACATAAACCATCAGTTAATAAAAGATTCAGTAGATCATAAAACATACTTCAAACTGAGCACGGGAATCAGATTCCAGCCTGCAGTAGAAATCCCGCTCCTCAGGAGTGAAATCCACTTTCTTTAGATTAATGGTCTTGGGTGGCAAAGATATAATTGGTTCTCCATCAAGTAGTGTAGCTTAACAAAATAAAAAAGGCAACAAACAGATTAATTTCCAGCAACAATCTTTTAACAGTTGCACAGACAATACATTACTAATCAAACTTGCCCAAAGTGTATTTCTATTGTAAAAATATAGTTTATCTATCATATTCAACAAACTAATTTCTGAAAAAACTAACAGAGTATTTTGATCTGACCGCTATTTCAAACTGTACTAATCACCTATTTTGGCCTATACCAACCCACCAGACCTGCCCATTTGCCAGCTCAAATTACTAAGTATCTCTCACCTTTTGTGCGTCGAAGCATAATAGTCTTCAAAACAGCCTGCAACTTCTTATACCCAGTTGCAGGATTCCTTTGAATTGGGGACTTGATCGTTGAGCAGAACTGTTTATAAACAGCATAGGGATCATATCTTAAGAATCTAAAATAGCTATAAAGATCATCAATTGCATTCTGAATAGGAGTCCCTGACAAACACCACCTACGTTTGGCCTTAAGACCCCAACAAGCTCTAGCTACTTGCGTTCTATGATTCTTAATACTCTGTGCTTCATCGAGTACTACCCTAAACCATCTCACCTTAGCAAGGGGTCGAGCGAGAGATTCATATAATTCACTATCAATTCCCTTTTTTCCCTTCTTGGAAGACTTACTAGTAGAAGAGTGTTTTCTTTTATTTCCAGATGAGAGCCCAGCAGGAGGAAATTCATTACGCCTTCTTGTTTCATCATCATCTTCATCAACGAGTGGTTGTTTTGGGACCTCCATGCTCACGATTGCATAAGTGGTTAGGACCACATCATACTTGGCTAGCTCACATGGGTCCTTGGTTCGGTTTGGACCATGATATATTAAAACAGAAAGCCTAGCTTTGCTGCTTACTTTGTTATGCAACTCATCATTCCATTGACGAAGAACACTAGTAGGACAAACAACTAGGGTCCCTGCAGCTGGCCTACTTTGTGCATTACTTTCCACCACACAATGATTGGACGAAGGACGCTCTGTCGCATAATCATCACCGTCTTCATCGTCGTCGTCCAAATTAAAAGTCTCTGTCTTTATATTTTTCACATCAGCAGTATCAACACTAGAAGATGGAGGAGATCTTTCTTTCAGAATAAGAGAAATTGTTGATATTGTTTTACCCAGTCCCTGCAAGAGAGTGACCGACCATAAAGAACCAGAAGGTAATGAACAAGCATCCATACATGATTTACTAGAGGTTGAGAACCGGATGGATCAGCCAAGTTGGGTTAGGGGTCAACATGGGTTCAGGTCAAAACGGTTGAACCGTATCAACCAAAAAAATTGGATTCTTTATAAATCGTTAGTCTCAAATATGGTTTCAAAAGTCAAAAATAACCTGAATATATAAACATGATGATTTATAATGTTTATGCATTAAAATTATACTTTGGAACGACCAAGTTGACATGTTTCTTTTTTAGCGTACTTTTTTAATTGCACCCATCTGACCCATTCAAGATAAGGTATTAACCCAAATCGACCCATTCATATGCAAATGGGCCAAGGTTGCAATAACCATCAACTAAGACATTACCATAAAACATGGTAATTGCAAAGCTTGAAGTTATAATTGAATAAATAAATAATAAGGCCAAGCCACCTGGTCATCAGCAAGGATTCCTCCAAAGCAGTGCAGGCTTTTAGTCTCTTTCTGTACCATCCATGATAAAGCAATTCGCTGTCAAACATCATCGTAATATATTAGAATCCCAAAATCCTCGAGAGTCAATACCAAAAAAAAATGGAAATCCATTTTCAAATTGTTACAATCAAATTATGTGCACAGATCTACCTGATGTCTCAAAAGTGGAACCTCCAATGAACCGTCAGGTGCATAAGCCTCTGACTTAGGTTGGGAAAGATCCTGCAATTGAAAATCATCCAAATTCATCAAATTCAGCATATTAGCTCTTCGGCAACAGGAAATTTGCAACTTAAAATCCTAAACTATTAGACTCACCTGCAATGCAGCTCGATAAACAATATGTTCGTCATTAACCTTAACTCTTGCATTATTATATGCCACTGGAAGTGGAGGTACACCAGGTGAAGGCCTAAATGGAACACTAATAGGTGATTTCCCATCTACAGGAGACTGTTTTCTAGGTGCAGGTCCACTCATATCTTCTAGAATACATATATCAGGGTCATCAACATCAATATAAGAATAATTTTTCCCAAATGCTTGCAGGCCGAGTTTTGGTGGAACAGAAGCCATACTGGGAAATGCAGTAAATCTACTCTCTGTTTCTTCCTTTGGAGAAACAAGCTGCTTCTTAATTGAAACACCATGATGAACATACGACTGGGATGGCCTAACTAGATCATTCCTTATATTAATAAATTGGCGAGAATTGTGGACCCCATATAGCGGTGGCAACGAGTTATTGTCAGTTAACAGATCAGCAACATCACATGAAATCTCAGTACCCACATCGGATTTCCCATCCAGTATAGAAATAACTTCTCTTTTGTTTGGTAACATCGAAGGATGATGAGTTCTATTGTTGGACATTTTAGCAGGCGTTTCAGTAGAGCTTTCACTGCTAGGTAAAAAAGTACTACTGCCTGATGCAAACTTATCATCAAATAACATTCCGTTATTGTAAATCGCAGCTTCAGTGCCAGAATAAGATGGTTCGTTTATGTTCATAACATACGGCATAAAAGATTGCTCATCCATGTTGTAAAAACCGTCAGAATACATTTCGTCAGTCATCCCAGATTTATCCATCAAATTGAGATCAAAATTTACATCACTCGTACCAAAGTTACCATTTTTAGCAGCTCTCTCAAAACTAAGTTCTTTAACGTCATAGAGGCCATACGGTGAAAAATCTTCCCTACTGTCATAATGGCTAGACGAAGCACCTGGTGGAACTGGCACGGCCCAGTCACCAGGGGTCCAATTGTAAAACTGTTCAGAGGAGACGTCTGGATGAGGTCCCACCGCCCCATGATTAACTGTTTGTTTCTCAATGTCAGATGAACCACTTGAGCAGACAGTTCTAGACGCTGAACCTTCTGCATGATCTGAAGGGAAAATCCAAGTGATTACTGAATAAAGATAAATCACATAAAATACATAAGCCGGTTAATGAAAAGTAAGTGTTACCATCAAGAGTTGGGGAGTGCTCATTAGGACCAACATCCGAAGCTGACTCATTAAACACAGCAGTACTAAAAGAAGGATCTGCTATTCCATTCTGTAAAACATACATCAAACAGTAAGTTCCCAAATTAAACGCCCATATAACAACATATCGAAAAAAATCAACGCACTAATTCATTAAAAAACGCGCCCTAAAGTACACATATTCATCGTTACAAACAACCTCTCACAGTTTACCAACCATCATTATCCAAACAAGAAAAAAAAACTCATCTAATATCATCCCAAATCACATTTTTAGCCCGAAAAGATAATCACATAAAACCGACAAACACCATAACCTACACATAAAACCTTAGTAGCATACCACGTGGCCACGACTAATTCAAACACGTAACCAACAATCCTCAAATCAAACACCCCTATCAATTGATTCAAAACCACAAGATCACAATTCAAACACGTAACCAACAATCCACCACATCAGACTCCAAATCAATCATCTAACAAACAAAAAACTACCTGGTGGGAATCATCAGGAAGCCTCTCATCAAGAATACTCATAAACGAGTCCATATCCATGCTCATGGCACCATCATCCGCTGCAAAACCGTCGTCGTCATCATCAGCGTCGAATTTCCACTCATACGATGTACCTACGTTCGCCGTCATCATCACAGACACAAAATCATCCAATCTGTTGAATAAAAAAACGAAACCCTAATTCGTGGGTTGAAAAACGGTTATCGATGCAGAAAGATGTGATCGGGGGTTTGGGATGTGATAATAATAATAATAATCAGAATATATAAGGTGAAATTTAAGGGGGAGATTTAGGTTTAGGTTATTGTGTGTGAAAATAAGGGGAAGTTTCTTGGTGATGATATATGTGTATGTGTGTGTGTATGTGCGACTTTTCCCCGTCGTTGAAGGTTAAAGATTTGGAATCTGGCGTGACTGGTGCTGTTTTTCTTCGCTTTTTGGCCCTTTTTTATTTTATTTTTTTTATTTTATACGTATATTTTTTGGTTGCCGTTTACTTGTTATTTTATTGTTAAATTGAATGGAAATTACTTGTTATTTTATTGTTAAATTTAAGTTGAATGGAAATTAGGTTTTGGGTTGTGTTTAATCTATCTATACATATAATAAAAGAAAGCCATTTTAATGACAATAAAAGAAAGCCATTTTAATGACATGGCACTCAAAGAGGCATTCTTCTCATTGAGTGTGTCATGTGTCATCCCATGTGGCAATGAGATATTTTAGGAAAAAAATAATTTAAAAACAAAATTAGATTTTTCAATCTTATGTTTTCTCCCATAATTTTTAAACGTTAATATCTTTTATATATGAGATTTTTTAAAGAAAAAAATTACACCAAATTAACGAGTGTTTTGTTATCTTTCCAACGAGTACCATAGTGCTATATAAAAAACGGAGAAAAAAACGACTATTTTTTGTTGGGTTTTGTTAAAACAGGAAAAAAAAACACAAAGCGTTCATGTAAATCATTAATCATGTATAGGCAAGTCACTAATTATGTTCAAATCAGTAAATATGAATTCTATTTGTTTTAGGTTAGATATTAATATTAGAGTCATACATTGTTTAAGGTTAGGCGTTA
Source organism: Ambrosia artemisiifolia (assembly GCA_032199755.1). Classification (NCBI taxonomy): domain Eukaryota; kingdom Viridiplantae; phylum Streptophyta; class Magnoliopsida; order Asterales; family Asteraceae; genus Ambrosia; species Ambrosia artemisiifolia. The sequence goes on from CM063519.1 coordinate 17,270,259, forward strand.
ACATTGGAGATATATTTTTAATAATTGTTTTAGGTTAGCTGTTACCCGAAGCTTTCATGCATGTAACTGTAAAGCGCATCATTCTATTTCATATGTAAAATTAATATGTCATATTAGATTTTTCAACCCCGGGACGTTCCCGGGGTATAATCTAGTATGATGATAAAAGATATTATGTATTGTGTGAGGTCGGTGACTATTATAATCTATAACTTTCATCAAAACCTCTTTTAGTTTTTCCAACTTCCTTTTCCCCACACCATATGTTTTTAGATGAGTTGTTGGGTTGGTTTAGTTTTTACACATAATTGAAATCGATAACCGATAACTGATAACGAAGTTTGGTTTTAGGAAAAATTATAAACGAAACTTATTGGTTAGATTAGTTCGTTAATTCGGTTAATATGTCGATTGTGGGTTTGGGTTTGATTACCTTTGATAAATTACCAAAACTAAAACTTGTGCAAAATTGTAATCCTAAAATAGTTAATCAGATGTTTTTAACCATTTCAAGCATACAATTACACAAAAACACATGAAATAAACAGGGAATACGTGAAAATATGTTTTAAATACATGGATATACATGAAATACACAAGAAATACGTGAAAATATGTTTCAGATACACGGATATACAAGAAAAACACGTAAATATATAACTACCGGTTTGATTTTCAGTTATTTCGGTTATAGATGGAGGGCAAACCAAAACCCTAACCTAATAATTTGGGCCATATAGTAACCACTCAGTTAAGTCAGTTTCAATTATTTTTTTGTTCATTTTAGGTTTTTTCAGTTATCGTTTTTTTTTAATGCTCATCTCTATCCATCGCCGCCACATTAGAGTAAGTGAGAGGGTCCGGGCAGCTCCACAATTGCACTAAATCTCCGTCGAGGGCTGTGGAGTTCCCCTTCCTCCGGACTCCCACATCATCCCTCCAGATATTCTTCCCGACTCCACGCCACATGATCTAAATAATATATATCTTCAAACCGTCAAATCCAAAACATTTTTTTCCGATCCACCAACCCATCCAACCTGCTTGATTTGGTTTGCCGTTTTCAGATACCATAGGTTTTTTTTTTTTTGAACGGCGACTTTCATATGAGTGACCCAATGTCACAATGCGTAATCGACAGCCCTAGCCAATGTCTGCCTCAGACTACATTGTTTTAACTGGGCCCGCGTTGGTGTATCAGACTTGGTTACGGCATTCCCCTGGAAACCGTACTGCCTCCACACGAGTTTCCTCGCTGTAGTAACAACCGGGTGAAAACCGCGGTGCGGCTGAGGATCGAACGCTCCTCAGTGAGTTTGTCACCATCATTGCCCGGATGCCGTAGAAAATAATGAGGAGAGTGAGAATCGAACCTGAGACACAAGGAACACCAATTCTTTCCCTAACCACACCACCACTACCATAGTTAACAATTTGATCTTAAATTTCATTAAAATCCGACTGGACCAAATTGTGAATACCCCTACCAACCACACCCATGATCCTTCATGAACGATAACTACGTAACCTTCATGCATGTCATTAAGTCAACCTTTTTTTCGTATTTCGTCCTCAATTCCTCATGACATACTCTCTCACCTGTAAGTACATTTTGAATTGTCGTTTTGTACAAAAATGTTTATGTTGATAATCAATGAAAGAAGCGAATTTCATGTGTATTAGTGACATGGTTTTAAAAGGTGTGCTCTGATGCACAAAACGACCTCAGGCGTAAGTTGTTACGCTTTGTGATACACAAGACAAGGGTTATACAAAAAGCGATTGTCTTTGCTACTAGTTCTGGTAAAAGGTAGAAGCAAGAAGTGAGTGATTCATGTACAGGGAGATATATTCGAACATTTATGCTTGAAAATCTTTGTAAGAATAAGAAGAAAATATAGTTTACCTGTAGAGAAGATAAAGATGTGCGATAGAGATGAGCAGATGTACACGATTTGGAAGAGGTGGGTATATGGAGTGGATTTTGAATGACGGCTAAGTTTTAGGGTAGAATGCGACGGAGTAAATGGAGATAGGAGTATGTTACCATTTTGTATTTTTTTTTCTTTTCACTAAATTACATGTTTCATCCTTAATATTTAAGTTTTCGGTTTAAGTTTTTCGTTCTGCTACGTTACATTTTATCAAGCAATGAAGGACCGATATTCTCAAAAACACTATTCATTTCAGTTTACTTTTTAACATATAGGTATAACCCGTTAGATCATAAATAAACAACCTCTATTCTCAAAAAACGCTATTCATTTCAGATTAATCTTTTAACCTATAGTATAATGAGATAAGATGTTAATGATTTTAACAATATGAAAATATATACATAAAATATTAGAAAGTAAAACGTGACTTTTTTATACCGCACCGAATATATTTTTGACATTTCATTTTTTAAACTCTATTGTAAAAGCAAAATAAAGTGTGCATTGTGCAAAGTAAAAAGTGTGCATTTATTTGGATTAACCATTAATAACGCATTATTGATAGTTGAAGGTTAGTTATAAAATATAAGTTACACATTTAGGTCCTTTAAAAAAAAGCTACACATTTATGCTAAGGTGCATGTTGTTAGTCGTTACAACCTACTAGTGTGAATGCCTGCGCGTTGCAGCGGGTGCATCTGTTTTGTCGCTTTCTAGTTGTTGGGGTTTGTGGCACGTGTGTGGGGTTTGTGGGTGAATTCTAAACATAACCACATTCCAAAAAGAATATGTATAAAAAAATAACGGGCGTTTACACTTTACACAACATCAATCCAGGTTATAAACTGTTGACTGAACATTGAAATTGCCAAATCCATACAGTTATCTCAAAGTCTCAAACCATATAGACTGCCGATTTACCATGAATGGATCATAATAGGTGAAACCATGTGACATGGAAATAAGCCAATACCTTAATTCACTTAAATGAATATAGCTAGCAAGCCTAGTGGTATGAAATCATAAAATTTATGTCAAGAGAAACAATAGAGGAAAAAAAACCATCTTACAAGTACATTAGGTGGAATAAAATTTCATGGATGTCTTTTTAGGTAAACACCACTCTTCTTCACTATCATCGGCAAACCCTTCCAATAGAACCTTCACCAATCAATAAATTTGATCCAAAATTATTGTTTTCTCTTTCGGTTAATCAAGCAGAAGTGTAGGCACTTCAATTATTAGTACTTCATTTTGCCCATCAAAATTTTCTATCGGTTGTACTTTGTTCTTTTGTTGTTCTACATTACATGTAGAAAAATAACATTATAATTATTCCAATGTTCAAATCATGATAGTCAATAATTGCTATATCTGAAAACAGTATGTGTAAAGTGGTCATGATACAAGTAGATGTACAATTTTTACAAAGTGGTCAATCAGAACCAAAATTACAAACCACGTTGCCTGGTACGTACACCTTACAAGTCAATGTTAAAATTACTTACATACACATTACAAAAGTAAATTGGTATTAACCACTACACCTTCATCATTGCCAATGACATCCACCAACACAGGAAACATAACGGAAGTTAAACAAAACCTACAACCAACGCTCCACCGTCTACTGCCGAAAACACAGCCCTGGCCAACGAACACATAGACACCGACTTGTTGTGGGTGAACACCCTCAGGATGATTTTACCATACATCCCTGATATACCATCATCGGGATGCTGAAGGACTCTGTTGACTTCAGGATGTAACTGTAATTCAGCATGTGCACATCCTGAGAATGAACTAACATATTAGCTTTTCTTATATGATTGCAGGTACAACTAAGTTATGATATGGATCTTTATGATAAAGCAACGTCGATATTATAACTCTCAAGTGAAGAAATCAGTGATAGAAGTGTAACTCATGGTCTATGATTGAAGATGGAGTCAAATTTGTAACCGATACATATTTAATATCGGCGATAAACAAGGAAACGGCTGAGTCATTGACTGACCAAGAAGAAACAGTCAACCAACGACTAGTTTCTGTTGAAAACCTCCAATGTTCACCTGAAGAAGCTGTTACACAACATTGAAGACTTTAACTACTTAGCGGATTTTGTGGGATCCTTTAGTTATTCTCATGTATTATATATATGGGAGTATGGGACGAGTATATGACACTTACATACACTTTGCTTACACTATAGCTACACACTAAACACTTAGACACATACACAATCATTGTAATCATAGTACACTCGTCCACATACCCATCCAAAGTTGTATTCTTTTTACGAAATCAATATTAACAAACAATAGTCTCCTCCTGAGGTTTTATGCCGGCGATCTACTATTGATCAAGGGCTAACAGTTACATCCCGAGGTTATAACTGTTCATCCCGAAATAAACCTAAGCCATCCCGAGCATAGTTGTCACTAATTTACTCTTTTTGCATCCCGATTAACCATTTTAAGAATATAACTAGTTTTAATAGCAAATTCACATTCTTAGCACACTACCTCACAATTTCTAATTTGGAATACAAGATTATTTTTATTAGATAATTTTTGACCAAAACACGACTGCGACAGTGAATGGTTCTCAAACAACATAGATGCAATCAACCTAGCCAGCAACAACATGACACAATGAATATGCTAATTGTTATAACATTGGGAAATAAATTATGACTAGATATTTACAACTTTTAAAGTATCATCGTTACTTAAATAACTTTATTCCTTGCTTTCTAGACTTTTTAACCTTTTTTTACTCCATTTTGTTTTTTTTTTTATGAAAAACCTTTGTATGGTTATGTTAAAGAAGCCACATGTTCAGGCGGGTGTCTGGATTGATATCATACTCAGTTCAAATATCAACTACAAATCACACTTCATTCCGGGTTTCTAACATTTTATTCAATTAAAAAACGTAGAACCTATAACGTCACATACATGTAAACAAACTTTAGAATTTTCATACGAACAACCAGGTTATAATAAGAAATTTTTCTAACATCAAAACTAGCTTACTGTTGTGGGTGAAAATCCTCCACATGATTTTACCTCATAGCCCTGATATCGCATCCTCAGGATGCTAAAGGACTCTGCTGACTTCGGGATGCGACTATAATTCAACATGTGCACATCCTGAAGATGGACTAACAAAATATCTTTCTTATTCGTAAATGCAGGTACTATTAAGCTATAATATGGATTAATGCCTGGCAACGTCTATGTTATAAGCCTCAAGAGAAGAAGTCAAAGTGTATCTCATATGAAGACATGGTCCAAAGACAAAGATGAGGTCAAAGTTGTAACCGATGCTCATTAATTATAGGCGAAAGATATGGAAACAGCTGGAACTACATTAAGCAGAGTTGAAACTGCCACAACGGTCATTTAGAGACTTCAAAGACTTTAACTACTTAGCGGATTTCGTGGGATCATTTAGTTGTTCTCATGTATTATATATATGGGAGTATGGGACGAGTATAGGACACTTACATACACTTTGCTTACTCAATAGCTGCACACAAACACTTAGACACATACACAATCATTGTAATCTTAGTACACTCGTCCACATACTCACCCAAACTTGTACTTTTTTTACCAAATTAATATTAACAAACAAGGCAGGGGCCTAGTCTCCTCCCGAGGTTTTATGCCGGCGATCTACTATTGATCAAGGGCTTTCCTCGTATATCGAGTGTTGTTCTTTGTATTTTACTTACTTATTCGTTCATTACAAACAGTTCCATCCCGAGGATATAACTGTCCATCCCGAGGATATAACTGTCCATCCCGAAGCAAACATAAGCCATCCCGAGCATAGTTGTCACTAATTTACTCTTTTTTGCATCCTGATTAACCCTTTTCAGAATATAACTGGTTTTAATAGCAAATTCACATTCTTAGCACACTACCTCACAATTTCGAATTTGGAATACAAGATTATTTTTACTAGATAATTTTTGACCAAAACACTTACTATACAACTTTTAAAATAATAATGAAATCACATGTTAAATGTATCGTTTTTAGTGTTTTAACAGATCATTCTTAACAAATTGCAAACAAATTCACAATACTTACTCATATTCACTCGCAATTCGGAAAATTTCAAAAATCCAAAATTTAGTGTGTCTACGTAATAAACTTAAATATAAATATAAATATATGTATTTGTTAAAGAAGGAAAACACCCGCAGCAACGCGCGGGCATTCCCGCTAGTTATCTTATTAAGGAGGAGTGATGGCTAACATGGTAATTTGCATTTTCGTACAACTTAACAAGCAACATGTACAACAAATTTAAGTAAAAAATTTAAGGGTATTATGGGCATAGTTATGACAATTAAGACACTTTGGAGGTTATGATACTAATTTTGTGTTTTGTTTTTAGTTAAAACTAAAATCTCATCCCTATAATACTCTCCCACCTTTCAGCTTCCAAGAAATCAATGATCCATTGATGAAAAATTATTGTTTCAACTTAATTTACCTATTTAAGTCTGTAACTTATTTACATGGTCACCTTATTCACATCTCGAGTTAAGATTCCTTGTTCTTGCGTAGGTTAAATTGAGGAAGGAGCTTAGTATGGCTGATGGGAGGTGGGGAGGAGATGTCACTTGTAATTCGCGGATGAAACAAAAAACTTGCGAATAAATTGCTTTCATCCATGTGGAAGATTCATGTTCAGGTTCATATTCCCTCCATGATCATCATTCATTATTCTCATATTTAGCATGTGTTACTTATTCTATGAGTGTGACCCCTTATGATCATCATTCATTAAAACTGTTTTTTTTTCTTTCGTCATAAGTTAATTTTGGATTATGTTAGTTGATAAGTGATTACAATATAAAGATTTTTGGATTATCAGGTGAAAATGTTTGTCACTAATATGGAAGAATGTATGGGTGTTTTTTATTGTATTATTACCAAGGTAATCGGTTTTATTCTATTTCTTTTTCATCCCAAAAGAGAAGTCAACTTTTGAATCTTGCAATTTAACTTATAATTTAAGTATTGTAGTTTTATGTTGATTTTTAAGTTTTTTCAATCTTCAAAATGGTCAACTGAAGTCAGACATGTTTATTAGCACCACAAACAAAATGAATCTTGCCAATTTGAAGTTGAAATATTACTTATTTGACTTATGAAAGTTAAATTTCACATCTGTCTAACGAATACTTAATTAATTAATTGTTTTTGTCTGGTAGGCTGGTCTTGGAACCATTGCAGAAAACATGATCCAAGGACTTTCCATAATGCAAAATGATTACATTGCTGGGCACGTAGATTTGTTATCCAAAGTTGATTTTTCTTTCTAATTTTTTCTAGTGTTTCTATCTTTAGTATTTGGGAACAACAACCGTACAAGATACAACCAATATCCTGATAGAGGTGGCAATTTCAATCCGTTTACCACAATTAAGTGGATTTTGGTTATGTTTTGCCTCTAATGGGCCAAATGGGCTAGGTTCTTTTTTCTTTCTTGGTAATTGTTGGAAAAACTTAATGAAAGTAGACAACAAACACAACGGTTTGGTGGAACAACCACGACTCTTTTAATATTTACTTAACAAAAAAACCAAACATTGTTACGATAACCCTATGAATCTATGTACACTAAAACCATGACTTGCTTAAACAAAACAAAAAAACTATTAAAATAAACCAAAACTTGTCCATCGACTTGTTTAAACTCTTTTAGTCAATTCATGACTTCAACCCTTTAATTCTCACAATTAGATTAACCCTTTAGTAACCATGAGAACATGTGACCAGAAGCTTATGGGACCCCTCCATTACCCTGCTAACCAATGGGTTCAAGTAAAACGCAACTTATGCCAAACATGTGGCTTTCAAGGAGGTTCTGGACAGAAAACCAGTAGTAAGGCCTCCTCAATTGAGGGACTCAGGCCTTACCACCGCGCCACCCATTGAAGGTTACAAATGGGTTAAGTTTAAAAAGGGTGAATTGATCAAATAGACTCATCAAAAATGCATTCCAATGTGTAACACCTCTATCGATTAAAAAGTAGATTATTACTATTTTAATGAATATAAGTTTCCTGATTTTTATAGATTAATTGCTCCTAATATTAAAATTCAACAAAGACACGTCATTTCGTTACTTCGCGGGAACTTGGGAATGTGCCATGTGTGGTTGAAATAGGTGTGGAAAATTTTCAAACTCACCAAAAGAGATTGCACATATTGTTAGTCAATGGTTTGGTCCAAAAGCACGTGGCGCGTTGAGGCTGGTAAGACCTAATTCGATTTTCAAAATTGTGCTACATACATCTTCATGAGCTTGTTAAATGAATAAGTTTAACAATGCAGTATGCGACTTCAACTTAGGTGAGATTGGTTTTTTAAACCTACTCGTGTAACCAAAACAGTTTTGACTTTTATTAGTAGCAAGTTATGTTGTTAAGGGATTTTTCCCACATGTTTTACATCATACTATTCACATTATATGATCTAAGATTTGAATGACTGCTGCTGAAAATTTGCAAACATTGTTCATGATTTATAAAATCTATTATTTGAATGATTTGTACCTGGTGGTTGTTGAAATGAGTACCCACTGCAAGTATGAAAGTGGAAATGGTATGAGTGGTACCAAGTATAATGCTGTTAGCAAAAAAGAAACTACAATTGGACTTCACTTCTAATCCTAGGAACTTTCCAACTAATGTTGAAGCATGTGAATTCCTATTATTGAAAGAAAAAAGATCATGTCGACAATCCCAACATATGTGTTTGAACACAACATTTTCACATATGTGTGGAGCCACTTGTGAGACTATAAATTTAACGATGAAATTTTATGGGTGGATATGAAAGACCAAATGGTATGTTGAGGTGAACACGACAGTTCAGTACTACAATACGTGTTTTCTACGTGTAACCATGGGTGAATATAGCTATGGACACTAGAGTCAAGGGACCTAGCATGTATGTAATATGTAATACTAAGGGAAAATCACCAAAATAGCCTTGACTTTTGGTCAACTTACCAAAATAGCCACCTCTCATGTCTTGGAAGTGGCTTCCAGGCCTCTAAGACCTCTCCAAGAGGCTTCCTTTTCACACTTCCACCTCCATTTTTAAAACGGCCATAACTTTTTTATACGACATTATTTTTTTAAAAAAATTACACCATAAAAACAAGCTTTTCATCCTCTGTCATTTCCATACCATATTGCTATACTTTAAAAAAAAAAAAAAATTTGCTGGGTTGATAGTACTTGCGTCTAAATATTTAAACACTTGCGTTTAAACATATTTGTACTTGCGTCTAAATGTTTAAACACTTGCGTTTAAACCCTATCCTACTGAAAACAAATCATTGCCGCCCCGGGATCGAAATAATAATAATTCCTCCCTGTTAAATAAGGAGAAGACAAATGTTATGGTATTCTAAATTGAGCAGAAATTAAGCAGTAGGCCTAGACCTCTTGTTGGCATCTGATCTTGAATCATGATAGGCTTCGGAGGAATTAACGTCGATAGATTTGGAAAAATTGGAGGAAAGATGAGAATAGAGATGGACAACTTTTTTAATGTTGTTGTTGAGTTCTCTGATCAAACCCACATTTCTAGTGAGATTATCAGGGACCTTTTATCACACCCTCAAAATCCACTTGCGGAGTTTTACCGCGAGGCGCATGACAAACCAGGATCCAAGTCAATGATCACAATAAACAATACTAAATGAATTTCAAAAACATAGTTTAAAAATCCCAAACATCAGCGGAAGCTAAATGTCGTTACATAAACAAAACAAAATCCAATGTTTAATGTTCAAAACCATGCAACTCTAACTAGACGCCGTGCAGACGCGTGCGCCCTAGTTCCATTTTGCTACCTTAGCGACCTGAGAAAACATGTAAGAGTTTACGTCAGCACAAAAATGCTGGTGAGTTTACAGGTTTGTAATCAAAGTTCCAAGTATAACCTGTCCATACTATAATAATTGTAAACCAAGTACGCTAGCTAGGCGCATGTACCATTACTACTACGATTGGAAAACCATTACTAACTCGCAAACCAGATGTTGTGCCCGAATAGTAAACCTGTTCCTGTTTGAGACAATATGCACCCGCCCGGCGCTCCATGCCGACGGGTGGGGTTGGTCACTCCCAATAGCGCTATTCACATTTCCCCGTTGTGCAAACCAGCACATTCATGGTTCCCCCCGGGACTTCCAAAGATCGTATAGTAAACCGTTTGAAAACCCATAGTATGACAGTTGTTACCAAATAGTTGTTTAACACATGTTTTCTCCCCCGAAAACGAAAACCAAGTAAAGTGGGGCCGTAAACTCACCTTAGGTTGCGTTACTTCAGATAACAGAATAAGTCAACAAGCTATGCTAGCCCCGTAAAGCGGCGACCTAACATATGACAGTTACAAGTTCTTAGACTAATAACCCGTAGGTTAGTTAGTCCCTAGATGTCCAGACCTTAACCAAGTTTGTTTGACAACACGTTTACTGTTAACATGACCCAACGTACAAGACTCGACATCCCATTGGTGACCCGAGGTTTCCCGTGTTACACAAGTATTCACCAACACACAATCATGCAATTACACTTAACATACGTTAAAGTCCATCAAGCTCTAGCACATAGTTCCATTAACACATTGTTGACCCGAACACATGTTACCAAGTTATCCGACATGTTACGGGGTTCCTAGCATGTTCCTAGGTGTCAAAACGGGTCTCGGAATGCTAAAATATACATACAGCAGCAGTACAGGCGATTAGGAAAAGTCAACTAGCAATTACGTTGGTCAACAGGCAATTATGAATGCTAATCGCCTACAGTGTAGGCGATTAGGGTCATGTGACATGCAAATTTTTGAGTTTGCATGCAATTAGGGTCATGTGACATGCATTTCAGAACTTATCAGGCGATTAGGGTCATGCAGCATGCAAAAACACAACATAGCAGGCGATTAGCCCCTAATTGCCTGAAGAGCAGGCGATTAGCCCTTCATGGTAGGCGATTAGCCTGCTAATCGCCTGTCCCTCAGGCGATTAGGTGTGCTAATCGCCACCTGCCCAGCAGTTTCAGTTTTTCGCGCGTTTAACACTCCAAATCAACCCTAGAACGTGTGTAAACCTCCCATATCAAACAAACAAGTATCCTAAACATGTTTAGATCAAAATACATCGTTTAACCTTGTTCTAGCAGCCCTGGATGCAATCATGTTTCTAAAACATAACACAAGTATCATGTAATCATCACACTAACATGCGTAAACACAACCCTAATGAACAATCAATCAGATTACTATATCAAACCATCACCATAGATCAGTAACTACCCTAACATCATGTTAATAATCCTTCTTGAATCATAAAAATCCAATCTTTTAATTAAAACCTACACATACAACATGCATAGCATCTAGAATCCACACAACAACGATTATTAACGATTTACAGAAGGCACAAGTGTTTATGAACAGGTCTGGACCATTAGGGATTCAATAAAAACGTTAGAAAAGATTGCATGGATGAAAACCACACCTTATTTTATGATTGATTGATGAAATAGGCTTGAAATCAAGTTGTTTGATCCAAAATCGTGTTCCAGAGGTTGTGTGGGTGTTGGGATGAGTTGTGGGGCGACTAGGGTTAGTGTTATGAAGTTTAGGAGGTCAAATATTGTATTTATAGTCGTTTTTAGTCGTAACCCACGTTGCAGGCGATTATGGTCCAGTTGCAGGCGATTAGGGCTGCTAATCGCCACCCCCTTAGGCGATTAGCCCCCTACTCGCCACCTAGGAGGGCTACTCGCCACCTGGAGGAGGCTAATCGCCTCCTAGCAGCCTCCCTATAGGCGATTAGCTCACCCTAATCGCCTATAGGGTATTGTTCCAAGTATTTTGCGCGTTAAACCCCGTTTTAACATATGTTAACACATTTTCACCTACCGACAAGTCACATAATGATTGTAAACACATAACACTTGCAAATAAACACATTTACACTCGTTCACCAATTCCCGGGACTCGAGACTTACATGTTCCCTATGCTTTGACGATTCTCCGAATCGTCACCCCTTGTACACTTGGTTAATGACTGACATCTAACGATCCTCTATGCCAACCTATAATGATTCCCTAGACTCACATAACAGTTCCCGAACCATAACCCGACTCAACTAACCCAGTTAAGTACAGAATACGCGTGACTCGCTAAGGTAGACTTTAATCTAGACGACGTTGTTAACTTGAATTTGCCGGGTGTCACATCATCCCCACGTTAAAAGAATTTTCATCCCGAAAATTATGCAAGTACCAAGAGTATGAACAAAAATAACAGACAAAAATAGAAACCAAGAGAGAGAATTACCCGAGTTGTCACATCATCCCCACGTTAAAAGGAATCTCGCCCCGAGATTCATTCCGTTGCAGTGGTAACGTGTCTCGATTCGAATGCCTCTTTGGGAAAGAGATGAGGATACTTAGACTTCATCTGATCCTCGCGTTCCCAAGTGTATTCCGGTCCCTGGTTCGAGTTCCATCGAACCTTAACAATGCGAATCTTACTATGACGTAGACTGCGAATCTTGTAATCAAGGATCTCGACTGGTTCCTCCACTATCCGAAGACGATCATCAACCTTGATCTCTTCTAGTGGAACAATGAGAGACTCGTCAGTCAGACACTTCTTCAGGTTAGATACGTGGAAGACGTTATGTACGTTACCGAGCTCCGTCGGTAAATCAAGTCGATATGCCACCGGTCCGATCCGTTCCAGGATCGTAAATGGACCGACATACCGCGGGTTAAGTTTGCCACGCTTCCCAAAGCGTATGACGCCCTTCCACGGTGAAACCTTTAGAAGTACCCTGTCACCAACTTGAAACTCCAATGGCTTACGGCGGTGATCAGCATAGCTCTTCTGTCGGTCCCGTGCCGCTGCCAATCGGTTACGAATCTGTACGATTTTCTCAGAAGTTTCGTACACTAGTTCAGGCCCAGTGAGTTGACTCTCACCCACTTCAGCCCAACAAAGAGGAGACCGGCATTTCCGTCCGTATAATGCCTCGAACGGAGCAGCCTTGATGCTCGTGTGGTAACTGTTGTTGTAAGAGAATTCTACTAACGATAAGTGAGCTTCCCAACCTTTGCCAAAATCGATCACACATGCCCGCAGCATGTCTTCTAGAGTTTGAATTGTACGCTCACTCTGACCGTCAGTTTGTGGATGGTAAGCTGTACTCATGTCTAACTGGGTACCCAAAGCCTTATGCAAAGACTTCCAGAAATGCGAAGTAAAATGAGAATCACGATCCGAGATAATAGAAACTGGTACCCCGTGCTTAGAGACAACTTCTTTCAGATATAAACGAGCCAACCGATCCATGGTGTCGGTCTCCTTAATAGCAAGGAAATGGGCTGATTTCGTCAAACGGTCGACAATCACCCATATCTTATCATTCCCGCTCGGTGACTTAGGTAGCTGTGTGACAAAGTCCATTGTAATCCGTTCCCATTTCCACTCTGGAATTTCGGGTTGTTGCAGTAAACCCGACGGTTTCTGGTATTCTACCTTGACCTTAGCACAGGTCAAGCACTTACTCACGTATGAGGCTATATCCGCCCTCATGTTTGGCCACCAGTACAGTATTTTTAGATCCTGGTACATCTTGTCTGAACCAGGATGAATGGAATACCGAGACTTGTGAGCTTCATCAAGAACCAGCTCCCAAAGTCCCCCGAATAAAGGAACCCAGACGCGTTCTGCGAAGTAGCGCAGGCCATCAGGCCTTTGCTCGAGGTGTTTGTCGGCACCGTGCATAGTTTCAGCCTTAAGGTTTTCCTCCTTCAAGGCTTCTAACTGAGCAGAACGGAGTTGATCAGGCAGAGAGGAATGGATTGTGAGTTGTAACGCCCGAACGCGACGAGGGTTTGTCGATTCCTTCCTGCTCAAGGCGTCTGCCACAACATTCGCCTTGCCAGGATGGTACTTAATGGCACAGTCATAGTCGTTCAGGAGTTCAACCCAACGGCGCTGTCGTATGTTCAGGTGCTGTTGGTCAAAAATGTGCTGGAGACTCTTGTGATCGGTGTAGATGGTGCATTTGGTACCGTACAAGTAATGCCTCCAAATTTTCAACGCGAACACCACCGCACCCAATTCCAAATCATGGGTAGTGTAGTTCCTCTCGTGCACTTTGAGTTGACGAGAAGCGTACGCAATCACCTTCTCGCGTTGCATCAACACGCAACCGAGATCATGAATAGAAGCATCACAGTAAACAACAAAATCCTCAGTGCCTTCAGGCAAGGACAAGATAGGAGCAGAACAAAGCTTAGTCTTCAGTTTTTGGAATGCTGACTCCTGTGGTTCACCCCAGTCGAATTTTCTATCCTTCTGAGTAAGAGTGGTGAGGGGTTGAGCGATCTTCGAGAACCCCTTTATGAAACGACGATAATAACCCGCAAGGCCTAGGAATTGCCGCACCTCAGTTGGCGTCTTTGGTGCTTCCCAATCCTTGATCGCTTCGATCTTAGCTGGATCGACATGGATTCCCAGTTCATTGACTACATGCCCTAGGAATTGGACTTCGCGTAACCAAAAGTCGCACTTCGAGAACTTGGCGTACAGTTGTTCTCGTTGTAAGAGTTCCAAAACTAACCGTAGATGTTCCCCATGTTCGGTCTCGTTCTTGGAATAGATCAGAATGTCATCAATAAACACGATAACGAACTTGTCAAGATACGGTTTACAAACGCGGTTCATCAAATCCATGAAAACCGCCGGTGCGTTAGTGAGACCAAAAGGCATGACCAAGAACTCGAAATGGCCATAACGTGTACGAAAGGCAGTCTTAGCAACATCAGCTTCCCTTACGCGCAACTGGTGGTAACCGGACCTTAGATCAATCTTGGAATAGTAGCTAGAACCCTGGAGTTGGTCAAATAGGTCATCGATACGAGGAAGAGGATAACGATTCTTGATGGTCACCTTGTTCAACTCTCTATAATCCACGCACAGTCGAAAACTGCCATCCTTCTTCTTAACAAACAAAATCGGGGCTCCCCAAGGGGAAGAACTAGGTCTGATAAAACCCTTATCCAAGAGTTCCTGTAACTGGTTAGATAATTCTTGCATCTCAGGAGGTGCAAGACGGTAGGGGGCCCGAGCAATAGGAGCAGCGCCAGGTACAAGATCAATACCGAACTCAACCTGACGATGGGGAGGAAGACCAGATAAATCATCAGGAAAGACATCAGAAAACTCACGGACAACCGGGATATCGTCGATCTTCTTCTCGCTGGAAGTGGAAACCGATAAAAGTGCCAGAACAGCCGAATAACCCTTCCGAAGATACTTAAGGGCTTTCATGCTAGAGATGAGACTTAGTGGAGCACCGCTCTTGTCCCCGTACACAGAAAGAAATTCTCCATCAGGGAGAGGAATCCGGATGACCTTGTCGTAACAAACGATCTCAGCGCGATACAGCGACAACCAATCCATGCCTATAACCACGTCGAAACTACCCAACGGTACCGGCATAAGGTCGATAGGAAAAGACAAACCCGACAACTCTATGTGACATTCCCGAAGAACGCAAGTAGCTTCTATCTTCTTACCGTCAGCCAATTCTATAATATATTTAGCCTCTAGAGGAACAGGTACTACATCTAGCAAACGACTAACTTCCACAGATATGAAACTTTTATCGGCACCAGAGTCAAATAAAACACTAACAGAGCGATCGTTGAGAAGAAACGTACCAGTGACTGTGTCAGGGTCCTGTCTTGCCTCTGCAGTCCCAATAACGAAGGCACGTGCGTTCCTGTTTCCGCCCCCGTTGTTACCATTTCCATTCCCATTACCATTCCCGTTCCCTCCCTGTTTCAGCTTTGGACACTCCTTCTTGTAATGCCCCGTTTCCCCACAGTGAAAACATCCCTGTTTGCCCGCAGTCCCCGGAGTAGTAGAAGTCGGAGTAGTAGCTGGGGCCTGAGTCGATGAAAGAGTCGCCCTACAGTCTTTGGCAAAATGCCCCAACTTCTGGCAGCGATGGCAACGATTAGTGTCACAACTTCCATGATGATGGCGTCCACACTTATTGCATTTCGGTAACTTTCCCGCATAACCACCACTTGGCTTAGAACCCGACGAAGACGAACCCCCACTATCAAACCTTTTCCCCTGTTGAGTTGGTGCTGGTGTAGAACTTTTCACATCATTATCCCACTTTCGCTTGTTACTCTCTGGAGCCTTAGCAGTTGAACCTTTGGCAGACAAGATACCCTCACTCACCTTCAAGTTAGTCATCCTATGAGCAGATCGGACCACCTCCGCGTAGGTAGGAAGATTCCCCGCAGCCACCAACCCTGCGATTTCTGGCACAAGACCCGAGATATAATGCTCAATCCTCCTGTATTCCGGCACATGTAGATCAGGACAAAGTACAGCCAACTCGTTCCGCCTCACAGTATACTTCTCGATTTCTGACCCAGACATTTTGAGGTTCCACACCTCGTGTTCCAGCTTTTGAATTTCCTCCCTGGGACAGTACTCCCTCTTCAGCAGTTGCACAAAGTTCTCACAAGGCATAGCATAAGCCTCCCCTATACCCATAGTCTGGGTGATATCGTTCCACCAGGTCAACGCAACGTCCTGAAGTAACCCAGCAGAATACTTGACTCGATCCTCCGGAAGACAGTTACACATCAGGAAAACAGACTCCACTTTCTCCAACCACCTGAGCAAACCTACTGCACCCTCAGTACCCGAGAACTCATGGGGCTTGCAGTCCCGAAACATTTTGTAGGTGCACATGGGTGGTGGTGGTGGATTAACATGACCACCTGTAAAGAAACACGTAAGAAAACCACGGGAAATGTAAACAAAGTTCACCGATGAGATAGAAGTGGTTAGGTCAACTTACCGCCATTGTGCCCTAGCTGGAAGGCAGCCTGCAGCAAGTTATTCAAGTCATCCTGCGTGAGGTTCACACCCCCACGACCACCATTACCACGCCCACCATTGCGGCCACCTCCACGTCCTCCTCGTGCTCCAGACATGATTCTGGCAAAAAGGACGAGAAAATTTAGTTTCACAGCCAATGATAACCACTAGCGTTTACAAGATCAAAGCTAGATCCAACCCAAGACTATCCATTTGAACCCAGAGCTCACTAGGGCTTTCATGCATTTCGGTTTATGATTTTGTGTGCACCCAAAATGATAAACCGCTCTACATGGTCCTCCAAGTGTTCTCCTAGTTCAAAGTTCAAATCACCGGACATAGATCCCTAGCTATACACCGTAATACTACGGTAGTTCATGACAAGGGTTTCTATTGGGGTAGGAAAGGGAGATGTCCGAGTCTTGGACCAATCTCAAGAGTACACAGTTAACCCCAATGTACCACACTGTCTAGTAAGCAAGTAACCCAGTAAAAGAGAATGGATGATGTAACACAGAAGGGTAAGATGATTTAGAGACACCCCGACAAGTCTATAAGTAACCCAGTATAAAGTTTAGTACCATGTGATCATCTAGTGTGTGCGACTCAGTTATAGACTAGACTCTACATGCAGTCCTAGTTCACTATAACCATTGGCTCTGATACCAATCTATCACACCCTCAAAATCCACTTGCGGAGTTTTACCGCGAGGCGCATGACAAACCAGGATCCAAGTCAATGATCACAATAAACAATACTAAATGAATTTCAAAAACATAGTTTAAAAATCCCAAACATCAGCGGAAGCTAAATGTCGTTACATAAACAAAACAAAATCCAATGTTTAATGTTCAAAACCATGCAACTCTAACTAGACGCCGTGCAGACGCGTGCGCCCTAGTTCCATTTTGCTACCTTAGCGACCTGAGAAAACATGTAAGAGTTTACGTCAGCACAAAAATGCTGGTGAGTTTACAGGTTTGTAATCAAAGTTCCAAGTATAACCTGTCCATACTATAATAATTGTAAACCAAGTACGCTAGCTAGGCGCATGTACCATTACTACTACGATTGGAAAACCATTACTAACTCGCAAACCAGATGTTGTGCCCGAATAGTAAACCTGTTCCTGTTTGAGACAATATGCACCCGCCCGGCGCTCCATGCCGACGGGTGGGGTTGGTCACTCCCAATAGCGCTATTCACATTTCCCCGTTGTGCAAACCAGCACATTCATGGTTCCCCCCGGGACTTCCAAAGATCGTATAGTAAACCGTTTGAAAACCCATAGTATGACAGTTGTTACCAAATAGTTGTTTAACACATGTTTTCTCCCCCGAAAACGAAAACCAAGTAAAGTGGGGCCGTAAACTCACCTTAGGTTGCGTTACTTCAGATAACAGAATAAGTCAACAAGCTATGCTAGCCCCGTAAAGCGGCGACCTAACATATGACAGTTACAAGTTCTTAGACTAATAACCCGTAGGTTAGTTAGTCCCTAGATGTCCAGACCTTAACCAAGTTTGTTTGACAACACGTTTACTGTTAACATGACCCAACGTACAAGACTCGACATCCCATTGGTGACCCGAGGTTTCCCGTGTTACACAAGTATTCACCAACACACAATCATGCAATTACACTTAACATACGTTAAAGTCCATCAAGCTCTAGCACATAGTTCCATTAACACATTGTTGACCCGAACACATGTTACCAAGTTATCCGACATGTTACGGGGTTCCTAGCATGTTCCTAGGTGTCAAAACGGGTCTCGGAATGCTAAAATATACATACAGCAGCAGTACAGGCGATTAGGAAAAGTCAACTAGCAATTACGTTGGTCAACAGGCAATTATGAATGCTAATCGCCTACAGTGTAGGCGATTAGGGTCATGTGACATGCAAATTTTTGAGTTTGCATGCAATTAGGGTCATGTGACATGCATTTCAGAACTTATCAGGCGATTAGGGTCATGCAGCATGCAAAAACACAACATAGCAGGCGATTAGCCCCTAATTGCCTGAAGAGCAGGCGATTAGCCCTTCATGGTAGGCGATTAGCCTGCTAATCGCCTGTCCCTCAGGCGATTAGGTGTGCTAATCGCCACCTGCCCAACAGTTTCAGTTTTTCGCGCGTTTAACACTCCAAATCAACCCTAGAACGTGTGTAAACCTCCCATATCAAACAAACAAGTATCCTAAACATGTTTAGATCAAAATACATCGTTTAACCTTGTTCTAGCAGCCCTGGATGCAATCATGTTTCTAAAACATAACACAAGTATCATGTAATCATCACACTAACATGCGTAAACACAACCCTAATGAACAATCAATCAGATTACTATATCAAACCATCACCATAGATCAGTAACTACCCTAACATCATGTTAATAATCCTTCTTGAATCATAAAAATCCAATCTTTTAATTAAAACCTACACATACAACATGCATAGCATCTAGAATCCACACAACAACGATTATTAACGATTTACAGAAGGCACAAGTGTTTATGAACAGGTCTGGACCATTAGGGATTCAATAAAAACGTTAGAAAAGATTGCATGGATGAAAACCACACCTTATTTTATGATTGATTGATGAAATAGGCTTGAAATCAAGTTGTTTGATCCAAAATCGTGTTCCAGAGGTTGTGTGGGTGTTGGGATGAGTTGTGGGGCGACTAGGGTTAGTGTTATGAAGTTTAGGAGGTCAAATATTGTATTTATAGTCGTTTTTAGTCGTAACCCACGTTGCAGGCGATTATGGTCCAGTTGCAGGCGATTAGGGCTGCTAATCGCCACCCCCTTAGGCGATTAGCCCCCTACTCGCCACCTAGGAGGGCTACTCGCCACCTGGAGGAGGCTAATCGCCTCCTAGCAGCCTCCCTATAGGCGATTAGCTCACCCTAATCGCCTATAGGGTATTGTTCCAAGTATTTTGCGCGTTAAACCCCGTTTTAACATATGTTAACACATTTTCACCTACCGACAAGTCACATAATGATTGTAAACACATAACACTTGCAAATAAACACATTTACACTCGTTCACCAATTCCCGGGACTCGAGACTTACATGTTCCCTATGCTTTGACGATTCTCCGAATCGTCACCCCTTGTACACTTGGTTAATGACTGACATCTAACGATCCTCTATGCCAACCTATAATGATTCCCTAGACTCACATAACAGTTCCCGAACCATAACCCGACTCAACTAACCCAGTTAAGTACAGAATACGCGTGACTCGCTAAGGTAGACTTTAATCTAGACGACGTTGTTAACTTGAATTTGCCGGGTGTATGGTATCAGAGCCACTCCTATGCCGTTCGGGATGGTGGGTGCATACCTCATCAGGGACGATGAGACTCTAACAGGGGGTGAATGTGACACCCCAGGAAAATCCCACATCGGCCGTGGCCAGGAGAGATCCTTGGTTCATAAGTAATGTCTTGCCTCTTAAATCACCAACGCGTTTTGGGGCTTAATGTTAGTGGATGAGAAGAGAACTCCACAGTTAAGCGTGCTCAGGTGGGAGAAATTCCAGGATGGGTGACCTCCTGGGAAGTCTCCACTTGGGCACCCAAAAACAAATCCGTGAGCTATAGATGGGCAAAGCGGACAATATTGGTGGTGAGAGGGGCGGGGTGTTACACCTTTGATTCATGATTCTGATTAATCTCGTTGATCAACAAATATATCCTGAACTTGAACAAAACTCTTTTAAATGTCTGCAACATCTTCCCATCTAACTCACCCCCTCCATTCCCCTCCATTTTATTTAACTCCAATCTGCACACACACATAATAAACTAAGAATATTATATATATATATATATGACACATGATAAGTGTTTTAAAAAAAAGAAGAAGAAAATGATTTGGGATTTTGTTTTAATTATTGAAGTTGAAACGAATAATAATAATTCACAAGACAAGTGTTATTATGATGAGATGTAAAAAAGGAGATCTCATTTCCAATTCCATAATAATCCACAGATATACGACGCATTTATTACCTCAAAAGTTGAATAGAAACGAACAAAGCAAAGTGTGACAACATGAGTAGTTCACGGGTTTAAACGCAAGTGTTTAAACATTTAGACGCAAGTACAAATATGTTTAAACGCAAATGTTTAAACATATAGACGCAAGTACTATCAACCCAGCAAAATTTTTTTTTTTTTTAAAGTATAGCAATATGGTATGGAAATGAAAGAGGATGAAAAGCTTGTTTTTATGGTGTAATTTTTTTTAAAAAATAATGTCGTATAAAAAAGTTATGGCCGTTTTAAAAATGGAGGTGGAAGTGTGAAAATGAAGCGTCTTGGAGGGTCTCAGAACCTGGGAGCCACCTCCAAGAGCTAGAGAGGATTTTGAGACACGTGGCCACATGTTAGTGGCTCTTTTTCTCCAAGGTCATGGGAATCGGTTAAGGTGCCTCGGGAAAGGGGAACGGTCTCACAGAGACGGTTCCACTGGCTAGTTTGGTAAAAACCCAAAAGTCAAGGCTATTTTCGTGATTTTCCCTAATACTAAATGTCGGCTTACTGATGTGATGTTGTAAACAATGTTGGCCCTATAACAAGGCTATCCACTTGTGCGTATCATTTGAAATCTTCTCGGCAGCACATGAAGATTACAAAAATGTAACTTTATTAATCAAGCTTTACTTGAAAATTTCAGTGTCAAAAATTTTGCTTAGCCTATTTTAATATATTTTTTATAAACTTCTATAAAGTAGATTTGACAAGTTATCATTAGTTTTAAAATAGTTATTTATGAAGTTGAGAACACTAGAATATCATTAAAATTCCTGTTATGAAGCCACTCAATATTATGTAAGTTAGCTTGAATCTTGCATCAACATTTTGTAATACTCTAATTGATACCTAAGAAGATCTGCATAAACATAAAATTTTGCATGTGCATGTAGTTAACGCTCCAAAAATAGTCATTTTCCTCATGAACCATGTTCATTTGTAAGTTTATAATTCAAGGATGAAATAGGTTTTGTATCAAGGATGAGGAATGGTGGTCCACTGTATGGAGAAGATAACAGATATGTACAAAGCTTATGACACTTGTCAAATCTTTAGTATATACTCACTTGTCAATTCTTTGGCATATAGTCATTTGATTTTGTGAATTGATATATTAGTTGTCTTAGCAAATTGGTTTAAAATATGTGAAACCTGTCACGTAACGTACACCAAAAAAACATAACTACCCGCATCAACTCACGGGCATTCCTATTAGTCAGTTTCATTAAAAAAATGTAGCATGGTACTGTTATTATTATGTACTCTTATCTAACAATTTAAGCATTTTATATATAAATGTAAAATTTTTAGATCATCTGCATAACACATAAAATAGTTAACTTCTATAGTTGGTTATATAATAGTATGTAGAAAACTAGAAATAAAGAATATACATGGCATTCGGCTCAATGGATCTAAACTGGATCTCTTAAAGTTAAATGAATACTGGTAGTCTAGTAGGCTTTGGACTCCATGTACTTTTATTTTAATTAATATATAACTTAATACTCAATGATATTTATAATCATAAGTATGATAAATAAAATACAGATTTACTTTGTTTTCTTCATTAAGATTCTCTCCAATGTTTGACATCGTATTTACCAACCAAACACTAAAGACAAAAAGATTTCATTAAGATTATAAGTTTGTAACAAAGAAACATAGGTTTATTCATCAAAACAAAGACAATTTTCTTGTATCATCCGTCAAATGTTTCCAAAGTTCCCAATTTCGTGTTCATAAATTGCAATTTTTACTACAATAATCAAGACCTGAGCATCAATAACCGTAATTGTTGCTTCAATGGGCTCAATCACCTCCCCATCATCATCGGCCTCTGCTTCGTCTGGAAAATTTCCCCGTTCTTCACTAGGATCCGTCGCGGTATCTAGTAAAAGATCGGAACCTACTTCTAAAATATACGCGGTTTTTTCTTATAGAGAGAACTTAGATGACCGTAACACTACATGTGTCATGGGATGTTATGATCCCTCAGCAAACAAATGGAGTCACGAATCTTTCGTTCCTGGCATGGCTGAGAACTGTGTGTTGAAAAACTTTGCGATGGTTTCGGTTGGAACATCGATTTATATAGTTGGTGGTAGCATATACAATGTTGAAGTGCGGTCACAAGTGTTACGTTACAATGTTGTTACTAAAGAATGGTCTACTTGTGCGTCCCTTATTACACCTAGGCACAATTTTGCCTGCTCAGTTTGTGACAACAAGATCTATGTGGCTGGAGGTCAATCCACCTTGGATGGTGCTATGGGTGTGTCATCCGCTGAGGTTTATGACGTGTTACTCAATGAGTGGACACCTTTGCCATGTATGAGCACCGTCAGGTACAAATGTGTAGGTGTGACATGGCAAGGGAAATTCCACGTCATTGGAGGATTCACGGGGAACAGAATGCCCTTTATGGACCGTTGTTCAGCTGAAGTGTATGACGTGGCAAACCAAAAGTGGTGCCACGTCAAGGGTATGTGGCAGTTAGACATACCCCCTAATCAAATTGTCGTCATAGACGACAAACTGATTAGTTCAGGAGACTGTCTTAATGTCTGGAAAGGTGAGATCGAGACATACGATCCCCACCTTAACCTCTGGTATCCTCTCAGAGGATCCACGAAAAAGAATCTATTATCATTTTCATGCCCATCAAACGCGATGATCGAAGGACAAACATCTGAGCCACTTGAACGAGTATGCTTGACAATGGCACCTATCGGAAGTTACTTGTATTTCATGGCCGGTTATAGAACAACCGGAGATCCATCGTCATGTTGCACTATGTCATTGGTTCATAGATTTGACACATCAGCAATGAACAACCAATGGGAGACCTTTGAGCCAGTGCAAGTAGAAGGGGAGAGAGAGCTCTGTAGCCATTGTTGTGTCGTTCAACTTCCATAATATGGTATTAGTTTAGTTAATATATATTACTTCTAAAGCATAATATATAAAATAAGTTTGAGGGGAAAAATGAAGCATAATGGTCTCAATAATCAGGCGAACATGAGAAATATATGTTATGTCATCACTTCCTCTTAGCAATTGGATTTCTGTCTTTTATTTTTTATTTTGAATTTAAAATTAATATTAGAGTTTTACACGATTTAACATGTCTTATATTTTATATGTATTTTACTAGTTTACTTCAAGATAGATAAACCACTTGGTAGTCAAATTTTCAGATTTTATATATCTGAATAGTTATGTCAAAGATCAATTAAGTTTATAGACAAGAGTGATGTGAAACCATGACCATGTATCTATTATGTTTTGTGTATCTCACTTTATTTCTTGATGCTTACATGAATAACCTCTTATGTGTCACTTTTGGTTCGGGTATCACGTTTAGCTGATAGAATTCAAAACATGTTATGAAACAACACATGTAACATGTTTATACATTTAACATATTTAGTATATGTACTTGATATTTGAAGTTTACACACATCCAAAAACACTAATTCAATTTGCTCAGCAAACTGTCTTCAATTTGCTTGGCATTCCATTATGCAGGTTTAGTACATTTATATGCTTTTAAATGTTAAACCGTGGACTATTGGCAAACATTGTCTTATTCATTTCTCGCCGAAATTCTGATACTTCTTGTTTTGTATTATGCAAGTTTAATACATTTATATGCTTTTGAATGTTAAACCATTTCACCAAATGAATGGACTAGAGCTCGTAGAAATTGGTCTTAATATATTTATATTTTCTCATTCTAATAGGTTGCAATGTTGTACACACCGTGTTTTAACCTTACTAATTTTGCAAATAATATCAATAAATTTAATGTGACACTTGTAGCCTACGTATTACTCGTTTGTAATACATTTCATATCGATATCGAGAGGGGTGTGTGGTGTGTGTGTGTGTGGGGGGAGGGGGGGAGGATGAGAGTATGGGAAGAAGACATGAAATAGTCACCTTACTAGTTTCAACCGGGGCAAAATAGACTACAAATACCCAGTAAAATGCTTAATTTGAGTGTTCACTCACCAATCACACTTTTCTTTTGGTGTAACTTGCAATACATTCAAGCATTGTTGTGCTAATAAGGTCTCTAAATTGAATAAGGTCAGAACAACGTATAGACGCGTACTATAAGATAACATTAGATGAAGATGTTTGTCATAAAATGCGCGTCAAGAAAAGCAATTTTTCTAGTAGTGTATTCAACATAAAATTAGTTAGGTCCTACTTAGAAAGGTACATAAAATTGAGGTATATAGATATAGAGAGAGTAAAGATCATATGCAAATGGGCTTAATTAAACATAAACATGAATTCTTCATTTTCTCATTATCATTTCACTAATGAATTTCATCAATATAAAAGAAATTAGGGTTACCTAGATGATTTTGGGACCTTAGATGATCAAGTTATCAAACATGCAAGGATCCTTACTTTAATTATGGCTGAATTGTGCCTGATTGAGGGGAAGAGCTTAAGTGTGTGAGATTGGTGTGTGTCTTGTTCGATTCCCAGACCTGGGAAAACAACTCCCTTCTTTTGTCATATTAACACCATCTTCAAAGAGACTTAGGCACT
Organism: Ambrosia artemisiifolia; assembly: GCA_032199755.1. Classification (NCBI taxonomy): domain Eukaryota; kingdom Viridiplantae; phylum Streptophyta; class Magnoliopsida; order Asterales; family Asteraceae; genus Ambrosia; species Ambrosia artemisiifolia. The sequence continues at coordinate 17,295,786 of CM063519.1, forward strand.
TTGACAGAAATGGTCCCTCAAGCGTTTATGTTCTAGGTTTGATTTATATTCATACACAATGCATGTATTTTCAATATACAATTAACTTCTGATTTAGGCCCCTCATTATTGTTATTGTTACTAATGGTGTCGATAGGAAATTTGGGATGTTACAAAAAATCAAGTTTGATATTAAGTACCAAATAACAGAAATCAAGTTTGATACAACAATACAACCATCTTTGCAAAACCCCTCACTTCACAATACAACAATGGAACTAGAAATTTATATTTACAACAATATTCTGAACTTGTAAACCACATGTAAATTAGCAAGTATTTAAACGAGTCAAGGTATCATATTGAATAGCCCCATTAATCATGTGACGGGATAGGGAGCCTAATCCTCGCGTGGATGGCCTCGTTATCCCACTTTCCAATAACCTAGGCGCTAACATGACAGCGCGGAAAGGGTTATCATCCTGGCGCAGAGACAATAATCGCGGAGACAAGCAGTTTCAGAAGCCTGCCTTGGCCCTCGGGCCTATCTCTGCGCCACCCGACAGGTCAAGCTGAACATCTAGAAACTGTCACTTGAGAGGAATCCCCGCACGTACTCACACGCGCGGAATATTCGTCCAATCTTATCCTTTGGTACGAGGTACGGACGATCAGGAATGAAGAAGATTTGCTCAGATCTCGACAGTCTTAGCGCCAATCAAATGGCGACACGTGTCTGGAGTGGTCCACCAACCACTGACGGGAACAGTGACGTGACTGCTTCCATGCTTCCACCATGCTGCCAGACGTCACGTCAGACGCCAGCAGGTAAGTCAACCATGTTGTGTCAGAATGAATCGTCGTCTGCGCCCAATCAGGAGGCGCCACGTGTACCTTCAGCAGACCAACTCCAACTTTCTCTCACATCAGAATTAATTGTCACCTGATCTCCCGCCATTTCTCTGGGCCGAAGACATCTAGGCCTGGTCAAAGGCCAGATCAGTTACAAGACTTTATGAGCCATCTCACCTGGCCGATATTTACCCCTATAAATAGAAGACTTCATCTCCTTTGCAAAGGATCGGTTTTCTTAAGAATACACACGAGACCTAGCATAGAAAATACTTGTAACACTCTTGTAATCTTCTAAGTAATAAAAGATTCCTCTCTTTACAGTGGACGTAGGTCACTCCCGACCGAACCACTTATATTCTCGTGTTCTTACTTTCACCACACACGCACACTAATCTCATTATTGTCTTGGGTTTTGGTTAGTCCACCGGTGTGAGCAAAGGATCGCACCTGAGCGAACTCGTGTATTAACCACACGGTGATTATCTATAATTACCATGATACTCGTTGTTTCTTCATCATGAAACACAACTAACAAAATCAAGTTTTGTTGGAGCATCTACAAATCATTTTTACTAATTAAGTGGAATACTAAAATTAAAGAAACCACTACCCACCTCAAAGCCACATATTGTAATATCAAAGAAACACAACGAGAAAAATCAAGAACAAGTAACTAAAAAAACATCAACAAATAGAAATCCAACCTTAGTAGCAGCAACGAACTGTTTGAAGACTCAAAAAGAAGAATCGGCAAGATGCGAACATTTGGCTGGAATGGTTATGGAAGATAGAGTTATGGAACTCGAAGAGACGAATTTAAATTTCACAACTAAATTTTAGGTTAAAGTGAATTTGTTCTTTATAATCAAACCTTTCTACATTCTAGATTTCTAACCGTCTAACTTTTGAGTTTCTATGTTCAATATAGTACACTCATCATCACTAACTATCTATTTAATTGTAGTTAATAACATTTTATTTATCAATGTAATTGTATTTATAAATATAAATTTAATTAACTCATGTTGAATGACCATTTTACCTTCCTGTTAACTTTATTAAGTTGTTGTACCATAAGCATGCAATGTAGTAATTACTTACATTTGGTCAAATGCTTTATAATATAGTATAGATAATTCTCATATCCATTAACACTTTATCACCGTTATATATTGGTGTGCATATACTTTCAACAATGTGTTATATGGTAGCAACAAAAGATGTAATGTTATGTGTAGTTCTCATAACTCCAACAACATATTATCAGCCAAAATTCATATTGTGTAAGCCTAAGGAGATACACAAATACGGTGTGGTTTTCTTCAAATGTAACTCAAGTAAGAAAAGAGATGTATTTTAATGTGATTAAACAATTTACAGTAGCTCATATAATTGAGGCAAAAGTAAATATATTGGAACCAAAGGAAATAAATTAATTTTCCTTCTAACATTCTTATTCTACACAGTGTAACAAAAATGAGAATTGTGAGAATGATACAAAAAACACAATAGATTATGAAATATGACACAATGAGCCACAAAATATAACACAATGCTGAAAAATATAATACAATGCTGAAGAAAAAAACACAATGAATTGAAAAAATGACACAATGATGAAAATAAGAAAAAGACACAATGGTACATGAAAGACACAATGATATAACGAATATTCTAAAAACTACAAGCTAAAACCCCAAAAAACAACGACCTAAAAACTAACATCGTAGAGTTCGATAAGACGGTTCCAATGCCACTTGAATTAGTTCAATCGGAGTCCGTTTGATACCCTTCCTACGACTTCCTATTTTTCTTTCACTGTGTATTTTATCCTAACCCTTTGTTTCAATTTGTTTTCTTTTGTTTTATATTCAAGGAGTAATGGATTTAGATAATCTCAACTATTGACTATTGCCCAATAACAGTCCCAACTACGAAAATAATCACTAGCAGTCCCAACTTTCAAACATTTTGCTCTCAATGGACCCCTCGTTAACTCACACTAACGCCGTTAGTTGAAACTCACAATTCTAGGATAATTAATCACGGGATTCGAAAAAGGGAATCAAGACGATGATATTGGCATGTTCAATTACTGAAATTAGCATGGTTCGTCGGTTGTAGGTTGATGTTCTCCTCGGATGGGATGACCGGAACCGACGATTAAACAATCGAACCATGCTCATTTCTGCAATTGAACATACCAATATCATCGTCTCGATTCCCTCTTTCAAACCGATGAAAAATCGCCTAAAATTGTGTGTTTCAACTAACGGCGTTAGTGTGAGTTAACGGGGGGTCCATTGAGAGCAAAATGTTTGAAAGTTGGGACCGCTAGTGGTTATTTTCGTAGTTAGGAATGTTATTGGCCAATAGTCAATAATTAGGATTATTTAAATCCATTACTCATTTAAAAGGAGAGTTGTTAAGCGTTTTTCATTTAGGTTTAATTTCATCTTAAAAATATTGTGTTTTCAGCCTTTCAAAAATTAATAAAAGGCATTGAACTAGTGGAGTGGCTTGAAGCCTTGAATGAGGCCACTAACTAGCCCACTATTCTAACATGACTGGTCACTAACCCATTGGGCCTATTAACTAACTAAAGCCCAACATGTATTTCGACTAAAGCTCCCATTTTTTTAAAACTAAGGTCCAATTATTTCAACGTCAAAATCCCTCAAAAGAAGAGAAAGAAGAGTCTCAATCACGTGACCCACCGGCCAACAAGTGTTTTCATCAAAACTCATAAGCACGTGATTCGTAGGACCACTAACTGACTCCTACACAGTAACCAGTCAAACTTTTAAGAACCTATGTTTTGACCTAATCTTTATTACATAAGCTATCAATTTAGACGTACCACACAGCCACGCGAACACATGCAATTATATAATGGTCTATATTATTACTACTTGATTCTCAAATGGCTGAGTAGAAATGGGCTAACCAAGTTTGTGACACAGCCTTGGTTGCAACCTAGACTCATAGTTGTGTTAGTTTGTGGCTAGACAGTCTATGCATATGATATGGCTATGATCAAGGGCGGTGTCGTAGTGTAAAAGGATTCAAAACGAGTTCTCCAACTGATACTTGTATAAAAGATATGACATTATTGTTTTTTCTCTTTTTTGAACAATTTGTTTATTTGATAATTCATCGATATAGGGTTGATGGTAGAATGTTCGGGCGGAAAACGAACTATGTTACGACATTGGTGATAAGATAACACTTTTACTAAGAGGAATTTGTCTTTAAAAGAAAACCAACTGCTAAATATTGGTGAAAGGACAACAAGCTAACCAAGGCTAAGGTTGCAAGGAGTCTTTAAGACTATATGGTGTGCCCCCCTTTTCCCCCAACTTCTCCAAGTGCCACATCATTTCCCCATTTTCTCCCCCAAAGTTTGGAAACGCCTTCCCCCAATTCCCTCATTCCCCCTTCCTTTTTTAATTCTTTTTCCTTTTTATTTAATTATATATTTTATATTTCATAATTATTTTTTTTATAAAAATAAAATAAAAAACGTCAAAATAATATAAAAAAACCGTGAAAATTAAAAAAAAAATTGGGAAAACATAAAAGACCGAAATTTTATAAATAATAAAAATTACAAACCTAAAGTTCACAAAGTAAAAAAAATATTACAAACTAAAGTTCACAAAATAATAAGAATTACAAACTAAACTTCATAAAAAATAACTAAAAACTACTCGTCATCGGGGGCGGGGTTGACATGAAATTTATTCCAAATGTGATCGACCAGATCCAAAACAAGGTGCCCATGAATATTAGTATCGCGTAACGCCCACGTGTTTGATTCTTGTTGTCCCTCGTCAACTGGCTCGAGCTCCTCTTCAACCTCATTCGGATCATAAACGCATATCGCACGACCTTCGTCTTCAATTATCATGTTATGAAGTATCAAACACGCGTACATAATGTATCTCAATCTTTGTGGATGGAATGCACGTGCTGGTCGTTCTATTATATGCCACTTCGCCTTGATCACACCATATAATCGTTTGACGTCTTTCCTTGCTGCTTCTTGGCACTTTGCAAACTTTTTCCTTTTTTCATCGGAAGAATTAAGTATTGTCTTCACAATAGACGACCAGCTTGGGTATATGCCGTCACATAAATAATACTCATGCTTATATTTTACACCATTGAGCCAAAAAGAATCATCAGGGCCGGTGCCTTTAATCATGGGGTCAAAAATCTGAGATCTTGTAAGAACATTTAAATCGTTACACGAACCTGCAACGCCAAAAAAAGCATGCCAAATCCATAGATCTTGTGAGCAAGCGGTTTCAAGAATAATTGATGGTTCTCCCACGTCACCCCGAGTAAATTGACCTTTCCATGCGGTGGGGCAATTACGCCATGGCCAATGCGTACAATCAAGACTTCCTAGCATGCCAGGAAAGCCGTGTTTCTCTGCATGGTGCGCGTAGAGCTTTTCGATGTCGCTTTTTCTTGGCGTACGCATATAAACCTTGCTATATAACTTCACGACATCTTCGCAAAACTGGTACAAACATTCTCGACTCATTCTATCAGACATCCTTAAATACTCATCCCATGAATCACTAGCAGTGCCGTATGCTAATTGACGAATTGCAGATGTGCATTTTTGTAGGGTCGTAAAACCCCGTTTCCCTCTACCATCGTATCTTAGTGTAAAAAATTCATCGTAATTAGCTAAATCATCGGCAATTCGTTCGAACAATCTTCTACTTATTCGGAAACGACGCTTAAACTGTTCGTCAGTGTAAACACAGTCTTCATCAAAATAGTCGGCCACCAAACGTTCATGTGCACCTTTAAAAAATATAAGACATGTTAATAATTTTTTTTAAAGATGTTGTAAAAAATATAAAACTTATTAAAAAAATAAAACATTTAAAAAAAATAAAACATACCCTCACGATCTCTATCAAGCGCCGCGCTCCGAGTCAATGGTACCGAAGATGCTTCACTTTCGCTTTCGTCTTCCAACTCGGCTAAAATTTTTGCCGTTTCGATCATCGCACCAACGTAAAAGTTTATCGTGTTTTGTTCATCCTCTTCCGACGAACTCATGGTATAACAAATTGGATTTTTATAAATTTTGTGGATGAAAATATGGTTGTGTGTAAAAAATATGGTTGTGTTTAAAAAATAAGGTGTGAAATGTAGGGTATGGAAGAATATGGAGGAGATTTATATAGGTAAATGGTTTAATTTTTTTTTTTTATAAACGGCTACATTTTAAAGTGGTGGGGCCACTTCCTCCAACGTTCAAAAAATCTGACCAATGGCTGCCTTCGGTACAAACGGGCAAATTGCCCCGGATTCCCCGAGAAAGAATGGGGGGGGGGGGGCGGTGTTCAAAAACGGGGCCGAAGCCACGTCCCTTCCCCGTTGGCACACCAAATAGTCTAACCATACTTGCCAAACTCATTATAGTCTCTCCCTCCTTTGCATCAACGTCACATCAATTACACTATTTCTCTTTACTTACCAAATCATCAAAAATCCTACACGCTTCATACACATTCCACGAGACAATCCATTTTAAAACAAAATTAATTTGATTGGTCAGAACTAGATTTGGGCCTACCTAACCGACCTCTCCATCTCGGTTTCTTAGGTGGATACATAGATCCACATTGCGAAATCATCATCCTGAACCCACTTGCTGATTTGCACAGTGTCATGCTTGCCGATTCGTCGAGTGCTACCAAAGCTCGCCGAACCCATTTTGCCGCATGGAAACCCTCCACCCTAATTGTTTTCAATACAATACTATCATGATGAAGCCGTCATAATTAAAGGATGCCGTGCATATTAGACCTAAGGTTATGTGGTGTGGGTTAGTGAAGCACCATCGTGGGCTGATGTGGAACTTAGATGGCTTCATGGCAATCGACGAAGGATAATGGGGCCAGGGGGTGCCCCGGTCCCCACCGTTTATTGGCATAGTTGTGGGAACTTGGGATTTTCGTAGATAATTTTTTATGAATTGAGTCCGGCCCCCACTGATAGGAAAAAATTTAGGTCTTTTGATTTTCGCCCCCACCACTATTTTTCAAGCTTCACCATTGTTCATGGCCACTAATAACATCACACCTAGCCTTAGTGATGTTCATGGAATATCGCACGAAGGCCACGAGCCCAAGATTGAGAGAGAAAGGAGAAGAATTGTTGGGGTAGGACTGCAACAGTGATTTCCACTAATGAATCACACCCATATTTAGTGGGAAAAAGAGATAATGAAAGAGAATGCTCACATGACGTTAAGTTTGAGCATGTGGATAATGAGTCACAAGAGTAGCCTAAGGCACCATGGGGCACCCTTGGCTTCACCTGATCTGCTTAATAGCCAAATCGGCTACACTGCCTCTTGAGGATCGGCTAGGTGGATTGACATATGGTCGCCAAAGAAAGAAAGAAGAAGAAGAAAGAAAAGGGATTTTGGTGGGGACCATCTCATGGGGTATGTGTGATTGGTGGGTATGGTAAAGTGGTGGGGTCCTTGGTTTCAGGCTACTTTAGGCTAGACGTTTCCGGTATTTAGGCTACTTGATGGGTAAAATAATGTGACAGTATGTGATTGGTGCACTTTACGCTACTTTAGGCTTGTGCCCCTTCCTCCCTAATAAGTAGTCCACATCTTCTTTACCTTTCCAAATTCCAAGATACATGTGTTTGACACGTGAACTTTAGGCTCTAGCATGGGTCCTCACTAAGACTATGTGTTGTGGCCTGCGAGTGAGCTGCCGCGAGCCACCAACATAGCCACGTGGATCGCGTGTTCCGTAACACCCTTAGGTGACTGTGGCCGCTAGCGAGGAGAAGTTTAAAAAACTAGCCGTTGGCTAGCAGCCAACGGTCAAGTTTAAAAAATTCTTTATATATATATATATATATTATATCAACCAAGGCATTTTGTCATCTTTACCAAACATTATCAACCAAAGCATTTTATCATCTTTACCAAACCGATCCAAAATGGCAAACGAAAACCCAAATCCAAATCCAAACCCAATCCCACCGCAAAGTTGGAGCGTGAAAGAAAAACTCGCGTTGGTCAACAGTTATATTAACACATTTCAAGAAGGAGGACATGAGCGAACGAAAACCTTTTGGAGTACGGTTGTGACTAGATTCCATCAACAAATGGGTGACAACTTTCTTTCAAGGGACGCGATATATGGAAAATTTGTAACTTTACGGACGAAGTGCACAATATTTGAGGGGTTCTTCGTAAGTCCGTTGAACAACAATGTGGGTTTAAACGAAGACGAGGCGATTGAGGAGGCCCGTAACCACTACCGTGTCATACACAATGATAACTACCCGAGCGTTGCGGTTTGGAGAGCTATGAGACCACGCTTTCAACAATAGTCGCGTTTCTAAAATTTATTTATGGGTTATAATATTTATATGATGTTTTGGTGTGATGTTATTCTAATATTTATGTAATGTTTATTTTAATATTTATGCGATGTCTTATAAAAACAAAAAATAAAAAAGATAAAAAAATAATAAAACAAAAAAACATGATAAAACTGTCGCTCAAGGTGAGCCACAATAAGATCAAGTGAGCAGGAATGATACTTTAGCCAGTGCCACGTCAGTGCATAGTTGTGTTTTTTATAGGATAAAGTCTTGGCTAGAGGTGAGTCACAACGCATAGTCTAATATCTTTTTACCTTTTATCTACGACACTGTAATAAGGGTTACTTACCTAAATCCCAACAACACGAGATATCTTGGAAGATCGATGTACCATCAAACGACGTCATCCAGTACACAGAACAAAAATCCCATTCATCATGTTTAGTGGCATGCTTTGAATTGTGTACTAGACACTCTTGGAAGGTCCATGTACAAAGTGGAGTATACGGAGATTAAAGGCAATGACAAGTCCCATAAGAGCAAGGGTGGAAGCTTTGCCACTAAACTATGAAAAGGTTGAGCACTTGCATTGTGAAGTCGTTATATGAACAACCATCTCGTACAAATATTAGTACAACTTGTCATTATGTGAATTTCTACGACAAAGAATCATAATACATTAGTCTAATCGTCATAGCCACCACACCTTGAGGAAATTCTTTAAAAACACATGCTATATCTTTATATCTTATGATGATTGCTTACAACTATAATACACAAATCACACTCCCAAATTCGATCTCATAACTGTCTACGCTTTCATTGACCAATGATGGTGTAAAGCATGACAAAATCAGTGGGTGAATTAACATTTACATAGTGCTCACTTATACACCCTCATCAAACAAAAACATGACCAAGTATATTGTTAATTCATTAATGCAAAAACTAGTTGTGTATTTGTGTGTAAATATATTAAAATAGTACACATTATGTCCGGTTAGTTATGATACTCGTCAAGGTCCCACACGCAACATAAATACACTACAAGAATTATAATTATCTAAGATTGTCGAGTCTCATGCTTCGGTTATACCTTCAGCTCGTGTTGATCGGTTGACTGACCCATATAAATCAAGTCCAAATAAGGAAATCTAGTAGTCAATGAGTTATTTTCTAACTTCGATTTATCTAGTAGAAGATACCATTGCGGAATTCAACGTATATAGACACTCAAATCATATGATATACACTAGCTATTTGGTTGAGAAGCAAAACTTATCGAATTTTTTTTAGGGGCATCCATTCTCTAGTTTCATTTTGGTATCTTGGGCTGCATAGTGTTGCAATTCCACCTTGATTTACTGTTAACACTCGTCACCACCACCGGTGACCACCGAACCACCACATATCCCTTACCACAGTCGACTACCAACACCTACACCCACCATCATCCACCGCTATCAGACCACCACGACTATCGACCGGAAACCAGACCCAACCTCATGACCAGATCTCCGTCACCAACACACTTGTGACCACCGTCGTCACAATCTGGACACTTGTTGACCGGGTCAACAACTTGTGACCCAGGTTCCACAGCCTCCGTATGCTACCCGAGACCACCATCCGCACCTACAACTACCACCATAACCTTTCACCTTTGACAATTGAACCTAACCCAAGTCATGTTTCTAAGCTCAACCTTTGCCGTTGTCCTCATAACCACAATAGCCATCACCATCGATACTCACCTTAATAACTTCCACCAGAATACAACGCGGCGAGGGTTATTTTTTATAAGACTAAATATCGTAAAACTCGTAATAACAAATAGAATACCCACTCAAAATCAGCTTTTTATTATACTACCATTATTAAGTAGTAGGAATCCACGTATTGTGGCGGAGTCGACAATACAAGGCGGAAACATAATTCAAACCTTAAAACGATTAAAAGAATCAATATGTAAGGTGTATGTTTGTGTCTGAGTAAGCACTTTTGCTTCGTAATGGGGTAATTTTTTAAAGTCTACAAAGAGACATGACAGCATGCTACATTCTATATACCATATGCAATTTGACCTACATGCCGGTAAAAAAAAATATGGAAGTAACGGTTTGACTCAATAGCAACTACTACCTTCTTCCCATTTTAGATGTCATGGGCCCACAAACACACAGATTAATAAATCTTTGATTGTGTATTCTCTGAGTTGTAAAACGACAATAATATCCTCAAGTTATTATTTCAAATCTTTCATTGTCTTTTGTCTTTTGTCTTTTATGGGCAAAACTAGAAATTGCTTAGAAATGGACATTTAAAATGAGACAGAGAGAGTATTATTATACTAATAGTGCTACTCAATACGTTGAAAGTGCCAAATCTAGAGAGATTGCCGAGGAGAAGAAAGTTTTATAAGATCCACATTAAGATGAGGTTGGAACCACTCATATGTAATAAACCTGCAAAGAAGAATACCCATAACTTTTTCCACATGATAAAAGCAATGCAATAAAACTTCTAATCAAGTGCACCATAAATTTCTATCAATGGCATCGAAAAGTGAAATTGGAAGTTAGGTTAGTTGAAAATATTCCACATAAGACTCCCAACCTACGAGCTTTATAGACGTGCACAGATTGGTTTTTTTTCTAGGAACCGAACCCGTTCCAAACCGGTTCGTGTTTGGTGTCGATTCGTGTTTGAGCCGGTTTTGGTTCGGTTCAGCCTCGGTTTTGCCGGTTTGAAAGACCGGTTTCGGTTCGGTTTGGGTTCGTGAACCAATTCATATACACATTTTTTTATGAAAAGGCATCACAATTGTTTATTTACGTAAAGTTCAACTTTTATTGATTCATAAAGTCTTTTTAAGGTGTATAGGTATATATTTGTATATGTAGAAACCTTTTTATATAATTTTGTTATATATAAATTTTTTATATAAAATTGCAATTTTTTTAATAAAATGTAGTAATCACTTAATTTTGTTTGATACCATTCTCAAATACTTTATAATATAATATAGATTATAGATATAGATTAATGGTAATTGAATCTATAACTTATAATAAAAGAATTGAACTTTGATGATGTGGCATTCAATGGAGGCCTCAACCCCTCCTTGAATGTGCCACGTGGCATCATATAGGATTTTTTAATTTTTGAGTTTTTTTTAATAAATATATATATATATATACATATCATAATTATTTTAGGAAAAGATAAGAATTTAAAAACAAACTTAAATTTTCTCTCTAATGTTTCCTCCCATAACTTTTAAACGTTAATATCTTTTATATACGAGATTTTTTAAAGAAAAAAATTACACCAAATTAACGAGCGTTTTATTATCTTTCCAACGAGTACCATAGTGCTATATAAAAAACGGAGAAAAAAAACATCTATTTTTGTAGGGTTTTGTTTTCAAATATATTTTACTCTACTAATAAATCACAAACGATAAACATAACTTTATAGGCAGAGATTCTTTTTTTTTATATTTGAATATGATAACTTATGACAGAAATTTGTTTAAAATAAATAATAATAATAATAATTTTATTATTATTATTATTCATTAATCATGTATTGGCAAATCATTAATTATGTTGTCATATTAGATATTTTATTATGTTATATTAGATAATTCAACCCCGGGACACTCCCGGGATAAAAGCTAGTGTTATGATAAAAGAATGTGTACAAGTAGGTTTTGCATGAAGGGTATAAAAGGAAAAAATAACATGACATTTGGGCTTTAAGCATGAGACTTTTCCTATGACATCTTAAAATTCATGTAAAATGACATTTTTGCTTATTAATTAATAACCATTTCATATTTTATTTATCCAACGTCATGTAATATAATAGTCTAATCATGTGATATGATGTTTTCAAGCCTTTATGAGTAACAGTATGACTAATAATGGGGAATTAGTAATTGTCCTTGAAAACTGAGTATTGAGCTCCCAATTCCCTAAATAGTCATGCAGCAGATTGTGTCTATGTGCTTCGTTGAGTTTGGGATTTTCACTAATACATGATGCCATGGATAATGAAAGAAATCTATATTATGTATGCTAACAAAAACAAGGTTTGACATGTCCCTAAGTTAGGTACAAAAACTAGGGAGCAAACAGGTCAAGCGGATGCAAGCTCAAGGCGTACGGAAGCAAAACGGATATGAGGTAAGTTTTACTTACACCATTAGACTATAATATAGCTTAATTGTTGTATACATTAGTCTCAAATCTCGAGTATTTGATAAAGGTAAACCTCAAGGGGTGAAATCCGTTAAGTTGGGTCGCTTTATGTGCACTCATAACAAAACGTGGTTTATGACTTAATCGAGACAATGAGTTGTGACCGAATGGTGAAATTCATCAAACGGGTCAATTAATAATGATATGTGAGAAATGATGTTTTAATCCAAATAAAATCATTTGAATGAAGACGTTAAGTATGTTGTAAATGGATCTAGTTTGTGTCACTTGAACCATATATATATATATATATATATATATTCTATATATATATATATTATAGATATAAATTAATGGTAATTGAAGGTTATGATAAAAAAATGTGTACAAGTAGGTTTTGCATGAAGGGTATAAAAGGAAAAATTACATGACATTTGGGCTTTAAGCATGAGACTTTTCCTATGACATCTTAAAATTCATGTAAAATAACATTTTCGCTTATTAATTAATAACCATTTCATATTTTATTGATCCAACGTCATGTAATATAATGGTCTAATCCTGTGATATGATGTTTTCAAGCCTTTATGCGTAACATTATGACTAACAATGGGAAATTAGTAATTTTCCTTGAAAACTGAGTATTGAGCTCCCAGTTCCCTAAATAGTCATGCACCAGATTGTGTCTATGTGCTTCGTTGAGTTTGGGATTTTCACTAATACATGATGCCATGGATAATGAAAGAAATCTATATTATGTATGCAAACAAAAACAAGGTTTGACATGTCCCTAAGTTAGGTACAAAAACTAGGGAGCAAACGGGTCAAACGGATGCAAGCTCAAGGCGTACGGAAGCAAAACAGATATGAGGTAAGTTTACTTACACCATTAGAGTATAATATAGCTTAATTGTTGTATACATTAGTCTCAAATCCTGAGTATTTGATAAAAGTAAACCTTAAGGGGTGGAATTCGTTAAGTGGGGTCGCTTTATGTGCACTCATAACAAAACGTGGTTTATGACATTAATCTAGACAATGAGTTATGACCGAATGGTGAAACTCATCAAACGGGTCAATTAATAATGATATGTGAGAAATGATGTTTTAATCCAAATAAAATCATTTGAAGGAAGTCGTTAAGTATGTTGTTAAATGGATCTAGTTTGTGTCACTTGAACCATAGATAAAAGATTGGATAACATAGTATCATGAACTATGGATCTAAACGGGTCAAATGGTGAAGCCCTCATCATTTGAGTCCAACACTTGATGCTTGTATTCCTAGCATTAAGATTCATGAGGTTAAACAGATCAAATGGTGAAGTATTACCATTTGAGTTCTGAGAAATTAATGTTTGTCAATCTAGAAAGCATGCAATTAAATGCATTTGAGAATGGGGACTTGATGCCAATAATCATGGAGGATGGGCACAAGGTATGGATATGGGCCAAAGTCACCCGGTAAGTCCGTAGCTAGATAAACGCCTTTGGGCGAAGTAAAACATGATTACTAAAACTACTAACATGAAGTATGGATGCCAATCAAGTAAGTTAATTCCATAACTATGTGTAATGAGCGTTAGTACGCTTAGAATTGACCAATTAAGTGAAATCTTGAGAAATGATGTAAATCTAAGTCCGACTTAGAGGTTTTTAAACAACTCATTGAGTCAAAAACAATGTATTTGAATCAAGAAGTATCACCATGGATGGCTAAATTGTAAGATTTGGCGAATTTAAAGATTTATTAAAGGTTAAATCTAAGAAACTGAATCATAATTAAACAAATCGGAAAACGCTTAAGTTGATCAAGTGTCTAGTGACTTGACAAGATAAACTGTGTGCATTTTGTGTCGTCAAATGGTGCCTTGTTAGTTCAAGGCCTTAACGGGTCGATTTGGGTAAAAATCGCCATAAACACTCAAAACTAAGAGTCGGGTCATGGTGACATAACCCGGGCAAAGATTTTAGTCAAACAAATGTTAATTTAGTTGGAAAGTCAATTTTTATGCTTTGGGAATCGTCTAATATGTTTGCGACATGATTCCTAAGCTTTAGAAACATCAAATAAGGTTCAGAAGCAGTGAACGATCGTTGACCTTGGGCGAACGGTCGTTCAGACCCACTGATCAGCTCGATTATGAGTTTTAGCCAAGTGAACGGTCGTTCGGATGGGCGAACGGTCGTAGTTGTTCTGGTGGCCTAGTGAACGAACGTTCACCCAGACGAACGGTCGTCCAGACTTTCTAAACTCATTTTGGGTAAGGATTTTATTTGGCCGTTTAGCCTGGTTCGTTTCGTATCAATGCGTGACGGTTTTCCTTTATAGTAAATGCATTTTGGAACCCCACTACGCATTATTTGTGTAATGGTGCTAGGTCCGCATTCATGGAAGTCCCGAGTCAAGGATCAAGACGCGAAAAGAGCCGAACACACCCGAACACTCATCAAGCTTCCGCAATAGAATTCTAAAGACTCCCGTTAAATTGCAAAAACTTAGTATATTTCTTAATAGTTAAAATGTGAAATCTGTGGGAATCAAAAATGTATTGAACACTAGTTTGAGTTTTTCATAAATATCAAATTTTTAATCAGAAGTGGTTTTAAGTAACGTCAAAACTCGTAAGTTTAAGCATTAATCGCATGTTTACGGTTTAGGGTTTTACAATAAACTAGTTATAGATAAACAAGATCTAAATTTTTTAAAATCACGTTCATTTAAATTTATTATAATAAATCCATAAATTACATCTGGATAGTGGGTAAGAAAGCAATAAGCTGCGCCGCTACCCCCTTTTGAATCGTAAAGCCTACTGAACACAAACCCTTGATTCCTAGGACTCTGCGAGTTATTGTGGACCACCTTTTGCACTCACTCCAAGAAGCAAACCGCCTAAGGGGTCAGGGATCCAAATTTGTCAAAGGCAAACAGAAGGAACACGTGCTGATTCTCTAAACATGTTGCCTCATGCTTAACTACTTTTTTAGCTTTCGCCTTTAAAATCGCCTGCCCTGAAACAAAGCCACTGTCTTGCAAGCCAGCCAATAAGGACCCTCCAGTGAGGTCGGCACACGCATGCTTGCCCCCTACCCAGCCAAACACAAGGACGTCTTCAAGAGGCAGGGTAGATCTACCCTCACGCGGGTCAGTCAGAAAATTAACCGGGGCTTCTTTCTTGGAAGAGATCCCAACCCATCTAAGCACGTCCCATAAAACATCTCTAACCCAGTCATGCCGATACTTGAACTCCGACAACTCCTTACAGTGAAGGGCATGTTCGCCAAACCTCTCTAAACAGGCTTTTTTTGCAAATTAGGCATGGTTTATCTAGAGGGAACATAAATATCATAAGGCGGTATTTGAGGATGGCCCTATATTCAACCGTTGACATCCGCTGCCCAAGTCCTTCAATAGGCCCCTCAAGACATGCAAGAACTGCCTTTTGACGCGGAGTCACCCAGAACATGTTCCGGAAGAGTTGTTCCAATATTATCAAGTGCAAGGGTGTAATCAGGATCCACCCCAACCACACCAGCACTTCGCAAGATATGATCTTGCAATTTCCTCGACTGGGCCCTGGACGCAACAAAGGCGTATGCTGAGACGTCCTTCGCCGAGGAAAACCCCAAACCCCCATATCACATAGGAAATGATGCTAACCTCCACTGGAGATCCCTAAAATGTGCCCCTCCACAAACAATGTTTTCAATCGCCATCCTGCAAGCTTGCATCAAAGATTGACACAGCCTCTTTGACATGCTCAGGCTGACAATTCCAGAGTCCGAATACTAATTTTGCAACCCCCATGCACGAACACAACAAGAGAAGTTCATTTTGGGTTTCCCGCAGGTCCGGCAGGCGTTATATAAGTTCAACCGGCCGCAAAGCTCTTTCAGTTGCCAAAGAACGTATAGACACTGCATCCCGGCTAACTGCTCCTCCATGAAGTTTAACCCCTCCATCAGGCCTGCTAATCTCGCTAGGGAATAACCCGGCTTTAAAACAAAAAATGGTGAAGATCTAGCTTATAACTATTGTTAAATTAGGAGATTTATGTTATGTCATTAAAAAGTAACCAACGAATATTACAGGGTTAATAATTTCAGTTGCGCTTAACAAATCCATAAGATGATATCATCTATTCGATTTTATCGAAATTATTATCTTTAGTTTACGTTATCAAAATATGATAATGAAATTCTTAATTTCAAAACATGAAAACTTTTTTTTTTTAAGTACCCATAACTTTTTTGTATAATTTTGTTAGTATATTAGTTTTATAGTCAAATGGGGACCACAATTGTAAAACTAAAAGTAGGACCCACACAAAATAATTTCATGCTTCTCGAGGTTGTACTATTTCTTTGACGTCCACCCATTCCCTATTGGAAGTAATTATAATATAAGCTAGATATTATCCTCTTCGACAAACCGGTTCAACATATACGATGGTCAACAATTAACCGGTTCAATACAGACGCGACGATTCAACACACCGGTTCAATACAATTCGTATCATTTCATTTATGTATATATAGACTATGTATGTTATACTTTAGCGGTTATCAAGTATCATAACCAAAAACACAAATACTTTGTAATCTTTCAATCTTTCAATACAATCATTATTATTCTTTATCAGTTTGTATTATCAATTTGCGATTATCCTTCGTAAATCGGCCAACAAACTGGTATCAGAGCCAAGAAATTCAAGAATCAATTGAAGATAATCACGAATTAGACTCAATCAGATTCGAACAAAAACAGAGCATCATAAGAACAACATCTGGATATTCTGTCTAAGAACAAACCAAGAACACAAAGGTCTCACATATCAATCAACGAAGAATTACACATCCAATCACCGAAGGAAATAAGATAAATCATCCAAAAGCCATTAACAATCCGGTTATCCCATTTCACATCAAAACAGAGGATTCTTCAAGTTGATCATCAAGGAATATATACAGAATCTAAAACAACAAGGGGATTCACACAAATCATACCAACAGGAGTTTTTTCGACGAATCTAGAAGAAATTCGCCTGTAACAGTAAAAAAATTCCTAAACTCAATTCTGTTTTGATTAGTCTACTATTCTCCTTCGTAGAATAAGGCACATATCACACTGATCATTCAACAGTGCCTGGTTACAATAGAATTCCGTAAGGATAGATTGGAAAGTATATTTAGGATTTATCCAGATTGTTATTTTTTCGCATCATTAGGAAGGGAGACAGAAGAAAAAGATTAGTTTATTATTATCTTTTAAGGTTGTTGACTTTTTAAAAGTCAAAATTCCCGAAAAAAAATATAACAAAACAACGTAGTACAAAAGAATTAAAAGTCTCTACAGACTATTCTCTTGACTTCGGGATCAGAAACAAATTCTCAATACATACCAATAAGATAATAAAGAAAGGAAATCATGACAACACAAGGAGGGGTACAAACCCAAATTCCAAAACTCTTGGGGCAAAATTACTACCATTGGCACATTCAAATGAGAGTACTACTAGAATCCCAAGATCTATGGAATGTAGTAGAGGATGGAGTTAGGGAATTGGCAAATGATGCAAGTGATGCCTTGCGAAAGGAACACAAAGAACAAAATAAAAAGGATAAAAAGGCACTTCACTATCTATTTCAAGCATCAAATGAAACAATATTTGAAAGAATTGCCAATGCAAAAACATCTAAGGAAGCATGGGAAATATTATACAAATCATACCATGGAGAACGCCGTGTAAAGACAGTAAAATTACAAACCCTCAGATGCGAATTTGACATCCTAAGAATGTCAGAAACAGAAACAATAGAAGGATATTTTGACAGGGTTACCACAATAGTTAACCAATTAAGAATGAATGAAGAAGAATTAAGTGATAAACGAGTAGTTGAGAAGATATTGCGTAGTATGACCAGAAAGTACGAGTCTGTTGTAGTAGCTGTAGAAGAGTCCAAAGACTTAGAAGAATTATCAATTGAAGAACTTATGGGTATACTACAATCCCATGAACTAAGACTTAAGCAATATGACACACATGTCATTGATCAAGCTTTCCAAGTACAAAGTGGGACTCAAGTTAGAAATAAAGGAGGTAGATCAGGGCGATACGGACCCATCATATGTTACAATTGTCAAGGTTTAGGTCATATAGCAAGAAATTGTCCAAATAAGGAGGAAAGTGAAAAGGAGGAATCCGCTATGGTATGTAAAGAAGAAAATAAGACAGAACAAGACAGCATGTTTATGATATTTAACATGGAAGAAGATAAGGATACAAACTGTTGGTATCTAGATAGTGGATGTAGCAATCATATGACAGAAAATAGGAATATATTCATCACATTCAATGATCAGGATAGACGAGAAGTTAGAACAGGTGATGATAAGAGACTACAAGTATTAGGCAGTGGGGAAGTATGTATAAGAATAAATGATAAAGTGAATAAGATACCAAATGTCTTTTATGTAGAAGGACTAAGACATAACCTTCTAAGTATAGGTCAATTATTACAACGGGGTTACAGTGCACTATTCGGAGAAAAAATGTGTACCATAAAAAATCAAGAGGGAAAAGTAATCACAATAAGCCACATGACCCAAAACAAGATGTTTCCATTATATCCAAATCGAGACCTACCTAAAATCCTTTACACCTCCACAAAGACTAGTCCCGATTTATGGCATCAAAGATATGGACACATCAACTATGAAACGTTGATCGAAATGGAACACAAACAAGCAGTAAAAGGCTTACCAAAATTACACAAGTCAGAAAATGTATGCGAGGGATGTGCACTAGGAAAGCATGCACGAAAACCATTCAGTAAACAAGCAAAATGGAGAGCAGAAAGACCCCTACAACTCGTTCACTCAGACATATGTGGACCTATGAGAACCAAGACCATTGGAGGATGTAGATACTTCATCACCTTCATAGATGACTTTACAAGAAAAACCTGGATATATTTCCTTAAAGAAAAATCACAAGCATTACACTTCTTCAAAATATTTAAAGCCTTAGTAGAAAATCAATCAGACAAAAGGATCAAATATTTTAGGACTGACAGAGGTGGTGAATATTGTGGAAATGCCTTCCAAGAATACTTGCAAGAACATGAAATACATCATCAACTAACCACAAGCTACACACCACAACAAAATGGAGTGGCCGAACGTAAAAATAGAACCATAATGGAACTAAGCAGAAGTATGTTAAAAACAAAGAAGCTCCCGAATGAATACTGGGGAGAAGCTGTAAGCTGTACAACATATCTATTGAATCGAACCACCTCCAAGAGTGTTAGTGATAGAACCCCTGAAGAAGCATGGACTGGAATAAAACCAGATGTGTCAAATCTAAGAATTTTTGGGTGTATAGCCTATGCACACATTCCAGAACAAAAACGAAGTAAGCTTGATGATAAAACCGAAAAGACAATCTTTGTTGGATATAGCGAAAATAGCAAAGCATACAAATTATACAATCCTATTACAAAGAAAATCATAGTCAGCAGAGATGTCATATTCGATGAAAACAAAGTCTGGGAAGATAGTGAAGATGAAGATACTGTTATCTTGGAAGAAAATGAAAACACAGAAGTCGAAGAAAACAATACACATAATGTAACACCCAGAAACGAAGAACATTCACCTATACATAATTTTGGGGGAAGTGAGAGAGAAGATGAACTGGAAGTACAAATTGAAGATGAAAATCTGGATGCCACAACATCCAGTCAAAGTCCACCTCTGAAGATACGATCATTAGCTGATATCAACAATAGAACTCAACCATTGAGTAGTCCAGAAGTACGAAATCTATACCAAAGACATCAAGAGGCCGCAAACTACGCATTTTATACTGACTCAGATCCAATCGACTATGAAGAAGCTAGCAAACATGGAAAATGGAAGGATGCAATGAAAAAGGAAATAGAGTCTATAAAGAAAAATGAAACCTGGGAATTGGTCGACTTACCGAAGGATCAGAAACCTATAGGAGTAAAGTGGATATACAAAACCAAATATGACGAACATGGAAATATAGATAAACACAAAGCTCGTCTAGTAGTAAAGGGTTACAGGCAAAAATATGGGATAGATTATCAGGAAGTTTTCGCACCAGTAATTCGTTTCGAAACTGTAAGACTAGTACTTGCCTTAGCAGCTCAATACAAATGGTATCTACATCAAATGGATGTGAAAACAGCCTTTCTGAATGGAGAATTAAAAGAGAAAGTTTTTATAGAACAACCCCTGGGATTTGTAGAAAAGGGGAACGAAAACAAAGTGTGTCTTCTTAAAAAGGCACTATACGGTCTGAAACAAGCTCCGCGAGCATGGTATAGTCGAATCAGTCAATATTTCGAGCAACACAATTTCAAGAGATGCACATTTGAACATACTTTATTCTTAAAGAAAACAAAAACCTCCAGATTAGTAGTTTGCCTATATGTAGATGACTTAATTATAGCTAGTGATTGCATGGAGGAAATTACATCATTTAAAGAATCCATGCAAAGGGAATTCGAAATGACAGATATGGGAAGGCTACATTACTTCTTAGGAATGGAAGTTACCTACGATCAGGAATCTATAAGAATTTCTCAAACTAAATATGCCAAAAGTATACTCGAAAGATTCAGAATGGCAGATAGCATCAAAGCATCAACTCCAATGGAATATGGACTAAAGCTGATCAAGAATAGCAATGAAGAAAATGTGGATCCAAGCATATATCGAAGTCTAGTCGGAAGCCTTATGTATTTAACCAACACCCGACCTGACATTATGTTTGCAGTTAGTAAGATAAGCAGGTTTATGGATCAACCAAAGAAATCTCATTGGGAAGCAGGAAAACACATATTAAGATATATAAAGGGCACATCAGAATATGGAATAGTATACACGCGAAACACATTTGAGTTAAAAGGCTATAGTGACAGTGATTATGCAGGAGATATGGATGATAGCAAAAGTACATCAGGATACATATTCAACGTTGGGTCAGGTGCAATTTCATGGCAGTCAAAGAAACAAAAGGTAGTAGCATTATCATCAACAGAAGCAGAGTATATAGCTCTATCACTCACTGGATGTCAAGCTCTATGGTTAAAAGGTATATTAAAGGAATTGGAGTTTGACACAAATAAGAAAATAAACCTGTATTGCGACAACAAGTCTACCATAAACCTCACAAAAGATCCGGTCTATCATGGAAAAAGCAAACACATTAGGATCAAATATCACTTCATAAGAGATATAATTAAAACTGAAGATGTGGAGATCAAATACTGCAACACCAAAGATCAAGTAGCAGATATCTTCACCAAAGCATTACAACCAAAAGACTTCACAAGACTACGCACTATGTTGAACATATTACCAATCTAGCTTAAGGGAGGGTATTGGAAGTAATTATAATATAAGCTAGATATTATCCTCTTCGACAAACCGGTTCAACATATACGATGGTCAACAATTAACCGGTTCAATACAGACGCGACGATTCAACACACCGGTTCAATACAATTCGTATCATTTCATTTATGTATATATAGACTATGTATGTTATACTTTAGCGGTTATCAAGTATCATAACCAAAAACACAAATACTTTGTAATCTTTCAATCTTTCAATACAATCATTATTATTCTTTATCAGTTTGTATTATCAATTTGCGATTATCCTTCGTAAATCGGCCAACATTCCCAATCCCTTCCAATTTCACAGACAGTCCGACACACTCCCTTTTTTTGCATCCTTCATTTTTCTATTTCCCTATAAACTACCAAAAAATATACTTTGTTTTATAAAATAAACTGTAACATGAAATGTTACATGGCCTACAATGATTTTATTTGGTAATTTACACTCTAATCAGCTTTTAGATAATATTGTTTTATTTAGAATTCAGATAAGACTCAATAAATAAAAATGTGATTTTTTTAGTAGTGCATGTATGTGATACAAAACTACATGTTCATGTATATAAGGGGGAGGATGCAAAAAAGATTGACCTGAAACATGATACGAGCACAATTATTAAACGAAAATGAGCTGATTTTGAATAACTTATGAGCGGCATGGCATGGTCGCATGGTTAGATCGCCTGGCTCCTTTACACGTCAATCAATGATGCTAGCTTGATAGTTTGAGAGAGGATGGACGGGACAGTAACATAGTGTACCCTAACACCCACCAATCATGCAAAACACTTTATTTTTACCCTCAAATACCTTCTCACCACAAAATCATTGGTAGCGCTACCCTCAAATAACCTCACACCATCTCTCCCTCTTTCTCTCACACAAAAAGTATGGGTACCTACCAGCCTACCCGCAAGGGGGTGGCAACGGTGTTACCGCGTGAGTTTGGAACCCTAGACCCTCTACCCGCAAGCACCCTGCCCCCCTTAAACATATTTATGTGTATTTGAACATAAGTTTGTATTACAAAACCTTCATTAGCTGTATAATGCATTAATCAATATGGAATATAAAAGTCATTTGAACACATCTAGAGAAAGAAAAAAAGTATATGACAAAGGAATCATGATGTCTGACATAGTTATTGGAAAAGAACAGAAACTATCTTTCATGTGCTGAGGGACTGAGGGTTTATATCTTTGTCAAAATAGGTTGATATGCACGTATAATAAAGCAATTATTTCATTTTTTTTCTACCAAGTTCTTTCTAGTTTTGAACGAAAATGGATTTTTTAACCATGCCTTGTGCTACAAACGTTGAGTCACGTTGTCAATGTCAACCGCTAAATTATAAAGGTTATAACTACGTAGAAACATTATAATTATAATAATATAGTTACAAAATGGTCATGAATAGTAACTAACTAGGGTTTGGTTATACCTAAATAAACTACGGTCAGCTTCTTTTGTCTTCTTTATATAGTAATTAACTAGGGTTTGGTTATACTTAACTAAACTACGGTCAGCTTCTTTTGTCTTTTTTACCATCCAAAGTTGACTGCTACGTTGACCAACGTTTAACATTTCTTCACCGACTCAACTTATTGGTATAATTTGCACTATTTTTAAGAATCAAATAAATTAAAGAATCATATACGTGGAGCCATTTCATGATATATATATATATATACACACCTATACACTCCTAAAAACATACTTATTATTGACACTACTCCACGTGTGAATCTCCATGCAAACCCCAAAGTCACCATACATATTAGAATATAAATAAATATAAGGTACACCTTATGTTTCTTCTAATAACATATCCAACTACCACCACCACATCCAATCAACACAACAACCTACAATGGCAAAACTAACACTTGTCTTGCTCACCTTTGCCTCCCTTGTAGCCTTCGCTACATCACACAAAACCATCATCACCACCACCATCGATGATGGGGAGTCGGTCTCAGAATAAAGGCGGTGTAGCCAACGGTTACAAGGACAAAGGTTGTCTTTTAAGGTAACATTTTGCAAACTTTCAAAGTGGATTAGCTTTCTTCATAAACAAATCCGATTACCACCATCCCCACCGCAACGCGCGGGAAACCACCTAGTTATGTAACAATAGACAAACATGTCTAACCATCAACAACATATTTAACGTAATGTTGTACTTGAAAAAAGGTTACAATGATGGAATTATGATCTGTAATAAGATGTTTCTAAAGATAAACAAGAAACATCATGTCACTTAACAAAAATACAATTTCACCGAAACAATTGATTATTAGATAGTATATCAGATTAGGGTTTTGGTAGGGTTTCGCACAATCTCTATATAGGTTCCAATACCAACATTATCTTTAGGTAATCAAGAAGGTAGAGCGATATGTCTGAACTAAAAAAAAAAATCATTGATTGACATTATCTTCGTGGTAGAATCATGAGGTGTAACACCATGTTACAATAAGGAGAAATTTTGACATGACCAACGATGAATGAATAGCCGAACATAACTAGTGCTAAACTTTATGTTCTTTTAATTAAGATTATATGGTCAGAGTTTTGTAATACCACTAGTGTGGAGCTCGCGCGTTGCGGCGGAGTAAATAATACGCAACTGAAAGACAAAATGATTAAGACAATCAGGTGGTCAATGAAGTGAGGATGTCATGGGAGGTCGTCGTACAACCTACATGTCATTTATATTTATGTACACAGCCTCGTAAATAGCTTTTATTCAAAGATATTATTGATATATAAGGATATTGTTATCATATTCAAATTTCATGATAATATTTATTTAAATCTAGCTTGGATAGGCAATAGGGGGAACTTTGTTATCATAATCAAATTATACAACTTATGTTCATATGATAAAAGAACTAAGATTTACATGGTAATAAACATATTGCAATTGCCACTAAAATTTTCTCTCTACAATAGACATTTGACAACCAAGTCCTAAGGCTTGGTCTTAGCAAATCAAGTAGTTGAAAATTATCAGCACTCCACCTTTCCATGACATTTACAAGTAAAGACAAACGTTAGAAATTTTATCTCGCTTTAACATCAAACAAAATTACTTCTTTTAGACCCAAATGAAATCAGACGCAACTCTATTTTTTTGCATCTAAAAAGTAATCGTGGTTGTCGATGAGACTTTGTGGTGGCACACAACGAGATTTGATAGTCAGGAAGTTTAGTACTACTTTGGTTTGTCCATAGGTAGCTACTGATGTTTTTATGATTTGATAATCCATGTGAGGTGGCTGTGGAAACACCATAGGACAGCGGATGATGAAACTGAGAGGGAATCAAACAACGATCTATAATTGGTTTTTCCTCCCCTTGCTTGATATCACAATTTATAGGTGCGAAAAAAACTGACTATTTAAGGCTACTTATGTACTGGTACATGAAAGGTTGTATTATTTATTTATTTGGGCTTTTGGTTTTATGAAGTGAAGAGTTTTAATCACACTAGTGGGGTGCCCGCGCGTTGCAGCGGGGTGACATATATTAGACCACATAATGTCGGAAATCTACGCGATGCAACGGTGACAATAATGTAGTACCCGATTCTCGTTTTGTGCTAGTTTACAACCCTCTCATGGTATATTGTATTAATATACTTTGATACTGACAAACCCATTATCAAACGCATTTACATGAAATAGTATATACATGAGACTAAACTTTTTTCCTTTGAGTGGTTCTACACGAAACCAATCCATTTAAAACAACAAAGAGAACCCGATCCACTAAATCATTAACAACATTTTAAGCTAGTTGCACCAACTCACAATAATAATACCCTTTTTTTATGTGGTTAAATGAAGAGACACTTTTGGCACATTTTGTGTGTATAAATCTTTAACTTCCTAAAGAAAGGCTATAGGTATTAGATATACAATTTGGATGAATTTCAACCCATTTAAGAATTTTAATCCTTTTTAGCTTAGTAAATATTTTTGTACGTACAAAGTGACCATTTAAGGATAAACCATAACTTAAATCTAATTACTCAAATGTATATGGTTAAAAAAACAATTCTTTTTTCTTAGTTTAAATCGTCATTATTTAATCAAACAATGTCCAAAAAAAAAAACAAGGATATGTGAATTTTCATACTACCTAAATGAAGTATACATCTCCATTGACAATGAAATATGCAGGTCTGTGTCTATCAGAAGGAAGGCTTCTTGCCTGATCTTCATAAAATAATTATGATATTTTTGTAATCTATTAAAATAGGCCAGCATGCATACCAATTATGTATACTGATATAAACCGAAACCATAGGTATGAATGATATTTTTTTGTCAGTAAAGATTAAATAATATACAGAAGCCTTTTAGTTTTTATGTTTAGTACCTGATGGCATATCTCAGCCCAGAATAGTACAAGCAGTGTGTACGTTGAGAAAAATAGAAGACCAGGAAGATCCAAAAGTATCATATCTAATACCTACGGATGATAATTCTAGTTCTTGTTTAATTTCATGGGTCATATTAACATTAAAGAAAAATCAACGAAGAGGAAACATGGTAACTTACCTTTGGCTTGTAGTGAAAAACACTCCAGTCTAATCCAAACTCAGCAGCCCTTACTGTGGATAAGAAGACTAACTATGAGAACATTTATTTCTCGAATCTTGACATTTGATTGAAATTTGATGAGAAATGATGTAATTTTGGTTACCCGGTTTCATCAAAGAAGATGTTAAGTTCATCCCATCGAGAGGTAGAGCCACACTTTTTTTTAGATGAACCCCATTTAAATAATGCTGATTGCTGAATTTGAAAGGCAGAACCCCATAATTCAAGTGCTTTAAAACTCACCGAATACTGCTGAATTTGCCGCTCTTCGCCTTCCAGCACTCTCTCCTTATACTCTCGATTCGATTCTCTCTTTAAGACTTGCATCGACCTACGACTGCGTAAACAAAAACTATTTATAAATGATGGAATTGGCGATTGAGGAAAAATGATGGCGAAGGCAACCATGTTGGTGTACCTTTGCCCCTCCATTATTACCATCGCCTCCTCTGGCCTATAATTTATTGCTCAACCCAGTTGGCAGCCCTTGGCGGCCCCTGAACATATAAATATTAGATAAATATCATAGAACATGATTAAACAAAACAAAGTTTGTCATTGAATCCTATTTGCCTTGCGTTAAAAAAAAGGCAACAAAAGGCAATGTGAAGAGAAGCAAACCAGGACCTACTAAGTTTGATAGTAGCGCAACCACCATTGCTCCAACACTAATTTTGTTTCTAATTCCAATCAACACTCCCAAGCGGATACCGTTCACAGTCAATTAAACCATGGACTTAGCATCCGTAGGAAAAGTAGGAAGAATACCCTTTGCTATTGTACCTCTGAATCAAAAGAAAACAAAAATTATTAGATAAAAAGGAATATAAGAAAATAATTGAAAAACAAAAAGGATGTAGCAAACTTATTTTGAGCAGCTCAGCTCACTTGAAATAGTTTAACAAAACCCAAACTTATTAGAGTAACAAAGTTAAGAGCAAGATGTTTATACAGTCACCATTACCAAGTGTAAAAGTTCTTGCACACAAATGCATAATAAATTCATCATAGCATATGTTGCAGCAGTAGAGTAAGATCAAATTGGGCGAAATTCATCAAGTCTTATCAAATTGGTGTGGGACCTTTTGCCCCAATCTTCTATAAATAGACCATTACATGGCCAAATTCTTACTGAACCTGCCTGCTTTTTTTTCATAGTAAGGAATAAGGATATTGTATTATAGTTTTTTATGTGGAGGGAAAGATTTAATAATTATGCATAGAAACAGCCTACCGGCTACCAATCAACAAATAGGAAACAATTCTCAACAGGTTCTTAGAAAATTAAATCGACCTCAATATAGAAATATACAAGTTTGTTCAATTCACTCCTAATCACAAATTCAAACATGTATGTTCATGAATGTAATCATGATCGAAAACATTCCCAATCAATATAACATAGCCCGATGTAATGGAAAACCGACATGCAAGTGAATATAGACATAAGTGGAAAATGGATATCCAGGCGACCAGAAAAATGCAAAATATAATTAACTAATTTCATGATATGCATATCGAGAAGGTAATGGTGACAATGTGACATACAAACCTCTTGTATATGAGGAATAAGCAAAGTTTCCGATACGATGGATCTTGCACCACCAATATAAAATTTGACCTAAATTAGCCAAAGCATCATCTTTGGTACAATATAGAAAAATGAGAATAACATTATATAGTATCTAATGAGTATTTGATTACTTTGGTACCTTAAGTCACATGTTTGTATTGAAATGAACATTTAATTATCATACAAACATTTCATCGAGCAACTGATATGCATACTTTCAATACAATATAGAAAGATACAAGTTTGTTCAATACACCCCCAAATCACAAATTCAAACATGTTTGTTCATGAATGTAATCATTCAAGGTAAAAAAAAAAAAACTTTCACTGTAAAATAGAAAACAAATTACCTGTAAAATACCCAATGAATTTGGCAAATCCACAATGCGTGTTCTTGTCTTCCATATGACAATTAATTTAACAATTCCCTACATAACAATTTCAATTATCTAACACAGATCAAGGCATTGACAGAAAAAAGAGCTATGGTACAACAAATTAGCTCTTTAGAATAACCATTGGAGACTATAAATAGACGTGATTAGAAAATGACTAAACTTGAACTTACGAATTCAATGGAAGGTAAGTGCTCAGTCGTTTCATTCAAAATTTCAAATACACTATTCGATACCATTAAATAGGAGTCACTGCTGGATTTCAATGACAAACTTCTGAATTGATGATGATGGTCAGTTGATGACGATGAACGGTTGATGATTAACGTTGGAATTGATTGTGACTCCTTGATGACGACGGTTTATTTGCCGCATTGAAGAATTGGAGTGAAACCATCTGAGTAGAAAGGGTATAGATGGAACCTAACCCAAAAAGACTGATTTACCCTTATACGAATGCATCAAATGTTTGTATTTTAAGCAATTAAATTTGTACTTACTTAACTTTTGCAGGAATCCCTCTCTCATGCTTTATATATATAGTATAGATAATTATTAAGTCTATAACTCATTTTGATATTTACTTCCTCATCTTTTTAAATTTGTTAGGATTACATTTATAGATTTCAATGAAAATTATATATTACATTTATATTTTTTATACAAGTATAAAACTTGTATTTTATTTTAATTCATATTTTTTATACATACAACTTTATGAGAAGAACTTAAAGATTCAAGATTAATCTTATATGAGTTTAGAAATTGTTAAGTGTTTATTGTCATTACTATTGAGTGTTTATTATCATTATTAATCTCACTTAACCCAAACCGACTTTGTTGTGGTGCAACAATTAGCTTTATGGATCGTCTGGTTTTGTTGTTGTGGTTCGTGTCATACTACAATAGCACAATCGGTACTTATTTATTCATTTATTATTATTATTATTATTATTATATAACAATTAAATTATTTAGTTGAAAGCTTATGGACTTCCCCTTAATTTAATACATACATTATTTATTTAAATCTATTTCATGAACAATTTAATATTCATGTAAAAATACTATTTTGCCCTCTACTAACTTCATTAAGTTATTGTACAATAAGCATTATATGTTGTAATTACTTAAATTTAGTTGGAATCCTTGCTAGATGCTTTATATATAGTATAGAGTATAGATAAGTTGAAATCAATAATTAAGTAATATGACTAAAGTAAAAGTTTGTTGCCAATGAATTTTCTTATAATTAGGGCTTGCAAAGTAATATGACTAAAGCTGGAATTTGTAAGGTCCCAAAACCCGGGAAGCCCACTCGTTGATATTTAGATAAGCACACATAGTTTTAATCTGCAAACTTCACCAATACAGAGCGGAAAATAAAACAAAGTACTGCCAAACGTCAAAGTATGCAAAACAACCAACAACTACTAAACTGGTTTGAAGACGAAAATGCCAAAACACTAAAAGATGTCGGGTAATTGCTAGCATTGCCAAAGAGCTGCCACGCTTAAACCTTCTCCTAACTTGAAATACATGTTAAAATCGTTAGCTATGTTGAGTGAATTCTAAAGTAAGTTAATTGGGTTATTGACATGGTTTTCGTGAACATTGTTGCAAAAACAGGTTTCCTACTAAAGGGATATGGTACCAAAACATCAGCCAATGATGTTGTAGCCTAGTGGTTGCAATGGAGGTGGGAAGGTTTACTCACTTTGTGGGGTTCCTGCTCTAGTAGGGTTATTCTGAAATGAGGGGCCGAACCTTAGGGGGGCCCGGGGACCGGACCTGAAGGGTGCGGGGCTTCATTATGGGTGGTACAGTTGGTCGTTCGAAAAAAAAAACCAAAACATCAGTAACACCCTATCACAAACCTACAAGTAGCGCATAGCTAAACATACTCTGCCCGTTTTATGTCAGCGGAACAGCTAGCGTCCATCAGGCAGTGCACGCACACTCACCCGCCCGTTTTACGCCAGCAGAATAGCTAGCGTCCAGCAGACAACAGACGCACACTGTCTCGCCCGTTTTACGTCAGCGGGCCAGACACACTACGAAGCTTCTTCAGCAAGATAGACAAAGCTTCGTCCACACGACTGAAAGATACCTTCTCGGGCAGCCTCAAGACACATACTCCTGCCCCAGGCAACTGTTCCTGACGCTGCAGGCTGCCCGTCAGAGTTCTCAGCCAATCAAAGGCTGCGCTCAGTCTGACACCCAGAAAAGGACGACGACGTGGCAGCCTCACAGCCAAGATATCTCTTTGACATAAGACTTTTGCAACCCCCACTTGTCTCAGGTTCTAGATGGAAGGATGATTACCCACCACCCTGGAGTAGCCAATAGGCGGACGCCATGTGTGTGCTGTCCACCAGCGTCCACTCAACGGACGCCACGTGTATCTTCGTCAGGACGGTAACATCCCCCTTATTCCCTCTTTTTTACCAAACCCACTTGCACCATTGGGCTTAGGGACTTGGGCCGGAAACCTAGAGACACCACTACCTAGGTCGGGCCCCACTAAGGGTAGAGGACGGGGTTGAGAAAGTTGCATGTCGAGATACTATAAAAGGATGAGTCCCTTCTCCTTTTATTGGCATCCGATATTCGCTAACACTTTCATCGAAAAGACTACGAGCACGTCGTACTTTTCCAACCTTTATTTATTTGCTAACGTTTAGAGGCTCGACTCTTCTAATATGTTGTCTCTTAACATCCTTGGTCTTGTCCTTAGAACTACCACGTTTTATAAATACAAATTTTTATATAAACACCCCGTAGAATCACTACCGAGATCAGCGCTAACCCGGTGATCCAGGATTCATGCTTCTTCACCTACGCTTTTCTCGTTTAAAACAGACAATTCATCACCAACATTAAAACATGGTTAAACCTCACTGAAAACACCTTTAATCAACATTCAGCTTCATTGGAAATCATTGTTAAAAACACTGTAAAACATAAATAAAGACGGCGTGCATAAATATCATTTTAGTGTCAGTTATGCCCAAAAGCGCTTCATCACCCACAGTTTACCCTCGAAGGGTTACTCCAATTAGTAGTTTGTCGTCACACAGGACACGACATAAATGTACATAAAAGTTTAAAACATAACATAATGTCAATAAATCACATGCAGGAATAAAACTTGTATAATTCAGTTTAAAACGTAAATCACACATGCCCAGTAAGGTTTCTAAAGTAAAGCATAAAGCACATATTTCAGCACAAAAATAGTTAAAAACAATAAAACAACAGGTGAGATAGAACTTACTTATCTGCATAAAATCTCGGTTCTTAGAACTCACTAGTGATGTACCCTCGTTCGAAAACTTCACACCTACAACATAATTCGCACGTCAATATTGGCAATTAAACCCGACACGTAACCCAGTGGACCCATTTATCCGAATGCGACAAAAACCTTGGCTAAAACCCTGACCGGGTTCGGTTATGAACTAGGTCATCACCTTAGTGACTGGTTACTGTCACTTTCCCTCGTGACCTCCTAACCATCACCGCAGAGCCACTACCACCACCAAACCGACATCAGATCACCACTAAAGCAGGTAGCGTCAGCCACCCTGGCTTTGGCAGACCCCACAACCGCCTTCATCTACCACCCAAGCGGTGGCCGATCATCGTCGCACACCCCCATAGATCTCTACCATACTCATCTGCCACCTCCACTACCATCGTACGCCCTAATCGACTCCAAAACCATTGATAACTCCATGCAAATTAAACACAAATACGCGATTTAACTAGAATGGAAATTGCCAACAACATGATTTGAGTTATCCACGTTCCTCCATTGCTCGATCGCCTTCCCTCTCCCTCCCTCACTTAACTTTTCTCTCGGCCGCAATCCTTAGAAAGATTAGCGACTTAGCAACATTTCTCTGGAAAAACTTGGCATGTTACAGAATCGTTAATCAACATTATTTTCATGTAGCTTAGTATTGTGTAATCATATATCGTTTTAAGATGCCACTAATTTACGTGTGAAGTATTTCGTTTAACCATATCACCAAATTTTTATTTATTTATTTACTTAATACTACTCCCTCCGTTCCAATTTAAATGTCCTAGTTCAAAAAACACACATTTTAAGAAATATTTTGTTTGTATGTGGTAAAATGACAATAATATCCTTAAAAGTAGTGATTGTGTTTTGTCTTTTATGGACAAAACTGGAAATTATATTTCTATTTTTGAAAAGAGACATTTAATTTGGGACAAACAAAAAAGGAAAGTAGGACATTTAAATTGGGACAGAGGGAGTACAATTTAACAAACAATACACAATTAATTATAGAAACACTGTATGAACCCATGGGTTCATTGTAACATTGTCAAACCTATGTGGCGATATGTCTATTTTTTCTACGTCGTAATATAAATTCTTTTCAACACCAAGTTGCGAGTAGTAATATATAAGTGACTGAACCACAAACGTACATGTAATCAAAGTTGTCTCACGGTTTGTTTTTATAAATAAGGTAACACATTTACCATGTTTGTTAATTATTTTATAATATAATATAATGCTCTATAACATTTCGAATACATCGTTGAGACGTAATTATTTTTATCTACGCTTCGATGAAAGAAGATTATTTTTTATTTGTTTTTTACCGTGACAAACCAAACCGATATTGTCTGATGCCTATGACGAACCGAAGGGATTCCGACGAGGGATGGAAATTCTTGACATCTTTAAAACAAGATTATACATGTTTGACAAAATTTAGACTTTATAATTTTATATTTCTAATATAATTAAAATTAGGATGCTAGACTCCATCATTTTTACTTCTTTATATGCAAAACATAGATCTGTGTTATAGACATGATACATTAAATAGTTACACAAGTCGTATTCATGTTTAGTTATTGTGTTATTAGTGTTGTCTCTACTTGTTTACATGATAAAACCTACTTTGTCAACCCTAATTTTGACCAAATAACATATGTAACACTAACACTATTATCTAAACCATATACTTATTTATTTTTTTGGCTTTCAATTGATGTAACATACATGTCGATAACCTCTTGACCGGGTATATATCATTTGGTTGAATACCGAGTGTCAATATCATATCGATACTGTGACAAACCAAATTGATACCGATCAAATGTCCGCCATAATGTGCTGAGAATCCCACTAGTAATTAATAAAAAAGTGGAACCACTGTTCACCGCTTATTCTTATAAAATATTTTATTATTTTATTTAGTTTTGAGCATATTTTATCTTTTGCTTATAACTTTTTAGATACTATGTATTTATGAAACTCTTAGATATGTTTATATATAAATTTCACTCTAAATTGAGTTATAAATAATAATGTGCAGGTTATCTAAACGCAAACGTACGTGTCATAAATGTTGTCTCGTCGTTTAGTTTTTTTTCAAGTTGTGAATAATAATGTATAGGTAATCGAAATACAAACCTATATGTCATCAAAGATGTTTCATCATTTAGTTTTTTTAATAGAGTGACACCGTTTATATTATTCATTAATATAGTAACATAATATGACATTTTATAAAATTCGAATATCTCATTGTGACACATTTATTCGTTATCTACAATTCGATAATAGTTTAATTCAAGCGGATAAAATATAATTTCTATGCTTTATTTTTACCGTAACGAACCGAACCGATACCAACCGCACACAACATTGATACCGGTACAATGTTCGTTTGTATGGTTTTCTCGACATATCACAATTGACTACTTTTTAGTATCGTAAGTTATAGCGAGTACTAATACTAATACTGGTGTCAATATCCTATTATCATATCTTTTTCAGTTGGTATTCCGAGTGCCAAAATCGTCCCAATATTGTAACGAGTTGAATCAACATTGACCGAAAGCCCACTACAAAGCGCAAGAAAATCCCGCTAGTTAAAGCATTTATTAACTACAAAGTCTATGTGATTTAATCTAAATTATTATTAGGAGTCACTCAGTTTGTTATTCTTAGCGGATCTTAAATATTTACTAGTATCACAATTTCACCCGTCCAAGAAGATTATAATTTTTTGTTATTTTACTTGGTAACTTGGCTACTTTTTTTACAAGGATTTGATAATAAAGTTTTACTTTGCAGTTTGCGGTGCACTCCTAGTATTTTACAAATGCGTGCAGAATGAGTATGTGTATCATTGCAGACAATAGCTTTAACCATGTTGTACAAAGGTATGAAGGACGTTATGATGACAATGAGTCAAGGACATTAAGACTCCACCACCATGAGTCTACCACCGTGCACAACCCTTCCAAGACCACTGAAAGCACAAAACCCTAACGCTCTGTTCCCGAGTTTACTTGAGGAGGGAAAAGGAAGGAAAAGAACCGAGGGAAATGAAAGAAAAAGAAAAGAAAGGATGCATATCCTTTCCTTCCGTTTCCTTCCAAATCGAAAGGAAAACTAAACTAAAGGATTTGGTTTAGTTTTCCTTTCATTTCATTTATTTTCCTTTCTTAAATGAAACTCAGGAATACAACATGTTTTGTTTTTCTTTGTTTTCCTTTCTTTTCCTTCCTTAAATGAAACTCGGGAACACAATCAATTTTTTCTTTCCTCTCATTTCCTTTCTTTTCTCCCGTTAAGTTAACTCGGGAACACAGCGTAAGGCTAACCGGTGAGAGGGGCGCTATCCTCTCCACCTCAGTTTTTCTTCAAAAAATGACACCGCTCCCTTATTTCTAGGCGCCATTTACCAATTGAGGGTAGAAAAACGAGCTTGAATGGGATTTTCTGGTGGGCCCCATCTCATCAAACCAATAAAAAATGGACGATCTATTTTCTGGTAGTTATTAAAAAGGGGGAATAAAGCCCCCTTTGACGTGATACGATAGACAGAGGCATCCCCGATGATTTACGTGCCCTATCCAAACCGTTAAAAATATGCCCCTAGGCTTTAATAAATTAAATAATATAAACTCATTGTTATGTGCGATCATTAGTGTAGCAATAAATTCATTGTTAAATACCGTAATAAGTTAGTATCTAACCGACGATTCATAAATCTCTCTTAGCATTCTTGTTAGCAAATTGGTGGATCAATTCTTCGCAATTTATACAATCTAAGATTTCTTTGTTGATAGCTATCATCGTTAACCTCTAAGACTTTATTGGGATTGTGGATCGTAAGTATGATTTCAATAATTTTAAGAAAAACTCCTTTCTAGAATGGTCAATAATATTCTATATGCAATGCATGCATTTGGAAAATAACGTTCTTCTTTCATATGCTCCAAAATATCTATATGGTCGTTAAATGTTTGTGATAGGTCAAATAATTTCAACTCTGAATAGAAAGAATAGCGTTGTTTTTTTATTTTTATATTTAGTAAGTTAACTAGGTATTGCGTTTATAAATGTTATGGGCTTTGAATTAATAATATTTAAGTTTCAAATTAATTATTACTGGGCCAGCTTAGTGTTAAATACTTAAATGAGTTTTCTATTTTAAAAACAAACACACACACACATATAAGTACTAGTGGGGTGCCCGCGCATTGCGACGTGACGACATATATAATGAAAGTTTCGTGGTTCTTTTAAAAAAAATGATAACTTTAATGAAACACTTTGAAAACTTGATTACTTTTGGATAGGAAAACTAATAATCTTCATACATTTTGGATACAAAACACTTTACACAGCGACCCACATAAGTACTTTGAAATAACATATTTATATATTTGAACATGCAATTATAATTTCGAAATCAAATATCACACTAATGTTCTATAAATTTCGTACTTTTTATGTCATCATTTCATGAACTACCACATATAATAATTAATTATACACTCCTTTGAGAACATTAATAACCCTTCTCAAATCTCAACAAACCAAGGGAAACAAAAACAAACAAAAAAACTTTAGAATGCTAGTATTAAACATGAGATGTCATTCCACTCGGTCTAGCCATATATGAAAAGTAACTTACAGTGTCACATTCTACATCAACTAACTCAAGCATTCTGGAGAATCAACTTTATCAATCAATAGGTGAACATGAATGTATTAAATCTTATGATCATATGTTCGTATCACTAAATTCAATTCGTGAATCGAAACAAAAAAAATGGGTGGATTAGTGGTACATGTTCTCGAATCAAAATCGATATCGAGGACGATAAACCTATGCTCGGTAGTCGCAAAACTAAGTGCGACGAATGACGAATGGTTACAACATAAATGGCGGCATGACTGAAAGAAGAGGCGATATGCTAGTGTTATTTCGTGGGTTTGATATGTCGGAATACTACCGGAAAACATCGAGATGAGTTTTTATGAGTGTGTGGGTCTCGATTAGACTATATATAAACACTCTATCATGATTTAAATATTACTAATTCATTGAATCGGTGGAATTTTTTATTTTGATTAAATGTTGTCGGTTACGAAATTCCTTGATAACAACTACGGTTCCTTTGGAATTTCAAGCAAGTCTCGAGAAGTATGAAAGGATTAAATTTGCTAGATAATTATTCAATTGCAATTATGTAATGATTGTTTCATTTAAATTGGTTGTTACAAAAGAAAAGAAAACGGAATGAAGAGGCGCATTCATGTTGGAGGCCAGAAAAATAAGAGTGATTAAACTTTATTAGTATTTTTTATTTAGCTCCCTAGACTTTCAATTAAATTTTAAACACATAATTGCATATGCTTGAGGTACCAAAAAGACAAATATGCTGAAGAACTAAGCTAACTGAGTGTTATACCATAAGCATAAATAATTGTAATTACGTAAATTTGACAAAGATCCTCTGTAGATGCTTTATAATATAGTATAGATTTCACTAATGCTTATGAGCTTTAATACAAATTCATAGGATTTCAAGAATTGTTTGAACAAATATCTGTCATAATATTAAGCATGGTAAGTGTTTAGGCACTTGTTTAAACTAATGCTTATGAGCTTTAATACAATTTCATAGGATTTCAAGAATTGTTTGAACAAATATCTTGAATGTATAGGTAGATTTTGTGGATTCAGACGAGAAAAAATAAACTTTTGGATGAAACTAGCAAAAATGGCCAAACCTCAGGGACGAAAATGACATTTAACTCATTATTAAAATCTTAAAATTAACAAACGTCTAAAATAGAACTCAAAGTACATCTATCAAACATATGATTCGTTGTTTATTCGTAGGTAAAATTCAGGGCCGTCCCTGAGAATTCAAGTTCTCAGGCTGGGCCGCAAAATATGTGCCACTTAGTTTAACATCTTAATGAAATAAATAACGTAAACTATATTTTTTAATGTAGAAGGGGTATATTTTTCATCATTAATTTAGAGCGATATTGGATCAGGTTGTTTGACCAGATTTTGGCTGGATCCGTGGGTTGGTGGTATGCCTTTGAGATGGAAATACCCATTGATCTTCAGGTTAGAAGCTGATAAGCTTTGCAAAGTTTCTAACCGACTGTTGAAGTATGGTGGTGCAAGTGAATTTGCGTGGTCGAAGGAATGCTCCATGCTGGAATAAAGTTTTAGCAAAGTTTATTGCACTTGTCGCGGGAACACAACGTACATGTGATTCAATCTCTCACAGGTACGGGGACTTCGAATCAACGTGTAAAACCTTTGAATTTTTTTTAAGCAAATGATGAATGATTTCCCCGACAAAACAGAAAATGTGCAGATAGCCTTTGCTCACATCAAGTATGCGTCCAAGGTCGGCAATGATTTTCCACATATTTTGAGGTGACGAATGTTACGCCTAAAATTAGATTAGGTTTTGTATTTTCTAGTAATGTTTGCATTTTATTTTCTAGTAATGTTTTTATTTTATTTAATGTAATGTTTTTATTTTATTTAAAAAAAAAGTTTAGTGATGAAAAATGTGATGACCACATCATGCTTTTAGTAATGAAATATGATAGAGTGTGATGAAACTATGTGACACAATGTGATTGGATGTGATGACCACCCCATCCACCTAGGGATGACAAAGGGTCGGGTTCGGGTAGGGTATTAGTAATAACAAACCCGTACCCGTTTATAAAACCGTATACCAAACCCGACCCGATACCCATCGGGCATTGGGTATACTCACGATTATCGGGTATACCCATTATTTTGTTAAAAAAAATACTTGTTGGGATTTGTGGTAGAAAAAACCCGTAAAGTTTTGATGTTTGATTCTTCTATGACAGAAATCAATAGGATTGAGGGAAGTTTGGAAACAATAAATATATAAGGAAATGATATTTTATAAATACAACAAGACGGACATATACAAAATGTATAAAAAATATATATATTATAAATAAATTATATCGGGTATTTTTGCGGGTAATCGGATATCCATATATCGGGTAATCGGGTCAGGTATTGCAATATACCATACCCAAACCCAAACCCACAAAATAAAATTTTAAACCCAAACCCAAATCCGTACCCATTACATATCAGATATACCCGTACCAAATATTTCAAGTTTCAAGTATACCCGCAAAGTTCGGGTTCTTTTGACATCCCTAGATCCACTTTAAGTTAGCAACCAAAAGAAACTTTCCTACCCATAAAAAATTAACAAAAATTCCTTGTCAATCCTACCCTAACTACTATAGCTACTGTAATAATGTTCTACTAAAACTAAAATAATTTTACCCTCATTATAATAATTAAGATAAAAAAAACTATTTTACACCCCTCTTTGGACAATATTATCCACAACCACCGAAAACTTCCACACACACACACACACTCTCACCCAAATCCCAAATCTCTCTTTTTTCTTCCTTCACCTGTAAAGTTCCACGCTTTCACATGCTCTCCATCTTCTTCCTTGTGAATCTTTATTTGCAGGCTGCACACGACCATTCAAACTCTAATAACATGCTCTCATAATGTCATTCAAACCAACCCCTTTACAACCATTCAACAAAACCACAGTCTTTATTGTCAAAAAACCACTTCTGGTGTCATTGTGTGTGTTCTAGTGTGTGTTTAAGTATAATCTCTTTAATGGGTCGTGATGATTTTCACCAATGGGGGTACCTGTCACCAACTGAGCCACCATCATTGTACACACAAGATCAAAGAGATGATCATTGGAGACATTTTGATAAGTCTGTAAATGCAATATCTTTTGGGTTTGTTGCTACTGCTATTTTGATCTCTATGTTCCTTGTTATGGCTATTTTTGAGAGGTTTTTGAGGACTACTTCTCCGGTGTTGTCTCCCGGCGGTGGTGGTGGTGGTGGTGGCCGGAATGTTGCCGGAAATGATGTGTCTCAGATGGGTTTTAGTTCAAAGGTTTATCAATCTTCTTTAAAGGTTAGTTGTTACTTCAAAAGTTTATGTTTTGGTAATTTTTTAAGAGAAAAGTTGAGAAATTTTGCTTTTTTTTTTATGTTTCTTGATTTTATTTGTGCATTTTGGTACATGAAATTGTTTATTAGAATTAATTTTAATCTTGTTTTGTGTGAGAAAACTAGAGCTCTTTTTTGTTGTTTTTTTCTCCTTTCTATTTTTAGAGTCTTATGATGTTAGCTTTATTATGATGTTATTTTGTTACTCTTGAATCTTGATACATGAAGGGTGAACTTGATATTACATTTGGTGTGTGCATTTTGGTACATGAAATTATTTACATCAATTAAATCTTTGTTTTATTTTGGTTGCTTTTTTTTTAATAATTAGTTTGGTTTCTTTTTTTATATATATTTTTAGGAACTTTTATGATATTTATTTTTTAATTAACCAAAATGTTGTTAATCTTGGACTCTTGGTACATGAATGGTGAGCTTAATATTCCATTTGGTGTGTGTATTTTGGTAAATGAAATTACTTGAAAGAATTAACTCTAATCCCATTTTAAGTGAGAAAATATAATCACTTTTTTTTCTTTTGCCTTTTAATCTATTTTTAGAAAGTCTTATGATATTAATATTTTTTAATCAACCAAATTTTGTTAATCTTGAAATCAGAAATGATCTATATTAAACCTCAATTTCAGTACTTTTAATTAAAGACATAACATGTAATACAATGCCAGTTTTAGTTTTTTGACAAATAGGTAATTCTAGTTTAAACAAGTGCCTAATTTAGAACCACAAGTTCAAAATTCACCTAAAAAGGTTGGAAATAATCATTTAATGTTCATTTTATAAAACCAAACATCAATAACTAAGTGTTTGAGATTGTGTTTTGAAATGGATTTTTAGATTATTGCCTTTTGAAAACGCAAATAATCACTTTTTACTGTTTGGGGTTGAGTTTTGAAATAGATTTTTAGGCTACCAAAACGTAATAATCTAAAAGCAGCTCTACCCCTGCTTTTCCAAAACGCGTAGTTTTGAAAAATCAATCCCAAACACCCCCTAAAAATAAATGACTTTAAAAAATCATGATAGGAACACAACATATGGGGTAATGATTCTAGTCCACAAGTCTTGTCTGCAATATACTGTAATTGTAACAATATACACAAATTGGGCATTTGATTATTAATTAGTAAAATGGATTGAAAATGACTTGTTGGTACAAATTTCATTCATTTTTTTTTGTGGGGTTTTGATGCTTTTTTGAAAAGTTTATGTTCCATTTAATTAGCGTCTTTAAGGCAACAACAAATTTTCTTTCATAGATTTATGTAGGAAAAAGAGAGGATTGAGAGCATGTCATGGCCCTCTTTGTCAAAGACAATACCATGCTTTATTTTTGTCTCTCTTGTTTTGCTCAACTCATAAGTTATGTTATGGGCCCTTTATTTCAATCATCTTATCTTTTCTTGTAATATTAATGGCATAATATATAGTTAGACTCATCCTTCTTTTGTGTGTGTTCGTGTCTATATACGTAGATGTCACAAAGTTAGCATTAAGCCTGAGAAAACTGGCGGGCCGGATCATGTAATGGGTCAAACTGGGTTAAGGTAAAAACGGATTATGACCAAAGGTCGTTTAAGAAGGTATCGACTTGGGTCAAAATAGGCTCTGATTAAAACGGGTTTTTCGTACGCGAAGCGCAAGACGATTATATAATTTTTTCTATATATCCTATAGGTTTTTAGCATCCTTACCCCAAAATATAGATATAAATAAGGTTTAAATATGATTTAACTTAAATGGTATAACCTTTTTAGCTATATGTATAACACTTTGAAGCACAAAAACACCCCCTGTACGAAAAGCAAACTTTTTTGCT
This sequence comes from Ambrosia artemisiifolia, assembly GCA_032199755.1. Lineage (NCBI taxonomy): Eukaryota > Viridiplantae > Streptophyta > Magnoliopsida > Asterales > Asteraceae > Ambrosia > Ambrosia artemisiifolia. The sequence continues at coordinate 17,337,427 of CM063519.1, forward strand.
AAAAAAAGCGCGCTTTTCTTGCGCTTTTTGCGCTTTTCCTGTGATTTTTGTACACTGCGCACCTTGAGTGACATAAGGCGCATGGATCTACGCCTCAGGTCGCCTCGCGCTTAAGCGCGATTGAGGCGCGCTTTTTAAAACCTAGATGGATCTTTTTGAAAAAAAGAATATTAAAATGAGATAAAATAGTTAGGGAGGTGGGTGGTTGTGGGCATGGGGATGGGGTGATGTTTAATTTATTTGGGCATTTGGTTTAATTAATATTATGTTCATGTGGATGTTCCCTCTTATAGTATTTTCTTGACAAGGATAGTTGAATCATGGCCTCATGTGTCCAAGAAATTGCTAGCTGGTTTCTTGGCCCCAACTCTTTTATTTCTACATGAAGTTGTGTTATATTTGGTTGGCAAGATTATAATACCAATATTACATGACTATTAACATGTCGCCGTGGGGTCCAATCCGGTCTAATCCATATATGACAAATATGAGATAGAATTTGATTCGGATTTGGTCTTGGTCGGGTTGAGCTTAGTTTTGCACAAACATGTCTACTCGATCCAACTTTCGCTCATTATCGAAAACTCAGGCATCATTATGTAAAATGGTAAATTCTTTGATTTATGAATCACAATACACTCAAAGGTACACTACTATTGTCGTGATTCTTGTGACTGTTGGTGAAAATATTATAAAAACAATTAAATATTTAAAGTGTTCTCGAGTAGACAAATTCCAAAGCACTTATGTACGATTTCAATAGTATATATAAATGAATAAGTTTGTCTTGTTGAGACATTTTGATATTATTATACAATTATAAATTTGTCGGGATCTGGTTAAACCAACATATGCCGTATTTTAAGGAGTCGAATGAATCAAGGCATGATTTTGTGCATACATTTTCAACAATTTTGTACTTATCCTTGTAAATATATACTTGTGATTCTCAATCTTAGTGGCTACCAAATTGTTTGTCGTTTATACCTTAACTTACGCTAAACTATACTATTGTAGTTATTGATTCATCATCATCATACTCAGTTAATCCCACTTATAGCAACGCTAAGGTAGGGTCTGAGGAGGGTAAGATGTAGACAGCCTTACCTCTACCCTTAAGAATAGAGAGGCTGCTTCCAGTGAGACCCCTGGCTCGATTTGGTTTGGTATCAAGCCTTCGACATAAGGCATAGAACACCTAGAAATCGGGACAAACCCGATCAGTGCATGTACCCCTTTGTCTTTTGGCTATCAACGCCACCACATGATGCATGATTAACCGTCCGTTGTTTTTAACGTTATTTTCACGAAATTAGTAAAATAACGTTAAACTAGTGCAACTTTACTTTTGCCCCCTGAGGGCCGCATATATATACATTATATGCGCACACCGTAAGTGAGGCGTATTGTAGTTATTGACTAATCATCGTAATAGTATTTGTTTTTGGAAAATAGTGCTTGCTTTCAGTTGAAAAATGTTAAAAGAGTTTGATTGCCAATAAAATATAAACATATAATAACTACAATAATCATACAAATCTTAGTAGATATTGTTTTAACTATGATACACATATGGTTAGTTGTACTTGATATTTATGTGACATTTCTCTAATGAAATTTAATTGTACATTTACATATACATACATAAACACGTACATTCATAGTTTTATACGTCGAACATTTTCATTGTACAAATAGATACAACTCATAGTTTTTTTAGATTATGGTTATGCATTTTTTAAGATAACATTCTAATATGGTGGCATTGTGATCAACATTTATGGTTTTAGATACCGGAAAATGCTAGAGAGGTTTCAGTATTGATGCCTGGAGAAGATATACCGACGTTCATTGCTCAACCGGCTCCAGTCCCATGTCCATCCGAGCGTATTCCATGGTTGGACGACCCACGGATCTCACACCCAAAGCTTACTTTAAACTCAACTTCTGAATCAACTCACCATGGAATGTCATAGGTCAAAGACAAAGCTCACATTGGAAGATCCATTCCATAGCTCATGGGTTAATTGGTTAAGACCCTATTATTAATGGGTTTGATTTTGTACATATTGTTGGTCCAAAAAAAATGTCCCTAGACTATATTCTAATCTTCATTTTTATTTGCTTCAAGGGTTATTTGATGGATTCCATTCTAACCACATGTATGAATGATATCGTCTTTTAAACTTGAATTCTAATGTTATTGGGCATGATTATAAAACTAAAATGTGGTCAAGAGTGTGCTGCTGATTGTGATTCACTTAATCTGCAATTTTTTTGCATAATGTATTAGTGTATAGTAGGGGTGTTCTTTTTAACCGATAACCAATAATCGAACCGAACCCGAAGCGACCCGATTCGAGAAATTACCTTACCCAATTAACCCGAACCCGATTAAGTGCATACCCGAACTGACTAATGTTTTTAGGGTCGGTCTTTGGATTAGTTTTTTATAATTCGGGTTGACCCGAATAACCCGAACAATTCAAAAACAAATAAATGATCTAGTTTTCATATTGAGTAGTGATTTTGTAACCAAATTTGCAACTAAATATTATAACCCATGTTGTGGTTTTATTTTACACATATTGTAGCCTAAATGGATAGAAATACGCAACCCAAATGGCTGGAAATATGTAACTCAAACACCCGAAGCATTTAACCGATAACCATTTAACCCGACCTAAAAAACCCGAACCCGATTAACCCCATAACTGATAACTATTTAACTAGATTTGGTCGGTTATCGGGTAATATTTTCAACACTGCAAACCCGAATAACCAGACCCGAATAACCCGATAACCGAAAACCAAACCCGATGAACACCCCTTGTGTATAGGTTGAGATTGTTTTAAGTTTAAAATTGTAGTGGGCTAAAAGCCCAAGATTGTAAGTGTTTCAAAGTAGAGATCGACAGAAAAACTTTTTGGATTTTCATAACCTAACTCGATTTGCACCACCAAACCGGTTTCGACCTGACCCAAACCACCAGTATCTATTTCGGTTCCCACTCTCGTCACCCAAACTGGTTCCTTTCCTAACCGGTTTGAGCCAAACTGGTTTTGAACTGACCATTTTTTCTAAATTACTGGTTTTGGGTACCTGAGGGCTGAGGCTGAACATAATTATATGACATTTGTTTTCCTTTTTTCTATGGTTTTCTAGTGGTGGGCTTAAAGCCCAAGATTGTTAAGTCTTTCAAAGGGGAGTTCAATGGGCTTTAAATAATTACGTATTTATTTGTTTTTCCTTCTATAAATCTGCTTTGGTGGGCTAAAAGCTCAACATTGAGTCTAAACCAGTTTTATTACCTAAATATATTGAGTAATAGTATTAAATAATTGTTCGGTAATTCTTCTATGCTATCTTCATCTCAGCAATCTTCTATGATTTGCTTAAAAAAAGAATAATTGCAGCAAAAAAAAAACAAACAAACAAGCCCTGTAAAAACAGGAGTATATCATAAAAGTTTAAAGAAAAAGAAATAATAAAACTAAAAAAACTAACGAGTGCAAATTTGATGAAATACATTTTAAATAATAAAAAGTTATTTTGAAATTATGTGATAAGTTAAAATGGTTTTCTTGGATTTACAATTTCGAAAAAATGAGTGATGAAAACAGATCACGCTATTAATCATCTGTTACTGATCGTCTTTTACCTACGTTAAAACATAGCATATTTAAGATTAGTGGTCGATCCAGGAAATTTTTTGGGGTTCATTTTTTTATGCTCTAATTTCATATGACCGAACTTAAAAAAGTCGGGTCGGTTTGACGATTCGGGTAAAGTGCATCACATAATAAAAATACAATAGTATATGCGCAAGCAAGTTAGTGGTTAGCTCGCTAAAACGGTTTTCAAGCTCTTGAATTTCCAAACTATTTTCACGAGTTTACTTGTTGAATATGATTCAAGGTTTGATGGTCGTTGTCATTTGTCTGCATACTACCTAGATAGCATATTAAAGTTTCAACATATTAAAAATTAACACTAAATAATACGTTTCAACACTACTCAAACACAATAACTCAATAAAAACATGGTTTATTGATAACTCAAGTCTTATGAATAAGACTATCCGTTGTGGCCCGCGAGCGCTTAGCCGCGAGCCTTAAAACATTCCACCTGGCTAGCTGGATCCAAAACATGGTTGAGCGAGAGCTGGCGCGAGCTACTAGCCGTTAGTGGGCTCGCGTGTGTTAGCGAGGTCAAACTAGCCGTTGACAGTCAACTGGCCGTTAACCAACGGCTAGTTGTCCTATTTAAATACAAAAAAAAACTAATTTCAATTCACCAAAACAAATCAAATACAATATTCAATCAAGCTACACTTCAAAAATCAAGCAAACAAAAAATGGACTCACAATGGCAAAATTGCTACCAACCCACAATGGAGTTTTTTTATGAACAAGAGTATGATGTTAGTCCAACGAACGAAATCGAAGTTAACCTAAGCCAATTGCCACCGCTTTCACTTTCACCGGAGTTAGTCCCGGATACACAACCACCAACAACTCAAAGGCGAGGTGGTAGAGGTGGTGGCCGAGGACCGACGGCCGGCCGAAGTGTTGCAAGGGGTGGTGGTAGGGTCGGTGAATCGCCAGATCAAGATATTCGACCAAGGCGCCAAGTGACCCCTTGGACCAAAGATGAGAAAATATCCCTTTGTCGGCTTGGGTGGAAGTATCGGAGGACCGAAAAGCAGGTATGTATTTTTTGTTAAATATATATTTTTTTATACATTAATTTATTTCCTTATGTAGCCGATTATCAAAAGGCTAAGATTTTTTGGCGACGAATCCGAGACCTTTTTCATGAGCAAGTCGGGAGCACTATGCGTTCGGCTGATATGATTTCCGGTCGGTGGGCGAAGATTAGGAAATATGTGGGTTTGTTTACGAACCTTCATAACAGGAACGCTGCTCGAGTGCGAGTCAGCGGGTCAAGTGATCTTGACGTGTATCAATTTACTTGTAACGAATGGAAAGATGAGGTCTTGCGCAAGTACAAGACCAACAAGACGTGGGATGAGGACTATTTGTGGAGAATCCTACGTAATTGCTCCAAATGGATGGAGCTAGGTTCTGTTGAAGACATGAGCGAAGGCGGCGGCGGCTCATCATCAAAGCGAGCCAAGACGTCTTCATCGGGTGGGTACATCTCCTCTACGAGCTCGGATGCTCACGTGGGGGTTGACCTAAACAATGATGAGGGTCTTCCCCTATCTCCCCTTGGTCGACCCGTTGGAAGGGACAAAACAAAGGCTAAACAACCTGTTAACGAAGCCGATGCGGAGTTCTCGGGGTAAATAACCAAAATAAGGACGACAATGAAGATGACGGCCAAAGCTAAAGTTCATAAAGTTTGAATGAGGGACATGGACTTTTTAGTAGGGCTGGCAATTTTGTATACGAACACGATTACCTGACACGAACCTGAACGATCTTAACAGGTACAGGTATAGCTTTAACAGGTTTCGTGTCCTAATCAGGTAGACACGAATTTACCTGTTAATTTTCGTGTCGTGTACAGGTAGTCAGGTTTCGTGTATCGTTCTTAACAGGTTCGTGTATTAACAGGTCAGGTATACACAATTTGTCATCCCTAAGTATAATGTTCACAAATAGGTACTAACAGGTACGCAAACAGGTATTAACAGGTACGCAAACATGTATTATCTAGGTCTTTGGTGAACTTTTGAAAATTTTCTCTTACTAAATAGGTTTGTAAACATGTGATTAATATAATGGTCACAAACAGGTATTAACAGGTACTTTTCGTGTATACCTGTTAAAAAAATTAACAGGTTCGTGTATCAAAAAATAGACACGAAAAGTTTTCGTGTCGTGTACAGGTAGTCAGGTTTCGTGTATCGTGTCTTAACAGGTTCGTGTCTTAACAGGTCAGGTATACACGATTTGCCAGTCCTACTTTTTAGCGAGTGACTTTAGCAACATACCAATGCCTCGTCGAAAGATACTTGAACTAGAACAAGCGCGTCTCTGAAAAAATACGAGATGGAACAAGAACACCCCTTCGACGAGGAAGAGTAGTTTATTTGTTTTAAGTAGTTTATTTTTTTTATTATTGTATGTGTTTTTAATTTTATTATTAATGAAAAATTTACGTTTATTATTTAATCTGTGTTACAAATTTAATTATTATAAATTTAAAATAACAAAATTTAAAAAAAATAAATAAAAACTGGATAAAGCTGTTGCTCACCTCTAGCCACAACACCATCAGGTTAGCGAAATAGAGCTTTATCACCATGCCAACTGGGCGCTTACGTGGCTAAATATTAGAGTATAGAGCCATTGCTCACCTCTAGCCACAACGGATAATCTAAGATTGATTAAGGGCATTTTAAACAAGTCAAAGAGTCATATAAAATGCCTATCGATGTATTTATAAAATAGATTTAAAAAATGCATAAACTATATATTGCACATGATGGTAAAATCATAGCTCCAACAAATGCAAAAGCATGGGGTAAAGGTCTCATACAATGGCTTGAGTTTACAAAACTTGTAGGACTAATACTCAGAGGAAAAGGCACCATTGATGGAGAGGTTCAGTTTGGTGGACACATTCTGTTTATGATGATAGTATTGACAATGAAGAACAATTGATTATTTCACTAGACAATATTGTCAAAAACATGATATCAAAACTGTAAAACATGATTTTATTCAAGATCCCAACCCAAAGATGAAAACCCTAACAAACAATCTGATACAAAGAATCCTCACAACCACTCTCAAATACAAAGAAGGATTACAAACAATAACCTTCAACAAGGTAATACAAACACTCAACGATTTACAGATTCAAGATGAATATGGAAATCAAGCTAAACCTAATCTGAGAGGATGAGAATTTTGAGATTATAATTGGAGAGAAGCTAAACTGTGAATGTGAAGAATAACAATGTATTTATACACCTCATGGAAGCTTCGATCAAGAAAACACAAAAGGTAACACCTCAACCGTTGGATCTTCTCACACGGATCACTATCCAACGAACACAAATACTTCTGATCTCAAGTGGGCTTTGACCCATGCTTTGACCCGGGCTTTAACACTCTTGGGCTCTTCTCATCACTTGGACTGCTACACTCTCTTTATCTGGGCCTCTATCTATACACAGCTACTAGTCCAGTCCAACTCCATAACACAACCCAATAACCTACAAAATACTTATGCAATATATCAAAGCTTCATGTTAATGAAATAAAACTGTATAAAAATATTATGTATTTTCAACACCCCTCCTCAATTTTATTTCCCAAAAAAATTGCATAAACTGATTTGATCACAAATTATTTCATGTTGTCCAGGCAAAAGTCCTTTAGTGAATACATCAGCCAGTTGATTATCAGAATCAACCTTGACTATATCTACACTTCCTTTTGCCACAAGTTCCCTTAAGAAAAACAAATCGATTCCAAAATGTTTTGTTTTGTCGTGAAAAACTGGATTTAAAGCAATAGACAAAGCTGTTGAACTATCAGTATGTAAATCAACTGGTAAATCAACATTCACACTCACTTCTGACATCAAACTCTTTATCCACATAACTTCACAAACAAGCCACTGAACATAAAGCCCTATACTCTGCTTCAGCAGAAGACCTAGAGACAGTTGATTGTTTTTTGCTTTTCCAGGATATCAAACATTTTCCTAGAAATATGCAAAACCCAGTAACCGATCTCCAAGTTTCTTGACACTTAGCCCAATCTGAATCAGCAAATGCTGTCAGATTTAAAGTGTCATTTTTGGAAAACATAAGTCCTCTACCAAGAGCAGACTTCAAGTATCTTAAAAGTCTTAAGGCAATTTTTAAATGGCCTTGAGTAGGCTTATGCATATATTGGCTTAAGTAATGTACACTATAAGCAATATCAAGTCTGGTGTGCGACAGATAGATTAGTTTTCCTACAAGTTGTTGATATCCAGTCATGTTTTCAACAGGTTTATTATTATTTTCAACAATCTTAGTTAAAACATGATTCTGTTCAATTGGACAACTAATAGGTTTACATCCTATCATACCATATTCATCTAACAGTTCAGTGCAATACTTTCTCTGATTCAAACATATACCTTTATCAGTTTTAATAACTTCAATACCAAGAAAATATTTCAATTCTCCTAAGTCTTTGATTAAAAACTTAGTTTTAAATAATTTCTTAATATTTTCTATTTCTTTAATTGAATTTCCAGTTATAATGATGTCATCTACATAAACAAGTAATACAACAAATAATGAATCATCTTGTTTGACAAACATAGAATAATCACATTTACTTTGTATAAACCCAAATTCAATTAAAGATTTAACCAGTTTCTCATTCCACATTCTGGGTGCTTGTTTCAATCCATAAAGAGACTTTTTTAACTTACACACTTTATTGTCTAAACCATCACTATAACCTTCAGGGACAGACATGTAAACATCTTCATATAAATCCCCATACAGGAAAGCATTATTGATATCTAACTGAAAAATTTTCCAGTCATTATGTACAGCTAGACTAATTATGCACCTTACATTCACCATTTTAACCACAGGGGAAAATGTTTCATAATAATCTAACCCCTCCTTCTGACTATAACCCTTAGCAACTAGCCTAGCTTTATATCTATCTACCTCTCCTGTGGACTTATATTTTATTTTGAAAATCCATTTACAGCCTATTTTATGTCTTCCCTTAGGAAGATCAACAATGTCCCAAGTGTTATTTCTATGAAGAGCTTCAAGCTCTTCATTCATGGCCTTTACCCAATTAGGGTCTTTTATAGCATCTTGAAACCTTTTTGGTTCAATGCTTTTATCAAGACAAGACACAAAGCAGTTTGTTTCAAAACTTAATTTTGAAAACTTTACAGATTTTTCTAAACCATACTTAACTTTCCCTTCAACAATAAAATCACTCAGTTTTCTAGGAAAAACTACAGTTCTAGTAGACCTTCTAGACTGACTCAACTCAACTTCATCAACAGCAGTGTCACCCTCAGAATTTATGTTAAGATCATGTTCAGTACTCACATGGGAAGCCTTATCAGGTTCCTTATTCACCCCAATGGGCTGCTGATCAACAGCCAAGCCCTCATTGGTGGTGTTGAACTCAGATTGCTCACCCTCATGTGTTCCCATATCCCTATTACCTGAAACCCTCTTATCATCATAGGGATCATTCACATCAAAGGACTGTTGATGATCTGTGTTTTCAAACATATCAAAAAAGTTTAAAGTGGTAACTTCTTTAAAAATAGTTTCATTATTATCAGAAAAGTTTTTTTCTTTAAAAGGAAAACAGGATTCAAAAAATTTTACATAGATGGAAAACTGAATAGTTTTACTTTCCAGACTGTAAACTTTATAACCTTTTTTCTCAAAAGAATAACAAAAAAACACATTTTTCTGCCCTACTTTCTAACTTATTTGATTCATTTAAAATGGTACAAAAACACAGACAACCAAAGACTCTAAGATGTTCTAATAAGGGTTTAAAACCATATACTAACTCATAGGGAGACTTTCCATTTAGCACAGATGATGGAATCCTATTAATAAGATATGAAGCGGTAAGAATGCATTCAGTCCAGAACCTAATAGGAATGTTACTTTGAAATAACAAAGATCTAGCAACATTCAACAAATGTCTATGTTTTCTCTCTACCACCCCATTTTGTTGGGGTGTATAAGCACAAGTAGTTTGATGTAAAATACCCTTTTCTCTACAAAAAGTTTTCATTTGATTATTAACAAATTCTAATCCATTGTCACTTCTTAAACTTTTCACAGAACTATTAAATTGATTAGACATTATTTGAACAAAATCTTTTACATGTTCAAACACTTCAGTCTTATTTTTCATCAAACATACCCATACAGCCCTAGAGAAATCATTTACAATTGTCAAAAAATATTTATGACCTTCCCTATCTGGCACTCTATAAGGACCCCAAACATCCAAGTGCACTAATTGACCTAAGTGAGTTGTTTTGTGATCACTTAAAGGAAAAGGTTCACGGTGTTGTTTAGCTCTTTGACAAACTTCACAAGGTTCATTATTAATATTGCTAAGTTTTAAATCAGGTTTGATCATGTTTAAGACTTGACTGGCTGGGTGTCCTAACCTAGAGTGCCACATATTAACCATACTCACACTGTTAAAGCACACCTTAGAAGACACATTAGAATTTCCACACATGTATAAACCATCAATTTCTCTACCAGTCACCAGGACTTTCTTTGTTGTTAAGTCCTGTACATAACATTTATTCTCATCAAACCCTATAAACAACTTATTATCCTTAGCTAATTTGTGAACAGATAACAAGTTAACATTGTATTCAGGCACAACAAGCACATCTTTTAGCACAACACCCTCAGCCAATTTTAGTTTCCCAATTTTAGTAACCAAAGCTGATGTTCCATTTGGATGCCTAACTTTTATATTCAAATCAGAGACATCAATATAATCAAACAAATCCTTATCATTATTAATCATGTGCTCATTTGACCCATAATCTATTATCCACCCAATTCCTAGTAATTTCCCATTAGCACTAGTAAAACAATACACACTAGTACCCACAGAATGAGAACAAAACACATTACCAGATAAATTGCAGGTAGTGGTGGAATCAGATTTTTCACCCAACAAACTCAGTAGTTTAGAAACTTGTTCACTAGTCAAAGATGTAATAGGATTAGTAGAATCAGAACAAGCATTATTATTAACTACTGGTTTCTTGCCTGGATACCCTCTAGGTTTTGCCCAATTAGGGTACCCAATTACTTCCCAACACTTTTCAATAGTGTGACAAGTTTTGTTACACTGTGTACATTTTAGATTTTGATTAGAACCTTTAGTGAACTTTTTATTATTTAAAATAGTTTCACTTGTTTGTCCTACTTTAGACAAGAAACCAACAGTTGGAGTAGTCTTATTGGAATTTCTTGAATTCCTATGAGACTCCTCTCTAGATACTAAGGCAAAAGCCTCTTTTACTGTAGGTAACTCAGTTCTAAGTAACAAATTAGCTCTACCATTTTGATACACATTATCAAGACCCATCAAGAATTGCATTAACTTTATCATATGATTATAGTTATTGAATTCTTTAGATGCATCACATACACAAGAAGGTAACTGCAAAATCTGATCAAGTTGTAACCACATAATATTCAGCTTATGGTAGTATCAGACACAGATGAACCATTTTGACTAAAAGAGTTAATCTTCTGATACAAACTGAACACAACTGGCCCATCTATTTTATTGTAAGTTTCTTTTAAGTCTCTCCAAACCTCAGAAGCAAGTTTGGAGTAAACTTGACCCATATAAAGTTCCTCAGATATTGAATTAAGTATCCAAGTTAACACCACAGAGTTACACCTATCCCATTGTCTGTCTGGCTAGCACAGCATCATCAGTAGGTTTAACACATTCTCCATTGACAAACCCTAGTTTATTTTTAACTTGTAATCCTAAAATCATAGCATTAGCCCATACAGTGTAATTTTCAGTTCCTTTTAGCTTTATACTAATGATAGTAAAATTAGTAGAGTCACTAGCATGCAAGTATAAAGGATCACTAGCATCAAGTTTGCCAACCAATGTAACATTACTCACAATTGCATTATTATTAGGATCAGGATCATCAGCCATGACTACAATAGCAAACAAACACTAGTATACAGATAATCAAGTACACAAGCAGCAGTAGACAATCAATCAATCACAGGTAAAACTAACACACAGAACAAAAAATCAACTACACAACAGACAAACACACAAAGAAAACAAGAAAAAACAAACTAACAAACAAGATGACCAGACAAATGGCGAAGCCAAGTGGGTGTTCCAGATCGTCGGTTCGTCATTCAATGGTGCCGACGCAGGTCCTCACAAGGGAGCCCCTAGACCTAGACCAGCCTTAAAGCTAAAACAGAGACTCAAGCTCTGTACAATAGACCCCTTAGGACAAACTCTAAAAATAGTAAATCAGAACAATCTCACCAATATGCCCAAGTTAGGGTTCTCCACCAACTCGTAATGTCACAACCTTCACTTAGGGTTGCAACATTAGAGAGCAAAGAAAAACAAGCGTCCAATATCCACAGCTCAGATCCAAGTTCCAAGTAATTTTCAGAAACCCTAGATCAGACCAGATGACACAAGATCCAACGTATGGTACAGATCGAGATAGATCTATCCCAAACAAATCAAGAACAGACTAACCATATACCAACAGATCCTGAAATAGGACAAGATATCCAGGATCAAGATCAAGAACAGAACACGCGGAAGACGTCAAGATCAAAGCCTATAGGCTCTGATACCATGTCAAAAACATGATATCAAAACTGTAAAACATGATTTTATTCAAGATCCCAACCCAAAGATTAAAACCCTAACAAACAATCTGATACAAAGAATCCTCACAACCACTCTCAAATACAAAGAAGGATTACAAACAATAACCTTCAACAAGGTAATACAAACACTCAACGATTTACAGATTCAAGATGAATCTGGAAATCAAGCTAAACCTAATCTGAGAGGATGAGAATTTTGAGATTATAATTGGAGAGAAGCTAAACTGTGAATGTGAAGAATAACAATGTATTTATACACCTCATGGAAGCTTCGATCAAGAAAACACAAATGGTAACACCTCAACCGTTGGATCTTCTCACACGGATCACCATCCAACGAACACAAATACTTCTGATCTCAAGTGGGCTTTGACCCGGGCTTTAACACTCTTGGGCTCTTCTCATCACTTGGACTGCTACACTCTCTTTATCTGGGCCTCTATCTATACACAGCTACTAGTCCAGTCCAACTCCATAACACAGCCCAATAACCTACAAAATACTTATGCAATATATCAAAGCTTCATGTTAATCAAATAAAATTGTATAAAAATATTATGTATTTTCAACAAATATCATAGTCACAAAAAAAGCCACAAGTAATTATAATCCATCCCCGTCTTTTAATATTATTCTTCCCTAATTGTTTTCTCAGATTATTGAGAAAATCACAGAAACAACAATTTCTGGTATATGTATGGTAGTGTTCATTGTAGACAAGATTTAACCTATATAGTCACTAAATACAAAACAAATTTCTCATAACGACTTTAATGATGCCTTTTAACATGACACCTACTTTGTTATACACAGGAGGTTTGATTTAATGTACAGTCACTAACAGAGAATAATATTCAATTGCTTGCCTTCATTGTTTGTCAACATACAATATATATACACGATTTCCTACTCAAAATATGGAAAACATTTACAACACAATTAATGGCATTCAAATGCAATATTCCGTGAGTAATGGTGCTAATATCTTGGGATCCTTCTGCAAGTAATCAGTGAGAGAATTGTGGAGATAATTGCGCTCTAATATACCCCCGCAGTCGAAACGGGAGGTTGCCGAATGTTGAGACTGGCCCGAAAGTCTTCGAATAGAACCCGAGGGAGACCTTTTGTAAAGATATCGGCGATTTGGTATCTGGAAGGTACATGAAGAACTCGAACTTGGCCGCGAGCTACTTTCTCTCGCACAAAGTGGATGTCCATTTCTATGTGTTTTGTGCGTTGGTGTTGCACAGGATTACCCGAGAGATAAATAGCACTTACGTTGTCGCAATAAACGAGTGTTGCGTGTGTTGGTGGTTTGTGTAATTCCAACAATAAGTTACGTAGCCAACACACCTCGGACACAACATTCGCAACACCTCGGTATTCAGCTTCGGCGCTTGATCGTGACAATATTGGTTGGCGTTTTGAGGACCATGAAATTAAGTTATCACCCATATAGACGCAATACCCAGATGTGGAGCGACGGGTATCGGGACATCCACCCCAATCCGCGTCCGTGTAAGATAGGAGGGAAGTCGACTTGGCAGGTGAGATTGTGAGGCCAAATTCGATGGTCCCTCTGATGTACCTCAAAATCCTTTTAAGAGCATGCATATGGGACGTGCGTGGTGCATGCATGTGCATGCATACTTGTTGGACGGCATAGGTGATATCGGGACGCGTAAACGTTAAATATTGAAGTGCCCATGCGAGTTGCCTATATTCTGTTCCATCAGGGAGTAACATGCCATCGGATGCACTAAGCTTTTGCTTTGTGTCTACAGGTGTGAAGGTGGGATTGCAATTTTGCATATTTGCTCTTTGTAGTATATCTTGTGCATATGTTTGTTGTGATAGAAAAAGGGAGTGGCCATGTCGTTTTACCGCTATGCCTAGGAAATAACTTAGAGGGCCTAAATCTTTCATAGCGAACTCATTTGATAAAGACTTCATGAAATAAGGTCGAAGATGGTCTGATGAAGTCACTAAGATTATGTCATCGACATATAATAAAATATAGGCTATGTCAGAACCCTTTTTATAAATGAATAGAGAGTGATCCGAGCGACTGTGACGAAAACCCATGTGAGAAACGTAGTCGGCAAAACGTTGATACCAAGCTCAGGGCGCCTGTTTTAGCCCATATAACGATTTCTTTAATAAGCAAACATGATCCGGAAATCGTTTGTCCCGAAAACCTAGAGGTTGGTGCATGTAAACCGTCTCTTGTAAATGGCCGTGTAAGAAGGCGTTTTTCACATCTAATTGGTGAATAGGCCAATTGTTAGATACGGCTAATGTTAAAACCGTTCGGATTGTCGCGGGTTTGACAACCGGACTAAACGTTTCACCACAATCGATACCGACTTGTTGAGAGCGACCATCACAAACAAGTCGTGCTTTGTATCGTTCCAAACACCCATTAGAATTCTTTTTATGACGAAAGATCCACATGCTACGTACAATGTTCATGTTAGGATGTCGAGGAACCAAAACCCAAGTCTTATTTTCAATAAGGGCACGGTATTCGTCGTGCATGGCCTCATTCCAATCCTTGTTATTAAGAGCATCAATATGGTTACGGGGAAGAGGGGAAATGGTAGTTGAGAAATTTAGATTTAGAATTTGTTTTGGTTTGGAAATACCGGACATACTTCGCGTGTGGATTGTTCGAGGAGGTTGGATAGGCGGAGCAGTGGGTATGTTGTTGTGAGATGGGAAAGGCAAGGGTGGTGAGGTTAGTTCGGTTTGAGGTGCGGCATTTGTAGTGGCATTTGTAGTAGTGGTCTCATGATGATTTGTTTCGGGAGTTAGAGGAGATTGGACTGAGTTGACTGGGCTTAATGGAGAGTGTTGGGAAGGAGACTATGTGGCTGGGGAAGGAGAAGAGGGTTGTGATAAGGCCGAAGGTGAAGTGCTAGGGGTTTGGGCCTGTTGTTGGTTGGTAGTATGTGTACCGGTTTGGGCCGCATGCGGAGAGGATGGTGTAGCCCACATTAATGGATGTGGGTCGGAAGTGAGGAAGTGGTAAGTTTGAGGAGTAGGTTTGTGTGTTTTGGAGAATGGGAAGGAGGTTTCGTCAAAGATGACATGACGGGAAATAGAGATTTTACGGGTAGAAGGATCATAGCATTTGTATCCACGATGATTCATTGGATATCCTAAAAATATGCAAGGAGTGGAGCGATTTTGTAATTTATGGATTGTGGTAGATGGGAAAAGAGGGAAGCATAAACTCCCAAAAACTCGCAGGTGTGAGTAAGTGGGTGTTCGATTAAAGAGAATAGAGGTGGGTGTTTTGTTTTGTAAAAGTTTAGAAGGAGTAATATTGTGAAGGTATGTGGCGTGTTGTAAAGCATGGTGCCATAGGTTGTTAGGAGTAGAGGAATGAGCTAGAAGAGTGCGCATTATGTTATTAATGGAGCGAATTTTGCGTTCCGCTTTTCCATTTTGTGAAGACGTGTGAGGACAAGAGAAGCGAAAGGTGATGCCATGATTTTTGCAAAAAAGGTGGAATTGATTGTTATCATATTCTTTGCCATTATCGCATTGGATGGATTTAATGGAGTAGTTGAATTGAGTTTTGATAAAAATGTAAAACTGACGAAAAATGTCAAAGACTTGAGATTTATGTCCAATAGGAAAAGTCCATAGAAAATTGGTTTTATCATCAAGAAAAAGTAAATAATATTTGTGACCACTTGAGGAAGGGATAGGCGATGTCCATAAGTCTGTATGCAATATATCAAATGGTAAATATGTAAAATTGCAAGATTCATTAAAGGGTAGTCGAATGTGTTTTCCAAGGACACAAGAAGAACAAACATTGGACAAAGGTTTATTGGAAATACATGGTAAACTAGAATGCAAAAATTTAAAAATAGATTTCCCGGGGTGCCCGAGACGTTGGTGCCAAATGTCTTGAGATATGGTCGTCAAGGCAGTTGGACCCTTTATTGGTTGAAGGGAGTTGAAAGTGAGCGGGTACAAGTCTCCTGTGCTATCACATCGGAGGATAGGTGTCCGCGTCCGGTAGTCCTTCACAACAAAACCATAAGGATCAAATTCAACCGTAACATTATTATCACGAGTTAAGCGGCGAACAGATATTAAATTGGTTATAAGATTAGGAACATGAAGGACTTGATTTAATTTTAGAGGTGGGTAAGGTGGAGGTAAAGTTTGATGCCCAATACCAAGGATTGGTAATTTCGAACCATTTCCGACGATTACATTATTAAAATTGCCATTATTGAAATAAGATGATAAAGTACCTTAGTTGTTGGTCATATGGGACGATGCTCCAGTGTCAAAAAGTCCATGTTGCTCGGATGCGTTGAGGGACATAGCATGAAGTGCTTGTTCAATGTCAGTTGGTGCGTAGGAGAGTTCGGAAGTGGCGTAAGCTTGAGGTTGATTTG
Organism: Ambrosia artemisiifolia; assembly: GCA_032199755.1. Classification (NCBI taxonomy): domain Eukaryota; kingdom Viridiplantae; phylum Streptophyta; class Magnoliopsida; order Asterales; family Asteraceae; genus Ambrosia; species Ambrosia artemisiifolia. The sequence goes on from CM063519.1 coordinate 17,354,246, forward strand.
GTCGTGGGCCGAGAATTCCTTGTCCAGGATGTGGGTTGTTTGCATTGTTTTGGGTCTGGCGGTTATTGTGAGTCGGGTAGGAGGTTGCTGGGTATGGGCATGGTGGGTAGGACAAAGGTGTTTGGTTTGGATATTGTGGGATAGGCCACTGGACGTTTTGGGAGGTGCCATAATTAGGTGACCAAGTATGAGAGTTTGAGCCTGTTGTATATCCTCGACCATATGATTGAGTATGACCACCACGGCTCCTGCCAACATTACGACCACCGCGTCCGCGGTATCCGCGACCACCACAGCCACGTTGAGATTGGTTGCGGGTGTCTCCTGAGGTGCGTTGTTGCTGAACATTCAAGGCCGTGTTGGAGCCGGCTGCTTCGTGATGAGCTTGGTTAGCCTTCCGGGACTCTTCCATGCAAAGACGAGAACGAACTTCATAGAACCCGGGCAGCGGTTTGATTTGCTGGATGATCATAGCAATACCGTCATAGGCGCTTGTTAGCCCACCTATTAATTGGAGAACAAGGCGTTGATTAGTAACTGGAGCGCCCACATTGGAAAGTTGGTCCGATAACATTTTGATAGCCTGACAATACGCCGACATGTTCGGGTAGTTTTCCAACCTCGTAGTGACGAGCTTGTGTTCTAAGTATAGTGCTCGTTCATTTTTGTTATCCTGGAAGATGTCTTCGAGTGACATCCAGGCTTCGAGAGCGGTAGCATTTGGCTTGAGGATTGTATGAAGAAGGTCATTCGATATGGTGCTATAAATCCATTGAATAACAATGGCATCTAAGCGATGCCAGAGATCAATGTCTTCTTGAGTGACGGGTTTGGCTTTGGGAGTAGTTGCGACTTCTTTGTCAGAAGAGGTGGTTTGGGGTGCGGAAATAGTGGGAGTACAGTTGTAGGATCGATGTGATCGAAGACTAAGAATGCTTTGCAATGGATTTTGAACAACTCGGCCCAAGAGTTGTATTGTCCGCTCTCCATTTCGAGAGTGAAAGGAACAAAGTTGCGGATGTTAGTTATCATCAAAGCTGGGTGGGATTTGGTTTCCATGATGAATATGACAGGAGGTGGAAGAAGAATGAGAAAGGAAGATGAAACAAGAAAGAGAATTTGGTAATCAGAAAAGCTCTGATACCATAACAGAGAATAATATTCAATTGCTTGCCTTCATTATTTGTCAACATACAATATATAAACACGATTTCCTACTCAAAATATGGAAAACATTTACAACACAATTAATGGCATTCAAATGCAATATTCCGTGAGTAATGGTGCTAATATCTTGGGATCCTTCTGCAAGTAATCAGTGAGAGAATTGTGGAGATAATTGCGCTCTAATAGTCACAGGCATAACAACTCAACAAGAATTAATAAAAATAAGGGTGGAATGGGATCCTACTTGGAATTTGACATGTAGAAAAGGTGGGAATAACCATTGGAGCACTAGGTTGATTTAGTTAAGGTTCATTTCAAATATATTTAGGGGTTCCTACAGCATTATCTATATATAATAACACTAAAAAATTTAAACCGAACGGGTTCCCGAGAACCCCTAGGGAAGCATAGATCCGCCCCTGTTTATTGCCATTCATGTAAGTCATGTTTTCAGTCTTAAATCTTTTGTTTCGTTTGTTAAGTTAGATGGGGACTATAATGTGATGATAATACAAACATATTTTTTATGCAAGTGGTAACCTTTTTTTTTACTCGTGTCACTTTTCAAAAATATGCGGTGAATCGTTGTCACTTAAGCGCTGAATAGGTATATCACACATAAATAAGAGTATTATTATTGTTATATATAACACTTAAAAAAAGTTCACGTGTTTGCCAAAGTCGATCTTTATATGTAGGTCTGCCGATGGCTTGACACTATATAACCATAAAATAAGTATGCCACATGAAACACGCATCGTTTCAAATTATATAAGTTTGAATTATTTTTTTTGAACGGTTAACAAATCAAACCTAAGCACTCTCGGGCATCTTTTCAACAAATTCAAGTACTTCGAGAGTACCCGAGTTGTCAAACGCCAATTTCTGGAAAAACCCGGTAACCCACTCGCATATAGGCACGACGATGAAAATTACCTGTAAAACCCGTCTGGCTCTAGAATCGAACCCAGAATCCCCTGGGTCTTCTATCATTGTCCACCAATATCTCTACCACTACACTGCATTGACAAGTTTAAATTATTATGTGACATCCTACCAATAATCAGAATTACAGCTCATGCCCATAAAATACATGAAATAGTTTCTATGTTTGAGCATATACCAAACTACAAATATTCGGCCCCCAAACCATAAATTAGGCGAAATGGTCTAACATCCTTGATTATTATTCCTGTATTTTTTACATCCCTTTAAGAAATTTTCACAATTTTTTTCCTATGTGTATACATAGGAAAAAAAATAAAAAAAATTATAAACCTCAGAAACATCTATATTTGTCACGATGCATGTGACCCAAGTCTACATTCTTAGATTGTGTGAGCATGTTCATACTACGCTTTTGGGTTAAGAGGTAGGACCTAAAGAACGTAGTAACATAATGCTAGCTATAATGAATGTAACATAAAGCTAGGTCTTTATGGCATACATGTTAGCATGCACCAATATTTAAATTGGCTCTTTTTTTCCTATTTCATTCGTTTTAATATATACAAATTAACATAAAACATACACTTAAGACAAATATTTTTTGGATGACACTCGTGTATCGTTTACGTGTTAACTGGTCCGGTTGATGGTCTAAAGTATATGGACTAAACACGACTCGTATATTTATTGGTGTCAAAAGACATCCACAAGAACTTTGACACAATTAAAATCATGTAGCTCGAACATAACTCGTACGAGTATAATATAGAACTTTCTAACGGATCAAGCGAGTTTGAATCAAGTACTTGAAACGACGTTGACGGACTACAAGCCATCGTAAGTGGGTTGGTAAATTAAAATTATATCTTTAAAAATCATCTTAACTTAGACCGAGTAGAATACAGACCTCTTTTGTTTTTTAGGAACCTGAAGAATATTTGTTTAATAAATAGTATAGAGCGTTTAATAAAACAATAAATTTATTAGATAAACATGCTAAAGCTTGTGCAGAGAACCAATATGTCTTCATCCCCTTGGCCTTTGATACCTTTGGCTCCTTAACGGCAAAAGCTATTCGTTTCTTAACCAGGGTCCAACGGGTCGTCCACAGCAATAGTTCATCTCCAGGAGGGCAAACATTTGTCTTTGGTAGACTAGGGTTCGCAATTCAAAAAGGGGTGGCGGCTAGGGGTGTAAATGACACGTAGCGGCTCGGGATCGGCTTGGTAAAAAGCTCGAACGAGCCGAGCCTTAACGAGCCCGAGCCCGAGCCTGAAATATGGCTCGTTTAGTTATCGAGCCCGAGCTCGAGCCCTAGATACAAAGCTCGATTGGGCTCGCGAGTCTAATCGAGCCTTAACGAGCTAGAGCCCGAACCCGAGCCCGAGCCTAAGTTACAGCCGAGCCTAAGTTATAGCCTTAACGATTGGGCTCACGAGCCTAAGTTATAGCCGAGCTTTTGCGAGCTCGAGCCGAGCTTTTGAGCTCGTTTGAGATTCTCAAATCACCTCGAGCCGAGCCGAGCTCGAGCTTTGGATTTTGCTAGCGAGCCGAGCTTGACCTCAAGATTGTTGGCTCGAACCGAGCCGAGCTCGAGCTCGAGCTTCACGAAACCTTAACGAGCCCGAGCCGAGCCCAGTCAGGCTCGGGCTCGGCTCGGCTCGTTTACACCCCTAGTGGCGACGCAGCTGGTTGCCCGTCTGCCTTCTATTGTGATGTAACTTTCGTATTTTGTTTTAATGATAAAAATGATGATATAAGTTTAATTAGATAACAATTACCAACTTAAAAACCAATTATTTTATAACATGTCAGTAGCGGTTCAATTCGTAAAGTAATTCGTACCTATAATCAATGTTTTCAGGACCGGATCGGACGTTGATCGGACACCCCGGTGATTACCGGTTCAACCAGTCCAACCGGTCAAAAAGTCAACGAAAATCCCAAAAATTCTAGCAAAATCCGGTCCAACCAGGCCGATTTCCAGTTCAACCGGCCGGTTCACCGAACCAACCCGGTTCAATAGCATTCCGATCAAACCATGTGACTCGGACCCGTAGGGGGTCCGATTCCCGATTCAACCGGTCAGCCGGCCGGTCCGATCCGGTCTCTAAAACATTGCCTATAATACTTATATTTTGTTTAAATTTGTAAAACTAGTTATTGCCGTAAATAACATACGTTATGATTATGTGTTACGGATTCATTAAGGGGCATAGTGCAACGTCGGTGAGGCTTTACATGGTCACGAAGAGGCTGGGAGTGAGTCCCCGTTACTTTTTTTAACCTTTATAATAATGACTTTTTACTATTCACCATATGTTAAAGAAAATATTTAATACTACTAGTGAGAACGCCCACAAGTTGCAGCGGGTGTCCTAACTAATATCAGTTATGATGTATATCGTACCATAGATGCATACTTTGGTGTCGGTAATGGTGATTATGAGAGCATGGAAATTGATTTAAACTCTCTCGAATCCACAAAAGAAAATATGCAATCAATCAAAATCATGTTAACAAGAGGACACGTGTGATACCCCAGGAAAATCCCACATCGGCCGTGGCAATGAGAGATCATTGGTTCATATGTAATCCAATGTCTCTTAAATCACCAATGCGTTTTGGGGCTTAATGTTAGTGGATGAGAGGAGAACTCCACAGTTGAGCGTGTTTTGGTGGGAACAGTTTCAGGATGGGTGACCTCTTGGGAAGTCTCCACCGGGGCAACCAAAAACAAATCCGTGAGCTCTGGATGGGCAACCCATAGGGGCAAAGCGGACAATATTGATGGTGAGAGGGGCCGGATGTTACAGATGGTATCAGAGCCACTCTTGTGCCGTTCGGGATGGTGGGTGCATACCTCATCAGGGACGATGAGACTCTAACAAAGGGTGAATGTGATACCCCAGGAAAATCCCACATTGGCCGTGGCCAGGAGAGATCCTTGGTTCATATGTAATCCAATGCCTCTTAAATCACCAACGCGTTTTGGGGCTTAATGTTAGTGGATGAAAGGAGAACTCCACAGTTAAGCGTGCTTTGGTGGGAGCAGTTTCAGGATGCGTGACCTCCTGGGAAGTCTCCACCGGGGCAACCAAAAACAAATCCGTGAGCTCTGGATGGGCAACCCATAGGGGCAAACAGGGCAATATTGGTGGTGAGAGGGGCCGGATTTTACAACACGCTTGATTACCGATTTAGTGTTATCGATGATGAAATTTTACACATTGGTTACAAGCTTGAGACGATTGAAGAAGAGGAAGATATGATTGATATAATAAATAAAGAACATGAGGAGAAAGTATTCTCTCACACCCATCATCTCTATTGTCGAGAAGAAGGAATTTCCTAATTTACCCACATTAGCGTTTTAAATTATTAGCAAGTGACCAATGTACTCCTCTCAAATGCTTTCCACTCCTTTGTACACATTGATTCAAAACTTGTATTGGGTGTCAAATTATAATGTTGTCCATGTAAATGCTTTATATATATAGTGGGTAAAATGTGCTTTACGACAGGGTAGGTTTAAGTTTGAATTGTTATTTTTAAAACATTCTTTTGCAATTTCATATTCTTTCCATTGCAATTTCCTGTCCTTATGATGCCCTTTCAGAATTATGAACAATTCAGCCTAAGTATAAAACAAATATCATAAGTAATCAAGTATAAAACAAATACTTTTTACATGCTTTCGAAACAAAACCGGTCCATTTCTCCAAACTAACACAAACTAAAGCGTGTGAATGAAATGGATGAAATGCTAAGTAAGAAGCCAAACCTCCATAACTCTCATTTCATAGTAGCGTAACTCTTGGGCACATGTTCTCCCTTATTCGGGACAAGAAAAAGATACATTGAAATCCATCTTATTGTTAACCCTAACACCAACACTAACTGGACAACATTTCTTGTAAAGGATCAACTCCTAGAAGCTACAAAACATTAAGACATAGAACATGTCATTAACTAACTTAGAACACAAGCTTCTTATTTATGTTCAAACCCACCAAGCATTCGTTAGTACTCCATCTATTACAAAATATTGCAACCATTAGTAAAGCGCAAAATCCTATTGTAATTTCTTCTTCTTCTTTTTTCTTTACAAATTGATTATGATATTAACTTTTAAATGGGAAAACTATGTAATATATGATGTAACACTTGATAATATCAGTTTAATAACATTAAAGCAATATATGTGCACATAAGCAAATTTGTTGATGCAAATTGAACCGGTGCACCATTCAATTTCCCATGGTGAATGGTGCATCAATAGTTAATTTGAAGTTAGTGTCTTTTGTAATCCATTCAATGTCTTAATTCTAACGTATTAATGATTGCATTTTATCCCATTAAATCTATGCATTCAACCATTTCATTCAATATCACAAAAATGTACAAGTTGCTTTTGCAAATTAGGATAGTATTGGAAAAAATTTCTTAAAAATCACATGAAGTTACTATTGTAACGACCTTTGGCTCTTTATAATGTAGTATAGCTATAGATTAAATTAAAAAAGAAAGGAAAAGAATGTGTGTGGTTAATTGATAATTGGTGGGGGTCACCAACCCTTCTTCCTTAAGCTCGTGTATTGATCACGCTCCTCTTTTTCACACCTCTAGAACTAATGTACCGGTACTGAATTTTCCATACCGATTCTGTACTTACTTTTTAGCGTTTTTCAAATGTCATTAGAACGGGTGTTTTAATGTTGGTCACATTAAATTTGACTATTGGTGGGGATCACCACTGTTAAAATATGTAGTTATACATATTCTTATTAATTATCTTATTCACTTTTATATTTTCTAATACATAATTGTTTATAACTTTGCATATTATAAAATGGTGAGGTGATGGGCTAGAGCTAAAGTTCTGGTGGGCTACTAGGAAAGGAAGTCAGAAGCCCAGGAGTGTTCCAGTCCAACAAGTCAAGAGGAGTCCAAGTCCAATAAAATGGTGAGGTGATGGGCTAGAGCTAAAGTTCTGGTGGGCTGCTAGGAAAGGAAGTCAGAAGCCCAGGAGTGTTCTAGTCCAACAAGTCAAGGGGAGTCCAAGTCCAGAATAATTAGTTAGCCCAAGTGTTTGTGCCAGGTTGGCAATCCGGGTGAAACAAACACAAATTGTTTCACCCGTTGATCTTGTACAGCTGGTTTAATCGTATCCGTACGTTTCTCTCTTTTAGATGTGTTAGAGAGCCCTATAAAAGAGATGTGCTTTCTCTCTTTCTCAGTTTAGATGAGTTGTTCTCTTGTACATCAGATTAGGGTTTCTCTCGTTATAATCTTTTCAACTAGGGTTAGCCAGATTCAATCTTGTTAGGATTGTTGGTCTTGGGTGTAATCACAGATCATATATTGATGATCTGTTGGGTTGGGTTTTAGGTTATAGAGAGATTGATTCTGGAGTTGTGATTGTACAGAAACTGTTTGTTCTTTATTTGTTTGAATAAGGTGATTAAACCATGAAATTTTACATGGTATCAGAGCTATAAGGCTCTGGTCTGTTCGTCTTCCATATAATTAGGGTTGTCTGTGTTCTTGAGGGTTTTTGTGAGTATTAGGGTTTCTGGTGATAGATCGAGTGGATTCTTGATTAAAGAAGACGATCTGCACTGTATCCTAGGTCTGAAGTTCATCGTCAGATCTAGGGTGGTTGTGATAACCTTGTTGAATACTATCTGGACTCTGGAACTGTTGGAAGCTTGTTCTTCTTGCTCTCTCACTAATAACCCTAAGTGAAGGTTATTAGTTACGAGTTAACAGGCGAAACCCTAACTTGGGTTTTATTAGGTGAGATTGTTCTTGTTTGTGTTTAGTTTTTCTTTCTTGTTTTTTGTCTGTGTCTAGGAGTCGCCTGGCCGGGTTAGGGTGGACATGCATTGAGACTCAATACTTGGTGTGTCGTGTCTAGTATTATAGGATAGGAAGGCTCCCAAGTTAAGGCTTGCACAGGCACCTTGAGTGACGAACCTGTGATCTGGTCCCTGGCTTGGCTTCGCCTAGGTCTGTGTTGTGTTTGATCTGTTCTGATTTATATTCTCTGATCTGTTTGCTTGTTACTTGTTTCTTGGTTGATTTGTGTGTCTCTTGAAACATGGCTGATGGTGATAATCCGTTTCATATTGATGGTGATGATAATAGGGTGGTTAATAGTTCTGTCACATTAGTTGGTAAACTTGACCCTAGTGATCCCTTGTACCTACACCCTAGTGACTCAGCAAACTTGACTATTGTTAATGTAAAACTAATGGAACAGATAATTACAATGTATGGGCTAATGCTATGATACTAGCTTTACAAGTTAAAAACAAGTTAAGATTTATTAATGGTGATTGCTTAAAACCAACTGATGATCCTGTACTTGAAAGACAATGGAATAGATGCAATTCCATTGTCCTAACTTGGATTCTTAATTCAATCTCTGAGGAGTTATACTTGGGACAGGTTTATTCTAAGTTAGCCTCAGAGGTTTGGAAGGAACTTAAGGAAACTTACAATAAGGTAGATGGGTCAGTAGTGTTCAATCTATATCAACAAATTAATTCCTTTTCTCAAAATGGGACTTCTGTTTCAGAATACTATCACAAGTTAAATGTCATGTGGAATCAGCTTGATCAGATACTGTAGTTACCTGCATGTACCTGTGAGGCTGCTAAACAATTTAATGATTTTAATAGTATGATTAAACTGATGCAGTTCCTGATGGGTCTTGATAATACCTATCAGGCTGTTAGAACTAATTTGTTGATAAGAGACTCTCTACCTACTGTTAAGGAGGCCTTTGCTATATTTTCTAGGGAAGAATCCCATAGAAATTCTAGCACTTCTAGTTCAAAGGATCCAAGTCAAAATATGGGATTCTTTGCTAAAGCTAATCAATCTGTTGATAAAAAGAAGTCTAGTAAAAACACAAACCAGAATTTGAAATGTGTTCACTGTAATAAAACTGGACATAGTATAGACAAATGTTTTGAGATCATAGGTTATCCTAGTTGGATGAGGCCTAGATCTGGTCAAAATAGGAAAGGTGTGGGTAATAGTAATATTGCTTCTGCTAAGAGTAACAACTCTGTTTCTCCTAGTATGTTGACTTCTGAACAGGTTGCTCAATTGTTGAGTCTGTTGAATAAGAAGTCTGATGAACCTTCTACCAGCTGTAATGCGGCAGGTAGGAATAATGTGTTTTGGTGTTCTTCAAGTTTTTTGTGGAAATTCTAAAAGGATTTTTTCATTTGCTAGTTTTAAAGACAAGTATAGAGTATTAGGATGGATTTGTGATTCAGGGGCAAACCAACATATGGTTATGAGTGATAAAGGTTTAATTAACCAAATTGATGTTAAGGATTTAAACATAAAGGTAAATCATCCAAATGGTACCTTTGCTAAAGTAACAAAAATTGGTGATGTTAAACTAAGTAATAATGTGACTCTCCATGATGTGTTTGTTGTTGCTGATTACTGTGTAAATCTGCTATCTGTTAATAAACTTGCCAAAGATAGTAAAATGACTGTTTCATTTGATGATTCTAAATGCTACATTCATGATTCTTTAACCAAGAATGTTCTAGTGACTGGTAATGAGCATGATGGTCTATATTTCTGTGGTGAGTCCTCTGTTTTGTCTTGTGCTAGTGTGTCTAGTAGTGAATTAACTGATTTGTGGCATACTAGACTAGGACATCCATCAAATATTGTTTTAGAGGTCTTAAAATCTGATTTAAAACTAAAAAATGTTGGAAATGATAATCCTTGTGAGACTTATCATAAAGCCAAACAACATAGGGAACCTTTTCCAATCAGTGAACATAAGACTTCTAATTTAGGAGATATTGTTCACTTAGATGTCTGGGGTCCCTATAGGGTTACTAGTAGGGATGGTTTTAGGTATTTTCTAACCATTGTTGATGATTATACTAGGGCTGTTTGGGTATATCTTATGAAGTCTAAAACTGAGGTTGTTTATAATATTGTTCATTTCACAACATGTTTAATAAATCAGTTTAAAAGAACAGTTAGAATTTTCAGAAGTGATAATGTACTGAGTTTGTAAATACTCAGTTTAAAAGCTTTTGTAATAAACTTGGAATATTTCATCAAACCTCATGTCCATATACACCTCAACAGAATGGTCTAGTCGAGAGAAAACATAGACACCTGTTAAATGTGGCTAGGTCATTATTGTTTCAAAGTTGTCTTCCTTTAAAATTTTGGTCTGAGTGTATATTAACTGCTGTGTTTCTTATAAACAGGACTCCATCTTCTGTGTTAAAAGGTAGGACACCATTTGAGTTAATGTATGGATATACACCCTCTTTAGAAAGACTTAGAATGTTTGGGTGTTTGTGTTACAGTACTGTGTTAAACAACTCTGATAAGTTTGAAAGTCATGCTGAAAAGTGTGTGTTAATTGGATATTCTAATGAGAAAAAAGGATATAAGTTGTGGAATCTTGATAAAAAAAAAACAAGTCTTGTTTTCTAGAGATGTTTGGTTTTATGAATCAATTTTTCCTTTTAAGGAAAGTCATATAACTAAAAACTTTGATTCTAAAAATTATGAGAATATTAATAATACAAACTTTTTTGATATGTTTGATAGTACTGATACACAACACTCAGGTAATCTAGGTGTTCCCAATGATGATAAGAGGGTAAACAACTTAGAGTCAGAAGCTCATGGGTCTCAGCATCCAACTCAGAATCCTGAGACTACTTTTAAGGATGCTGAGACTGGTAGCAGTCAGCAACCAAGTAGGATTAGGGATGAGTTAGGCAGGGCTGAGGGTGAGCATTATGAAAATGAAACAAATCTCAATTCTGAGGGACAAGAAACACCTCAGAATCAGCCTAGTGTTGTGAGGAGATCTACTAGAAATTATGTTCTTCCAAAGAAATTGGATGACTTTATAGTTGAGGGAAAAGTTAAGTATGGATTAGAAAAATTTGTGAACTATTCAAATTTGTCAACTGAAATTTTTTGTTTTACCTCCGTGTTAAATAAATCTGTAGAACCTAAGTATTATCATCAAGCTTGCAATGATCAGAATTGGATCAATGCAATGAATGATGAAATTGAGGCCTTGTTGAGAAATGATACTTGGGATATTGTAGACCTTCCAAGTGGAAGGAAGCCCATAGGTTGTAAATGGGTCTACAAAATCAAGTATAAGGCCTCAGGGAAATAGATAGATATAAAGCCCGGCTTGTTGCCAAGGGTTTTAGTCAAAGGGAAGGTATAGACTTTGATGAAACTTTCTCACCAGTGGTGAAAATGGTTACAATAAGAGTAGTTGTTGCTATGGCTGTTCAAAACAGTTGGCCATTGTTCCAGTTAGATGTTAATAATGCTTTTTTGTATGGTGATTTAATTGAAGATGTGTATATGAAATTACCTGAAGGGTATTATTCTAATTCTGATACTAGAGTTTGTAAGTTAAAAAGGTCTTTGTATGGCCTTAAACAGGCTCCTAGGATGTGGAATGAAAAACTGGTTGGTGTACTACTTGAAAATGGTTTCATACAAAGTGTTTGTGATTATTCTATGTTCGTTAAAAATAAAGGGTCTGTTATGGTTGTGTTATTAGTATATGTAGATGATATTATTATTACTGGTAATTGCTTAGAAGAAATAGAACATGTTAAGTTGTTTTTGCAAACCAAGTTTCAAATAAAAGATCTGGGTGAGTTAAAATATTTCTTAGGAATAGAAGTTGTTAATTCAGATGATGAGTTAGTATTGACTCAGAGGAAGTATTGTATGGAACTATTAGTAGAGTATGGCATGACAGGATGTAAACCTGCTAATAGTCCATTAGAGTCAAACTATCTTATGACATCTTTATGTACAAAGGAAAGTAAAAAACTTGACTGACATTACTGGATACCAGAGGTTAGTTGGCAAACTAATCTATCTATCTCACACCCGACCTGATATAGCATACTCTGTTCATGTATTAAGTCAATACATGCATAAGCCTACTAAGGCTCATTTTCAGATTGCTATGAGAGTGTTGAGATATTTAAAGGGTTCTCCTGGAAATGGCATAAGTTTTAAGAAAAGTACTAACTTTGATTTACAAGCTTATGCTGATTCAGATTGGGCCAAATGTTTGGTATCTAGGAAGTCAGGAACAGGTTTTTGTGTATTTCTAGGAAATAGTTTGATAACTTGGAAAAGTAAAAAGCAATCAACTATATCTCGATCTACTGCTGAAGCTGAGTATCGAGCGATGTGTACTGCGACATGTGAGATACTTTGGTTAATGAATCTTCTTAATGAGCTTAATATTCAGGTAACAATTCCTGTGTCTTTATACTGTGATAACACTGCTGCAGTTTCTATTGCTACAAACCCTGTTTTACATGAAAAAACTAAGCATTTCGAAATTGATTTGTTCTTTTTAAGGGAAAAAGTTTCAAAAGGGATTGTTAAACCTCTTGGTATAAAATCAGCAAATCAAATTGCTGATATCTTTACCAAAGGACTTTCAGTATCACAACACCTTGTTATGTGCAAATAGTTAAAAATGGTAAATTTGTTTGGGAATAAAAGTAGGGGGTGTTAAAATATGTAGTTATACATATTCTTATTAATTATCTTGTTCACTTTTATATTTTCTAATACATAATTGTTTATAACTTTGCATATTATAAAATGGTGAGGTGATGGGCTAGAGCTAAAGTTCTGGTGGGCTGCTAGGAAAGGAAGTCAGAAGCCCAGGAGTGTTCCAGTCCAACAAGTCAAGAGGAGTCCAAGTCCAATAAAATGGTGAGGTGATGGGCTAGAGCTAAAGTTCTGGTGGGCTGCTAGGAAAGGAAGTCAGAAGCCCAGGAGTGTTCCAGTCCAACAAGTCAAGAGGAGTCCAAGTCCAGAATAATTGGTTAGCCTAAGTGTTTGTGCCAGGTTGGCAATCCGGGTGAAACAAACACAAATTGTTTCACCCGTTGATCTTGTACAGCTGGTTTAATCGTATCCGTTCATTTCTCTCTTTTAGATGTGTTAGAGAGCCCTATAAAAGAGATGTGCTTTCTCTCTTTCTCAGTTTAGATGAGTTGTTCTCTTGTACATCAGATTAGGGTTTCTCTCGTTATAATTTTTTCAACTAGGGTTAGCCAGATTCAATCTTGTTAGGATTGTTAGTCTTGGGTGTAATCACATATCATCTATTCATGATCTGTTGGGTTGGGTTTTAGGTTATAGAGAGATTGATTCTGGAGTTGTGATTGTGCAGAAACTGTTTGTTCTTTATTTGTTTGAATAAGGTGATTAAACCATGAAATTTTACAACCAGCTAGGTGTTTAATTTAAAAAAATAATAAGATTTTCTGTACCTTATATGCTAATTTACATTCTTTGATACTCAATATTTTTTTTTATATTTGTAACGTCTTTTATTTTCAAATACCTTTTTACTCGTTTACAGCCTGTGATGCATTCACTTGTAACTTGCAAGATCAAATCCTACCCTATCATATATCATATATTTTTTATTTATGATTTGACGTTTTCACGTTTATGTTTGAGAAAAATTAATTTCGCCTTTGTGAATTTTTCAAATGTAATGCTTTATGCTATATAACCTTTTAAAGATCTACATATACCAACCTTTTATAATTGAACTGGTTGTTTTATCCTTCCTGCGATAATATATAACTAACTTAAAAAAATATAAAATTAAATTATCTTTTTAAGTGAATGCATAATAAAAACTATAACCGAAATATAAATAAATTAGTAAATAAGATTTTATAAAATAATAAAAGATAAGTAAAATTTTATGAAATGTGGTACAAGTGTACAACGATATACTCAAGTAACAAGACTTCATTTTATCTGTCCACTGATTTGTCCTTTCATAAATAAATGTATGTAATAATAATTAATTTACACCAAAATAGACAACTATTTTATATTTTAATTTGAATGCATATTACATTAACAAATACATAAAAATAGTTCTTAATAATAATTTTATATTTTTTTTGAAGTATAACACATAGATAGTTCTTCTAGTTTTATAAAATTTTGCAAATAATCCTCATATATAAAAAAATATACATATAGCCTGACCTTTTGCTACAGTCTAGAGTACATGTGTTAAAACTTGTAAGTTTAGACTATATATGTAATTTCTAAAGGTTATTTTAAAATTTTATAAAATCATCAACAACATCCATATACTTTACTCTTTTTTTTTAATGTGGTACAACGATACTGTCTAGTAACAAGAGTTTCTTTATTGCTCGAAAAGGACATGGGTGATGGGCCCCTCTTCTCCATGCCGAAAGGCTCACAAATAGCTATACTCTCATTCCCTCTCACATTCATCGCCCTTATCGCGTGAAGAAGAATTTCATTCACCGTCTCTTCTCACCACGACAAACCAATCCATAGGCCACGAGCTTAGCAAATAGAGATGGTCAAAGAACATACCACAACACAACAACCTAGCTCATCTATATATATATATAAAACAAAGGTGTTTTGCTGACGTGGCGTCCATTGGTTGATTCAAGGCCCTCTTGAAACTGCCACGTGGCATCCTAATTGAAAGGTTTTGGTGTTTTTCAATTATTTTGTTTTTTAATTAAAAAGAAACCAAAAAACTCAAACCCTAAAATATCATCCGCCTCTTCTCATTCTCTCTCTCTCTCTCAATTATTCTTCTTCTTTTCCTTTAGAATACTACCCATCTTCTCTTAACCCTAATTCCAAATCCATTCTGCTGCCTCTACGATCTTCAATTCTGTCCCCTACAAACCTTCAAACATCTCAATACCTTCCTGCTGTAATTAATTGATTTGATACACACTATATACCCTCTCTGTATAACTCAATAAAGTCGAACAAACCCCACCGCCAAGCACTACGACGGCCACCGCACCACACCACCGCCGCCGACACCCACTATCGTCCGTACCCACCGCCTCCGCGTTCGCCGGGGGTTCCACCTTCTCGCTTGCAATCGATTCCAAAACCACAGCCATATCCTTGCTTCGATTATTATTATTATTATTGGTGGCAGGAGCCATATCCTTGCTTCGATTATTATTATTATTATTGGTGGCAGGAAGCAAGAGGTAGGTGTTAAGGCTCCCAGTCGTCAGACGTTGCTAGGCATATGTAAATCTCTCGTCGCTGGAGGTGTTGCTGGTGGAGTGTAAGCTTCCTCTTTTGTTGTTTTTCATAGCTGTTATTCAATATTTATATCGATTGTTGTTGTTGTTGTTAATTTGTGTTTGTTTATGTGATTATTGATTAAGGATGCGTTTTGTTGTTAGAGATTTGTGGATTGAATTATTTAATTGAATCATGTGTCTGTGGATGCATAGGTTTTTGAGTTATTGTAGTTATTAATTACTGTTTATGTATTGGATTACGGATGCATTCTGATTCTGTTAAAAACTCGTGGAGTGAATTACATTACATATATTTGTTAATTACAGTAGCTATTATCTATTATGTTACATATTTGTTAATTACTGTTAGTATTACAGTATTATGGGTTAATTGTATTGTGTTTCTATTTTAAAACAAAAATTGATATGTTAATTTAGGCGCAAAGGGTGAGACTTAGTTAGGTCTAAGTGCGAGGCGCTTAAGCATTAAACAATGAGGGCTTTTTAAGGCGGGGCGTATAGTATAGAATAAATAATATACAACTTTTAGGGGTTTAAGACATGCTTTAGGCTTATTTAGAGGTAGCTTAGGTTGATTACAATAGGTTTAGTTCATGTTATTGGGTTAAGATTATCTAGCTGTAGATTACTAGGCTTAAAATTGGGTTTGAAGTTGTGTTGTGAGCTGTGAGTTATGACTGTGATAGTATATTAGTTGAAATAAAAGAAAAGGTTGTGGGATGTGTGATGATTCTTTTAATATTTTGAGACGCTTCATATAATATGTCATGTATCCTTTATCGATTCGGCTAGGTTTTTAGTGTTTCTTCATGTTGAAGTATTAGGTGTTAGCATTGGATTTATAGGCTGTTTTAGGTTAGGTATTGAATATTGACATTAGAGTTATGCATTTCTTTAGCCTTTTATGATAGGTGCTAATGCTAGAGTTATACATTGTTTTAGGTTAGGTATTGAACATTGATATTAGAGTTATGCATTTATTTACACTTTATGATAGGTGTAAGAGTTATACATTATTTTAGGTTGGTATTCGCATTACAGGTATAGATGGTAATGGGATTTAATGGTACCGTATTAGCTTAAGTAATTGCTAAAATACTTAATGGATGTGATACTGTAATGGTGATGGTTGACTGTCGAATAGTTACTTGATGATTGTTATTGTAGGTATGCCATTGTTATTGATGTAGGCTTTGGTGACCGATGGTTAGTGGTGCTGAGGAATTGTAACTTGCGCCACATTTGCTTCATGGTTCAGGTCAGTGAACGCAAATGAGAATTATTGATCCGTATTATTAAATCATATTAAATTTTTCAACCCCGGGACCTTCCCGGGGTGATCGGCTAGTACTAAATATAACACGATATCATTCAATTCAATATATTTATCCACTAAAATATGAAAATTGACAATAATATAAGTCTTTAACCTATCAATCAAAAACACAATTATTTATTTTTATACTAAACAATATCCTACAGAAAAATAAAACACTCCAACGACACAAGCGGGTTATCAAGCGACTCATCATCATTCCTATCCGTTGGATCCCATCCACACTCTTCCCTCTCCATACCCGAACCCATATCCAGATCCACAACCCGTGGCGGCAAAACCGCCCCGACCCGACCCGGCGAATCCTCCATCTTCCTCTTCGACGGACTTCTTCCAACCCCATTCCTCACCCCTCCTCTACCACCCGACCCGACCCGATTCGCCGGAGACCTCGACCGTGACATCTGACCTGAACCCGGTCTCTGCCTCCCGTTTGACCCAAACCCGGGTCCACGGTTATTCATCTCAGATCCGGATCTAACCCGACCCGGAGACTGCTGCTTACCCCTCACCGGTGAATTTACATTTTTAACCCCACGAAGCTCGCCGGAACTATTATTATTATAATTAATATTATTATTATTAAGCTGCCGGTTTCTTAACTTGGCCGGCGATCTATTGGTAACTTTCCGGCGAAGAACTTCAAAGTCTTCTTCAAATGTGGTATTGGAAACGGTCTCACTCATGTTACTACAGATCTCGGAGACTTCGCCGGAAAAATTATTATCATCATGGTTGAAAGATTCTTGGTTACGGATCTTGTGTAGGCTGTTTCTGGGGGTAGTTTTTCTGGGTTGGTCTTGGATTTTGTTGAAATGGTTGGGATTAGTGGTTTCCGATAGCACTTCTTTCACTGTTTCTTCGTCCACCGGCGGCGGAGCACGGCTGGATTTTGATGAACTCCGGTGGAAGTCCGGCGAGATTGGAGGTTTGTTGGTGCTTGCACAACAACCCATGTGTTAGATTTTTGAAAAGATTGGAGCTTGGTGAGGGTGGTGCATTGGTGGTGGTGGTGGTGGTGGTTTACGGTGGTGGGACGGTGGTGGTTGGGAGAGAGTGATTGAGTGAGGGAGGTGTGAAAGGGGGTTTGTGGAGTCAAATGAGATAGTGTAGAATATATTGGTGTTTTGAAGTAATGTTTAAAAGAGGCAAAAGTCTTCAAATTAATGTGTTAAATAATTTTTTTTTTCTTTTTAAATTTGACTCGTTTTATTTTTGTTGAATGTTTGTGGGATATGAAAAGGATAGTGGGAAATGTAGGGGAAAGGGGTAAAGGGGTGATAGGTGAATTGCAAAGTAAATATGTAGGGTCAAAAGTTAAGCTAGGCGTTTGGTATTTAACTATATTGTGATATTTTTGTGATTCTATTTTAATACAAAAATCATACGATGTTAATAGTCTTTAGATATTATTTTTTTTCTAAACTCAGTTGAGAAAGTCTAAAATCGGTAAACAAGGGATTCATTTAGGAACACAATTCATGCTCAATTGTAATATACTAATACTAGCTTTTATCCCGGGAGCGTCCCGGGATTGAAATATCTAATATGACATAATAAAATATCTAATATGACAACATATTTAATGACTTGCCAATATATACGATTAATAAATAAATAAATATTATTATTATTATTTATTTTGAACAAATCCCTGTCATAAGTTATCATATTCAAATATAAAAAAAACGAATCTCTGCGCCGGGGTATAAATTTAGTGCCATTACAAAATATTATATAATGTCAAAACAGTTCGGAAGTTTGTAATCGATCATTCTAAAAAGAACTAACATGAAATAAGAAAAAAAAAGTTATGTATTGAAATAGTATTATAATAACCATACATATATTTTAGTTACATACTATTAAGTTTTTAGTTTATGATGGTGCACGTATATTGCAAATATCGAACGCATTAGTCTAAGGGTTATGTGATGCGTTAAAAAATTCATTGGTATATGATCGGGTATGTAGTTCGGGTATTTGGGTATGTGGTTTCAGGTAATCGGGTCGAGTATCACCAATAATCGTTTTTTTCTCCTTTTTTTATATAACACTATGGTACTCGTTGGAAAGATAATAAAACGCTCGTTAATTTGGTGTACTTTTTTTCTTTAAAAAATCTCATATCTAAAAGATATTAGCGTTTAAAAGTTATGGGAGGAAACATGAGATAAAAAATAATAAAGGTTTAATATTTATTTTAGTAGATTAGACTTTAGTATATTTTTTATTCATATTTTATTTTATTTCCTTTTAAATAAATTATAATATCAGGTTTTTTTATTAACTAGGGCATCGCCGTTGGCCGCGCGTTGCGGCGGCTAAGTTATGATTTTAGTTATGTTAACTATTTAGTAGCACTTGGTGGGTTTTTGAAAGGCTTAATATATACATTACATATGTTAATAGCGTTTTCAGTCGCATTCATGTTTTTATGCCTACACGGCATTCATGTTTTTATGCCTACAGGACTGATGTACTGTACAAAATTTGATGCGTTGGTCCTGTCTTCTAGTATCGTGAGCGCTCGCCTCGGCTGTTATTAAACCGAATCAAGAAGAAAGTTTCAAACCGGTAAATACTTTATCGAACGGATACGTCGTTTTAAGTTTTAACCCATCCGAAGCGATACATCCTTTAATAGAGCGAAATGCTAAAATAAGTAACGCCTCGTCGATTCGTAAATTGATGCGTCACTTTATTAAGAGAAGCAAGTTAATATTCATAACCTTCAATTGAATTCGCTTTTTTTAACAAACAGGTAGACTACAATTGAATTTACCAAGTCCAAAAGATTATAATATTATATTCATTTCAAGTTAATTCATATTGATGTATGGAGTTGCTGTAGGAAGGTTATGAAGTTGAAGGTGATTTGTTATTATCTTAGTTTTCTTGACATTATCCAGAAGTTATAATTATCAACAACTTTGATAGATGACCTACTCACAAAGTTTATACATAAACCAGCAACAACTAATGGCCAAAAGCAAGCATAATAAATTCGAGACAAACAGTTGTTCACCTCATCAAATTCATTATTATATAAATCAAGAACACCTCATCAGCAAGAATTACGTACAAAAACTAACTAAATTTTGAATTTTGCACCTTACTAAAGTCACAAAAGTCATACATAGATAAGCAACAATAATGACCAGAAGCAAGTATAATAGTGCCATGTGAAGGGCAAAATCGTAAAACGTAATGTGTAAAGGGCTAAAGGCAATGAAGGTAACGTCTGGGACTTTTCACTCGTCTTTTCTTGCCCGATTCCCTTTCCCTTGACATGAAGTTTCAAGCTTACCCACTGACCACCACTTAGCATTGCAGGTTACACCACACTCGATTGAGTTATTGATAGAATGAAACAATTTAAAATACGATTAAAAAAATACAAACACGTGTTATCTAATAGTTGAAGTTCTTTTAATTAAGAGTTGAACTCAGATCCCCAAAAATTTTTTAAACCTCTCTTTCTAACCTTAATTCCCAAATTCGTTTTCGATTAATTCTAAACAGCCTTAATTGTGGTGCTATACCCTAAAGCACACTATCCCCAACGACCGACTTCCTACACCGGCGGAGAACCACCACCTACTTCACCCATGAAAACCCTAACCACCATTACCAACTTCCTCTTTATCGCGATTAGGATTTCATATCTGATAATTGTTTGTGGGAAGAAAGAGAAGAAAACCAAAAGAGGGAAACATACCTGATGTGAAGCTTCTGGATGGTCTCAGATTTTTCTCCAAAGATGGAGAGTATGGTGTAGAACAGGGAAGGAACCAAGACACCGACTTTATGTTATGGATAAAAATCTGCAAGTAAAGTTACAAATTTACCCCAACAGACTTTTTGACCATGGTCAGCACCGACCATGGTTTTTAAGTAATGTATATAATGATTAAAAATAGATTAAAATAATAAATTAAATACTATCACCTCAAGGTGCCACATGGCACATTCAATGGGGGGGGGGGGTTGAGACCTCAATTGAATGGTACTTCATACAAACTCAATTCTTTTATTATAAGTTATAGATCTATCTCACTCCTCACCTTTCTGTTTTTTTTTTTCACAAACCATAAAACACGCTACCACCGTATCTGTCAATTAATCTTCAGGTCATCCTCGCCTGCTTCCGATTTGTTGTTTTAATAACACGATTTCGTTTTGGATCACTTTGTTTTAAGGTAAGATTCCTTGGCTATGTTACATCATTTCATATGTTCATGTGTTCTTATTCATGCCTTCTTTTTGTGAAGTTGTTTTCATCTGAAATACCAATGTTTTCATGACCGAATTGAACGTCAAACCGGTATTCTACTGTTACCAGTCTACCTGTTGAACCAACCAGACCATATATGAGAACCGGTGTTCGTTTAATATTGTGAGCCTAATAATTCTCGATATTTGAAGCTCGGATTCAAGCTTTCATTACTTATTAAATAAGTTTCAGTTTGATTGGAGCTCGAGCTCATTTAAATTCAACTTTATTTAACTTGTTACCGAGCAATGTCAAATTGCTCACCAACGCTTCAAAACGATACAATAACACTCTTGGATTAAAGTGTTCATTAAGAAAAAAAAACATGCATGTTAAATATAGAAGAATCTCATTCTATAACAACGATAAACCCATGCAAATCTTTTATGCATATATCATCGAATTTAAAATGCTCTTCTTGCAACATATGAAGTTGAAATTCAACTTACTTTTGCCATGTCTGTGAAAAACTTTACTCTCCATTGTAAAATACTCCATTGAATACTAGCAATTTTAGAATTTATTTATTTTTTATATACAGGGTCTCTCACATGATACCTGAATTTACATGTGACTTTGCCTGTTTCCTTTATATTAAAGGCTCCAATATTTATTGCATCTACTTTTTATTTATTCTTTCTTTTGGCCAAATCTCAAACAAAAAACAAAATGACATTTTCGTAATAATAAAATATGCTAATAAATCATAGTACTTCAATTTTTATTTAACAACAAACTGATGGTTATAGCAATTCGCTAAAACAATCATATTTGATTAATAGACATGTAACTTTTTAGGGCCATACACTAAAAAATGAATATAAATATAGTAGAATTGAGAAAATCATAGTTGCATATATACTTGCACTATATACATAAACAGGATTTTCCGGTATTGATTACTATATAATAGGGTTTCGTAATTTTTTGGTAACATGTTATTATAGCTTTAAAAAAAATTGATTTATAAATCTTTTATGTTTTGTTACTATACAATATAGAAAAAACACCAGTCCATGAATGTTGGATTGAAACTTAGTGAGATTATTCCTTCTCCTGCTACTGGTTTGTGTTGTAGTCAAAATAATAATTATAAAATAATAATGATTATTATTCTAATTGGTTGGTTATGGTTATAAAAAGGATATGTTTTCAGTCAAGTATATTGGTTTTGTAAATCGGAAAGGATTGATTGAGTAATAAAACATAAAAATAATAATATGAAATTATTAAACGCGTCCATTTGGGCATTGGATTCTTAAAAAAATGGGGTATGGAGTGTCCAATAGATCTAAAACTAACATGGCTCTTGGACATGGTGGTTCTTAAATTATTATAGAAAATTTTATTTCTTATTTATTAATAGAAAAATACAAAATCATATGACGTCAGCATATTCTGAAACAAATAAATGTGATGTTAATCATGATCCTTTGTACGCTAATTGCATGTTAAGATATGCCAAAAGGAAATCTAAGAACTCGGGACTTAGAAAGTGTTTGTTTTATTATTCGGAAGGGAACCAATTTTACTGTGCCACGTCATTTTAGCATCAAACTAGTTAAAGTAGCCTAAACATCAAAAAAACCTAGCCTAAACTCGCCTAATAATATTTTTAGAGAGAGTTGTGAGAGAGGGTGCATTCAGCGAGGGCTAGCCGATCTTGCTAGTTGATTTTGCTAATTTAAAAAAAAAATGATTTTGCTAGCCAGGTAAGGGGGCAGTGACACCGCCGCGGTGTAGCCAATTAAGCTTCTAAGCCGAGTCGTGCTTGCCGAGCCCTCCTCGTGGTATCTAAGCCAAAAAGCATACATTTAGTGATTTAAGTTGTGGAATAAATCCTCTAGTAATTTTCAAATGTTAGGTAAATAGTGGAGGGATTTAAAATTACACATATATGACTAAGTTGTAAAATAAAGGCCTATAGTTATTTTCTAATTATTTATTGAGTAAATTATTAAAACCGTTCTTATGGTTTGGCTAAATTTGCCACTTCAATCCAATCTTTTAAAAATTACTTGAACAGTCCCTTACTTTTTTAAAAATATGCCAAAATAGTCAAACGGCTTAACCAAGTTAACTTTTCTTTGTTAGGTCAGGGGCATTTTCGTCCAGTCATGTATAAAATTATAACCAGTCTTCCCTGACTCTCATATCTCCTTTATAACCTATTTCCCTCCATTTTTTTCCTCCACCTCCACACTTCTGCCCTACTTTCCCTCCAAACCCATTCACATCCACAGCTTAACACACACAAATGGAAATTCAAGATTGTACGAACTGGGGAAGACGAAGTCAATCTTGAAGAACACTACAGTGAGGCAATCGATCCACATCTTACATTGAAACCCAATGTTTATTATACCGTCAAGTTTTTGACGTGCAAGCTGAAAATTTGGTTAAGCAAGCTGAAAAATTGGTTAACAATCAAATTTGGTTAACAGTCATATTCTAACCGTAATATTCATAATATGCAAGCTGAAAATTTGGTTAACAATCAACAATGCAGGTCACTCTACCGAAATGTTTTCAACTAAAATTCATCATGGTGGGGAGTAATCCGACAAAAGTAAATCTGATGTACGTTAACAGGAAGGTTAACTACAATCAAGGTTGTAAAAATCGGCCTAGGCGGCCGCCTAGGCGCTAGTCGGGACTTAAAATCGGAATAAGGACCTAGTCGAAGTTCTAGGCGTTTTTGGCATTAGGCGGGATTAAGCGGTCATTAGGCGGTCCTAGGCGGTGCTAGGCGGTCCTAGGCGATGGTTTTTTTTTAGTTGAAGCTTTCTGGTTCGATCTAATAAAAAAGAAAGATAAAGAAGATAGATTGGATATGTTACCATGGTTGAAGAAAAGAAAGATATAGAAGGCAGATAATATGGCTGAAGTGTTGCTGGAAGAAGACACAGGTTGCTGGAAGACAGACAATTAGGGTTTCTATGTGTATATATCTTAAATATGCTGCTGGAAGACAGATAATATGGCTGAAGTGTTGCTGGAAGAAGACACATAGCCGCACAGTAATATTAGGGTTACTGTATGTATGTATGTATGTTTTAAGAGGCTCCAGCTGTAGTTAGGGTTTCTATTTCATTTCATTGAGCCCATAAGCTAGTCTGGCCCATACTTAATATGTCTAGCCCATTTGTTTTTTTTTAAATTCCACAAATTTCTAAGTATTTCAAAGTTCTATGTGTATATATCTTAACATATTTTTAAAAAACACCTAAATATGTGTGTATATATATAAAATACATATAAAATACCAAAACGCCTAGTTCCGCCTAATTTTCGCCTAGTCCCGACTAGTCCCGACTAGTCCCTAGGCTGAACCTCACCGCCCGCCTAGCGCCTAGCGCCTTCTGCAACCTTGACTACAATGATGAGGTGAACTCTGATTATTTCCCTATAATCACCTTGTATGACATGCTCGTGGAACTTGGTTATTATCAGGATGACGACTTTAGGTTTTACTATAGGTTGCCCAGGGAAGGCTTGGGACTGGGTTTAAGACCATTGTTAAATGACAGTAATGTGCGCGTGTTGAACAAGATTGCTGAAACTGAGAAATCAATTGATATATATGTTGAGCATATTGATCCTGACTATGATGCATTAAAAAACAGACTTGTCTTTCATCAGCTTTGGCATGAGCAGGTTTGGCAGCAGGTTGAGGATGATCCTTTTGAGCAGGTTGAGAATGATCCTTTTGAGCAGGTTAAGAAGGAGGTTGAGCATGATGACCCGATTCCAGATATTGATCCGGATGTTTTGAAGCAGACATTTGATTATCGCAACACAGCGGTAGATAATGATTGGTATGAAGATCCATATGAAAGGGAGTATGATCCATTATATTCACCCTACTGTCCAGATGATGACTGTCATTGGAAGTAGGTAGGTGTGTTAGTAGGTTAAGATCATAGTACTTCAGTCTTTTGGTATGATAAACAATGGTAAGTTGATGTGGTATGTAAACTGATGGCTTGAACTTCATACTTTTTGTATTTAAAATGTGGTTTGGCTATACATATATGTAAAATGTGATTTGGCTATATTAGTGCAGCTGTTGACCCATTTAGTTTAGTGCATATCAGTTGTTGACCCATTTAGTTTAGTGCATATCAGCTGTTGAGCCATTTAGTTGACCCATTTAGTTTAGTGCATATCAACTGTTGCGCCATTTAGTTGACCCATTTAGTTTAGTGCATATCATATCAGCTGTTGGCCCATGACCCATTTGTATTGATATGCAGTTTTGAACTTGCACAACTGTACAATTTGACTTGATCATATATAATTGCATATATGTGTACATATATGTGCAGTTGACCCATTTAGTGCATATATATATGTATATATAGGCTAAGTATCCTGTGAAACCCCTCTTGAGTTGTGAAAACCCGTGAAAACCTTATGTAACAACATTGTTTTTTTCTAATTTTTTTAGGATAGCTTGTATACTTAATTTTATGAGTTTCGACCAAAAAAAAAAATCAAAAAAGCGCCGAATAGATTTTTTCTAAAAAATTACGTAACACAAATGTTATATATGTAACAATGCTGACGTATAATAAAACCTAGTTTGTGTAACACATGTGTAACAAAATAATCTACTCGGCGCTTTTTTTATTTTTTTGGCCAAAACTAATAAAATTGAATATAAAAGCTATTTTGAAAAAATCAGGAAAAAAAAGTTTTTACATAGGGTTTTCACGGGTTTTCACAACTCAAGAGGGTTTTTATTTTAACCCAACCCTGTATATATATATATATATATATATATATATATATATATATATATATATATATATATATATATATGTCATTCCTGATGACCCATGATCCATTTGAACTTGCTGATAACCCATGACCCATGACAAATGTGCAATTGACTTGATCCACCAAAATGGGTCATACAGAGGCTGCATATACATACAGAATATGCAAAAGTTGACTTCCAAATAGATCATACAGAGGCTGCATATTTGTCTGCACATATGCAGCATTTGACTTCCCAATGGGTCAGCAATCTACTGCCAACATAAAACAACATAACACAACATACAAAAGTGCATACACACACAACATATCCATAACATTTAAAAGTCAACATATCCGAATACAAAAGATTCTAACAAAAGAGTATATAAAGGTCACATTGTCATTCCATAACTATATAAACAGTAAACTACAACAAACCATTAACATAACCTACTAACTAGAAGTTCCACTGTCTTTCTTCCTCTTCCTGTTGCAAGTTCTCTTGCTCTTCTTCCACTGACCATACCATAACCTAACATCCCTCATTAGCTGACATTTGTGGTCCATGTTTAAGGATTTCACAATCCATGCACCATTAGATTTGTCCCTTTCAATGTTCAAAACCCAGTCACACCACACGAAAGGTGACATTGTCATTCCAATCAATCACTAATTGCCTCGTGTTAAACACGACATGGTTTTTAACAAGTGTCTTGAAATACATTATAGTAGACCATTAAAAGGAAACAAACAAAATACATTATAGTAGACCATTAAAAATTATAATTATTCTACTCCTCATCTTTTGAGCAGTTCAACCATAGATGTTCTGCCAAATCTGCTCGAAGATTCAAATTTGTCTCCTTATGTTGCACCTTTAAAAAATGAAGTCTTCAACAAGGTCTTCTTATAGTCCTCCAAGGCTGCAAGAATGAACAAACTAATGTTAACGGTTGTGGTTGAGACACGTGTTCAACATGCTTCCCTTAAAACATACTTCGTGCCTCTACTAAAGACAACGCGTCCGTCTCTCAGGGTGCAACAGCCAAAGTAGTCTGTACTGCTAGAGAAGGCCACGCGCCTGAGGTTACAATAGGTAAAATTGTAGTGTTAGAACTTGTGGAACAAATAATAAGAAAAAAGTGATGGTATTGAGTAGAGAGTACTAATCTCTATAGTATCCAACATATGATGAGTCTTTTCTTCTCAAAAGAACTCTCCCCCTTAGGCCATGGGGTGTCCCTTCACACCAAGGGTGTTAACAGTGACGTGACATGTTAACTTTCATCGTACACCACTTCCTTCCTATGTTAAGGGGCATTAAAGTGGCACTAAGTTAACATGTTAACATGAATCAAAAGAGAGAAAGTTAAGGGGATGAGGTAGAGTTAAGGGGCGTTAAACCATTTCCTTAAAGTGAGCTAGTGTAAAAAGAGACAAAGTGGAGGATGTGACATCTATGTGGAGTTAAAGATGGTTAGAGTATACCACATGGCCTTATATATTTTCTACCTGTATTTTTCTAGTCATCTTCAAATAAGACACGTAGCATTCTATGTATACAATAGTTGATGGAGAGTTAATAGTCAATTAATTAGAGACTTAAGACTCTAATAAAAACTCATCAAATGTCATTAAAAACTCTACTCAAGAGTTTCACCATATGAATATAGTAATTTAATAAATCAATTCCCATTCATCACTTTATAATTTTCCAACATGATAGACCTTTTTTACTTGGCCAAAGTTATTGGTAGTCACACATTGGCACGATGCAACTAACAATCGCTTAGAGTTTCTTGCTTTCATGAGAAGTTAATTATTTATTTTGTGTCCATTTATCTCATAACTGAGGTCGTGAGTTGAGGTGAGTGGCATGGCTCCGAGTGATGGGCCCTTGAAGTTGTCATCGTTAATGGAGGTCATACGTGACTGATACGATTAAGCATGTTCATCATGCTATACAATTATGTTTTCATTTACATAGATAATTTACTTACGTACCTATTATTTTTTGCTCATAGTGTGTATGGTTTAGTAGCTCCTGAAACTAGTGATTATTCTACACTGTAGTAACTATTCAATGTCACCCAAGGCATTATAGCCTAGTGGTATCTTGGTGGTGAGATAAGACTTAAGGCCATAAGGTCCTGGGTTCGAATCTCACAAAGGGGGTTTTCTCATAATTATGAGTTTCCTCCTGAATTGGTGACTTGGTGGTGGAATATGATCGCGTGGCAACACTGGTGGCACGATGATACTCCAGGGTTCCGTGAGTGATTCCAATTTGTTGGCCGTTCAAAAAAAAAAAAAGTAACTATTCAATGTCGCAGGATTTGCAATGGAGTAAGGTTATTATGACATATTTTGGATAGCTAGGTTATAGGTCTGTGTGTTACACGGTTGAATAAGAATGAAATATATGGCTTAGGTAAAAGATTATTAACACTATATTTATGGATTGCAACACGAGGAACAATTGTTCTTGACATAATTAAAGGTTACATATTAATTGAGCAATTATAAAAATACATCTTTAGACTCAGTGAAAGACACGTAATGGGATGTAAGTTCTATATGGAGATTGACCAAAGAGTGGCCAGGAGAGTTGAGAACATAGCAATAATAAATCCCTAATCTGTATCTATTTATTTGTCATTTTGTACTTGTAATTCCTCATCAAGAGAGTTTGAGAAATGAGAACATAGCAATAATAAATTCCAAGTTGCAGCCATGCCATGCCATGGACATTGGTTTCTTATTGGAACCAGACCGGGTAACTCCATGTGTCTCCTGTTCGTTTTACTTTTCTACAACGTGATTGTGTGTATGTGTTGCAAACAAGAATTCCTAGCAATTGCATCCCCCCTCAGTAACTAAGACCAAGTAAATTCGTGGCCTCACGTTTGTCATTTTCAATCAAGATCGGGAATCAAGAATCGGGATCTTGAGTACTAGAAGGTTGATATGATATAGGCATGTACTCAACTAGATATCGAGTAGCAAAGAGATACACGCATCGTCATTAGAGAGGTGTGTGGAATTCTCACGGATTGAAAAAACTTTGTACGACATGGGTGGCTTTCTAGTGATCACTTTTTGCTCTTGTAATCACTTGCTTGTTGTGTTTCACAAGTGAACCTTTGTTGGATTATGTAGATAGACAAAATGGATAAAGACAAACTACTTTTGGCGATAAATCTAAGTGTTTCATCTTATAAAATTGAGTAGTAGTATTAGATACTATTAATAGGTTAACTATTCGAGGTGATATTTTTATAAGAATAGTAAATGACTAATATTTTTTTTGTTTCATTAAAAATGAATGTTTAATCTAAATAATTGATTAAAAACAAACTTAGTTAAATGTGTGAGAAAATGGTTAAAAGGTTTTAATCAATTCATGACTATGGACTAGCATGGACTACCTGACCTGAATGGCCCAATAGGCCCAATCTTAAATAAAGTCAAACAAGAGAGGGGGCCTTAAAGCCCTGTTTGGGATTTTTCCTAGGAACATACAAGTCATCATCTATCTAGGAGACCACTCTCACTTAGAATGATCTTAAAACACAATAGATAAAGCATCAAAGCCTTTGTTCATCTACAGACTATTGACTACAGCCACAAGTCAAAAACAACTTTGGGACACACATTTTTCTTGGGTATTGAAAAATCGTAAGTTCCTGAATTCGCCACTAACCTTAGTCATAAACGGGATAAAGTTAATTGCTTCACTAATATTTGTATCTTATGGTTTAAGGGTTTGTTTGGCAAGGAGCTTTTAGGAGCATTTATGATCTACAAGCTTCAAGCTTTTAAAAAAAAACCAATAATCAATAAAAAAAAAAACCTTTTTTTGTTGAAGGAGTTTGAAACTTTTAGGTTATGAGAAAAAACTCTGTATTGAAAAGCTACTAGTACTAGCGTTTAAGAAAAAGCTCCTACTAGTACAAGCTTTGAATGAGTAAATGACACAAATACCCATTCTATTATAAAAAACAATAAAAAAACATGCATACAAGCTTTTAGTTAATGTCAATTTTGGTCATTTTATATATTTTATTAAAACCTCCAAGAACTCTGCCAAACACCAAAATATTTTTAAAAAGCTACCAGCTTCCAGTCACCAACTAGTTTTGCCAAACATACCCTAAATAGATTAAATGGAAAACCTACCGAGGGCTTTTGGTCTAGTAGCACCCAAGTGTGTAATATGGTGTCTCTCCAAGAGGTTGAGGTTTGGTTTCTCCGGGGTTGCTATCAGTGGCGAAGCTTGACCCGAAGGTTCGGGGGGTCGGAAGTCACTAGTTTCGGGGGGTCGAAAACCAGTTTCGGGAGGTCGAAACCCTATATTTTCAAAATTTTCTATACAAATACTATATAAACGGAACTTCTGCTCGAAAATCCGGGGGGGGGGGGTCGGCCGCCCCTCCCCGCCCCTACAATGCTGCGCCACTGGTTGCTATTCATACCCCCTTTTATATTATTTTTACTTGTTATATCCCTTTCCTAAAGTTTCTAATAAATACAATTTAAACCTTTTATTTTCATTTACTAAATTTATATTCTTATATAATCTTTTGATCTCATTATATGATATAAATGATCAAGAAGTTTGAATTCTATTGCAATATATCTGTCTCACGGTCTTATCAAAAGGAAAAAAAAAACAAATTGTTAATGTCTAAAACTCATCTCCACATCGTCCCTTTGTTTTTTTTTCTTTTATTAAATAAAAGTCCACGTACGTATAAATTGAAGTTAAAATTTATCTTAGCATTCTCTATATCTATATTTGGAGCCCAGATTTTGTAAAAACAGATCATGTTGGTAACCAGAGGAGCCCAGATTTTGTAAAAACAGATCATGTTGGTAAACAGATCATTTTGTAAAAACGTACGGCTAGTACTTTGTCATCCTCTAGAAAACGGGCCAGGATGATTGGGCCTGATGATGATTTAATTGACTTGAATTCTCCCCCAACTTTTAGGCCCACCTCCACTCAATCCAAAAGACATGGTTCTGGTCCCTATAATCAAAAAAAGAAAACCCACCCTGAAGGGAGTTTGTTTTCCAGATCCTACTAGACAGTGAGCCTTTTTTGTAACAACATCCCACTACCTCCTTCCCTTGACCCTGTAAACCTTCACTCGTGTGACACCCAGCAACCGGTTGCACCAAATGAGGAACACAATCAACCGTTACTCACGGAAGTTGCTGCCACAAATGATTTGGGGGAGGCAGTTGGTATTAGATTGGATGGATTTGAAGCGGAACTCGTGCAATCCATTAGGGAAGAAGGTGAGTTTATTGGGGCCCAATGATTTTTTTACCTTATAATGTTCGGGGGATAGGAGAGGATGACAAAGTACTAGCCGTAGGTGAGACCATTAGAGAACAAAAGCCATGTTTTGTAGCTATCCAGGAAACAATGATGCAAGACGGATCTAGAATTCAGGTACAAAAGTTATGGGGTAGACGTTTGGTGGATTTTGAATGGGTAAAATCGGAGGGAAGATCAGAGGGTTTACTGTCCTGTTGGGATCCGGGTGTCTTTCACAAAACAGAGGTCACAAGACATCGAAATTTTCTGATTGTTAGTGGGGTATTAAGGGACTCGGGGGTTCGTCTGAATGTTGGGAACATTTACGCGCCACAAGGACTGAGACAAAAGAAAGAGCTTTAGGGTGCTATTTCCGAAATTATCACTGTGTCTGATGGGTTATGGTTATTAATGGGCGATTTTAATGTTGTCCGTGTACCGGAGGAACGACTAAACTGTGAGTTCAATTCAACATGTGCTGCTGAATTTAATGAGTTTATTGAATCAAATGGGCTTAACGAATACCCGATGGGCGGAAGAAAGTTCACTCGCGTGTCTGATTCAGGGAACAAATTGAGCAAAATTGACCGGTTTCTAGTCTGTGATGGATTCTGGAACTCGTGGCCGAATGCTTCAGTCACGGCACTTCCGAGAATTACTTCGGACCATAGCCCAGTCGTCCTGTCTACTGCGAGTATCAATTACGGGGCCTTTCCTTTCCGTTTTTTCAACTCCTTTTTAGGTAAGCCTGGGTTGGATGAGATTGTCGTTTCTGCATACAATGAGCCTATTGACAGTGGACCGGCTGATCTAATGTTGGCGCAAAAACTCAAACGGGTCAAGGAGAAGCTCAAGGTTTGGTTGGCAGAAGAGCGTGAGATTAGAGGGGCGTCTAAGAGAAACGTTGAAAATCGTATTGCTTCACTTGATGCACGTATGGAAAATGGGAATTTATCCGAAGCGGATATTACGGATTGGGTGGAGAATAAAAAGAGGCTGGATGACATTAACTCCGAATTGGCACAAGACTTGAAGCAGAGGGCTCAGATTAAGTGGATGATCCAGGGAGATGAAAACAGTTCGTTTTTTCATGGGGTGATAAATCAAAACGTAGGCAACAATCTGCTTAGTGGTATCCAGCTTGGTAATGTATGGGTGACGGATCCAACTTTGCTTAAAGAGGAAGCTTGGAAGTTTTTTGCTTTTAAGTATCGAGAACCAATGCAAGTGCGTCCTTCCTTCGTCTGCCCATCTTTGAAGCAAATTTCATCTGAGGATGCAGTTCGTTTGGAGACACCTTTTTCTCTGCAGGAAGTCAAGTCGGCTACTTGGGATTGTGGGTGTGACCGAGCCCCTGGGCCCGATGGTTTTACTTTCGGGTTTATTAAACACTTCTGGCTGCTTTTAAAAGACGACATTATGAGGATGATGGAGGCTTTCTCTCGAGATGGGGTGATTTCTAGGGGCTGTGCGTCGTCTTTCATCGCGCTTATCCCAAAAGGACCCGACCCTATTGCGTTTAATGATTTCAGGCCCATAAGTCTTATCGGTTCTATTTCTAAAATCATCTCCGAGGTCCTAGCAAATCGGATCAAATCCGTTGTCGACTCGGTTGTATCTGAAGAGCAATCCGGTTTTCTAGCATCTAGAAATATTTTAGATGGGCCGCTAATACTCAATGAGTTAGTTGCCTGGGCTAAATATTCTCGGGTAGGGACTTTCATTCTAAAGGTAGATATGGAAAAGGCTTATGACACCATCAATTGGGACTTTATTTTGTCAGTTCTTTCTCAAATGGGTTTTCCACCGAAATGGCGATTGTGGGTCAAGGGTATATTGGAATCCTCTAGAGCATCGTGTAACACCTCGAGGTGTTACGGGTCTCTTAAACGGGTCGGGTCGTACCCGACCACCCGACTACTTAATAAAATATTTAAGTTCGAATCTCGCGACTAACCGTTTCAATCGATTATATAGATAATAATTATTGGATTTTTATTATCTCGGTTAAACGCTCCTTATCTTCTATTAAAACGTTGCCAAACGTTTCTTATTTTATTGTTATACCCGTTACCAAACACCCGAGTCCCAGTTATTATCCTCGTTGCCAAACACCCCTTGTATTATTATTTCTTTTAATACCCTTCCTCTCTCTCTCTTTTGTCTGCATATTTACGAACACACACACACTTGTGTGTGTAAAAGAGAGCAGCCAACCAGAACTCTCTCCGGCCACCTCCGGCGCCGCCGCCGTCGCCGGCCACCGCCTCCTTCTTTCCGATAAGCCCCGAACCATACTCCTCCTCTGTCTCTGCTGTAAACCGAGTCACAACCTGTTCCTTTTGTTCCTGTTATGATACTCGATAAACCGAACCCACTAATCTACCTCCTCTGTTCCGATGAAGCCGATAACCAAGACCCATCTCCTCTGTTTTATAATTAAATTCCGGTAACCCATCTCCTCTCAATAATATTACCCAATGACCACACAATCCCTCCTCCCCTGTTTCAGTTATAAACCACCGTAAACCACCCCTTATTATCCGGACAGTCACCCAGCTACGGTGACTGTCGTGAGTCCTGGTAACCCTCTGGTCAACCAAACACAACCCAGTTATGACCCGTGTTCCTTCTGTTCTGGTGACCGGTGTGTCACCGAGTTATAACCAGCTATCAAGACACCAACAGTTAACCCATCTTATTCTACTCGCTGTTACTGATTAAACGAGCCAGACAGTCACCGGATATGGTGACTGTCATCAGATCTGAAACTCATGTCTGCTCGGGAATCATAACCGGGTATGGTATCGTATTCTGTATCTTAATCAAGTTCCTGTTTCCATCCGATAACTTACTGTTACCGGGTCTTGATACCACCGGTTGAATATATTCAGTCAAACCCCTTTTGATTGTATTATCTTCGGAAGATGTGTTGATGTGGGTGTGTTCGTGTACTATAATCTGGTAGTTTGGGGCCTTCGGTTGATTCCCGTTGTATTTCCGGTTCGTAATATGATTCTCTGTTGAACTCCGGTTAGTTTCCAGGCATATATCCGGTGACTGTCGAACCCTCCTGTTGTTCCTGATAAAACCGGTTAACTTCTGGGTATGCCGATGTGATTCCGGTTATACTCCGGTCATATCCCCGGTAAATACATCTCTAATCGTTCTATTGGTTATCAAATATTATGTTATAATCTATTATTGATATAAAGATTATGATTGTTATTTGTGCGAGGTACCAATAACCGATTCGGTGAGATTGAACCCGATAACGATAACAAGTCGACCCAGTGACTTGGTCAACACCCGGAATAGAACCCGGTCCAATAGCTAGACGAGGATTATTAGAATTATACGAATATATATATAATACGGGAACGTACGGACTTGATATAATAATAAGAGAATAATAAAATATATATGTTTATATATATACGATTCGATATATAAAACGATATACTAGACTCGGGTTAATAATAATATGCTCAGCCGAACCAGCATCCGGGTAAGTACGTGTCTAGAGTTCTATAGGTTCGTGTGCCAAGCTGTAATGGCCAGCTTTATTAGCTACGAGTGCCAAGCTGTAATGGCCAGCTAGATTTAGGATGTCCGTGTCGTGTCAATAATAAACCCCGAGTTTAGGACTATCTAATATATACCGAATTCTATATATATAAATTGTATATAGAGAGAATTACACAGATTGTCCTTTAGTTTTACCTGAAATTGCATCCTTTGTCCTTTTTTTGAATTTTTAACTCCCTATGTCCTTTGTTTTGTACACTTGTTACACCGTTTGTCCTTTAGGCCAAACCAAGTTAAAAAACTCAGTTAAGTTGGTCACGTGCCCCTCATGTGAGGGACAATCATGTCTTTTCACCCTCAAAAGGACAATCTGTGTAATAATAATAATAATAATAATAATAATAATAATAATAATAATTACACTTTATCTCTCACCTCTCTCTCTCTCTCTCTAAAACACACACACACACCAGGTAAAAAACCCCTCTGTCTCCGGCGACCCCTCTTTCCTCCAACCTCCTCCTTATGACCACTGCAGAACCACCACACCTGCACCACCTTCATCGGCCACCTGTGACCACCGAGACCACCACCAGCATCACCACTGGCTACTCACCACTCGACAATCACCACCATTCTTCTGCCCTAAACCACCGAACCACCATCACCTTAGCCAATTACCAACAACCATCACTCAACATAATTCACCACTGGTTAATCCCCACTCGACGGCCACCATTCTCCTGCTGCCGTCCATCACCAAGACCACCGCCTGGAACCCCCTTCGAATAACCATCATCACATTATCAACACCACGGACCACCATGAACCACCATCCAGAGACCCTCTGTTACGAACCACCAACAACCTCCCACCATCATCTCCATCTTTATAACCACGATTCACAAATCAGACATTAATGGAAGTGGGTTGATTTGGGGTTTTACCTTGGGTTCAATCGAAGCAGAAGGTGTCACCGCCGCCGTCGCTGGAACCACCGTCACTCCTCCTCTCCTTCTTCCTCCGTTGAGCTTTTTCTCTCTTCCTCTCAGATCTGCGTCCCTCTCTCTCTACTGCTCTCTTTCGATCTCTGTTTCTCTCTCTAATAATATGAATCGGGTGGTGGGTTGGGCCGCCGGAGAACCACCGTCAGCGGTGGTGGGAGCCTCCGGCTCCTCCTTCTCTCTCGGTTCTCTTTCTCTCTCTAGCTCATCCTCTCTTTATCTCTCTTCAATGTGTGTGTATTATGAATACAGAACACACAATGTGTGTGTTAATGGGTTTTTATAAAAAGACAATATTGCCCCTCACGTGAGGGGCACATGTCTGAGTTAACGTTTGTTTTTAACGGAAGTTACCCTAAAGGACATAGGGTGTAACAAGTTTATAAAACAAAGGACATAGGGAGTTAAAAATTCAAAAAAAGGACAAAGGATTCAATTTCAGGTAAAACTAAAGGACAATCTGTGTAATTCTCTCTTGTATATATGATATATATCCTAAGTATTACAATCTAACAAGTCCCACGCGTAAGACGTATCGATATATATATGACATATAATTGTAATAAAAGAGACTATAGAAGATTATACGCAAACCTGTGAGTATCGTGAACTCCCCACTTTTACTATTTATTAATGTTTTCGGGAGAATACATGTCATTTATTAGAAAACATAGAAATGCTTTACATAATAAAATGATTACTAATAGAAGTTATAGAAAGGGGATAATAGAAACGACTAGGACAGTACTGACCGGTATATCACCATTTCCTTTCTTGTCCGACTAGAGGACAAGAACCAGTCTTACCCGAGTAGAGGGTAGGAATAATTATATTTACCACAAGCAGAGTGGTACCATCGATAGGAATGGCAACTAATAGAATATAATAGATTGACATATAATCGGTATAATTTAATCGAATTGGTATAATAGAATATATTTTCCCCTCCAGAAGTTATAACTGTAAAGCATGTTTTATATAAATGTTATAAAAGAATTATCAATAAACGAACTGGCCATTCGCTTTATAAAATACACGACCTCACCAACTTTATGTTGACAGAAACTATTTTTGGCATGTGTTCAGGTAACCCAACAGATATGATGACGTGGATCCTGGAAGAGTCAAGACTGTCAATATCTTGAGTTCCGCTGCGTAGCTCCGATAACCCGACCCGACAACCCGGCACCGACTGCCAGGGTCGTTACACATCGGTCTTAATAAACGGATCGCCGTCTAGAGAATTTCAATGTTTTCGGGGTGTCCGTCAAAGGGACCCACTGTCTTCGTTTCTGTTTATACTTGCTATGGAGGCGCTTACTAGCTTCATACATAGAGCTCGAGAACTGCGCTGCATTAGTGGGTTTCAATTACCAAACGGAGGGCCGGCAATTACGCACCTCATGTATGCAGACGATATTGTTTTTGTTGGCGAATGGAGCGAGGAAAATCTTAGAAACATCGTCCGCCTAATGAGGTGCTTCGCTCTAGTCTCCGGGCTGAAAATGAATTACAACAAGACCTCCCTGTTTGGTATTGGTGTGGATCACGCAAACATTGAGGCAATGGCGGACAGAATTTTCTGTAAAGCGGATAAACTGCCTTGCAAATATTTAGGCGTCCCGGTTGGCGCTAATATGAACCAAATGAAATTTTGGGCACCTGTTGTGGACGTTTTCAAAAAGCGGCTTTCGAAGTGGAAGGCAAAGCATTTATCCTTCGGAGGTCGAGTAGTCTTGATTCGGGCGGTTCTGGATAGCCTCCCATTGTATTTCTTCTCAGGTTTCAAAGCTCCAATTGGTGTTATAAACTCTTTAGAAGCACTTAGGCGCCACATCTTTTGGGGAGGGGATGAGGACAAGTCAAAATTCAATTGGATCGCTTGGGAACATGTTGTGGGTCCTATATCCAAAGGCGGTTTGGGTTTTGGTTCACTAAAGGCGATGAATGAAAGTCTCATTATAAAGTGGTGGTGGCGAGCAAAGATGGAACAGTCATCGTTGTGGCACAGAGTGATCTCTGCCGTCCATCATACCAACTGCTCATCATCATATCTTCCTATCCGAAGGGGAGTAAGTGGGGTCTGGAACGCAATCTGCAAGGTGGGTGACGTAGTACTGGAGCAAAATCTGAAAATTGCCGCCACGATTAAAGGGAAACTGGGTGATGGAACAAGCATAAGATTCTGGATAGATTGGTGGGTTGAGGACGGACCGCTAAAAGACCGATTCCCTTGCCTTTTTGCTCTAGAAAATCACAAGTCTATATCGGTGGCTGCTCGTCTCCAAAGTTGGAGCTGGAAACGAGCACCTAGTTCTAACCTGGAATTGACGGCTCTGCATCAATGTTCCGCATTGATTGCTGGTACCTTTTTGTCTTCTCACCGGGATACTTGGGCTTGGGCTGGGTCCTCGGATGGCGTTTTTTCCGTATCATCATGCAAAAAACTGTTACAATGTTATGCTACTCCTTTTTATCCGTTTCAATGGGTGAAGGGGATTCCGAAGAAGGTTTCGATATTCATTTGGCGAGCTGAACAAGACCGATTACCGACACGAAAAGGATTGCTCAGACGAAGGATTATTCATGGATCGGCTGAATGTTTGCTATGTGGTGGATCAGAGGAAGATGCGGACCATCTATTGACATCCTGTTACGTGGCGTCTTGGATTTGGCACAAGGTAAGCTTATGGTGCAATATCCCACCGATTTATGCTTTCTCTGTTCGTGACCTGTTAAATGCACATAATTCCCGTGAAATTCCGGCCAATAAGCGAAAGTGGGTGCACATTGTCATCATGGCTGCTGCATGGAGCATCTGGAAGGCACGAAATGCATCAATTTTCCAAGGGAAGAGGTTCAATCTGGATAGCATCTTTGGAGAACTTCAAACAACATCATATAGTTGGGTGAATCATAGAATTAAGTCTGCAAGTTGGACATGGGAGACGTGGAAGAGATTTGATGTACCGATTACTTGACGTTTTGATTTTGTTCCGATTCTAAATGTGGTGTATTTTTGGTGTCTTTATGTTTGCAACTAGTATCTCCCTAGTCTGCAACTTTTGTATATACTTAGGTTAAATGAAATGAATTGCCGTTCAAAAAAAATCTCAGATTCTTAATTTGTATCTATCTCATTTGTCTACATACTCCTACTACTTAGAGCATGTTGGGTTTCATATAACTTTGAATTTATGTGTTTCGTGCTTCGACTTCGACACTAAAGTTTATAAATAGATGTTTGAATTATTTATTACCATAAAATTAATGATCTTTCACATTCTCTTGAGTTTAAAAAAAAAGGTATGTGGAGGAGACCCTCTGGCCCCTGGTATCCATATTGGATACCGATCATCCCACCCCACAAGGGTTATGATCCCGGCAAAATACCTCAAAGTGCTACACACAAGATTCGAACTTGTCTCCTCTCATGCCCAACACTTATCATTGGTAGTGGGTACCACTAGGCTATAAGCCCATTGGTTTCTCTTGAGTTTAGGTATTAAATATTTCATTTTGTGTTTCAAAGAAAATTTTGTATGCATGTTGTCCACGCGAGAACTTTTTTATTTAAAAAAAACACTTTTTAAATAAATTGATGTTTCTAAGGGGTGAATTTGACATATTTTTGTTGTGATTTTCAGGGAGGGGGTATGACAAGTATAAGAGGAGGGTATATTTAGCCCACCCCTAAATTTCACCAATGATAGTTATTACGTTTGCGTTTGCTACAACCCTATTAGTAATGTGATAAATACTACAATGTGATCAAAATCAAAATACATGTATAGATCTCATGTTGGATAGTACAATGTAATGCGAGGTAGTTGTTCATGACACATTGACACATACCAATTGTCAAGTGTATTTTAATTTTCTACGTGGACTTGAGATATATAAAAGAATAACCCAAAAGTTTCATACCATCCATGGAGTTAGGTGTTGCTTGTTTTTTAAAAGGTAAAAGCTGCAGTCTGCGGATCACATTTGTAGGCATCTGCAGGAGAAGAGGTGAATCAAATGTCTGCAATCTGCAAAAAGAAGAATGTATGTTTATTAACGTCTGCAGCGTAACCTAAAAACCATAACCCACCATAACCATAACCAACCACAGCGCACCATAAACAACGTGAACCAACACAACCCACCATAACCATAACCATAACCAACCACAACCCACCATAACCATAACCAACTGTAGAGAGAGCAACATAAGAGAGAGAGAGAGCCGAGAGTTAAGAGAGAGAGAGCTATGATGTTATACCTGATACAAAGGAGGGTTGGCAATCGACGGAAGGAGGAAGGGGGGGGGGGGTTCGACGACTGGGAGAGGAGGGAGGAAGAGGGGACGGTGGGGAGGAGGGCGGCGGTCGACGATGGGGAGGAGGAGAGTTGCTAGGGTTTTAGAGAGAAGAGAGTGTGTGTAGAAGAAGATTGGAGAAGAGGTTTGAAGAGCGTATAAGAGGTTTTGATATGTCTGCCTCAAGAAGAGGAAAGGCAAACATATTTTAGGGCTATGTTTCAAAAAAAAAAAAACAAACGGTCTACAAAACTTCAACGTCTGCGCGACGCAGACAAGAGAGGTCAGAAGTGTTAGAAAGTAAAAGATATTTTGGGATTAGCTTACATCATTTCCCAAATTATGGTTTCCTTAAATGGAGCCGTTGGTCCTTCAATCAAGGGTCTAATTGTTTATTTTTTTTCCTTGTTTCCTTGTATGGTCCTATTGACCAACTATATGGGTCTGTTTGGTATGGGGTAATGGAATGAGAGAGGGAATGGAATGGAAGAGGTAATGGAATGGGAGAGGTAATGGAATGGATCATTACCATTCCATGTCTTGTTTGGTTATCATGTGGGAATGGAATGAGTTCTTACTTTGTTTATTTGGTATGTAAGAAAAAACGAAAATATAAAATCGATGGTGAGTGGTGGGTGGCGGCAGTGACGGTGGTGGTGGGTAGCGGTGGCGGCAACGGTGGTGGTCGCAGTGGGCGATGGCGGTGACGATTTGTGGGTGGGCGACGACGGCACTGGTGGGTTGCAGCGGTGACGGTGGGTGGTGGTGGCGATGACAGTGGTGGAGGCAGTGGGTGGCAGTGACGCAAGTGGTGGTGGTGGTTGGACGGTGGTGACAATGGTGGGTTACGACGATGGTAGCAATGGTTGTGGGTGGCGGCAATAGGCGGTGGTGGTTGGATGATGACAACGATGGTGGGTTGTAATAATAATAATAATAATAATAATAATAATAATATTTGTTTCCATTCCTTGAAGGAATGAAAAAAAAACATCACCTTACCAAGGAATGAAAATTCTTAAAATGGAAGGAATCTCATTCCTTATGGAATGATCCATTCCATTACTACATGGTAACCAAACATGTTTAATTTCATTCCATGGGAATGATCTATTCCATTCCACCTTTGATTCCTTCATACCAAACGCTACCTATATGTTTTCTCTTTTCTTCCTTGTAAGCATAACAATACGAAAGGTTCAAATCAATACAACAAAGTAATAT
This sequence comes from Ambrosia artemisiifolia, assembly GCA_032199755.1. Taxonomy (NCBI): domain Eukaryota; kingdom Viridiplantae; phylum Streptophyta; class Magnoliopsida; order Asterales; family Asteraceae; genus Ambrosia; species Ambrosia artemisiifolia. Next base: position 17,395,270 of record CM063519.1, read on the forward strand.
TCAGCCCGTTTTTTATTCCATTAGAAAACATGGTAATATCCAGCCACTTTGATTCCATTAGAAAACATGGTATCAGAGCAGTGTCGATCTTAGGATTAACCTGCTCATCATCTACCGATTCAAACCTTTCACACACACAAAAAAAACCCGACATGTCCGAAGGACTATCAAAAAGGCGATCGAATCATAAAAACACTAACCTTGGTTCATCATCCCAGGTTGATAAGTCAAAGCTAAAGTGCGAGCGATCATTGTGGTATAACTAGACATACCAAGAACCAGTGTTTCCAGCTTGTCGGCTACGCAGAATGGTGGACCAACAGTCACAAAAGGGGGAGCAAGGAAGGGGGTAAAGCCACTGCAACCATCGGAAAATCAGGTGAAACCAACCATGGAGGCGGCGAACCGGTGAGCACCGCCAATCGCTTTGGAGCGTTTACCTCTACCGGTGGTGAGACAGAGGACAATGACAGAGGAGGTACAGGGTTTGAGAGGATACTCTTGAAACCCTCTTTTATTGACTTTAGTTCATATGATTATGACATTTCTAAAATACCCATGGCTTCTCTTAAAACCCACACTCAATCTGACACTAGCATTGACCAATCACTTTCACCAAATAAAAGTTTTTTGAATAAAGCAAACCATGACTACTTGAATAAAGAAAACTAGTGGTAATGAAGGAGCGCGCATTGCGCGCATTGTGATTCGGTTGTTACCAAAACGCTAAGAAGCCATTATCAACCAAAGTCCTAATCCACGGTCCATTTATAGGTGGTTTAACAAAGACCAAACGTAGTGGTCTGCAAGTTTTTAACGGCCCTATCCACTTCGTAGCCCTAAAAATACCACTCTCCACCGTAGATAACATCACGCAGTTATTTCATAAATCGTTCAAACAGTTTATTTGTGAGCAACATAGAAGAATATATATTAATAATAGTTTATAATTCCGTTTCTAAATTTTCATGTCCTATTTGGAGTTGTCTTTTACAATAATAAACTTTAGGCAACATTAAGACTATAGGTTACAATGTACCTCTTGTTTATAACTAGCATCATACCCGTGCGCGCTTCGCTGCGCAAACACAGCAACGTCTTGCCATTCTGGCGCGCGGCGGATGAGAGTACGTATCACGCCTAACGCAAATTCATCCGCGTATCAATTCGTTGAACCGGCACTCTAAATGGCAGGTCTTGGTCGGATGAAACTGTGTGCTTACACATCGTCTAACATTTGTGTTATACCACCGTTCATGATGTTACAAATTAGCAACCCGGCAAAACTGATCATGTCGCCTTTGTTCGACCACTTTGTTTAACTTTAATCTAACCATAATTAATTTAAACATATGATGTTATGGAAATACCCATGTAACATTTGGAATTTACAACTCTTGCCACCACCATGACATTTTAAGCAAACTAGGTGAGCATCGTACAAAAAGTGCAAGAAAAGTGCAAAAAGCACATGAAAAGCGCACTTTTTGGCTAAAAAAGCGCAATAAAAGCGTGCTTTTCGTATACGAGGCGTTTTTGTGCTTAAAATTGTTATACACGTAGCTAAAATTGTTGTACATTTAAGTTAAATAATAATAATAATTTATTCATATATAAAAGAAACCACATATAATCACCCATATCAGTATATCACAGATTTCTAAAAACCAACACAACACTCAACTTCTACATCTACTATCTCTAGTCTATAAAGGTTCACAGGCGTTTGATAAATTTTTTTAATAAATCCAACTAAAACTGGTTGCAGCCAAATGTAGTAACCCACGCAAGCGATCTAAACCCAGGTACGAAGCACTTCTTACCACCGCAGCCGGAAGTCTACGACGCAACCGGCGTGGTTGTCTCTGGCTAAGCTTTGAGGTAGCCTCACGGGATGGTGTTGCTGATCTTAAGCTCTAGAGAGAGATGGTTTAAGGGAAACAGAGAAAGCAGAAGACGGAAACAGCCTTGAGAAATCTCAGAAATCAACCACCGCCGTCGGTGATTCCGACGGTGGTCATGAAGGTGACAGCAGATTGCCGGAAAGCCGCGTTGACGACGATGGTGCGATGGTGAAGACACACGTGAAATAGAAGAAGAGGCTTCTCAAACACTGCATCTGACCGGAAAAGAAACCGGCAACAGCCTGTTCCCGGTCATGACCGTTAGCCGTCAACATCAAGAATAACTCAAACACAGGAGATGACGACACGTCGCAAGGATTTGGAAAGGTGGCAACGTTTCGACCGTTAAGATAGGTACAGTGTTTTCTGTGAGACAACCACAATTTGGTAATTGATGTATATATAATAATTAAAGTATGTGTTCTTTTTAAACAATATTTTTTTATAATATTGGATAATTAATAGACAGAGTATGCATTATTCAACATCTGTATTTACTGCAAACACCTACCCACCCACCTTCTATATCTCTCTCTCTCTTTCTGTTTCAGCTTTGTATCAATTCCTTTTTTTTCCAGTATACAGAGAAAGAAAAAGCACAAAAAATACCTCACAGTCACACTATCAAGTAATCGGTTACTAAGTTGACTCTGGTTCTCTTCTTCGTGACCAGGGTGTTTACCGCCGGAAAACTTGCCTGGGTTCCCGACAATGATAACATCTTCTACATCCGATCCGTCACAACCTCTCTCTCTGTCACTCTTTCTTGCAAAAAGACAGTCAACCTCTGAGGGAAAAACCTGGCACCACCATATACCGCCGTTGTCCCGGTTTTGTTTTCAGCCATCACAGGTATCTGTCGGCGCACGCTACAAGCATGGAGACAATGACACTCAACTGAAAGGCGAAAGAAAGCCCAAGGTGTCGAGCTTCTCATGAATCTGACTACCTCTTAAGATCGACGAAGTGAGATGCAGAGAGAGAGTATGTGTCAAATGTGTGAGACAAAAGAGAGATGAGGTGTATAGAAAGAACACGTGCAACACTTTTTACATAAATAATAAAAACGGTCGCCATGAGTCGGAGTCAAACCCGACCGCATCTGATAGGAGAACAACAACCTAACCAACTGAACTGTAAAGCTTTTTATTATCATATTCAACCTAACAACATAAAAACAATGAGAAGGGAGAATAAGAGGGTACTGTTCAAAGCACACGGCTATAAATATATAGTTAATAGTGTTCCTTTAAAAAAAGCAAACCGTGAATTCTTTAAAAAAACAAATATGAGTCTTTTGAATAAAGTTAACTATTACAATTTGAATAAGTCAAACCATTTCAAACTTTTTCCCAAAACTAATAAGAGAAATATCTTTGACACTGGTCAGTATAGTTCAAATAATTTTTTGAGTCAAAAAACTTTTCTAAATGTTAATAAAGGCAAAAAAGGATCAACAGAGACCTTGGACTTGTTAACATGGCCCAAAATTGTGAAAATTCTAATAATTCTTGGATATTTGATTGTGGTGCTACTGATACTATGACGTATGACATATCGGATATAACATCGCAATACATTAAAACCGCTAATAAGGGAGAAGCTCCTGTAAAAGGAGGAGGAACAATTGAGATATCGCCAACTTTAAAACTCTCAAACTGTCTCTATGTTCCTTCTCTATCACATAAATTATTATCCATTAGTCATGTCACGAAAGAATTGAATTGCACAGTCTTAATGCACCCTATGTTTTGTATTCTTCAAGATATGAGGACGGGGGTGATCATTGGGCGTGGCACTGAACGTGGGGGATTGTACTATGTGGATGAAGTTACTCAACACGGGAACGTGATGCTTGCACACAGAACCGTGGATAGAGAAGCTTGGCTTTGGCATAGGAGATTAGGGCACCCTTCTAGTGGTTATTTACATCTTTTATTTCCAAAATTATTTCCTGCAAATAAACCTTTAAATTGTGAGACTTGTGTTTTGGCCAAAAGCCACAGACATACTTATAAACTTAATAACACCAAAGTTGATTCTCCTTTTTCGCTTAACCATTCTGATGTTTGGGGGCCCGCAGAAGTTATTGGAGGACAAAATTTTCGATACTTTGTTCTTTTTATTGATGATTGTACCCGTATGACATGGGTTTATTTTTTAAAAAACAAATCAGAAGTATTTGATAAATTCACCATATTTATACAATGATCCAAACACAATTTAAAACCAACATCCAAATCCTTCGATCCGATAATGGAGGAGAATTTGTAAATGATTCAATGAAAGTTTTTTGTCAAAACAAAGGGATTATCCACCAAACTACTTGCCCCCATACTCCCGAGCAGAATGGGACTGTTGAAAGAAAAAATCGTATTATTTTATAAATAACTCGAGCTCTTCTTATAGAATCTCAGGTTCCTACATCTTTTTGGCCCGAAGCTATAGCCACTGCCACCTATCTTATTAATAGACTTCCTACCAAAGCTCTTGACCTTAAAACCCCCCTAAAAGCCTTGTCTGACTTTACTAAACTCCCACCTACTCTCACACTTGAACCACGGGTATTTGGATGTTCCGCCTTTGTCCATCTACCTAAAACAGATCGAGGGAAACTTGGCCCCTGTGCTGAAAAGTGTGTCTTTTTGGGGTATGGTATCAATAAAAAAGGATATCGTTGTTATAGCCCCAAAAGATGCCATATGTACACCACCATGGACTGTGATTTTCTTGAAACTGAATCTTTCTACACTGCCCAACACATTGGTCAGGGGGAGAAAGACATTGACACCATGAGTTGGCTAAAATGGGTTCCTTCCTCGCAAGGAGCCATTCACAATACCCTAGATGAGTCACTAACCTCTCAAGAACCCACTCCCAGTGCCACTAACCAAGATTCTGCTACCCTGGTGCATGAGGTAAGCGACTCTCAGACATTTGAAGGTGATGATCCTCAAGGTGACCCTAAAAATATTGACATGGATAAGTTCCACAATAATAATGCTTCTGATGATCCTCAATTTAATATATCTAATGACAATGAGATACCTGTAGAGAATCTTGTGCAGGAAGAACTAATACAAGAAGAAACAGTAGAAGAAGAAACAGTGGAAAGATATGTTTTACCACCCAGAGCCAATAGAGGCGTTCCCCCAAAACGCTATTCTCCAGAAAAAGAACCAAAGTCGTCTAGGTACCCCATGGCGAACGTGACCATGGGAAACATATCCAAAGAAGCACAAGCCTTTACTTCATCCATATACAAAGAAGAAATTCCTAACTCGATGGAACAAGCGTTAAAGTCACAAAACTGGAAGAAAGCAATGGAAGAAGAGATGGAGGCCCTTATGAAGAATAAAACATGGGAGAAGAGTGCTCTTCCTTCAGGAAAGAAACTTGTAGGGTGTCGTTGGGTCTTTACAATCAAACACAAACCCGATGGAACCATTGAAAGATATAAAGCCCGATTAGTCGCGAAAGGGTACACCCAGACATATGGGATTGATTACTCTGGAACCTTCTCCCTTGTAGCAAAAATTGATACAATTCGAGTTCTTTTTTCTGTTGCCACAAATCAAGGATGGCCTCTTCACCAGTTCGACGTCAAGAATGCCTTCCTTCACGGGGAGTTAAAAGAAGAAGTGTACATGGAACCCCCTCCTGGGTTCACAAAAGAGTTCAAGGATAAGGAAGTATGTCGGCTAAAGAAAACCCTTTACGGGCTCAAACAGTCCCCTCGAGCTTGGTTTGGCAGGTTTATTCTAGCAATGAAGAGTTATGGCTTTCGGCAAAGCAACTCCGATCATACTTTGTTCCTTAAACGCAAAGGTAAACTTATAACATGCTTGATTATATATGTTGACGATATGATTATTACAGGAAATGATGAAGAAAAGATGACAAAGTTAAAAGCAAAGCTATTCATGGAATTCGAAATGAAGGACTTGGGAAGACTAAAGTACTTCCTCGGAATCGAAGTCTTGAGGTCCAAGCAAGGGATCTTTATATGCCAAAAGAAGTATATCCTTGATCTCCTAGCTGAAACAGGAATGATTGATTGTAAACCAGCTGACACTCCGATGATAGCCAACCAAAAACTGTATATGAAAGACGGAGCAAAACTGGCCAACAAAGAAAGATACCAACGTTTAGTGGGTAAACTTATATACCTTTCGCATACTCGTTCAGATATTGCGTATGCGGTCGGAGTTGTTAGCCAATTTATGCATCAACCTCAAGTTGACCACATGGAAGCTGTATGGAGAATTATTAGATACCTCAAGGGTACAGTAGGACATGGGGTTATCTTCAAACCCAACAAACATCTTAAAGTTCAAGCGTATACAGATGCAGACTGGGCAGGAGATAAAGAAGACCGAAGGTCCACATCTGGATATTTTACTCTTGTTGGTGGGAATCTCGTCACTTGGAGAAGCAAAAAAGCAAAAAGTTGTAGCCCTATCCAGTGCAGAAGCAGAATTCTGAGGTATTGCACGAGGTTTGGCAGAAGTCTTATGGATACGCAAGCTCCTAAATGAGATTGGATTTGCTCAGCATGAAACAAGTACGATAATGTGTGATAACAAAGCCGCTATACAAATTTCAGAAAATCCAATCCAACATGATCGAACGAAGCATGTGGAAGTTGACAGACACTTTATCAAAGAGAAACTTGAAACAGGGGTTATTAAACTCCCTTTTGTTCGATCAGGAGACCAATTAGCAGATATTCTAACTACAGCCGTTAATGGGAAGATATTTCATCATTGTCTTGGCAAGTTAAGTATCGGAAACCCCACTACTTAACTTGAGGGGGAGTGTTAGAAAGTAAAAGATATTTTGGGATTAGCTTACATCATTTCCCAAATTATGAAGAGGAAAGGCAAACATATTTTAGGGCTATGTTTTCAAAAAAAAAAAAAAACAAACGGTCTACAAAACTTCAACGTCTGCGCGACGCAGACAAGAGAGGTTAGAAGTGTTAGAAAGTAAAAGATATTTTGGGATTAGCTTACATCATTTCCCAAATTATGGTTTCCTCAAATGGAGCCGTTGGTCCTTCAATCAAGGGTCTAATTGTTTATTTTTTTTCCTTGTTTCCTTGTATGGTCCTATTGATCAACTATATATGTTTTCTCTTTTCTTCCTTGTAAGCATAACAATAGGAAAGGTTCAAATCAATACAACAAAGTGATATTCAGCCCCCTTTTTGATTCCATTGGAAAACATAGTAATATCCTGCCACTTTGATTCCATTAGAAAACCAGAAGTACTTCTACCAAAAAACAAACAGCATCCTTACTGATCGAGCGATTTACAAGATTAACCGCACACACATCTTCTGACTTGTTTCTTTCAATTTCAGGTTCTAGTCAAAGAAAGACGACGCAATGAAAAGTTTTTTGAAGTCGGCGATGTGATGAAAGAGTTTTTGTAAGTCGATGTGACAGTTGAGTTTCTTTGAGTTTGGTTTAATTGACTAATTATGACAATAATACTAACAAAAAGGAATCTCATATAATTCATCATCATCAAACACGCTTAAATAAGATAAGCAATGATATTGTTGTTATCCAATGATATATCATCACTTTAATAGGGGCCACAGGGGGCAGTTCAAGTGAGATTCTGAGGTTTCGGTTAAGATAAATAAAATAAGATTGGCCGGTATGATCAAATATATAATAAAACAGATAGATGGTACTCGTGTCGTGGAACAAGCAATAATGTTCGGTGTGCTTCTCATTGTTGGAAAATTGATATCAAAGTCAGATGTATAAACCAAAAACTTGATCTTTGTTTATTGATTTAATTGCTTAGGTTTACATAACTTCCTTCTTTATATAAGCCTACAACTCCTTGTTCAACAAGGAACTCTATAATTATCTATAACCTTTGATAATTATCTAAACAAGAATCCTATTTGATTTAGACTAGGAATGTAAAACTATCTCAAAACCATTCCTTTAGTAGGTCGGCTCCTTTTTATCCGATCTACAAGATTATCCCTTCAATCACCCCTCTAATCTTGTAAGCCCAACGAGTTCCTTCATCTCGTTAAATTTGAGTCTTGGTAACGCCTTAGTGAGAATGTCAGCTCTTTGTAAGTCCCCACTCACATGCTCCACTCTAATTTGTCCTTTCTCGACACATTCCCTTATAAAGTGGTAGCGAGTATGAATATGCCTGCTCTTCTTGTGGAAGACTGGATTCTTCATTAAAGCTATAGCCGATGAGTTGTCAACCTTGAGAGTCACAGTTTGTTCTCTTTCTCCTGTTATCTCTGACAATAAGTTCCTCAGCCATAAAGCTTGACATGCTCCAGATGTTGCTGCCATATATTCCGCTTCACAGGATGATAATGCCACCGTCTGTTGCTTCTCCGAACACCAGGTGATAGGTGCATCATCATAGTAAAACACGGTTCCAGTAGTACTCTTTCCATCATCAACATCAACCGAGTGACTACTATCAGTAAAGCCGTGTAGCAGGCTGCTCCCACCCCTCGGATACATAATACCAAGATTTATACTTCCTTTTAAATATCTTAGTATATGTTTTACAGCCTGTTCATGTGTTAAGTTCGGATCTTGCATGAAGCGACTCACATAACCAATAGCATAGCTCAGGTCTACTCGTGTATGAGTTAAGTACCTTAGGCAGCCAATAACTTTCCTGTAATCCGTTGGATCAGTCTTCGGTGCTGAATCTTCCTTTGACAACTTCAGTCCGGGATCCATCGGAGTTTGAGTTGAATTGCAATGCCACATACCTGTTTGCTTTAGAATCTTTGTTGCATAATTCGATTGCTTTAGGGCGATACCAGCATCACTTTGACTCACTTCAATTCCAAGATAATAATGCAATAATCCGAGATCACTCATCTCAAATTTAGCTTCCATTTGTTTCTTGAAGTCAACTATGTCTTGAGTAGATGCGCCTGTAACTATAAGATCATCGACATACGTACCCACAATCAGCAACCTTGCTCTCGTTTCCTTTCGGTACACTGCTTGCTCATGTTTGCACCTTGTAAAACCAAGCTCCTTCATTGTGGAATCCAGTCTTGAATTCCAAGCTCTTGGTGCTTGCCGAAGTCCGTATAAAGCTTTTGACAGCTTGTAAACATGATTTTCTTTGCCCCCTTTTATAAAGCCTTCGGGTTGAAACACGTAAACCACTTCCTTTAGTTCGCCATGAAGAAACGCTGACTTGACATCTAGGTGATGCACTTGCCATCCGTTACGAGCTGCAAGAGCTATTAACAACCTTATTGTTTCGATTCTTGCAACTGGTGCGAACACTTCTTCGAAATCTATCCCGAACCTTTGCACGTATCCTTTTGCTACGAGCCTCGCCTTGTACCTTATAATATTGCCATCCGCATCTTTCTTTATTTTGAACACCCATTTTACCCCAATCGGCTTAACGTTCGGTGGTGCTTGTACTAGCTTCCATGTATTGTTCCTTTCAATGGAGGCTAATTCACTTACCATAGCATCCTTCCACTGCTTCTCTTTGAGTGCTTCCTGAACATTAATGGGTTCCTCATCTATAGCTAGCATGAGGTCTTCACTTCCTGCTTGATGCGTTCGAGTTGGTACAGCACCAACTTCAAACCCTTCGAACCTTTTTGGCAATAAAGTTGTGCGAGAGGAACGCCTTACCTGGTTGGTTTGCGTTTCATCTTGTCCTGATTCTGGACCCATCACATCTTCGGGATTAATTTCACTCGGTTCTTCTTCACCTGTAACAGCTTCGGCTTCTTCGATAGCTTCGGTATTACTTGCTTCGGCTTGAATTGTTTCGGACTCCACAACAAAATCAATCCATCCGGGGCTGCTCAAATCATATTCTGCCAAGTGATCTTTCCAATTAAATTTACTTGTTTCATCAAACTTCACATCGCCTTCGCGGATCACATGAACCCGTTTCTTCACAGGATCATACATTCTATAGAATGGAGTTTCGAGTTGAGATCCGAGATGAATCATCAACTTGCTTTGATCATCCAACTTCCTATTCCCAGGTGTTAAGACTTTAACATAGCCTACACAACCGAAAACTTTCAAATGGGCTAGATTCGGCTTCTTCCCTTTAAGCTTCTCATACGGAGTTGAATTCTTTAGTGACTTCGAAGGTGAACGATTTAACAAATAAACCGCGTGCTGAACCGCTTCTCCCCAGAAATTTTGTGGCATCTCCTTAGCCTTCAATATGCTTCGGGTGGTACCAAGTATGGTTCGGTTCCTTCTCTCCACCACACCGTTTAACTGAGGGGTATACGGTGTAGTTAGTTGTCGGTTTATTCCCTTTTCTTTGCAGAATTCTCCCAACACATGTGACACAAATTCTCCACCATTGTCTGTTCTTAAGGCTCCAACCTTTTTCTTGAAATCATTCTCAACCTTCTTCATAAACTCGATGAGAATAAGCGGCACTTGATCTTTGGTCTTGATAAGAAACGCCCACATAAACTTGCTATAGTCATCTACTACAACAAGTATATATCGATTCCCACTAGGTGTCATGGGTGTTATGGCACCACATACATCGGCATATAGTAGTTCTAATGGTTCCTTTGATCGATATTGGGTATTCTTCTGAAACGGGCCTCTCACTTGCTTTCCAAGCATACATGAATCGCAAATTTTCGATGGTTTTGAAATCCTTGGTAAACCGATCGAGAATTTGGATAGACTTCTTATCGCTTCAAAGTTCAAGTGTCCAAGACGAGCATGCCATAGCCATGCTTCATCTTGGAGTCTTGCCTGCAAACAAACTGGAGATGCAAAATTTAGATTAATTTTATACACACGATTTGGAGCTCGAGGTACCTGCATCAACAATGTTCCGTCTTGCTCAAGGATGCACAGCTTTCCGCCTTCGATTGTTATCTTGCATCCAATCTCGTCCATTTGCCCGAGACTTATTATGTTGCTTTTGAGAGATGGAATAAAGTAGACATCTTCAAGTACCCTTTGATTTCCGTTTCTGCCTTCAACTATTACCCTTCCTCTCCCTTCGATCTTTACACAAGAGTTATCTCCAAACTTGACCGTTCCTTTTATCTTTCGGTCTATAAAGGTAAACCACTCGAGGTTTCCCGTCATGTGGTTACTAGCACCATTGTCCAAGAACCATGTGTTGAACTCGCTTGGACTTGTTGTAAAGAGCTTCGGATTTACCTTATCTTCGTTCAAGTACACAATCCTTTCGAGATCTACTTCGGCCATGTATAACACTGGTTCGGTTTCGTTCATAAGATTACACTCCTCCTCCTTCTTCCTTGTTGGACAGTCGGATGAAAAGTGACCGAGTTCATCGCATCTAAAACATTTAAGTTTAGAGCGATCCTTTGGAGTTCTTTCCGTTGACTCTCTTGCCTTTCCTCGTCCACCCGGTTTGCCTCTACCTCTACCTCTGCCTCTGTTGCTGGACTCAGCGCTTCCTTTCCCTCGGCCAAAACCTTTCTCTGCCTTCTTTTTAGCTTGCCATTCTTCGTAAGTCAGCAGTAGTTTATCTCCTTTGGTCGAAGTCGCTTGTTCTTCATTGCTAATTCGTTCTTCATAAGCAACTAGACGCCCAACAACATCGTCATATCCAACAGTTCTCAGATCAACAACTTGTTCTATTGCAGCCACCATGTTGATATACTTCCTCGAAAGTCCATGAAGAAATTTCTTTACCATCTTCTGTTCTTCAATCTTTGACCCGAGTGACGCCGATTTAGATGCAAATCCTGATATTTTTCCTGCAAATTCAGCCACAGAACTGGACTCATTCATCTTTAAATTCTCAAATTCTGACATGAGAGTTTGAAGTCTTGCTTCCAGGACTCGTTCGACTCCTTGATGTCGAGATTTAACAGCCTCCCACATCTCTTTGGCTGAATCGGCACTTCCAACTTGCAGGACTAAGTCTTCTGGTAACGCGCTGAACAAGAGAGCCGTAGCTATGTGATCTTTTGCTTTGTCTTCCACTGTTCCTGGATCTATGACATCCCAGACTTTGTGTATGTTGAATATTACCTTCATCTTCATTGACCAGACAGCGTAGTTTGTATCCGTGAGAACCGGACACGGTATGTTCGGAATGTGATCCTTTGTTACCACAATGTTCCGATTTGGATTCTGACCTTGATCGCCCATTGTTTGAACCCGTCTGACTCGTGCAGCTTATCCTTGGATTCGTACAACAGCTCCTTCCTTCTGAACCCGTCGCAGATAACAAATCAGACCCGTTTGATTGTTTCTGCCGGACTCGTGAGACTCTGATCGATTGAGACCAAGCTCTGATACCAATTGTTGGAAAATTGATATCAAAGTCAGATGTATAAACCAAAAACTTGATCTTTGTTTATTGATTTAATTGCTTAGGTTTACATAACTTCCTTCTTTATATAAGCCTACAACTCCTTGTTCAACAAGGAACTCTATAATTATCTATAACCTTTGATAATTATCTAAACAAGAATCCTATTTGATTTAGACTAGGAATGTAAAACTATCTCAAAACCATTCCTTTAGTAGGTCGGCTCCTTTTTATCCGATCTACAAGATTATCCCTTCACTCATGATCCATTTCTAAAACAGAATAAACTTTTTAAACAATTAGCGTATTTGGCCAACCACAACATATATATTAATGCACATATATCCGTCTGCTCTATAAACTATGAAAACTAGGTGGTTTCCCGCGCGTTGCGGCGGGGATGGTGGTAATCGGATTTGTTTATGAAGAAAGCTAATCCACTTTGAAAGTTTGCAAAATGTTACCTTAAAAGACAACATTTGTCCTTGTAACCGTTGGCTACACCGCCTTTATTCTGAGACCGACTCCCCATCATCGATGGTGGTGGTGATGATGGTTTTGTGTGATGTAGCGAAGGCTACAAGGGAAGCAAAGGTGAGCAAGACAAGTGTTAGTTTTGCCATTGTAGGTTGTTGTGTTGATTGGATGTGGTGGTGGTAGTTGGATATGTTATTAGAAGAAACATAAGGTGTACCTTATATTTATTTATATTCTAATATGTATGGTGACTTTGGGGTTTGCATGGAGATTCACACGTGAAGTAGTGTCAATAATAAGTATGTTTTTAGGAGTGTATAGGTGTGTGTATATATATATATATCATGAAATGGCTCCACTTATATGATTCTTTAATTTATTTGATTTTTAAAAATAGTGCAAATTATACCAATAAGTTGAGTCGGTGAAAAAATGTTAAACGTTGGTCAACGTAGCAGTCAACTTTGGATGGTAAAGAAGACAAAAGAAGCTGACCGTAGTTTAGTTAAGTATAACCAAACCATAGTTAGTTACTATATAAAGAAGACAAAAGAAGTTGACCGTAGTTTAGTTAGGTATAACCAAACCCTAGTTAGTTACTATATAAAGAAGACAAAAGAAGCTGACCGTAGTTTAGTTAGGTATAACCAAACCATAGTTAGTTACTATTCATGACCATTTTGTAACTATATTATATAGTTAGTTACTATATAAAGAAGACAAAAGAAGTTGACCGTAGTTTAGTTAGGTATAACCAAACCCTAGTTAGTTACTATATAAAGAAGACAAAAGAAGCTGACCGTAGTTTAGTTAGGTATAACCAAACCATAGTTAGTTACTATTCATGACCATTTTGTAACTATATTATTATAATATATTAGATTGATTAGATTTTTGTTTTTAATTTAAGTGAAGTTACAGTTTAGCTTCAATAATTAATAGGTATCTATATATACTCATTGATCCAAATTTGAATAACTCAAAATACACACACATAAAAACAAGATTTAACTTCCAACTTTTAGCTCAAAAGTGATTTGATAAAAGTTTTGACTTGCGTATTATTATTTTTTGTTTTATAATATAGGCAACCAAACAAAAATAGAGACCGTAATTTACTTTTTTATTTATGCAAATAGGCATGGCATGAAACGGCCATAGTTTTAGTCACATGGAAATTATAATTAGGACGGGTATAAGACTATGTGGTGTGGTGGAGGCAAGACTTGAGAAGCCTTGTCGCCACGTCATCAAAATGTGGGTCTCGCAAGCTTTTAGACATTTTGAGAACTACCTAAGGATGTGAGGGGTAGTCCTCCACTCCTATTGATCACTTTAATTATTATTGAGAAAATCACCAAAATAGCCATTGACCAAGTGGTTTTACCAAAATAGCCACCTCCCATCTCTTGGGAGAGTCGGCTCACAGGTTCCAAGGCGTCTCCGTGAGACTTCAGAGGAGGACCAATGGCTATTTTGGGGATTTTCCCATTATTATTTTATATTTTTTTTTATAATAAGTAAGCAATTTAAGCAATTGAAGTAAATTAAAATAAAAAGACACATAACATTGAAAAAAATTACACACCGAAAATTAAAAAAAAAAACGAAACACATGAAAAAACAAACAAACCGGAAACATAAAAAAAAGCCGAAGCCTACAACATTTTAAAATAACCGAAAGCTTAAAACCATTTACCAATCGATACGAAAAAAACGCAACAATTGCCATGAGAGGAGATGGGTGACGGCCAATTCGCTCTCGTAAGCAGCCCGATAGTATTGTTGTGTGAGTTGGATTGCCGCTCGTTCGGTAAGACGAGGGTTCGCCTCCATTGTGGCTCAAAACAAATTGTTCCACCTCGTACACCTTGTTTGTACACTCCGCCACTTACTAACGAGTAGATTCGCGGAGCGGTTATTTATTCCGGTTAAACGGTTGTATTCCGCCGAAACGTTATTCCAAAAAGAACCCGAATTAACTTCTAAGTCCGTCATCCCTCTGGTATTGATGTACGCCGTCACCAACTTGATCTCGTTATCGTTAGTCTAAAGCGCCATTTGATGAGATGAGGGGTTATGTTTTGTTGTTGGATTTTATAAAAAAAGAGTAGAAGAATAGAAAGAGGTTGTGTGGTATAAAATGAGAAGGTTAATGTGAGTTTTTATAGATGGAAAAAAGGTTAATTTTTTTTAAAAAAAACTAACGTTCAAAATATTAAATGCAGGCCCCACATAATTCAAACCACCCAATCAACCAAGCCCGTCCAAATCGTTCCAATCTAGCCGTTTAGGCCAGACCAACCCCGTCCGGGGCGGTGTGCGACGGGCCAAGCCGGCATGGCCGGTCCTAGGACGAGCCTCATGCCGCTCAGTCTAATGAGCTCACACCTTTGTGACGTGATCATTACACTAACATGAAACACCACCTCTAGTGTAGCTAATGGGCGGGCGTTAAAGGAAGTGTGCGTCTGCCTCATAATCGGCGTGAGAACCATGTGGACATGTATTTGGTGGCCCCCAACCTCTTCCTTCAATAAAAAATATTTTTTTCTTTTTTTTAATTAATTTATTAAATTTAGATATTATTTTTAATTAATTTATTAGATTTAGTAAGTGACAATTCATACATATATGATGTTAACAAGTTAGTTACTTTTTTTTTACGCGGCAAGGAAAAACTGAAACTATTAGGGAGAGGGGCAGTGTGTTCAAGGATGAAAACACCCAAGCTGGTGCCACGTCGACAACCCGCTAAAACCCACCGGAGTCCGGGGTGGAACCCGTTCGGGTAGCAAGCATCCACAACTCACACACCTCTCTCCCTCTCCTCTCTAAGACTATAAGGAGTGGAGGGGGGGTAAGATGGAGATGAAGCGTCATGTGGCATGTGTGGGGCCTACGTGTGAAAGGTGAAAATTGTGGGGAGTGGATGGGGGGGGGGGGGGAGGGAATAATATTATTGTGTGTAAGATTAAAAAAAAGCAGCCAATCAGAAAATGTCACGTGGCTCAAACCATCCCCTCACGCCCATGAAGTTTTCCCCGCCCCAGGGGCATCCCCCCTTCCACGCCCATATGGGATGGTGTAGAGGGCTTGAAGCTTCTCTCCCCCCACCCTCCCCACACACACCATTTCCCCGCCCCATTCCGAACACTTTAATACACACATAATCATTACCTATCTTTACCAGTAGAAAAAATTACAGAAAACGTCCTTTATGTTTACCCAAAGTTGCAGGTTTAGTCCTTTATCTTTAAAAGTTGCAGGATACCTCCTTTATCGAAGTTTTTGTTGCAGGTTTCATCCTTTACACTAACTCTGTTAGTGTTTGTCGTTAACTCCCCCTCACATGCAATGCATGTGAGGGTATTTTCGTCAATTTGTATATTAAAGGACCTTTTCTGTAATAAAAGTCAATTTGTAAATTAAAGGACGTTTTCTGTAATAAAAGTCAATTTGTATATTAAAGGACGTTTTTTGTAATAAAAACAAATAACAAAAATATAAATAAAATATTATATATTCCGAAAACATTTAAAACAAATAACAAAAATATAAATAACAAAAATATTATATATTCCGTTCTATAGTATATATAAATAAAAACAAATAACAAAAATATTATATATTCCGTTCTATAGTATATATAAATAAAAACAAATAACAAAAATATAAACAAATAACAATATAAAATATTATAACTTTCCACAATCCAAAGTATTTCCTTTTTAGCTATTTTTTTTAAATACCCATTCGACCCATTACTAATAAAACATTACACGAATCAATTAAGTAAAATATGTTGAACTCCAACATGTTAAATGGATCGGGCTAGCCAATTTAAGCACATGAAACAAGTGTTCCTGGATAGCACATTATTGAAAAAATAGTTTCTCATATATGCAGTTTGTATATGTTTTGTTGAATTTTTGTTTTATGCTAAAGGTAGACAATTTAGTCATGTAACGGACAATTTAGTCGTTTACTAAAAAATACTATGTTTATTGAAAAAGTAGTTTCTGATATATGCAGTTTGTATATGTTTTGTTGAATTTTTGTTTTATGCTAAAGGTAGACAATTTAGTCGTTTACTAAAAAATACTATGTTTAGAATGTGTCCGCTTTTAGATAAAAAATACTATGTTTTGTTTTATAGAAAGTTTGATGTTTTATTTGACTTCTTTGAGATAAAAAAAATACAAAGCCCACCCATATGAATAACTGAATATGAAAACATATGAATCGTCTCAGCTCATAATTTTATTGTCATGGGATGTAACAACTGGTTTTTTTATTTATATATACTATAGAACGGAATATATAATATTTTTAATGTTTTCGAAAGAGAAGATATTTTTGTTATTTATATTTTTGTTATTTGTTTTTATTTATATATACTATAGAACGGAATATATAATATTTTTGTTAATTATATTTTTGTTATTTGTTTTTAATGTTTTCGGAATAACTTGTAGAGGTGGCAAGTTCTACTCATTTACTAACAAATGGGTCGATTTGCGTTGTGTTTTTAGCTCAAACGGGCCATATGAAAAAAGTGGGACACAGGTCACATGTGTTATGCAAAGTTTTATAGAATCATTGTAGTAATTACTTTCATAATCATGATTAAAAAGGAACAAAAAGTGTATTATGGTAGTCGTTTTGACCCATACCAAAATAACAACCTATTTCAACTGTTCTGACCCATCATGCCACCTCTATTGCTATAGAACGGAATATATAATATTTTGTTAATTATATTTTTGTTATTTGTTTTTAATGTTTTCGGAATATATAATATTTTATTTATATTTTTGTTATTTGTTTTTATTACATAAAACGTCCTTTAATATACAAATTGACTTTTATTACAGAAAACGTCCTTTAATATACAAATTGACTTTTATTACAGAAAAGGTCCTTTAATATACAAATTGACGAAAATACCCTCACATGCATTGCATGTGAGGGGGAGTTAACGACAAACACTAACAGAGTTAGTGTAAAGGATGAAACCTGCAACAAAAACTTCGATAAAGGAGGTATCCTGCAACTTTTAAAGATAAAGGACTAAACCTGCAACTTTGGGTAAACATAAAGGACGTTTTCTGTAATTTTGTCTTACCAGTAAACACCACTCGCTCAACCTTACTAACCACCCTTACCCAAGTGATCGGCGGCGGTGTTTCCGACCAGTTAAGGGGTACCCAATCTTTATTACCGATGATGCACCGCATGCCCTTAAATATAGTGTTACACACATCTGTCCTCACCACCTACTTTGCATCTCTCTCACACACATGTCTTTTCATTGATAAACATCAAATGATTTACATAGTTGATTTGGTGGCGATGGTGTACCTGATTCGGTGCAGATACCCAGTCAGAGGTACCCGAGTATACCCCGCCTTAGAGTTAGCATAATATGTCAGACACGACATGATGTCGACGTGTACTGCTAGAAACATATTTTACGTTAAGACCTGCTAAGGTACACGATAAAAAAATTATATATTTTGATTAACAAAATCTTTTGTGAACCTTATGTGTTACAAAAAAAAAATGTATTATCAACCTTTAACCATTAAAACTATTATTCTAATTTTTTTTAAACAAAATTTGTTTCAAATTAACATAATAAGCATTTATATTTTGTTAGTATTAGAAAAAATATAAATATGTTAATTATTGTGTCTAAATAAGTTAACAAGTTATGACCTTTTAAAAAATAATTTATATTGTGTCTTAAGCACCTCAACCCGTTTAACACGAAGCTTGTTAAGGTTAAACATCAAAACTTAATAACTCTGTGTTGTTTAGCGCCATGTTAACGGGTCCATGTTTACGTAATCAAATGATTTAGAAATGCTAATGATGTTGTAGCCTAGTGGTTGCAATGGAGGTGAGAAGGTTTACCCCTGGGAGGTCACAAGTTCGAATCCCACTCAGAGTAGGGTTATTCTGAAATGAGGGGAGGACTTCGTTATGGATGGTACCGTTGTTGGCCGTTAAAAAAATGATTTAGAAATACAATGATTACCAGGATCTCTTTCTCATTAAAAAAAAAGATTTAAACCGTTTCAACTCTCAATCATGCCCCTAACAACTTTCTCTCTCTACAATATTTTCTCTCTCTACTGACGCACACCACCTTCAAGACTTTGTTCCCGAGAAAAAGTGAAATTCCTGTCTTTCTCCGGTGGATTTTATTCAGAAGTCTTTGATTCGTTCCAATTCTGTACATGCATACACATCACTGTATATCTGTATATACATACGTTTATACATAACTACTGTATATTTTCTTCTTCAATCACATTTGCGTAACTGATGAGTTTGATGACGAAACGCGGATATAAATTGCGTATCCTTTTGTTATAATTTATAAACTTGAAATTTATTTATTAATTGTTTGTTATTTATTGATTGAAGTCAGCTGAATTAATAATAATATGTGGTTTAGAATTTATTTTTTCTTGACTGAATTGAATATGTAGAAGAGTTTGTGGCACATTCTGCTAATGTGAATTGCATTAAAATTGGAAAGAAGACTTGTCGATATTATGTTACAGGAGGTGATGATCAAATTGTTAATGTTTGGTCAGTTGGAAAAGCAAAACCTATAACGGTCAGTATTCTCCTACGAATTTTGTAACTATTTGTTTAATTGTTTGAAGCTATTAGGATTGTAAACGAACTGAACGAACATGAACAAGGCCTGGGTGTTCATTGAGGAATGAACATGATCATGTTCGTTCATTAAGAAAATGAGCATGTCTGTGAACACTTGCCGAACGTAAACGACCAAAAACAAATGTTCTGAACACAAACGAACGTTATATATATTCATTTTAAAATAAAATGGTCAAGTGAGGGTTGGCGGGGGCGTACATATACGAACAAGTTACTGAACGTTCACGAACATAAATGAACGAACACGGCCTCTGTTCATGTTCGCTTGATTAACTTATCGAACGGAAATTATTGTTCGTGTTTGTTCACAACTGTTCGCTGAATGCTTGGTTCGTTTACAACCTTACAAACTATGATATGGAATAATTAGTTTATGAACTCGTTTGGTTCGTCAAAATATAGACACTAGATGACGTCATCAGACAAGTTGTATAAGGCGACAGGAGTGGTTATACGGGCCGTATGACTTTGTCAGTGGTCACGTAAGTCAATTTAGTGTGGGTATATTATTGCTTGTATGATGTACCAGTTAAACACGGTAAATGAACCGCATGACCATTTTCACCATGTCATACTACCAATATGACATGTCAGTGGTGTTGTAGATAATGTGTTAGGTAATCCTTTAGATGCAACCTTTCTCACATAGGGCGTGAAATGTGAAACCTTTCAACAATGTAATAAGGAAGATCATTATGTTTGTAGTGAACTAGTGGTCTTAGATGAATGCTGGACCAAGTAAGTAGCAACTTACAAGGCTGTTAGTTTAGTGGTTGTGGTGCTCAAGGTATTGACTATCTCAACTTTTGTAAGCAAAAAACTACTTAACATAGTTGCATTAGCTGTAAAGTATTGCTCATTACTTTGAGGGTCTATACTTTGTATTGGTGAAAATTGATTACTGAAGTGCCTAAGTTACCTTTACTAATCCTTAAACATCAATGCTTAAGGCAGTCGAAGAGCTAGTGTGAATACAGAATACAAGGGGATTTCTCTGCTGAGCGCATTGGCCCTGGTTAACTTGGGTTTCTGTTTCTCTTTTTATTTGTGTGAAAGATTAATTTTTACTCGTAGTTGCGAGGTTTTGGTGAAAAATTTTTAAAGCAAATTATGATATCATGTAGAACTTGTTTGGGTGGATTTGACTACCAATGTGAGCTAGTCAGCGTGGCTCTTATGGTGCTCTTCTTATGGGGGCTTTCTTTGTCCTCTTACTCTCACTCTTGCTTCTTAAGTTTCCCCTGATATTTGAATGATTTAGGCTTACAAGATTTCTGTTCTTAACTTTTGTACCTTGTGTCAACTAATCAAGTAGCAGGAGACATAGATTTTGTCTCTTTCTCCCTTTTTAACCAACTACATTTATGGATTTTGCTTAAGGTCTTCCTACAGATATGTGATTAGTGAAAAGGCCTCTACAAGTAACTATCTTATTTGGTTACTTGTCAAACTCATTGATTTATCATATGTAAATCAAAACTTGTTTGGTTTATTACTTTATTAGAATATCGATATCTTTTGAGAACTAGCCTATATATGAGATGCATGTCAATATGTCATGATACAAGTAATGTCTTCATGGAGGAAATTTTCTGTATCATATATGTTAATGCACGAAACTATTGGTTGAAACTTATCATGCTGTTAAGGTTGTGTGAATTCGCAGGTCCTAAGATAAATATGTCACTTGCCAATCAAAAGATAACTTACATACAAATGCTTCTAAACTATAATGTTCTTAGTGCCTTCACTGATGGTGGGTCCCTTTGTGATATGACGCAGAGCCTAAGTGGCCATACGAGCCCTATAGAATCTGTAGCTTTTGATTCAACTGAAGTTATCGTGGCTGCTGGAGCTTCCTCTGGTGTGGTCCAGCTCTGGGATCTTGAAGAAACAAAAGGTAAGTTGATTCGGTCTAAAACGTATAATTTAGATCTGTTCACCTTTTAAAAGTTGAGTCTGAGGTGTTTTTTTGCTTAATTCCTGTTTCGTTTTCGTTAAGTGCAGTGGTTAGGACACTTAATGGACACCGGTCCTATTGCACTGCAATGGAATTCCATCCTTTTGGTGAGTTCTTTGCATCAGGTTCCATGGATACTTATCTGAAAATATGGGATATTAGAAAAAAAGGATGCATTCATACATATAAGAGTCATAAGCGCGCAATTAGTGCAATCAGATTTACCCCTGATGGTCGTTGGGTGGTGTCTGGGGGACTTGATAATATTGTAAAGGTAATGACTACCTTATTACATAATCATCTCAAAAAGATCAATTTAACTAAACGTTTGTTGTCTTATCTTTCGTATAGATATGGGACTTAACTGCTGGAAAGCTCTTGCATGAGTTCAAACTCCATGAAGGGCACATTAGATCGATGGATTTCCATCCTCTTGAGTTTCTTTTAGCGACAGGTTTGTATCAAACAGCAAACGCAGTTCATGATCATCATTACTTGCTTAACAAGTAATTAACTTTGATTTGTATGTACCTTTTAATAGGAAAATTGTAATGACACAAATACTTATTTCAGGTTCATCAGACAAAACTGTAAAATTTTGGGATTTGGAAACCTTTGACTTAATTGGATCAACTAGGCCTGAAGCCACAGGAGTGCGCTCGATTACATTTCACCCAGATGGAAGAACACTCTTTTGTGGGCTAGACAGCAGTTTAAAGGTTCTAATAATTTCTCGCTATCTTTTTACGGTTTACTTTATGCGAAGTATAATAAGTCTCACTACTCACTTGTACATGCCCTATGAACTTAAGGTGTATTCATGGGAGCCTGTAATATGTCATGATGCTGTTGATTTAGGATGGACAAATTTGGGCGACCTCTGTATAAATGATGGGAAGCTTTTAGGGTGCTCATATTATCAGAATTCTGTTGGAATTTGGGCTGCAGATGTTTCAGTAAGCATCTTCATCCTCTTTGCTACGTTACAATTTTTTATATCAAACAAAACGTCTTAAAATTTGAACAAAAAAGAAACATGATGACTTATCTACTTTCTTCTATTTGTGAAGCAAATTGAACCTTATAAGGTGCAACCAAAATCTGAGACTCCAAGAAGGTCCTTTATATATCTAGATGATGACACAAAGGATATCAAGAATATATATGTA
This sequence comes from Ambrosia artemisiifolia, assembly GCA_032199755.1. Lineage (NCBI taxonomy): Eukaryota > Viridiplantae > Streptophyta > Magnoliopsida > Asterales > Asteraceae > Ambrosia > Ambrosia artemisiifolia. The sequence continues at coordinate 17,417,790 of CM063519.1, forward strand.
GATAGTAAGTTATTATTTAATTAATCTTTTATTTGGTTATTAACTTATTTTTTTTTTTTTTGTTATTTAAATCACTATTCTACATTTCTACATAAAGCTGCAGGTGTGACTCCTATGATATCTAGGAAAGAAGGATACTTATCTGAGGACTTGTCGGTTGATTCAAATGAAGAGTTCAGATCGGTTAAATATGTTAATGGAGGTATCTATTTAAACGTTACACGTATTGTTGAGGAAAAATAAGTCGGTTATAATGTTCCTTAATCATTTTCCCCTACTAATTTTGCAGTTGCGGTTGTGAGTGGAAGGACCCGCAGTCTGGTTGAGAAATTTGAAAAAAGAGACAAGTTAGATACTCATGAGTGTCATAAACCTGACTTAACTTCTCAGATATTACCTAACACAAATAACTTACCTACAACCACTATACAACAACAGTCTATCAATATGCCAGTAACTATTCCTGATGTTACGCCATGTGTACAACAACCTATGACTGAAACAAAAACATCCTGGATACCTTTAAAAACACCTGAATTGGTTCCTAAAGCTAAAACATCCCAGATGCTGACAAATTCAGAGGAAGCTAATCAATCTCCTGTTTCGATCGCACAAACACCCAAAAATCCAAATACTGTACGCGAGAAATCTAAGGCCTCCCCTGTTCAAAAATCTGTTGCTTCCCGCCGTGTAATTCGTGAAAAAGTTAGATCTTCAATGCTAGTTGCGCGGCGATCTATAGCAATGAAGGTATGACCATGTTGTTGACTGCATAACTAGTTTCAATCGTATTAATCTGATAAGTGTAAATATATACTATGATTTGGAATGAAAGTTATCTGTTTCTTCACAATAATAAATAGTTCAACTTTTTGACACTAGCAGGAGGATAACCCACAAACCACAGGAAGAGTTCTGTCTGTCAAGAATGAAAATGATGAGGATTTGGCTGCGGTTTTGATGCTAGATCATGATCTGTCTTTAAGTACACTTCGATCTCGCCTCACAAAACTCCAGGTAGCTTTATATTGTTCAATATATATTCCATTAGTCATCTGAACCTTGCAATGATGTTGATCTATAAGACTTAGAACAAATTCCCTGCTTTGTATTCGTGTCAGACTTTGTAAAGTTGATTTCTTATACTACTCTCTGTTTTTCAGGTGGTACGACATGTTTGGGATCAAAATGACACGCTAGGAGGTATTAGCGCCTTGCAGAAAGTGCCAGATCTCGCCGTATGTATGCTTTGTGGAATTTTACTATACTGGTTGTCGTCTTTTCTAATTTGTGTTCTTAAACATCTGAAAATTATCTTCTCTATATCCACAGGTACAGGCAGATGTAATTAGTGTAATGCTGGACAATACCGAGTCTTTAACATTAGACCTCTTTTCTTGTTTGCTGCCTTTGCTGTCAAGTTTACTCGATAGCCAAATCGAGAGGTACATATATAAAACACTTACCTTATGCTCGTTCGACGTGATGGTTATTGATACTAATATATTAACACATATTTGCAAATGTGTGCAGGCATATAGATGTGTCACTACAAATGTTACTGAAGCTTCTAGCAGTCTTTGGGCCCGTGATTAGCTCAACAATCTCGGGACCTCCTGCTGTAGGTGTTGATCTTCATGCCGAGAAAAGGTCTGTTTCTTGTTTCTGTAGATGGTTAATTTTTATTAAACTGTATTTTTCAACTAACTAAACTTACGACTAAAAACTTGCTGACAGACTTGAAAGCTGCACTCAATGCCATATCCAGCTTCAAAAGATTCATAAGAATCTCCCAGATGTTATACGGTAATCGCATTTCTGTATTATTTCGTGTTAAAAGAAAAATAAAACGCTAAAATAAAACGCTAAAGTGACGCGTGTTTTTCCACGTAGGCGGGGCGGGCTGACAGCAAAAACTGCAAAAGAACTTAACCGTATACTTCAACAATCATAAAAAAACTTTTCCAAGCAACTCACGGTTGTCATTGTATTCTTTGGCCTCAATCAGCCATTTTCAGCAAGTAAAACTAACCAGTGACACACAGATTCTTGGCCTGTTGTGAATATGTAACATCTTTGTTCAAATGTGTATCTTGTATGTGAATAATAATAAAAAAAAAAGATGGAAAACATTTACTAAATTAACTTCAGCAAGATAATATTTATTTAGACTATACACCTGTTAAAACACCTTTTTTTTATTGTTAAATAAACAGTTATGATTTTTTATATACATAATTTTGTAAACCAATTATATATTGTGAAACATAGTATATCACCTTTTTTTAGATGCAAAAGATAATTTGTTCCTCCAGAAAATAGCAAGATGCTAGATAACGATACAAGACACCAAAGAGGCAAAGAGACATCACGGGAGCATTACGACGACACCACACTAAAACCATGCGACACCAACCAACCATGACTCGAAGCAAACCTAGATAAAAACCCCACTCGAATCATGGGTGGTACATTGGAGGAAACATAAACACCGGTCGTGGAGGGGTCGTAGCTGTAATCCCACACACAAACCTTCATGCACTTGAGTTTAACTCCATTTTTCTGCCTACGAACTATATTCGCGGCACCTTTTCTACCTTTGACTCTTCTATTAAGAGACTCTCTAGTTTTGATAGACTCCCCCAACCCAATGCGCCAACTTTGGAGAAGACCTTCCCTTTATCTTGGGGAAACAAAGAGGTTGCTTCTAGAAAGATCATCGGATGCAAAACCCACATTAGATATCACATAGATACATAAAAGAAGAGGAAATATAAGGAAAACTACCAATATCACATAGATGGTGAAAGAGTACATGGTAAAAATAGGAAGAAATATGATAAAAAAAAACCTATAAACAAAGATACAAGAAGATAATCACATATAAAATATAACTAAAGTGTGGGTGAAACTTATTTCCAATGGCACATCTAAAACACGTATGTAAAAGTCCTTAATCTTAATCATGAATGTTGGTGCCAAATATGAGGGGTTTGTATCAAAATTTCTTAGGAGTTGCTCGAGATTAAATCGCATATATATTAAAAATAAAATAAAAAATCATGGGATGCAATCGTTCCTTATACTCTTGGCCTAGGTACGTCCAATGGTTAATATTAAGTGGTGAAAAGATCTAAATCAATTTTTTTACGTAAAATAGAGGTGTAAGGGCAAAAAGGAATAACCACCATTGATGTTTTTACTTGGTTTAAATCTAGATCCATCTTCCATTTTATAATCGAATAAGATTTGCTTTAATGTTGAAAAAAATAATATTTCATAAAATAAAAGGTTTTATTTTATTTTATTGAATTTGAGTATAGCATTGATATAGTTCTGTCATTAGATGATACGCTATTATATAGCCTGATACGTAATTATGTGTAGACATTAATTTTATCTTCACGGATTATTGTACGTGATTATATAACATAATACGTACTTTTTTATGGATATTTATGTACGATTAACTCATTATTGTTTGTTATTGTTTTTTTAATGGCTAAACTTGCATAATACAAAGATTGAACCTCTAACCTCATACTAAGTAAATTTTATCTAAACTCATCAATATCATTGGGCTATTCCCAAAAAGGTTAATTCATTATTTAACATGTAGTTTTTTTATACTTATAATTAATGAATTGAAAGGCACAGTGGCAAACTGTAATATACAGCCATTAAATCATCAGGTACAGTATACCAAAAATATGAAAGGCACTTCAGTAAATAGGTGGGGATAGTGGATGCTATATGCATGTAATAGAAATAGAACGAACTCAAATGAATATGTGGATCACATTTGAAATTATTGTCATATATATGGTTTGATTTTCAACATGAAATGTCTAGGTTTGATTTGATTTTTGTTAATACCAGGGAAACTTGCATTGAGGCAACATATTCTATATTCTATATTCTATATATACAACAATTCACAACGTTAACAATAAAACTTCAAATCTTGGCCGTCGATTCTTTATCCAACGTTCCATTTTTCTCTGAATTGTTTATTCTATTATTATCCACCTACACTTCCTTTATCACCCTCTCCGATGAAACCATGCCCTATTCTGCCTAAAACCACACACACTTACTCTCATCTCTCTCAATATCGCACATACCTATTCTCATCATGCCATCGACTGTCGGTTGTGAGGATCTGCTACAAGAAGCTCTGGTGGTCAGGATCTGCGTTGTCAACCGGAGATGGTATAGTGAGTCACCATGTCGAGGACGGTGACGCGACAAACTCACAAAAGATACCAACACAGTTCATCGATGGCTTCGTCTTCCGCAGGTTTCGATTCATCTTTCTCTGTCTCATTAAGTTTGATTTCTTCTATTTGAGGTCACCACTTTGATAAATTTAAATTGGACCCTAATCTGCGACTGGGTTGTAATTGCTAAATAAATTTCATGTTTTAATGCCGACATGCATGCATACTAATTAAATACATATAAAGGTATGTCGATATTTATACTTATTAATTGTTTTGTGTTGTTCTTGAAGAATAGCAAGATATTTATACTTAAACAGTCAAAAGTTATGATATTTAATGCTCTGTTTTTGTTGTTTATTCTGTTATGACAACAATTGAAGTAAAAAAACAACAGTAGCTAAAAGTTAAGTATTAAGCAATTCAAAGGAATAACCAATTTATTAGAGTGTTTGAGCTGTAGAATTTGTAACCATTGAATACCTTCCAATGTTGCAGTGTATACTTGCATATGCTTATGATCTGAACTATGAAGAAATAAGCTCTCTTGTAGATATCACAGCTCAACATCTGTCTTAATGTGCTTGCATCTGAAAGTTTTTCGATTGCACATATTTGATTCGGATAATTCAAACCCAGTTTAAACAGTAGCTAAAAGTTAAGTATTAAGCATATTGCATTATTGCCCATTCAGTAATTCAAGCCCATTTATAATCAAGTAACAATTTAACTTTAGAACTAATAGGTAACTCTGCAGAGTCACCGACTTACCCAAATCGGCCAAACTTCGGTAATCTCTATTCGCTTGTAAAAATAGATAAACAGATGCGTTTACAGACGCTTTTCTTAACAAATCGGCACACATAAAGTTTAGTTCCGGCATCTTTGTTTCCATTGGTTATAAATATTGTTGATTTGGTGTTCATTATGACTTTTGTGATTGATAACAGTTACATGCTTAATGCCAAGTTTTTTTGGCTTCTTATGTGTTGTTATAATTGTGCAGCCGTCTTTAAGCTTCGAATTCACTTTCGGTTGCGTTCGTCTTCAGGTGCATTTCTGTCTTAATTGGTTACTCCCTTATTGTTGGTTGTTGTTTGTTTTTTGTTTTCCTTAGATTTAAGCTGCTTGAAGATTTTCTTGATGTTTGATGCGTGTCTCATGCGTCTGTCAGCGCATCTATTTATCAAATACGACCCATTTTTCCGATTCCATTCCCCTTGAGGTGTGTTTTCCCAACTACTTTGCATCGCTATCTGAAGTGGTTTCTCATTCGTTGTTGATTTGTGACGCCTAATGCATGTGTCATGGTTAAGATTATTGGTTTTACTTAGTATTAGGATTATACTGTGAATGTAAAAATATCCATGATTGTTGCCTCAAATTGGTTTTTTTTCCATGGTTATATCAACAATCTTATTTAATCTGGGTGCTCATTTCAAATCTGTTAGTGTAATTCATAGCTTTTAGTATTGTATACTAACATGTAATTGTTGTTTGGAGTTTGGACATTTAATATGGTGATTGCGGAGTAACAGAGACACATAGTACAAGTTTTGACTTAAATTGTTAAAAAAGTCCAATCACATTCTTAATCAAAAGTTGGTGCGTAATGGAGTTATGCGTACTCAAGGTACAAATTAGTGTATATATATGTGACATAATAAATCAAGTTTGGAATACATTTATCTAAATTCGTCTACTTTTTGTGACTTTCGTTGTAAACTTTGTGTTGTTTAAGAGTTATTATATGTTATTTAAGAGCTATTGTCCTGAATTATGAAAAAGAATATACCCGCGAAGCGCGGGGTTATTTCTAGTTTCTTACATTTTCTAATTTAGGTAAAAATAATAATTAATTTTATTAACTGTGTAGTCCTCTCTTTATGTTCAATTAATTTATGATTTGGATAATATACTATTTGGATGATCATTTAGGGAGTATGTAGTGATGTGTCATTTTATATAAATTTATTCTTTTAAATGTCATAAACCCCCTTCCTTATTTAAAGGTAAAATTTATACCCATGTCTAAAAGTTAGATTAAATCTAAAAACTTTTAGAGATGAACACAATCATTTAAAAAAGCTATAAAACAGAAACAATTAAGGGATGAAGGGAAGGGGTTTATACCGTAAAGAGTTTGGTCGGATTAGGTTGCTCCGTCCCTAAAGAGTGTAAACAAGTCAAGCTAAATCAAGCTTCGTAGTTTGAGTCTTTTTTAACTAAAAGAAAGTTTGTGCTCTGATCCTTTCTAGTTATATGTCGAAAGCTGGGGCCGGTAAGCGATGGTTACTTTTAACTTGGTTATTATCTAGTTATTAGGTTGTCTTCAACGGGAGAGGAGCCCGCCCTCCCCTGCCCGGTGCCAAGTCAGCATGTCCGTCCGTCCTCCCACTCCTCTGCAACAGGCGTCGAAGCCATGGCCCAACTCTCCCTCTCACAATCCTCGTCTCTCTCCTCCAAGGGCACACCCTTGGAAAATGTGGCTACGGGCACCGGATTTCGAATGCGTTAAATATAGTCTTATTATTACATTAATATTTATAATTATTTATTTGTATTTTAAACTCTACATGTCATGTCATCTGTTAAATATTGACAAGTTAATACTTGGTTAATATTATGTGTATTATATATATATATACATATATGTTTCTTTTGTTTTTTGTATTTGGGCCTTGAACATATTGCATGAGTTGTTTTGCAGGTTTCTAAGAAGCCCAAGGAGGAGCCCAAATTTTGCTGATGTTGCTATACAAGCCCAAGGCCAAGATTCAAGAAGTTTGTTGCTGGTTTGGGCTCAGGGCCCAGTTCATGATCAACTGTCCACGTTGGCGATCCGTGGGAGAAAGCACAAATGGTTCTATGCCGTTGATCTTCATTTGGGCATTGCATCTTGGCCGTCCATTGTCTCTTTGTGAGAGAGTGTATAAATACATGTTCTCTCTCTTTTCTCATTCATTCAGCTCATTTGTTCACTTTTGATTCCGGAACTTTCTTTGCTCTCTCTCACAATATTCTAGGGTTTCGTCTTTGTATTCGAGACTCATGAATCAGATATATTCGTTTTTTGAAAGAACTGTTCAAGGAAAAAGCAATCCCCTTCGTTTGTTTCGAGAAATATATCGATCAATTCCGATTCTTTTTCTTTCTCTCTTTTTCTCTTGATTCTTAGTAGTCTCTTGTATTGAATATTATCATATCAAACTCAGATCTGATAATATAAGAGACTTGGTCTTGTTTATAGTCATGGTAGAGTTTTGTTAAAGGAGATTGTCTTAGTCTTCCGGAGTATTTTGAGTCTGTATTGTTTTGTACTGATTCAGGGTTGAGTCTTGTAATACTTTCTGTCCATGAATAAAGCTTTCGGCACTGACTTGTTTACTTGATTCATGTTTTATAACATCATCACAAAAACTCCGTCATTTGTCATGTCATGATCCATGTTATTATAAGATTCCATCCCAGGTAGGAACGTACCTAGGGCTGTAAACGAACAAAACGAACACGAACAAGGCCTTGTTCGTGTTCGTTTGTTTAGGAATTAACGTGTTTGCGAACTGTTCATGAACACTTACCGAACGAGATTTTTTGTCCGTGTTCGTTTATTAAGAAAATAAAGTGTTCACGAACTGTTAATGAACACTTACCGGATGAGATTTTTGTTCGTGTTCGCTTGTATTTATTTATTTGCTAAATTTAGGTGTCGGCCAAAAACGAACACAAACACAAATGAATGTAAACGAACACAAATACGCATTACTGAACAAAATCGAGCACAAACTAGCACATTAAATTATGAAAATTCGCATTTTTCATCGCTAACATTGTTCGCCCAGAATATACTAATCAAATTACCCAAATATACGTGACATAATCTTGATCACATAATGTCTTATAAAAACACAGAGGTATCATATTAAACTTGAAATCCTTGTTTAATCCAACAAAAATAACAGTTAATCAAAATAGTTAAAGTAATATCAACATGTGATACACTAATATATGTTAAATAATCTACCACTGAAAAATTTGAAATACTTAAATTAAATATAAAAATTAAAAACCCTACTGAACTATCGAACAAAAACAAACATACATGAACACGTTATCGAACGTTCACGAACATAAACGAACGAACGCGACCTCTATTCATGTTCGTTCATTTATTAAACGAACGAACACAAACCAAATTCCCGCCGAACAGTTCACAAACTGTTCGCCGAACAGTTGGTTTGTTTACAGCCCTAAACGTACCTTTTATATAAGACTGTCTGTTGTGGCTAGAGGTGAGCCATGACCCTATCCTCTCATATTGCGCCATGTCAGCGTCTAGTTGGCAGAGTGATAAAGTTGCTGGTCGCTCACCTGATAGTGTTGTGGCTAGAGGTGAGCAACAGCTTTATCCAGTTTTTTTTAAATTATTATTTTTTAAACTTTGTTATTTTAAATTTATATAATATTTAAATTTTAAATTTACATAGACATAATTAATAAAAGAAACATAAAACACTATAATTAATAAATTTAAAACATAAATATTTTACAAATAAAATAAAAAATATAAAATAAAAAAGAACTAGGCTCTTGTAAAAAAAGGCTCTCTTCCGATTTCCAAATCATCTTCTCCATTAGTCATCTTCCCCACTAAAAACCCTAAATCTTGTAAAAAGGCTCTCTTCTAATTTCCAAATCATCAAACGTTCATTAAAACCCTATAAAAAATAGAAAAAAATATATAAAAACACACATCTTTCCTCGCTAGCAAACGCGAGCAGGGTTGCCCCTGCTCGCTCACGCCGTCATTCACGTGTAGGTGTTGTGCAATGCGTGAGCCACGTGGCCGGTTTGACCGCTCGCCCATCACAACGGGCAGTCTAAGGGTTAATGTTTTAGAAATATACTGATCCACATGGACCACAACATTGTATGTTGTTTTTTTAATGACGCTCTAATTTTTTTTCCGCACAACTTTAGGATAAAACATATAGGTCACTCGCATATTATAATTCGTGTCAAAGATTTCAACCCTAACCCGTCACACACAAATTCGTGTGGCTTGTTAAACCCGTATTTTTTAAATGAGTCAAAATGTTGACGATATATAAGTTTGTTGTTGGATCGTAAGTGGGTTATCGGTAACGTATTTAATGGTGAGTATGATTATGACAAGGAAGTAATATGGTGTGTCTAAGCTAACATTATTATTATAACTAATCATGTAAAATGGAAAAATGGAAAGTATAAAAAACGAAAACAAAAGCATATAAGAGTTTTTTTCTTAATAACTAAACAGAATGTTAGTCAACCTAAACCTAACCGATTTTTAAACTGATCGTGTTTATTGATTCAAACCTATTTTTTAATTTTTTTTGTCATATGCTCGAATTAGGTTGCGAATCATATAAAAAATTGTTGCCCATGCTACTAACTGTTAGCCGATAATCATGCACAAGATTTCGGCCTTATCATTATTATTGTTGTATATTGTAATCTTGGTAGTTATGTTATTTCCTAACTTAGTGGCTCTCCTTGTATTATATATGTATGTGATTATTATCAATAATATTCAAGAGATTACATTCTCTCACATGGTATCATTGTAGGGTTTCCTTGTTTTTCGAAACAACCCTTCCATCCACATTCCTTCACCGGTTTTGTGTTCCTGTTCTCAGCGCCGCCCCTATGTCCGACCAGGGCTCCGCCGCTGCAGCCTCCTCGGAGAGCAGGCCCGCCAAGTCTCTGCACCCGGTGTATACAGTAAGCAATATTCAGCACAAGGTACGTGTTCTTGATGGCACAAAAGTGTCCTACCCGTTGTGGGTTAAGCTTTTTACGCTCCACGCAAAGGGTTACAATGTCCTTGACCATATAGACGGTACGCCGCCTCCGGCCAAGGACTCTCCCGAGTATGCCACTTGGGAGAACATAGACTCCATTGTTTTACAATGGATCTATGGAACTCTCTCGGATGCCCTTGTCCTTAAAATTATTGCGGATGACTCCACCGCACTTGAAGCATGGCTACGTATTAAACGCCACTTCAATAGTAATCGTGGACCACGGTCTCAAGCCCTTTAACACGAACTAGCAAATACTACCCTTGCCTCCATGCCTACCCTAGAAGCCTATTGCCAAAAAATCCAAGACCTAACCGACCAACTTCAAGCCTTAGACTTCCCCATGAACGACCAACAACGCGTCCTCCACCTTGTCAAAGGTCTACCCAAGGAATATGACACCATAGCCTCTATCTTAAATAATTCCTTACCAACTTGGGATGACGCGGTTGAGCAACTCGTGTCTGAAACGGGTCGCATGAAAACTAGGGATGCCGTCACGAACCCCTCTGCCATCGCTGCTGCCATCTCTTCCTCGGCCAAAACCAACCAATCTGCCCACCCTAACTCGCAGCCCAATACAACTCACCAGCCCAACACCCATTACCCTACAGGCCCAATTCCTCCCCCTACACCCCACCGCATAACCGCATGGCCCAATCCCACTCCCAAAGCCCACACAACAATCGGCCCAACCCCAGAAACCCACCAACCCGGTCCTTCAACATCAACCGTAATAACCGTAATCACCAACCCCCACCCCAAAACTCCTATAACCGCTCCTACTCCACACCCCCTCCTTACCTAAATACCCACCAACAACAACCCTTTTACCCTCCTTTTTGGGCCCCTCCTTATTGGACCCCCCCCCCACCTTGCCCATACCCCACCCAAAGTTGGTCACAACCGTGGTATCCACAGGCATCCTCGGGCTCTTCTAATACCCGTGGCAATAATAGGGCGGCACAGGCGCATCTTACTGAGGTAGATCCATTGGAACCAACGCAACTTGCTGATGCGGTACATGCTCTTTCGGTTGATTCAGGTGATGAAAATGACCAGTGGAACTACGATACAGGTGCATCTTCTCACATTTCTTTAGATCAAAATAATATTGACACATTTTCTACGTTTGCACCAATAGCGTCAATAATTGTTGGTAATGGCCACAAACTTCCAGTTTTGGGTTCAGGAGACAGTACCTTAAACTTTGCCTCCAAACCTTTGTACCTTAAAAATATCCTTTTTAACCCAAACATCGTCAAAAACCTTATATCTGTCCGTCAGTTTAATATTGATAATTACACATCTATTGAGTTTGACCCATATGGTTTTTCTGTGAAGGATTTCAAGGATGGCACGATCCTGAGCCGTCACAACAGTACGAGTGACCTGTACCCGCTTACCCCAAATGCTTCCGCCACCGCTTGCTTTGCTTCAACCCAAGACTTACCTTTTTGGCATAACCGACTCGGTCATCCGGGTCAACCTGTTTTAGATTTTCTTCGTTTGAACAATTTTATTTCATGTAATAAGCATAAAACTGCATCTCTTTGCCATGCTTGCCAGTTGTCCAAGCACAAACGTTTACCTTTTAATGACTCTGTTTCCAATACTTTGTGTCCATTTTCATTACTACATTGTGATTTGTGGACCTCACCAGTTTTAAGTCATTCGGGCTATAAATATTATTTGGTAATAATTGATGACTTCACTAATTACACATGGGTTTACCCCCTCCAGTTCAAATCCGAAACCTTTACCAAGCTCACACACTTCCATCAATTTGTGACCACCCAATTTCGTCTTCCCATACAAGCTATTCAGTGCGACATGGGAGGCGAATTTGACAACACCAATTTTCATACCTTCACCTCTCAACACGGCATTCAACTTCGGTTCTCATGCCCACACACTTCCCAACAAAATGGGAAAGCTGAACGCATGATCCGTCGCATCAACGAGATCATGTTCACCCTCCTCACACATGCCTCTCTGCCCTTCACCTATTGGGTTGAGGCTCTCCACACTGCATCCTATTTACACAACATTCTACCCACCAAAATCCTCCAAAACCGAACCCCCTTATCCCTTCTCTACCTACGTGAACCTTCCTATGACCACCTCCGCGTGTTTGGCACACTCTGTTACCCAAACACCACTGCCACCCGACCTAACAAACTCACCCACCGCTCTCTCCCGTGTCTTTTTCTCGGTTACCCGACAAATTACTGTGGTTACCGATGCCTTGACCTCTCCTCGGGTAAAACCATTTTTTCCCGACACGTCACCTTCGATGAAGCGGTCTTTCCCCTCGCCAACCCCACCTGCCCGCCACCCGACCACTCGTTTCTTGATCCGTCTCCCCTTTTATTCGACCCCACATATTTCTCCTCCCCTACCTCATCCACACTCCCAGCCAACCATAATCCCCAGCCGGCCCAAACCGCCCTTCCACCCGAACAACCCATCCCACCCAACCACTCCCCTACGCTTCTGACCCACATCCCTCCCCCTCCTCCGGCCCACTCAACCAACCCCACCTCCCAGCCCACTACCCACTCTCCCGGCCCATCCACCTCTACAACCTCCCAGCCCCCTCACCCGCCTACGCCCAACCCCACACCCCACCCGATGCAAACCCGGTCACGTGACGGAATATTCAAACCAAAAATACCCTTTAATTTAAATACCCAAACCTCCACCACACCCTCACCCCTACCTAAATCACACCTTTTCGCCCTTACTAACCCAAACTGGAAGCGAGCCATGGTCGACGAATATGAAGCTCTATTGGCCAACAACACGTGGGAACTTGTGCCTCGTCCACCCGATGCACCTGTCATCCGATGCATGTGGTTGTTCAAACATAAGTTTCACTCAGATGGCTCTCTTGAACGTCATAAGGCTCGCTTGGTTGTAAATGGAAAGAGGCAAACAGTAGGCATTGACTGCGACGAGACCTTCAGTCCGGTGGTCAAACCCACCACTATTTGCACCGTCCTCAGTCTTGCCACTTCACGAGGCTGGTCCATGCACCAACTTGACGTTAAAAACGCTTTCCTATATGGCCACTTAAAGGAAACTGTTTATATGTTCCAGCCTCCCGGTTTCACCTCAGATGCCCACCCGAAATATGTTTGCAAACTTAATAAATCTTTATATGGACTAAAACAAGCTCCCAGAGCTTGGTATCAACGTTTTGCAGGGTATTTGCTCAAGTGTGGTTTCAAGAGCAGTGTTTGTGACACATCACTATTCATTTATCATCATGGAAATCAAATGGCATATCTCTTACTATACGTGGATGATATTATTTTAACAGCCTCCAGTGATAGTCTTTTACAGCAGATCATCAAGTCTCTCACGGCCGAGTTCAAGATGACTGATTTGGGCACGCTTCATCATTTTATGGGTATCGCCGTCAGCAAGCAATCCAACGGGTTACATCTGTCACAGTCCACCTATGCTTCTGACATTCTGGCTCGCGCAAACATGTCAAATTGCAAGCCTGCATCCACGCCCGTCGAGCCTGGCTCCGAGCTGAGCGCTGACTCTGGTTCGATGTTTGAAGATGGTTCTCTCTACCGCAGCTTAGCCGAGGCACTTAAGTACCTAACAATCACAAGACTAGACATTGCATATGCCGTTCAGCAAGTCTGCCTTTTTATGCATGCTCCGCTAGAACCTCACTTTCAGTTCTTGAAACGAATTCTTCGTTACATCAAAGGAACTCTCAATAAGGCCTACTGCTCACCCTGTCCTCCACTACTTCCTTAACAGCTTACTCTGATGCGGATTGGGGCGGGTGTCCCGACTCTAGACGCTCCACTTCGGGCTATTGTGTTTTCTTGGGCACAAACTTGATCTCCTGGTCCTCTAAACGACAGTCTACCATTTCGAGGTCTAGTGCAGAAGCTGAATACCGTGCCATGGCTAACACCGTTGCTGAACTCAGCTGGGTTCGCAATCTACTACTTGAGTTGCATGTACCTGTTCGTCAGGCTTCTCTGATATACTGTGATAACATCTCGGCGGTTTATCTTGCTGAAAATCCGGTCAATCATAAACGCACAAAGCACATAGAACTGGATATTCATTTTGTTCGAGAGAAAGTCCGCCTTGGCACGGTCAAAGTCCTCCACGTCCCTGCTGATTACCAATACGCTGACATCTTCACCAAGGGTCTACCAAAGCATCTATTTGAGCGTTTTCGGTCCAGTTTATGCCTTCGTCTTCCTACGGCTCAAACTGCGGGGGCGTGTTAGCCGATAATCATGCACAAGATTTCGGCTTTATCATTATTATTGTTGTATATTGTAATCTTGGTAGTTATGTTATTTCCTAACTTAGTGGTTCTCCTTGTATTATATATGTATGTGATTATTATCAATAATATTCAAGAGATTACATTCTCTCACACTAACCACATTTTAAAAAGCCACTATGCTAACTATGATTTGCCCAAGAAAAAAGTTTTCTTATGGGTTTATTCTCATTATGGTTTTTGACTCTTACTTTCACTAAAAAAAGAAATTAAACCTACTAGGACTAATCATTTGATTAAACTTTTTTATCGAACTATTTGTCAAAATTACATTGTACTATATTAAGTTATAAATTAAAACTAGGGTTTTATCCAGCCACGCGTTGCGACGACGTCAATATGATTTAGAAAATAATTAAGTAATGACATAGCGTTGCGACATTTCAAATTCCAAATCAAACCTAAATCAATTGTCATTGTGTTCGTGATATTAGTTTATCATACATAAACTTTTCACCTAAATTATTGCGTATGCTCGTGAAATTTCTATGGTAAGCATCCTTAATAATTGCGTCATTTTTAAGTTTGTAGGCATAAAATTTAACCCGAGTAAAACATAGGAAAAGAAATAATTTAGTCAATTTACTATACAAACTTAATTGTATTACCAATCTCTCTTAACTGTCTTTTAATACTTAAAGAAATATATTGAATTTTCTATATCTCTCAATTGTAAAAAATGCAAGAAAAAAAAAGCCAAAAAGAGGGATGGTTGCAAAAATGGAACTTGGGTATTCACCATATAAACCAACAATCACAACTACCACACCACTAATAAAGATGTTGAAAGTATTTGAAATATAAGTATTTAACACAACAAAAAGAATAAAATAATAATAAAATCACTATTCAAATACACTTGCTTATTAATATAGTATAATTTATATTAACTACTAATTTACCTGTCGGACGTTATGACAGCGTCGAAACATAGACCAACTAAAATATACATGAAAATAAGAATGAAAACGTATTATATTTCTGCACAAAATTTATGTAAAAGCATTGACTAATTGAAATGCAGTATTATATTTGACCCGCCTAGTTTTAGAAAAAGCTTTACATCGAAATGTAAACCAACTTGAATTTACACCGATACGTAAATAAAAATAGGCACGTAAGATAATAGTGTTTTTTAGGACCAACTAAAAACGTGTATAATACACACGAAAACATATTATATTTTACATGACTCATTACCAGAAAAAATATGTCGAAACGCCACCTTTAATTTATACCAATAAGTACATAAAAATAAAAACGTAAGAAAATGGTATTTTTAAGTTAAAGAATGAAAGTACATTGGATAAACTTGAAACTTTAGAAACTCAAATAGATCAAAATGATATTTTACAAAGTTTTGTTCAAAGTATTTAGAAACTTGAGGTGGTGTAAGTGTCATTGTTGAAAGTTAAGGGGCCAAATCCAGTGGAAATTTCCCCATCGACTTTGGTTTTACCGTTTTAGTATTACGTAAGGGATCGCACGTTTGTGGGTGGGGGGAACTGCCAAACAAAAAACAAAATAGACATAAAAAATTGAACGACGCACACGCGTTGCGGGGCTTTAACTCGCCAAATTTAGACCGAATAGTAAAATGATATCGTAGAAAAAAATAATTAAGTCGGAATGACAACCAACCCCGCTTACAAAATTAACATTGAAATGAAAATGAAAATAAGAAGAAAAAAATCGTTTTTTACCCGGTCCAAATAAGCAATAATATTTGCATGTAAAATTAGATCAACTAGATGTTTTTATAATCGCGCGTTGCGCGATTCAGAAATTTGTTTATAATGATTAATAATAAATAACAATAATAATATGGTGGAATGGGGCGGTCATGGGTGTGGGTGTGGGTGTGTGTTTATATATATATATATATTTATAAACTTTATAACATAAAATACATACCTTGTATTTTTATAAAACCCCAATATGTTAATTACTTAAGGTTCTTACCCATTTATCTAACAATAATATTCCCCAACTAAAAATATTCATTTTTAGCTAATTTGATTTTATTAGGGGGTTCCCTACTATACCGGGTCTTGTACTCGCGTTAAAACTCTAAAACGCGCAACAATTAGATCATAGCAATTTTGAAACTATCAATCATAGTCTTTATTGGTTTTAATAATATTTTCATCCCGAAATATTATTCCATGCCAAACGAAGTATTACGGGTCAAAACTAGACTTTTTAAAGTTAACCGAGTTGTCACCAATGTCCAATACGGGCAATTTATCGCTCCGCGATACGAAAATTCCTAAAATTCACCATGAATCTTATAAAATGTTTGGACTTTGCTAATGCGTTTTTAAAGACTCTAATTATCACCAATTAAGTCTAACACGCTATTTTTGATATTATTTTATTAATTATTATACTATACGGATAGTACCTGAAATTTGGCAGTTGTCACATATTACTTAGCACTCATTTTTTTAATCATAAAAACAAGTCATGCATCCATAATAGTGTTGAGGTTATTTATTATAATGTAATGTTGAGTCTCTACAAGTCTAATCTTCAACGTGAATTCAGCAAAATGATATTAATATTTATCTAATTTTTTTGTTTTTGAGATTATATTTTTTATTTTCACATTACTTGATCATTGTATATTATCTAAAACTCATACTTTATTATTCATAAAGAAAAGATATATATTATTATATATTAACATTTTAGGTAGATTATACCAAATAATATATTAAATAGCTATGAACTAAATAAATATTTTGATATAACAAACAAACGTGGAAGAAAGTGGTCATTGAATAACAAGTAGGAGATAACTTATTTATATGCTAAAGCTATTTCATTTTATTTTAGTTATTGATTGAGTTGTTTTAATTTAATCTTTACCTTTTAGATAGATCATTTTTATTTACAGTTAATTTTTCATTTTTATTTATGTTTCAATCTCATACCTTATATTTTAAATAACATAAGTCTTTAACACTATAATTTATTTATTTTTTTCAACATTCTGATATACATTTAGTTGAACAAAAGGTGTATTAAAAAGTGTTTTTTTTATCACAAGCTATAGCGAGTGCCGGTACCATGGTGAACCGAACCAATGCCAGTAAATATATTTTTAAAACCGATACTAGTAATCGTTTTTCAATAATAGGTTAGCTTATTCATGTGCTAAACTATTTCATTTAGTTTTTGTTTATTGATTGAGTTGCTTTAATTTAATTCATTCGTTTTAAATAGAACGAATTAATCCAAAGACCACATACCAAAGAATATAAAGATTGATCAGAAGTTGAAATTTTAACCCAATGTCTACACATTACCTCACAGATTCTGTGTCAAATTAATGGGTATTTTTTTATAGTGATTTAATCTTTTCCTTTGTTTTTATCCTCAAAAGATGTAATATTCAAACATTGTGAGATACAAAAAATTTCAAGGATCATTCATCAAGATTTAGGTAGTTCGCACTTAGCACTGTGTTTGAACTTTTATGTTTAAGACTTATTTTTCTTTATTCATATGTTAGTTTATTGCATCAATGGTTTCTTAAAGTACTTGATAATTTAAATGCTAAATCTGTTAGTTACTAGATATGTGTAGCGCTTATAACGTATATCCACCACAATCATGCCACAACAAATATTATTCGACTAAGAAATGAGTATCATAAGGTAAAGTGTCGCTTCCGTCGCATCACGCAGGTTTTCTACTAGTTTAACTATATTATTCCGTAGTATTCATTTAAACATTTCGGTTACCACTTTGAGTTAGGAGTATGCATATATGTAAAATTGTCACTTACAAAAAGATTAAGAATTCGAGCTTCAAGGTAATTAATGGTGTATAATAGAACTTCATGGAATATATAAAAGAATAACAACGAAAATAGTTGTTTGTATTAGTTATTTTAATAGTAGCATCTTGAAGAAAAGTGTGTTTCAACATGTGGGAGTTAGAACCACTCTTGTAACTTATGTCAAGTTTTAGTAGAGGTAGGTGACCTATATTTATCAAAACAATATATATGAAAAGTAAAGTATACCAGATGTCAACATCACCCATGAATGACAAAACTTTAATTTTTTTAATCAAAAGTAACAACGTATTAACCATCGTGATATCAGGCGTTGTGACTAAGTTTGACTATTCCACCGTCGCCAACCCTTGGCCTTCCTAGATGCGCGGAAACCCGGCCTCCATTCGTACGAAGGCACGACAATAAAATAATTGGTAAAATTTCACCTTTCATTCAAGTCGAACCGACGCTACCTGCATTCGCTATTCATCTAAATGCCATTCCACTTAAGGGTGGGGGCAATGCTAAAAGTATTAGAGTAAAACCTGTTAGCTTTCGAGCAATTTAATGTCCCTTTATTTGTTGAATAAAAGTCGGCTAGAAAATGTATCAATTAAACAATGCCCTACGGTTTTAGATTTTGTTACTTCACCACTTCTACTTATAATAATATTAGCTTACATTAAAATATACTTTTCAGGTGTGTAACGTGTGCATGTATACATGTATGTGTATGTGTGTATGTGTAATTAATTATTAATTAACTAGTTTATATTTTGGGAGCGTTTCGGGATAGACAGATTCTAGTTCAAATATAGCATCATCTTAATAAATATAACAAAAACTCTTAAACTCACAATCTTTCATATCTGTCAATACTTTTCTACACCTACTGTCAACCCTCAACAACCAACAAACTATAAAAACTATTCAAACCATTATGAACCAAAATTGAACTTACCAGTTACCAACAGTCATTTACTCATAGTTATTTAACATCAATACAGCTGAATTTAAACTTATTGCTAACAAGATTTACTCAAAGTACATAAACATAATCACATTTCTCCAATTCTTCACACTCACTCAGTGCATGTCCATAGTATTATAATCAGTAATAACTCTTATATTCTCTAACCTAAAACCTAATCACTAATAAGCTAAACAACCACTTAAGTAAGCTGCAACTATTCAAAACTCATTAAGTCTCTCTAATCTCTCACATTCTAATAGGGTCAAGTTATTCTACACAGTATAACAAAAATGAGAAGAGTGAGAAAGATACAAAAAACACAATAGATCATGAAATATGATAGAACGAGCCACAAAATATAACACAGTGCCAAAGAAATATAACACAATGCTGAAGAAAAAAAGACACAATGAATTGAAAAAATGACACAATGATGAAAATAGGAAAAAGACACAATGGTAAATAAAAGACACAATGATATAACGCATATTCTAAAAACTACAAGCTAAAACCTCAAAAAACGAAGACCTAAAACTAACGTCGTAGGGTTCGATAAAACGGTTCCAATGCCACTTGAATGAGTTCAATCGAAGTCCATTTGATACCCTTTCTATGACTTCCTATTTTTCTTTCACTGTGTATTTGATCATAACCCCATTCTAATGACTCCTATAATTCCTAACATAATCAACTAAACAATTAGCTTCAAATATACCTCAAGCGAATGGTTTCGCATATGTTGTCTCAAGTGTGTAGGTTTCCAAAAAAAAATCACCACATGTTTCGCAAACATTCATCCTTTGACCTTTTTGCTAGTCTTGTTCATCATCTTTATACAATACTTTCTCTTCAAACTCATCCTAAATTACAAACCATATTTCAATATTAATACCTAATAAATTAATCAAATGTGCACCAATTACAAACCATGTTATAGGTATAGAACTATTACTAAATAAACAAAACATAAATAAATCAATTTTCATAAACATCATCAAATGTGCTGCAAATAAATCAGTACTATACAATATCATCATTCTGAACATGAACGAAGAAAATTCAAAAGATTACAATGTTTTATAAAAAATACAACCAAAAGATGAACACACATGCCTGATGATAACAATCGGTTCTTTCAAAGAAAAACAAAACCCACGTTAAAAACAGTCTTTAAAATCCCTAATAACAAATAAAACTAAAACCACTCGTAAAATATAAAAAACACCGTGAATAATCAAATAACATCAAATTAATGTGTGAAACAGAGTGTTGTTGTATGAATAATTTTGGATTTTGTAGGCGGATGGTGGAGGAGATGGAGAAAGGAGGAGGAGGTGGGTGCAAGAGGAGAGGGAGGCGGTTGCATTGGTGGCAGGAGCAGAGGGAGGAAAGGATGGGGGAAGAGAGGGGTTTTTAGGGTTTGAGGGAAGAGAAGAACTTTATATATGCGATAGGATTTTATTTTATTTTTTTAAATTCCTACAATTTGCCACACAGCACATTCAAGGGGGGGGGGGGGGGATTGCACCAATGAGTGTCATGTCATCATGATTGCTTTCCTTTATATATAGTTATAGATATCTATTAACAGACCATGCGAATGAATAATGAAAG
This sequence comes from Ambrosia artemisiifolia, assembly GCA_032199755.1. NCBI lineage: Eukaryota > Viridiplantae > Streptophyta > Magnoliopsida > Asterales > Asteraceae > Ambrosia > Ambrosia artemisiifolia. The sequence goes on from CM063519.1 coordinate 17,438,554, forward strand.
GGTAACTTTGTCATTTCATGTCTTCAGCAAAGGGTATTTGTTTCGGTTTGTTCTAGGGATGAGCTCGGGACGATATCGGTACCGAACCAATCCCGACAATACCGATACCGAAAAGTCCAAAAAACCAATACCGATACCAAACACATACGGTATGGTACGGTATTGGTTCGGTACCGGTATGGTATCGGTATTTTACTTTAAAATACCGATACCATACCAATACCGATAATACCAAAACCGAAAATCCATAAATATGGGTACCGATACCGATCCCGAAACCCCTCGGTTCGGTATCGGTTCGGTACGGTACGGTATCGGGATCGGGACGGGATGGGATCGGTATTCGGCCTTGTATGCTCATACCTAGTTTGCTCCTCTCTTAAACCCTTTCTTTCCTTCATTTGTAGACCTTATCTAGAGAGAAAGAGGGTGAAACGGGAGAGGGAAGAGAGAGAGTCCACCGCTGCCTCACACCACTGTCATCATAAAATCACCATTGTCACACCATCACCACCGCCACAACACACTATCACCACTGTAACCACTAACCACCATGATAACAGCTCGTTGCCACTATTATCGAAACCTTAAAAGGTTAGCCAAGGAAGTGGCGGTTATGCACTTGAATTACCTCCTTCGTTCTCGATCTACAACATGCAAAAACCGTTGAGTTGTTTTCGCCATTTAATGAGCTTTTTGAAAACCTAAAAGCTCTCGGTTATACCACGATTCTCAACCCGAGTTTTAAGATGAAACATGGGGTTCGTTTAGAGTTTTGTTGTGGGCGGTTGGGGGGGGGGGATAAAAGCGAGGGCTCCGTAGATGGTAGAGGTGTGGGAGACCAAGCGTTTGTGATGTGAATAAGTTAGGTACCACAACCAATTCCCGTTGTCATCGTCGTTCCCACTCTCTAGATTTTTCTCCCGTCACCCTGTTTTCGATTCATCAATAGATTTATCGGTTTGAAACCATGTTGGTTCATATTGGGGGGGGGGGGGTTAATTTCTTGCTTCTAATTTATATCTTGTTTGATTTTCTTTGGTTTGATTTGAAAGTCTTGTGGCTATGATGAGTAGTTAAGCCACACGGATGAGTTGTTCCATAGAAATGCTTTGGTGGTACCTTTCGAACCATGGTTGTTATGTTTGTGAACCTCAGTTTTTTGTGGTTCTATTGTTGGTTTTGAATCACGATACTTTTACATCTAATCCCATATTTTTTGGTATGATTGGTACTTTTGAAAAGGTGGTGGCTCTGATGCGTTGTTGAGCCTCAAAGGCATCGTGTGTCGCCTCAGTTTATGTGTTATTATAAGTACCTAAACATAGATGGTTGATGAAATTTTTAGTAGGTATTTTCTGACAATGATGCTTATGTTTGTAAAGCTCAAGTTTTTGAGGTTTCATACTTGTTTTTGACATATTTTTCATACGATATAAGTGACTTTGACACAGGTAGGCACGCCTCTTTAACAGTCTAATCTATGTGTAACTTTGATGTGGTTAAAGTGTGCCATGTGTGTTTAAAAAGTTGGGTTGCGAAACATGGCCAAGCTTTTTTGGTGGTTATGTTGTTGCTTTTGACATATTTCGCATAAGATATAAGTAAGTTTCGGTAATAAGGATGGTTGTTTTGCATTGGTAACTGGGATGGATTTACACAAGCGACCACGCCTCTCTGATTCTGAGCCTGAGCTTTATTAACATGGAATTATTATTATTATTATTATTATTATTATTATTATTATTACTATTATTATTATTATTATTATTATTATTATTATTATTATTATTAGACAATTGGAATGAACCGTCGAAGGGTAACTTTGTCATTTCATGTTTTCTCCACAAGGTATTTTGGTTTTCTCCACATTTAAATCCTTTTTTCAGCTTCATTATTTGCAAACCTTATCTCCAATATCCATTAATTCTAGGCCAAAGGTACACTAACCCTGTCATACACGAATTGTTTTTGGGATTTAGGCTTGCCGCACGTTTTAGCCTCCAAATGCATTATTAAGTCGGTTTCTGAACAAAAGCATGTTTTTGAGTTGCATTAAACAATATTTTCATTCTAAGGCAATGGTCCCTTGCTCATCCTTGCGACACTGTCGGACAATCTCCTTTGCTCCCACTCATCTTTTGCACCACCATTTTCATTAGGTCCGTTTCATTTCGTTACCCATCTAATTGAACCCTAGTTGGCAATATAAGACCAAAACTTTATTAATGAAGTTCTGAATTACTTACAACTTGTATGAATTGAAAATGAAGTCCAAAATCTTTGCAAAGAACATTAACATATGTAACACAAATTTTGTAACAATTAAAAAAAGCCGCCAACGCTTTTTGATTTTTTATTTATTTTTTATTTTGCACAAAACACTGAAAAACATGTATGTTACATCATGTAATTTAAAAAATAATAATAACAAATTATGTAACATGAGTTTCCACAAGTTTCGTGGGTTTTCATATAAGCTTATGGTTTGAAATTGTTGTTAAGTTATTATATGAATCGGCTCATCAACCCATGATCTGCCTTGAGTTGCATATGAGCCAAAATTAAGGTTGAACTAAATATTGCAAGACAAGAGCTAGACCCGACTTTCTCGTTGAATGGCTCCATGAATATTAAAAGTCCATACAATTAAATATGTTATTGAGGTGGCATGTTGGTGCATTTGGAAATCCCGTAACAACTGGATATTCAATAGCACACTGGTCAAAATTGAGAAGATTTGCGAAGAAGTTAAAAGCTATAGTTTTCTGTGGATTACAAGCCGCTCAAAAGTGGGTCCTTTAGATTGGACTCGATGGAGAAATTTTGATGTATATATATGTTTTTTCCCTTGTTGTTTGATGTAATAAAAGTTGTAATTCTAAAAATAGAAGAAGAAAAGCTACTTGTGTAACAAACTGTATTAAAACTATTTTATACGGTCATTTTTTTAAATATTATCTTAACAAAATATAACTTTGAAATGAGCAATAATAAGTCAATTTTTGGATTTTCTTAATCATAAAATCAACCAAATCATAGTTGACTCAGATTGTTTTACATAGTACTAAATACTAAAAAGGCATGAAAAAGATTCAAGAACAACTTTCAATTCAGTGTGTCATGTCCTAGTAGATGAAGCTCATTTTCATGTCACATGATAGATGCTGAATGCATCGGCGTCATCATAACACATCATTAGAGCTTGATGATCCTTTCAACACTTTTTGAACATAAATAAAATACACATATCTTTTTATTATCATTATTTTTTTCTAATGAAGTAAGCGGGTTGGGTTGTCCCTAAGAAAGTGAAAGGTGATTTAAATTAAGCCATAAAAATGTCATCAATTGCCTCTAATATGTTGATTAACAATCATGTGACAAAATGGTATTTTAAAGCATAAACAAAGTCGTCCTTTTCATAATATTGTTATTGTAAGCATGGAAACGTTAACTATACGACATAAACGAGTGAGAACATTAATATTCGTCTTTGTGTTTTATTCATATTAGAAAGAAACTATAGCTTTACAATACAAGTATATTATTTCAAGCATCTTTATTTAGAATTTTATCTAAAAAGAGGTTTATATTTCATTAGTCTTGTATAAGATACATATAGAATCAATTTATTTCATTATATACATATTTAAGGTTCTGAAAACAATAGTTTTTTCTAAAAAAAAAAAAAAAGAAGAAGAAGACGACTATTTGTCAAGCACATTTCTTGAGTTTTACTCTTTCAACATACGCTCGACCAGTGCGATGCGAATTTGATTTGGTGAATCACAACTACTTGCACAAGCTAAAATATCTACGGGGTGTAATTATTCTCAATTCATTATTAAAAGTTATAAGGCCTAATGGTGTGGGGCTCATGGCTGGGCCGTGAGGCCACGCCAACACCTCCCGCACTCCCTCACGATGTGATGACAGTGAGAAAGCTCATGTATGTCATGAGCCAAATGTTTCTTTCTAGCTTTTGAAGTAATCAATAGTTGGTAGAGACCATACCATAGCGGGTAGTGATGGAGGGTAGCGATGAAAGGTAGAGTGATGTAGCGATGACATGGAGTGGAGTGGGTGTGACCGGTGACCACACCGTATGCCTAACAAGTAATTTGACGAGACGGTTTCATCATCATGTTTTGATAGGCATTATACAATATACATATTACTAGTTTTGCTTCTGTTTGATTTTTGTTAATTTCTCTGTTATAACTGTTTCACATTACATTATACTTTACCAAGTATACACTTTATTATATCCTTCAATAATTTATGAATGTTCGATCATATCTCTATGACCTTTCTTGTCAATTCCATCTATGGATATGTAGAAGATCCCAAAATAGACATGATCCCACACATCAATTATTATCAATACCGAATTGATATTCCTTAGCCAACAAATATTATCCCATGTGTATAATAGATAAACAAGTTTCGGTAAACACTTCTATCGTTATTGATATAAACAACATATATGTGAGAATATAAGCTTTATAATTTATTTTTTTTTATTTTATCATTTATTAATTTGTCCTTTTAGTTTGTCCATACTCATCCATAGCACAATTTAATCATTTATAATTGGTTGTGATGATTTGAATGGTGGTAAGTAAGTCTTGTTGTTGTAGGTAGGGTTAGTTAACGATCTTGTCCAAGTCAAAGCTAGTATATCATAAGATCAAGCCTTAACAAAACAGGTGAAGTTGCCTCGGCTAGTAATATTTAATTCAACTTGGAAACTTGCGGGTGGGGGTTGGGTTGGATACTACATGGGCGGGCCTTGGCTACCTAGCTGCTTGAGGTACATATGGGCCCTCCACTGGGTGGTCGTGGGGTTCTGTCCATAGTGTGGGGATCCTTCTGGGTAGTCGGACAGAAGTGTTACTAAGCTTTTAAAAAAAAAGGCCAAAGACCTGTCCGGGTGATATAGCTGTCTATAAAAAGGAATATCTTTATTTAGTTTCATTTGAAAATGAAATTTATAGACGGGTTGCTTCTTTCCTTACAAAACAACTAGAATTTCAAATGTTTGAGTATATATTATTAATAAACTTGTCAATAATGACTTTACGCTAAAGTCCACTATTGATGCCATTGTCACATTCAATGTTTTAAAAACTGGTAAATACCGGCCGTTTATACCGGTATTACCATTTTCGGATGGAAATCTGGTACGAAACATTCCGGTAAATATGAGAAACGGTATCGATTTTATACCGCCGGTAAAATCCGGTATACCGGTTTGAACCGCTATACCGGTACCGGCATAGGTTAGCTTTTGGGTTATTTTCAGATTATTTTTTTTATTAAGGAATAACTTTTAAAAAATTAAAACTTTAGATTATCTTTTGGATTATTTTTTAAGGGAAAATACCATAAAAAACACTAAACTTTCAGTTTTTTCTCACTAAAATCACTCAACAATTTTTTGCATACAAAAAGCACTATACTTTCAGTTTTTTCTTACAAAAGCCACTCAACATTTTTTTGTACTTAAAAAACACTAAAATTTTTTTCTTTTCTCATAAAACACATTACCCCCTCTCTCTCTCTCCTTGGTCGCTTTTCCGGCCAAAACCCTAACCAAAACCAACACCTTCTTCTCCATCTCCATCTCCTCACCTTTTATTCGCAGACACAAATCCACACAAACCATAGCTTCTTCACTCCTTGAACTTGGTGGGGTTCAAATTTCTAAACAAGGTATTGCCTTTTGTTACCCCTTTTCATTTTTATCATCTGGGTATCTTTTCTTTTCTGATTTCTTGCTGGATTTAGTTGTTTAGGATTGAATTTGAAGATATTATGGCTTATGATATCTTATCTGGGATTTTATCATCAGTTTGTTCCATTTTTTTTTTAATTTCAATAGGGCAAATTGTGTTAATTAACATTTCTACTTACAAAATTATTGCTAAACCAATCCAGTCCTTGGATATGGTTATGAAAATCATCCAGTTTTCAGAAACAGTTATAAAGCCTTCAGCTTGACAGTTTTTAGGCTAATGTGTTAATTAACAGTTATAAAGCCTTCAGTTTGAGGGTTGGCGGGTGTCCTCGCCGGATTTTGGCCGGAAAAGCGACCAAGGAGAGAGAGGGAGGGGGTAATGTGTTTTATGAGAAAAGAAAAAAAGTTTAGTGTTTTTTAAGTACAAAAAAAATGTTAAGTGACTTTTGTAAGAAAAAACTGAAAGTGTAGTGCTTTTTGTGTGTAAAAAATTGTTGAGTGACTTTAGTAAGAAAAAACTGAAAGTTTAGTGTTTTTTATAGTATTTCCCCATTTTTTAATTATTGATTAACTTTTTGATAGTATTTTAGTATGTAATTATGTATTTTTAAATTATTTTTTGTGTTAATTCTGTAATTTATGAAATTATATAGCTAATTAATCAACCTGGTTAAACTGTCCGGTACAACGCGATTCAACCGGTTAAACCATTTTTTAGTCAAATCCGGTATAATTAAAAAACCGGTTTTTAAAACATTGATCACATTTGCATGACTTGTTCGCAAAAAGATAAATAAGTAAAATAAATAAATAAAATATAAAATAATAATAATAAAATCAGTTTTGACCGCTTGCAGTTACCATTTACATATACTAAATCAAATTAAATAGAACATGGACTTAAGTACAAATTTAAAGGCCAATGACCTCCAGCCCAGCTGGGGAGAGGTGGGAGGGTTTACCTCTTAAGAGGGTTCCCGCCCGGGCTTGGTCTTGAGTTCGAATCCTGCACACCACGAAAAAATTCCCTGTAACGGTTTGAGATAACTTCAAAGTGGACACCGGTGCGTGGGTAGAGATTCGAACTCGAATCGAGGGGTTGTCTGTCGATTGGGTTTACTGCTGAAGCACACCTTAAAAAAAAAAAAGTACAAATTTAAAGTGTTGCTTCTTTTACTGCCTTTTGTACATGCGTTGTCATCCTTAAACTTAACAAAATAATTAAGATTTATTTATTAGTATTAAATGCTCATTTTCTATATTTTTTATAATAAATCCTAAATTAAATATTGGAGTTTTTGATTTACTAGGTTTCTCTTCAAATGCAATCTATAGTTACATAGTCCGAGTCAAACTCTAACTATTAACTAAACTATTAACCCTAGTCAAAGTCCTGTTTAATTTATCAGTACATTACAGAACGCATCCTTATATTATTGACTAATATGCAAATTTAGTCAAAAACCAATTTTTGTATATTCAAACATGGGGTTGAGAGATTATTTGATATACATAATTTTACCATCATAGTCATAGCATATGGGTATTCACGCGGTCATTGTTAAAATAGAATTTGAACCGGACGGGGCACCATCAGATTTGGTCACAGGTACCCCATTATCAGCACGGTAACACCGTCGTCGATAGTGCTGGTAGAGGTCTCGTGGACATGTTTCTCTGGTTCTATCTAACGGGATGGTAAGGACTGAGTTATCTCTCTCTCTCTCTCTCTCTCTCATTGATATATTATTATTATATGTGAAAATAATTAATTGTTGGGTAGAAAATCAGTGAAGTGTTGGCTCTAAAAACTGTTTCAATGAAGTGAATCAGTAAAGTGATGTGGTAGTGCAGGATTGTTAAATATTAGTGAAGTGAAAACTTTTCAGTGGACGCGCCTTCCTCCCTAATGGATAACTACGGTTTCACAAAACGACAAACAAACCAATCAGGTCATGTAGGTTGCGTAGACCAAATTGTTTTTAGCAATTTGGCTTGAATTTTTAGTATTGGCAATTTGAACGGTTAGTATTAAAATTTTTATGATGATAAATAGAGTTTATGAACATGTCTACATAACTACTTGATTAAGGAACCAATTTAGTTTATATGAACAATAAAATTTCTAAAGTATCAACTATAACATTAAACCGTTAAAACCTCTAACCTTGAATGTGAACCAGATTGTGTAAATTTAAAACCGGTTAAATCAACCAACTTGCAACAGTTTAAGACAACTCACTTCGTTTTAACAAATATATAAACACCATCCATATAGAAAATGTTGGGAAATCAAACAAACCTACGATACCAAAACAAACACAATATTTAAACGTGAATCTATTCTCAACAAAATTTACATCAGAATGTCATGAAAAATTAAAGTTAACAAACGTGAGTTATTAAAGAAAAATCATATAGCACTTATAAAAGTTAAATTAGTTAAATCAATTTTTATGATGTGTATAAATACAAAACTATCAATATGAAGCAGTTAGTATGTCAAATTGTTACCCACAACCATCAAACATATAAGACTCTAGGCGGTGGTATGTTGCTAAAGTAAAGTGTTAATGGTAGAATAGTAATTAATAGCTTATTATTGTCCAATTAATATCATGTAGGTAAGTTCCTACCCCAAATGTTAATTGTCCAATTAATATCCTCTAGCTAAAAGCTCCTACCCCAAATGTTACATAGAAGAATTAAGCAAATTAAAATTAAAATAAAAAAAATATTTAAAAAAAAGGACCAATAATAATAAAGAAGCAAATTTACACTTTTACCCCCTCATCGGCGATGAAACACGCATGCATAAATACTCCCCTGCCGTGAAACGTGGAAAGTTTGAGTTCCGACACTAATCTTCCACTCTCTCTCTCTAAACCCCCAAATCTATTCTTATTCTCTCTCTCTAAATCTATATGTATATATACACATAGACGCGCACCAATATACGCAGCTAATTTCGCACACACACTCGACCGATTATTATTAATTAATATTATTATTATTCTCTCCGGTGACATCTTCAGCTTCCAAGATTCTCAATTTCACTTTACTCTTTCTTGTCAGACTCTCCAAGATCAGGTTTTTATTAACTTTTATTAAATCTTTTATCATTCGATTCAGTCAAAATATAGTCTGAGATCTGTTTATTCGTGGGTCAGTGTTTGATTAATTCCATTCACTCTTTATTTTTTTTTTTTGTACTTTAAATTTGATTCATTTTATTTCTGGGTATTGATGATTGATCAATATGTTTGATGGGTTTATGTTATTTTTTTGATTGATGGGTTTTATATAAATATTTGTATGTAAATTTTTTTTTTTTGAACGGCTAATTAGTTTGTGTACCAATCAGAGTCACATGTAGTGATGCAGACAGTATGTGTCTTGAGAACATCAAAACGTTGAGTAACATTAAAGTTTTGCACAAATATTGATCCAATTGTTTAATAGGTTTATTAATTACAGTCTTATAGTCTACTACTATTATTATTATTGTTGCTGTTGTTTAGGTTATTTATGTTAGTATCTATGTTTGACCCATGATGGTTAAAATCAACATCATAGAATAATAAGATTAAGTTAAATTGTTGATTTGGTAATTTATTTTTTTATTTATCATTTATTTATATTTTATATCTTAGCTATGAATTTATATAATCATGTTTATGAACCCTAATCTGCAATTTTATACATCAAGATCTATACTTTCATGATTCCTACTGAAATAAGTATTAATACAATTTATGGTAATTGTTTGCTTGTATGTTTAAAGGTCTTACTGATTTTTTTTTAATTTTTTTTTTTTAATTTGATGGCTGCAGTTTGGCATGAGAACATATAGAAACAATATTTGTCTATGAAGGAATCCAAACCATGGAGGAATATATTGAGGAAAAGACAAAACCATTGTGATTGGGTAAAAGCTTATATTGTTATAATTAGTTTGATTCTTAGGGTACACTCTGTAATATGATATTGATTCTAAGTATGCAGAGATTGTATGTATGTATGTATGTAGGGACTTTGCGGTTACACAATGAAGCCGTTTTTGGGATTCATTTGTACAATAATGTTATTCATTGTATATAGAACAACGAATTACCAGTATTTGCAGACAGAGGTATGACACTGTCTTTATTTAATGCATTTAAATTGTTAGATTGGGCACTCATGCAGAATGCATGAATATCATCAGTGATCTGCATCATGTAGAATTGATGCTCTGATGTTGATGCTAATTAGTTCGTCGTGCTATGAGTTTCATGTAAATTAGGATGCTTTTAACCCTTTAATTTTCTTATTCATCATGGGTTTACTAATGATTATCTTTTTCTTGTTTTTTGTCTCACAGCTGGACTCAAAATTATATCGGTTCTACGCATCAAAGGTGCAGCTTCAAATCACCAGAATCTCTTTTAAAGTTATCACCTTGGCTTTCTTTTAGTTATATTGGATGCTGATAATGGCTTTTTTGATGCTGGTTTATAGGAATCTGTTCCAGCTTCCACAAGCTTAAAAGGTTTACCTCGTGGTATTATTGAAGCTAAATCTGACTTGGAATTAAAACCGTTATGGTCAACAAGTAGTTCAAAGTTAGAGGTTAGGCTCAATCCTTCTTGCTCTTAGTTTGTATAATGTATATTTTGTGTTTTTTCAACCGCCATTAATTACTTATTTTCATTGTTCTTCAGATTACCTTTGACATTACTATCTTCTGTGTGTATAACGACTTAGGTATATGACTTGATTGCAGGCTAATATTTCCACCTCACATAACTTGTTGGCCATGCCAGTGGGTCTGAAACAGAAGCGTAATGTTAATACTATTGTTCAAAAGGTACAAATATCAGTTATCCTCTGATATTTATAAGCTGTTTGATATTTTTTTTATTCATGAATAATAGCATCCTAACATTATCTATTTCAGTTTCTTCAAGAAAACTTTACAATTATTTTGTTCCATTACGATGGGAAATTGGATGGCTGGCAAGATCTTGAGTGGAGCAGCAAAGCGATACATGTTGTAGCTCAGAACCAAACAAAGTGGTAAGGAATTCACAACCTTTTCTTGCCTCATCTACATTGGCTATTTGTTGTGATTTTTACAATAGAAACTAGAAATTTGTCAAAAAAAAAAACCTCTTTCAGGTGGTATGCAAAGCGGTTTCTGCATCCAGCCGCTGTGTCGATTTACGATTATATATTTCTATGGGATGAAGACCTGGGAGTGCAACATTTCAATCCTAAAAGGTACAGTTGGTATATCATATATCAACAGTCATATGGTGGAATCAAAAGAATAAGCAAATCTTTTTGAGTATTGATATATTGTTACGGTATGTTATGTGCAGGTACTTGGATATTGTTAAAACAGAGGGATTAGAGATATCGCAGCCAGCTTTAGATCCAAATTCAACTGGTATACATCATAGGATCACAGTACGGAAGAGAACAAACAAGTTTCATAGGTGAACAAATTGGTTTCTTGTACTTCATAAATGTTAACGCTATCATGTCTTTGATTGCTAATGCCTGTAACATCTTTTTACAAACAGAAGAGTGTATGACAGCAGAGGCAGCGTGAAATGTTCAGATGCCAGTGATGGCCCCCCATGTGCCGGGTAAGCTTCTATACTTTCAAATGCCATGAAGTATATTATTGTAGATGTTGTCATATTGTTATTTGAATTGCAGATTTGTAGAAGGAATGGCTCCAGTTTTCTCTAGGGCTGCATGGCATTGTGCCTGGCATCTTATACAGGTAAACATTATTTTGTCCATCTTACTATTAATTCAGGTGTAAAGATGCCAAGCCCGAGCTTCTATGTATAAAGCTATAAATTTACAAACTTGAGTTCGGCACGTCTAGTATTTATTAGTTATCTAATTGTTTTTTCATATATGTTATTTACTTCTTTTATCAAAACTATATATATGATAATGTGTTTTATGTGAATGTATAATTTATTTCTTTTATATGAATAATAGGCTCGTGACTCGTGAGCCTAAAATCTAAATTAGCTTGGTGTCTGAAGCTCGAGCTTGAGCTTGAACTCATTTATTATATGGGCTCCATCTTAGGCTCAAAGCTCGTCTATTTTCAGCTCACTTGGAGCTTTTAGCAAGCCAATCTCGGGTAGCTCACAAGCGACTTGGCTCATTTACACCCCTACTAGTAATCGTTTAAATCAGTCACTTTATAAACTTAGAGAGGTCAAGAACCATGAAGTTCATAATGCTTTCTGACTAGATGATGATTTCGTTATTCCTAATTTATGTTTATTTTTTTAGTTATTCTTAAATATGCAGGTGCTTATATTCATCATATCTGTTCCACTGCTACATTTTTACATATTTTTTTATACCTCATACCAGCTTTGTAAGCCTTACGGAATTCATTATGTTTTATTACCAGAACGACCTTGTTCACGGATGGGGAATGGATATCAAACTTGGGTATTGCGCACAGGTTAGTTTGAACTTCTAATTAATTTGAAAATTGATGGTATTATGTGTTTATGAGAAAAAACCGGATGTAAGAACGTCTAAAAATGCAAAATGTTGCATTCTTCAGGGCGACAGGTCCAAGAAAGTGGGAATCGTTGACAGTGAATATGTTGTTCATCAGGGAATACAGTCATTAGGTGGACCCTCAGCTAAAAAGGTATCCCTTTGAACCTGATACTGTTTACTTCCCGCCATCTTGTCGATGCTACATGATAGAGGTGGCCAGATGGGCGGGTCAAAATGCGTATGGGTCGTTTCTTAGTACAGGTCAAAATGGGCTAGGAAACACTTTCTGTCAGTTTTTCGAAGTAATATTTGAATAACTTGTTTCCCTTTGAATCTGAAACAATTCACTTCATGTCATCTTGACATCGTGTTGATGCTACATTATAAAGATGGCAAGATGGCCTTTCAAAATGTGTACGGCTTGAAGTGAGTCTTTTTTAAGTACAGGTCAAAACGGGATATAAACATGTCAGTTTTTAACAAAATCTTAGAATAAAAACGTTATATAAGGCTGTATAAAATCTGACTTTGGACTAATTTCAACCCGTTTGACCCGGCCATTCCCCTTTCAGAAACTATTTGGTTTGACTTGTTTAATCAAAGTAAATCGGGCGAAGTTGGCACCTCTTATCACATGTGCAGACAATTTTATCTAGTCCTACAATAGCTTACATTATAATTTTTTTTTCTCAGACCCGGAACAGTTTAGATTTAAAAAAGGTATGATCCCATAATCGTTTGTTTTTTCTCTTTTCTTTTGTTAATTCCCTATGCTAGAATCCACCCTCATCGGTTTCATTTCATGTCATTAATCCTTTCATCCTTTTCTTTCTACCAGAAACACACAGTTGATATGCGAGCCGAGGTAAAACAACCCGATCCTTATGTCCTCTACATCTGAATGTAGACTTGTTCCAGCTTTGTATAAAATTGTTTTTTGTTTTGTGTTGATGCAGATCAGGAGGCAATCAACAATAGAGCTCAAAACATTCAAACAAAGATGGGAACAAGCAGTGAAGGAGGACACAAACTGGGTTGACCCGTTCTTGAGAACAAGACGAAGACGCAAACCAAGACTGATTGCGAGTCTTGATACGTGAGTTTTTGACCGAACAAATTTTTAAATTTATTTTGCTTAGCTTTAGATAGAGTATAGTGACCGTTTATAAAGTTGGTTTGTATTTTAGTTTTGTCTAAAGGCCCATTTGACCTCATGTTTATATTTAATTTGTTTGAACCTTCATGATATATATAAACTTTGCTTTGTTTAACGATAGCCTAGCATCGTTAGCAATTGCCCCTTTACGTCGTGTCCACTATCCAGTTGTTAAGGTCGCGAATGTAAGCTAAAAAGGTGACCTTGTAGTTGACCCGACATCTGGTCAATCATGAAAAACATACAGTTGGGTTTTAATGACTGATGGTTTGATTCGGTTTTTTTATATACATATGATCGTAATTTGATTACAAACCTCGGTTATAAATAACATAATCAACCATTGAGTTTTCGATACGGTTATTTCAGTTTTTTCAGTTATTTCGGTTGTGGTGTTGGGACCAGACTAGGAACAATCCCCTCAACCAGTTATGTTTTAGGCTATTCGTTTTATCGGCTTTTGGTTGACCTGACAACCCAGGGGCTTAATGGTTGGTCTGGATTTTATCGTTTTATGGCTTTACTCGTTTATTCAGTCACCGGAAATGACTTTCCAATCTACAGAACTTTTGATCCATAGAAGGAAAAACTGCATTTTACGGTTAAAAACACAGACGAGAAATAATCAAGTCCCAATCGATATTCAAACGAACACAAAATTATGGCTCACAATATTATTAGATAAAAAAACTACTCGAAAACTTGATTACAAATCCTTGAGCAATATACGGTATGTATGGCTAACCTAACGTGTTATGCTACATCTTAACTTAACACGTATAGGATACTAGACAATTATCCACTAATTATTATTTTTATTGAAACGATTTACTAATTGACAATGTTGTTTAACTTATCAACTCCTAAACTCGAGTTGATTTTTTATCTCTAGCCGTCTCCACGCATGTGCATCACGACTACGAACAGAGAATTCCCAACAGAAAAAGCCATTTGTTTCTTGTTCTTTGAGATATAGAGATTTGCACTGCGTTCTTTGCTTGTTCTTTCATATTTTTGATAGGAGAGTGAACAGAAGACTAGAATGAGTAGAGCCTAAAGATAGAATTATTATGCTAAAGAATGAGTTGAGGTGCAATGATATTCCTAGAATCATAGGGGAAGGGCGCTAAGTCTTATCTCCACTACGTATGGCCTAAGAAAAGAAATTTAGCAAATTGACCGGCTTTTTTTAACAGTTTATCTGGTTGCACAAGTGAACTGGTAATTACACCGGTTCAATGTCCAGTTTGTTTACAGAAATTTAGTCTAAAACATCAAATACAAGCTATTTTATGATTTTTTTTTTCTAAATTTGTACTTTTTTTTCTATTTTTTCTATATTATTTACGAGTTCATCTGATTATTTATACCGGTCCGACCATTGGACTGGTAAAACAACCTGTTATAAAAACATCGATTTCGCTTTGGTTTGGTTATTTTAGTTTAAAAAAAAGTAAGACAGTTTGTTTAGTTTGATACAGAAGTTGCAAGCATAAGATGAAAAGACAAAAAAACAATAACAAAAGCTTGTCTGAAACATGAAACCTGTTAACTGGCAAATCTCAACTCTCCATTATTAACTTAACTAATCATTAATATCGACCTACCAAGATAAAATCATCATCATCAAGAACCTCAACATCTTTGTCGCCTATGAAATTCTCGCGCCCGATCTCTTTAACAATATTAACAAACTCCACCCTCTTCGCCAAAGAAAGAGGTACGTATGGTAACCGAAAGACGGGCCTTACAACCCCTAGTTGAGCAAGAGCCGTGTTCAACCCAATCGGGTTGGGTTCACAAAATAACCATTTTATCAAAGGCAAAAGCTTTGCATTAAGGGATGAGTTCTTACCTTCAAACATGAGTTCTCGCATCAATCCTGGAACCAAATTACTAGCAACTGAAATTACTCCTGTAGCCCCGTGATCCCACCTTGCATCATGACACTCGTCGTCATTTCCGCTCCAAACAGTAATGTCGTTTTTGGTGTGTTGTTCTGTTCTCTCATGTCCTACACATTCTTTGACACCTGCTAAGTTGGTTGTGTTTTCAGCTAATGATTGGATTACACTTGGTGGGATGTCTTGGCCCGTTCGGGATGGGACGTTGTAGATGATTGTGGGGCCCATTGGGAGGACACACTTGAAGTGAGAAACCATGCCTTCTTGAGACGTTTTCCCGTAGTATGGGTTGATGTGAAGAGCAGCATGCATTCCAACTGCGAAACCTTGTTCAGTTGCGTGGATTGCTTCTCGGGTTGAGTTGCTTCCAGTGTTTCCTATGACCTGAAATGGTAAGATGAATGAATCGAGAAACTGGTCAAAACTCAAAAATAGGTCCATAGAAAGAGATAGCAGGTTGTTTGTTGGTACAAGTCAATAGGGTCCAGGTTTGGTTGACTTGCAAGCAGTTCTTTGTCCATTTTCTATGAATGAGTATACCTTTAATTATAATTATGATTTTTTGAAAGAAGTTATAAAAAATAGTCTTTGAGAAACTTTCACTGACTTCGACCCGTTACCCTAACAATTCTTGATTTAAGCCGTTTAAAGCAACCCAATTCAACCTGCTTATAATGTTTCTTGATTGACCCGTTTCACCCAACCCAGTTAGACCCATTTAAAAGTGAACTGGTCAAAACATCTCCAAAGCAGTAAAATAAGCGAAAAGAAAGAATGATGTTTTGACCTTAATGGATGTGCCAAAGCAATTGATGGTGTGACCAATGAGCATAATGTGTTCATCCCAACTCATTAACTGGCCTTCACCGGTGGTGCCACCAACAATTACACCATCGACGCCGTCTTCAATCTGCATATGCACCAAGGCATCATAAGCCTCTAGATCAAACCTCCCATCTGGCAAGTATGGAGTTTTTATTGCAGTTATTAATCTCAGTGACTTAATTTCATCTGTAGAGGTCCTGATAACATAGCAACAGAATGTTACATTACAAATATCAGAATGAAAAGGAGACCAAAACACTAATTTCGAACGCATTGATACCTGTTTTTAACCTCAAAACTGCGCATTGGCAGATGAAAGTTGGGGATCACAGCTGCTTTTGGGGATACCCATCTAGCACTTCTGTTTAATAGACAAAATTCAACCAAGTCATAAAGTCAAAATCCGGAAATACTGACAAAGTGTTGATCAAGTAGCAGAGTGTATGCTAACTAAACTTTCGGCTAACGGAAAACCAGACCGCCTGGTTTGGATGGATTTCCACTTTCAAGGTTTGATGGCTCGGTTTTGGCTGTTTGAACTGATTATATTTTTTAATCATTAGTTCGTATTATACTTTCTAAAGATAAACATCATAGTTATTAAAAACCCTCGCTTCATGCACCTAGGGGCATTTTCCAAGCTAGGCCCTTTATTTCTTGTGGTTCATAGGCCCTCGCTTCAGCTCTCCATGCACACTAAATACCGATTTATTATTGTTTTTATTAGACGCAAAATTATTAAACTTCTCTACAATATAAGCTTCCACGATACCGATTTAAGAAGCTTTCATCCAGAGTTCTGATTCAATTTAGAATTGTTAGAACTTTAGAACTTTCTAAGTTCTGAAATTGCATTTGAATCTTCACTAATTTAAAACTTTTGGTACTAACAAGATGATATCAAATGGTATACTAATAGCTTTTGTTTATTCTATTTGAAAAATAGTATTATTCTAATACATAAGAAACTTTTTATTTATTTCGTAAGTGTGCTTTTTTCCCTCGTGTCCTCACTTATTTTTTTCGCCTAGAGCCTTTGATAACTATGGCAAAACATATGGTTCATAACACATATACATAATAAAATATTAAACATATAAAAAGGTTAAACATCCTTGTAGCTTTACTGCAAATTAACCAATGAATAACTTTCTTAAAATACTAATAAAATAATATAAAAAAAGGTTCAGAAACAATACCTATTGTGAGTGTTGGTTGAACATGGACGTACAAATCGGAAAGAAGGGTCATTTAGGAAGGAACTGGAGGTCTTGAAAGCAGACATTTGTTGGTATGCTAAAGACATGTTTGAATACACAGATGATGTTTGTAACAGAATGGGATTAAGGATTGGTTTCAAATAATAATGGTAATAATAATTGAAGTGGTAATGATGATGGTGGTGGTGGTGATGGTGCTACGGCGGGTGAGGATGGTGTTGGCGGCGAAGTGGTGGAACATTGCCGGTGGGTATGGATGGGTGACTGGATGAGGAGTGAAACTGGAACCCTAGAGATTATACTATTTTTTATTTTATTTTATTTTATTTTACATAATGTGTCGAGTACTCGAGTTCAAACCTATACTTGGACTCGACTAAAAGAAGTTCATCTTTTTCATAGGGTAAAGATTAGGGCTGACAAAACAGGTTACACAAACATGTTAAGACACGAACACAAAATCTGTAAACACAAACACAATGAGAAATCTAATCGTGTTATTTTTTTTCAAACACGAACATGTGTATAACATGTTAACACGATAAGGAACACCTAGTAAAACAGGTTAACACGACAAGACACGATAAGACCTGTTAAGACACGAACACGACACGAAAATAAACAGGTCTTAATGTGTCGACCTGTTATAGACACGAAACCTATTAAAAAAACATGAAACCTGTTAAAATCGTGTAGGTTCGTGTCTAAGTTGTCAGCCCTAGTAAAGATGCGTAAATCAGACTCAAAGTTGGGCCGACACTTTCAAACCTTACAAATGCGAATTGTGCAAAACTGATGCACTGGGTTTTTAATTTATACACTCATTTGAATTTTGATTGAGGAAATAGGCCATGAAAGTGTATTATATTTTAAAATTTATATCATTGTTAATACTTTTGTATAGTGCTAGTAAAAAAGTCCCTTAAGCCGCAACATATTATACAAACTAGTTTTTTAAAACGACAATTAACGTTATAGCAATAAACATAGAAAATCATAGTAATAGCACTGAAAATTCATAAAGCTCTCATAGCATTCTTAATATCAAATTGTTTGATAACCTCTTCGCAGTGTATACCATCTAAAATTTCGTTCTCGATGTTAATGTTATTATTATTTAGGTTAACGAATCAGGGGTCAAATAATTTTATTTGGGCCCAATAAGTTATGTCGTTTTAAGTTTTTTAGATTAGATGGTTCAATAAATTTAGAGATTTTAATTTTTTACGTTTTCATGAAACCAAAATAAACATGCATTAGTCAAGTTTGGGAATGGTCAAAAACACAAGTATTCTATCTTTGTTGAGGCAATGACAATGGCAGTGATAAGGGGAATCACTAACAGCGAGCACGATGTGACGATGATGAGTGTGAGGGCGAGTGTTGCAGATACAACGACAGTGAATGATCGCATTCCAATTCATTTGGTTAAATTCATTCACAACTTGGAATAATGTTGAATTCGTTTATATGAAAAAAAAAGTAAAAGTGAGTTAATTCCTTTTCGTTTCTCAATCAAACATATTAAGAATGAAATTCGGATTCCAATTTCAAATAACTAAATATATTAAGAAATAAAATGCAAATTACAATTTCATTGAATTTTATTGAACTACTTGTGAGTTGTTGGTGAGTTGTGATGAATACATCCATTAACGTATATTTAACGTACATCAAGTAACCTGGTCATAAATTTAAACTGCAATAAACCTAGGGTACCAAATAGAGCTTAAATGATAATTGAAGGACTTTTTTTGTTACACAAAAAAGACTAAAATGGCCAACCAATCCACATCCATGGTCAAAATTGGACCAATTTACATTTTTGTTGTCCACGTTTAATCGCATTCTAGAACCAATATAATAATAGTCAACACACATACAAAAAATTAATATATTCACAATTACCATAATAGAGTTGTTTAATTTACATGTCTATCCTCAACAAATATACAAGGGAGAGGGTGAAAGTCACGGGAGATAATTCAGAGAGGTCAGACTTAAATCCTTAATACGTATAAAATTTTCAGACAAAATACAGATAAATTTACACTGCTGAGCAAAAAACCCTTTATATCCTTCGCCTTTGCACATCAATAAACTAATCCAATCATTATAAACCATTTAACATGTTTCCAACTCGATAACAAACCATCAACAAATTTAACTCATTTATATAAACGTGTAAAAAATAGTAACTCAAATAAATACTAGTAGTTATGTTTAATCTAAAAAAGCTAATAGAAAATATTCCAAAGTAGAAATATTCCAAAGTAGAAATATTCCAACGGTTTCCAAAACAAAATATATAAAATCCATAATTTCCATGTATGAATTCTCATGGCGTCCGCTGACTACAATTTATGCAGACAATTCATCGTCTATAGTCTACAACCTTTTTTTTATATTATTTCAACGAACTTATCAAAGCTTTTAACACGCTAAAGTTTTTATATTATTTTCAACCTTTCTCTCTCTCTCTCTCTACATTTTCCAACTTTTTTTCTGTTATTGTGTTGATACCCAATTCACAGATCATCCCATAATTCTGTAGTGATGGCTGGTCGATATGATCCTAACCCCTTTGATGAGGGTGATGAAGTTAATCCCTTTGCTGTAAGTTATTCATTTTTCTTTTGTTTTTTTATTTGATATTATTATTAAAGTTTCATCAGTTACTACTCTGTTTATGTATATACTGTTTGACCACTGTTACATGATCATGGTTAGTTATGTTTCGTGTGGTTGACCCGTTTGCCTTCTGTTTCGATATAATTTCCATATGATATTTATAAAAGAAGAAACATGGACTTTCTTGAAATTTATTTTTTTTCCCTTGAATTATGATGTTTCTTGATGTTCTAGCTATATTTCTAGTTCCTTGTTTCATAAGATGAGCAAGATTGATGTTCTAAAATTGATGGAATTGTAGAAGACTTCTATAAATGGGCTCCGGCCCATTAGCATGACCAACACAAGCTTTTTGAGGCCCAAAGCGAATCAAATTACTTTGCTTTCGATCCTATGATTTAGTATATCATCTGTGTGTGTATGCATAATTACATAACACAAACTCCACGGACAACAATTCCAAAGCCTAAATTGCCTACGTATAAATTATGTTTATAGAATTCGGACCCTAGGGAAGTTTGGAGGGGGGGGGGGGGTGCTAAAGCCCTTGCTTTATTTTATTCCCGTTTGAGCCACCTCTATGTGTTGATTCCTTCTAACATGGGAAGATTTGGTCAACCATAACGGGCCGATAAGGTCGGGCCAGGGCCCACTGGTCCTGGTCAGAATAGGGTATCAAGGACACCTTTATTTTGGTTCTACTAATTTGCATGAATACATGGATATTGTTAGGATTTGAATATATTTTTGTCTTTAGATTAAAAATGATACATAATACCTATAAGTTTTTCAAAATTTTCATTTTCTTGAATCACCCATGCATATTTTATCTTAAACATGTCATTTCTAGAAATAGTGATTATCCAAAAATTAGGATTTAAATCAAAGTTTTGATCATGGCCCATTTGAGAATATTGTTTAAATGAGAAGTGTTGTTAATCAGGTTTCTTAATATAGAGTTATTTCAGTTTGTTTGTTACCACCAAACTGACATAGTATATGCACAACGATTTCTTTCTGTTTGTCTTAACATGATCAGGATCAGGGAAAAGGCACCGGCAAAACAAATTACGGTGGAGGTTCTTTCTACACGTCGGTAAGCACAAACAATCTCCACTCTAATCATTAAGTTAACCATGTTTTTCATGTCATCATTATTAAGATATATAGCTAGTTTATTGTTTAGTAGTAGTTTAGTGGTTTGTGTTATTGCCATTGTCATTGTTGTGTGTTCTTGTTAGATGTATTACTTGATCACATCTATCTTTATGCATGCAAATCATGCTTCTTATGTTTCTTTTTTTTTTTTTGTGTTTTGTTTATCAGAGTGTTCCTTCTGCTCCAAACTCTAGACTTTCACCTCTTCCTCATGAACCAGCAGATTACTATAATGGCTCGGTTGACATTCCGCTTGATTCTGCTTCTGTAGGTTCTACCATTTACATTTTTTGAGTTTGTTCTTTTCATGATTCTTTTTTTTGTGTCAAATCTTGATGGCAATGGAAATTTGTTAAAAGGATTTAAAGAAGAGAGAAAGAGAGCTGCAAGCCAGGGAAGCTGACCTGAAAAAAAGGGAAGAGGTAAAATTTTCTACTTTTACATGTGAGTGCATAAAGTAACTCGAAAGATTTGCAAGTTAGTATTTTTATCAGTATTTGTAATCGTTTGCAGATTGTAAGACGGAAAGAGGAGGCAGCTGCTCGAGGTACTTCATTCTTGTGCCTCTTTGTCCCATATGTAGTACATGTACATGATTGGTAATTCCCTTATTATTCAACGATTAACGGGTCATCTTTCATTTCAGCTGGTATAGTTCTCGAGGAGAAAAACTGGCCACCATTTTTCCCGATTATACATCACGATATTGCAAATGAGATACCGATTCATCTTCAGAGATTGCAGTATGTTGCATTCACAACATACTTGGGTATGTATTCTTTAGCATACAAATATTAAGATGTTGTTTGTTGAAAGCAAAATCAATATTAAGATGTTGTTACTTTCAATTTTCTTGTTATATAAATTAACCCGTTCAAACGTGCCGAACAGGGTTGGTATTTTGTCTTTTCTGGAATATTATAGCCACAACAGCAGCATGGATTAAAGGAGTAGGTTTGTATCACTCAGCCTCTAATCTAGCTTTATACTCCAATTTTCTTTTCTTTTGAAGACCCGTACCACATTCGAGAGGGTAAAACCGTCATTCAACTATTCTAATATGTTTTCTTTTATCATTCTGTTACAGACGCAAAGATCTGGTTTCTTGCAGTTATATACTTCTTAGCAGGTGTTCCACTTGCTTATGTTTTGTGGTACCGACCACTATATCGCAATTTTAGGTAAATTTTTATACAATTAACAATTTCTAACATGTATCTTCTTATATATATTTTCATTAACATTGCAAACTGTGTTTGTAGGAAAGAAAGTGCATTCAGGTTTGGTTGGTTCTTCCTCTTTTACATGGTAAGTCGATCTTATCGAGTGATTACCTTTTCAAACCACTATGCTCGGTTTTCCGTTGCAAGGTAATCATCGTTCTCATGATAATGCCAAAAAGACGCAACTTTTAAATTGTGATTTTGAACTCGCGATGGGAATGTAAATGAAACAAAGAATGATCATATCTGGCTTCAGTGCAGACTAAACCTCCATGTTGGTAAAATACATGAAAAAATAAGCGAAAATGGAAAAATTATGGAAATACAAAATCATAAGAAAAGAAAATGTTGCATTTTCACTTTGCCACTATATTCTAACCCTTTTTTTGTTATTTTCCTGCCTACAGTTGCACATAGGCTTTGTAATCTTTGCTGCAGTCGCCCCTCCGATTTTCCTTAAAGGAAAATCTCTCGCGTAAGTATTTTATTTAAAATTCTATAAATATTATAAACATTAATTTAATAAAAAGAAAACAATCTAAATACTCTCAGTTACCTAATTCCACCCTTTTTGTGATTTGAAACAGAGGTATCCTACCAGCCGTTGATCTTGTAGGCGATCAAGCTATAGTCGGGGTGAGTACTTAACTTTATACGCAGTTTTTACTAATATGAAGCTCATTGTTCTTGTATTAATAACATTTATGGTGCATAGATCTTCTACTTTATTGGGTTCGGGCTATTCTGTTGCGAGGCGCTACTAAGCGTGTGGGTTATTCAGGTTTGTATTCAAGTAGCAGGTCAAATCTTTGACTTATGTTTTAGTCAAAGATTTGACTTTTTTTTACAGAACCTAAAGATTTGACCCCGAAATTTGATTTTAATATTTGTGGTTATGCAGCAAGTATATATGTACTTCAGAGGGAGCGGCCAAGCGGCAGAGATGAGACGTTCGGCTGGTCGATAAGACCTGCAATACGAGCGTGTGCATACATGAGTCGTTTTCTTATGGTGATATTGTTTGCTACTATTAAGGTTGGATTTACATACTGAGTTGTTTTGGTTTGGTAAAGATATGGTAGTTTTTTTTGCCTATGTAAAGCTGTTATATTGTTCATTACTGGAGTTGATATTTTTCTTTCTTATATTTATTATTTGAGGTATTTAATAACTAGTTTAAAATCTATCATTACCAAGACAAAACAAGTTACATTTAGATGGTGGGTAAGCGGGCAACAAGCTGCGCCGCTATCCCCGCATAACCACCTTTGCTTATGTGTTTTTCATAGTATTCGAGTTCATGTGTGTGTGTAACACGGGTCAAATGAATATAATTATATAACATAGTTGGATGAAAACTTATTGCTCAAACATAAACCTATTCACCCTTCATTCATCATCAAAGTATCATACAAAATCCAACTGTGGATATTATTAAACATGTAACGAGATCAAAGGCTCGAAGAGTTCCAGCTAGCATCGACAGCGCTCATGATTTTTTCATGCAGTGAGGCTCCAGCACAGGCGATTATTCCACGATCTAACCCTTGCAAAAACATACCTTTAGAAAAATCAAGTGGCCGGCCGCCTGCATCTGTGACGATGCCACCGGCCTCTTCAATGATGACAACTCCGGCAGCATGGTCCCATATCTTTTCCTTATAACCAGCTCTTGCAAACTTCATGAAAATCTCTGCGTCTCCACGAGCGATTGCTGCGTATTTCACCATACTGTATACTCTTAACGGTTGGTTCCTGTCGTCAAGTTTCATGTGCAAGGTTAGATGGTATTTAGGTGTAAAATATTGTACAATTTTTTTTAATAGGGGTAAATATGTAAATTGAGGTATCTTACTGTTCAGTAAGTTGGACTTGTATAGCCCGTTAAATAAGCGGGTTGTGTTTGGCTTGTACTAAAATTAAACGGATTGACCGGTCAACCAGTTTAAAACTAGTCTATAGCAAGTAATTTTTAGAAAAGTGACATTTGTAGGTAAACCTGCCAACCCATTTACGACCTGTTTAATTGTTTACAACTTGATTACAACGCATTTACAATCTGCCAACCTGTAATAACCGTTTATATAAACAGTTACACGGGTCGTGCTTAGGTTACGTGGTTTATGCCTTTGACACCAATATATGTGGTTGTTTCTGGGTTCAAAAAATTTCAACCTACCAAACTATTTTGATTTGTCAATCCATTTGACCCGTTTAGATAAATAGGTTATATTGTTCTAAGTGCGTCTGGGACGAGGAATTTCAAAAGTTACCTCAGTCCGACGCTATGAGCTAACCCTTGTGTGAACAAGTGGCTCGAGTTTGCCTTCTCAACCGGTTCACAGAATGTAGCCAAAAGAGGATTATCGATAGTCGACACCTTAATTTGCCTAGGCGAGGCCGCAGCTTTATCGCCACTTAACAACGGTTGCATCCACGCCTTCTTGCTACCTTTCTTTGCATAAAGCACACACCCGTTACCGTCCCAATTTGCAGAGTCCGGTTTAGTCAATCTTGAAAGAATCCTTCGATACCCGTTTTGGTAATTTAACCACTCTTTATTCATCGGGTAGTTTGGGCAACCGAGAACCCCAAGAACAACTTCCCCGTTTTCAACTAGTGCTAGAGCAATCGCGTACTGATCACCACGCACAAAACCTAATGTCCCGTCAACTGGGTCAAGGACCCAAAATCTGCCCGTGGGACCACCAGTGGAGTTGCATCGACTAATTGCTTCAAGAACTTGGGCGGTTTCAAGATTTGTCGCTGGGGGTTTGATGCCGAAAAGGGCTGCAGACGATAGGGAGTCGTTGACGGTTTTAACAACGGATGATAGGGTGCTTGTTGCATCGGATTTTGAGAGGGATTCAATGTCCTCTTCTGCAACAATGGATACATTTTCGGGTCCAAATGCTTGGGACAATATCCAACTAACTGTTGCTTGTACACTCCAATCTGTTTGTGAATTTCAGAAATACAAGTGTTATGGTTTGGTATAATAAAAACATACATCTCTGTTATCCAATCATTCCGGCCAGCATGTTGAAATTGATGAATCATATAACCAGAACACGACCCATATATATGTGTGTATGTGTGTGTGTGTGTGAACTGTGTGGCAGTTATAAACGGGCTGTAATAAAGTTATAAAGGGGTTAACTGGCCATAAACTGTTTGGTAGTTCTAAAACGGGCTGTAATAAAGTTGTAAAGGGGTTAACGGGTCGTAAACTGTTTAACAGTGCTTAACCGGGTTGTACTAAAGTTGCAAAGGGTTTAACGGGTCGTAAACTGTTCGGCGGGTTATCAACGGGCTGCAATAAAATTCTAAAGCACTTAAACAGGTTGTAACACCTTTGGCAGGTTACAAACATGCTTTAATAAAGTTGTAAAGTGGTTAAACGAGTCGTAAACTGTTCCACAGGTTACAAACCAGCTGTAATAAAAGCAGTTAAACGGGTCGTAAACTGTTTAGCCAGTCACAAACATTACACAATAAAGTTGTTAACACGTTAAAGATATCATAAACCTGTTAACATTCTAAACACATAAATTACATACTTCCATAAATCTTCAAACAATCAACACACAATACTATAATAATAATAATAATAATATTAGTAACACAACTACTCAAAATACATAACTCAATTAAAAAAAATAACTCACCAGCAATTGTAACAGGTGAATTATCATCTTTAGCTTGAACATTATCATCATCTCCATTAAAGATCAAATCTTCTTGAACTTTCTGACAAAGCAAACAAGCAACA
Organism: Ambrosia artemisiifolia; assembly: GCA_032199755.1. Taxonomy (NCBI): domain Eukaryota; kingdom Viridiplantae; phylum Streptophyta; class Magnoliopsida; order Asterales; family Asteraceae; genus Ambrosia; species Ambrosia artemisiifolia. Next base: position 17,464,711 of record CM063519.1, read on the forward strand.
TGAACAGCTTTCACAGCAACTTCCAATTCCTTAACATACCCATCTCCAACATCCGATTCAATCGACACCCAGTTGCTATTATTCTCCATTTCATTAAAAAAACCTGTTTTTTGGTCACAATTCGATAGACAGCAAATGGGCTTTCTTGATTTAGGGCTGTTGAGATTATGGAAAGAAAGCAAGAATCTCACATGGGTTTTTGGAATATTATTGTTCTTGATGGTAAAGGTTGAAGCTTGTGGTGATTTGGTACCAAAATTTGGACGAAGAGCAGTCATTATAAAGAGTAATAATATTACTCGATTGTGAGGTTTGAATGAGATTTTTTTAGCAGTTTTATTTGATTTTGATGTATTGGGTTGAGATAGGCACACGAGGGTGTTTTTGTGTTGTGTTTGGATTACTAAAAGGTAAAGTGGTGTTTTTGTGTTGTGTTGTGTTGTGTTGTGTTGTGTTGGAGATGGATTACCCAAGGCATTATAGCCTAGTGGTATCTTGGTGGTGAGATAAGACTTAGGGGCCATAAGGTCCTGGGTTCGAATCTCATAAAGGGGGTTTTCTCATAATTATGAGTTTCCTCCTGAATTGGTGACTTGGTGGTGGAATATGATCGCGTGGCAACACTGGTGGCACGATGATACTCTAGTGTTTCGTAAGTGATTCCAATTTGTTGGCCGTTCAAAAAAAAAAAAAAAAAAAAAGGGTCTCAAGATTGTTTATATGTGCACATTATGTATGTGGGTCTTGTCATGTAGATTTTTTTTTTGTATTTTAATGATATAAAATTATAAATAAGTAATTAATGATATACAAGTTGATTCTTGCCCGCCTTTGAACTTATAGGACCGGCTTAATGTTTTTGAAGATGTAAGGGGCTGTTTGGTTGATTAAGTGCTGAATTATTGAGATGGTCTGAATGGTTAAGAGACTCTGAATGGTTAAGAGCTGAATCATTCAACATCCCTTATTAGCTTAATGGTTCAGCACTTAATCATTCCATTAAGATGCTGAAACAAACAGTCTGAATGCTGAATGATTCAGACCTGAATGGTTAAGAGGCTGATTAAAAGGCTATCAAACAGCCCCTAAGCATGTTTTGATATCTGGTGGTTTTGTAAAAAAAATATTCTTTGTTTTTGTTTAGGATCATAACATGTGATGATATGAAAATACGTATTTTGTGTATATTGTTTCTAAAAGACATATTATTTGTGAAATGGAGAAAAAAGTATACAAAGATAAATAACTATTCAAACTAAAAATCCAACTATTCAAGCTAAAAATTCAAGAGATTGATGGTTGATGGAGTCCTGGTAGGAACTAGGAAGAGCCCGAGCCCTATGCTCCAGCTTATTTTATTATTATTATTATTATTATTATTATTATTATTATTATTATTATTATTATTATTATTATTATTATTATTATTATTATTATTATATATGTATTAATTTAAAACATGATTTCACTATGACTTCATTATTTTATAATTTTTTTTTCATTTTTCCATACTTATATTTATAATTTATATTTATATTTATAATTTATATGATTTGTTTCATTTAGAATCACAAGTAGTGTTGGTGGTGGAGTGGTTTGTGGTGAACTATTAATCCCAAGGTCATATGGTCAATTCCTGGGGGAGGCAATTCATTTTATATATTTTTTTCCTTTTCCCACACCTTTATTTATAATATATATGATTTGTTCCATTTAGAACCACAAGTAGTGTTTGTGGTGGAGTGATTTCTGGTGAACTTATTCTCAAGGTCATAGGGTTGATTCCTGGGAGAGGCAAATCATTTATTTTTTTTAAATTTAACAGCTTTACTTGATAATAAATACAATTGGTTTCATATTTAAAAATCAATTATATTAGTGGTGTAGTGGTTTGAAGTCCACTTTGTTAAATAGAAATTACAAGTTTGATCCTCGCAAGTTGTATTTTTTTTCATTTCAATAACTATATTAATGTAAAGTATAATCTATTTCGTATTAAAACACAAATGAGTTAGGTGGTGTAGTCGAATGAGATGCATTTTCTCAATACGAGGTCTTGGGTTCAAAACTAGGCGGTCGCGGTTAAATTTTTTTTCAGCAGCCTTATTTGACGTTCTTAATCAGTTTTGCGCATACAGTAACCGAGTAAATAAAAAGTTCAAGATGAAGTAGAAATCACCGCGGCGCGCCGCAACGCGCGCGATAGAAATCCTAGTTATTATTATTATTATTATTATTGTTGGTAATTAAGTTGTTTTTGCAAATTTCTAATATTGGTCACGAGTTGACCATAATCCAGATGTAAAGTTCGAATAAGTTGAGCTAAAGCTTTTAAAAGTTAAATGACTTACAAGGTGTTTAGGCTATAGAGTGTGGAGACAGGGCACTACTCCCGTTCTCCAATTTTTGCAATGTCTGGGATGTCAATACCGCCCCCTTGCCCCGTCCCTTGTCCCCCCGTCCCCCTAGAGACATTAGAGACGGACCAATCATAACTTTTTTTTTTGAATTCAAACCACTAGGGTGTGGTCCTTTTTTTTTTTTTTTGAACGCTTGAGACATGGGGTGTTGGTGTCTTCACACCCCACTCATGTCTCAAGATGCTTGAGATATCAACATGTTGAGGTGGCATCCTACGTTGCACTGAGACATAACATTTTTGGTGTCTCTACACCCTATAGCCTTAGGATTGTGTTGAGAATGAAGTGATTGACTTATTGGTTTTCCAGTAAGTCAATAAGTTGTTCGTCTTTGACAGAAGTCCTTTCTTGTTTGCTTTTTATATGAGTTACTTAAAAAGTTGTTTTGAAAATGTCAGAAATCTTGGCTTTTTTTTTTGTTTTGGTTTTTAGAATACAAATTACAAATCTACCCATCCACCCTTTGTGTTCATTATATCTCATTTGCACTTTTTTGTTATTTTACACAAATAAGTTAAATCAAACACTTTTTAAAAAACAACTTATTGATTTATTTGGTTTTCTCACCACTAAAGTTAGACCAGATACTTTTTAAATTAAAAAGTCATAAATCAACTTGTACTTTTACCAAAAACACTTTTAGAGTTAAATACGCAATTCCAAACACCTCCTTAAGCTTGAAGTTAATCGGGTCTGGCCTTGGTACCTTTAAGATAATGCAAGTATGTAACAGACGCACTAAAAACCCAGGGGTCGTTATGTAAGATTTCCATAGCTTTTGATGAATGCTTTCTTGGGTCCACACCTTCAAAATTACTGTATGGCGTCACCATATATGACTTATCACATAGGTTTTTAGTGAAAATAATTTATTTTTAACTTAATTATATGATGATTTTATAAATTTGAATACTTCGTCACAGACTGTTTATAACTAGTATTATACCCGTCCGCTGGGACGGGTTCCTGAAATTTATACACGTTGACTCAAATTTTGTTATTTAGTTAGTCAATTTATAATTCGTAACTTTTTTAGGAAAAGACAAACAATAACGAAATAGTCTGAAATATAAAATTGCTTATATAAATTATTAGTTATTACTAAATCTTGTTAAACGACATATATTAATTATTACTAAATTTGGTATCGTCGTATGAATAATATCAATAGACTTGATTAAAGTAAAGTAATTAAAAGCTTTCTTTTTTTTGACCTAATTTAACACCTTTGTTTCGTTGTGTATAATCTGAAAATTTTAATAAAACAATACCGAAATAACTTCAAACTGACATTTGAATTACAAAATCTATTAAACAACAAAACATGACACCCTATATTCCTATACAAACATGACAAAAGATTAGTTACTTCAAAATCTTTTCCATACAACCAAAAATTATTTCCTTTCAAATTTTACAATAAATAAAACTAATAAACTTGCATCATGCCCAACCTAAGCATACACCACCCTCCATCCAAGAGAGATTTTACCTCATGAAGACTGAAGAGTTTTCATTGTAGGCAAAAATACGATAATAAACTTAAATAAAACGTAATCATCCTAAAATTTCATCACTTTCGGGTTGAATTATTACAAACAACATATCAAAATTTTCAAGCAAAATTCCACGAGCTAAACAAAATGAAATAAAAAAATACACTATAACGGTATCTCAAGGACGATCAAGTGATATAAATGCTGAAATCCTTTCCAATATATGGATGATCTGAAAATTTTATTCTATAGCTTGACATTACAAGTGGATCAAAAGACCAAATTGATCAAACTTATCAATCTACTCCCAAACGTCGACTCCACACCATCAATAATCATATAATTTGAGTAATGGCTTTCTTAAAACTAATCCACACCAGGTAATTTATCCAACAATAAAAACAAATTATACATTTAGTTCACTGCTTGCAAATAGTTTGAGATTCTATATTTCTTTCCTACTTTAAGCAGTCATCATCCTTACATAAGAGAAATCAACAAAAGAAGATGAAACTAATACATGATATGCCGAGAGAAATAGTGGGCCAAACACCTTTTTAGCTAAACGCATAACTTAATCTATTAAATACTTAGTTTCAAATGGGTCATTTGCAGTATATTAGCATAACAGCATTGACACTAAAAGCAACAAATAGTTGAGATCACAACAAATTAATGTACAAAATGTGTAATCACTTAGGTTTTATACCCGTCCTGGTCCGAGTTTCCAAAATTAATAACATTAAAAAAATCTTAACAAAGCAGACAAAGTCAAGCACAAAAGAATGCAAAAGGTGGAGTAGATGTTTTAAGTAACTACATAGAAATTTTAAGACATCCCTTAACCATCAAACGTACTTTAACCCCGTCAATCATCACTATACTACAATAATACTAACCAAAGAAAAACACAACAAACCATCTCTAAACCACAATCCACAATTACTGATTTTAAGCCGTGAGGTAGATCCCACTGTTACCGATAAGATCAAATGCGTGGGTATAACTGTTAAACAAATCAACAGATATTTGAAGAAAACTATCTTATTATTTTAATAATAATAGTATTTTTATTATTATTTCAATACGTTAGTATTGAGAAAAAGTAAAAATTGGACTATTTTGAAGTTAAAAAAAAACACTCAAAAGAAACTCTATGCAGTGGAACACTCAATTTAGCAACTTATACGACACAAGGCTAAAGGCTTACCATTCTTGCAAACGCCGGAGGCAACCGCACTTGTGCCCCTTTGCATAAATAGGACAAAGCCTCTTGAAAGCATCATGGACATGTTTCTTCGTTACTGATCACCCAAAGTCAAATCTGTAAGCACTTTAGGCATCAAGGCCTGCACCCATATAATGGTAAATACAATGTCAATTACCAAAAAACAAAAATAGAATGATCTCATACGCATATAAACTTACCGAGCATCCCCAAACCACTAGCTCATTAAAATTGGAAACCGTAACGTTGATAAAGATTACTTCACAATGGATTTAGCCACCATTATCTTCCCGGTTCCAGGCGTTCCGTATAGCAAAACCCCCTCTTTTGTGGACCGAAAAGCCTTCTCTTGAATGAATCACTTGTGTATGATTATTTCACTTTTTCTCTCGAATGAATCGCTTTTAAAGCAAGAGGAATGTCTTCTGGATAGCAAGAGATATCTACCTTGGTAAAGCCGGTTTCCCTTTGTACCTAGAAAACAAATTTATCATGAACAAAAAGAGTGAAATACTATGAAGTGTCAACTTTTAAAATAATATCATCAGTAATATTTTTCACATTCCATGATGAAACGGAGATAAAGTAAATAACATTAAACGATATTGCTGAGCAACCTAAATGACATTTTCATTTTGTCTTTCAAACTTATGATGAAACAGAGATAACTTTATCAGCCAAAAAAGTTTATGTGGTTCAATTGGGTTAGTCATAACCTATGTGGTGAATCTCTCCAATTTGTCATAATATTAACTCCTAATTTACATTAAAATAACTGAAACAGTGAAAATATAGCTTTAGAGATTATCAGTGACTTTGTGTTTGACAGTTTGAGCCCAGCATGAAGCCTAACTTACCATTCCATTGGCCCTTTCTAAAGACGATTTATTGCGATATTGCTTAGTGCCTACCATACATTTGCATAAACTTTTCTGATGATTGTCACAAATTATTCTTAAAATTGAGATGGAACACAAATTGAAGGTGAAAGATACACTGACATTTAGTGATGTGGCAAGTGGAAGCAGTTATTGGTAAGTAACAGTGGTAAGGCCAGCGGCTCACACGAACCCTATTTTTTTCCAATTTGGTTGTAAACCAAATGGACGCTTCTCTCTGTTCTGATAAAGAGCGATTATTAATTATCGATTTCAATTCACCATAAATATCACGATCAGAAACAAAACAACTAAAATTATTGGATGGATTAGCATATTGATATATGAGGACAAAGATATGCTGAGATTTTATTGAACTTAGGGTGATATTGAGATGTTGGTCAGTTGAAGGCCAATCATCATGTGAAACATGGTCTCCAAAAACAAATGCTACATGCCTACATGTAGAACAAAATATGGATAAGATTCATAATAAAATCATATGATAATATTAAATTAACGAATAACTAAACCCAAAACAGTAACTAAAAACAAACCATAAAACTTTGGAAACTATGAACCTTTCATTGCATAACATAAAACATACTCACCACACAACTAACACCAGGTCACATAATAGCATGGAAAAACATAGCTATGAAAACAATCATAAGCATAGCAAGCTTAATGAGTGCTGGTGAGACTTTGATTCGCTTATTCACCATAATCCTTGTAATCTTCTTCTGTTTGTTGGGGAGTTAGGGGTATTCATTCCTTTTAAACGGCCTACGAATATTGTACAAGCCCGGCTACCCAGGTAAACCCATTAGCGAATGACCACCATTGCCTTGCGAACACAGATGGAGCTGGTGACTCAGCCCACCCACCATTACAGGGAAACCCAAGAATATTCGGGTCGTGTTTTGGGTTTATATGTACGACACAATATTCGGGTTTTGATTCATGTAAAATTTTTGATTTTGGGTTGTCCAACTCGCCGGCCGACCCATTTAGCACCCCTAGAGTCTAATATTTTAGTAACATGTATAAGAGTTATTTATACATAAAGAAAATACCTTGTCACTAAGTTCACAATGTATGTGATTCGTTTTCTCTGAAGTGATGGCTACAGTCAGTGATTTCAACATTTTTGTCTCCCACTTTAAACAAAAAAATTATTGCACACTAATATAAAACACATTTGATCAACATAATAACGAATTTAAAGTACCTTGGTTCAACATTGGTAGCAAGCATTCTGTTTTCCCTTAAAAGCAGGCAAACAGCAGCATGTCCTAAGTTTGAGAGAAGCCCTTTTTTTCAGCTTGTCCCAGAGAGCGACGGAGTGAGTTTGAGGGTACTCGGTGGCTCCAAAAAATAGCGGTTCAAGATAGGGTTGTTACCTTGAATTGCGGTTGACAAAGAATCGATCATTACTGGTTAATACGATGGAAATCATCTTAGAAGATTCGATGTGAGGTGATTCACAATGGTATGAAAGGTTTGAGACGTGAGAGAAATGGGGATTTGATTGCATCTGAAACATGGGGAAGTAATTGGAAGAAGAAGTAGGATGCTTATCGATTTAGGGGAGGTGGAAGGGGGTTTATATCGATAACTTTAGGCGCTAACCGTAAGTTACCAGTTTTGTATTGTAGGAGATCATGGACAGCTAAAGGGGCTACAATTTAGGAAAATAAATAACCGCTTGTGTTAAAAAAAACTGCCGCAAGAAAAACATAACCGCCAAATCTAGAGAATAACCGACCTATTATTACGGTCCAGATTGCTTGTCACAAATAACCGCCTGAGTTTGACGGCTAAGATCATCCGAAAAACGGTTACAAAGTGAAAATTTGGCGGTTACTACCTTGGTGAACAATATAATAATAATATATGTATATTTCAATATAAGTTTAATCATATAAATTTTATGTAGGCATGTTGAAATTCTATACGACTCGTTTTTTTTTATAAATTTACACTAAAACATAAATAACATAATAAACACATAGCAACAATGAAGTTAAGTCTATATAAAGTATTGTGTATTTATAAAATAAACCTATGTTTTAAATATATAACTACTTTAAAAACCTAAAAATAGTTATATATTTAAAGCCATGTATAATTTTGAAGGTGCTATAGACGCACAATATAAATAAAGAGTAAACCATCATTTATGTCTACCTGGTTTAGTCAAAATTGTTACTCTCATGATTCATCCGATATTTGTTTTCTCGCACCTAAGTTCTCGTGGTTTTAAAATCTTATTGTTTCAATCCACTTCATTAACTCTGTTCATTTTCATCATGAAATGGATGGAGTTAGTGTGGTGGATGAAAACGGGAAAATTTTAAAACCGTGAAGACCCATATGCAAGAAAACAAACTATTGGATGAAATCGAAAATTCTGACCAAACTATGAGGACGAAAATTAACAGTTTTTTTTTTTTTTTTTTTTTTTTTACTCGTAAATAAATAAATGATGGATTATTAATTTTATACCATGATCCTCCCTTTTTTCGGCTTTCTCATATCGTTCCGAGTTTATTGGTATGTTTCTTGTAGTAAACTAACATGCGGATACCATAACTTTTACTTTACACTTCACACAATTATAAAAAATAAATTAAAGTAAAAAAGTTATGATATAGAAAGTATAAAAAAAAATATGGAGTCCAGTACATCTTTAACGATAGCTCAAACTTTAACATATATCATGCAAATAGTGCTATGTTCTTTTTGATATATGCATTGATTAAAATAAAATGATCGGTTTTCATTTAAAAAAAAACCCGCTACTAACCTACTACCCAACTCAACCCATACATACATACATACATACATATATATATATAATGTGAACGGAGGGGATGGGTTCAACGAGTTAAAACTTGTCCAACGAGTAAAACATAGATAAACGGGGAGGACGGGATCGGTTTTCTTTATATGGATTTTTATCTTCATTTTATATCTTTAAAACAAATGTTTTATAAACAAGGGTATTATGGTCTTTTAACAAAAAATTGACAGAAATTTGGGATGGAATTAACGAATTTGTTGAAAATGACAAGAATTTAAAATCATAAGGACCGAGATAAAAAAAAACAATTTGAATGAAAGTAACAAAAGTGATTAAACCATAAGGACAAAAGTAACACTTTACTCTAAATTTTAAGGTGCTAACTATGAGAGGTAAAGTAATTTTTAGTTTACTTTTGGAACTCTAACTACTCATAACATATTTTTTAGCTGAAAAAAGTTAATAAAAATATTTTTTTAATATAGTTACTCTAATAGAGTAATTATGTAATTTTTATAAGAGATTTGGGACTAAAAAACAGGCTTGACTATACGTAAAAAGAGATAAAAAAAATCCCTTCACTTCTTATGTTACATACGTTAAAATCCATTTGTACAATAACCTTACCATATAAGTAATATATAACATAAACGAGTTTCAATCATCTATACTATATTATAAAGTATTTCCTAAGGACTTCTTAAAAATTAAGAGGTACAAGTATAATATCTTATCATAAAACATACAATGCACATGTTAACAACTTTTAGGGGTAAATTTGGTTTTAAAACGCCCACTATAATTAATAAACCATAGTAATACTAAAGACTTTACATTAATCATCTACACTCAATTATTAGTGATATTAAATGTTTGTTACAACATTAGATGTGTAATATATAAAAAATTAAATCCATAACAATCCCTTATAAACACATAGATCATTTTTGTATGTCATCTATTATTTATGACTAGTGGGGTGCCCGCGTGATGCGGCGGGAAACATAACACTTATGCCGCTGATTTCAGGGTTGTGTACAAGACGGTATGGTTCAGTTCAATTTTATAATGAAAACCACGTTAGTCATTATACATTGAGTCAATCATGTTACTTGAAACTTGAATTGTAGGTCATGTCCCTATAGGTACATCCTTAAAGAGTAATCCATAAGTTCTTTATCACAATTTTTTTTTCAAATTTACTCGATACATTTACTAATTGTACTGGTAGTCTGTTACCAAATCCTTTTTTTCTTATAGAAAGTAAAGCTTTGTGTTTTTCTATTGACCATTCATTTGTATGTTTACTTTATTCATGAGTTCTAACCCTATATTATACAAAAAACATTATCAACATCAATTTCATTTCAACACCCCGCTATGATATAATTATCTATACATGATTAGATGATATAGTTAATCTAAATCTGTTATTAATTTCACGAGGTTATCATGGCTAAGGCAAAATAGGTGTTTGTCAACTGAAAGGAAATGAAAGTGATGCAAAAAATATATACCACAATACATACATATATATGTTTTTAAAAGTTGAAGCTCTTACAAGATCATCAAATCAGAACAAGATTAACCAAGGGTGTCTTATATGAACAAAAAAAAAGTCATCTTTAAAACCAAAATTCGAAAATACATACAAAGATAACAAAAGTAGAGAGAAAACATACAACACTTGAGTAACCTTGCTTGACGGAACATGTTCACGTCTTTCGATGTATTCAAACGAAAAGCCTCCTACTTGGTTGCTCTCTCTTTACATTCACATTCTATCTAACCATTATTGTTATGAAAAAAGAAATTTCATTGATAAGAGTTTGTTGTCTCTTTACTTTTCCTCAAGTAATTAACAAATCATTTAATTATAAAAGACGTTGCATCCTTGCAATTTCTTCTTTTTAGTTGCTATCATGTTACAAGAATATGAAGATTAAAATATTTACTATTATATAATTCAAAGCAATTTAGTTGTATTTATCAATTTATCCAACAATTCATTTATCAATTCAATACTTATGTAAAATATCATATTGCCCCTTACCAATTTCATTAACTTGTTGTACCATAAGCAAAAACTATTGTAATTACTTAAATTTTGTTGGTATCATTCTCAAATGCTTTATAAGATATATAGATATATAGATATTTGCCAAAGAAAACATAGAATTCATGATGATAGAAAAGTACTAAAAAGTCAAGAATCAAAATCAAGGGAATAAAAACATAAAGAGATAGCATGTATTGAGTCTTATAAACAACATGTAGCAAAATGCTTGATACGTATAAAAATTGGTACTTAAAACAAAAATCACCTCTGCTTTTGAAAATCTTTATAAGAGTATAAGAAGATGATGAAACCTTTCGCGTTATCCCGGTGATCTCGAATCCATCTTTTGCCATTAGAGACAATATTAATCCCACCTGTCAATTATCATCAATCACTATAAATCCACGAATTCAATTTTTTCCATTAACACGGTTTCATGCTTAAAAAAACTATTTGACCAACTAAATCAAGATTACTAAAAAACAAAAATACTAATTAACATCACAATGTTTGCGTATCAAGCTTCAGTGGAAATAATGTTTGCGTATCAAGTTTTAAGGAAATGCCATAGAGAAAAAAAAGAAAATGATAAATAAAATGAAAGATACGGTAAGGAACATGTGATGATAGAAAGGTTTTGAGGCGAGAAACCAAAGAATTGCGTTTGATGATTTATGTGGTGATTCTTGTTGTTATTGACCCCATATAGATAATATATAGATATATAAGAGGAAGGAGTTACTAATGAATTGATGATGATGGTGATGAAAGGTTGATGATTATGAGGGGTTGAAAGGTCTCACATTTAAGATGCATCATAGGTTGTATTTTGTGTTCTAGAAGTTGGACATGAGGGTAGAATTGGGATAAGATTTTAGGATGTGGGGTATTGGATTATGCTAAATTTACTATTCAACCCTTCTAAGAGTCTTAAATGTCCATAAAGTTCCAATTATACCCTCATTATATAAGCATAATTCAATTGTACATGTTGCTTTAATAGTTGGATGCTTGACAAAATTACAATCTTGGTCATCACTCCTCCTTAATAAGATATAATATAGATATAGATAATATATATAATACAATAGTTGTATACGATATTCTTACTGGTTGTTAACATAGAGAAATTTTCCAATACAAATCTTAAGTTTTTGAGTTTTTCTACAACAATATTGCAAGTTGAAAACTTAAGTACTTAGAATATTACTTCTTCGAGTAATAATAGTTATAGTCAAATTTTGTGCATAGTGAATTCACATGTTACAAATTTAACAAAACCATGTTTAAGATACAAATTTTAATAAAATAAACTGAGTATAGAAACTTGTTTAGAAATGTTGGAAATATGAAGGGTCATAAAGTAATAACTAAAAGAAATCGTAATGTGATTAATTAAATTATTAAATCAAGTTATGATTAACTAGTAGACTCAAACGCTTGTAACTAAACAGTGAAACGGTTATAAAAAGTTTTTGTAACCGAACTCAACATCGGTATTTTTAAGTCTCCTTCATTCTCATCTTTCATTCACTATACCCATATGCACGGAAAAAAAAGCGACAGAGAAACAACTTGCACTTCCACTTCTATCAAACTCGTATTATTCTTTAGTCCTTACCATACGGGTCTATATACAAAATTTGTTTTGTGCTTAAGGAATATTACTCCTTATCATACGGCTTATTTGATTATATATTTGTTTCATATTAGTTACATTTGTTTATTCGTATGTTAATTTATTTAGTTCATTATGATTCGTTTGTATCCGTTATGTTTATGATGATTCCAACCATATTGCTTCCATCCAAACATGAGTATTAACCTTCTCCGGGGTAATTTTATTCCACCTCGTAGCATGTAACTCATCTGAAAGATAAATATGATCATTATCCTTTCAATCATGGTTGATCGAAACTCATCTTCAAAATCCATATCCCACACCCATTTATTATCTGAATCATCCAAAATCACTTTAGCCAAAACCACCTCTAAATCACTAAGTTGAGAGGCTTCCGCCCCACCCATTGTATAACACCTCCAATCCCAAACCAACCCGTAAGATTTCAATCATTCACTAATCTGAACATCCTTTTATATCTCCAAATTAAAAAGTCTAGGAACATGGGAACATAAAGGCACATCAACCAACCACACCTATTTCCAAAATAACGTAGATGACCAATTTCCTACCTTTTGTTATCGACCCCATAGGAAGTAGATCTTCGTTATCCAAATCATGAACAATTTTAATAATCTTAGGCCACACCCCTTTTTCCTTTAATCCGACTAGACATCCCAGTATGGCAGTATTATCAAGTTTATCCCCATAGATATTCTTTAGAACCTGAACCCATAAAGAATCCAGGCAATTGACATACGTCATTGCCATTTATAAAGGAGAGCCCAGTTAAAACGCAACAAACTACCAATATCCATGATCCCTTTATGTTTTTTAGCAAGCACCAAATCCCATTTGGCCCAATAATTTTTACAATTGCTCTCATAACCTCTAACTTCTTTCTAACCACCACAGATAAATGGAAAAGTGACAAATAGTATATAACAACTGGACCGAGAACAAATGACATAAAAATGGCCTCCCACCAATCGAAAGCAATTAGCTTTCCATTTGGAGAGTCTCTTATCAAATTTACCCACAATCAGTTTCCACTCAACCTATTATTCATATTTGCCCTAACTGGAATACCTAAGTAGACGAATGAAAATTTCTCTACTTTACTTCTAATAATGTCAGCAAAATATTCGATATATGGGTAAAATACTCCAACCCCTAATAAACTGGATTTATGAAATTTAGCTTAAGACCGGAAGCTAAATAAAAACAGCCAAGAACCATCACAATATTTTTGCAAATTACCCAATGACCTATCCCCGAAAAGAATAACATCATTTGCATAAAAGCGATGAGATAAATTAAAATTACCACCATCAATCCTAGCTACATAATACATTCCCGCATGAACAGTTTCTTCAATAGCAGCATGTAAGCCCTTTATGGCAATAAAAAAAAGGAAAAGGGGATAACGAACCCCTTATCTAAGACCTCTCTCTAACTGAAATTCTTGAATAGCATTTCCGTTTATTAAGACAGAGGTCCTAGCAAGCTAAAGGCATGCGCAACCATTAATCCATGATGAGAGGGTAAATGAATGGTTAATAATAAGCCCATTTGGTGTGTTTTTGTTGTGTTTATGTTGATAATATATGATGAATGGGATAACTACGCTAGCTTTGATTGTTTCAGGATAAATGGCTAAGCGGATGGAATTAGAGCCGAAAAGTGTGAAGCGTGGTGTTCAAAGTTGAAGAATTGAGAATGCTCGGGAGCTCGTGGAAGAGAATTGGATGTTTGTAGGATGTTTGAAGGATGTAGATGATGAAGAAGTAAAGATTAGAGTGTGTTTGGATGAAGCAAGAAGAGATTGGAGGGTGTTTGGATGCAAGGATTTGAAAGAAAAATGCTTTGGAAAGAAGTTGAAGAAACAAGGTGTAAGCTACGCCTTCTATCTGTAGCTTACTAATGAATTACAAGGCATTTAGAGCTTTTTCACGTGGGGTTGGATAGTAAGCTACAGGGCTGATCTGTAAGGTACTGCTGAATAAAGCAATGCTGAATTGCTGATAGATTGACTGAACTGTAAGCTACGCCCCTGATCAGTACCTTACGGCTGGCTGAAGAGCAAAATTAGGAAAGTTTGTTTTTCTTTAATATAATGATTTTTATCAACCCTAGCAGCCTCCTAAGCCCTTATGCACGAAAATTAGAGATCTTTTGGAGACTTTTGAAGCTACAAACACCATTGTCCATCATCTTTCATCCTTACTTTCGGTTTGCATCAACATGTTCGGTATTATTATTCATACTTTTGAGTTATTTCTTGTTACCATGAGTGGCTAAACATCTTTGTAATCACCTCCGGGTGTATGGTTTATTTGTGAAACTTGAACTCTTGTTTGATTTGGTTTATGGATTGTTTTTCATTTAGTTGAAGAATATTTGTGGTTTTTATCATTTAAACGAGTCACTTGTCTTCAATTGCTTATCTTGTTATCATTCACATTCGGTTTTCTTGCATCGTGAATAGTTTGATAATTGGGAGGGTAAGTGATACTTGTGGGTTGGTAATTGAATTGTACAGGTTATTATTAAAAACTTGTGTTCGGTTATCACTTGATTTGAACCGTCCAACAAAGCTATGTCTATGTAGTATCCAATCATTTAAACAAGAGTAGAGTGGATCATTAACCGGAAGCCTGGAGGGGATTACTTATTTTATATTATTGTTAACAACTTCTTAAATTTATTTTCTTAAAATTCCAAGACAAACAACAAAGCAATTAGACTTTAGTTTATCAGTTAATTTGCAAAACTATTCTTTCCACCAATTCCCTGTGGAGACGACTCACTTTCACTATACTATATTTTAACTTATTTTTGATTGACCAAACGACATCGATCAATCCATGATACCCATCTATCACCAAAACCAAGAAAATACGTACTTGTGAACAAATAATCTCACTTCAAAGAGTTGTATGCCTTTTTGAAACCATGCTTAAGCATCCTCAACTTTCTTTAACTGTCGAGAATTTGTCTACATTTGAACTTTTGTAACTTTATTATTCATTAGAGCATTCACATCCCCTCTACCAAATCTCATCTATCAAATTACACTAAAAATCACTACTTCACCCCTAAATCTTATCTCTCCTAATTAAAATAATAATACTCTTTTCATACTTTTATTATTATATTTTCTCTCTCCTCACTCCTCACTCACAACTACTTACAAAAATATTAAAATATATATAGGGGTGAACAGTAGCTTTTCATATTTAGGGTGGAACAGTGCTTCCACCAAATATTTTCTCTCTCCTCCACTCACAACCACTTACACTCACCCCATATAATTTGGTGGACACACTCACGTACATTTGGTGAACCAAATGTGAAGGCTTTTAGAGTTTGTACATTGTGCTTTGTTGACTTTTCTGATTTTTTCTAACTTTTTCCTTTTAACCCATATATTTTTGGGAAAATGGATTTAATTACTCCAAACTATCGCCTATTGGCGGATAATACTCCCAACTATCACTTTGGCCATTAGCACTCCAAACTTTCAACTTGTTGGATTTTATCACTCCCAAACTAACTGAGGTCTAACCCAGTTAGTGTTTGTGGCCAAAATGTAAAAACCTAAACTTAAGGGAAAGTTTACGTGGCCAAAATATAAAAAACGAAACTTAAAGGACTTTTTTGAAAATTTTATATTATTATTATTATAAATCCCAACCCCCCCCCCCCCCCCCCCCCCCTTTCTTCTTCTGCACACCACCCATCTCCACCACCACCACCATCCACCACCACCACCATCACCCCCACCCCTCTTTCTTCTTCTTCTTGTGACAGACAGCCATCCCCACCAACCACCGCCTCCACCACCATCCTTAACCACCGCCTCCACCACCATCCCTAACCACCGCCTCCACCACCATCTCTCTCTAAACAGCACCACCTTCAAAACTTCATCTCCATCCTCACCACCACCATCAAAACTTCATCTCCATCCAAAGAAGTTTTTGTGTTCATATATATAACAAAAATAAATTTAAAGCCTTCTTTCCTGGAATTATCATCGTTTTTACCACCGCCAATAATGCCAAAGCGTGGCAGTGACCGATTCTTCGTGATAGCATCCTTGTACTTCGACTTCACCAACGCCACTGGTACATATTGTCAGATCTATAATAATCACCAAATTAAGGTCCATGGAATTCCGATCTAAATGGAAACGAACACGCCGGTGAAGTTCGGACTTACCGGGACTTCACTGGAATTGTTGGAGATCTATTTGGTCACGTCTTCTGAAATTAATTATAACCTATCTTACAAGTTGAGTAAAGCTTCTAATTTAATTTGAAAGAAAACTGGATCTAGAGCCCTAGGAAAATGTGTAATGTGTATAACAGTTAAGAAAAAAATGAGATGGGGATGAGTGTAACCTGCCATGAGGGTTTAAAAAGATGAGAAATGAACACAAAAATTAAGGATCGTTATCCGTATGATTGTGGGGGGTGAAGGGGGAGACGGTTGTGGTTGTGGGTGACGTTGGTTGTGGGGTATGACGGTGGAGGCGGTGGTTGTGGAGTATGACGGTGGTGGTGGTGGATGAAGGTGAAGGGTGGTGGTGGTGGGGGTGGTGGATGACTGTGAAGGGTGGTGGTGGTGGATGAAGGTGAAGGGTGTGGTGGTAGTGGTGGTTGTTAAGAGAGAGAAAAGGGTGGGGGTGGGTTAGCTTAAAGGTTGGTGAAAGGTGGTGGTTGCAGGTCATAGAAGGGGGTGGGTGTCTGTCAAAGAAGAAGAAGAAAAAAGGTGGTGGTAGAGGGTGGTGGTGGGCTGAGGCTGATGGCAGATGGTGGTGGCGGGGTGGTGGTGGGGTGGCGGCAGATGATGGTGGTGAGTCTCTCTCTCTCTGAACTCTTTGAATTCTCTCTTTCTAATATATGTCTTAATAATATATATAATATATAGATAATAATTATAATTATCTTCTATATTAATTAGAAGACACTTCAATAGTGTCAAAATGATAATATGAGCCACCCAATCAGTGGATGCCATATGGCATCCACTCACGTGACTTTTATTTTTTCTTTATTCTGATGCGTTTTTACTATATATGTCAATAATTTATGTTTTAAAGCCAGGCTTGATTGTTGGCATAGTGGTAAATTCATTTGTGTTACAACCATGTGTAATGGGGTTCGATTCCCTTTCTAGGCAAACGTATTTTTTCATTCTTCCCCTAATAGCTTTTGATTGAAACTTACATAAGTCTACTTTTTTTTATTAATTTACAAATCTTGATATTTAAACTAAACTAAAAATTCATTTGAAAGTACATATATGATATTTAATATTAACTTAAATACGTATTGTATTGTATTGAATTGTTTTTGATACTTACGTTACGAATTCTTTTTATTAACATTATTTTTGCCGCTGATTGTACGTTTCCTTTTAAATTTTGTTAAAAATCCACCCAACTTGTCATTTATTTTTTGCGTTTTTTCTTTCGCTTGCTTTAGCATATACCGGTACTATAACAAGCGATACCAATCGAATTATTGTTGCGTTCCCGCAACAATGTGCGTCGCGTCGCATAACAACGCACGAAACATTTGCTATAACACGTGTTGGTCAAGTTTACCGTCTCATCATCAGAAGGAATGCGAAAATCGTTGCCCATAGTACTACTAGACAGTCATGTATAACGAATGCGCCCCGCGGCGAAGCGCGGGTAACTAACACCTAGTTATAATTATAATAAACAGTTTCAAAAATGGCTTAAAGTTTTGGTTTTTACATTTTGGCCACGAAAACTAACTGGGTTAGTGTTCAGTTAGTTTGGGGGTGATAAAATCCAACAAGTTGAAAGTTTGGAGTGCTGATGGCCAAAGTGATAGCTGGGAGTATTATCCGCCACCAGGCGATAGTTGGGAGTAATTAAATCCATTTTCCCTATATTTTTTAACTTTTACAAATTTGTCACAACACTTTTAAATATTTAACCCCATTACTATATTACTTTTACAACTTTGTTCTCATACACTTTTCATCTTTTACATTTTTTTTTGTTTAACGTTTGTGTCTAAATTTTGCGAGTTAACACACTGCTACATGCGTGTGTGGTTTAACGTGTTTACGCCTATTTTTCCTGGTTTAATGGCTCCATTGCAACGCGCGGGGTACTAAATCGACTTAGTTATTCTTTTCTATGGTTTACATTTTGGTGTAATTTGTGCGCGTTAAGACGCCGTAACGGGTGTGCGTGGTTGAACATTTTTATGTCTAGTTTTCGTTCAGTTAACGGTCCCACAACAAAGCGCAGGTCCATCTCCCCCTTTAACAAACAGGTTCGATAAAACGTTTCAAGTTAGTTTTTTCATAGTTTTACACCCCTTCCGGATGGTTTGAGAAGGGGGGGGGGGGGGTTTTAAATACTAGCTATTAAGTTTTATACTTAATACAATAACTGATTATGATTATCACACGTATTGTATTGTTGCTTAAGGAGTATATTCCCTTCTACCTAAAAACCCCTTAGTTTGTTTCCATCTTGAAGAAACAAAAGCCTAACCTGGATCCACTGGTCAAGCTCGTCTCTACAGGATTGATCCTTCGCTATCCAAATGGCTCTAAGGTGGATGGTTCCTGCAAACACACAATATACCGATGTGGGGCGACCGCCTCGAATCCCGAAGGAATCTACTTAGCAGACACAAAAACGTAATCGGCTTTCGTGTGTTCTTCAGGGAATTTCTGAATGGCCTATCCAAGAAGACTAAGTGCTCCTTAAATAGGTTCCACACGGGCCTCAACATCTACCCTTAACTCACCCAAGGGGCCAAGGCCCAAGTTAAGGGCTTGCCTCCACATCGGCCCAAAGTTAGGCCCAATAAGCTGAAGCCAGACACGTGTTATATCAGGGAGAGAGATTGTACCCTGTTGGTGACGTGGCGTCTCGTGAGCGGTCCCGAGTCTGTCTTGACGTGATTGGCTGCCAGGTGGGGCCTTGTCCCCTCCTGCAGCCTTCCAGGGTAGTGGAGACCTTGCTGAGGTGGTCCCGTGCACTCCGGTTGGTGGGCGCGTGCAGGACATGTACTGGTTGTCCCCTGCGGGTCCTCGTTCGGACAGGTGTCGTCCCTTAAGAGGTAGATTGTGCAACATGCTCCCTGCCACACGTCCCTCTGTTTTGATTGGTTCGTACATGGCTGTACTAACCTCTTATCTAGCGCCACGTGTCCGTTGTTTAACCTGTCTTGTTGCACTGTGAGCGGACACCAAGTTGCGGCTGTCTGTTCCGCACTATGCTCCGCACCCGCGCATGCGCATCCGCTTATCGGGCTCCCACCTTTGCGTTTGGGCTTTGTGGGCTTGTTTCGTCCTTTGGGCTTTGTTTTTGGGGTAGGGTCCAAATGGATTTGGGTCCCTACCCCTTCAAGTCCCCCTAGTCCAGTGCCTCTCTTGATTGTGCGCAGCGAGAGCGTGAGAGGTGGTGGACTCATTTGCAGAAGGGTTTTTCACGCGGACTTGAACAGTTGGCGGTGTGCGGGTTGGAACGTGTTACGTCAGCGGACGTAAACAGTTGGCGGTGTGCGGGTTGGAACGTGTTACGTCAGCGGACGTGAACAGTTGGCGGGGTGCGGGTTGGAACGTGTTACGTCAGCGGACGTGAACAGTTGGCGGGGTGCGGGTTGGAACGTGTTACGTCAGGCGGGGTGCGGGTTGTTTGAATTTTATCGCCTGAATTTAATTCGAGTGATTTGGAGGGAGGATCGAGGAGTCATCATCAGTTGCAGTGTATGTGTCAGTTGAAGTGACTGTCCGTCAGTCTGCCGCGTCTGTTCAGCCGTCCTGGCAGTTACTGCAGGCGACTTTTGGTGTGGCTGGTGTCAGGCGCGTGTCGGCAACGCGCGGCGCGTGGCATGTTTTTCGCAGGCTTATGCCACGTGGCGCCTGTTGATGAGTTCTTTCCCTCTCTCCTCATTAATGCTCTAGGTATAAATAGTGGCAGTTATATTCATTTTGCCACTTTCCTTCTGATAACCGTCTAGTCTTCTCCCTTTCTTTCTCTCCGGTAACCTTTTTCTTCTACCCCCCTTCTTTTATTTTTTCCGATCAACTGCAGATGGCTGACTCTGATGCTAAGGGTAAGAAAGATCCCGTCGGTATGGCCGACGCTCGGATTAGGTGGAAGAGAGACTCATTTGAACAGTTCCTCGCCTTGTACGAGATTCCGGCGAGTTGGGGGCCTACCCTGCCGTCGGAGGGAGAGACTGTTCTGGACGCCGGTCCTGGTCGAATGGCGTTGTATGCTGCCCACTTCCAGTTGGCTGGATTCCGTCTTCCGGCCAGTCGATTCGTTTGTGACTTGTTGTTGCAGTATGGGGTGTATCTCACCCAAGTGACGCCCCTAGGGATGGCCAGGATGGTTCATTTTGAGTTCGTGTGTCGGTCGCAGGGTGTAGAGCCGACCTTTGACATGTTTAACGCCTTTTATCGGTTGACTCGCGGAGGCCCGCAGTGGTTTTCGTTTACCCAGCGCAGCCGGATTCGGCCTGTAGGGAATGAGCCTCCCCGCAGCATGCATGACTGGAAATGGAAGTTTTTCTTTATCAAACAAGGCGTTGTTCCTGCTCCGCTTCGATGGTTGGCTGTCTCCGGGAAAACAAAGTTGCAGGATTTTCCGGTCACTAATTATGAGGGCTTTGACTGGTACGAGAAGCTGACGGAGCAAGTGACGTCTATCGAGATGGCGCATGTGAGGCCTGAAGCCCTCTTGATGGCGGGTTTAAGTCGAGTAGGGGGAAGATCTGATGCAAACCCTCATTTCTATGTGAACGGTGAAGGTATGTGATCCTTTTAGCAGCGCTAATTGTGGATTGTAAATTTGTTTTTGTTGCTAACTGTTCCACGCGCTGCGTTTGCAGAAAAGAGTTGTTTTTATTCGATTGTTCCTGGCGTCGTTGGCGAGTTCCGCTGGGAGCCTCTGCGCGCAGATGAAGAGCCTTACGTGGAGCAGACGCGAGAGAATTTTCTCCCCGTGAATGTGAAAGATTTTGCTGGCCATGTGCTGATACCAGGTGACGTTCCTGTGAACCCCCGCCCGCTTAACGCGATATCAGTTAGCGGGATTAATATTATGTTTATCTCCGATGATGAGTCTGAGGATGAATCCTTCGCTTTGACTCATCGCGCTCGGGGTCGTGCAGGTCTGAGCGGTGAGGGCGGTTCTTCTCAGAATCCGCCCGCTACAGGCGGGTCCAAGATCAGGGATGATTATGTTGAAGTGTTCGAGACGCCACCCGTAACTTTGCGCTCCAGGGTTGAACCTGGTCGTGGAGGCCATGGTGCCGGCAAGAAGCTGAAGGATGTGGTGTCAATGATGGATTCGTCCAAGCGGAAAGTGCCTGAAGGCGACTCGTCCGCCTCCTCCTTGAAGGTCCGGCTGGGTGTATCTTCGAAACGTCCAAGATTGGCGTCCAAAATCGTCAAAGACGTTCAGCCAGGTTAGTTTTTCTCCTTCCGCGTTGCATTGCCTGTTATCTTTTCTACTGCTTATATTGCTTTTCGTTGTGTGTAGGTGCAACTCTCCTTTTCCCCGGTGGGCCTAAGGTGTCTGAAGCGCGCGATGTTAACCCGATGGACACTGAATCTGCGGGGGCTACCACGCAAGGAGGAGGTTCCATTCCACCCGAACAGGCAGATGATATCGACATGTCTGGGGTTATGGATGATTCCGCCGCTGCCCATGAGCGAAGTGAGGCCGAAGCTCGTGAAGCGGAGCGACTACAGGCGGCAGCGGCGGAGGAGTTGCGTAAGAAAGCGCAGGATAAGGGAAAAGGTGTGGATGTTAATGTGTCTGGAGAAGGTTTTGGGGCAGGCCCTACCTCACCAGGTGGTGGTGAGCATTCTCAGGGTCTGGGTGTTGAAGATGATGTGGCTGACAATGTTGTTCATGAGAAGGTGACTGGTGGCGGCAGCGGACTGAAGCAGGGTGATGGTGATGCTCCGAAGAGTGACAACCCGGGAGTGACCTCCGCCGGGTTTAGGCTGGATGTGGCTACTGGCCCCGTATATAGGCCAGAGTGGTCTGTTCGTGAAGACGGACGGTTCTTCCAGGTGGCCACATGTGAGTCCTGGTTATCTGGCTCTATTCCGCCTGCGGAGCGGGCATATGCTATGAAGCGGGACCGCATAGCCTTGCTGCAGGATGGGGCCGCTGGTTTGGCTATGGCGGCATCTACGATGAATGAGATCCGCCGTAGTGTGCAAGAGTTGATGGACGCCCAAGAGGAGCTTGCGACGCGTAAAGCTGCCT
Source organism: Ambrosia artemisiifolia (assembly GCA_032199755.1). Classification (NCBI taxonomy): domain Eukaryota; kingdom Viridiplantae; phylum Streptophyta; class Magnoliopsida; order Asterales; family Asteraceae; genus Ambrosia; species Ambrosia artemisiifolia. The sequence goes on from CM063519.1 coordinate 17,487,507, forward strand.
TTAAGAATGTCCGTGAAAAGCATAATAAGGAGTGCGTGGCCCAGTCCAAAGCCTTGAATGATGCCCTTGCTCAGGTTAAAATTGTTGAAGGTCGCCATGCCAAGGCCGCACAGGAGTGGAAGGCGTCTTGCGAAGCCACGAACCAAACCATCGCCAGGGAGCGGGACCGTGTGCGGTCCCTCGAAGGTGAGGTTGAGAGGCTCAAGGGTGCCTTGGCAGGTAAAGATCGAGAGCTTGAGGGAGAAAGGTCCAAGTGTGCTGCTGCCACCTCTGACTTGGCCAAGAAGGAGGATGAAGCGCTCCTGCGCGCGTCACAGGTTTCCCGTCTTGAAAATGATGTTACCCTGTTGCAACGCGAAGTAGACGCCTTGCGAGATGAGAAGCTTGCCTTGGCCGCCGATGCCAAGAATTTTGCTGACGCGCACACCCAAGCCTTGGAAGCCTTGCGGGTTGCGCAAGAGAAGCAAACGAAGGCGGAGGGCGACACTCAGTGGTTAATGACTACCGGGGTGCAAGGGGTATGCTTCTTCCTTGTGTAGGTTGACATGACTTTGGCTTATCTTGGCTAACCTTCCTCTGTTTGTTATTGCAGGTGTTTGCTCGTGTTTGGGAAGAGCCTGCGTTGGTGCAATCGGTTGCCCGCCTTCTTGAAAAGTCAAAGCAGTTTGGTGCTTCTCTCGGGTTTAAGCAGGGGTTCGACTTTTGTCTTGGCGGCCACCCCTTTGATGACAATCCTTTCCGCAATATCGATGCTGAAGCGGAATACGACCAGGAGGTGGCGGCTTACGACGAACTGAGCTTCCCTGTGATGGATGTTGTTGCGGAGTGTGCACAGCTACCAAACGGCGTACAGGTGTTACGCGATGCTTTTGAAGAGGCGGAGAGAGAGCGCCAAGCGGAAGAAAATCGACAGGAGAAAGAGGATGCGGTCAAGGAGGCCGCTGCATTAAGCGGTGAAGGAACTTCTGTCGCTCCGCCGAGGGATGAGGGTGTCGATGACTTTATTGATGATGTCGACTTTGATGGTGAAGACTAGTGTTTGTTGAATTAGTCTGTTGTTTAAAACAATTTTATGTTTTCGTTGTTAAAACTCTTGTATGTGCGCCTTTGTTTGTTTACGCGTTGGCGCGTTTGGTTGTGGACATTTCCCTTTTGATTTCTAATGCTTTTAGTTTGTGTCTCTTGCTCTTCTCCTGTTATCATTGCTTGTAATTAATGTTGCAGTCATGATGTCAGCCGTCAGTCATTAATGACTGACTGACGGCGCAGCAGGGCACCTGAAGTGACGCTAGTCACTATTTCCGAAGTGTATGATTGCTTTTATTAATTGCCTCTCATAATTGCTTCTAAGGCTTGGTTATAAAAGGAGATTAGTGAGGGATTTTCCCTGCATTCCTTCACTTCCTCTCTTTTTTCAGGTGACCATGGATTCCGACCAGCCTAGGATGAAGACTCTTGTTGACTGTTACGACCATTCGGCCGCCGTCGATTCATTGCTGGAACTACGTCGGCGTGCCCCTCCAGCTCCCCTTCCGGCGAGTGTGATGGGGGTTCCCCCCGGTTCACTCGGTTCACCCAGAATGGAAGATGAAGGTTTTGGCTGACTACTGTGGAGGGTTGGTGGCTCCTCCGGTGGCTCCTGTTGCCGTCGATGGAGTCCGACCTGTCATCATTGCTCTGCCGGCGGTTGGAGTGTTCAAGCCCACTCCCAAAGTTCGTTTCCGCCGTGTTGACGGCGCTTGGGTGCACATGGTTGTCATAGACTAAGTATTTTATGTTATGATGTAGGTTGTTTATATGTGTGTATCTAGCAAGGAAAACCCCCTTTTTTCTTTTTTGTACCATTGTGGGGTTTTGATTTTGTTTATGTATGTGAAACGTGTAGTGTCAATGCAGTGGAATGTTACGTGTTTTCTTACCTTGCCATATGGTTGCTTTAGTTATTGTAGTGCAATGAGTTAAGTAACCCATTATACCTTTGGATAAAACTGTGTCTCCTTGACGGCCTTTTATGAGAATTGGTTTGTTTACCTAAGTGTTCTTAGGCTTGCCAAGGGAACGATAACTCGTTTCTAGTTTGCTTGGATGGCTGGGTTAGCCATGACAGCGTCTCCCGCCGACCAAGGTGGCGCATCTGTTGCGGAAGCGTCGATGCGCCTCTTGTGTTGCTTAGCGGGCGGAGTCACCTGAAACGGTGTGCTCCGCGGCCAAGGCGGCATGTTTGCTTTGCAAACAGTAACGTGCCTTATTTGCTGCTTAGTCCGCGGAGGCGCTCGAGGCAGCCAATTCCGCGGACCAAGGTGACGCGTTTGTGTTGCTATTCCGGACGCGTCTCTTAATCTGCTTAGCCTGCGGGGCAACTTGAGATAGTGTTTCCCGCTGGCCAAGGTGACGCGTTCATTGTGATAACAACGACGCGTCTCTCACGCTGCTTGGTCTGCGGAATCACGTTAAATAGTGGTTTCCGCTGGCCAAGGTGACGCGTTCGTTGTGACAACAACGACGCGTCTCTTATGCCGCTTGGTCCGCGGAATCACATTAAATGGTGGTTTCCGCGGGCCCATGTGGCGCATCTCTTGCGATGTTCAAGGTGTGCGGTGCACCTTGGTATGCATTGTTGCATGTATTATGCTATAAGTGATGTAAAGTCATATAATCAGCCTTTCATTCATTCAAAGATAAGTCATAAAGACATGAGACTGTTAATACATTAAAACAGCAGAAATGATAAGTTGTGGAGACATAAAAGTAATATATCGAAGAGGTACATTCCTACTTCGCCTACATGTAGCACACCCTAAGTTGTGCGGCATTCCATGTCCTCGGGATTGGGGTGCCGTCAAGGCGTTCTAGCGCGTATGCGCCCTTCCCCAGCACTTCTTGGATTTTGTACGGACCCTCCCAAGTTGGTGCGAGCTTCCCGGCTGGCTCTGCTGACGACGCTTCGTTGTGGCGGAAAACAAAGTCCCCCACATTGAATGTCACTTTTTTGACCCGCGCGTTATAGTAGCGCTCGAGCTGCCTTTTGTACTTAGCCTCTTTGAATGCCGCTAGTTCGCGGCGTTCTTCAAGGAGATCTAGGTTTAGACGCAGCTCTGGGTCATTCTTATTGCTTTCGGCGAGGAGAACACGCGCCGATGGGCAACCAATTTCCGCTGGGATTACAGCTTCCGTTCCATACGTTAAGCTGAATGGGGTCTCGCCGTTGCTTGTCTTTGTTAGCGTTCGGTGAGCCCATAGTACATTTGGTACTTCATCCACCCATCCCGAGCGCTTTTTGTTCAGCCTTGTCTTGATCCCTTCCACGATGCTTCTGTTTGCTCGCTCAACTTGGCCATTTGCTTGTGGGTGGGCGACCGACGTGAACGTTTGACTTACCCCCATGTCTGCGAGCCAGCTTTGTAGGCCGCCATCTGTGAATTGGAGGCCGTTGTCACTGACGATGTCCATTGGGAGGCCGAAACGGCAGATGATGAATTCCCAAATGAAGCGTTTGACTGCCCGGGCGTCGATGTATACCAACGGTTTGGCCTCTATCCATTTCGTGAAATAGTCGATGGCCACGATGAGGTATCGGACATTCCCCGGCGCTGTGGGGAATGGCCCGACAATGTCAATCGCCCACTTCTGGAATGGCCATGCTGAGCTGACGGGCACGAAGTCGTTCTTAGGGCGCAGCGTGCTGGGCGCGTGGCGCTGGCACGCGTGGCGTTTGCGGAGTATTTTGACTGCATCTACGTGCATGCCAGGCCAATAGTATCCCGCATTCATCAGTTTAGCCACTACCATGCGCGGTCCTGCATGTAGGCCACAGATTCCTTCATGTATTTCTTTGACCAGGAATGTGGCTTCCTCAGTGTTAACACATCTCAGCAGGGGCCCTAAGTACGACCGTCTATAGAGCGTGCCCGCGACCATCTGGTAGTGCATTGCCTTATGCTGAATTTTTCTTGCCTCTTGTTTGTCCTCGGGTAGCGTTCCGTTGGTGAGGTAGCGGACTATAGGCGCCATCCATGAGGGTGCGCCTGTCTGTATGACGTGTACTTGGTGAGCGGAGACAGATGGGGTGTCTAAGACTTCCACTCTTACTTCCTTTGCCAAATGCTCGAAGACGGTGGCCGCCATCTTGCTCAGAGCATCTGCGGGCTTGTTTTCGCTTCTGTTGATGTGAAAGATTTTGCAGTAAGCGAAACGTTGCATGTGTTTCTTTGTCTCTTCCAAGTACAGCGCCATCTTGCTATCCCGAGCTTCATATTTCCCGTCCACTTGTGCCGCAACTAGCATGGAGTCTACGTGTGCTTCGACAAAGCGAGCTCCCATTTTGTCTGCCAAACGCAGGCCGGCGAGCAGTGCTTCGTACTCCGCTTCATTGTTCGTGCTCTCAAAGTTTAAGCGGATTGCATACGTAAACTCCGTACCATCTGGACTGATGAGACGTAGGCCAGCCCCGGCGCCATCGTCGCTTTTTGCGCCGTCAGTGTATAGCAGCCATTTGTCCGTTTCGACCGTTGCGGGCGGCGGGTCTTGCTCTATCAGGCATTCGGCGATCTTGTTTGTGGGGACTTCTGTGGTGAAGTCTGCTAGGACTTGCCCTTTGATGGCCGGTCGCGGCTTGTAATAGATGTCATGCTCCCCTAGTTCTATGGCCCATTTGGCTAACCTGCCTGAGAGTTCGGGCTTCTTCAGGACATCGTTAATTCTGTACCCTGTCAACACGTTGATCGGGTGTCCTTGGAAATACCTTCTCAACCGGCGAGAAGCGTGCACCAGCGCCAGTACTAACTTTTCCATTGTTGAGTAGCGGGTTTCCGCGTCCAATAGTGTCCGGCTGACGTAGTATATTGGCGTCTGGACACCCTTTCGTTCCACCAGCAGGACTGCCCCTACCGCCTTGTCGGAGACCGCCAAGTACAACGTGAGTGGTTCCTTAGGGAGGGGCGCTGTCAATGTAGGTAGGTTCATGAGGCATTGTTTCATGTCCTGAAATGCTTTTTCTGCTTCCGCCGTCCAGCGGAAGTTTGTCTTCTTTAGGCAGTTCCTGAGCGTGCTGATGAAGGGGAAAGACCTTGAGGCGTAGTTGGATAGGAAGCGGTTCAAGGCGACGAGGCGACCCATTAGGGTTTGCACCTCCTTCACGGATGCTGGTGATGGCATTCGCTCTATCGCTTGCACCTTTTCCGGGTTTGCGCGGAATCCGTCCTTGGTGACGATGACACCCAAGAATTTCCCTTCCTCCATGCCGAAGGAGCACTTGCTGGGGTTCAGTTTCATGCGAACCGTTCTTAATTGCTCGAACGTCTTCTGGATGTCTTGCAGCATTTGACCTTCTTCCACGCTTTTGATGACAAGGTCGTCAACGTAGACTTCCAAGTTGACGCCTATCTGCTTTTTGAACACCGAGTCCATGAGGCGTTGGTACGTTGCACCTGCGTTTTTGAGTCCGAACGGCATTTTTGTGTAGCAAAACGTCCCCATGTCAGTTCTGAACGCCGTTTTGTCCTCGTCTGCTTTAGCCATCTGGATTTGGTGGTATCCCTTGTATGCGTCAAGGAAACATTTGAAGCGGAATGGTGCTAGCGAATCGACTTTCAAGTCTATTTCTGGTAAGGGATAACAATCCTTCGGGCATGCCTTGTTAAGATCTTTGTAGTCGACGCACATTCGCCACCCACCATTGGCTTTGCCGACCATGACAGGGTTAGCCACCCATGTCTGGTATTTGACTGGGCGGAGGATACCCGCGTTCAGTAGCTCGGTTACTTGTTCGTTCATCGCTTTGGTTTTCTCTGGTCCCATGCTTCGCTTTTTTTGTACCACAGGCTCGACTGATTTGTATACGGATAGTCGGTGCTCTGCGACATCACGGGGCACGCCCACCATGTCAGCGGGTTGCCAAGCGAAGATGTCCATGTTTTTGATGAGTAGCTGCTTTAAGTGGACTCGCACCGCGTCCGAGAGTGCCTGGCCGATTGTGACCGTTTGCTCGGGGAAGCGGGGGTTGAGTGCCCATTTTTCTGGTTCCGTCCGCACCTGTTGCCTGGCGGACTTCGGTGGCTTTACTGTCTCCGCGGAGTGACATTGCCGGTTTCCACGGATGAATGCTACACCATTCCTTGTTGGGAATCCCACCATTTGGTGCGGCGTAGAAGCGGTGCTGTTGAATTTGGCCAGACCTTCTCTTCCGATCAGTAAGTCGTGTGAGGAAACCACTGGAAGGACCATGAATTCACATTCTTCAGTTCGTGAGAGGTTTCCATCTGACCAGGTTACTGGGAATGTGATTACTCCCCGCGGCATGATCGTCTCATGGATGAATCCTGATATGGGCTCTGCGACTGGAATGAGGCGTTTCTTGTCTGCCTCGTCCAGCTGATTGAAACATTGGTCATACATGATGTCCGCGCTGCTGCCTGGGTCCAAGAACATGTACGGGGTACGGTAGTGGCCGAATACCCCTGTGATTATCAGTGGTGACGTGGATGAAGCTCCGCCTTTGACGGCGGGTAGGATTACTGGTTGTTCCTTCCACGTATCATCTGCCGAACTTACCAGCGGACGTTTGTTCCGGCGGTGGGTCCCCGCCGACTTGTTTGTCATTTGGCATGCGTGTCGTGCTGCGTGGCTGATGGTATGGGTTTGAAGGTTTCGGATGCGTTTGTTCGAACCCTCTCCCTTATCATCGCCGTCTTTACCGCGGCCATTACGTTGCACGTTTTTGACTAGGTGTCCCAGTTGTCCTGACTTCAGGGCCGCCTCTATCTCCATTCTGAGGCTGTAGCAATTGTCCGTGTTGTGCCCGAAGTCGTTGTGGTATTCACAGCGTTTGCTTGTGTCCACATTCTTCCGTTTCCCTAGTGGCCTTGGCTCTTTGAAGTTGTGTTGTTCCGTCGCTAGCACTTGTGATGGGGTTTTCGTTAATGGTGTCCAGTCCGTGTTCTTTCTGGACCCGCCTCGGCTGTCGCGGCCGTGCTTGCCGTTGATTATATTGCGGGCGTCTTGTTGCGCGGAGTACTTGCCTTCCTCAGCGGACCCAGTGATACGTGACCAAACGGATTGCTTCCCCTTGTCCCGACGGCCGCCACTGTTCCCCTGGATGTACGGGTTCTGGCGTGAGTGGCGAAATGATTTTTCGGAGGATGCATAAATCTTTGCTGCTTTGATTACGTCATCCCAGGCTTCTGGAATCCCGTCCTTTCCCGTGAGGCATTTCATGAGGTCGTCGTTGTTGACTCCATGGATGAACGCAGCCCGCGTCAGCTCCTCATTGCATCCTATCTGCATTGCTTCCCGCGTGTAGCGGGTGATGTAATCTTCGACTGTCTCGGTGTCCCTTCTTGCGCATAGCAAGATGTGTGCTTTGTCTTTTTTGTGCCGTCTCTGATGAGAGAAGTGAAGGGAAAACTTTGACAATAAGTCGTCGAAGTCTTGGATACTGCCGACGGGTAGGTTATCAAACCACACCCTGGCCGCGGCCGTTAGCGTTTGCGCGAAGAGGTGACACCAAACTTGCATAGGCCAGTTCTGGCTGTGGGCTGCGGTCCTGAAATCGTGTACGTGATCGTCCGGATCGCGGATGCCATCATATTTGCCGATGCTACTCGGTAGCTTCGCTTTGGCGGGGATGGGTGCCATGGCGATTCGTGCACAGAACTTAGATTTTTCTGCTAAGTCTTTCGGCCGGTATGGCTTGACCAGGTCATCATCGCTTTCCGCATGTGAGCCGGACTCGTAGCCGTCGTCTTCATCAGTGATAGCGCGGCCCTGGCTGTGGGAGCCCTTCCCACGGCCTCCGCTGCGACTACCATGCGTGTTGTTTTTTGTGGATTTACTGGTTGCTTTGCTTTTAGCTACTGCACCTGAGGTCTTGTTGTTGTCAAAGTTGAGTGTTTTCTGTACTCTCTGCTGTGCTTGTTTCATTACCCTTTTTTGGTATCCTGCAGTGACCTCTGCCTGTTGCTTGAAGAGCCAGTCGTCTGGGTCCTCCTCAGCAGTATCCTCGTCGTCTTCATCTTCGTCAATGTCAGCCACTTGCTGGGTGACGACGGGGCCAGGGTTGGTCATCCTGACAGGTCGGTGTGCGACCTTGGTTACAGTGGCTGGAGTTCTTTCAGCCGTGCTGACGTCATCATCATCCTCGATGATGGGTTCGTCAGCGTTTTTCCGAGGGGCTTCCTCGTTTGCCATGTTGTCTAGCTAAAGGATTAGATTGTTGCTGCTCTAGCCGGTACGGATGGCGCCAATGAAGAAACAAAAGCCTAACCTGGATCCACTGGTCAAGCTCGTCTCTACAGGATTGATCCTTCGCTATCCAAATGGCTCTAAGGTGGATGGTTCCTGCAAACACACAATATACCGATGTGGGGCGACCGCCTCGAATCCCGAAGGAATCTACTTAGCAGACACAAAAACGTAATCGGCTTTCGTGTGTTCTTCAGGGAATTTCTGAATGGCCTATCCAAGAAGACTAAGTGCTCCTTAAATAGGTTCCACACGGGCCTCAACATCTACCCTTAACTCACCCAAGGGGCCAAGGCCCAAGTTAAGGGCTTGCCTCCACATCGGCCCAAAGTTAGGCCCAATAAGCTGAAGCCAGACACGTGTTATATCAGGGAGAGAGATTGTACCCTGTTGGTGACGTGGCGTCTCGTGAGCGGTCCCGAGTCTGTCTTGACGTGATTGGCTGCCAGGTGGGGCCTTGTCCCCTCCTGCAGCCTTCCAGGGTAGTGGAGACCTTGCTGAGGTGGTCCCGTGCACTCCGGTTGGTGGGCGCGTGCAGGACATGTACTGGTTGTCCCCTGCGGGTCCTCGTTCGGACAGGTGTCGTCCCTTAAGAGGTAGATTGTGCAACATGCTCCCTGCCACACGTCCCTCTGTTTTGATTGGTTCGTACATGGCTGTACTAACCTCTTATCTAGCGCCACGTGTCCGTTGTTTAACCTGTCTTGTTGCACTGTGAGCGGACACCAAGTTGCGGCTGTCTGTTCCGCACTATGCTCCGCACCCGCGCATGCGCATCCGCTTATCGGGCTCCCACCTTTGCGTTTGGGCTTTGTGGGCTTGTTTCGTCCTTTGGGCTTTGTTTTTGGGGTAGGGTCCAAATGGATTTGGGTCCCTACCCCTTCACATCTGGTTATCCATGACTTGAGCCAACGAAACGTTTTGTTCGGACCTATGTTATACCTTTCGAAGTGGACCGATGTTAATCATGTATACCTTCCAACCAACGGATGTTATAATCCAGCTCTAGTCCCGTTGAAGTGTTACACTTTCACATATAGTTCCTTATAATGTTTTTCTAATATAATTTTAATACCTCTAGAAAAAGTTACAAGTTTCTAATTTAAGAGATTATTGTAAATGAAAAACATACAAATAGGAAAAGTAAAACAAAATACTCTTCACACTTTCTTGCTGTGTTCATATAGATAAGCTTGGGTTGAAACTTAAACATTTGAATATGTTTGAAATTTCAATGACTTCATGATTATATACATAACTTTTAAAAGTCGATGTAGGAAGTTCTAAACTTCTTATTCATCATTATTTGTTCACATTAACGAAAGAAGACAAAGTTGCAATTATTTTAGTAATTTATCGACCCCTAAGACCTATAGTTTTGTCTTTGGTATAATCGATTTTGCTATTCAGAAGAGGAGTGCGGTGTAGCTTGTTGCCCGCTTGCCTAATTGTCTGTCACTTGTTTGTAATTCGTTGTTTCTTCTTTTTAAGGGTTATTTACTTAAAAAACAAAAATACAATAAGATACTTTAAACATGCGTATAACTACATAACTTTTTAAATATATACTAGTCATTTGACGTCTTACTACCAACTCTTGAGTCTTCTGAATTCGTTGCGAACTAAGTACCATAACATAATGACATGAATATAAAATTAATACGTGTAAGATCAAATGAGTAGTTAAGGGACAATATCTGGATAATATGTTATATGACCTTAAATAAGCTACAAAGATAATTGTAGGTTTTAGATTGGTTCGTATAATATATTTAAAAAAGTTGTCGTGTTTTTATCTACTTATGTTTCACTATTTAAACATACCGTATTCGTGTTAGTTTAACCCATTTAATCAAATGTGTATTCGTTCAACTAGGGTTCGATCCGAGTGAGGGGTAGATTGGTGTAATTCAGATGTAGGATAAAAGATTTGCTCTTAATTAAAAAAGAAAAAAACTAGTTAACCTGTTTACACCTTTGTATCTCTCTTTATAAGATGTCAACCCATTTACAAATTTATCACAACACATTTACATTTTCATCAACCCATTTTGTCAGCCGTTTACTCATTTAGATAAAGAAATTACATGGTTTTAAATATATCTGAGTTATGAGTGATCTATGAGACGAATAAGAATATAAATCCTATACAAGTTCGTTTATTTCATAAAGTCACCCTGAATCCATCAACTCAATTCGAATGCAACCCTACTTGGAACTCTTTAGTACGCTTAATTTATAACAAAAAGAAATGACATGCAATTATTGCAACCTGTAATAAAACAAAATTGAAAACCATATTTATCTATGACCTAATTCGTACGTCACCATTTCATGAGTTGTTCTTATTTCACGAAGGTCCTTGATTCCTAACTTACCTTTTCAAGTTATTAGAGGTTATTATGAGCAGTGCCAGAGTCAAAATTTTCGAATCGTGTCATGTAGAGTCGGTTCGAATTAACTTATTGAATACATGCTTTAATAGTTTTTAGGTTAAAAATATGTTAGAAAAACATAGGTATTTTAGTGACTTAAAGTTTACTATTTAAAACTGAACTAATTGCACTTAATCAATAACTATAAATTGTTTACTATGTAAAACGGTTAGAAAAAACAATGGCGCCACTCATAAAAAATGATGTCACTCGTATATTTTTATTACGCAATACATATAGTATGAAATTTTGAATCGTCTCGGGGGATAGCGTTATCAAGTTCCATTGATTATTATCACTTACACAAAATTAACAAGATATAATTTTTCAATAATATAACGTATGTGTAGTATTCTTATTACTTAAATAATAAATCAGACTAAAATGATTTTAATTTTACGGATGATTTCCTTAGAGTTTGATATATTTTGATATAGTACCCTTGAACCATCCCCTACACCTATATTATAACTTAACTATATCATTAATATTAACCTAATGTTTCTATTTAATATATGGGTATATTAGTTGCTTGTAACTATTATGTTATATTTTTCTTTTTACTGAATCAATCTTAGCTATTACTCATTACATTCTAAATATTAGAGAGATAAATATGACAGCTGTTATGTACTATATTCTGGTAGTTAGTTATAGATACGACAACTGCTATGCATTATGCTTCTGGTAGTTAGTTATGTTTGGTTATATATATATATATATGTATATAGGCTAAGTATCCTGTGGAAACCCACTTGAGTTGGAGAAACCCTTGGCACCCCTATGTAACAACATTATTTTTTCCTAATTTTTTTAGGATAGCTTGTATACTAAATTTGATGAGTTTCGGCCAAAAAAAATTTAAAAAACGCTGAGTAGATTTTTTTTAAAAAAATAATGTAACATGTTTGTTACATATGTAACAATGCTGACGTATGATAAATCCGAGTTTGTGTAACACATGTGTAACAAAATTATCTACTCGGCGCTTTTTTGATTTTTTTTGCCGAAACTAATAAAATTGAATATAAAAGCTATGCTGAAAAAATCAGGAAAAAATAATGTTTTTACATAGGGGTGCCATGGGTTTCTCCAACTCGAGTGGGTTTCTAATTTATCCTTATCCTATGTATATATATATATATATATATGGGAAAGTTAATACGAGAACACCTATATTTCGTGCGAATCGCGAGAACGTCATCTAAAACCATTCAAATCAAAATTTTTCTTTTTACACTTATCTTTATTACTAAAATACAATCTCAAAAACACAATTTACGCATAAAAATTTAAACGTATACGGAAATAAATTGTTTTTACACATGTGTAAATTTACTGTTTGTACATGTGTAAACTGTTTTATTTATACATGTGTAAAAAGTTAATTTGAAAGTGTTTTTGTAAGAAAAGATGAATTATTTGGAAAGAAAATTCATTTTTTGATGTTGTATTTTGATTATAATTAGGTTTGTATTGAAAAAAAATGATTTTGATTTGTTTTTTCATTTGTTCTCACGGTTCTCACGATATTTAGCGTTCTCAAGATAACCCTCCCTTATATATATATATATAGATGTATGCTTGCACTTTTAACATAAAAACACAACATAATACAAAAACACTTTCTCTCTTTGAACTTTCTTCCTCTCTCTATTTGATTATGTGTTTTCATGGTATCAAAGCTTTATTTTTAGGGTTTCGATGAGTTACCTCTAAGTCTTCGATAACCTCCATTGTTGATCCTGCTTATTATCTTATTCTCCATTGTTGTCTCTTTCTTCTTTCTGTTTCTTATCATTACTTGCTTCTGCTGACATGGCAGATTCTGTAACTTCATCTGCTACATTAGAAAACCAATCAACCAACAATAATTCATTACCAAACATTGTACACTTTCTATCAATTAAAGCTTGATGACACGAATTACCTGAATTGGAAACATCAATTGATGACTGTTCTTTAAACTCGATGTTTGCTTTCATATCTGAATTCACACGTTCCTATACCTTATTGAAGAAACAACGAGTATAAGGAGGGGGTAACAGATGTATGGTATAACGACTCGTGTTCACTGCAGGATATAATCCTTGGCTCACAACGATGGTTGATCTATGGTTATGTGCATAAACAGTAAGCAGGATAACGTAAGGGACAACGATATAAGTGGTTCGGTCTCGTAAGACCTACGTCCACTAATAAGAGATGATCTTTTATAAATACAAAGTACAAGTAATGATACAAGTGTATTGTTTCTAATTGGTTGGAAATTGACTACCCCCAAGAAAGGAGGTGAAGGCCTCCTTTTATAGGAGGTACGTGGGCCTGAGGTAATCAGGCCCATTTTGATTGTTGACGGGCTTGGGCCCGGGAGCTTTAGGAGTCCATTTAGTTGGATCTCAACCCTTAGTTGGGTAAAGTGATCCAAGTTGAGGAGGCTTTCTTTTGATTGGGCCACGTGGCGCTACGTGATTGGATGGCTGGGGGGTGCCCTGCCATTGGTACACGTGGCGCCTTCTGGCTGGATCTGCAGAAGGTCTCTTTTTCTCCTGCTGTCAGGATGTGTCAGGCGGCTGACCAGTTGTCAGCTGACACCTGATGGGAAGTGTCAAGTTGACCTCCAAGGGGGATGTATCCGGCGCTGTCAAGTGGTGACTCTGCGCGGAGTGAGCAGCGCGGTTTAGGCGTTACTGCTTTATCTCCCTTAGTGTGTTGTTTGGCCTTGTGTAGGCGGAGTTTCTTGGACGCTGGGTAGGGTGCGCTTGCAAGCGCTGAGAAGCGGTACCCTACCCCTTCAAGTCCCCCAAGTCCAGGGTGTCTCCTGCGCTTGCTTAGAGTGCTGGTGGGGCGCTGGACTAAAATGTGTGGCGGGGTGCTCTTGTCCTGTATTGTATGTAAAGAAGGGTGCTGGAGGCACCCCTATAAGATAACTTAGGGAAAGTGTGGGCTTTGCCACTTTGGTGGCATGTGGAAAGATAAAAGCGTCCCTTTATCTTTGTACATGGCACCTGTTGTAAAGACCCGGCGTCAAGTAGAGACTTGGCGCGGGGGTTATGAGATAGTAAACCCAGCGCCAAGTGATGACGTGGCGGTCTGGGTGTGAGATAGTAAAATCTGGCGGAGAACGTCTTTTAGATTTTACGTCAACCTAGCGCCAAGTGAAAACTTGGCAATCTGGGTGTAAGAGTAAAATCTGGCGGAGAACGTCCTTTAGATTTTACGTCAACCTCGCGCCAAGTGAAAACTTAGCAATCTGGGTGTAAGAGTAAAATCTGGCGGAGAACGTCCTTTAGATTTTACGTCAACCTAGCGCCAAGTGAAAACTTGGCAATCTGGGTGTAAGAGTAAAATCTGGCGGAGAACGTCTTTTAGATTTTACGTCAACCTAGCGCCAAGTGAAAACTTGGCAATCTGGGTGTAAGAGTAAAATCTGGCGGAGAACGTCTTTTAGATTTTACGTCAACCTAGCGCCAAGTGAAAACTTGGCAATCTGGGTGTAAGAGTAAAATCTGGCGGAGAACGTCCTTTAGATTTTACGTCAACCTAGCGCCAAGTGCTGACGTGGCAGTACCAGGTGAATAATGTGGAATTTGAAAAATGAAGAGGTTTCCTTAAAATTAGGAAACGTGCTGAAGAAGCTGAGACGTTTCATGAACGTGTCAGGGTACAGAAAGGATGTCTGCACAGTTGTCAGTTACGTCCGCACGTGGGTGGGCAGTTTTTTCGTCGTGTGTCAGGCGAGTAGCCGTACACGCGCGCGAGTGGGGCAGTGTCAGGGTAACTGCTGACATGTGGCAGGTGAAGAGTTGTCCTTCCAACAGACGCGTGTACTTACGTGCTTCCAGACGACTGTTTGCTTCCAGCTGTCTGCCACGTGTAGCGTCCAAATCTGCCCTCGTCTAGGAGACTGAAAAGTTTCTTGCCAGCTGTGCCCATTGCATTAAATGCGATGGGTATATATACTCCAGGAGACTCCTTGGATTTCTTCTTATTTCACCGTTCATAACAAAAATCCTCTCAACTTCTGTTCTTTAAAACTTCATCTTCTCCGGTAGACCTTCAAGTTTTCCGGCGAGTTCCTGTTGAAGAAATTTTACTTTTCTTGTATCGTCATGTCTGAGGGATCCACTGTTGGGGGCAACCCAGAGAAAGCTGTTGAAAAGTCAAAGAAGCTGATACACAACACTCCCTGTAAATGGAGTGAGAAGACGTTTGCTAAGTTTGTGAAGACCATGGAGTTTGTTCCTTCATGGGAGGTGGAACTTCCCACTGGGAAGAACACTGCTTTGGCTCCTCCTCCGGGGAAGATGAGCCTGTATTGGGCCCACTTTGCTCTTTGTGGGTTCCGTCTTCCTGCCACCAAGTTCCAGGTGGACACGTTGGTGAAGCATGGGGTTCATGTTACCCAGGTTAGTGGGTTTGGGATGCTTCGTCTGGTACACTTTGAGGCTTGTTGCAGGGCCTTGGACATTGAACCGTCTTTTGAACGGTTCAATGTCTTTTATATGATGACCATGGAGCAGTCCTGGTTTAGCTTTGTCCCTAGGCCACATATACCACCGGTTGGAACCACCCCTCCTAAGTCCCTTCATGGCTGGAAGGAGAAGTTTTTCTACGTTAAGAGGGGGTCATACATGTGGATTTTGCTTGGAAGGTTATTGCTGAACGTCAGAAGGTGCCTGATCATCCTGTGATGGAGGGTTTCCGAGAGCAAGCATGGTTCAAGGACTTGGTGGCTCATGCTTCCCCGTTTGACACGGGCAGTTGTTCGGAGGCCATGTTGGCCCTGTTGGGTATGAGTCGTGTGCAGCTGGTGGAAGGAAAAGAGCCTGTGGTTGCTGTTTCTGGTAAGGTTTTTTGTCCTTATGTTGCTTTGATTTTTATGCTAACATCTGTTGACTGAGTTTTGTCTTGCGTGGCGCAGGTATGTCGAAGTTTGCTGCGTTTCTTTTGCGTGATAAAGCGCCGTTGGAGTGGAGGGATCCTGCGGAGGCTAGGGTTTCTGTGATTGATCAGATGGTCGATAGGTTTTATTTCCCATACCTGGAGTTCAAGCCCTCTGGTATGATTATTTCACGTGAGCATCCTATAAATCCTGATCCTTTATGTTCAGTTCCACACGAAGCGACCCCTTATTTTGTTGTTTCTTCTGATGAGGAATCAACTGGGTCTTCTGTGGAACTGGTGCATCCACCGCCACCGCGTGGTCGTAAGAAGAGTGCGCCGGTAATGCATAAGCATAAGGTGCAAACCGAAGTTAAATCTGCTCCTTTGAGTGCAGGTGGTGAAGGGCCTTATTATGGGCAGCGCGACAAGACATTGGAGTCTTCGTCCTCCGCCCCTGAAGATGTGGAGACGCCAGAGAGCCCGTTGAAGAAGAAACGGAAGCTTAGGAGGACTCAGAGCAAGAAATCTGTTTCTTCGAAGGCTGAGGGTGCGGGTGGAAGTGGGGCGGCGCCATTCTCGTTGGAGATTAGTCCACCGCCGGAGCGCCGTCCTCTGTTCCAGAAGACTGTGAAGAAAGTCACCAGTAAGTTGGCTTCTTCCTGTTGTTATTTTTGTTGTAATGTCAGTGAATTACACTTTGTTTTCTTGTAGTTGTTTCTCCGCAAGCCCATGGCTCCGCAGGTCCCACCCCTTCCGAGGTGGAGGCCGCCGAGAAGAGGCAGGAAGAGGAGAGAGTGCACGCGGAGGCGGAGAGGGTTCGTCTGGAGAAAGAGGCAGCTGAGGCCAAGAAGAGAACGAGGAGGCTGCCGCCAAGAAGCGGGCCGAGGAGGCCGCTGCCAAGAAGCTGGAGGAAGAAAGGGTTGCAGCTGAAAAGCTGCGTATGGAGGAGTTGGCCAGAAAGGCCGAAGAGGAGGCGGCAGCTGAAAAGCTGCGTTTGGAGAAGGAGAGGGCGGAGGCGGAAGCCAAAGCAAAAGCTGCTGAGGCCGCCAAGGCTGCCTCCAAGCAGGTGGTGACGGAGAGTTCTCCGAGTGGTGGTGGTGATACCGGGGTGGTGGGTGATAACCCTTCTGGTGGAAGGGTTAGTGCGGAACGGGGTGACTCGAGTTACTCCGCGGGCGATGTAATCTGGCGCCCGCACTGGAGTATCCGGGAGAACTCCCGCTTCGCAAATCCTCTTACTGCAGAGGAGTTTGTGTCCCAAGTGGTACCTCCCAGAGAGAAGTTGTACCAAGATAGCTTGCCTCGCGCTCAGCTTATCACTGACATATGTGTTGGGCAGGCGCTTCAAATTGCTGCTGTGGAGTCGCTGAAGCGACGTGATGAAGCGTTTGCCCGTGACATTGCTGATTTCAATTCTAGGGGGTCAGTGCAGGCGCAGAGGGAGGAGAAGCTGAAATCGGATATGGAGAGGTACCGGGAGAGGGCTTATAAATCTGAGGATAAGGTAAAGGCGCTTGAGCGTGATCATGCGCTGGCTCAGAAGAGGTGGACTGAAGCCTACCAAGTCACTAACCAAAAGATGATGAGGCTGGAAGAGCAGATCCAAGTGCTGAGGAATGAAAATTCCAAGCTGCAAGAGACTGCTGAAGGTCATCAGAAGGTGTTAGCCGAAAAGGATTCAGTGGTGGCAGGCTTGCGCTCTGATTTAAACGCGAAAGATCAGGAGCTTGTGAGCGCGTCTACCCAGTTGTCTGAGCTAGTGGGTGAGAAGGAAGCTTGGGTGAAGGAGAAGGCGGCGCTAATGGTGGAGAGGGCTTCCTTAGAGGAGTTTTTAACTGTGTCGCAGACGGAGGCTGAAAATGCAAAGACTCTGTTGGACGAAGCCACCGTTGCGCAGCAGAAGGCCCAGGACTCTGTTCGTTGGGTGATGACCCAGGGTATCGCCGGGGTAAGTATTCTCCTTAGTCTTTGTTTAATTCGTTTGTGTAGGCTCTCTTTTGACTATTGTGTCCCTTGTTTGCAGATTTTTAAGAGGTTCTGGAATGAGCCGAATCTTGGCGATCAGGTTGCTGCTATTGCTGGTGCTGCGCGTGCTGCTGGGGAGGCTGAGGGATTCGAGACTGGGTTTTACCATGCGCTGAATCAAGGGCGTATAACTGAAGGTGCGCATCATGGTAAGCCCAGGGAGAAAGAGTATGAAGCTGAACTTCTGAAGTTTGAGCAAATCGAATTCCCCATACTCAAGACAGTGGAGGACTGTAACGAGTATGCTGACCCTGCTGGCGCCCTCCGTTACTTTATGGAAGAATCAGACCGCTTGGGTGCGGAGGCGCAGAAGACAGCAAAGCAGGCGACTGGTGAGGGGACATCTAGGACGAGTCCAGAGGGCATGGAGGAGCAGTTGGTTGACTTCGAGGAGTCTGGTGGGGATTAGGGGTTGTATGTTTGTTTTTGTTTTGTTTTCTTGTAAAGCTTGGGGTAGCTTGAACGCCTCTTTTTGGTTGATATGAAAATTTTCTAAGTTTGTTTTCTATATATTGTCTAATCTTGTTGTGTGATGTATTTGGATTTGAGTATTGAGTCCAGCGATAGTTATGTTTAAAATCTATGCCTTGAAGACCCAAGGATCCGATAGCGCACACATTAAGATAAGTGTTTAGCAACTTCATAGAAAACTTTTTAGAAAAGGACTTAGGCATGTGTAGCCCAAGTGTTTAACAAATATATTACATGTAACAAAAACGTAGCTGAGCCGCATTCCATGAGCGCGGAACAGGTGTGCCATCAATCTTTTCTAGCGCATAAGCGCCTTTGCCTAGGATCTCCTGAATTCTGTAAGGCCCCTCCCAGGTTGGGGCAAGTTTGCCCGGTTTTTCTGCGTTGGAAGCGCTATTGTTTCGTAGAACGTAATCGCCGATGTCAAACTCGTGTAGTTTGACCTTCTTGTTGTAGTAGCGTTCCAACTGGTTTTTGTACCTGGCCTCCTTGATGGCGGCGAGTTCTCGGCGCTCTTCAAGTAGGTCTAGATTCAGGCGTAGTTCTTGGTTGTTTTGCCCCTTGTCCGCCATGAGTACTCTGGCGGAAGGGCATCCAATTTCTGCTGGTATGACGGCTTCGGACCCGTAAGTTAGGCTGAATGGTGTTTCGCCATTGCTGGTTTTCTCGAGGATGCGATTTGCCCATAGAACATGGGGAACCTCATCCACCCAACCGGTTTTTTTGGTTCCGAGTCGTTTTTTGATTCCTTCGATGATACTTCGATTTGCTCTTTCGACTTGACCATTTCCTTGGGGATGAGCGACTGATGTAAAGACCTGTTGGACCCCCATTTGTGCCAACCATTCTTGTAAGTGTTGGTCTGTGAATTGGGTTCCGTTGTCGCTTATGATCTGGTACGGTAGGCCGAATCTGCATATGATAAATTCCCATATGAACTTCTTGATGTGGGGGCCGTCGATCCTTGCTAGTGGCTTTGCTTCGATCCATTTTGTGAAGTAGTCGATGGCCACTATTAAGAACTTGACGTTTCCTGGAGCTGTGGGAAATGGGCCGACAAGGTCTATCGCCCACTTCTGGAACGGCCATGCCGCTGTGACGGGTACCAAGTCATTTTTGGGGCGCAGCGTATTTGGCGCATGGCGCTGGCAGGATTCGCATTTGCGTAATTCCGCCACCGCGTCTGGGTGCATACCAGGCCAATAATAGCCTGCGCTCATTAACTTGGCCACCACCATTCTGGGACCGGCATGTAATCCGCAAATGCCTTAGTGAATATCTCTGATGAGGAAGGAGGCTTCTTCTTTGTCGACGCACCGCAGTAAGGGGCCCAGGTATGATCGTCAGTAGAGGATTCCCTCTGTCAGTTCATAGTGAAGGGCCTTGTGTTGTAGTTTCCTTGCTTCCGCCTTGTTGTCGGGTAAAGATCCGGATGTCAAGTATGCTTTTAGCGGTGCCATCCAAGATGTTGTACCGGTTTGGATGACGTTTACTTGCCTTGGCGGGACCGATGGTCTTTCTTGTAGCTCGATACGAACATTCTTGGCCATGTGGTCGAAAACCGTTGAAGCCATCTTACTTAGTGCATCTGCGGGTTTGTTTTCACTCCGGTTGATGTGGGTGATCGTGCATGAAGCGAATTTGCGCATGAGTAACTTGGCTTGTTGCAAGTATAGAGCCATTGTCGCGTCCATGGCGTCGTATGTGCCGTTGATGTGGCCGGCCACTAACAGTGAATCGACGTGTGCTTCGAGATGGGAGGCTCCCATTTGGTGTGCGATATGTAGTCCTGCTAGTAGCGCTTCATACTCTGCCTCATTGTTTGTTGCGGCGAAATCTAGGCGGATGGCATAGGTGTATTCTTTTTTGTTTGGGCTGATTAAGCGCAAACCTGCACCTGCGCCGTCGCTGTTTGAGGCACCGTCGGTGTAGAGTTTCCAGCTTTCATCTTCGGAGGTTGGTGGCGCGGGGTCTTGCTCGGCTAAGCATTCCGCGATTTTATCCGTTGGTATTTCGGTGGCGAAGTCAGCGAGTACTTGTCCTTTGACTGCGGGTCTGGGTTTGTAATTCATGGTATGTTCACCCAATTCGATTGCCCATTTTGCTAGGCGCCCAGAGGTCTCAGGCTTTCGTAATACGTCGCTGATCCTGTAGTCTGTTAGGACGTTTATTAGGTGGCCGTGAAAATACCTGCGCAGTCTGCGCGATGCGTGAATGAGAGCTAGTACTAGTTTTTCCATTGTGGAGTACCTAGTCTCCGCATCTAGCAGGGTTCTGCTGATATAGTAGATGGGTGTTTGGACGCCTTTGCGGTCCACAAGGAGTACCGCGCCGATTGCCCTTTCTGTGACAGAGAGGTACAATGTTAGCGATTCCTTGGGTAATGGTGCGGTGAGAGTAGGTAAATTCATAAGACATTTTTTCATTTCTTGAAAAGCGTTCTCCGCCTCAAGGGTCCAGCGGAAATTGCTTTTTTTCAGACAGTTCTTTAGGGTGTCTACAAAAGGAAATGAGTTAGAAGCATAATTTGAAAGGAAGCGATTGAGAGCGACGAGGCGTCCCACTAGTGTTTGAACGTCCTTTATAGATGTTGGTGAAGGCATTCTTTCAATGGCTAGGACCTTGTCTGGATTTGCGCGGAACCCGTCTCTCGTGACAACAACTCCTAGGAATTTTCCCTCTTCCATGCCGAAGGAGCATTTGCTGGGGTTGAGCTTCATGCGCACCTTTCGAAGTTGGTTGAATGTTTTCTGGATGTCTTCCAGCATGTGGCTCTCGTCTTTGCTTTTGATGACGAGATCGTCGACATACACTTCCAAACGTACGCCTATTTCGTCTACGAAGGCGCTGTCCATGAGTCGCTGGTATGTGGCTCCCGCATTTTTGAGGCCAAAGGGCATTTTGGTGTAGCAAAAGATCCCTGTATCCGTGCGGAAAGCTATTTTGTCTTCGTCTTCCTTTGCCATTTGGATTTGGTGGTAGCCTTTGTAGGCATCAAGGAAGCATTTGAAGCGATATGGTGCGAGGGAGTCCACTTTTAAGTCGATTTTTGGTAGAGGGTAACAATCTTTCGGGCAGGCTTTGTTTAGGTCTTTGTAGTCGACGCACATGCGCCATCCGCCGGTTGTTTTCCCAACCATGACTGGGTTGGCTACCCAGGTTTGGTATCGTATCGGGCGGATGATGTCTGCGTTGAGAAGCTCGTTGACCTGTTCGTTCATCGCCTTTGTTTTTTCCGGCCCCATTTTGCGCATCTTTTGGGCGACTGGCTCCACGGATTTGTAAGTGTTGAGTTTGTGTTCCGCGATTTCTCTTGGAACACCGATCATGTCGGATGGTTGCCAGGCGAATATGTCTATGTTTTTTACCAAAAGTTGCTTGAGGTGCGCTGTTATGGTGTTGGAGATTTCATGGCCGATGATGACCGTTTGGTCCGGGAATTTTGGGTTCAGGACCCAGTTTTCCGGCTCCGAATGGGTTTGCGCTTTTTGTGGTTTTGCCACCTCTATTGCGTGACATTGTTTGTTCCCTCGAATTATGGCGACGCCGGTGCGGGTAGGGAAGCCTACCATCTGGTGGGGAGTGGAGGCGTTGGCGTTGAACTTTGCCAGGCCTTCCCGCCCTAAAAGGACGTCGTGGTGTGAAGTTACCGGTAGAACCATGAAGTCACACATTTCTGTGCGTTCGTGGGTACCGTCTGTCAAGGTGACCGGGAAAGTGATAATGCCGCGGGGCATGATGACTTCATCGATAAAGCCCGAGATTGGTGCATTAACTGGAACGAGGCGGGCTTTGTCATCCGCGTCCAGTTGTTGAAAACACTGATCATAGATTATATCAGTGCTGCTTCCGCCGTCTAGGAACATGGATTGCGTTCGGTAATGTCCTAGAACGGCGGTGATGATTAGTGGCGCTGTCACGGACGGTCCGCTTCGTACTCGAGGGAGGAGAACGTCCACCTCCTTCCAGGAGTCGTCAGTGTGTCTTGGGCGCTTACCCGTGTACTAGCGTGTCCCTGCGGCGGAGAGCATGTTACAATGATGGCGCGGGGCATGCTGTACATAGCTTGTTTGCAGATTCCGGATTTGTTTGCCTCCGGGGTCTTCTCGTTTGACATCTTGGGTGGTGTTGCGCCCGCCTTTGTTGACGTTTTTGACGAGGTGACCGAGCTGTCCTGTCTTTAGTGCCGCCTCGATCTCTAGTTTCAGACTGTAGCAGTTGTCCGTCAAGTGGCCATAATCGTTGTGGAATTCACAAAACTTGGTGTGGTCGACGTTCTTTCTTTTGCCCAACACTTTGGGCTCCTTGAAAGTGATTTGTTCCGTCTTCAGCACTTGTGACGGAGTTTTTGTGAGTTGGGTCCAGTCGGTATTCTTTTTGGATTGGGGTCGCTGGTCCCTTTGTTGTTTGTTACTGATTGTCTGTCGAGCATCGTTGGCAGGCGGGTACTTTCCTTCGTCCGTTGGCCCTGAGATTCGTGACCAGACGGATTGTTTGCCTTTGTTTCTGTTGGAGTTGGTTGCTTGGCTGTAGCCGCGCTGCTGTTTGATGGAGCGTTCCGAGGATGCGTATATTTTGGAGGCTTTGATGACTTCCTCCCAGGAATCTGGGACGCCCGTCTTCCCGGACAGTGTTTTCATCAAGTCCTCACTGTGCACCCCGTTAATGAAGCCTGCGCGCATGAGCTCTTCTCCGCAGCCGATTTGTAGTGCCTCCTTGTTGTAGCGCACAATGAAGTCTTCGATCGATTCATTGTCCGTGCGCTGACATAGGAGGATGTGGGATTTATCTCGTTTGTGGCGCATGAGATGGGAGAAGTGATCCTTGAACTTCTGGATGAGGTTGTCGAAATCTAGGATACTTCCCACCGGGAGATTGTCAAACTAGACTCTGGCTGCGCCCGTGAGGGTCTGTGCGAACAGATGGCACCAGACTTGCACAGGCCAGATGACTGTGGTTCCTGCGCATTCGAAGTCGTGTAGGTGATTAGTGGGGTCTCGCAGGCCATCGTATCTACCGATGCTGCTTGGGAGTTTTGCTTGTTTTTCAATAGGCGCGGTGGCTATCCGCTAGCAAAACTTGGAGCTGAGGGCGAACGACTTAGGCCTGTATGGCTTGTTTAAGTCGTCGTCCTCCTTCCTATGTGAGGAGGCGGAGTGGTGTCACCCTTCGCTTCTTGGGTTTGGAGATCTTTGTGTTATCTGAGTCGCTGGTTGGCTGGTAGCTATCAGATTCTGATGTGGTGCCTACGGGGTCCTGATCGCGCGCGTGCTTGCTGCGATCTCCACCCCGAGACTTGGGACGTGTGGCTTGCTTTTCTTTCCCCCTACGGCTGTGTTTGGCCGATGGGGAAGCCTTGGATTTATCGGTTTGAAGTTTAGCTAACATGTTTTGATAAATTTTTGTGTTTTTGAGTTGTTTACGAAAAAGCCACTCGTCCGGATCCACTGGTGTAGTGGGTATGTCGGACTCGGATGAGTCTGAGCAGGAGACCGCCCGGGGCGGTGTTTCTTCCCTTGTGGCTACTGTTGCTATGCCCTTGTCCGGAGTTTGGAGCATGCCCGTTCTAGTAGTCTGAATGACTGCCGAAGGGGTGGCTCCTGCGACTCCGGTGGGTGTTAGATCGGCCATTTAGTGAGCTTAAAGGATGGAGTTTTGAAAGTCTTGTGATTCTTTTAGCCGACACGGATGGCGCCAATGAAGAAACAACGAGTATAAGGAGGGGGTAACAGATGTATGGTATAACGACTCGTGTTCACTGCAGGATATAATCCTTGGCTCACAACGATGGTTGATCTATGGTTATGTGCATAAACAGTAAGCAGGATAACGTAAGGGACAACGATATAAGTGGTTCGGTCTCGTAAGACCTACGTCCACTAATAAGAGATGATCTTTTATAAATACAAAGTACAAGTAATGATACAAGTGTATTGTTTCTAATTGGTTGGAAATTGACTACCCCCAAGAAAGGAGGTGAAGGCCTCCTTTTATAGGAGGTACGTGGGCCTGAGGTAATCAGGCCCATTTTGATTGTTGACGGGCTTGGGCCCGGGAGCTTTAGGAGTCCATTTAGTTGGATCTCAACCCTTAGTTGGGTAAAGTGATCCAAGTTGAGGAGGCTTTCTTTTGATTGGGCCACGTGGCGCTACGTGATTGGATGGCTGGGCGGTGCCCTGCCATTGGTACACGTGGCGCCTTCTGGCTGGATCTGCAGAAGGTCTCTTTTTCTCCTGCTGTCAGGATGTGTCAGGCGGCTGACCAGTTGTCAGCTGACACCTGATGGGAAGTGGCAAGTTGAACTCCAAGGGGGATGTATCCGGCGCTGTCAAGTGGTGACTCTGCGCGGAGTGAGCAGCGCGGTTTAGGCGCTGCTGCTTTATCTCCCTTAGTGTGTTGTTTGGCCTTGTGTAGGCGGAGTTTCTTGGACGCTGGGTAGGGTGCGCTTGCAAGCGCTGAGAAGCGGTACCCTACCCCTTCACTTATGTTGGAACTTCTGATTGTACTGCTTGGGAGGAAACAAATGGATATGTTATGGCTCTCATAACATCTAGCTTATTTCCTTCGTTCATGCATTTGTCCAGAAATTCTATTTCTGCGTCAAAGCTGTGGAATATTATTACAGAATCGTTTCTTCATCAAGCTTTTGCCAAATAATCTCAATTCCGAACTCAATTCTAACTGTTGAAACAACAAAACAAAACTATTACCGAATACTTAAATCAGGCCAAAGATATTGTCAACTCTTTAAATGCAATTGGATATCTTGTAACTGATCAAATGTTAGTTTTACAGATTTTACAAGGACTGGATCCAAAATACGAGAATTTTGTAATGAACATTGAAAACAATGAAGTTTCACCAACCTTTGCTCAACTCAGGGCAAGATTGTTAACACATGAGGCATCCAATGATAAACTTCATCACCTCCTATTGTGGCTATGACTGCAACCACAGGTTCTGTACTTGTTCCTCATCAACCTCCAACTTCTGGAATTATATGTCAAATTTGTGCCAAAATAGGGCATAATGCTTCTTCATGTTATTTTCGATATTCATCTTATGATTCAACTGGTTATGGAAAAGGACGTGGCAGAAATACAAACGGTTATAGAAGAGGTCGATTTGGAAATAATTCTGGTGGTTATGGAAGAGGTTGATTTGGTAATACAAGTGGATATGGTGGCAATCGATCGTTTCAAAGAGGAAATCATGGTGGTGGTTATGCTACGAACCTTGCTTTTGGTTCTAGGGTTTTCAATTTTGGGGCAAATGGTGAAGAAAGTGTTCACCCGAGTTCCTTTTATGAACCGGGTCCTAATGTACCACTAAGTTTTTCTTTTAGACCAGGTTCAAGTGTATTACATGGTGGATCTCAATCTCATGGATCAGCTGGTAAAGGTTTGCTTGGGCCAGGCCCAGTTCCATCAGGATTTTATAACTCATTCATGGGGGCAGGCTTCCAATGTGTTGGGCTTTCACCTTCTGTTTCAGCTGCTACGAGCTCATCTCAATCTAGATTTGGGCCTGATTATTTTTCTAGTTGGGCTAAGGCCCAACCACCACCTCATTTTGGACTACATGCCATGGTAAAAGCCCAACCGTCCTCTTAGTTTGGTTTTCATGCTGATTCTGTGAGTGTTTGCCAAGATGTTGAGTTTTGGGTTCCGGATTCCGAAGCGATTGCCTACATGGCTATGGATGAGTCCACCGTCTTTGATGCGGTTCCCTACTCCGGCTCTGAGCAGGTCATTGTAGGTAATGATACACCTCTTACTATTACTCACATTTGTTCCGCTTTTCTTCGTTTATCTACTTGCACTTTATTACTTAATCATGTTTTAGTAGTTCCTGGCTTAGCCAAGAACTTACTTTCGATTACGCAACTTGTTGTTGATCATCCTATTGCGGTTATATTCTCACTTTATGGTTTGTCTTTTTAGACACTTGCGAGTCGGGTCCTCCACCACATGCGTGCTAGTCCTCGACAGCTTTACTCACCGACGGCTACGTTTTCTGTACCACATGAGACATAGCATTCTAGAATAGGACATCCCTCAGATCCTATTTTGTCTGGACTTTTTTTACCTTTAAAACATAAAGTTTCAAATAAGCCATGTAGGTCTTGTAGTTTGTCTAAAGCTTGTCAATTGCCTTTTGATTCTGTTGTGTTGCATTCTATTACCCCCTTGCATGTAATTCATTGTGATATTTGGGGATCGACACTTGTTTTATCTAGATCTAGTTATCGATATTTCATTACATTCATATATGATTTTAGTAGATTTATATGGATATATCATTTGACTTGTCGATCTTAAGCTATTGATTGTTTTTGATATTTTTGACCTATGGTAGAAAATTTGGACGTAACTAACTACCAGAATCATAATGCATAACAACTGTCAGGTCTATAGCTAACTATCAGAACATAATGCATAACAAGTGTCATATCTATCTCTCTAATAGTAAAAACATTCATTTAAATGACATAAAAAATACGATGTTAATTAGAAATGATTGCTACATGAATTGGTAAAGTGTTCATACTCTTTTTTTTTGTAGTAGGTGACTTTATATTTGTGGCAGAGTCCATCACATCCCCCAGAAGTATCTGGGGGTCCCTAGCCACACACTCAACGGCATCATCAGGCCAAAGCCTGGTGTCGCGGGAGTGGCCGGCCCTGGAGAGGCAGTGCCCCTCTGTGCAAAGGGCGCTAGGGCTACCACCCGGAAAATTTCCCGCCACCTGCCACTTGACAGATGTTGCACCCTCCACAAGAGGCAAGCCTCTCTGGAGTAAATGCACGGTACTAGAAAACCGGGGGGCCATCAGAATCGAACCTGGCACCTACAAGTAGGCTAGTTTCGACCATCACTTGGCAATACCCACACTTTGCATCTCATGGGGATCGAACCCTGCTCTCACCAAAGTGAGAGAGGCTCACCAACCACTGAGCTACAACGTGGGGATAAAGTGTTCATACTCTAAAACTCTTAAATGATCAACAAAAACGTGACAAGTTGACTTTAGGGACAGCTTAACAGCAGGGACTCAATTGCGGAAAAAAACATCACCTTTAGCGGCGACAAATGTCGCTGCTAAAGCTTCGACATCTTGTAGTGAGTAATGACAAGATCTAGTAAGACTGTGTGTTGTGGCCCACGAGCCAGCTGCTGTGAGCCATAACTTGGTCCACGTGGCTAGCGAACATGGTAACAGGCCCACGTGATAGCTGCCATGAGCGAGTACAGGTGAGCCATGTTACGTTCGTTAGCGGGCTCCTAAGGGTTTGAATTTAAAAAATTAATAATTTTTACCTATTTTCATTTATTACGCAACAATAAATTTTACCTATATAATTAACTTCTTCTTCATCTTATTCACAAAACCATCACCATTCTTCACCCAATTCTTCAAACCCTAAACCCTCAATCTTCAAAATCAACCTTCAATCATGGTACAATAGACTGATGAGGAAGAACTAGCGTTGATCATCGCTTATAACCAAGTGCATGGTGACGGTGCTTCAACATGCCGAGGGTCTCATAGCCATAGACCGCAGTGGCACAAGGTCCTAGTGGAATTTGGTACCCTTGTCGGGGGTACCAACCGTAGTTGTGACTCCGTCTCTCACAAGTACGCGGATTTGAAGGCGAAGTGTAAAAACTTCGAAAGCGCCTACAAAAAGGTGAACAGAGATCTCCCCGGGGAGTCCGAAGATGTGCTCCTCGCCTTTACCCATGTGGAGTACCTCTCGAAGGTTGGGCATGACTTTCACCACGTTTCGGCGTGGCAAATGTTACGCTCAACCTCCACCTTACGTTAGGTTTTTTTTTTAAATGTAATGGGTTTTTTTTAGTGTAATGTTTTTTTAGTGATGCAATGTATTTTTTTATTTAATGTTAATGTTTTTAAAAAAAATGTTTGGTAAATGGTTAATTTATATGGTAAAAAAATACCCGTTCACCTTGACCCATAACGGGATCAAGCTATCAACCCGCGGTTGCGAGCCAGTGCCACATCGACGCCTACATGGTACAATATTATTTGATAAAGTGTTGGCTCACCTCTAGCCACAACACATATTCTAAGTGAATACATTTAAAAGATTAATATACAATGGAAGGGAGACTGGCGGTTACCATGAATCAAGCAAAGCCATATGATTAATAAGTGGGCAGATCATGAATCGTATATAAAGTTTGAAAACCTAAAACAAGCATGGTGAGCTACAAGAAAGCTTTCCATCTCCAATTAAGTCAAATACTAAGACTAATTAAAAGACAAAAGATCTATACTTTTTGATTGATAGTCCCAACTCCCAATTATTAGATAGAGTTGTCGTCAAAAACAAGTTTCTGTGTTCATGTGATGAATTGTTAACAAATTATAATGTATGAATTGTTAAGTTTCTGAGTTCATGTGATGTAAAACAAGTTTCATTTAACTTGAAAGGTGAAGTTTTTGACCGTTGCCGATTGGTTACTCCTTGCCGAGAGGTGAAGTTTTTGACCGTTGCCGAAGGGGTGGCGGCAATGCCAATCGACAACGGTACCCGGGTGAAGCTACCCAAAGAATGCTCCGTCCCCTGATATGAGAGAGGTAAACTACATAAATCAAAATACAAAAAAAGATAAAACAAGATTTGATCCCTATAGCTCCATTTTAGATTAACCTTTTTCAGATATTAGGATCATATATTTTTTTTCATATAATTAAAAAGCAAGCTTTATACAAAATCAAGATTAAATAAAAGAAATTCAATAGACAACTTTGCTTAACCTGGTTATGTTGGACATATGAGCAATAAATCAAATTGTATTGATTTGATTGGTTTCGGCTAAGTCTAGTTTACCATTTGATGGTCGAAGGCTTAACGCATCCACATTGATGTCAACTTAAAGGATGGATATATAGATAGATAATCCACTTATGTTTAGCCGGTCTTTGTAAAAGCTACTTTATGCATTTGAGTATGGAAGAAGGGATTACATATCATTTAAAAAGGTTGATTAGTTAATAATTTCATTTTGATCATACAAGAATGATTTTAACCTCTTCTGATTTCAAATAAAAAATTACCACTATATCCAAAAAGTAGACAAGGGCTTTAGACTTACTATTTCACGAATAAGTACTTTAAAGCAGATTTTCATGTATCAGATATCGAGCGTGTCACCTTTTAGTAATGATAAAGGAATATGTTTGTTAAAGTCATTTTTAGTAATGATGCATCGCCTACTCACTTTGTTGGCAATTGATTGGTATGACATGTATCGTTAATATATTAAGGGGCTGTTTGGTTTATTAAGTGCTGAATCATTAAGATGATCTAAATGGTTAAGAGGACCTGAATGGTTAAGAGCTGAATCATTCAGCATCCCTTATTAGCTTAATGATTCAGCACTTAACCATTCCATTCAGATGTTGAAACAAACAGTCTGAATGCTGAATGATTCAGAACTGAATGGTTAAGAGGCTGATTAAGAGGATACCAAACAGCCCCTAAGTTAATATACTAATAGAGTAAATTCCTTTTTGAGTGTCTGTGTTATTGTGTTATGGTGATTTTAACTACTTAAGTTCAAAGTTATAATTTTTAACATTCTGAATACCTGTGTTTTAATTTTGTAACACTCTGAGTCAAATTTGCTAACGTTGTTAACCAAGTCAGTTAAGTATAAGGGTATTTTGGTCATTTTACATGTAGGTACAACTCTCTAATGCACAAACTATTATGAACACGTCAAATGCACGAAGGTTTTAATAATATATAAAAAATAAATATTATATATAATATAATATATATATAGGATCCGGATCATGTGAGAACCCCCCCCCCCCCCCACTTGTGAGAACTAGAGAACTCAATTCAGCCAATAATATGTTGACACATAGCTTCTAATCCCATAGTTTATTAATGGGCATTTTGGGTAATCCATGTTTAATATGTTTAATAAAATAAATTAGGGGGAGCATAAGTCTGATTAGTCTGATTATTTGTCAGTTAATTTGTATTATCCCCATATCCAGCTATTTACTTTCTCCCGCCCATTGTGTATACATTATTGCTCCCCTTTATAAAATATATACAAACAGAAACCAATCAAACCACATGCACCCCTTTCTTATGTCTGATCAAGAACCATAAAACTTAGATACACACGTAGCACCGCTTTTTTCTTTACGAATGATGAAGAAATCAAAGGAGCCTGCCAAAGAGTTCGAGTTTTTCACTGCTAAGGATATAGAGGATGTTGCTACATTCATGACTGAAAACCCTGAACTACATGCCGGTGCAGAGGATGAATCTGTGACGAGGGAAAATACCGTCGATAAGGGGAAACGGGTTGTGGATCTTAACGACGAGACGATCGGTGTTTTCCAGACGTCAGTTGAAGGTGGCATGTTTTCTGGTGATGTAGGGGGGTCGTCTGCCGATAATATGCATATATCCCCGGTCAGCCAAGCTGGTGGTGACGAAGGTGATGGTATGTCCCCTTTTTTGTTTTTAGGTGTTTTTTTTTTGTTTAGGTTTTTTTTTTTTTTTTTGTTTTAGATTTTCAGTTTTGATAATCTTGTGTTGAGGAAAGATAGCTTTTTGAAAAGATACCTTATGTTTAAAGACTTGAGTTATGATAAGTTTATGAGTTTTACACCAGTGTAATGTGGTTTTCTTAGTTTGTGTGTCTGTGTTTTAGATTTTTAGTTTTTATAATTTTGGTGTTTTACAGTTTTTTGATATTTTTTTGTGTTTAGTTGTTGTGTCTGTGTTTAGTTTGTTGTGTCTGTGTTTTGTGTTTAGTTTGTTTTGTCTGTGTGTTTTTGGGTTTAGATTTTTAGTTTTTATAATTTTGAATACATGCTTATGGGTAAGGTTTTCACTTTGTGTGTCTGTGTTTTACATTTTTTTGTGTTTAGTTGTTGTGTCTGTGTTTTGTGTTTTCTGATCGTTTTTTGTTTTATTTTGTTGGGGTGCAGGGTCTGCTTGTGATTACTGGTTTACTCCAAATGGTAGTCGTTATTGGAGACCAATTGTGGATGAGTCTGTTAAACCAAACATGAGGGCCAAGTATAGAGTGTGGGAAGATGTCGTTGGAATGTACGAGGCGTATGCGCGAAAGTGTGGGTTTTCAACCAGGTGTGGTACCGTTAAAAGGGTAAAAGGTGTCATTACACACAGGTATATACTTTGTTCGAATGCTGGGAAACCGCAAAGCAAGAGGAAATTTGACTGTTTGGATGAAACCTCGCTGAAGGTTAGGCAGTCCACGTTCCAGCGTACTGATTGCCAAGCCAGCATTAGAGCTAAGATGTGCGACGTGACACAACTGTGGGAGATTTATCATTTCGAAGACACGCACAATCACATGCTTGTTCCGTCCTACAACAGAGATTTAACGAAAATAGGTAGGAAGTTGGATTTTGCATCTAAGGAATTCATTCATCGTGTGAGTCTAAACAAGGTAGGGCCGACAGTAGCGCATAGAATGCAAGTTAGTCTAAAAGGCGGACACCACAATGTGAAGGGTACCCCAGTTGACTACAAGAATTTCGCCAGAAGCATCCGTATGTTTGTGGGCAACCGGGATTCGTCCATGATGATCGAGAAGTTGAATGATAGGGTGAAACACTTGCCCAACTTTTCTTTCAAGTACAGTTTGGTGAATGGCGAGCTTAGGCATGTGTTTTGGGCCGATGAGATATCGAAGATTAACTATCAACACTTTGGCGAGGTGCTTGCGTTTGATGCGACTTACCAAACTAACAGGCCAGTACACTCTTGTTATACTTTTTATTTATATTTTTCCAACCCTATTAGAACATGACATGTTAGTAAGAAAATAAATACGTATGTACAAACACTGATCTGATGAGATTTTTTAACAGGTACAATTTAATTTTTGTACCTTTTACCGGTGTTGACAACAATAAGCGATGCGTTACGTTTGGTGCTGGCCTGTTGTTCGACGAGACTATAGAGTCGTACTGTTGGTTGTTGAATGCCTTTTTGGGAGCGCATGGGAAGCAGCCGAAGCTTGTGTTAACGGACCAGGACCCAGCGATGAAGCAAGCTGTGCCCGCTGTGTTCACTGAAGCTCGGCATCGCTTATGCATGTGGCACATAATGAAGAAGTTGCCTGCAAAGGTATCTACTACTTTGTGTGTTTTTGTTTCTGTAAAACGGTCACAGCTTATTTTTGCATGCTGTTTTTGGGTTTTTTTAAGTGTACATTCATTTTGTTTTTAACAGGTTGTTGGAGTGGGGGTTGAAAATGCTGAAGTACGTGCGGCGATCCATAAGTTGGTATGGAATATATATATAAAACCGGAGACGTTTGAAAGGCGATGGGGGAAATTAATTGACAAGTATGGACTAATGGACAATGACTGGCTCACGGACATGTTTAACATGAGGGAGTTATGGGTGCCTGCATACTTTCGCGAAATCCCCATGTCTTTCCTGATGAAGACCACATCTCGCTGTGAAAGCTCCAACGCCGCGTTCAAAGTCAATTCCAGTTGGGCGAACACGCTTGTGCAATTTCTGCTGTGCTTCGACACTACCATGGATACCCAAAGATACAACCAAAGGGTTGCTGAGCACCAAACTCAGACTAGGGTCCCTGAACTAAAGACCGGTTTGCAAATCGAAAAGCATTGTATGTCAGTTTATTCTCAAACAATTTTTTATGAGGTGCGAAAGGAAATCCAAAAAGCATTGTTGCTGTGTTTTATTACCAAGCAAGATGAGGTTGACGGTGTCCAGGTGTATAGTGTAACACACCTTGATAAGCGATCAGACGTGGTGAATGAATACACGGTATTGATATGTTTAAATTTTTTACGCTGGTGTAAAATTATTCTGATTATGTATATAAAATAATATGTTTTTTTCCCTGTTTTTTTTTTTATACAGGTGAAGGTGGATGCTGCTGCGGGTGACACTACATGTTCGTGTAACCTTTGGGCTCGGATTGGATACTTATGCCGTCACATTTTCTGTGTCTTTAGATATACAAAAGTCGATGCAATCCCGGAGAAGTATATTGTGGCACGTTGGAGGCGTGAGGTGCTCCCCAGATCTGTGTTTAGCATTGATGCTCGTTACGGGGTAGATCATAGCGCAACGACTGTTATGCGAAATGGGTTGCTTGAGATGTTTAATCAATGCGTGGACCAGCTGAGCGGATCGCCTGAGATGTTAGCTGCATTGTCAGACAAGATACAGGGCATGAAGGATGAAGTTTTAGGGGATGGGGTTGGTGATGTGTCAAATGTTGGGGCGAACGAACATGTAATTTCAAATCTGTTACGGGTTCCTGAGGAGGTTGAAGGTTCGTGTAGTAACCCACAAGGCATCAGGAACAAGGGCTGTGGAACTAATCGGCGCCTAGTGGGGCCTGGCGAAAAGGCTGCTAATAAGAAGAAGAAGACGACGCGCCAATGCAAGACGTGCTTTGAATTTGTGTCTGACCACGACTCCAGGAATTGCCCTCTGAAGAACAAGGAACCAGCTCCTTAGATTAATGCAGCAGCTCGCACAGCAGATCCCCCGCCCAAGATCGCTTTTTTTTGGCCTTTAGTATGGGGTTTTATATAATCTTTTTTGTGATGTGGTAACTGTTTTTCTCTTTTGACAATGTTCTACCGATGCACCAGGATACCCACATGGCGTAAATATCCGTTCCGCATTTTAGACTATAGTATTATGCGGAACGGGTATTTTTTTGCCCCATGTATGTAGTGGGCTTTTATGGCATGGTGGGGGGGGATATTTATGGTAAAAAAACTGTTTATGCTGTGCGGGACATATTTCTATGTTAATTATGTCGTTGTGTTTTCTTAATTTTTATAGTTTTTATTGCCTGGGGGGGCGGGACCGTGCTACTTTAATGTACGTTTTAAGACCAATACAAAGACTGAATATTAAGTAGGCTGTACGTTAACGGCTACGAACAGCGATTAGAACAACGGTACATTTCTGGGAGTTGGGGGTGGGGGTTTGGGGGCTTTTACACCGGTGTAAACCGAGCCCAAATAGACACATAACCTACCATATTTAAAGATAACCCTGCAAACAGACAACCTTACATTCTTATTTAGATACAGTGACCCCGATCCTTCACTCCCATGGCCATAACATAGGTTTTTCACCAACGCCCCTTGGGCGACATAACCGCGTCTGAATCTGTCTCGTCCTCGGATGGCCACTCAAACCCCACCCAGCTGTCATCAAGGGCGTCCACGTCCACATACTGTGACGCACACTCCTCGCCTGCGGGACTTTTCGATGAAGTCGTCTTAGGGGCTGCCTTACTTGCTTTCTGCAGCTCGCGACCTTTTTTGGCTGACCCCCGGCTACCTTCTGCTTTTTTGGATGAGATCACCTTCTGTGTGCCGCATTCACTGGAAGCCGTCCCCACTGGTTCACCCCATCCAAGGTCGAGCAACTTAACCTCTGTCCCTTTGTTAGTAGCTCCGTAGCTTGGGCGCACGGGTTTAAATGGCCCAAAGTTCGGTCGGGGGGTGCACACCGGCAGTGGGCCATAGTTCGGGCGGGGGGTGCACACACCTTGATGCAAAGTTGATATCGGGCGGGGGTACACCGGTAGTGGCCCATAGTTCGGCCGGGGGGTGTACACACCTTGATGCAAAGTTGATTTCCCCTTGTCATAAGCTTGAGACACTGGCAGCGGGCTGTATGCATCCTCGACTGGTGCATTTGCAGGAGGCGTTGAATTTGTTGCGGGACTGGCGTTTGCGTAAATCCCCATCTGTGAAGGATTCCACACTTGTACCAGTTTTCCTTTGCGGTCGTTACGGGGGAATTTGAAAGGCCGTTCTTCGCCGCCACCCATTCTGTTAACAGGAGAGTTAGAAAATTAGGCAGTGGACAAAA
This sequence comes from Ambrosia artemisiifolia, assembly GCA_032199755.1. Taxonomy (NCBI): domain Eukaryota; kingdom Viridiplantae; phylum Streptophyta; class Magnoliopsida; order Asterales; family Asteraceae; genus Ambrosia; species Ambrosia artemisiifolia. The sequence goes on from CM063519.1 coordinate 17,522,470, forward strand.
AAAATGGAAAAAAACAAGTACTATATTTTTGTTTTTCAGGCCCAATCCTAATGCTTTTTTTTACCCCAGTGTATACACTTTTTTGTACCCCCCAATGTTGTTTTTTTGAGAAGGTAAAAAAAAATTCAACATCTGTGTTTTACACCAGTGTTTTTTTCCCACAACAGGTTTGTTTGTTTTTTAGAAATGGATTTTTTTGTTTTTTTTTCCCACAACAGTGTTTGTTTTTTAGAAATGGAATTTAGTGTTTTTTTCCCACAACACACTTGACCTTTTTACACCAGTGTGTTTTTCCCCAAACTGTGTGTGTTCTTTTTTTAGAATGGAACTTAGTGTTTTTAACACCAGTGTTTTTTTGGATGGAAGCATAAAATGAATGTTAGGAAAAAAAACATAGTTTTGTTGTTTTTACACCGGTGTTTTTTTTTTCTTTCATACTACAACGTCAATAAAGTGAAAGAAACGAAACTATTATCACACACCACATCAGTGTGTGTAAAACACCAGTGTTTTTTTACACCGGTGTTTTTATGTTTTCTTTCATACTAGAACGTCATTAACATTTGATATACCAAAAACAACGTCATTAACATAGTGTGTTTTTAACACCAGTGTTTTTTGGATGGAACCATAAAATGATTGTTTTTTTTAAAAAAAAAACAGACTATCTGCCTTTTTTTTTGATGGAACCATAAAAAGTTTTTATGGGTTTTACACCGGTGTTTTTTTTTCTTTTACATACTACAATGTCAAACGAAACTAAAATCACACACGACATTAGTGTGTGATAAACACCAGTGTTTTTTTTTATGGAACGGAAAAAAAAAAAGAAAAGAAAAACAAAACATACTATCTGCCTTTACACATTTTTCTCACACATTTTACACCGGTGTTTTTATTTTTCTTTCATACTAAAACGGCATTAACATTTGATATACCAAAAAAAAGGGGAGGGGGTAAGTCAAACAAACGAAAAAGTAATATCACACCCCACATAGTGTGTTTTAACACCAGTGTTGTTTGTGGTTTTACACATTTTCCAATTGGGTGAAATAGCACCAATACCTTTTTGTTTCTTTTTTGGGGGGGAATTTGTCTGTGTGTTTTGGTTTTAGGTGAGAGACTGATCGACTCACCCCACTAACCTTTAAATAGGGAAACAATCTTTTACTTTTTTGTCTTTTTTTATGTAAAATGATTAAGTTTGTTGAAAAAAAACTGTAACCAACCACGTGATTTTTTATTCAGAACAAGATTTGCCCTTTTTATTCTTTTTTCTGGGTAGTAGTGTATACCTACCTTTTTTGTGGTTAACAAACGCACAAAGCCTCTTTTTTGCTGTCATGTTGTGTGTTTACATTGAGGTAAACCACGTGGAAAAGGAATAAAGTGGGTCCCTTTGACATAATTATTTCAACTCTGTGTAAAAACTAGTGGTTAGGTTTTCTTTGTGTCACCGTTATTAACCTGATAAAATCATTACCAATTTTCTTTTCTTTTTTCCATTCCACTCCAAAGGGTAAATCTGGTTTTTTTAACGTTTTCTGTCTTTGCATAGTATACACTCATAGTGACACTCACCTATTTTTTACACCGGTGTAAACTCTAACAGAACACCATTTTTTTGTGTGTTATATAAAAAACATGATGATCAAATTACTTAATAACTTACTACTTTAACGGTACTGTTTCACAAACACATAGTAAAATACAAACCAACCAGGGGGGAACATGTTTTTCTGTTTTTTAACTACCACCATATGAAACCCAAAATAACAGTTATCACAATCACAAACTAACGCCCACGCCAAACCCGGTCATTGTAGATGTTCGTTGACGACAAAAGGATGGTCGATGCATACCGCTTCCTTAATGTGTCCACCTGGGCTTGTTTGCGTTTTCCATTTAGGCTAAACCCGCATTTGAAAGGAACTGAACGCCCGCAGTAGTTTTCCATATGTCGCATAACAAAGACGCCACAATCCTCCGTGTTCTTCCTTGTAGCCCATGGTAAAGGTACCGGCCTTATACTGATTTCCTTCATGGCTTGAGCTTTCGGGTGATTGACAACAGCAAGGTATTCATCAAAGATATGTTTCTGGACAAAAAAAAAAAACAACAAAAACAACAAAACATATTTACAAAACTGTTCTCAGTAACTATATACTAAAAAGCTCAACATTTTTTATTCCCCCTTACCACTTTGAACGGCGTGGTTTTACCAAAGTACAAGTTGCTGTCCGATAACACCATGGGTGATTTCTTCGGCACAATGTTATCAATCACGCAGACGTCTACATGTTTCAGATCAAAAACGAGCACATAAAAATGATCATGTTCTAGGATTGGCACAAAAACCAGGTCCACAGCCCGCAAAGTCAGTGCCTCCGGATCCCCACAAACAGCGCCAGCCAGACCATTCCTTAGACAACCTACACGGCTACCTCCTGGGTCATCATCCAACTTTAACACCCACTCCACCTGTTCATTGTTTTTCAAAACACACGTACCCAAAAAAAGGCTCGGTAAGTGTTTTTTTTTCCAGTATATATAAAACAAGGTAAGAACAAAAGATTGGAAGTTTGCTTACAATGGTACTAGTACCCACAAACAAACGACGAACACCCCCGAGCCCCCGGTACACCGGGTCATGATTGAGGACCGCAACCCACGCATCAACAACAGCTCCGTACAATCTCTTACCCACTGCCAACGACTGCAACAGTGGTGTCTCGCAGCGCATTCCATAGCGGTTCTCAAACAAGACGTAACTTGGATTTTTTTTTCAAAACAGTATACCGGGTCAGACCACACAGATATATAATACTATTTTTTTTACTACTATTTTATGTGCAAAATAAAAAAGAAATATACACTCACGGGTAATACTCGGTGGGATCAATGTCCGCGAGATCAACAGACCCTCCATTAGTCGTTTGCCTACGGAATTGACACAAAAAAAATATAAATTAATAAATAAATAAACCAGCACAATTACCTAACAGTCATATATATCATTATACTATTGTTAATTTACAACCTTTTTGCCTCATCGATCGCCAATTCCATCAACACCTTCTTGTCAGCCGTTCTAAACAGAAATTCCCAAACTTTAATTTCTTTCGGCGTACCCTTCGTGGGTAGTTCATCACCACTATTCAAAACAATGGGCAACCTAGCCACCATACTCCTCGTTGGTCCATTTGCTATTGATGCCTTCAACACACCCCCACGATCAGTATCCTGCGTCGCACCGGAAGCGGGTACATCAGCACCCTGCTTCGCACTGGCAGCGGGTGCGTCACCTACAAAAAGATGAAAATTACACCGGTGTAAAAAGGTAAAACAAAAGCATGATAACCAACTTTTTTTCCGGTACCTTTTGTTATTTCAGGCTCAACCAGCATTTGTTCTGAACCACCTGTCACCTTCACACCCCTGCTCCCAACAACAGCCTCACCGCCCTGCTTCAAAACATCCACATTCGCATTCCCTATATCTTGTGACTGTTGACTGACTCCCAAACTAAACGACGGTTGTGTAAAATCAGCATCAAAACCTGTTTGCTCCGTTGGGAAATCAGCAGCCTTATCTTGTGTGAGGCCAAGGCTAAAACTTGGCTGGCTGGATTTTGGTTCGTCTAATTTGGGTCCGGGCAGGGGAGACTCTATGTTCTTCTCTTTAACGGGACGTACTGGTGGGGTTAACTGCGTCAAACCCAAGCTAAAGGTTGGCTGACTACACTACTCGGACAGCAGCCCCGAGGAGCTTGTTACAGTCCGGCCTAAACCTATACAACAAACAATTCTTTTTTGTTTATCACGGGGGCATACCTGTGTAGTCTTACTGTTAAGACTAAGATTTTCAGACACATACCTTTGACACCAGTGCACATTGTTGGCAGCCCAAACCTCCTCCTGTGCATATCCATCTCAGCCGCTAACTTCGTTCCTCCGGAGCCACTAACTCCAAGCTCTAAAACCAATTCAGGTTCACTTTCACCGCGTGCCCCTTCACCCACACTCCTTAAGACACCGAGATTAGGTTCGAACAAACGACTCCATTTGCTCTCAACAATAGCTTCGCCTTCATTTACATTGGTTGGCTGTGTTGTAGCTTTACTGCTTTCAGCTTTGCATCCGGTAAATAACCAACGACCATCACCGTGTGAATCTGATGACTCTGACCCGGTACCGACATATGGCGCCCCGCAGCCCTCTGCGCCTGTTGTAAATTACAAAAAATATAGCAGGTGTCTAAAGAATAAATGTATTTTGTAACCAGGAAACAAAAAAATGTGTTTTATTTACTGTTTATGTACCTTCAAAATGATGCGCTTCACCGAAAGGTGATTCGGTGTTGTACTCCTTAGCTAATTCTGAGACAACATCCTTAATTTTTTTTGTTGGCGTCTCAATTGCTTTTCCCTTATCAGCCCCCGAGGACAATTCACGATGATACTCAGCTTGTAGACGAAAAACACTGATACTGTTTGGATATCTTGAAGTTAACGAGTTCACAATGTCACCAAGCTGAATCTTTAATGTCCTAAATTCTGCTAACTTCTCCCGCGCCGCGCGCAACTCCACCTGATTACATTCAACGAGGTTCTATAAAAAAGGGGGATAAAAACCTGTATTAAAAAAAAAAAAAAAAACATATGGTGATATCGTACCTCCACACCCCCACCAGCAATGTTTTCATGCTCATTGCTACCCGTAGTCACATCCTTCAATTTGCCAAGCCCAAAGCCCCCGTGTCGTAGTTCATGCTCTTGACGCCTGGTTAACAAGTCCAGTGTCCAATAATGCATTGCACGCACCCCAATGGGGGTGTTCATCTTATCAACGGCAAAACAATCGACATACAGCAGCTGTTCAAACAAACGCACAGAAGTTAGTTTTTTCCATTATATCTTTTTTTGTACTAAAAACTGTTAAACTGTATCCGTTACGTACCGTTAAAAAAGTTAATGGGCCAGCAAATGCGCACCCCGGGTCACTACGCCTCCATTTCTGCTTACATGTCTCTAGGGCACTTACCATCAAGTCACACCAGTCAATCGCCTCAAAGCATGTTTCACTGGTAAAACATTTTGGGATTTCTTCTTTGCACAGGCCATTCCCATGGGAGATTATCATGGTTGTTACGAACAACATGACAAAATCTACTTTAAAAATAAATATGTCTTCGTACTCATCAGCAACTATCTTGTTCACTATCAATGTCGTTGAAACATAACTGTTCGCCGGGTACCGATTACGCCACACCTGTAGCCTGGGATGCCACTTTGTCGGGACCTCCAAACTTGAAAACTTAATGCCTCCACATGGAATGCCGAACACCTTATGCACAAGACTAGCATCTATACTCACCCCGCGTTTCCGACACCACAACCTCATCTTCTCTGGTTGGAAACTATCCACAGCGTAGTGTGCAATTTTAACTGGGATACCGTCTACGCTGAAGCGTAACAAATCCCCAAAACCTAATTGCCGAACGGCTTCCTGTTGACGCAGGCTAAGTTTTGAAATCGCAAGGAAAAGCTGGCGCGGGGATGATCGGGTTTTTAAACTGCCCCAAGCGTGTTTTTGGGGAGACTTGGAGACTTTCTTCGCTGATATCGTATCAGAGACGTAACCACCATCAATGCTTTTGACGGAATTAGGTGTCATTTTTTTACCTCGTTTAGGCACCGCAGATGACCCGATATGTATGGGATGTTCTGGGTCACCCCCCCCCCCCCCTGTAGCAAGTGTCAAATCTAGGTCACGCAAACGTTTCGAACTTCTAGTACCAGCCACCATTTTTGATCTGTATAAACACACAGTATACATTTTCTGTTAAAAAACACCCTCCATTTAAACAGTTATCTGAGAAAACACAAAATTCTTTCATGTAACAAACAGACAGTCATTCTTTTTTACACCAGTGTAAAAAGACATATCCCATTCTCAAACCAAATATAAACAAACAATAAACAAGCCCATTTTTACATCAAATTTGGTCAACACCAAACTTAAGAAATTCAAAAAACCAAAAAAAAAAAAAAAAAATTGGAAACACACACACACACTAATTCTGTTTATGGAAAATTAAAATTACTCCATAAATACGCTAAAACTATCAAAATTTTGAAATAAAATTAGAAACACACACACACACTAATTCTGTTTTTATCCAAAACCCTTACGCTATAAACACGCTAAAACTATCAAGTAGTATTATTCTGGTCTACTTAAAGAAGGAAAACCTATTCAATACCCATCATACAAAGAAAAAACAGACACACACCCAACGGCCCAAAAATTTGAAGAAAAAAAATACCATTATTCTACTGTACTGAACCCTAAATACATGATGATCGAAACTTACCTTTTTGTGTTTTGTAGAGTGTTGACTCAGTTTGATCGATTTTCCAATGTTCTGACTCTAATTGATCGTCTTCCACCGCTTGGCGATACAGTTATTTTTTTTGGTTTGATAATCAGAGAGGAAGAGAGTGTGAGAGGGGTTTTTGAAATTTTTAAAATCGTCTCTTTCTTTTCTTTTTTATTACTGAGAGAGAGAGTGACAGTGGGAGGGAAACGAGGGAGAGAGAGAGTGTCAGTTTTGTTTATTTTATTCTACCCAAAATACCCCTTAAGTTGTTATTTTATTATAAAATAATCAAAAACACATTTAATTACACTACAAAACAAAAAAATAGAAGGATCAATTCTCAACCATTGGATGATGGAGATCTAAGGTCCACATTGGTTCCCTAGTTCTCACAACTCTATATGGTTCTCACATGATCCTAACCCTATATATATATATATATATATATAGGTTTAGGTTTTTGTACAAATCCATTTTTTGTGAGAAGTGTGAGAACCAATATGGGATTGACATGTGGCACAAGGTGTTTGGGCATTTTAGTAATTTTTATATATTATTAAATAATGAATAAAATTATAATTTTGATAAGAGAGGTGAGAGAGAACATAAAAATAGGTAAAGAGAGAGAGAAAGATGACAGGAGAAAGAGAGAGAATGTTCTGGTCACCATCATCATCGTCATTACTATCATCATAGTGTTTTAACAATCAACGTGTGGTGTTTTATGTTTAAGGTAACATTGGGGTTGGTGGCCCAATGGTAGAAGCAAAGCTTCTAGGAACACCTAAGGGGGAGGTCATGGGTTCAAGTCCCACAAGGAGTAGAAATTTGCCGTTCAAAAAAAAAAAATGTTTAAGGTAGATTTTTAGGTATTCTTTATACAAGGTATGGTGTTTTATTATAGTCTTGTAAGTTGCTTCATCCAGAAGGTGTTTTACGTTCATACCCGTGTGTTTTATCACCATATTCTCAACTTTGTGTTTTAACAGTCCCGTGTGTTTTATCATCACCTTATCCATAATCCAGTGTGTTTTATCTTCACCATACACAATCAGTAACACATTAAAAAAAATACACTAGATCCAGTGTTTTATCTTCATCATACATGGGTGAGTCGAGCGTGGGTCAAAAAAATAGAAAAGAAGTAACAGGACATGAACACTAGAAGATCGATCTAATAAATACAAAACACACAATCCTAGATTTGTTGATTCTGTTGAGAAATGATGGCAGCCAATCGATCCTTGCCATGAAATTGGAAGAATTCAAACTTGAAAGTGTTTGAAGAGTGTGACCATTATTTATTATTATTATTATTATTTATTATTATTATTATTATTATATAAAAGAGTGAATATTTGTATATTCATTTTTGGGGGATTCGGTGTTGAGAGAGGCAATTTCTTGGAGTGAGGATAGAGAGAGAAAGAGAGAGAGGAATGAGAGTAAAGGGTTCTTTTCAATTTTTTAAGATCGATCAATTAAATGTGGGTGACAATTTTACCTTAATATCCATCAACCATCTAATTTATTATTTATTATATAACACTAATTACCAAAATGTCACTCAATTAATCCACACCATAGATTAAAATGATCTAATTGTCAAAACACATTCTCACCCTTCTCACACAAAACACACTTTGTACAGGATCTTGACCCTATATATATATATATATATATATATATATATATATATATATATAACATACACACATAAAGTTCACTAACCATTGCACCACCTCATCACTACCACTACCACTACCACCACCGCACCACCCCCACGGCACCACCACCACCGCACAAACCCACCTCACCACCACCACTACAAACCTCACACACAATCTGTCCCCCACCCGACCATCTCACCACCACAGCACCATAAATCACCACCTTTCCACAACCACTAGTTTCACACGACAAACCACCCACCTCCCACCACATTGCACCACGTCAATCTGAACCCTAACCCTAAAATTCGGATCTGAACCTTAATCCCCCAAAAAAAAAACAGGTAAACTCCTAAACCCAAATCTGCTAAGCAAAACCCTGATGCACTCCTCACATCTCCAAAACTGTTGTTGATTTCGTCATCACCACCCAACACCAACTCGTCCCTTCCACCTTTAAACGACCACCACAAGTTGCTTTTCACCAAACACCACCATTTCAACTAATCTGAAATCTGATTTCAGATCAGGTTTGAGGTGGAGATTGATGGCGATGACGAGATGAAGGTGGTTTAAAGAGAGGGAGAGACAGAGAGCTGATAGAGAGAGAATGGGTGTTTCGAGAGAGGATGAGAGACGGAAGATGTTAGAAAGAAGAGATGGTGATTGCAGGTTAGGTAGTTGTTGCAGTGTATGGTGGTGGTGGCTATAAGTTTAGAGAGACAGAGAGAGATGGTTTAAGTATAGATGCAGAGATAGTTATAGAATTTATCATCGACTCATATTTCATTTTATTTATTCATAATAGGGGTATACTTGTCTTTTAACAAAATCTTAACATAATATATGGATGATGTTAGTAATTTGGAGTGAAATGGTTATAGAATTATCAACCAGATACTTAGAGGGTTAAAAATGAAAACTTTGGACTCAACTAGTTAAAACCAGCAAAACACAAGGACTCAAAAAGAAATATACTCATACTAATAGAAGGTCTACGTTGTTACGGCCTTCATGATGCAACCTTGAGGTTTACAGATACGTATTTTTAGTTGATTCTCCTTAATACAAAGACATATGGTCTTAGGCTTAGAATTCATCACTAGATCTCTAGAGTGCATGTTTGATAAGACTAGCATATGTTTCAATGACTTATTGTAAGTGTAACATCAACATGATGCACTTACAAGGCATGTTTCAGGATCGGTTGAGTTGCTTAGACCATCCGTAGTGGGCTTGAAGGAGATCTATAGAGCCCTCTACACCCCCCCCCCCCCTTGGGGCTTGATGAGCAAAAAAATGGAGAGGGTTTGATTCTCATCACTGGGTGTCCCTTGATTTAAAAAAAAAAAACAGTTTTATAATAATATTTTTAATCAATTTCTACACCCCTACACCCCCATCAAGCCCCTCATCCACTATACACTTACTTTACATAAAGCCTCCATCAAACAACTCATCTTACTTTATTAATATTTTATTTCATCAAGCCCGCTACACATACTCTTATGTTATTTTTTTGTTTTTAATTTATATACTTGTTGTGACTTTATTTACTCTGAATGACAACTCCTCTGTTCATACGCTTAGCCTATTTGTAATGGGCTAACACCGTGTGCCACATCAACTGAAAAGTGTGGAACACTGCCGTAGTAGGGTGTTTTCGACGAGTGATGGGCAAAGGTGTGGGGCGAGTAATAGACAATGGGCAAAAGAGAGTCGTTAGGCTCAAGTTTCAATCCAAAGGCCGTTAGGTTCAATTCAAATAAAATTTTTTTAGTTAAGTTTATGAATCATTCTATGACTAAGAAAAATTACATCAAAATAGTGGGCAGGCGGACAAATAAATATTAATATTTTTTAGAAACGTGTACATTATCTGATTAATAACACAGTATTCATCCATTTTCTCATCTATATATATATATAAAACAAAGCCCTTTTGCTGACGTGGCGTCCATTGGTTCATTCAATCCCCTCTTGAAATCGCCACGTGGCATCCTAATTGAATGTTTTTAGTGTTTTTTAATTTATTTCGTTTTTAACAATTTTAATAAAAACCAACACAAACCCTATTCCCAACCCTATTCCCGTATTCCTCAATCACAATCTTTCCTTCAACCCTAATCCTTCCTTTACTCCCCACCTCTCCCTCTCATTCTCTCTTTAATCGTACCTAACCCTCATCCCCTATACTGATGGTATGGTTCTTCTATAATTGTTTTTTATTATTATTATTATTATTATTATTATTATTATTATTATTATTTATTTTGGCTAGGGTTACCTCTGTGATTGAATGATTGTTGTGGTTAACACTTACAGTCTTCAGATATAGATAATTTGCAACTTCTTAAATGTTATTTTACTGATTATCCTGAAACCGATGCTACAAACTGCAACTCCAGCTTAATATTGACAACTGATTCTTTTAGTGACTTCCAAGGAAGTGTTGGGGAGTTGGTTAAAAACATTACCGAATCGGCAGTGAGTAAGGGTAATGGATTCGGTGTTATGGAATTAAATGGAGTTTATGGATTAGCTCAGTGTTGGGAAACGTTGACCAATGAAGAGTGTAGAGTTTGTTTGGATAAAGCAAGAACTGAAGCAGTAGGTTGTTTACCAAGTAGAGAAGGAAGGATTATGAATGCAGGCTGTTTCTTGAGATATTCTACACACAATTTTATCAATAATTTTTCACAAGCAGACAGGGGTAGATCTGGTATATCTCTTGATCCCTTCTTTAATCTTTACAATAACAGTCTTTTACTTTTGTGGCTTTGTGAGGGTGGATAGGATGCAGGAAAAGAAAGTTCTCACAGTCACAAATAACTTTACATGTGAGCTAAGGTACGTCGCTTTTTCTATCTTTTATTATTTATTTTTTTTATAAACTTTGATTTATCTATTGTTTAGATTGTTTTTATGGTTTATTGTTTTTATCTGTTACGGATATATCTATAGTAATATATTTAGGTATGATTGTTTACTTAAAGGTGAGTTTAGGTACCTTGAGTTCAGTTGAATTTATGTGATTGTAGTGTAATTTGTTAACAGAATTGATAGGCTTCATCTTCCAATTTTGTAGTGGTTATGTAAGTTTCATTATTTATTTCAAGGTAAGTTTTGTTAGGTTGAGTTAAGTTTAATTTATATCAGTTTAGTTTAATTTGTTAAGAGAATTGATACATGTATTGAAAGATTGTTTACATTCTTGTCTGAATTTCCACCGTAGCCACCGTAGTTGGCTGCGTTAGCTGCAGTACCGTAGTATGTGGCGTAGGATTCCGCTGCTAAGGATGGAGGGATGGTGCTGGTGGCTATGATGGTGGCTGCAGCTAAAGTTATTGCTGTGGTGGTTAATATATTTAGGTATATTTGTTTACTTAAAGGTGAGTTTAGGTACCTTGAGTTCAGTTGAATTTATGTGATTGTAGTGTAATTTGTTAACAGAATTGATAGGCTTCATCTTCCAATTTTGTAGTGGTTATGTAAGTTTCATTATTTATTTCAAGGTGAGTTTTGTTAGGTTGAGTTAAGTTTAATTTATATCAGTTTAGTTTAATTTGTTAAGAGAATTGATACATGTATTGAAAGATTGTTTACATTCTTGTCTGAATTTCCACCGTAGCCACCGTAGTTGGCTGCGCTAGCTGCAATACCGTAGTATGTGGCGTAGGATTCCGCTGCTAAGGATGGAGGGATGGTGCTGGTGGCTATGATGGTGGCTGCAGCTAAAGTTATTGCTGTGGTGGTTAAGTTTGGTAATTGTAGCTTGGTGGTGGATTGGATCTTCTTTTATTATTTTTTATTAAGTCATATTAGGATTTTCAACCCCGGGACCTTCCCGGGGTAGATAGCTAGTATTCTATATAAATTCTCCATCCGTAAGTTTTTTTACAATCTACATGAATCATTTATAAAAGTTGCAAATTGGATAACACAACTTTACTACTTTTTATTTTTTAATAGAAAATCCCGGATATTTAGGATAAATACGTTGATACATGTATAGGATAAATACGTTCAATATGTTTTTTTATCATTGAGCAAACTATTTAACCACCAAAGTCCAAAATGTTTCCTTAGGTACAAGGTCAAATTTAATACTAGTTTAACCTTCGGCAAAAAGGGATTTAGTAAATTTAATTCATATTTGGATTTGAATTCTTTAAAAAATTAAAATACAATAAGCAGTTTGGTTTGGTTTGCTCTGATTATCTGATTATCTACTGATTTGGCACGTTCAATTAAATTTTGCAAATGTATGTAACAAAAACGAAAAGATGGTTATAAAAAGTATTAAGATTTAAGACTCAACCATATATATAGTTTTTTTACATTATTTCGGTTCGGTATTTTGATTATTTTGGTAGTGGTTAAGCTAATTGCTTTTACTACACACCCTTAATTACATTCAGAAACGAGGACACAAACATTTTTCATTATTAGAATGAATGATCCATTCTATAGGTAACCTTTTTTACATTATAGTAATATTATATATTAAAAAATCAGTTAATAAAACTTTAACAGCTTAAAGTAAGTACATACAAACTTCAACATTTAGTTTACTGTAGTTACAAAATTTGGTGACATAACACTGTTGACTTCAAAACCAAATTTGGCCAAAACGCAACTAGGAAAGTAGGAATACTTCAATATGTCCAAATTAGTTGCAAACTCACCAAGTAAACTTGTATATATAGAGCTTTGCCATCATCTATTTCTTACACCATTCCATATTTTCTTTTCAGATTTCCAAAATAAATAAGAAATGAAGATGTTTGGAGTTAAAACCTTACTTTTGATTTTATTTTTAAATGTAATGTTGGCGTCGATGGTAACAGAAGCTGCATCTGGTAACAAGGTTAAGCGTGTTAAGCCTCCCAAACCTGCCAAACCGGTACAAGAGCTTTTAACCTGCAAGAGTCGTAAAAGCAAGTGTTTCATGAAGCGCATCAAATGCCCCATAGAATGCCCGAAAGTAAAGCCAAAGAACCCAAAAGACAAGGCTTGTTTTCTTGATTGTTACTCGCCCAAATGTGAGGCCGTATGCAAATGTAAGTAACAATGTAACTTTTATATTATTAAGATTTATTTAAAATAATATCAGTTTAACATTCTTTTAATAAAAATGACCGTGATTTTCATTTTTATTTATTTCGCATGAAGATAAAAAAACCATGGAAAAAACTTAAAAGAGAATATTATAATTTTATATCATGGTATTAAAATGATAATTGTTTGTTTGCTTTTGATAGCACGTAAACCAAATTGCAATGGACCTGGAGCTGCATGTTATGACCCACGGTTCATAGGTGGTGATGGAATTGTATTCTACTTTCATGGAAAGAGCAATGAACATTTCACCTTGATATCTGATTCAAATCTCCAAATTAACGCGCGTTTTATTGGACTTAGACCCGAAGGTAGAACTCGCGACTATACATGGATCCAAGCATTAGGTCTTAAGTTTGGCAATCATAATTTTACCCTTGAAGCAACAAGAGCTGAAAAATGGGATGATAATGTTGACCACCTAAAGTTATCACATGATGGAATGGAATTACACATTCCGGAGGGTGATTCTTCTGAATGGAGTTCAACCAAAGGTGATATACAAGTTGAAAGGACTTCAACAACTAATAGTTTAACGATCACCATACTTGATCTTGTAGAAATATCGGTTAATGTGATTCCTGTATCAGAAGGAGATAGTAAGATACATAACTATCAAATTCCTTCAAATGATAGCTTTGCACATTTGGAGGTGCAATTTCGATTCTTTGGGTTGTCATCTAATGTTGAAGGCATTCTTGGTAGAACTTATCGTCCTGATTTCGAAAATCCAGCAAAACCAGGAGTGGCAATGCCGGTGGTTGGTGGTGATGACAAGTACAAGACTAGTTCACTCCTCGCGACAGATTGTGCACTTTGTGTGTTCTCTCCCGATGGTACTAAGGATGAACATGACTCACTATTGATGGAATATGGCATGCTAGATTGCAAAGGTGGAGGAAATGGAATTACATGCAAGAAATAAATCTATTGCATTATTTAATATATCGTAAGAATTATTCTTTTTTATATGATTGTATTGATTAATTTGTGTTCTACATGTATGTGTGCTTATTGTTTGTTTCACTTTTGTATTTGGTTGTCGATCGACAAAATCTTTGAATCAATGTCATTATTGTTGTCAGAAAATGAAATAGATGAATTAAAGATTACTTGTTTTTTAGTTTTTGTTAATAAAGGTAGTGATGGTCACAAGATTATATTTAATTGAGTTTTAGTATATGCAGAATATTAGGTGTCTATACACCCCGAGACTTCTAAGATAGCACAATCGAGTGATTTAATTTACATGTTTTGTGGTTTCTTCTAGGGATGTTCAAAAATATCTTAATCCGAAATATCTGAATTTGAAACTATCCGAAAAATTGGATTGTGAACACACCTAGTTTCTTCCCTTCCTTATTCCAACTGAAAAAAAAGTGTAAAGGAATTGGAAAACCAGATAATTTGTAACCAGTATTCAGATATGAGACAACATATGAAATTAGTTTTATAAATTTTCATAGGTTTGTAACATGCATGGAGTTATGTAATATTACTTGATTATATTACATAATCTTAAAAAAATATTAGTATGTTGAAGTTGTTAGAAACGTATAATTATTAGGACTATAGATATGTTAAGGGTGCTTTAGTGTCTTTAATTGTGTCTTTTTTTTACACTATGAGGCATCAATAACTTGAAAATCAGGAAAGTATGTTAAAAATGCTAAGTTTACATGATGATGTATCATGTTCTATTAGTTTCTATCGTTTGCTATAAAAAATACATATGTGCTATTATGCATATAGTGTTTGTATTGAGCTAGTCGATTGTAGTGATTTGTTGAGAGTTACTTGACTTGGTTATAACTCTAGTTTCCTTTCCTCTCCTATATATAGGAGAATGTATTGTATGTTTTAGTGACGATGATAATATGATGATTTGAGTTGAACTCTTACCTTTCAAAATGGTATCAGAGCTATGCTCTGTTGAATCTAATAATTTTCCGGCGAGTTACTGCAACACCGGCGACTATCCTGGCAAAAAATCTTCTTTAATCTTGTTCCTCGTCTCTATTCTCCATCTATCTTCTTCTCTTAGATCTATTGAAGCTTTATTAATTGATTTCAATTCTTCGTCTCAGACAACATCGACAAACAAGTTCACATCAAATTCCAACAACAACTCATTTTCTTCTCTCATATCTATCATGCTCGGCGACCGGTCTATGTATAATGACAAACTTGGTTTTCATTGAAATTTTTTGGCTCACATGGCCGACTATGGTGCAAGGGTTTCTGAAAATTTGAACTCCTGTGATCCTTTTGATTCGTGTGCTACTTTTGACGTTGATCGGGCGGGATGCCAGATGATCTACGTTTGATCACTAGATATTGTGTTTTCCTTCGGCTCAATCTTATCAGTTAGAGTCTTAAGAAAGAACATATTGTTGCTCGTTCTGGCATCGAGGTTGAGTTTCATATATCTTTATCTTGTCCACCTGGTGTGACAACATTGGAACTAATTGTCTTGTTGTCAATCTGGTGTTTCATCAGCGTACGAAACATCTTGACATCGACCTCCACGTTATTTGACACATGGTGTTAACTCGAACCTTGTGTGTTTGTTATGTGCCTACTACTCTTCAGCTTGCAGATCTTTTGACTAAAGGGTTGTCGTCAGCTTGATTTGACACTTTACGGTCCAAGCTTCACGTTGTTACGCCATGGTCAACTTTGAGGGGGGCATATTATGCATATGGTATTCATTTGTAGGGGTGAGCAGAAAACCAAAAACCAAAACAAAAAAAAAAACAAACCGCACAAAAAATCAGAAAAAAAAAACCGAAATTTATTGTTCGGTTTCAGTTTTGCATTTTATGAAAACCGCAAAAAAAAAACGAACCAAACCTAATAACCCAAAAAAAATCATTTTTTTATATTTGTTATACAGTGTTTTAGGAAGAATTAGATTTATTCTAGAATGTTAAGTATTTATAGTAAGAACATTAACATGCTTATTTATCTTTAAAATGATTTGTCCATCGCTTGCAAAAAATAACAAAATTTAGCATAAAAGTAAATAATTAACTTTAGAGAAACATAAATATAGTTTAGAAGTTTAGGTTTATGTAAATAATAATAATTTAAAAGATTAAATATATTAACATAGATGTAAACATCTAAGAAATATTTTTAAATATTAGATTATGCATTTTATTGTTTAAATCTTACGTAATTTTGTTCCAAAACCAAACCGAACCATTACTAAAACCAAAAAACCGAAACTATATATTTCGGTTATGGTTATACCATAAAACCGAACCATACACTCTCCGAAGTGGTTTGTTACGAGAGTTAGAAAGTTGTAGTTTCCTCTCCTCACCTATATATAGGATAATGTATTTGTATGTTTAAGTGATGATGATACTATGATGATTTGAGTTGAGCTTTTACCTTTCGATACGTACAGTCTCAAACAAATACTTTTTAAATACCACTATTCTGGTAGAATTTTAATGACGCTAAAAATATAAACTAGTAAGTTGTCGCAAACATTTTGACATATTTACATGTTTTTCATGTTACTAGATGACAATGAAGAGAAAAAATTGGTGATATGTTAGGTGAAAAGACACTATATTAAATTAATAAATTTTGTGAATACAATTATACAAGTGACCAAATTAAAAGACTAGAAACATATTAATATATTCTTTTTCTATTTCTGAAACATTGTTTCATTACAAGACTTAATCCATAAATTAAAAAAGAAAACTAAATTAAGTAAAACATTATTTGGTGGTCTCTTAATGACCATTCAAAGCATACCTCTTAATGATCCATAACTCTGAAGAGTTAAGAGGTAACCTTAAGTTTGATTGATTAAGAGACAATCATTAAGATATTACATCTTAACCATTAAGAGACTATGGTCATTCAGAGACTACCAGTACCAATCAGTCCCTTAAACAGGGCCGGCTGAAGCCCAATTCAAATGAGGCTAGGGCTGTGGGCCCCCAAATCTATAGGGCCACCATTTTCACTGAACTGGGCTGTGTACTTATCCAGGAAGTAGAGGAACATGTAGGGAAACAAGATTTATGTCTTCTCAGTTCTCACAATCTCGCATATGTGGCCAAGAGATAGGGTAGCGGCTATCATCAAGCAATCAACATAGTAAGTACATAACAACAGGCGGCAACATCTATGTAAGTTCTAAAGTTTGAAATCATCTTGTAATTATGTTTGAGTTTAAAATCATTCTCTCCCACAATCATTCATTCATTCTCTGCTTGGATTTGTAGGCTTCTGAATCTTTGACTCTAAATTGGTGAGGGATTGAAGGTCTCTGACTCTCGAAATTGAAGGCCTCATATTCAAAATCAAGGTACACTAACATATTAAAGTATGTGATATAAGCACTAATTCCCTAATTGCCTGACTGTGGTTTGTGATATTTGCTACTTGTTGATCAATTTAGTTTGATAAATTTAGTTTAAGTTTACTGATTGAAAATGGTTATTAAAGCCCTATTGTTTGTTTGTACATACATTATGATTTGGTTTGGCTCGGCTCGGCTCGGCTAGTTAGACACTAAAGTATCGCAACACGAACTATATAAGAACTAAAAAAATTTATGCTTTCGGAAAAAGGGCCCCGAATTGACAATTTGCTTTAGGCCCCCTAAAGGGTTGAGCCGGTCTGCCCTTAAACTTCGGGGA
The DNA here is from genome assembly GCA_032199755.1 of Ambrosia artemisiifolia. Classification (NCBI taxonomy): domain Eukaryota; kingdom Viridiplantae; phylum Streptophyta; class Magnoliopsida; order Asterales; family Asteraceae; genus Ambrosia; species Ambrosia artemisiifolia. Next base: position 17,540,309 of record CM063519.1, read on the forward strand.
CAAAATGTTCCATTTGGTTTGAACATGTCCGGCCCATAAACAGGCCCAAAAATGGCTTAAATCTTTTCCATTATTGCATGTATGATATATGATTTGAGTATTTGACCCAGTTTGCAATGGACACCAAAAGTTTGGTTTCATTAAAGTACACTTATGGGCCCATCCAACCGATTTATAATCCTCCCCAGTCCCCAGTGCAAAAACAAAACTGAATCGGCTCAAACCGGTTTAAGCCCGATACGGTTCTTCTTGGTTTATTTTTGGGCTTGGCTTCCGTACATATTTGAGCCTCAATAATACTACTCTTTTACTAAACAAAATAAAATAAAAAATACAACATGCGGTTTGGTTTAATTCGGTTATCAAATGGCACGATTCATTTTCTAATGGTTCAGATCGTCTTGCGTTAATGTAGTTTATCAAAGACGTAAAGGTTGTACCATTTTTTTATATATTGATTTGATTATTTCGGTTGTGTCTAGAAAAAACGTTTTTCTCCTCACTATAAACTACTTTACAAACCAAACACGAATGCCCACAGGTTTTTTTTTTAAATTTCGCTCACCAACTCTTGGGTATCTTGGTTTAGCCATCAAATACGATATAATGTTTAAATTCAAAACAACTATCTCAAGCGACCAGAATAAGTATGATGCAAATAATGCAGTTTACAAGAGATAATGGACCTTTGATACTATGTGCATTCATAATTTCTAAATCAGTGAACATACACAAATATTTTATTATAGTTACATTTTGGTGGTACAACACTATTGTATTGACTTCAATAACTCATTAAAACCAAACTTGGCCAAACACAACTTGGAACCTTTCAATTTCTCTAAAATTAGTTGCAAACTCACCAAGTAACCTTGTATATATAGAGCTTGGGCACAATCTATTTTTCACACCATTCCATATTTTCTTTTGCAATTTTCAAAAACAAGAAATGAAGATGTTAAGTGTTAAAACTTTTTTCATGATTTTACTTTTACATGCAATGTTGTCATCACTGGTAACCGAAGCTGCATCTGGCAATAAGGTTAAGCGTGTTAAACCCCCAAAACCCGTCAAACCCATACAAGAGATTTTAACCTGTAAGAGCCGTAAAAGCAAGTGTTTCAAGAAGCGTATCACATGTCCCATAGAATGCCCAAAAGTTAAGCCGAAGAATCCGAAGGATAAAGCTTGCTTTCTTGATTGTTCCTCACCCAAATGTGAGGCCGTATGCAAATGTAAGTAAAATAATGTACATTTTTAGTATTTTCTAAAAATCATCATTTTAACATTTCTAGATTATTATTTTAAATGACTGTGACTTACTGATTTTAGATTTTTAGTGCTTATATATTTTGCATAAAGTAAAACAAATCAAGGTATAGACTTAAAAGTGAATGATAATCTAAATTTATATCTATCTACATATTGAAAAGATAAATTATATATTTGTATTTTATAGCACGTAAACCAAATTGCAATGGACCCGGAGCTGCATGCTATGACCCACGATTCATAGGTGGTGATGGAATTGTATTCTACTTTCATGGAAGAAGCAATGAGCATTTCAGCTTGATATCTGACACTAATCTCCAAATCAACGCACGTTTTATTGGACTTAGACCTGAAGGTAGAACTCGCGACTATACATGGATCCAAGCGTTGGGTCTCAAGTTTGGCCATCACGATTTCACCCTTGAAGCAACAAGAACCGAAAAATGGGATGATAATGTTGATCACCTAAAGTTATCACACGACGGAATGGAATTGATCATTCCGGAGGGTGATTCTTCAGAATGGAATTCAACTGAAGGAGACATACAAGTTGAAAGGACTTCATCGACCAATAGTCTAACGATTACTTTACCTAATCTTGCAGAAATATTTGTTAATGTGATTCCAGTATCAGAAGAAGATAGTAAGATACATAATTATCAAATTCCTGCAAATGATAGCTTTGCGCATTTGGAAGTACAATTTCGATTCTTTGGGTTGTCATCTAATGTTGAAGGTATTCTTGGTAGAACTTATCGTCCTGATTTCGAAAATCCAGCAAAACCAGGAGTGGCAATGCCGGTGATTGGTGGCGATGACAAGTACAAGACTAGCTCACTTCTTGCAACAGATTGTGCCCTTTGTGTGTTCTCTCCTGATAACATTAAGGATGAAGATGACTCACTAATGATGGAATATGACATGCTAAAGTGCCAAGGTGGAGGCAATGGAATTGCATGCAAGAAATAATACTATTGCAATGCTATAGCCTATATGTCTTTCGCATGATTGATTGTTTTGTGTTCAAATGTATGTGTTTTTATTGTGTCACATGATTGACTGTTTTTATTAATTTGTGTTCAAATGTATGTGTGGTTATTGTGTCATTTCACTTTTGTACTTTCGATAAATTTATAAAGTTTGAATCAATGTCGTTATTTCCTGTGTTTTCCGATGATGAAAGAAAATGAAATAATTACATTACAATATATTAATAGACAACTGAAATTGAACAGTAATTTTATTTTATTTTATTGAGTTATCTCTTTGCACTCAGGTCACATTTACTGATAACATTCTTCATAAATTATAGTAGTAGTATCTTTTGATATCTTACAATAGTTAGTGTCAACCTTTGTCTACTCATGTGGGTTCGTGACATGAGTTATCATATGGATAATCCTTCACTATGTTATAACACTAATGAGTATTGATATCTTTCGGTTCTTTTCCTAATTTGTCCAGATATTGTATATGTTGTCATTAAGGTTTTTGAATTTCTTATAACACCTAGTAACTGACACTAGATTGTTATCAAGTGTATTCTTCAATACCTTGAGGAGTTGTTACTAGAATGTTGACTATTATACGGTCCTCTAGTGTTGTCATCCATGCATATGTTGATACCGACTTGTTCAGTTGTCTAGATGATTGTTAATCTACCACTAACTACTATGCGTTTACTGGATTCAACATCCTCAACATGAGTTCCATGAAACACGTCATTACGAGATCTAGGACTAAAGGAGAGTCTCCAACTCTTACTCATACATCACATGAGATTTGCTTGATTATGTGTGTGTATATATATTTATCATAGTTGTGCTTATTTTCTACACGTCCACATACTCTATAGTGCGACAACATTTACGCTACAATTTACTTGTCAATTTTGGATTGTGGTATAAGTACTAGGGATCCTGAGTTGGTTACTGACTCAACGAATGTATTTCTCTGCAACAGTTTGGGTTTCGTCGTTTAAATGAGTATTAAAATCTGCAGACTAATCTAATGCTTATAATAAATGATTACTTGACCAAGTAGAAGAGTGTACGATAAATATATCTTATGTGTGTATATTTACATCTGACCATCACAATCATTTATCTAATATTGATCATTTACTATTATATCCCTATGTTTATTACTGGTATTTTCTTGATTGACGAAATTACTCTTACTAAATTAATAGGATGTCGGGGTGTATATATAGAGAGAGATTATTAGAGAATAAGGGTTGACATAAATATATCAGAACTCTCTACTCTAAAGGGAACCCGACCATACTGACAAGATGTAGTCTTCCAATACCTTATCGGTATCAGTTGATAACAAACTTATCAGGTATCAATCTCATTATTTTTTCCATTACATACATACAGAACTGATCAACATAGCAAATGACAATGGGTCGAGGAGGTGGTGCGTGCGTGCGTGTCATATGAGGGTTATGAACACATGTAACGAGACAAGGAGGTAAAAATTCCATTCAACGTTATTTTAAACAATGGGTAAAAGGTTTGCCTTTCGTATTTAGAATTGATCGTTAAGAGCGAATATACGAAGGCAAGATGTTTCCAATAGGGGTGTTTAGAAAAACCGTAAACCGAACCGTAACCATAACCGAAAAAAACGATCCGAACAATGAATTTGGTGTTTGGTTTGGTTTTGACTGAAACCGAATTGCTAATTCGGTGTTTGCTTTAGTTTTTGGTTCTACATTTTTTTAATTTGGTTTATTCGGATAACCGAATAAACCAGTAAACTATTTAATTATTATATAAAAATAATAATATTTAATAAGCCATATATAATATAAGCACAATTATTAAATGTAAGCCCGGGCCAGGTTCACTTGAGTTAGAGAAAGATTCAAGTTTGAAGTTTATTTATATTTCACAGTATTAGCAAAGACTTATTTACTATTTCTAATTTCTATGATGTTTGTGTGTAAGAATATTTTTATTTTCCGGATTTGTTTGTTTTATTTTGGTTTTAAACTTTCTTTTACAATATATTGCGTGGTTTGATTTTTTGGTTTATATTAATTAATAACTTTTCATTTGGATTTCGAAACACAAAGGTATATAAGTTAGAGAAAAAAACTTTCGGTTCAATTCGGTTAAATCAGTTTGTTTGGTTTTAAACCGAAACCAAACCGAATTCAATTTGGTTGAATTTGGTTCGGTTTACATATTCCTAACTTGGTTTGGTTCGGTTTGGTTATTAGTTTGGGGTACAAAATTTGAAAACTGAATAAACCAAACTGAATAAACTAAATAAACGGTAAACCGAATCGATAAACACCAATGTTTTCCAACTTTCCATAATCCATAGTCGTGTCTTCTTTAGGGAGCTGAGTTACATATATTTGGGCTCACACGTTATCCCAGGCTTACATTTCACGCAATATAACAACATTTACTACAACATAAAACACACTATATTATAGAAACTTCACAGAACACTCGAGTGCCCCCAAATATCTCCGATCACACTCAACTCCACCACCATGTCCGACGCTGACTCCACCACCAAATCCGTCATCGGCCGCTGGGCCGACGAACCCGACGACGAACCCGAGCCCTCCACCGCCTCCTCCGCCTCCTCCGCCGCCACCCCCACCACCACCGCCGCCGCTAATGACGTCGACCTATCCTCCCTCGCCGTTGACGACTCCAAAAAAGTCAACGACTTCCTCCAGGATCCGGAAGACTCCAACATCCAAGCCGTAACTTAAACACCCTTTTCCCTTATTATTATTATTATTATTATTATTATTATTATTATTATTATTATTATTATTATTATTATTATTATTATTATTACATTTCATCACTTGGGGTTTTGTTATTAGTCTTGATTCAGTTGGGGTTTCAAATATTGTGTTTTTATTTGTAAATTATTAATCTTTATTGAATTGGGGTTTCAATATTCATGTGTTTTTATTTGTAAATTATTAAAATCTTTATTGAATTGGGGTTTCAAAATTTGTGTTATTGTTTGTAAATTATTGATCTTTATTGAGTTGGGATTTTGAGATTATTATTATCTTTTTAACAGGTGACGGCTGGGGATACGCCGTATAGTTCTGCTGTGAGGTTTGAGGATCTAGATCTGTCTCCAGAGTTGTTAAAAGGGTTATATGTGGAGATGAAGTTTGAGAGGCCTAGTAAGATTCAGTCAATAAGTTTGCCCATGATATTGACTCCACCCCATAAGAATTTGATCGCTCAGGCGCATAATGGGTCCGGAAAGACGACGTGTTTTGTGCTTGGGATGTTGAGTCGGGTTGATCCGAAGCTTGGTGCTCCTCAGGCTCTTTGTATTTGTCCAACCCGAGAGTTGGCTATTCAGGTAGTTTAAAATTCAAATTTCTATGATATAAATATGTTAGGTGCAATAAAATTAGATACGGTTTCTCATGGTTGGTTTGCTGGACTTCGGTTACTGAAATGTGACATATATTGGGGACATAACTTGGGCCTAGGCGCTTAAAAAGTGAGAGCCCGAGATAGGCAAGGCTCATAGAAATATAGCATAAACATACCATTTTTTGGGGTTTTAGACATCTTTTAGGCTGGTTCCAAGCCATTTTTGGATGTCCCAGACCAGTTTGTCTGGAAATTACAGAATTATCCCGGAACATACAGGATTTGACAGGAATCTTGTTGGAATCTGGTCGGAACATTGGTCAATGGTTGTCGGAGCGCGTGGATGGCAGCAAGGCTTTTTCCATGCACGTGGCTTTGCCTGAGAGCCTTGACGTGCTCTCAAAGGGCTTTTGACAATATAGCTTTTAGGTCCTGCAATGAAGTTAGGCACAGTTTCTTATGATTGATTTATTGGATTTCTGTTCACTATAATGTATAGTTGTTAAAAGCCATTGCCCCTTGCCCCTAGGCCCATTTTTCAGGTAAGGCGAGACAATTGCGCTTAATTCTCCAGGTGATGGTTTAGGCACGGGATCCGTTGAGAGTTCCAAATTCCGAAGAGTTTCCAGCCAAATTCTCTAAATTATGACTAGATTCTATATAAGGAAAACTACTTTATGCACTAATACACTAATTATTTTAAAACTTTAGATACTTATTACATTAGATGATATTAAATGTTATATAATAGCTTTTGTTTTGTTCTATTTGAAGAAGAGCATTACCTTTCTAGGAAAAAAGTATATTTTTACTTTTAGTCTTTGCTCGCTTTTATTTTATCTCAGGCCCTCGTTTTTTTTTGCGCCTTGAGTGCCCCTAACGCCTTTGATAACTATGCTATAATATGATACATATTGGAGGATTTAAGTATATTCAGGTGGTGTGATAGATTTTGTGTGGGAGCACGTATGGGATCTTGTCTTGAGTCTTTAGATCGAGACACTAAAACATGAAATTTTCTAGTCAAAATAGAAAGAGATACAAGTTTTAGTTATGTAGGTATTAAGAACTTCCCACCTTTTGAGATTGAAAGTTGCTTTAGTATGTCTAATATTTTTGTAATTGTTTAGTACTTGCTTATGTAGATATCTTGTGATTTTAAAATATCTTAACGATGGTACAGAATATGGAAGTGCTCCTGAAGATGGGCAAGTTTACTGGCATAACGTCAGAATTGGGTCTTCCTGCTGATAAAGCCAATTACATTCCAGTCTCTAAGAGAGCACCAGTGACAGCACAAGTCATTATCGGCACACCTGGTACTATTAATAAATGGATAGCAGCCAAGAAGTTGGGTACATCTAATTTGAAGATCCTTGTGTTTGATGAAGCAGATCATATGCTGGCAGAGGTGATCTTATGTATATTTGGTTTTTATTTTTGTTAATGTTTTTGTAAGGCAACTATGCGGCATTTTCTATTTTGCTTGTTTGGTAGTCTATCTATCAAGTGCCATATGGATTTCGTTGACTGTGTTGTCAAGAAAAACAATCATGCATGGTGACAAATTACGGTCTAAATGGTTGATGACACGCTGATTCTAGTATTCATTTATATGTGCAGTGACATATTAGCCGGTGTTACTCAATTGGAGGTTTCACTAAGTATAACATATTAGATTTATATCAAGGGTCATGACATCTTTATTTGTAAAAAAACGATAAGATAAGAATCGGCTCTGGATTTACGCATTTATGATAAACGCATTTCTAATATAGATGTCAAGCTGTGAATCTTTTATTATTTGCTACGTATGAACATCTTATTAAGTTTGGATTTGGTCTAGTTGAAGTTAGAAAAGATATGTTACAAATGATGCATCTTATTATATGTTAGATACAAACATGAGAACATTTTATTAGTAGCTTATTTAATTTAATTGCTTAAGGTGTCAAAACTGTTACAGGATAAAGAAACACAATATGCTTATCATCTTGTTCAATGTTGTTTGTATCATTTATAATAAGATGTTTGCATTATTTATATTACTTCATCAATGTGAAGCATTTCATTTAGAGTTCAACCTTTTACTTAAAACATATCTGTCGTATTTTGCTTCAGAGTGGTTTCAAAGAAGATTCCGTGAGGATAATGAAGGAAATTGTCAGGTGGAGTCCCAAATGCCAGGTGTGTTATCAACTTATCATTATAATATATAGTTATGTTAATTGAGTTCTGTATATGTTGTTTGGTCGTGTGGTTTCTCCTGGTTTCTGCTTGCAATGTAATATGAAGCGTCATATTTATTTCCAATTTAAACCAAAACCATGTACAGGTTCTACTGTTTTCTGCTACATTCAATGAGACCGTGAAGGCTTTCGTATCAAAAATTGTGAAAGATCTTTTTGTACAAGACTACAACCAATTGTTTGTTAAGAAGGAAGAACTGTCTTTGGATTCCGTGAAGCAATATAAAGTGAACTTGCCCGATGAGCTCTCAAAGATTATGGTGATCAAGGATAAAATTATGGAATTAGGAGAGAAAGTCGGGCAAACAATTATATTTGTGAAAACAAGAAAAAGTGCCGGTATGTTACATGAGGCACTTGTTAAGTATGGTTATGAGGTAACAACAATTCAAGGTGCTCTTACACAAGAAGACAGAGATAAGATCGTCAAAGAATTCAAAGAAGGGTTAACTCATGTCCTAATTGCAACCGATGTTCTTGCTCGGGGTTTTGATCAGTCTCAGGTTTGTATCCCTTGCTTTTCTTTTCCTATGTGTGTGTGTGTGTTTTTTTTTTTTTTTTCTAAATTAATAATGATTTACGCTTTTTATATCAGGTTAATCTGGTGGTTAATTATGATCTCCCAGTTGTATATGATAATCCTACAGAGCCTGACAATGAAGTATACTTGCACCGCATAGGTAGAGCAGGACGGTTTGGACGAAAGGGTAATGTTTGCTTTCTTGATTTATTTCATACATCGTTTTTATTAGTAAAATGTCGAGTGCCTTTCAACAAGGAAAATTTTGTGAAACTTGTGAGCTATAATCAAAGTTATAGTATAGATGTCATTTATTGATTAGCACTGGGAAAAAAGGTAATTTTGGTTAAAATAAAAATCAAGGAAATGTTGCATTTTTTGGGGCATCCAAATAGACGGTGTTGCTTCAGGTAATGGATTCACTGCATGTTATTCTAACAAACTGGTATACAATGTAACAGGAGCTGTATTCAACTTACTATGTGGTGATAGGGACAACATGATTATGGAAAAAATTGAGAGACACTTCAATCATTATGTTGCCGAGGTAAATATTTCTTACTGTCTATTGTTATAAATACTTTATTTGGTGTTAAAAGAGAAAAAAAAAAAAAAAAGCTTTTTCTAGGGATTTCACAATCTGTTAACACGAGGTCGTGTCTTGTTAATAGTGACTAGGACTATAAACGAACTGTACGGACGCAAACGGGGGCTTGTTTACTTTGGAAAATGGGTTAAGAAATTCTCCACAACAATTCCAACTTTCAAATAATTTTCCTCCAATGATCTTTTTAACTTTCAAACTCGTTTATTTTGGAAAATGGGTTAGTTCTCGGTTAACAAAAGTTCATTGGAGGAAAATATTTTGAAAACTGATATTGTTGTGGGGAATTTCTTTAGTACAGATTATTGACGGTCAATGAGGCAAAGTTTGGATTATTAAAATCCAATACATTTGTTCATTTAGGCATAATTATATTATTAATAATTAAAATTGTTTTTTACCCATACATACATGTATGTATATATATACTTGTACATAAACAACCACACATGAAAGAACAGTTTACCACATGCTGGCGTAGATGAACTAACGAGAAGCTTGTTCATGTTCTCGCTCATTTAACTAAACAAACACAAAAAATTGTAAAGTTTGTTCATCTAAACGAACTTCCCACCGAATGGTTCCCTGAACATTTGATTTGTTTATAACCCTAGCCAGTAGCCAATACTAAATAAATTATGAATACTTAGCCTGGATTTTAAGTAGGTTTTTAAGGGATTAAAAAGTAATACTAATTGAATTATGAATTGTTAGCCCGGATTTTTTAAGGAGTAAATCAGTTTTCACATCAAAGAATCATTTTATGAATAAATTTTGTTTCTAACCTACAAATGTTGTAGGTGCCATCATGGACAAGTGATGACGACTTCAAGGACGCGTTGAAGAAAGCTGGTTTGATGTAAAGTTTTTGCATCGGTCCTTAATTTAAGCTCTGTTGCAAGAACAGAATTTGGTGGTTACACTATGAGTGAAATGTTTTTATTGGATGTGTGATATGGATCTCGTATTAATTGGTTATGAAATCAGTTTTGTTTGTTGACTATAGAAGTTAGTTGGAGACATATTATGTACCAAAACATGTTTAATATGTACCAAGGTTTTTTGAATTGGTACTTTTGGGAGCTTACAATTAGTTGGTATGAATATGAAATGACCAAATTTCTAACAAACCAAATTTAATAACGTGAGCAGTTTGTAATAACCCATACAAAATTGGGTCCTATGTTTGGGATTATAGAACAGTTAACACTATATACATAAGATGCCTAAGATTTGAGGGACATGTAGATATATGCTCTTTCTTAGGCTACTTACGATGTTAAGAACCCTTTCATATAAGTTTCTAAAAATTATATGTAAACATTTATAGGTGAAAGAACCCAAGTTGGTTTTCTTAAGCTCTAGTATAAACAAATAGGAGGTGCATCATTTGGCTCATAGCACTTTAGTAGTAACTTGTAAAATTGAGGTTGTAAAGTTCTCTCAAACAAAATAAAGTGCTCTTATTTTGTTGCAATGATCGGAAAGGTGTTGTCTTTATCAAGATATTGAGGTGTGACAAATAGATACTAACAAGATTATGGCTACAAGTGATGTGGGTGGTGAACAAAAACCATGGTCGAGATAACTGTCATCAAAGAGTTAAGAAAACTAAAGCATATCCAAGGCCACAATGACAAGCTTGGACAAGAGGGTCACAAATGTAGACACCTGACATCCATGTTTGAGTTGAAGGGAGGTTTCATACCAACAACTATACGCGTTGTGCACAAAACTTTTGGATATAAGGGACAATTAAAAGGGAGTCCTCAATGCACCAAGTGGTAACCTAAGATGCAAGATATGCTAGTGGGTGAGATTGTGAAGTTACGCAATGAAATAGAATGAACTATTTGTTAACCTCACGTGTCAATGCCACTCTTCCTTCATTTTACATCATTTAATCACAACCCAAGTCCTAATCTAACCCTTATTTTATTTTCTTGTTTTAGGAAACTGGGGACTTACAGGCTTACAACCTTCTTTAATTCTTATTGAAACAAGGATAATGACCGGTACAAACTGTTAGTCTCACTGCAGGAGGGGGTGTCTTGCGATAAAGCCTTCGGCGTAAGAATAAGTATATGTTCTCTAAGAGGTGAATAAAGAGTGTGAAGAGAGTGGAAGAGCACAGATAGTAAGAATAGAGCAGAAAAAAGATTAAGAATGAGCTGACTAAGGCAGCAATTTATAGACAGGAGTTTCCCACCTAATAACTTTCTATACCTTGTAGTGCTTATCCCTTTAACACCCTTGTAGTGCTTATCTCTTTTATCATGTGGAGGTTGAGGGTTCGATTCCTGTCGGAGACATATTTACCACATGTGGGGGTTCCAACTGGGGAGATCCCCAATCCAGGTAGAATGGGTAATCAGTACAGGCTGGCCCAGGGTGTTAGCCGGAGCTCCACCGGTTGCACCACTTGCCGTTCAAAAAAAAATTATCTTGCCATTTTGGTAAAAGACACCACCTTTTCCCTTTCCAAGGGGGCTGGTGAGTTCCAAGACTAAAATTATGGATCAATGTGTATGGGTCAAATCAATTGACTTCTTGATCCGAGTTACAGGAGCGACACTATAGCAAGATGTTGTAAGCTGAGAAGCCGATGCTTGTAGCTTCTCAACTTCGGGCTTCTTAGCTTCCTAGCCTGAGCTTGTTAGTTTTTTAAATATGTTGAGTGTGGGTACTTAGGTACCCATGTCATCACCCCCACCCCCAAGTCATAAGTAGTCATTACGTAGTTATAAATTCAATATTTTCCACCTTCTTAAGTGATACATGGCAAGACGTTTGCATGCAATACATGATTATCTTCCTTTATTCGGTTCAACAATGAAATTATAAAAAATGTTGCATTAAAGGGGAATATGGCCTTGTAACCTACTCATGGTAGACCATGACACTCACGAAACAATCTTACATCTTTGTTAAATAAGTCCAGGTTCATATGGCGTCGCACTCACATTTCATGATTATAGATTGCTAGGCTTCATGAATCATGATCCTCTCATGTAATACCTTTGGTAACACAACTTTCTTTTCACACACGAGATCAGTTTCATCTAAAATCAGAGTTACACTCGAGTTTCAGGGAATTTCAGTTTTCATTCCCTGTCGTTTGTTTAATAATAGGGAGATAAGATAGATTCGGTTCATAATATATTCATTTGAAAATTGGCACACATTGGGTATGTTTGGCAAAATTAGCTGGTGGCTGGAAGCTGGAAGCTGGTAGCTGGCAGCTGGAAGCTGGAAGCTTTTTAAATATATTTTGGTGTTTGGGAGAGTAGCTAAAGCTTTTAATAAAATGTATAAAATGACTAAGGGTATGTTTGGCAAGGAGCTTTTAAGAGCTTTTAGGAGCTTCAAGCTTCAAGCTTTTAAGAAAAAGCTCCTACTCAATAAAAAGCCTTGTTTGGTTGAAGGAGCTGGAAGCTTTTAGGTCGGAGAAAAAGCTCTACAGTGAAAAGCTACTAGTACTAGCGTTTAAGAAAAAGCTCCTACTAGCTACAAGCTTTTAATGAGTAAATGACACAAATACCCATTCTATTTTAAGTATAAAATAAAAACTTTCCTTACAAGCTTTTAATTATGTCTATTTTGGTCATTTTATACATTTTATTAAAAGCTCCAGTCACTCTGCCAAACACCAAAATATATTTAAAAAGCTTCCAGCTACCAGCTTTCAGCTACCAGCTTGTAGCTACCAGCTTCCAGCTTACAGCTACCAGCCACCAGCTAGTTTTGCCAAACATACCCTAAAATGGGCATAATTAAAAGCTTGTAAGGAATGTTTTTATTTTATTTTTAAAATAGAATGGGTATTTATGTCATTTACTCATTAAAAGCTTGTAGCTAGTAGGAGCTTTTTCTTAAACGCTAGTACTAGTAGCTTTTCACTATAGAGCTTTTTCTTCAACCTAAAAGCTTTCAGCTCCTTCAACCAAACAAAGCTTTTTATTGAGTAGGAGCTTTTTCTTAAAAGCTTGAAGCTTGAAGCTCCTAAAAGCTCTTAAAAGCTCCTTGCCAAACATACCCATTATAAAATACAATCTAGAAAAATGATTTTAACATAATGTACATTTTCACGGAGGGACATGGAAAAAAGGTAATACTCGATATGGTTATCAAGTACGACGTGGCTTTTATATGACTTTGATATGATATTATAAAAGGGCATATGCGTGTTAAAGTAGAATGCGATACCATCAAGTGACTTCTATAAATGTAATTAGTTCATATGTATATATATACATCTCACATGTAAAGATATACCAGTGTAACGAATATTTCTATTTTAAACTCCAATTCTAACACGTAAAGAAATCACCTTCCGCCAAAGTAGGCTTTTATTAATCAAGTTTTTAGTCACTTTTTACCAAACCTAAAAATTGCATAATTAAAATACCAATCTTATATGATATGGATTATTTATCCCATTGCAGCCTTTATTAAATGTATTTGAGATTTTAATCCAATTCCATACTTAGGTATCATGCATTATCAATGAGGATAAACCAATTAAAACTTTTATTTAGATCATGACATAATCATTTATGTGGTTTATATACCACACATGCTAGTTATTGTATTTTTTTTTTAAAAGAGAGTACGTTGTAAGGATTCTAGGTGTGATACGTGTTATGTATGACTTTCAAGAACGGTATTTGCATAACAAAGAGGTGTGAAGTTGGATGCACCATGTAACAAAGAAAGAATAATTGTGTAATCAAAACTTATTATAACATCAAATCATTTGTCAAAGTAGGACATACCCTTTGCAATGCGTAGGACACAACGTGTTAATCAATACGGTGTCAAATTTTATTTTACAAAACAAATGAAAATTGAATAGTTAGACGCACCGTTATGATGCATTAAACGCTATTGGAGTAAAGTATTCCCTTATTTAAAAACATTGACAAACTATGTATATACCAAAATAATGTCATATCTTTTTTCTAGAAATCAAGTATATCAAAGATTTTAAAAATGTATGGAAAGTTGGAAACTACTTTTATTTTTTATTTAAATAAAAACTCAAACGTAGTTATGCATTAATCTTTTGTCTTCTCTTTAGCGATATTTATTACGATCAACTTTGATAGCAACTTTCTTATCTTACGATATTCATAGTGTCGATTATAGAAGAGACGGAAATTGTATATTAGGATTAACCGATTCGGCATCGTAGCGTGGTTATTGAACCTAACACCCGTTTTGAGAGAATTCGTGTAAACCTGTTTCTATTACCATAAACTTGTACACATGCAATTAATGGTTCAAAACTTTTTTATATTTGTTTTTTTTTATGTTTTTTATTAAAAAAACTACTTTTATATATATTATATTATTGTTATTAATATATATGTATATATGTGTGTATATACAGGGGCGGATTTAGGTACTCGGGAACGGGTTCAGACGAACCCACTCGGTTTTAAGTTTTTAGTGGAAAAATATAAAAAAAATAGGCTATGAACCCATAACTAAAATGAGAATGAACCCATTAGCAAATCTGATGAGTGGTTCGGTGGTTAAAGCTTCCCACTCTCAAATGATACGTCTCGTGTTCGAATCTTGTTAGCTGTTCTTTGCTTTTTATTTTTTTATCTGAATTGTAAGTAATGTAGGGTCTCTTGGATTCATGGATAGATTAAGAAATTGAAATTGGAAAGTGTAAAGGATTCTAAAATATTCCATTTAAATGTTCAAAGATTACAAATAACCCCCTCATCCTCAACAATGTTTCTTGTTCAATCGTATTTTTTTCACCGAATCATCATGATTTCAATTTTCAAGCTGCAAAGTGAAAGAAAATTTAAATATTTGTTTTCTGCCCCATAATTTGTTTGTTTCATATTAATCACAAATTCAAGAAAGTTCTTTTTTCTTTGTTCCGAGTGCCAATAATCAATAGATTATCATTTGTTTCATCCCATCACTGATTTAAAATTAATACATGTACTTTCTGCTCCATATTTCATCAATTTACTTCCATGGCCATTTGCGCAAGCAAATTTTTTAAGATTAGGATTGACGATTCGAGTAGGTTGTAACGAAGACAAAGAGCGACAAACAACAAATAAAAATTAAACAAAACGATTCGAGTGTTATGTGATGAACCATACCCGACCCGAACCGTTGAACCGACCCGACTTTTTGTGTCCGGGCCTATGAAATTTGAGCATATAAAAACAATGAACCCATTGAAAAAAAATCCTAGATCCGCCACTGTGTATATATATGTATTAGACACACACACCTAATCTTTTATTTTGCTTCTGGATTTCTCAACGGTTTCAATTGATGGTGCTTAAAAGCATGAACAAGTTTAAACTTGTACTCAACAAATTGCTTTTTGGTTTCTGTATTTATAAATGAATCACCTCATCATTTCTACGAAAAATCAATGGCGTTTTTAAGATTATGTTTCATAGGCTTTCTTAGCTTTCTTTTGGTAAATGGTGTTCAAGCATGGAGCAAAGAGGGACACGTCATGACATGCCAAATAGCACAAGTATGTAATGCATCCATAATCCATTACTTACTTATATCTTAAGTTATAGACTTTACAAGTATCCATCTATTTTTTATTTTTTAAATCAATTTTCCGCAATCTAATTTGCACACAATTTGGGTATATTATAAAAATATGATTTAAACTCTTAACCTTAATGTCCGATCTAATTCCTCGGTGTAGGAATTACTTTCACCTGATGCAACACATGCTGTACGAATGTTGTTGCCGGATTATGTGAATGGCAATTTATCGGCCTTGTGTGTGTGGCCCGACCAGATCCGACACTGGTACCGATACAGATGGACTAGTCCTCTTCACTTCATCGATACCCCTGACGACGCTTGCTCCTTTGATTATTCAAGTAATATTTTTCCTCAAGGACTTTTACTTGCATATTATTAACTATTGGTATTTTTACATAAATGTTTGATTTGTAGTGACATAATTTTGAATTTGAAAAAAATAATAATAATAATAGGGGATTGTCATGATACGCATGGAGGGAAGGATATGTGTGTTGCCGGAGCCATAAAAAATTTCACCTCTCAACTCTCACATTATAACCACGGAACTTCTGATCGTCGATGTAAGTTATTTATCTTTGTTTACAAGATTACATCACCAATTATTAAGTTTTACGTCTTTAATTTATATAGACCATATACTAGATTATACCCCGGGAACGTCCCGGGGTTGAGAAAATCTAATACGACATATTAATTTTACATATGAAATAAAATGATTCGCTTTACAGCTATATGCAATAAAGCTTCGGGTAGCACCTAACCTAAAACAATTAAAAATGTATCTCCAATGTTAACGCCTAACCTTAAACAATGTATAACTCTAATATTAATATTAATATCTAAACTAAAACAATGTATAACTCCAATGTTAACGCATGTTGAAAATAAAATTCATATTTACTAATTTGAACATAATTAGTGGCTTGCCTATGTATGATTAATGATTTACCTGAACACTTTGTGTTTTTTTCCTGTATGAACAAAACCCCACAAAAATAGTCATTTTTTCCTCCGTTTTTTATATAACACTATGGTACTCGTTGGAAAGATAATAAAACGCTTGTTATTAAAGTTTACAAATTTATGGGAGGAAACATAAGAGAGAAATTTTCAATTTTATTTTTAAATTTTTTTTCCTTGAATATCTCAATGCCACATGGGATGACACATGACACACTCAAGGAGGAGAATAACTCTTTGAGTGTCATGTCATTAAAATGGCTTTGGTTGTATCTTCAATGTTAACGCCTAACCTTAAACAATGCATAACTCAAATTAATATCTAAACTAAAACAATGTATAGCTCCAATGTTAACAAATGTTGAAAATAGAATTCATATTTACTAATTTGAACATAATTAGTGACTTGACTATATATGATTAATGAATAACATGAACACTTTGTGTTTTTTTTTTCCTGTATGAACAAAACCCCACAAAAAATAGTCGTTTTTTTTCTCCGTTTTTATATAGCACTATGGTACTCGTTAAAAAGATAATAAAACGCTCGTTAATTTGGTGTAATTTTTTTCTTTAAAAAATCTCGTATATAAAAGATATTAACGTTTAAAAATTATGGGATGAAAAATAAGTGAGAAAAATCCAATTTGATTTTTAAAATATTTTTTCCTAAAATATCTAAATGCCACATGGGATGACACATGGCACACTCAAAGAGGAGAATGCCTCTTTAAGTGCCATGTCATTAAAATTGCTTTCTTTTATTATATATATAGATATACACACACGTCAAATCAAATATAATATTATTTTGTTAAATTCATAATGTAAAAATTGAGAAACAATTAAAATGATTCAATAGCGATTCATATGTAAATATTGGTGAGGTTTAACGAACAAACAAAATCATACTAGTGAGTATTCACATGGGAACGAATAAATCAAATATGAACTAAAAGTAATTTTGTGTCATCATTAACTAAAACTTCATCAAATAATTACACGTGAATTGACTTACTCACATGTGAATTAATTAACATATAACTTTGAAGTTACATGTATAATCATTCTATAGAACTAAAAACTTCATATATGTATCAAATTTAATTCAAAGCTACAATTGATAATATACTTGATTTTGAATGCAGATAATATGACCGAGGCCTTGTTATTTGTATCACACTTTATGGGGGACATTCATCAGGTATTCCATTTTTTTTAATATTTTTTTTGGCAAATTTATATATTTGAAAATTAATTAAATCATTTAAATTATCAGCCAATGCATGTTGGATTCACCAGCGACGAAGGGGGAAATACCATTGATTTGAGATGGTTCAGGCATAAATCTAATCTGCACCATGTAAGTATCCACCACGTAAATTTGTTAACTAATTTAATAACTAAAATTATAAAATACTATTAATTCAATAAACTCATAAATATTATTTGTTTTACATTTAGATTCATCTTTAAAAAGTTAACGCATTTGCTTTAGAAAACTATTTTTTTTATTTTTTAAAGATTCGGATTTGGATATTCAGATATCCGAAAATTTGCAAAAGTCATATCCGAATCCGAAATTTTGGATTATCCGATTTTGTATATATAATTATATAATATATACATTTTTTTATTTTTTTAAGATTCGGATTCGGATATTTCAGATATCCGAAAAATTGCAAAAGTCATATCCGAATCCGAAATTTTGGATTATCCGATTTTTGGATATCCAAAATTTCGATATCCGAAATTTCGGATATTTTAGATACGGGTTGTCGGATATTTTGGATTCGAATGTTTTTGAACACCCCTATCAGTGACTGGAGGGTGAGGAAGCATCCGTGACCACGGATGAACCTTGGAGTTTGGACTCTAAAGTTCTTTTTTTTTTGTTCTTTTAAAAAAAAACTAATAAAGTTGTCCGATCTTAATTTAAATTAAGGGTACAATGGTAACTTACCGGTATTATTTATATATAATTTTTAATTATATTTTATGGATAATAAATTTATAAGGTTGATACTAAAATTAAAACAGGTATGGGACAGAGAGATAATTCTTACAACTGCAGCAGAATTCTATGACAAAGATATGAAGTCTCTACGAAAGGCTATTCAAGCTAATTTCACTCATGTAAGAAACTAATTTAATGTATAGTTACATAAATATATAAAATCTTTAATTTTATAAAAATAAATTTGTATATCGTATTATGAAACGTTAGGGATTATGGTCCGATGATGTGACCTCTTGGAAGGATTGTGATGATATTTCCACCTGCGTCAACAAGTAAGTTTTTTTCTTTACATTGTTATTTATTTATGTACTGACTAAAATCGTTTGTTTGACACATATATTAGTTACAAGATTATTCGTTGATTAAGAATTTATGTATTTTAAAATACGATATAATCATTTGAACAAATTGTCATTTTAATCTAAATTCATATTATTAATTTTAGGTATGCGAAAGAAAGTATAAATTTGGCATGCAAATGGGGTTACAAAGGTGTTGAGGCTGGCGAAACTCTTTCAGGTGATCACAATACCATGTTTCAATATTTTTTATTTGCCATTAATTATACATCTTTTTTTGAGATTTCAAGAAGAATTTTTAATATTTATAGCATAAAGAGGAGATTTTAATTAATTTATAAGGCATGCTATTATAAATAGAGTACAACAATTAATAGCAAATGATTTTCATAGAAAATGTAGAAAACACCATAATGAATTAACTTTTTGGATAAAATAATTTTATTGTTATTTATATTTACAGATGATTACTTCAAATCGAGAATGCCTATTGTGATGAAGCGAATTGCACAAGGAGGAGTCCGGTTGTCGATGATTTTAAATCGGGCTTTTGGGAGCTCAAATTCAATGGAAGATGTATTTGTAGCTACGTGATTTAATTAATTATTATTATTAATTGTTTTTTTAATGTCATTGACCAATATACTTTTTATGTATTATGTAAGATGTAAACTAACTAGGATACTTATTTGTAATATTTATGATACATAACCTGTTTGATGGGATTTAATTAGTTAGTGATTTTATATATCATCTTTTAAATTTAAAAAAATTACATATTGCTTTAAGACACATGTTTTTAATGCATGGTGTATAATGCTCTTCGAAAATAATATGAGGAAACATGAAATTTTACAAGTTCGGTGGAAGATAAGGGTGCTAAACGGGTCGTGTTCACGGGTTGGTGGGTATAACCTGATATGAATTCGAAAATTTTATACGAACATGAAGTTGACCCGAACCTGAAAATTGTGTCGTACATATAAACCCGAACCTGACTTGAATATTCATGGATTGGCCCGAACGACCCGTTCAACCCAAATAGTAATTTTTTTAATTTGTTTCGAAAACTAATATATTAAAATTTTACTAAAAAACACAAGCATATATAAAACGTTTACGTTTTAATTATAAAATTGTATACCAATTACTATTTTAAATTATAAGTATAGCATAAAATAGCTAAGAAATTTAATTTATAACATAAAACATATAGTAAAAAGATAAAATATAGTATAGATGGGTTAAATAGGTCAATCCACCCGAGTTGACCCGAACCCGTTTAGAATAAACCCAAACCCGCTAATTTCTTATTAGGTTCATATCGTGTTTTCAGGTCGTGTAAAAAATTCACACCCATAGTGGACGATATATAAAATTACTCCTAATTAGTTTATGTTTCAAAAACTCAAAATTCGTTCACGCTATTGTAAAATCTGTCTTAGAAAACCAACCCACCCCATCTCAATATTCATTCTAGCCACTTACATGTTGTCATGACTCATGTGAATATCACTTTCTTTATTTTTTTTCTTTTGAAATCTTTTGTTTTTTTAACGTAGTTTTTCGTTTACACCCGTACACTTTAATCTGCCTATCTCGCCTCCCTTTGTTTGTTTATGCCGCTTAACTTTAATAAAAGAAAATTTCTTTGACGACTACACCGAGTGCCAATAATGTACTTATATCGTCGCAAATACTACAATTAACATTCAGTCGCTAAACTCAAAAGATTTACTTTGCATTCTTTACAATTGTATCGAGCGCCAATATTATACTGATACCGCCACAACACACGTAGTAAAATGCCAATTAAAATCTATTAGAGCCAGAGGCGAAGTATTCTTTGGGCCAGGGGTGGCCCTGGCCCCCCCTGTTTTTTGGTGTAGTAGTGGAAATTTACGATTTTTGTAGGTAAATTGAGTCCGGGTTGAGTCCGGCCCCCGCCGATTCCAAAACCAAGCTTCGCCACTGATTAGAGCAAGTTGCTATTATTTTTGCCAAAGATATTTCTATAAAACCTATTATAAGATTTTTTTTTTCTTGGTTAGATCTAAAAGCCAAACTAATTTTATGTATTAGAGTTACATGGTCAAGCCAGCAAAAAGAAGACGTTTATGTTATTACTGAAAACAAATACGAAATAAACAAAAAACAAATTACGAGGAAAACTAATTTTATTAATGAAAATTTTACCACAAGGGTCAAGTGTCTCTCCCTCGTTATCTGATACCTCTCCACCACAAGGGTGGCTGGTAAAAAGGTTTAAATTTTATTAATGAAATCTTGATCTTGATAAACCATGGTTAATTTGATGACCCATCACACCTAACCGTAGTAAACGTAACTTTAGCCCCAAGGAGTGTAAATAACTAAACAAATGCTTTTTTGTAGCATTCATACAACACCCATCAACCTTCCTCTTACTGTTACATTTCTTTCTTACTTCATCAACACCATTTTTATATGCATTCTCACATATGTTCTTGGTAATAAAGTTTTCTTCTTTTCATATATATACATTCAATCTAATAAAAATTTTTTTGTAGTAGATATATCCCCCCTTTTAACCCCTTCTCACATTATAAATCTTTAACACAATTTATAGTAACTAATTTTGTATTAACTTTGTTTCCTTTTTTCTGGGTAATCCTTTAATGTGAATATTTGGTTATTCTTTATTTCTGATTTTGTCTCAAAGAGGGTTCAAGATTATTATTAATTATTATTATTCTTATTTTTTTTTTAAATTTTATGTTTGTGTTGCAGGGCCTTTTGAAGTGATTATACATCTTCTTTGTCTCTAACGTCAGGTATCATAAACATATATATAAATATTCATAATATTTGATTTGTATTGTTGATCTTGATTACCTATGCAACATTTAGATATATATTGGACATTGTGATAAATAAATAAAAGAAAAAAAAACAGTCCAAGTTAATGGGAAATTGCTTTCGTTTTTGTTACCATGAATATGTTTCTAGACCCTTTTGCAGTTTGTTTGTTTGTTTAGTGTGTAGAAAGTTATACATTTGGTCTCATTGTATAAAAGTATTGTAGTTGTCATCATTTGATGAACAAATCTATGTTACTGTCAATGTATAATAATAATAATTCATATATCTTGTATTATTGCATTTATCAGAAAACATACAGATTTAGTGTTTGGTAATGGCATTGGCAAGAATTTCAAGAAACTGGAAGCAATCATCAGGAACGTATGCAATTAACCGCTGCATAACAGAAAGCGACGCTCCTTTTAACCACAATGCTGAAACGGTTGACAAGATGTTGTACCTACAAACCGTAAGAAAAGTTGATCACATGAAATTTGAAAGCAGGGGAACACGGGCAGTTCAAGGATATAGGTTTGGTCATGCTGAGAGGGTACATGAGGATTTTATTGATTCGAAAAGTGACAAGTTTCGGTATGGTAATCTTGAAGCTACTAAACCAGGTGACAAACCAAGAGTTGTTGTTCTTGGTACTGGCTGGGCTGCATGTAGATTTCTTAAAGGAATTGATACTACAATGTACAATGTTGTTTGCATTTCACCTAGGAATCACATGGTTTTTACACCTTTGCTAGCGTCTACTTGTGTTGGAACTCTTGAGTTTCGTTCTGTAGCTGAGCCCATTGGGCGTGTGCAGGCAGCTTTGGCTAAGGATCCGAATTCCTACTTTTATCTCGCTTCTTGCACCTCGATTGATACAGATAAGCATGAAGTAAGCATGTCTGTAGACACACACACACATACGCAGATGCAAATGATGGCTTTTGTGTTTTAACTAGAGGTGGCAAAATGGGCCGGTCATAAAGACTTGGGTTGACCCGATGCGCTTTTTTGTCCAGAATTTCGCATTTTAATAAATAAAAGGATTTACGAGGTTTTGTGCGTTAAAAATTTCCACTTTGGGCTACTTTTGTTCCATTTGGCCTGTTTTCATTATTTACTATTTTTTTTTTACTTTACTGGTTTGGACTCATAGAGATAAAACTTAACCTGAATCAACCTATTCATAAGTACATGGGTCAAGAATGCTACCTCTAGTTTTGAAGTCTATGCCTTTCTAACTAAGGCGTTGTTTTGATTGAAAACAGGTGTATTGTGAAACAGTTAGTGATAAGGAGAACTTGTATGAACCGTATCGGTTTAAAGTTGCTTATGACAAGCTTGTAATTGCTTCTGGATCCGAGCCATTAACATTTGGCATAAAGGGTGTGAAGGAGCATGCATTATTTCTTCGTGAAGTTAGTCATGCTCAAGAAATAAGGAAAAGACTTCTTTTGAACTTGATGCTCTCTGAAACTCCAGGTAACTAGTTTTACTATATGCACTGTTTCAGTAAATGTAGTGACGACATGTAATAGCGTTTCAACCCACTGACCCATTATGATTAATCTTTAGTTTATCAAACAACTAAAGTAGAAAAATACGGGTCAAACGTCACCCAATGTGTGTTTAATGCAGAAAACCTCTAATTTGTAAGAAAGACTCAAATGACTTTTTCAGGCATATCTGAGGAAGAAAAGGAGCAAATGTTGCATTGTGTTGTTATTGGAGGAGGCCCAACTGGAGTTGAGTTTAGCGGTGAATTGAGTGATTTTATAGTGAGAGATGTTTATCAACGTTATGCACATGTTAAGAACTATGTTTGTGTCACCCTTATTGAGGTAATTATTTTTCTTGTTTAATATACTTAATTTCATGTTTTGCTGTGAAAGTATAATATACATGTCTCTATGTTTTGGTAACAGGCGAACGAAATTTTGTCATCTTTTGATGTTGGGCTACGTCAATATGCTACAAAACACTTAACAAAGGTAACTTTATAAGGTCACTACTGGTAAAATAAGACCCATGAAACAGATTAAATGGTTGAATAAAATGCTACTTTAGTTGAATGTTTTGATTATATCTAA
The DNA here is from genome assembly GCA_032199755.1 of Ambrosia artemisiifolia. Classification (NCBI taxonomy): domain Eukaryota; kingdom Viridiplantae; phylum Streptophyta; class Magnoliopsida; order Asterales; family Asteraceae; genus Ambrosia; species Ambrosia artemisiifolia. Next base: position 17,564,083 of record CM063519.1, read on the forward strand.
CAAGAAATTGCATATCAGTATGGTGTACGTCTTGTTCGAGGAGTTGTGAAAGAGGTGCATGCGAAAAAGCTTATTCTTAGCGATGGAAGTGTTGTACCTTATGGACTTCTGGTGTGGTCAACCGGTGTGGGTCCCTCCGAGTTCATAAAACAACTAAAGCTTCCCAAATCTCCTGGTGGAAGGTAAACGTCTTCCCTTTTGTTACAAAAAGTTATACTAATTTGGAGTTAAATACATAAAGACATTGCCAGTGAGCTGGATCTTGAGTTTGAACCCCTCACGCTGGTAGTGCCTAGTAAATAGTTAATGCGATGTTAGATCTTATTTCGGGTCAAATTCAAAGAAAAGCAGAGGTGTCAATATAAGTGAGTTGGATAGCATATATAGCATAAATAAGAACGTTGAGGTATATGACCCGTTATCAAACAATAGAACCTGTTCCAGAATATGAGTTAAATTTCCACCTCTAAATTATATTGAGAATTTTGTTTTCGAGTATGCAGGATCGGCGTTGATGAATGGTTAAGGGTTCCTTCGGTTGAAGACGTATTTGCGCTTGGAGATTGTGCTGGTTTTCTTGAACAAACAGGAAAGCCAGTTCTTCCTGCTCTAGCTCAGGTTTGACCTTTCACTTAAAATGTAATCAGGGTTGACTTTACAAAGTCAAAACAAACCATTTTTTGACTAGTGAAGCATGCTTAATGTGAAAAAACAGGTTGCTGAAAGACAAGGAAAGTATCTAGTTGAACTGTTTAATAAAAAGATTGCGAAGCAAAACGCAGGAAAGGCTTGTTCTGCAAATGATGTAAATCTTGGAGATCCTTTTGTTTACAAGCATCTTGGAAGCATGGCTTCTGTTGGACGATATAAGGCGCTGGTTGACCTTACCCAGTCAAAGGTAATAATAACAATAATATCATTTTTTTGTCCCTTCTTTTGTGTATGTTCAATGGTTAAATATGATTAGAAATGAAATTTTATCGCAGCAACAGTCTAAAAAAATAAAAAGAAAGCTGTTATGTTCATGATGTTAAGAGGGTGTTTGGGATTGCGTTTTGAATATGATTTTTAGATTATTGTGTTTTGAAAACGCAGATAATCAGTTTTTTAGGCTACCAAAACGCAATAATCTATAAGCAGCTCCACCCCTGCTTTTCCAAAACGCATAATCTGTTTTGAATAATCAATCCCAAACACCCCCTAAGTAACATTTATCATCTTGTTGACTACAGGATGCAAAGGGAGTGTCGATGGCAGGGTTTGTAAGCTGGCTGATTTGGCGGTCTGCTTATTTGACACGCGTCTTGAGCTGGAGAAACAGGCTATACGTCATGATCAACTGGGCAACAACCTTGGTCTTTGGGAGAGATAATTCACGAATTGGATGAAACAGTTAGTTGGTCTACATTGGCTTCAAAATTATGAATTTTATTACTAGTATTGTAGTGGGAAAAATTTTGAACACGAATTAGTCAATATGATCATATAATAAGAACCACTCCGAAGACACTTAATGACGCGATTCAGTTATTTCCTGCATGTAATTCCTTTCGCTCCGCCTTTGCAGTCTAGCATGGCATATTATGTCATCATTGAGTCATGTTCATCCTTAATATTAGTATTGAAAGAAACATTTATTCAAAGACTTCATCAATAATAGGCAAGTACAAAAATGAAAGAAACAATACAATACAATGTTTAATACATTTTGAACACAATTTAATCAATACAATCAAGACATGTTAAAAAAAAATACCAAGAGACTTATTTCTTGCATGTGATTCCATTCCCTCCACCTTTGCAGTTTAGCATGCCAGATCCCATCATTATCTGGTCATGTTCATCCTTGATATTATTAGGAGTTAAGGCGCAAAGGGCACAATCTGTCGCGAGAAGTGAACTAGTCTTGTACTTGTCATCACCACCAACCACTGGCATTGCGACTCCTTGTTTCGCTGGATTTTCAAAATCAGGACGATAAGTTCTACCAAGAATCCCTTCAACATTAGCTGACAAACCAAAGAACCGAAATTGTACTTCCAAATGTGCAAAGCTATCATTTGAAGGAATCTGGTAGTTATGTATTTTACTATCTTCTTCAGATACTGGAATCACATTAACAGATATTTCGGCAATATCAGGTATAGTGATGGTTAGACTATTGGTTGTTGAAGTCCTTTCAACTTGTATATCGCCTTTGGTTGAGTTCCACTCCGATGTATGGCCTTCTGGAACGTGCAATTCTGTTCCGTCGTATGATAACTTAAGGTGATCAACATTATCCTCCCATTTTTGGGTCCTTGTTGCTTCAACGGTAAAATTATGATGGCCAAACTTGAGACCCAATGCTTGTATCCATGTATAGTCGCGGGTTCTACCTTCAGGTCTAAGTCCAATAAAACGCGCGTTAATTTGGAGATTTGAATCAGATATCAAATTAAAATGCTCATTGCTTCTTCCATGAAAGTAGAATACAATTCCATCACCACCTATGAATCGTGGGTCGTAGCATGCAGCTCCACGTCCATTACAGTTTGGTTTACGAGCTATCAAATACAAACAAAGAATTAAACATTCAAACATCTTTATATAATATTTATAATAATAACACTTAAATAGATAACAGTGGAAGGATCATTTCAGAACACTATTATTGCGAGAACAAAAAGAACAACTCTAAATCATTTAGTTTTCTAATTTATGCTTTATAATTTTTTATTTGTGTTTTTTACCTTAATATGTGTATATTATATGCATAAAAAAACCCATTAAAGTAATGTTTTCATATGTCTTTTACAAACCTATATACAGTGGCGGATCTTGAACAAAAAACCTGGTAGGGTCGGGCTCAATCTGGGTGGGCCGAACTCAATACATATAAAAAATTTCGGTAAAATTTACACTACAAAACGAAAAAATTAGGTGGGCCGAGGCCCGGTCTGGCCCTAGTGAAGAACCGCCCCTGCTTACATACATGTAGGTAGGTTATTTAATCTACATATATGTAGGTTACATAAAAATTGATTTTTTTTTGTCATATTACTTTTCGAATTCCGATGTAAGAATCAATGAGATTACGTTTTTAAAAATTGTTTTTACTTTTTAGTTTTTTATGATTGAAAAAAATGAATTATTCATCTTGTTCCGCCTGTTCTCGCAATAAAAAATGTTATAAAAACCATACCATATGAAAGTTGTGTTACCACTTACATTTGCACACTACCTCACATTTAGGCGAGTAACAATCAAGAAAACAAGCTTTGTCTTTTGGGTTCTTCGGTTTAACTTTCGGGCACTCTATGGGGCATTTGACGCGCTTCATGAAACACTTGCTTTTACGGCTCTTACAGGTTAACATCTCTTGTATGGGTTTGACGGGTTTTGGGGGCTTAACACGCTTAACCTTATTCTTGGATGCAGCTTCAGTTACCATTGATGCCAACATTGCACTTAAAAGTAAAACCATGAATATGGTTTTAACAACTACCATCTTCATTTATGGTTTTCTATTTTTTTTTTTTTTTTTGGAAATTACAAAAGAAATATATGAATTGGTGTAAGAAATAGATAGTGTCCAAGCTCTATATATACAAATCTATTTGGTGAGTGTTGAACGAATTTTGAATAATTGAAGTGGTGCAAGTTGTGTTTGGCAAAGTTTGGTTTCAATTTTCAAACATACCGATGCCATTAGTGACTGTAGTGTTATAGCACCAACCTGTATATAAATACTAGTGGGTTATGACCAGCGCTTTGCAGCGGGTTCGAAATGTAGATAAAAATATGTAAATGTCTAATGTGATGATAAAAATTACACGTCACGACGGTGTATCAAATGCCATGGAAAAAGTTATGTCGTTATATAGGAAAGACAAGTTATTCGAACAAAATTTACACCAAAACGTATATAAACATAAGCCTAATGAAAAGTAAACGTAAAAACGTTGAACCACGCACGTCTGTTGTGGCATGCTAGCGCAGACCGAAACGTAAAACATAGAAAAGAATAACCAAGTCGACTTATGATCTAGCATTGGTACATGGTTAAATGGGACAAAATAGATGTAAAAACATTAAACCATATACGTAAGTTACAATGTGTTAACTCACAAAATTTAGATCGAAATGTAAGATGAAAAAAAAACCAACAGTAATGATACAAATTTACAAAAGATAAAAAATATAGGTGTTAAAAGTTAAAAAAAACAAAAAGACATAATCATAAAATGACAAAATTGCTACATATTGATATATTGATAAGAAGTTCAAGAATTAGAAACCGTAAATGTTTATAATGTAAAGGCATGGAGAAGAATAATAAAGTATGATGGATTAGATTATTTGGATGGTAAAGTGAATAAAGAAATTGTGAGCTGGTGTTGAAAGAAAGTCAAGAAGGAAAATGACAATATTGTAAATAAGATTGATAGCATGTACAAAGTGTATACTATTGCTAAGGGCTTCAAGTTTTGTTTATTTATATCTATACTACATATAAAGCATGAGTCTATACTACATATATACTACATATAAAGCATGAGACAAGGACGACGGTAAAATTTAAGTAATTACAATCTGTTAAGCTTATGGTACAACACTTAATGAAGTTAATTAGAGGGCAAATTAGTCTTTTTTGCATCAGATAATTTTAAAGAATTAAAAGAAATTCAAATTTTTTTTTAAAAGGCCAAAGCGCCTCGCTTTGACTAAAGCTTCAATCTACTAAACCTTCAATCTACTAAACCACCGCACCTCTCTCTCTCTCTCTACAACCACCACCACCACCGTACGCGACCACCGTCCCACCCTCGTCCACCTTCACTACAAACCCATTTCAATAATCCGATCTATTATTCCCCTAATAATAATATCCATTTTCAATAATCCACCCAATGATATTATTTCCAAAACCTGAATTAGAGTGTTGTGTTTAGTTTAGTAGAGAAAATGTTTAATCAAGAAGATTCTCGTCGTTTCCAATGGTAAGGTGCTGTCGTGTAAGTTCTTCTCCTTCCTTACACTTAATAATAATAAACTCTACTAATGACTTAATCGGGTTTTATTAGATATTAGTTGGGGTTTATCTCTGAATTTATCTGATGGTTGTGTGTATTAGTTAGGGGTGTACAAAAAGCCCAAAGCCCGCGGCTCTAGGCTTGCTCGAAAAAAGCACGCTCGACTCGTTTTCTTTTCGAGCCGAGCCGAGCTGGCTCGTTTTGTAATCGAGCCGAGCTCGAGCCAAGAGTGTTCAGCTCCTGGCTCGGCTCATGGCTCGGCTCGATGGCTCGACATACGGCTCGACTCAGGCTTGTGTATGTGTAATTAATATATAGATGAAAGTAATATATTTTGGCTCAAAACCCAATTCTAAAATTCAAATTTTGAAAACTCCACTCATACTACCTATCTACCTCACCTCTTCATAATCCAATAAACCCTAACTTAGAAAAATAAAAAAAAATATACATGTACATGTGTAATTTTATTTCATTTTTTTGTTTTTTATTTTATAAATCTTTGTGATTTTTTTTTAAAAAAAATATAAAAATACGAGCTGGCTCGACCATAGTCACATGAATCGCGGTACGCTCCGGTTCGTGGTACGAAAACGGGTACGCGGTTCGTGCATTTCTAAAATTCAGTACGAGGGGGGGTAGGTTCATTCGGTATGCTGTACCCTATAAGTTGGTACGTCGTATCGTATATAAACATTATACAATATATAACTTTAAGTACCAAATGTAAACTAGTAAAGATAGAGGGGCTTAAATGTCTAAATATACAAACTTATTTACACTTTTTAACTAAAAACAAACAAATTTTAGGGAATAAATGTAAACTAATAAAAGATAGAGGGGTTAATGTTAAAATATCTTAATGCTTTTAAGTTTTAATAGAAGCTGGAAGAACAAAAGAATAAAGTATAAGGGTCTAAATGTAAGTTTATAGTTTGTAAATGTAAATAACAAAACTGAAAGTCGCCTGCCGTCATCTTCCTCAACCCACAAACCCTAATTTTCTGTCTCCTCCATTGTTGAAGCTTGTTCCTCGCCGTCATACACTCCAATCGCTGCAATAAAGGTACCTCTAACCTTTGTTCTACTCTAATTTTTCTTGAAAGCGTGTATAAGGTCGTTATTTGGTTTGAAATTCTACACAAATCGGGTACGCTCAATTCTACGAATCAGAGAGCGAATCCTAGGCGAATGGGTTGTGAATGTACCCGATTCCGGTACGCACGATTCGGTTCGCGACACACAGCCTATCTAGCGAATCCTGTGACTATGGGCTCGACCCAGCTCGAGCTCGGCTCGAACATTTATGAGTCGAGCTCGAGCTTGACTTTTCAGCTCGACCAGAAAAACGAGCCGAGCCCGAGCTGGCTCGTTTAATTTCGAGCTCGAGCTCTGCTTGGCTCGGCTCGTGTACAGCCCTACTTCCTTGCCACCCCCCCCCCCCCCCCCCCACACACACACACAAACTCCATCACAGTTTCGTTAAGTTGGAGGCTTTTGGTTCTTCGATGTTTAAAATGTTTTATTGCCAATTTCGTCCCTCCCTCAATTAACTCATTTATAACCCTAAATTCACATCTCTGCTTTAATTTTACCACTGATTGTAACAAGTAGAAAACAGTTGCAAGCTGATGTTTTTGCTGGGATTTGTGGGTTTATACCATTAGTAGCTTTGCATCACGAGTTCCTTTGATCACTAGAAAGTGGGTGGCTCTTCAAAGAGACGGTCACTAATTGATGTTAATGAGGGGACTTGTTCAGATGACAGTTGGGGCAAAGAGATAAGCTCTTCTATTTGGACAGAAGAAAAGAGGCCTAGTTTAATAAAAGCATTGAGATCCTATAGTAAGGATTTTCAATGATCTCACGGTGCATAGGATGATCACGCGACCAGTTCAAGTTGTTTTCGAGCAACGCTCATAAATGTCTTTGGTTGGATGTGATTGATCTTGGGGTTGCTAGTGATGGTACAACTGGTGCCGAGTGCCGACCAAGGGATAGTGGTAGTGGGAGTGATCAAGAAGATACTTGCATCGTGGACAACAGTTTAGGAATTTCTCATGAAAAGTCTTCTATGGAGTGCAAGATGGATGTTGTAGAATTTGATTCAAAGGAAGAACACGTTGAGTCTGTTAGGAATGTAAGTAACTGATGACCGCAAGGGATCAAAGCTTGTGTTGGAGAATTCTATAACACATGATTGTGAAGCAACAAATAAGCCTGGTGAAAAAGGTTCAAATGGTAATTTGGAAGGAGCTGCTACAACATGGAGGGATCCCCACTAAATACTTATTCTGATTCGGCATCAGGTGCTAAAGTTGAAGTGGTTGACACAATAATCAGGGCGTCTTCTAATAGAGAATGAACGAGGGAATTTGAACACAAGTTGCCTAGCACATCAAAAGGGTCAAGTTATTGTTCTGTTGAGGACCTCAGCTCTGCTTCTTATTACTCTAGAGTTAGTGATCGATGTCGTTTGGTCAGTCAAAAGAATGAAAATAAGTAGTAAGTGGAAGTCGAGTCGTCTCCACAAGGAATTGGTGGAAAGTAAAGTTTTTATCTAAATTAACTATCTATATAATTATTTGCTTTAATTGTTTTGGAAAAATTATAAAAACTAATAACTTTGATTTTGGATTAAGAACAATAATAAGAAAAACGCAACCTCCTCTAAACTCCGGGTTCTAGGTTTCACACGGTTTTCAGTTTATAGATTGGGAACCACATAGACATGGTTCTGAAAATTAGTTAACTAGCTGGTAGCACAAGTTCTTGTCATCAAACCCTATTAACTACCCAATTGTAAGCATCAAGTCAACCCTCTTTATGTCACCCCACCCGCTACTAAGTTTTGTCATTAACCGAACAAGTTGTAAAGAAATGACTCTAAACACAAATCAGTTGTTTAATTAACTAATGCATCAATAATGTTTTAATTGTCTGTCATCACAAGACAAACATAATCCAATACTGAAATAAATAAAAAACGTGTAGAATTTAAATGAACCGTTTGTTTAGAAGAAGTTACACCAGCTCTAGCCTTGCATCACTGTCATCTCGTTGTTGTGACGCCTCTTGATTGGTGTGCCCATGAAAACAGCCGTCCCCGGTTTTGTGTATTTTTTTTTGAGTTAACTGCAATTTGCATCCCAGTGGTTTAGAGGAGCTGGCACCTTGCACCCATTTTCGAAACCTTTTGCACTCTGAGCCACTATATTTGTATTTTCTTGCAGTTTGAGCCCAACTCTTAACTTTCCATCCAATTAAAAGTTAAAAAAAATTGATGTTACTAAAATACCCTCCCCATTATCATACTGAATTACTGATGAATCGACATATGAGCCCTAATTATTTCCCCTATTCTTCCCCAATTCTTCATTGATCTAGTCGAAGCATCCATCCAACTTCTTCCCTGCGATTGTATCGACCCTCCCATTCAACTTCTTCCCTGCTATAATCGACCCTCCCATCCATCTAGTGAAGGTAAATGCAATTGTTTTACATCTTTCTAATAACCAACTAGTGAAGCTAAATGCATTTGTTTTATATTTGCGACTCAACTAATAAATTAGAGATAATTAACAGCTTACTTATGAAACTAGTTTTACAACTAATTTTATCATCTAAGTATTTGCTGATCTAAATTGTAATTTTGATTATGGCTTAAGAACGTGTAGATATCTTTAAACTATTTTATGTACACATTTGTATAAACTAACCAAACAAAGTTTTATTAACTTCAAAACAATTATAGATGATTGATCACCCAAGAAACAAGCTTAAGAAGTGTGGATGGTTAATTTTACAACTAAGTATTTGCTGCTACAATCGAGCCTGATTACAGAGCTTGTAATCTGGTATTGTCCGTCGTCTGTGAGTTCACGAAGGTTCGATATGGCCGATGAGTTGTGCCGATGTGGTGCGCCTACATGTTATCGCATTTCTAGGACACAAGAAAACCCGGACGCCGATTTCTGTGTTGTGTAAGTTTTTTTTTTTTTGATCGACATATGTATTGTATTGTGATTTGTTTTCTTGTATAAGTAGTTTGTCGACTAACCACAAAAGTTACTGCATAAATTAATAGAAGGGCAGGTGTGGATGGATAAAATGGGTTGATAATCTCGACTGTCCAAGATGTGAAAGGTTGATTCCCGCTTTGGTAAGGAGTCTCAACGACAAGGAGGAAGAAGCCAAGGCGAAGACCAAGGAAGTGTGGAAATTGAATATTGCAATAGGAATTTTAGTGATGTCGTTTGTTGTTTATGTACTTCACCCTTGAAATGTGTTGTAGTTTAGATTTAGCTTTGTGAGCAAGTGTTGAAATGTGTTGTAGTAAAATGTGTTGTAGTCAACTCTTTATAATATTAATGACAAATTGGCAACTCATTGTATGAAGTTTATCCTTGACAACTCTTTGTATGTGTTCACTGCATATTATAATAGTGGGATCATTTGACCCATATTAATGACAAGTCTTATGACAGTGGGTCTTGATTTGACCCATGAAACAATATATATTTAACCCATGAAACAATATCTTATTTGACCAATGAAACAACATGAAAAATACCTCCCGAACATGATCCATTGCACTATGCTAATATACCCATGAAACAATATCTTAACAGTGGGTCTTATTTGACCCATGAAACAATATATATTTGCCATACGTTTACTATATGAATTCGCCAAGAGTCCGACCTGATCGCTGATCTGTTTTGACATGTACAACCATGCTAATATACCCTGCAACTGCTGCATGAACAACCTGATTGCTGCATATACTTGCTGATTTAATAATTCAGCACATAACAAGTTGAAACACACTGTTTGCTGCATATACTTGCTGAAACACACCGTTTATTGCTGCATATACTTGCTGAAACACACTGTTTGCTGCATATACTTGCCAAAACCATTCACCAAATCAAAACGTCAGCACATACTTGCTGATTGCTGCATATACTTCAATCAGGTCAACTCCTTTCTGTACTCTAATATTATTAAGGTCATTCTCCTCCTTACCCCAATTATTATCCTCCGACCATTCATACTCAGATTCCTCCTCAGACGACACAAACCTTAATCCCTCACACCACCCTCTTATTATTAATAATAATAATATTAATAATAACCTCAACACCTTTACAGTCACACAAACATTACACAGCTTATCCAATACCCCCACAACAGCCTTATCATTTATCAACCACTTAACCCACATTACTTTCAAACATAATGTTATCACTTACCTAGCTGTCATTAGATTATTATGCAAACATGGCCTAGACATTAAGTTATACCACATGTTACTAGATATTATTGTTCAGGATAATGATACTATTGAGATTTCGGACTTAATCGGAGCGTTAATAGCCGAGATTAGGATACAGGGGATAATAGTAATTTAACAAAGGCGGTCGATGTGTTGGTTAAGGTTTACGCGAGTTTAAGGAGGTTAAGAGAGGTGGGCTAGTGTTGTCTACGCGTGTGTTCAGAATAATCACCATCCTTACGAATCCTTAACATATGCGACTCCATTATTGTAGCAGGTTAGGGTTAGTTTGAAAGATTAGTGAATGATTACTGTAGCAGCTAGGTTTTTCTTTTAATTGATCAATTGTAAAAGAATTGGATTAATGTTAATTTGGATGGAAATTACAAATCTGCCCTTGCATATAACGTTTAATTGGATGGAAAGTTAACACTTGGGCTCAAAATGCAAGAAAATACAAGTATAGTGGCTCAGAGTGCAAAAGGTTTCGAAAATGGGTGCAAGGTGCCAGCTCCACCAAACCACAGAGACTCAAATTGCAGTTAACTCTTTTTTTTCTTTTAAAAGCTGCCGTAGAATGCCCTCCTTATTCTCAATGACAACCATTCACTTAATCGGCTTGTTGTAGATATGATTTCCAGCCCCAAAATATTACAGTACAATTGAGGTCCAATTTTAGTTCCCTTTTCCTTGCTACTTTGCGACTCCACAACCCACTAATTATTCTATTGGTCCAACCAATATAATTAGCTCACTTGACATTAAATTGTAATCCTTTTAATATCACTTGAAGTTGAAACCAGTTAAAGCTCGATATGTATCCTTTTAATATCACTTGAGGAAATTTGTCTCCTTTGGGAGGGACGGGGCGCTATCAGAATTGGGCACGGGTACCCCACTATCAACACGGTAACACCGCCGCCACCCATTCTAGTAGGGGTCCCGTAAACCGTTTTCTGGTTCTATCTAACGGGCTGGTAACCGTTTATTATTTATTTTATAAATTAGTATAATTCAATTTTTATTTATTTATAACCGTTGTCAAGCAACATTTTGGTTATTTTTTTTACTTAAATCATTAGTTTTAAACATAAATGAAATCAAAAGTAAATAAAAAACATAAAATAATATTTATTAATATTAAACATAAATAAAAATACATAAAAACATAGAAGATACAGCTTAGAGTTGACGCATGAATTGCGAGGCCTGGAGATGCTCAAAGTTGTCGCGGTAACGACCCGCATAGTTCACCTGGGTCAACTCTACAGCCAAATCCGGCACAATGCCTGGGTGCCGACTCATGGTGCGCTCATAGCAGGTGGTCCACCGATCACATTTGTTGTTTAGATCGGTCCATTTTCTCTGTTGGCTCTCAATTGTGCGGTCGCTTTCGCCGACTTGTTATTTGAAGTCAGCCAAGACACGGTCCCAGAAGCCTGTTTCCCTACCTCATAAGCCCCCTGAGCCCCTACGGGGTTGGCGTTGCAAGGATGGGTCGTTTTGTGCGTCCTTGACGCACACAACCAGAGCCATTTCTTTGTTTTCGATCCATCGAGTCATTTTGAAGGTTTGAAGGTTTTGCAAGTGAAATTCAATATTTATAGACGGTTAGATGAAACCGATTTTAATGCACATAATTATTTTTTACTGTGTTGGTAGGACGGTTTATGAGAAATCTGACCGTTTGGTGGTAAAACCGTGTGAATTTAAAAAAAAAAAAACCAAAGATTAGATTTTAATTTAAAAGAAACAAAAAAACAAATAAGTGGAGTGATGCCTCCAAAAAAATGTTTCAGTGAAGTAAATCAGTAAAGTGATGTGGCAGTGTATAATTAGTTAAAATCAGTGAAAAGAAAACAAAATCCTACAAGCGCCCCTTCCCCCCTTATAAATGGTTTGTTTACTCCATGAACTTTCTGACCCGTCGATGGCTAGCATCTTTTATCTCATCTTCATCTCAATTGTATCATTTTAGTGTAACTTCTCCTCAAACCTACAAAAGATAAAAACCAAATAAAGCGGTATGTTTTATAACGATATTTGATGCATTTATATTTTAGAGGGTGTTTGGATAAACTTATTTCCACCTACTTATTACTTTTTCAAAAAGTTAATAGGATAAAATATTGTTTAGCAAATGCAAAAGTCCTTTTTGTTTTAACTTTTCATTTGTCTATAAAAAGTTGTTTTTGGAAAAGTAAGGAATGTGTGACTTTTTGAACATCCTTATAACTTTTGGGGAAAATTTACCTATATGCCCTCATTATATCCTTATACATACCCTCCTTATACCCTTTTTGGTCATTTTACTTGAAAATCTAATCCAAAAACTATTTTAAAAACTTTTCTAAAAACTCCTTTTTGAAAAGCTAATCCAAACACTTTTCTAAAAGCTCATTTTTAAAAAGTCATAAGTTAATAAGTTATTTTTACCAAAAGTCCTTTTCGCTTCAAATAATATAAACAAAAGGATTCCTAAACCGATCAAACACTAAAAAATAAATAAAATTAGCATATTAACAAGGTGTGTTTCAGAACACATCAGTTAGTCATGTGGATTTAACTACTTATCATGGAAACAGTTTTGACTAAATGCATCTCTGCTTCAATGCAAGAACCCAAAGTTCCTGATGATATAGACAAGCACTAATTGATGTTGATGAGGAGACTTGTGAAGCAGAGATGTGAATTTAGGGTTATAAATTGGTTAATTGGGGGAGGGACGGAACTACCAAGACAACATTTTAAACATGAATGGACCAAAAAGCCCATAGGAGGGGGAATTACAAAGAATGTCATACTTCTTGTTTAAAGATAATCAAATTACACTCGTTTAGCAAAAAAAAAACTCTCATATTACATTCTAAGAATCGAAAGGAAAGTTGAAAGATCTTAACCATTGATTTATCATTTTCTTTGGTCATTTCGTTTCAATTATGTTAGCTTTTGAATTATGGTTCTATTAGTCATTACGACACGAGAATTCAATCAGGATTCTTGGATTGAATTCAAGAACACCACTTGCAAGAGTTCTATCCATGAGTGAATTCCGCATACTTCAATAAATTAGTATACAAACGAGTATAAACTTATAACACATTTATAGGCTATAAAATTATAACACATCAAAAAATCATTTTTGTTGATTGATTTTCTCTTAAAACAATAACGAACACGTGTTAATAAACAAATCCTATATTAGTGAAACAAAGTTAGTATAAGTAATATGCTGTAATGTTTTCTATGGCAGGAAGAAGCAATTTGGTAACACGTTGAAATAAAAGTCAAGAAACACGGCGGCGACAAGTCGGCTGTCAAATGTCAAACAACAACCATATCTCATTATCTCATAGTTGAATAATCCTAGTCATCATCCACGTTGACTGTTTGATAGCTATACAATCCGTATGGGCTGTTTCGTTCACATTATATTATAAAGTTGTATGAAAGCATAACTCACAAATAAATAACTCATGTGACAGTGTTTTGATAAACATGACCCATGTCACCTTAGTTTGTGCACCTATACGACCCGTATGACTAGTGGCAGACTTAGAATAGGAGGAGGGGTTGCACCCGCTACCCCTCAATTTTTCCGGCGGAGTGGAAAATTTACATATTTTTGACATTTTTCGTATTACGTTACCCTAAATACCACTAAACGTTACCCCTAAAATTTTGGTCTAGATCCGCCACTGCGTATGACCATAGTAAACGTATAAATGTGACACATGCCATTTGTTCAGTGTTGACAAGACATGCGAGTGTAGGCTTTGTATGTGAAGCATTCCACTCCGAATACACTATAGTCCTCAAGACGTGCAAGTGTAGACGTCTTTTTAGCCAAGCTCTTCACTTCATAATTCATATCCAACCAAACTCAGTATCAAAAGAAATCACAAAAAATACGAAAGAGTTCGATCATTTACATGTGCTTGATTAGAACACGCACATTGGCATTATTACGATATATGTTGTCATTTTGTTGTTTGTAATCATTTATCATATAATTCATATATATGCAAGTTTATTGAAAAAAAAAAACTTTGATAATTATGTATGAAAGAAAAACATCATCGATACAATTGCTCAACGATGAAAAAGCAGTAATAACAAACAACAACATGACAAGATATATCATATCATAATAATTTCTCATCAGTAAAATTTATGTTTCATCCGTGTAATTATTTCTAGGATTTGACACGGGTCATACGACCTAAGAGTATACCAATAATTAGTAGGATGAGGACCATTTTTGTAATCTACCATTTAAAAGATGCAACTACTGGACTTCAAGTCTTCAACCATTATGTAAGAAGTTGTTGATTTTTTTTAAAATTTTAAACCCCTTTAAGTATTCAGGGAGGATCACTATTCACTACTGTATCATGATTACTACACCTCCTTTTAACAAAAGAATTTCCAAACACATTTTTTAATTTATATATAAGGGAGCGCGGGACACTACTAGTAAAGGTGGCCGGTACCCCACTGCCCCCACAGGTCCGCCATCGCCGGTGACTTGGGTAGTTGGTTTTGTGAAGACTGGTACCTCATTTCCGTGAGATATATCACAGTTTGCATAGAAAAGAGACAAAGGTGCAGAGGAGAGGGGGGCACGAGTGGTACCGCCAGTGAAGGGGGTTCACGGGTGGTGGTGTGTTGATAGTTTAGGTGTTGGGTTGCGTTTGGTGCAAAGGAGGGTACCCAGATTCTTCACTGTGTGGCGCCCCTCCCTCCCTAATATCATAGGGTGTTTGTTGTGTCGGGTTTACAAATTTTGAGTTTGTGGCCTTGTAGGTTGAATTGTTTAATTCGAACATGACCCGAACTTTTATGTAATTGGTTGAGAAAGACTTTGTGTTCCTTGTGATCCGGGTTCGATTCTCACTCTCCCCATTATTTTCTGCGGCATCCAAGTGAAGAGCGAATACGGGTGGTGCCAGTTCGACTTGAATGGGAGGCCACTGTCGTGCCTTCGGGTAGGTAGAGGTCGGTTTCCGCGCATCTGGTAGAGCCAAGGGGCTGACGGCAGTCGAGTAGTCAACCGTGACCAGAACACCAGATCTCACAAATTAATCCATTTATCTAAACGTATTAATCAAATTACGGCCTTAAAAAAATACATATAATCAAATAGGCCCAATCAGCTAAACCCAACACACACAAACCGTTTATTATAAAAAAAAAAAAAAAAGGCACAAAACTAAAAAGGGAACTTTCATATTGTTTTCCCACATACTTTTAAAACAAGAAAATCTAATCAAACACAACAATTCTAAACTAAAACCTCTATCTCTCTGCAAATTCTTCTTCTTCTTCTTCTATCTTCACAACAAAAAGAAACCAACAGATTAATATAAACAGAAATCTTGTAACATGAACGAGAAAGCACGTATCAGTAAAGAGCTTAATGAAAAACACAGAAAGGTTTGCTTTTTCCCACTTCTTTTATTCCAAGATTCTAAATCTTGATGCTTTATTCGATCAAATATGATTGATTTGTTGTTATGGGTTGAATTGTTTTATACCCATGTTGGAAAATCTTTGTGCTTTATTTGATCATATTTGTTTTCTGTTGGATGAATTACAGTAGATGGTTCATAAGGTTACCATGATTTTTTTAATATATTTTTTTAATTGATTGATGAAAATCATATTTGATTTCAATAATTTATTATAGTATTGGATAATGATTTAATATTGGAATTGAGTTTTAACTTTTAAGTGATTCATAATTTGTTATAATATTATTATATGGTTATAATTTTTTTTTTTTATATTTGTGGATGTCCTTCTGTGGTCATGAAGCTACACTTAGGTGCATTAAAAGTTGCTTGAGGAGGTCTAAAGGCCAAATTTTTATTTTTTATTTTTTTTAATATTACAACTTTTGCTGCATGAGTTACATGTTTTAAATCATGATATCTTTATGATATTGGTGGGCGGTGGCAAGATAATGAGCATGCTAAATGAGGAAAGGTTTGTAATTTACTCATCAACATGATTAGTTTCACTAATAATTCATTGTGTACAAATCATGAATTGTAAATGCTGAGTGGATTGAAAGTTGTCCAAATTATTCTAAAAACAGAAAGTTAAATTTTTTATCTTTCTTAGACCATGCGTAGTGGGGGCTTTATATATAAAGCCCCCTTCCTGATTGGTCCACGTGGCTGCTGAGTCAGCATGGAGAGATAAAGTGGAAAAAGGGTGTAGTGGTGGGGCTTTATATATAAAGCCCCTTTTAATATTTTATTATATCTTTTAAAATAAAAAAATAATAAAAAAAATAAGAGAGAGAGAGAGTGATGTGGCTTAATCTGATTGGAGGGGGCAAAAAGAAGCAGGCGTTATATTGATGGAGCCCAAAGGTGAAATTGGTTGATGGAGCCCCCCTGTAATGGTGTACAGGGGGCGCTATGTTTTTTTTGCCCACTTATGGCGCCCCACTACACCCGGACTTAGAAAGGTATACAACCATTTATGCATGGTGTACAAGATGTAAAGTACAAATGAGATGTTACAATAACTGGTTGTGTAACAGGAAAATCATCTTTACAAAGATATAATGGACAATGATATAGTGAGTCATAAAAAACTGTACATCATGCTCTAGAAGATGTAGCTTGATGAGTATAAGCCTAGCTTTATATTGTAGTAGTTGAAACTTTTGAATTTAGTAGTTGGCCTAAATTCAGAATATACACCTTCAAAAAGAAAAGAGCAAACTTGTGTCAAGACTAAACTTTGACATTTGGAGTACATAATTTTTCAAGGTCACAAGCAAAAGTAGGAATAGTCACACTCACACAAAACTTAAGATTAATCAACTTTCAAGTGGGTGGTACAGTGGTAAGCGCAAAGCGCTAAGTCTCTCTAGCAGGCCGTGGAGGTCTTAGGTTTGAATCCAGCTTTCACTAGTGTTCGGTCTTTAAACCCCTTGAAGGCCACATGCCAAACATAAGCTGTGTTTACCTGATCTCATTGGTTAGCAGGGTATTGGTAGGGTCTCGTTAGTTTACAGGTAATGGGTTCTCACGGGAGAAAAAAACTCAAATACAAATAGATATTTTTTTTTTTCATTCCCAGCAATATTAAGAATTTATATAAAGTGTCACATGATGTTGTGATACATTAACAAGGTAGAGAAATTATAAATTAAAGAAAACAACAGTAAGACCTTTCAAGATGAAACATAATATGATAATACATTGGCTGCTGGGCTAACTTTTATTAGTTGCAACTCTTGTAGG
This sequence comes from Ambrosia artemisiifolia, assembly GCA_032199755.1. NCBI lineage: Eukaryota > Viridiplantae > Streptophyta > Magnoliopsida > Asterales > Asteraceae > Ambrosia > Ambrosia artemisiifolia. The sequence goes on from CM063519.1 coordinate 17,581,638, forward strand.
ACATGGCATAATTTAGTTAGATATAATATTAGTTTTAAAAAATCATTATGTCAATGGTTTGACTGTTGAAGCTGGATGTTCCTGCCTAAATTAGAGAATCTTGTAAATTCAAGTTAACACCATAGTTATGATTACCTTTAACCAATGACAAACTAAGGCAATTTTGTCACTTGTCCCTAATGCAGATACTCGAGGGGTTACTTAAATCGCCGGATAATCGAGAGTGCGCTGACTGCCTAAGCAGGTTGGTGGCATGACATTTCTGCACAGTAAAAGTATATAAATAATTGTTGTTTTCAATAAAAATTTGGAATTTATTAAAAGTTTTATTTGTTAAAATTCAGGGCTCCTAGATGGGCTAGTGTAAATCTTGGGATTTTCATATGCATGCAATGTTCTGGTGTTCATAGAAGTCTTGGAGTCCACATATCAAAGGTCTGTTCCATTACTAAGAACTTTTGACTGTAAATAATTATTTGAATTTTTGTTGATTTTTTCTTTTATGTTGTTTTAGGTGAGATCTGCTACTCTTGATACATGGCTGCCAGATCAGATTGCATATATACAAAGTGAGTTGCTACAACTTGTTTCATCTACCAGTCTCGAAACTGCTCTTAGCTTTGTTCTTTAGACGTTTAATATTTAACTTGGTCGGTCAATATAGACACAATTTTAAGTAGAGAACTGCAGGATCCACATACATACGTGTACTTATTATTTAATTTCGACAAAAAGCCACGACAGTAGTTACAAATGTTGAAGGCAGATCTTGAACTTATGTTTGATCTTGTTAACAAACAATTTATGCTTTTTGCAGCCATGGGAAATAATAAATCGAATAAATATTGGGAAGCCGAGTTGCCTCCTAAATACGATAGAGTCGGTATTGAGAATTTCATTCGCGCAAAGTAAGTTTCTCTTTCAGTCTGATATTTTTCTTTTTGCATTTTCACAAGAATAATCATAATCTAAAACATAAACCAACTTTAATGTTTAAAAGGCTATTTCTCTTTTTTCCAGTCTGTTCATATACAAAGTAGAGTAATAAAAAACCTTTTGATCAGGTATGTAGACAAGAGATGGGTTTCACGAGACCGAAAACCTGAACCTCATTTGAGTATATCACGAGAAGAGCATGCACCAGTTTTCAAACCCAGGCCTGCGGTTAGAACATCAACTCGGGTCATTATTCATTTACCTGAACAAAAACAAAGTCCGCAGCTTTACAACTTTAACAAACTCACACCTCCTCTTCCTCCTAAAGTTCTTGAGCAGCAGGTAGTAATATTTTTACTTAGCTTTTAATCCGCTTTAGTAAACTTTTTAAAAAAATGAAGTAACGTCTGTTGACCCGTTATGTGTATAGGTCATTGTTCGACCAAAACAAATCGAACCACAACCAAAACAAATAGAACCTAAATCAAAGACAGAGGAACATAAAGTTGTTGAGATTGTATCGGAGCGGAAGGTTAATGACTATCATGCTACTGACCTCTTTGATCTTCCACAAGCAAGAAACAAAAGTAAGAATGTGCATTAAGCTGTACTTAAGGGGTATTTTAATCTTTTTACGTCCCACGAAAACAAGTTGGGATGACTTCTTGATCAAAAGAATAATTTGTGATGTATCTTTGCAGCATGTAATCCAATGTTACCGGTGGCAGAAGACAACGATACCAAAAAATTAAGTAACAAAGTGCAAACAAAGCCAAAATCTGAATTTGAGGATCTTTTTGATGGATTAGATTGGGCTGCTCCATCTATCAACCAAGAACCATGTAAACAAGTAAAACCGGACATTATTAATGTTTTTGAAAAGGTATGTTCTTGTTCATCAACACATTTGTACAAACCAAATGAAGCTAGAGCAATCTAATCACAACGTTTTAACGTGTTGGTTGGACTTTTGTATAGTCAACTGTGGTGCAACCGCCTCCAGTTCAGCAACCACAATTAGCAGTTCATAGTCAACAACAAACTAAGCTTGCTGGAAATCATAACGCTAGCATAAACGGAATCCACCGTCCAATTGGGAATTTGGGATTTTACACATCATCTAGGTAACTGTGTATTGCATTCACAGCTGTAGTTTTAATTACAAGAATTATCTGCTAAGTACACTTTTCATGGGTGATGTGTTATTTGTTTTGCAGCATGAAATCTAGACCGTCCAATAGAGCGGTAGGCATCCCGACTCAGCTAGGTGGCGAATATGACTTCTCATCGTTGACGCAGGGGTTGTTTTCCAAACGTTAAGTGTATTCAAGTTATAGAATTTTTAGTGGCTATAGGTCCATATTCATTTAGAAATACAATTTTTAATCATTTGTGAATATATGTTTATATAGGTAGTGCCACCAACCCTTATCATTTGTTCATTATTATTATAACAACTTATAGCTCATGCATATGTAGGACCTGGCAGTATCTGGTCCGGACTGGCCTATCCGGAACTGGCCCGATATCAGCTCATAAATTGGTCTGTGTATTATTGGGTTTCTGGTTTTGGTCCACTCCAACCCGAAACACGTGGACACTGAACATTCACGTGTTCCCATTGGTCGAAACCTTAAGGGGCGGGGAGGGGCGACCGACACCCCCGAATTTTCCCTCAGAAGTTCCGATTATATAGTATTCGTATAGAAATTTTTGGTATATAAGGTTTCGACCCCCGAAGTTTCGGGTCAAGATTCGCCACTGCTAGGAGATACTTGTGAAACTGATAAGAGAAATTATGATAAAGGGTTCTGATGGTGGCTGAGGTTTAAGTTCTCGTCAATGAATACAAATGTTTTTTGATGGATGGTTATTTCTTTAAAAAAAAATCAACAGGGTTAGTGTCCTTAATTATTATAGGTGCACGTATAGGTAGTTAATATGGATAGATTATGATTAGGAGTCCGTTCTAGAAAGGAAAAAAAAATATGTTACATGTAATTCATAGGCCCAACGGAATTTAAGAGTTTGCCATCAACCGATACACTATGAAATGGGTTGGGCTTCATATAATTGAAATGTATACAATCACAACAACTGGGCCTCCAACAAGGCCTTGTATTTATACAAGATTCCAAGGTTGCAGACGTGACCATTCTTACCGTCGATATAATAGTAATATTTTATATATCGGTATGAACAAAAAAAAACTAAGACTTATTCTACTCGTATATAATAAGTGACTATATTCCTAAATGAATTATATATTTTTTGCATAAATTTTAAGGGGAAATAATACATTCATGTGGGGCAAGAACAAAACTTTAAGAAAGAATAATACTTTTAAGCCCATTTTTAGAAAGTTAAAGGTCATAAATAGTTGTTTTCTGAATTTTTTGTTCTACCTAGGATAGACATAGTTTGTTGCCATTTGAATCTTAAATGCAACTTTTTATACTAGAAATAAAAAAAATGTTCTACAACTCATAACTAGTAAAGAATGTTTTAACTTCAGTAATTGACTCGTTTATTTAAATTATATTAAGGAAAAGTTAGAAGTTAACCCTGTAATCGGTGGGACAAAACCCAAGGCTTGCGATCTTAAGTGTTCTTAAAGGAATTGTTTTTGCCAATGGGTCACCAACACCGTTATTAAACAAATTATCTAATTCATTTTTTATTTGCATTTTGAAATAATACCATTTAAAAAATCATTTATAAAAATTGGTATATTTCCAAAAATCAAGATCACACATTATGGGACTTTCATGCCAAATTAACATTTTAATTTGGCACTTCAACCCAAGGCATTATAGCCTAGTGGTATCTTGGTGGTGAGATAAGACTTAAGGGCCATAAGGTCCTGGGTTCGAATCTCACAAAGGGGGTTTTCTCATAATTATGAGTTTCCTCCTAAATTGGTGACTTGGTGGTGGAATATGATCGCATGGCAACACTGGTGGCACGATGATACTCTGGTGTTCCGTGAGTGATTCCAATTTATTGGCCGTTCAAAAAAAAAAATTTGGCACTTCACCATGATATTCATGTAGTGTAAATTTACACGTTTTCATTCAAACATTCTATGCGATCGATTCCTTATTCCAGGCCCCTCCGTCTTAAAGGTCCTGTAATTTTCCACCCCACACAAAAAAGAATTCAAGTTCCGCCACCGATAATAATACGGTAACAAAGAAAAGTTCCTTATGAATTTTTAGGGTGGGTTTATTCTAGAACCCTTTTAGGTTCGTTGTAAGTTTCAAGATAAGTTCCTTTTTGGTTAGATTTTTTTGGTTTCCTTTCCAACTAAAAGCGAAATTAACCACCACTATGATTATGATTGATTTGTTAATAAGATAACTTAACAACCATGGTTACAAAAAGTCCACAAGTGATGCAAAAACCTTAAACCAATTCAAACCAAACATTTTTAAATAACTAACCCAAAACCTCATCCATGAAACAATGACGTTCTGATTTAGATTGAGAGGAGCTTGTAGATACGATCACCCTTTTTCAACGTTATAGTTACTAGTTAGTTCTTTTTCAAATAAAAAATATATATTTTTTTATTAATGTGCATATTATTTAAATCAATTCACACATTAGTGGATCTGCTAGAGTACACTTGGTTAATATGGTTTTAGTAGTCTTAACTCGTAAGTAATTAACCATGCAAATATTACAATATCTAATTTGGATAATTTATGGACGGCGGTCTTCGTTGAATTCTCGTACCTTGACTCTCCTCGTTGTCGTCAGAAGAAAAGAGTCAAATATAATTTTATTTTACATATTTTTATTTTTTGAACATCTGTCCCGAGATTTTTATTAATAAATCATCTAATAGAAGTATCATACGGAGTATAAAATAATACCATGTTTGACTTGCATAATTTATTATATATAAATCATTAATCTAGCGTTGTAGAACTAGAACTTATCAACTCCAGATTATATTAATTACTTTTACAGGGTCAAGTTACATAACAAAACAGGGTGAGAAGATACAAAATACAAAATATATAATGAAATATAACATAATGAGTCGCAAAAGATAATACTATGCCAATAAATATAACACAATATCGAAGAAAAAAGACGCGATGAATCGCATAAATGACACAATAACAAAAAAATAAAGAAAAGACAAAATACAACGTAAAAGACACAATGATATAACACAAATTCTAAAAACTACAAGCTAAAAAAAAAAAAAAAAAATCGGAAACCTAAAAACTAAGATCGTAAGGTTCGATGAGACGGTTCCAATACTGCTTGAATGAGTTCAATCAGACTCCGTTTGATACCCTTCCTAGTTCCTACGACTTCCTATTCTTTTGGTATGTATTTGATCCTAACCTACTTTTATATATATTTGTAATTATAATTTAAAATATATATAATCATCTAGTTGATAAGGTGTGTTGGTGATGGGAAACGGTGACGATGATAGTTATGAATACAAGGAACGAAAAAAGATTCATAGTTTTTCTTATAGTTATTTAAAAAGTAACAATTAAAATAACAATTGTTAATAATAATAATAATAATAATAATAATAATAATAAAGATTCATAGTTTTTCTTATAGTTATTTAAAAAGTAACAATTAAAATAACAATTAATAATAATAATAATAATAATAATAATAATAATAATAATAATAATAATAATAATAATAATAATAATAATACATGCTTTACATTTCATGATATGCAGCTTATTTAGTTTTCATGACACTTAAAAGAAATGTTAAATGAGAGAGGTTAACGTCTAAAAAGTGAGTTATTGTATAAAGTGTAAGAAACAATATGGAGCGTATGATTAAATTTAATAATCAGGGGCACGATGGTAATTTCTTAGCGTCATTAAAGTTCTACCCCCATTTTTAAAACGATCATAACTTTTTAAACACAAGTAATAATATCAAGTGTTTACATTTAGAAAAAATTACACCGTTAGTCCTTATGGTTTCCTTCCAGTTTCAATGTCAGGTATTAAGGTTTTATTGTTTCACTTTAAGGTATTAACCTTTTAATTTGTTTCAATGTCAGGTATTGGGGACTAACCTATTTAAAACTTAACTGAGTTTGAGGGGTATTATGGTCCATTCACCTGTTTATAAAGAAAAACAAAATAAAATCCAAAACCCACTTGTACAAGACTCGAACTAGGACCTTGGCTTATTAAAAGAACAAGCAAACCAGCTGATCTAAGCTACCAGATGGTTATTATTCCGATCAGATTCTTTATAAATGTAATCGATGCAGGTCATCTTCCCCAATTCAACCCAAACCAAACCCTAATCCTCGAACTTTGATCAAAGACCAGATTCCCTTTGATTTCATCTCAGCAAATAGACCTTCGGCTTCTTCAATTTGATTTGACTTGCTATACACATTTATAATCGTGTTGTAGATAATTGCATTAGAAGCGATCCCTTTTTCAAACCCTCGTCACAAAACGATTTGATTAGAGCATGTTACGTTTTGCACTATTGCCTTTCTTTCTCATGATGGTAATCATTATAATTACATTCCTCATGCATGTTACGTTTCTTTTGCCTCTTCATTTCTTCATTTGTGCTAAACATATTCTCAAGCTTGAAAGCTTAAATAGCGAAAGCTTAACATCACTGATTAGTATGTCGTGAGGACTGGTGCATCAATTGGAATGTCGAATACTAGTAACATTCTCTTCTAATTATTTTTTTTTTAAATAACTATAAATGTTCAGATGGTTATGGTTTGGTTTGGTTTGGGTTGAATTGGGGAAGATGACCTGCATCGATTTCATTTATAAAGAATCTGATCAGAATAATAACCATCTGGTAGCTTAGATCAGCTGGTTTGCTTGTTTTTTTAATAAGCCAAGGTCCCAGGTTCGAGTCTTGTACAAGTGGGTTTTGGATTTTATTTTGTTTTTTTTTTATAAACAGGTGAATGGACCATAATACCCCTCAAACTCAGTTAAGTTCTAACTAGGTTAGTCCCTAATACCTTAAAGTGAAACAATAAAACCTTAATACCTGACATTGAAACCGGAAGGAAACCATAAGGACTAACGGTGTAATTTTTTCTTACATTTAGAAGCGAGTACTATCAACCCAGCAAAAAAAAATAAAAAGTATAGCAATTTGGTATGGAAATGAAAAAGGATGAAAGACTTGTTTTTATGGTGTAATTTTTTTAAAAAACAATGCCGTATGAAAAAGTTATGATCGTTTTAAAATGGGGGTGGAACTCAACTATTGTGGGTTATACCTATTTTGCCCTTCTCCTTTTCTTTTAGAAACTCAACGTATATTTTTCCTCTTTTAATCTCATCCATTAATTTATTTTGATGAAAGACACAAAATACTTCTTACACTCTGTACGCTATACAACTTTATACCGTAAACTTTATCATGTTAAATTATACTATATTAATTTTTCAACTGATTTGAACAGTAAAGTATCATTTTGGTAATTTAGTTCAACTTCTATGTCTTTTTGGTCTTGCTACTCTGTGGCATGTTGCTTTTTTTATTGCATTTGTTGAGCAGCCCAGCTGTAGGCTATTTGTGTGGTTATTTTTTTATTATTTTTTTTGTTTCTCCTTGTAAAACGTGTGGATATGTGGCAGGCTGGATAGAGTTTACATGTGACACGTACTCACCTGGCTGATTCATCATGTGGGTTTATTGCCACGTTTTCTTCTATTTTTACAACTAGCATACCAGAAGGCACGTGGCCTGTCTTTTTAATTGTTTTTAAAACCGTACAAAAAGGTTCATTCACACATGTATAACCCACTACCGTTAAACACCACACCAACACAGCATAAACAACCACTGTCGACCACCACCGCCCAACCGTCCACACAATACCAACGACCCACCGTCAACCAGCACCGACCAACAGACACCGGCCATTATCATCATCATCATCATCATCATCATCAAACACCCCCTCCTCACTACCATCAACCACCATCCCCACCGTCAACCACAACCGCCATTAATCATCATCATAAAAACCCAAAAAAACCAAAAAGAAGACATTCAGAACCCTCAAAAATGAAACCGAAAAAGGAGAAACATACGGTTGCCTTAAGTCCCGGTGGACTCTCCTAATGTCCGCATCTGAAATTTCTCCTCCTGCCAGTGACGGTTACGTGACTAATTTCCGTGCTCAAAATAAAGGTAAGATATTACTCCTAATTTGTACATATTTACTAAATGATTGCCTCAATGTTTGTTACAGGTGAAAGGTTGCGGTGGTGATGAGGGATGTAGCTGTGACGTTAACGAAGTATAAGTTTTTGCATCAGAAATTTCCCCTTACGCAAGTAGCGAGTTTTTTCGCTGATCTCCCTGCTCCAGTTTGCGGTTAATATTTTATAACTAAACATAGTTGCTACCGATTACCTCCATGGTTGTCACAGGTCAAAGGTTGTGGTTCTTAGAGGGGGCTTTGAATGGGCGGTGCCGACGACTATGGTGACAGGATGAAGGAACTTCTATTTCTGGAGTGGAGAGAGAGATAGTGTGTTGGGGTGTGTGCCTATGGTGGTTTGGTTAGCTTTAAGGAAAGAAAACTGTTAAATGATGAATTGTGTTTTGGGAAGATGTTTTTTGTTTAGTGTTGCAACTAAAATTGATGCTTTCGAAGAAATGTTCATATTGGGGTGAAAGCTTCTAAATTTTGAATGCAGATAACATTATTCATTGGGATGTGGTTGTAGGTGGTATTAGTAGTTTAATTAAATTTCATTCATTTGGATGTGCTTTAAGAGCATTCACAACCCACCCATCAAACCTTCCCCCATCTTTAAAATTTAAAAAATCCTACTAAAAACACAGTACAACCATCCACCATTTTATACCCTATATTTATATTATGAAAATTTGTTATCATAGCTTTTCATATATAAAAAGCTACTATTCATCCTTCACCAAATTATTGTGAGTGTATGAAAACGAGAAATATAATAAAATATGTGTTTGTGAGTAAGATAAAGATAAAAATGGTGGATGGGATGTGGAAAGTTTTTTAAATTGAGAGATAAATTTTAAAAAGTATGATTTTTTAGTTAAATTATAGGGTAAAAATGGTGGATAGGATGTGAATGCTCTTAGCGGTTGTGATGTTTACTGGTTTATGGTTTTAGGATTTTCTTTATAATATATATGCGACCTACATTTTATAAAAAAGAATTACTTTTATGTTAAGATAGATTTGTTATGCACAGTTGAATTTACTACTTGATTAATGCAAGTTTGATGTAGCCGACTCCGCATTGTACACAAAGTTGCATTCGCTATAATTGCTAACAACCGCACATTTAGGAAATTTGATTAGCGCCATAAGGCGGTAACAATTTCTTTTGCCTCACTATTATTGCTATTTGATATGAAAGTTTGTGGGTACTTTTGTTGAAAATAATTCGCTCGCATTTAAGTGACAACGTAATTACAAGGCGATCATAAGGTGCGCAACGCGCGCAGGGGAATCCCACTAGTTACAATAAAATACCTAATTTTCATGTCAAATGTTCGTTAAAAGATACATTTATAAAGGTTAGCATATTAAGAACATTTTCAAATTTACATGTGATAACAATTCGTTTAAGTTATTTACATTTTAGTAAGCATGCATTTGAACCCAAATGAAGTTACTATTGGACCAAATTAACCACCTTTTCCTAAAGTAGGTAAGTTGGATAATATCTTGGCCCTTTCTTTCTTTTTTTAAACTTTTTTAAATTCTTAGGCTACATGGTGTGCCTCCCTTTCCCCCAACTCCCCCAAGTGCCACATCAGCGCCACATCATTTCCCCCATTTTTTACCTCAAAGTTTGGAAATGTCTTCCCCCAATTCCCCCATTCCCCCTTCCTTTTTTTATTCTTTTTCCTTTTTATTTAATTATATATTTTATATTTCATAATTATTTTTTTATAAAAATAAAATAAAAAACGTCAAAATAATATAAAAAACGTGAAAATTTAAAAAAATGGAAAAACATAAAAAACCGAAATTGAATAAATAATAAAAATTACAAACCTAAAGTTCACAAGTAAAAAAAAATATTACAAACTAAAGTTCATAAAAAATAACTAAAAACTACTCGTCATCAACGGGGTTGACATGAAAATTATTCCAAATGTGATCGATCAGATCCGAAACAAGGGTCCCATGAATATTAGTATCGCGTAACGCCCACCTGTTTGATTCTTGTTGTCCCTCGTCAACTGGCTCGAGCACCTCTTCAACCTCATTCGGATCGTAAACGCATATCGCACGACCTTCGTCATCAATTACCATGTTATGAAGTATCAAACACGCGTACATAATGTATCTCAATCTTTGTGGATGGAATGCACGTGCTGGCCTTTCTATTATGTGTCATTTCGCCTTGATCACACCATACAAGCGTTCGACGTCTTTTCTTGCCGCTTCTTGGCACTTTGCAAACTTTTTCCTTTTCTCGTCTGTAGAATTCAGTATTGTCTTCACAATAGACGACCAGCTTGGGTATATGCCGTCACATAAATAATACCCATGCTTGTATTTTACGCCATTGAGCCAAAAAGAATCATCCGGGCCGGTGCCGTGAATCATGGGGTCAAAAATCTGAGATCTTACAAGAACATTTAAATCGTTACACGAACCTGCAACGCTAAAGAAAGCATGCCAAATCCATAGATCTTGTGAGCAAGCGGTTTCTAGAATAATTGAGGGTTCTCCCACGTCACCCCGAGTAAATTGACCTTTCCATGCGGTGGGGCAATTACGCCATGGCCAATGCGTACAATCAAGACTTCCTAGCATGCCAGGAAAGCCGTGTTTCTCTGCATGGTGCGCGTAGATCTTTTCGATGTCGCTTTTCCTTGGCGTACGTATTTTTGTAGGGTCGTAAAACCCCGTTTCCCTCTACCATCGTATCTTAGTGTAAAAAATTCATCGTAATTAGCTAAATCATCGGCGATTCGTTCGAACAATCTTCTACTCATTCGGAAACGACGCCTAAACTGTTCGTCAGTGTAAACACAGTCTTCAGCAAAATAGTCGGCCACCAAACGTTCATGTGCACCTTTAAAAAATATAAGACATGTTAATAAATTTTTTTCAAAGATGTTATAAAAAATATAAAACATATTAAAAAAAAATTAAACATTTTAACAAAAAAATAAAACATACCCTCACGATCTCTATCAAGCGCCGCGCTCCGTTTCAATGGTACCGAAGATGCTTCACTCTCGTTTTCATGTTCCAACTCGGCTAGAATTTTTGCCGTTTCCATCATCGCACCAACGTAAAAGTTTATCACGTTTTGTTCCTCCTCCTCCGACGAACTCATGGTATAAGAAATAGGATTTTTATAAAATTTTGTGGATGAAAATATGGTTGTGTGTAAAAAATATGGTTGTGTTTTAAAAATAATGTGTGAAAATGTATGGTATGAAAGAGTATGGAGGAGATTTATATAGGTAAATGTTTAATTTTTTTTTTATTTATTAACGGCTATATTTAAAGGGTGGGGCCCATCTCCAACGTTAAAAAAAAGAGCCAATCAGACCCTCCGGTGCAAACGGCATGAATTCCCTGGTTTCCCCGAAAAATTCACGGGGGAGGGGGGGGGGGGGTGTTCAAATTCGGGGAGGATGCCACCTCACCTCCCCGTTTCCCTTCCCCGAATGCACACAAAAGAGTCCTATTTTAGACCGATGAAGAATATACCCTTTTATCCACTTCAGAGAATGATAGTTGGTATACTCTTGGCTCTTTCCTTCCAATTCGTGTCTTAGGTAGCGGGCCTTGTATTTCAACCTTTTTTTATTAAAAATTTATTAAATTTATAATTTCAATATCAACAACTTTTATCTGCTTCTGGCCAAGAATAATGCACGATTTATATATGAATTTCAAGTGTCTATACTTTGGTTCTTGGTTTTGTTTACATCTAAAACAAAATGATATAGTAGCCGTATATAAGATTTTTGTTATTGCAACCATGAACACATCTCATATACAATACAACATAACGGAAAATTTTGTGTAAGAAGCGTAGAAAGGAGGACGTTTTAGTGATCACATAAATATAATACAGATCCTGTGGTAATATTACTTATCATTTATCTATCCTATCCGAGTGATATCATGGTTTTTTTAATTGAATTTTATTATCGATTTGAGGATATAAGTTTGTTAAACATAAATTAACTATAAAAATAATGTTAAATAAGGCCAAATTAGTAAACCACTTTGAAATTAAAAATCACTTATTATAAATAATAATGTTAAATAAGGCCAAGGATTAAATCAGTAAACTGATATTGTTATCATGTTAATATTGAATCTAGTTTTTAAAACATTATCCATTTATGAAGATTTTGGTAAGAAGATTTTGGAATCTAGTTAACCCAAAAGTGCAAGTTGGTCGGCAGATGGACGTACCCCACCATCCACCCCGCGCCCCTGCGAACACTCACGAATATTTTTGGCTGTAAAGTTATCGCAACTCGCAAGTTTGGTCTTTATTATTAGTATTTTTTTCCCAAATTCCATTTATACCATTTTATTACAATAAATAATCAAAACCATAATATTTTTCTTCAATTTTCTCCTCACAATTTCATAATTCGTTTAATATATATTTATTTTAACGTTCGTTACATATATGCAAAGTTGCATTTCTAAATAAATAAATGAATATATTATTTTTGTTTCGCAAGTAGGGGAACCAAAATTCTCCACTAAAGTCCCATAGACCATAGAGGGAACCAAACAAAAGGCATCGTCCAACCAAAATTATCAATAGCACCTCATCATTACGAGCCAGCAACTCCAGTTCAATCTCACCTTTTTTATTCCCATTCAAAATTCATTATTAGGGTGCACAAAAATTCAAATCCGACCCAAAAACTAAATTCTAGTCATAATGTATAAAGTAGTAACTTTTTTATATATAACAATATCATAATTTCATTACCAAGACAAAACAAGTAATTTATATTTTTTTAAGGGTACTCGGTGTCGACTTAGGGTAGATCTTGGGTAACCACCTACCCAATCGGCTACACCGCCCCAGATAGGTTGGGAACCTCTCACCAGGTAATGTTTTCGGTTTGTATAAGCCGAAGTGGGTATAGGAATGTACCATTGTAATTTTCGAACGTTGGGGCAATGATTTGACCGTTGAGGCTTGCTCCGACGAACGTTGGTGTTTGCTCCGGCGAACGTTGGGGCTTGGGCTTGCTTTCGAACGTTGGGGTGATGACTTGACCGTTGGGTCTTGCTCTGGCAAATGTTGGGGTTAGCTCTAGCGTACGTTAGGGCTTGCTTCGCTTTAGTAATGTTCTGAAACAAAACGTGGCTTGCTCCGATGATGTTTGTTCCTTTTTTTTTGGCTGAAAATCAAATAGACGGTTGATGATTTATGTACGGATTATTTTCCTAACATCATAAATCAGGCATTGGGTTAGATATTAAAGGTCCTCCTTTTATCAGATATTATAATCGTAATAAGCTTATTATATATCGTAAAAGATTTATATATCGTAATAAGCTATTATAATCTGGTAAGATATTAAAGGTCCTCCTTTTATGAGATATTATAATCGTTTTAAATTGAAAAGGCACTACACAAATATGACCCTGGTCATATAGATAACAATAGTTCAACACTGCCTGTGGGTGCAACCCCTGTCCTCAACGGTCGATTATGTTACCGTTAATGGGGATCATTATAATTTAATAAATATTAATATATTACTCGTTAATCTATTTGTAGTTGGTCACAAGAATGTTTGAAAGAAACTTCCATTAGTTTTTTTTTTTTGGTCATTATAATTTAATAAATATTAATATATTTATTAACTTATAACAATCATAAAATTCATAACTTATATAGCTAATCATGTGTACTAATTTACTTGCTAGACACATGGTTTTTAGGTAGGTGATCTCTCATATTTAAACTTTGACAAGAGGAGTAATATTTGGGTTAAAATGCATATTTAAACTGGATATTTATTCATTCAAAGTTTTACTATTGATTTAATCTTTTTCTATTCAGCTTTAATTTTACCAATTTTATATATTTATGTTTTTAAATTGATAAGAGTTATGTCTCCAAATATTTCTAATAACACATTTAGAACATGATATTTTAAGATTCAGTACCTATGGTTTTTAAAAGATTATACGGTGAATCGCTAAATGCGATTTCAGATAATGGCAAACAAGATAGTCGAGTTGTTTTCGTGGACCGGTTGAACTGGTAAGACCAGCTAAAAGGGGTTGGCTTAAAATGATAAAGATAAATGTATGTGTCTCGTTTGAGTTACATGTTCAGTTCCAAATTTCAAGTCTGAACTAATTAAAGTGTTAAACACAGTTTATCATACGGTAACAACAATTTTGAAAAAAACTAACCCAAACAAGCCAAAACGGTTTGATTTGGCGTTTAGGACAGGTTTTTTTTTCAACGCGAAATCTTTACCAATACATCTTTGAAAGTTCAATAAAATTGTAAGCTTACAAAAAATACTTTTTTACGCTATACGTATTAAAGGGTTCATGGAAAATAGAGTGAAAAAGTAGTAAGAGCATAAGGTGTAGTAAACTAGTGAGTTAGAGAGGGTGTGAGTTATCGTTTGAAAAAAATAATAAAAAAAGTTTAATCGATAAGATTTTGAATTAATTTATAGGAAATTACCTACCAGGACTATTATAAAAACTATTTTAATATGTTGCTATCATAAATCAAAGAACATGAAATTAAGATGGTTTAATAAATACATATATGAAGATTTTATAATCTCATAATATTGGAATCCTTTTATTTGTGGAATTTCAAGACAGCTAGGTTAAAAAAAAGTCAGAAAATAATTGCAACTAGGTTTTCTTCACCGCCGCGGCAAAGCGGCAGTTTAATAGTGATTGTAACGGAGCATACGACGGCTGTGACGGTGGTAACGGAGCAGACGACGGCGACGTCGTTACAGTCGGTCATCGGTATGCTTCTGTTGTGTGGTGTGGAAGACTTAAAAAAAAGAGAGGAATAAGAAAATTTGTGGCAAAACTGTAAAGAAACAAAGTTTAGTGAAAAATTGTGAATAGGGGAAACTACCATGTTGCCTAAGATGTTGTGGTTTAATATATAGAGTAATAAATAAAATATGAAAAAGGTATATGTTTTCATTGTTAGAGAAAAATATGAACATTTAGGCTATTTGGTGTGGAGTCGATAACACCAATCGGGGAGTCGACGTGGATCTCGGTGAAGTGGGAAACACTGCCCCTCCCGGGAAAAAAAATCGGGGACTTCGGTGAAATTCTACCGAGCGTACTGAGATTTATGATTGGTGGAGAAGAATTGAACGTTGGGGGAATTTTGTTTTATTTAATTGAAACTTTATGCATACATACATACATACACATGAAGATGAAAATCGGGCAGGAAGAAGAAGAAGAAACAGAGTGTCTGAGGGTGGTGGCTGTGATGGTTGTGACAGTGGTGGTTGTGAGTCTGTGACAGAGTGGCGACGATGGTGACTGTGATGGTTGTGACGGTGGTGGTTGTGATGGTTGAAGACGGTGGTGGCTGTGATGGTGTGAGTGTGTGGAAGAAGATGAAGAGTGGAGCGTGTGTGGAAGAAGAAGAAGAAGAAGAAGAAGAGCGGGGTGTGTGTGAGTAATAATAACAATAATAATAATAACAACAACAAGGATTCTATTACCCCGCGCTTCGCGGCGGGAGCTCCTGTTGCGTTGAGGGTTTGGTGGACGTTAAAGATCGCGCGTCGCTGTGGGAGCTCCTGTTGCGTGGAGGGTTTCGTGGACATAAAAGATAATATTAAGTGACTGTTATTCTCGCGTGGGCTTCAAAAAAATACTCGCGGTTAAAAGCTAAAAGTTTGGCCAAAGTGCAATGCAAATTTAAAAAAGTTGGGTGGTCAAAGTTTGAAATCCTAAAAGCTAAAAGTTTGGTGGTTAAATTGAAAGAAAATTAAGTTAAGCTAAAAGTTTAGTGGTCTAAGTTTGGTGATCAAATTGGAAGAAAATAAAGTTAACCTAAAAGTTAGTAGCCAATATATATATATATTAAAACGACGACACCGTAGAAGTGTCGTTGTTTTAGTATATAATAATAATAATAATAATAATAATAAGAGTAAAGATCAAATACATATAGTTTTTTTGTAAGAACTGTGAGAATCAAAGGGGGTAAAAAACATTTATTTATTTTTTTAGAATTTTTTTTTCCCATGTGCTTAAACATTCTTTCTAGATGAATAATACAAAAAAAAATTAAAAAAAAAAAATTTAGTGTAATTACGTCATTAAGATAAATACATTAGTTTACACTAGAGTAATTATGTAATTACTCTACACGTAATTACTCTACACCAAATTTTTTTTTTTTTTTTTTAGTTTTCAATACTATAATACATGTTTAACAATATGGGGAAAAAAAATTTAAAAAATTTTTTTTTTAAAAAAATACCCTCCTTTGATTCTCACAGTTCTTACCAAAAAAGCTATTTGTACCGGATCTTTCCTCATAATAATAATAATGGAAGGGGAATTGGGGGAAACCATTTCCTTGGTTTGGGGGAGGGAAAGAGGAAAATAAGGTGACGCTGATGTGGCACTTGGGGGGTGTTGGGAAAAATAGTTCCTACAACATATAGCCTTAGGTGGACGGGGCGCCACCCGAATTGGTCATGGTACCTCACTACCAGCACGGTAACACCACCGCCACCTATGCTGGTAGTGGTCCAGTGAACCTTTTTCTGGTTCTATCTAACAGGCTGGTAACCGTGTATTTTTTATTTTTGAATTAATATGATTCAGTTTCTTTATTATAACCGTTAGTTTTATTAGTCAAACCACATTTTTGTTATTGTTTTTTTATTTAAACCGTGTGTTTTAAACATAATAAAAATAAATTAAATAAAACACAAAAACAAAAACATAAAACATAATTCATTAATAATAAACATAATAAAAATACATCTAAACATAAAAAAATAAAGTTTAAAATTGACGCATGAGTTGCCATGCCTGGACATGGTCAAACGTACTGCAGTAACGAGCCGCATAGGTCACCTGGATGAACTCCACAACCAACAATACCCGGGTGTCGGCTCATGGTACGCTCGTAGTAGGTGGTCCACCGATCACATTTGTTGTTGAGGTTGGTCCATTTCCTCTGCAGGCTCTCGATTGTGCGGTCGTTTTGGCCGACTTGGTTTAAGTCGCCCAACACACGGTCCCAGAACCCTGTGTCCCTCCCTCCTGAGCCATGGCGGCGTTGGCGTTGTAAGGGTGGGTCGTTTTGTGCGTCTTTGACGCACACAACCAGATTCATTTCTTCATTTTCGGTCCAACGCGTCATTTTGAAATGTGTGGGTGTTGTTGATGTTGAAGTGTGTTTTCACCACCGTGGTATGGTGGTTTATATAAAAAAATTTCTCAACCGTATTGCATGTAAAATTCAAGTTTTATGACGGTTAGATAAGACTGGTTTTAATGCACATAAATATATTTGACCGTGTTGGGTGGGACGATTTATGAGAAATTAAATAAAAATCTGACCGTTTGGTGGTTAAATAATAAAACCGTGTAAATTTAAAAAAAATGTTTAGATTTGTATTTAAATGAAAAAAAAGAAGAATAAGAATTAGTGCAGTGTTGCCTCCAAAAAAGTATTTCAATAAAATAAATTAGTGAAGTGACGTGACAATATATAATTGGTTAAAATCTGTAAAGTAAAAAAGAGTTTAGTTGAGCACCCCTCCCCTTTATGTATAACTCATATTATTTCCTGTTTAGAACGGAAACTTAGTTCATGTGTAGTGGAGGAGGGGGGTTATGGGGCGTTATGGGGATTAAAATATTATAAAGTAATAGAAGGGGGGTTATGGAGTGTTATGGAAAAAGATGGTGTAGTGGGAAGGGGCGTTATGGGGCTTTATAAATGATTGGGTAATCATTGGTTACTTGTTGTTTTCTTATTTAAATAATAATATTAAATAGATAATAATATTTAATTAAATAAAAAATTACAAATACTAAAAAAAATTACAAATACTAAAAAAATTACAAAATACTAAAAAACTACAAATACTTAAAAAAAGTTACAAATACTTAAAAAAACTACTCGTCGTCGTCTTCTTCGTTTTCTACTTCTTCTTCTTCTTCGTTTTCTCCTTCTTCTTCTTCTCCTCATTCTTCTTCTTCTTGTTGGTTGTGATGAATCGGGCGAATCGCCCATCCTTCCTCAACCAAATCCGCCTTCAACGCGTTATGTATATCCTTGGAACGCAACATGGTACTGTTTTGGAATCTCTCCTCCATTGTCGCTTGCGTCCCTTGAACATCTTCTTCTGCAAAATAGTTTGGGCATATTGCCTTTCCTTCGTCTTCAAGTATCATATTATGCATTATGATACTAGCATACATCACCATTCTAATCCTTTCTTTTTCCCACACATGACAAGGATTCCTAACAAAATGTCATCGTTGTTGAAGAACGCCAAAACACCTCTCGATGTCCTTTCTTGCGGACTCATGAACTCCCTTAAAATATTTCCTTTTTGAGAGAATTACACAGATTGTCCTTTAGTTTTACCTGAAATTGCATCCTTTGTCCTTTTTTTGAATTTTTAACTCCCTATGTCCTTTATTTTATACATTTGTTACACCCTCTGTCCTTTAGACCAACTCCCGTTAAAAAAGTCAGTTAAGTTGGTCATGTGCCCCTCATGTGAGGGGCAAATCTGTCAATTCACCCTCGTGTATAAAGGACATAAGGTGTAACAATATTTATTTCTTTTCCCCTCAATATTTTTATCTTCTTCCCCAACCCACCCAACCACCCACCACCACCATTACCACCACCTGCAACACCTGCAACACCACCACCATCTCCACCACCACCACCACCACCACCACCACCTGCAACACCACCACCACCACTGCCACCCTCCCTCTCCTCTCTTCTCCACCATCTCCAACACGTGTTCAATCAACAATTGTGTTGCGGAACAGAGATCGAGATAAGCAGAGGAGAGTGCTGCGGCTGCTGCCGTGTTGCATAAATTAGGGGTTAATCGATAGGGAGGGGGGTAATGTTGTTTCTAGTTTCAACTAATAATAATAATAATAATAATAATAATAATAATAATAATAATAATAATAATAATAATAATAATAATAGCGTTTATATATTTGTTCAAGAAAAAATAATAAACATATACGCACATTGGATTAAAATTTGTGGGTTTCTATTGGATATTGGTCTGAAGAGTTGATTAATTTTATGCAACAATTTGTTTCACCATATGATGTTGCAGGCCTTTTCTCCAATCGAACCACCCAAACCGGAACTGCAACAATTTGACCAGCTTCTACAAGATCTGAACGTTTGACTGTTTATTGACCAGATTCAGTTCACCCGAACCCTACGAGCTTGGAAACCACCACGACCATGAACGAGGACCTTGGGTTGAAGCAGAAAGGGGCGCGTCGGGTCAGCTCAGGGGTGGTTGTTGTGGGTGTTTTGCAGAGGGGTTTGGGTGGTTGTTGATGGGGTTTGGGGTGGATCTGATGAGGGGTTCGAATGGTGGTTTGGTGGATCTAAATGAGGGGTTTGGTGGTGGTTGATGGTTCGACGGTGGGGAGGTGGTGGTGGTCCGGCGATGGTTAGACAGTGGGGAGGTGGTGGTGGTCCGGCGATGGTTCGACAGTGGGGAGGTGGTGGTGGTTATCATGTTTGTCTGATTGTTGAAGATTGTTGAAGGGGTTTTTTTTTTAAGTTTTATCATGTTTTACTTTATTATTATTATTATTATTATTATTATTATTATTATTATTATTATTATTACACATATTGTCCTTTTGAGGGTGAAAAGACAGGATTGCCCCTCACGTGAGGGGCACATGACCAACTTAACTGACTTTTTTAACGGGAGTTGGTCTAAAGGACAGAGGGTGTAACAAATGTATAAAATAAAGGACATAGGGAGTTAAAAATTCAAAAAAAGGACAAAGGATGCAATTTCAGGTAAAACTAAAGGACAATCTGTGTAATTCTCTCTTCCTTTTTTGATCTTGTGTCTGACTAAACGTTTTGACGAGCATTGAATACTCCGGATATATACCATCCCCCAAGTAGTATCCATGCTCGTAGTAATTATTTTTTGCATAAAACCTAGCTTTCGGTATTGTTCCACTAATGTAAAACTCTAGCAATGGCGAAAACTGAAAAGTATTTATGTCGTTCATACACCCGGCGAGACCAAAGAAGGCCGACCAAACCCACAGGTCTTGTGAGGCAACTGCATGTAAAACCAACGTTGGTCCCTTTTGGTCACCGCGTGTATGTTGACCTCGCCATGCGGTTGGACAACTATACCATCGCCATTGACGACAATCTATACTACCAATCATGCCGGGTAATCCATGTCTTTCTAAATGCGCTTCGTGTAGTTGTTGAAGGTCGCTCCATGTCGGGTTTCTCAAGTATCGTTTTCCATATAATTGGCATATACCTAAAAAAAACAAATGTATATATAAAATGTAACTACTAATTAAAAATATATGTATATTTGTAAATACCGTAGCAGAAATAAAAAATATATGTATATTTGTAAATACCGTAGCAGAAATACTCCAAGGTATCGCGTGTGGCTTTCTCCGCCATCTTCAAATACTCGTCATTGATATCGTATGTGTTCCCGTAGGGGAATACACGTAATGCAGAAGTGACCTTTTGAATTGCGGTGAATCCTAAACACCCTCTAGCGTCGGGTTTTTGCTTAAAGTAGTCATATGTGGACTCTAAATCTTCGGTAATGCGCAAAAATAAGGTTTTACTCATCCGAAATCTTCGCCTAAACATATCAGGGCCGTAAACCGGATTCTCAATGAAATAATCATTCATTAAACGCTCATTGGCGGATACACGGTCTCGCTCTATATATTGCCTAGACAATATCGGTCGTGGGGCGGAATTATTTATATGATACATCGCGCTCGATGCTAGGATAACCGCACTCGTAACGGCTTCTTCCTCTTCCGCGCCGTCATCGTGAAAAAACTGTTTATATAGATCGACAAACGAGTCTTCGGAGGGAAGAGACGACATTGTGGTGATTTGTTTGTGTGTTGAATTTGTTTTTGGGTTGATGGATGTATGTGTGTATTGTATGTGTGTGAAGATATGTAATATATATATATATTGATATTTTTTTTTATTTTAGGAATATGACCGTTGAACGGTCTTTGCACACAAACCAACTACATAACGCTCGTTGAAATTATAACGGCTCCACCAATAACGCCCCCATAGCGCCCAGGGGAGCGGTGTTCCCCAGCGCTATGAGGCTTCAAAACACCCTATAACGGGCCACTACACATGACCTTACACCTTGTCTTTAAAATTCAACCTGAACTAATTTATCCATACTTCAATTTAAAGCTTAGTGATAAATGTCTCATTTTCAAGCTTCGATTACTCGACTTTTTAACTGTGTTTAGCATTTTTAATAACATTAATCATTGTGAATGTTACTTAATCAACATTATACTAATCAAAACTAGTTTATCTAAATATGACACTTAATAATCTAATACATATACAACAAGCAAAATATATAATACATGTAACAAGACTCGTAATTTTACAAATTGAGTAGTTTAGTCCTATGTATACAATCTTCAGCTTAAATCCACTTATTATTCAGTCCAAATTACACTGTCGCCCATTCTGTTACCCATTCTGTTACATAACTATCATGCATCGAATATTATATTTAAACAAAATATATATATGGGAAAATGGCCAAAATAGCCCGTTGACCGGGCGTTTTGCACAAATAAACCTTTGACCCCTCTTTGGAGAGACGGGACACGGCTTCCAAAGAGCCTGAACCGTCTCCAAGATCCTTTCACTTTAAAGCCAATAGCCAACCGACACGTGGCGTCTCCCATCCCGAGGCTGTCCCGTCTCTCTCCAGACGGGTCAGAAGTCAACCGTCTCTCTCCCAGACGGGTCACTTTTCCCCATGCCGTCTCAAGCCGTTTCGGGAACCGTCTGAACCGTCTCACTAGTGTATATAAATACCCGAATTCACTTAACAAAATTTGCACCCACCACCCTCCCCAAACCTTTCATCTTCCAAACCAATGACGTTTTTTGGTTTCCCAACCGAAGCCTACCGGCTTACGAAAATATTGTCCGATTACTTGGATTGTTGTTTCATCTGCGTACGGCTACTTGGATTGTTGTTGCGTCTGCGCGTGGGTTAACCCGTGTAATTTGCATCTACAATGTGGTAGTCTATTTTATTTGCAAGAAGAGTTCTTTGTCTATGAAGCGCAGATACACCATTCAAACAAATTTCTTAGTTCTTAGCAAGTAAATTTAGGAAGTTTGTTGTAATAGTATAGTTTGGGATGTTTGTTGTAATAGTATAGTTTGTTTATTGTTATTGTAATAGTATAGTTTGTTTATTGTTATTGTAATAATATTGTTATTGTAATATTAATGAAATATTTACTTTTATATAAAAAAAACATAAATAAACATTAATAAAAAAAACATAAACATTAATAAAAAAACATAAAAAACATAAATAAAATTCGATTACAAATAAACTAGTTAAGATAATCCCTCATCATTTGCCAGGCGGACAAATGTTTAAATTCTTTGCCCTCCCTGTTTTTATACTGTCTTTTGGAGTGTCTAATTGACGTGTCTTCGGGAAAGCCAGGGGGTACCAACTGAAGTGTCCCGTTGTGGTACCCGTTGAAGATTTGACACTTCGTGGTCAAATCGTTCAACTTCCGGCTAAGAGAGTCGGTTGTCCGGTCTGACCCTCCAACCAGCCGATTGTACTCGTGCAGTATACGGAACCATTTGTTGGTTTGGTGGGTGCTTTCTTCGACGTGGCGCCATGCTGAAATAAGTGCAATCTCCTGTTCTTCAGTCCATCGTTGCGGTGCCATTTGTGTTAGACGGTGGTGGTGGACGGTGGTGGTGGTGTGGTGGTGCTGATACTGTTAGACGGTGGTGGTGGTGTGGATAGTGCTGATACTGTTAGACGGTGGTGGGGTGATTGTCTGACGGGAGACGGGCCACGGTATTTATAGGTGGTGACCTGGACAACCGAAGCGCCGGTCTAACCATCGGGACTCACCGGAGACGACGATACCCGATGTCTCGGGAGACGGCGAGTCCCCATTGTAAAATATGACCCGTCTTCAGACGGTTCCCGAAACGGCTTGAGACGGCATGGGGAAGTGTGACCCGTCTGGGAGAGAGACGGTTGACTTCTGACCCGTCTGGAGAGAGACGAGACAGCCTCGGGATTGGAGACGGTTCAGGCTCTTTGGGAGCCGTGTCCCGTCTCTCCAAAGAGGGGTCAGAGGTTTATTTGTGCAAAACGTCCGGTCAACGGGCTATTTTGGCCATTTTCCCTATATATATATATATATTATTTAAACAATGGATCAAAGATTTTTCCAAAAAGATTGTTACTTTTATATATTTTAATGTAACTTTTATACTCCGGTAATTTCGTGATTCTATATGTTATTTTTTAAAATTTAATTTCCGATCAAGGCAGGGACCAGCCAAGTGGCATAAAACCTGGAACGACAAGTCAGCCAACCAAGCATCCACTTTCCTATGTTAAAATATCATATGTTACTTCAATCCAACGGCTCCTGTTTAATCTTGATAACCAAACCGCGTCCCTACTCACGATTTGATAGTTTAAGTTGCACTTAACCACCTTAACTTTTGATTTTAATCTATTGACCCCCTTTTGATTCTTAATTGTCTGTTTTTGATGCTACATACAATTGTGCAAGTGGCCTTCAAATTCAAAACTTCATTTCTTCTTGCTGATATGTTTCTTATGGATAAATTATTTAAAATTTAACCCTTATATACGATATTATAAATCAGTTTGTTGAAGATTTCATTGTTATTAATTACTTAAAATAAAATTATTCTTCCATACCTGAACAATACGTCATGTATATATCGATAATATTATTATTCGGATTAACTCTTTCGTTCCATTTTGAAATAAGAACTTAATTTTTTCGTATTGATTTTCTTTTGTAAATACAAGTTTGATCCTTTTGTATTTAATTTTTTTATAGTGTTCCTGGTGTGAAATCAGTCTTTCTTTTAGTTTACGGATCCCTAAAACCGAGCCTTACAATTTTTTTACTCCTGTAGCAATGTTGTTTCTATCCAAGTTATTTACAAGTTACCCACATGAAGACGTTAATCTTGAATTGTAAAAGATAAAGGTTAGACATGTTATAGATAATTTTTTGTGAATTATTATAGACCTTTTATATTTAATTTAGGGATAATTATTAAGTTGAATTAATAACGTTTGTCTCATTGGTTTGTTTTATTATTTAAATAGAGTTTGAGTTTAGTTAGGATTAGTATAAGGTTAGTATAAATAGATGGTTAAATCTATTGTATTTGATGTGCTTTGGTTGATAATAAAAAGAGTCAAACGAGTTTATCCAATCTCATATGTTTTATGTTCGATCAAAAGACCTGATTTTCTAACACCACATACACAAAAAAGATGTTATTACATAAACTAAGTTGAATAGTTAATGCTTTTGTATCAATGTGGCGATCGATCAAATAAGATAAAAACTAAAAGGACTTATCAAGACCTTAACAACCAATTCAAAGGACCAACATGTAATATCCCTTACATTTTTATACCGTTGCATCTCCTTCAAACTACATCCGTAATCTCCATCTGACACACACACACACACACACTCTCTCTCTCACACACACTTCACACACTGCACAAACATTCCATCCAATTTCAAAATGCCGTCATCATCTTCATATATCCACTCTCTCAAACTTGTGTTAATCTTCACCACCATAATATCCATGGCCATAACAATAAAACTAACGGTTCCGTTACTATCCACAAGCCTTCCCGTCATCTGGTCCGTTATCATCACCTGGCTTAAACCACCTTATCTTTACGTCGTCATTAACGCCATCATCATCACCATCGCCGCCACTACACGCTTCCAACACAATCACAACCACCACGACACTCAATCTCAACCACCGGTGTCGAATAATAATAATAATCCGAGTTTTGGTGTAATGGAGCTTCCGTCGGTGAGTTACGGTGGTGAACCGGTGGTGTGTGAGAGTGGACCGGAGTTGGAGACGGTGCCGGTTCCGGTTCGGGTAAATGAAGATGAGATTGTTAACTCGGGTTTGGGGAAGAAGGTTGAACCGGAGTTTGGTTTGCCGGTTAAAGAGAAGCAACCGGTGACTTCTAGATTTGCTAGCAGTCGGAAGCCGGTTAAAGCTAGTCTGGAAGGTGAGTCTCTTTAATAGTTTGTTGGAAAATTAACATTTTAAACAATTTTTAGATTTTTTCAATTTTTTTTAATATTTGAATTCGTAAGAAAACGGTTCAGCATCGGTTTGGCACTTTAGCCAGTTTTGAATAGAATTTTGGGCTAAATCTACGTAGCAAACGAGTCAAGTTACTCGTGGCAAACGAGTCAAGTTACTCGTGAGCTCTTGAGCCGGCTTGAATTTTTTTAATTTATATATACTAATTTTACTTGTATATATATTAAAATTAAAAAAGTATGTGGGTGAGGGTTTCGTTTTTATCATTTTAAGTGTAATTAATCAATTATATACTTAAAAGAAAAAACAAAACAAAAAATAAACATATATTACTTTTTAATATGTCTTTAGATATTTAATATTTTAGAAAACTAAGGGGCTGTTTGGTAGCCTCTTAATCAGGCTTTTAGCCATTCAGTGCTGAATGATTCAGCATTCAGCACGTTATGAAATGGTTAAGGCTGAATCATTAAGACTTGGATGTTGCTGAACCATTAAGCACTAATCATTAAGCACTGAACTAGGCTGGACCTTAATGAAACTCTTATACCAATGTTGGGGCAAGAAAACTAACCATTAAGAGGTCCAACTTAATGATTCAGCACGTAACCATATAGACCTCTTAACCATTCAAACCTCTTAATGATTCAGCACTTAATCAACCAAACAGCCCTAAAAATAGTATGTGTGTGTATTTTGTTTTTCATGATATTAAGAATTTGTAAAAAAAAAACTTAGCTGGCTCAAACTTTAAATTAGTCATGCTCGACTTTTCAACTCGATAAAATAAACGAGTTGATCCAAGCTGGGTCAATTAAGTTCGAGCTCAAGCTCAACCAAATCATTAAAACGAAACCGTAAATTATTTCCTACATATTTAAAACCGGCCAAACTAACCGTTTTTTCTCAGCTTAAACTCGTCAAACCGACCAACTTTCTTCGGTTTGGGTGGTACTTTAGGTTTGACTTTCTTTTTTTAAACACTTATGGTTAATTTAATTTATCTATTGAAGTAATAAATGTTAAGCGATCAGTTTCAAGTTCAAAACCGGACCTATGATATTTCAAACCAGCCAAACTCCCAACTTCCTTCGATTCGTCGAGTTTCAACGGATTATAAACACCCGTAATCATAATTATTCAATTCTTAACAGGTGCAAGAGCACTAAGAGTACTAAAACCAAAGAAGCACGAGACACTAGAAACCACATGGAAGATGATAACCGAAGGCCGTCAACTACCATTAACAAGGCACTTAAAAAAATCCGACACGTTCAACAATCTTCACGACAACAAACCAACAGAAAATCCAACCACAACAACAAACACAAAGGTGGTAAAGAAATCAGAAACATTCAAGGACCGTACGACGACAACAACATACGCTAACCAGAACCACTACCCGTCAACCAATTCGTCACCGACAACAACAAAGCTGAAGAAAGACGGGTCACTGAGTCAGGACGAGTTGAACCGACGAGTTGAAGCGTTTATAAAGAAGTTTAATGATGATATGAGGTTGCAAAGAGAAGAGTCTTTGAAACAGTACATGGAGATGGTTAACAGTGGGGCCCGTTAATTAAATATAGTGTTTTTTTGATATTTAAGGAAAAGGGTGGTTTTATATTTTGGTTTTAAATTTTATAAAATACTGGGAAAACTTAAACATAATGTTTTTTTTTTGGCCCATTAAATGTCGTCATGGGTTTTAATGGGGTACTAGGTTAGAGTCCCGTGGGGACCCACGGTTGATCCGAAAGCAAAATGAAAAAAAATAGAAAAATAAGAATTGTATTATGCAAGTTATTTTGTTACTAAATGTTTGATAATGTAATATGTAGAGATGGAGAATGATTGTAATGTTTTATTAAGAAAGTCTTTAGACGAACATAGTTGAAAATAATATAGAAGATTACAACATTTGTAATGCTTTATTAAGTTATAATTATGCCGGAGTGGAAAGAAAGCCATTAGAACCCAGGCCTTCGCACCTTGTGATGTTTTCGTCACAAATGTTGTAATGCGCGTTGAGATGTGAACTTCACGTTAAATTAAAAAAAAAAAAAAGAAAGAAACATCAGCAGACATCAGTACACAACATATGAATTTAGACCGTGAGTTGTTACGTGGTCTTGTATGATGCCGCGGCTCATCAACTTGATCTTCGGGGTTCTCCCGTATGCCATGCCCGAACAGGTCTACAAGCATGAAGTTGTACTACAGTGTTCCTTTTGGTTAAAAAGCCCATTCAACCAAAAAACAATACAACAGTACTGTTAGCAAGTTGTTAATACTACAAGAAAAAGGCTAAAAGAAAATTCCAAACAACAAAACACAAACGCAAAAAGTTGATGCCTACAAATTTGTTCCAACTTTCAATAGCCAAGCTAGCATACATATCTTTGGAAACAATTAGAAGGTATATTTTTATCTCTTTGACAACTGCTCTTGCGATAATGTTTCTCAAGTTATAAAGCGTACCATGCCTGTGTATCCAAATATTTGAAGTTGTCATTAGAAAAACTGTATATATAACCCAAATTGGTTCACTTACTGTAAAAAATCCAAGTAATGAGCTCCACGCCTAATAAGGTTGAATGAGATTCGTGTTTGGGGGTCAATCCAAGCTGACATGGCTGGTCCGGTAAACCGTTCTAACCCAAACAAATTGCCTTATATGTTGTGTTTTGGGTGTGGTATGTATACCTTATGATTGAAGCATTGATCTCTTCTTGCATGCAGAGGTTGCAGATGCCTGTTTTAAACAATCCAAATCCATTCAAATAGAAAGCAAAAAATAACATATGATTAATCCAACCATGGTGCAGTATTAAATTTCAAAACTTAGATCTAATGTTAGAACCAAGTTGTTGTCCACAACCATCAGCTTGAAAAAATCACCCACATGGCCACATACATACATTAAAAAAATAGACAAAATCTATTATGATCTTAACTAACATTTTACCAAAAGTCATGTCAAAATATAATATATAACCGTATCATGAATCATCAATCAGCATCAGTACCTTATTAACACTTTACTTTATTTTCCATATCTTAATATCAATTGCTAGCATCCCTTGTGTTTAATTGCTAAATTATTATGCTTATCTTTCAAGATCCCTATACTTAATAAAGACTTCAATTCTACTTGTTTGACTTTAACCGTATCATATCAAAATAAAATACTTACGCCCTCGAAATAGCCTCTTCAAGAGGCTGGCCGTTGGCCTGATTGTTGTCCACAACCATCTTCTTGACACCTGCAATACAACAGAAAACCCAAGAATCAAAGGTAAACAAATCAACCTACATCTAAAAAACAAACCCACAACATCAAAGAGAACAAACACGTTGTTTAAATCAGCGTCCGAAACCGCATAATCAACAAATATATACTGAATTTAGCTTGTTTCAAAATCAGTATACACCGACTTGAGCATCCTAAACAGTGTTTTGATCTAAGAAGCCTAATTTATCATCTACCTCAAATTTAAGACTTTAACTACCCCCTCTAAAGTATAGATCTATCATACATACAAACTTCATGAAGAATAGGAGGAGTTTATAAATTTATCAATTACAAATATGCTAAAATGATGATGGAAATCAGCAAAATAACTTAAAAGATCAAGATGTAAGGTTAACAAATCATTGAAGATTATCCGTGACTTAATCTTTGAACTCCTTCTAAAGATTATCAGCAACAATTTTTGCTTAAAACCTCGCAGCTAGGGTGGTCTTTCTTTACACCATCTTTATCTTTTCTGAACAAAAGTACCCATCAGCCACACCATTCCATCTGTTTGAAAGTTACATTCATAGCCTATAAAAAAAACCCAAATGTTTAGTTTAACCTACAAAATACTATGAAAATCAAAGAAAACAGGAATGAAAAATTACTAAACTAATCATCATGATTTGAAAATTCCCATTAATAACCCTAGAACCTTTAAGAAGTCGAACCTGTTTAAAAACGAATTGTAACCTGACCCATTTATTAGAATCAACAGTCGGTTTCATCAGTGGCGTCAGTGCAACTACACTAAACCCTACAAAAACCTCACTTTAAGGAAACCTGATAGCTTAGTTGCTTAATGTTGATTATTTATTAGTTTTATGCGCACTTTTCTTCTTCTTATTGTTATTGTGCATTACTAAAGAAGGCTCCTCGTATAAAACTCCTGTTTGTCCAATCTCTAGTTTTGTTGGACCAAGTATCCCTTATTGCCATTATACTCCCTTATTACAGTTGCCTACATCAAATTTATCTTGAAATCAAAAGGCAGATATTAAAAGCATAAACCTCAAAGGCTGTGACTTTATTCTCTACATGTTTTCTGCACAACAATTATTGACCTCCAAATTCGGATCGTGATATGGTGAAGCACAAATTCATAGATAAATCAACAGACCGATGTTGGTCCACTTGCTGCATCTCGAGTGCCTGTAACAATGCAATGATTAAATCATCAAAATCACCATTTCCACTATCATTCATAAGCTTTTGAGCATATTTGAGCCATGTAAGATATATTTCAGTTCCATTAATAAAACAATTATATCTTAATCTGCTAGAACGCACCAGTGTTTTAATTCACTTCCCTCTAAAATTAAATGTCCTTAGTATTATTACCTTGAATCCATGGATTTTCCAGCCAAAATCAAGGTGAGGCATGAGGCCGATTGATAGATGCTTCCATTCAAGCTTCTCGTAACCAAAAAGGAAGTATTATCAATAACATATAAATGACCTATCATACAAAAAACAATAAAACTAAAACGAAGTTAACTACGGAAATTTATTTTGAACACATAGATAAACTTCTTGTCATTTGAGAAGTCCCTCGCTTCCTTAAGGCTTACAACCTGCAGCAAGTGGCATCCAGTTAGTAATTTGATGTATAAAAGCAATGTTACTAAAATAAAAATAACTAAAACCATGTAAAGGTTTATAAGGTAACATGCATAGATTCTGGTTTCTCCATTGTTCTCCTCAAAAATACGACCATGACGACGCAACCTAGCAAAACTGAAACTAATATGTGATTATATACTTCGACATGAATATCAGAATAAACAGAGAACAATACACACACACACACATATTGGCGGCACCAGATAAAGAAAAACAAAGACTTTAAATTGTGAAAGGCAAGAACAATAAAAAAACAATATGTGATTATAAACATCGAACATAAACTTAAGAATAAACACAGAATGATCGAACATATACATACATATTGGCGGCACAGGAAATACAACAATATATGTACCTTCGTGACGAAACCCTAGCCGCCGCCACCCTTGGTAATGTCGGATCTTGATGGAAAGAAAAAAAAACCCTAAAAATCGATTTCAGAAAAAAGATTTCTTTACAAATATCATACCTCATAAATTCCATCGGTATATGCTTAAAATACGGATCTTATTCAAACCGATTGAACATCAAAATTCCCCTTCAAAAACCAAATTTAAAACATAAAAATCGAAAAATTCAATCTGCATATTTATTTAACATCCGATTTTCTTGATTCAGATTTAACATCAAAATTAACCTTTATAAACCGAACTCTGAACATCCGGATTCAGATCTGAACAGATGCACATATTTTCTTAAGATGCAGATATATACAATATTTACAACAACAAATACATCATATTTTAACAAAGAACACAAAACCTTGATACGTTGGAGATGAAGGAGACCCGACTGAAGGAGATGAAGAAGACAGGTAATAGAGCGATGTAGATGAAGGCAGGTATTAGGTTAGAGGCCATAGCGAGAGAGAGAGAGCTGAAGAGGAGAGGCGCGGTGCAAGGGAATGGAGTTTTAGGGTTTAAAAAGAAACGTCAAATATTTAGATTTTATATGCGGGTATTAGGGTCATAAAATCGGGTCATTGGATCGGGCGCATATCCGGGTTATAAGAGGGGTGATTGACATGTGGACAATAGTAGTGAGGAGCTCTAGTATGGGGACAAGTGTCCCCCTAGCTACTCCTTTATTAGTAGAGGTAGATAGTTATGAAAATGATGATAGCTATAGAAGAGATTCTTTTATTTCTTTTTTTTTTATTATGTTTTGTTTTTGGTATAGTCTTTTGATAAAAGTGGATGTTATGTTTATGAATATATGATTATATATTTGGTAGCTTTATGGTTGGGCATATAAGTTAAGGGTCGTTTTTTGTAGCTAAAATCATTATTGTTATAGCAAGTTATTTATGGCTATGAAAATGATGATGGCTATAGAACCAATTCGCTCTTTTTTTCTTTTTCTTGTGTTTTTTATATTTGTTATAATCTTTTGATAAAAGTGTATGGTGTTTTTTTTGAACGGCAAAAACATCTGTATATATATAAAAAGCCCAACAAGAAACTGGATGAACAAGCGAAAACAGAAAAAAGAAACAAAGACCAAACGGCCCCAAGAACTTCAAACAAGGCATAGACAAAACGCCATTACAAGAGTTTCAAAACCTCGAAATTGTTCCACTCCTCCCATGTGAGCGGCGGGACTTTAGCACGATGCCGAATCCAGAGAAAAGACTCTTCTTTGATCAAATTGACAGTCAACTGAATTGGGATGAACTTGCCTCCAAACACCGCCTCGTTCTTCGCGTGCCAAATCTTCCAAATGGTAGCCATGACCATCGAAAGGATAATTTTCTTCCACCTTCTGCTCCCCGGTTCCTTCCCAATAACCTACAGCAGCTCAGCAACCGAAACCAAATCCCCCGGCCATTGAATATACCCAACGGAGGATATTCCACCAAATGTTACGAGCGAATAAACAAGAAATGAAAACGTGGTTGACATCTTCAACATTGATCGTACATCTGTCACACAACGAGTTAGGAATAGGCACCCCACGAGTAATAAGGGGCATCTCCGCTGCCACTTTACCCATGCTAGCACGCCATAAAAGCAGATTCGCCTTCGACGAAGCTCACGAGTTCCAAGTAAACGACTGCTCCACATTAGAACCCAACCGAGCCAGCTCAATCTCTTTCCGAACCCACTTGGCTGAGAACCCCACTCCATCATCGTTCGCCCATGTCTAATAATCTTTTCCAGCCTTGATAGAGAAATTCTGCAGCAGGGTCATCAGCTCACCGACTCTGGTCCACTCCTGATCAGATGAAGGATCCTTAACCCAATCCCAGCCCCAAAGAGTGACATCGCCTTTGAAGAAAATATGATTCGCCACTGAACCGTTTTTATCTTTTGCAAGGTGAAACAAGTCCGGAAATGAGTCTTTTAGAGCCGATGAACCAATCCAAATGTCTTCCCAAAGTCTTGTACGCCTCCCATCACCCACCGCTACCCTCAATTTATCCACCAGATTGACTCCAAACATCACAAATTCCGACCCCATAGACACAATCTCTTTCCACACTCCGGAAGTATATTTATTCAAAGGCACCATAAGATTGTCAAAATTAGAATGATGGATAGCCTTGACAACACGCGCCCAAAGATGGTTCGGATCATTCTTAAGCGTCCACCACCACTTGGCGAGCATCGCCAAGTTAAAGTCTCGTATACTCCCGATCCCATAACCCCCCATCGCCTTAGATTTAGAAAGCTTTTCCCAACGAACTCACCTTATCTTTTGCCTCGGCCCCACTCTACCCAACACGAAGTCTCTACGCAAACCTTCTAACTTCTTAATAATAGCTTTCGGAGCTTTGAAAATAGACAAAAAGTAAGATGGGAAGCTGCCCAATAAGGCTTTTGCTAGTGTAACTCTACCCGCGAACGACAAGAGACTAGCTTTCCAGGAGGACAACCTAAAAGTGGATGGTGTGTGTATATTAATATTATAGTTGGTAATTTAGCTTTCTCATTTGTGGTGCACGTATGTATATGTGTGTATGTCATTAGGGAGTAAAAGTAAATTACATTAATTTCAACGTTATTTTACTAATTTCGTAAAAAGAACATTAAAATGGTGTACTGTTAATCATGCATAATGTGATGACAATGATGGTCAAAAGACATAGGATACATGCATATGTGCCTTATGTCCAAGGCTTAATGAACCACTACCTATCCAGGGGTCTCACTGGAAGTAGCCATGTCGTAAAGGTAAGGCTGTCTACATGTTACCCTTCTTAGACCATACCTTAGCTTGCTATTCTCATATTAACTGAGTATGATGATGATTTGGTAATTTTATCGTTGTGCCTACAAGTTTAAGGTCATTTTGTAGCTAAGATTATTAATGCTTTAAGTGCATTAGTTGTCTTAGCAAATTGATAATAAAATTAAATTACATGAAACCCGTCACGCAACATGCGCAATAAAAAAGTACCCCCGACAAAAAAGAAGAAGATTAAAACATATGAAAAATACAAACTTACCCTATGATCGACTCATCTTAGTTCAACAGTCTAGTGCCATTGCTTCTGGTCTTAAACATTATACTGCATCAACATCCATCCATCAAATTGTGGATTTATAATGAAAGCCGAAACACATTTTAATGAAAAGATATCTAACTATAGGTTGGTTATTATATCGTTTGTGAGAGAACGCGATATGTGATCCTATAGCAATGGACAATGGCTACTTTTATTGGTAAAGTTGTCAATCATCGTTCAAAAAAAATTGTATGTGAGTGGTGGTTATTTTCATAGTCAAATAAAGTATACAAATAAGACTTTTGGATGATCTATCAAACAACAAAAACTAATTGATAAATTGGTTTCAAAGTAATCTAGTGATTTATAACATGGTTGTTACTACATATAATATTGTTAATTAGAATATAATAATACTCTTAATCCCTTATACAACAGCTACAATAATGATAATATCAAATACGAAACTAATATAAAACTTATAAAATAGATACAAA
Source organism: Ambrosia artemisiifolia (assembly GCA_032199755.1). Classification (NCBI taxonomy): domain Eukaryota; kingdom Viridiplantae; phylum Streptophyta; class Magnoliopsida; order Asterales; family Asteraceae; genus Ambrosia; species Ambrosia artemisiifolia. The sequence goes on from CM063519.1 coordinate 17,615,868, forward strand.
AAGAGGAACATGGAATTTGCACCTAGGAAAGACTAATGTAGTCGTGTGAATTCGCAAATGTTGCCTCCTGAATGACAAATGCCGAGTATATAAGAGGTGGGGACCAGAAACGAAGGGCACATTCAATTCGCATCTTCAATTCACCCACGATTAAGTACATAACCCCTTCAAATGTTATGATATTCAAGTATCATTAACTCATTAGCTCCACATCCTTAAGGATTTCATTGAACACCACTGAATGGATAATTCAATGCAGGAACGGTTTCAAAAACTTTTGAGATCAAAGGTTGTGCAACATTAGTCATTGAATGGATGATTCAATGCAGGAACGGGGTCAAAAATTTCTGAGATCTAAAGGTTGTGCAAGATTAGTCATTTGTATAATAGCCATCAACTATTGTACATTAGGGGCAAAAAGGGAAGAAAATAAAAAAAATGGTGGGATTAAGTTGAGACTCTTTGGCTGCCATCTTAAAAAGATGATGAAATTACTCTTTTGTCCATTCGGTTTTTTTAATAAGGTAGTATAGATTTATTGTTCTCACCACGGATAGATTAATTTTATGATTTTTTTTTTCGTTAGGATCAGGTCTAGTTTAAATAATTATATTAAATAAATAATAACAAAAACGAATGAAAATAAGTGGTTTAATTCTATTCAAAACTGAAACCGACAATATTTTCAGAAGGTTTAAAGCGAATTCTATTCAAAATAGAAACCGACATTATTTTTAGAAGGTTTAATGCGAATTCTAAATTTGTGACTTTTCCATGATATTTTTATTGTTTTTTTACGGCAAGGAACGATGTGTCAATCATTGTGACACCGGGTGTTGTGGTATGGTCGACTACTCGACCGCTGCAAGCTGCTTGCTCTCCCAGATGCGGCGAAAACCCAACCTCCACCAGTCCGAAGATACGACAGTGGAATAATCGGTAAACCTCGCCTTCCATTCGAGTCGAACCGGCACCACCTGTATTTGCTTTTCACCTGGATGCTGCAGAAAATAATGAGGACAATGGGAATCGAACCTGGGTTAGAAGAAACATCAAGTCTTTCCCCAACCACCCCACCACTACCTCATTGCCAATATCAACCCCCAATTATATGGGATGGTTTAGTTTTTTTATTTCTAACTTACATTTTTTTATCTGGGTTTGCATTACTTGCCATCTAGAAATAAAGAACGAGTCACCCGATTTAAATCATCAAAATTCAAGATAATTTCATGTTCTAAAGTAGAAACTAAATAAGTTTTTACCTACCTAAACTGTCGGTTCATATAAAGATTTTGAAACTTTAGATTTTAGATGAAAAAAACAAGAACACAAGAAAGTGAGTTGGGTTAAAAATGTACAAAATGAAATTCATATTAATAAAACAAGAAAGCAATATGGGCTAAAAATGTACATGTTTATATTCATAAAACGTAATTACATCACATCTACAACAGAACAAATTGGTTCTTGATACAAAATGGGTAATCCTAATTCTATGAAAACAAATTGGATGATATGTAAAGCAATCAAAAGCATACATCCAATAATCCATCCCATGGTTACCAAATCCATGATGTTTATAATTCGCAAAGTCTTAAGTTGGCCTAAACATCTTTATAAAATATAAACCACACACCACACTTGTCCCTACATGTTTTCATGTTTTGAAAACAACCAGCTTTATTAATAACGCTTGCAAGTGTTTTTTTTTTTTTTTTTTTTTTTTTTTTTTTCTATGGTATAATAATTACATAGGGATTTAAAAGGTCATCAATTCAGTTGCACAAATTTGACTTTGTAAACTTCATAATCGAAAAACATATCCAAGCTGTTGCTTTTGCAACATGTAAATGTTTTAATGATCAACATACCAATGGATAAAAAAGATGTTTCGTTGTCTCCACTATCACCCTCTCAAGATCGTTGATACCACTTATATTAGTACAACCTACACAACCTCCTCATAACCTATTCTATTCCAACTTTGATACAAAAGTTAACAACACAAAACACGCCACGTGTACCCCGTCATAACGATGGCATTAACCAAGTGTAGCTCTCAATGAAAACAAACAAAGTTTTGGAGGTGTTTGAAAATTATTGTGGTGTTTTTCAAAATGAATCACAAGCAAACAAGTGAAAGCAACCCAATTGACAACTCTATAAGCATGCACATGCAAACATCATCTTCAAGCATTTAAATTTCTGGAAATTAAGGATTCGAGTCAATTTGTTATTAAAGTGGGTTGAATTGATAGATAGTGCGTTTGTGGTGTATTTTTGTTCATTATACACCTGGTGAAAATGATTGATTTGTATTGAATTCTTGATCTTTTTAGAGATTTGGAGTATTAGAAATGCAATGTGCCAAAATGTCACCCTTCAACCTCTCCAAGAAAATAAGAGAGCAAGTTGAATGTTATTTTGTTTAATTTCTTGTTATGAATAGTCTAACTCTCGATTAAAATATCATACAAGCAACGTGCATTGCTTTGCGTCAAGCAAAGCCTGTTTTTAATGTGAGAGCTAGCAATAACATGCCTCAGTTGCGATTGCGTTTGCACAAAGATACACATTACTTGAAACGTGTGACGTGTTACATGTTTCAAGGTCAGGTATTGTTAAGGGGTCTTCAAAAATTTTCTATATGAAACATGAGTCCTTTCGGGTATGTTCATTCAAATAGCTCGAAGTCTTTCAAGTCGTATGGCTAGCAATCGAGTTGACTATTAGTCAAGTTGACCGGGTTCTTACTAAGCTCGTTAACTCGGTTTAAAGTTTGAAGTTTGAACAAATGTGAGTGAAGGGGGGATTCTTTTTCCATTTTCCACCACTATGTCACTGACCCATTGATTGATGTTAACATATGAAGAAAATGGGCCCAATTCCAACAGTACAAGTCCGGCCCATGTTTCACGCCTAAAGTAATTCTATGCTTTATATTGTAAAATCAATCAAAACTAGTGATAACTTTTATCTACATTATTTATTTTATCGCAAATATAATGGTTTACTTTTCAATAACTATTGAGGTGGTCATGCAACCTTTTATTCACAATATACTCTGGTCATAAATTTATAAAGCAACATACTACTTATTGTGTTTTGTAAAGTATAAAGTTAATCTCATTTTCGAAGATAAAATCCCATTGACATCCAATTCCCTTATAAAGTTTATTTCACTTTTCAAAACAAGTACGATATGGAAATCTATGAGGCATACCCCAACACAAATGTGAGTGGGCTTGGGCTCGGAGTAAACAGGTGCATTTCATAAACATTACGTCAATAACGCATACAAAATCATGTCTAAAAAGGTTCAGTTTACAACCATTGTAACCATTTATGACACATAGGACCTATTTCATAATTGTGAAAAAGGGCCGATATGTCGACACGACACGATTAGAGTCGATCCGGTCTCGAATGAAATTTTGAACCAACAACGCAAATCGAAGGCATTCCACTTCGTACGTTGTTTGTGTGTAAAACTAAAGTTAGGATAGTAGGTTTATGTATGTGTGTGGGTTTCCTAGTAAGGTGTCTATGTGTACTTGATTTTAGTTAAAAATGGCTATATATGTTGGCTTAGTGATAAACATGATTGATTTAGTGATCAATAAGTTTGATTACATGGCTTGAAGTTGATAATCTAAACACTATGATTATATATTAGATTTAGTATAGCAAATCTTCTTTAATTATTCTATAGACTTATGTCTGGAGAGTCATTCGATTAAAAGGATATTGGTGAGATAGAAAGTACGTGAAACTCCAAAAGAATAAAAAAGAATGCCCACCTCTTGAACATGGAATTTATTATTATTGTTAACTTTTTTTTTTGTTTGTCTTTGACTATAAATCACTAAGTGGAAAATACTTTTTTTATATCGTGTCATGTCATTTGGTAAGAACACCTACAATGCACGTAACAGATGGTCCGATGGGATTGGATGGACCAAGGAAGAGTAGAAGAAGCATTGGAGGAGAATGGTTTGGAATGGTCCGTCCGCTTGAGCGGACCGGTGACTGGTCCATTTCAATGTGTGGGCCCCCTTTATTTAAAAAAAAAAAAAAATTAATTGAGTATGGGGTTGAATAAAAGAGGAAAAGTAGGTGATGGGTTGCAAGTTTGAATGTCTTGAATGCTTTATGTATTGAATACAGGGCCATTCTTAAATATCGTCTGATGATCCCCATATACCAGGAGGATGGAATATGTCCGATTTGCCGTAAGGTCTGCATGGATGAATACGGGGAACATGCGGTTCATTGTAAGGAGTTACCCGGTTTCAAATATCGGCATGACTGGGTTCGAGACACTCTGTGGGACATTTTAAGACGAGCTGGGATCTCAGCCAAGAAGGAGGCCCCTGTGAACTTCCTCTCGGATCCAGCAGGAGGGAGATCCACTCTACGACCAGCAGATCTCCTCGTCTTTGGGTGGGCCGGGGGAAAGCATGCCTGTGTTGACTTGACGGGTGTATCTCCCCTAGTTGGGTTGAGGGACAGTGGCTTTGTAGCAGGCCAAGCGGTGCGGAAAGCTGAGTCAAAGAAGATTGAAAAACATGCTAAAGCGTGCGAGGAGAACCAACACGTTTTTGTACCCTTGGCCTTTGATACCTTTGGCTCATTAGCACCGGAGGCTACCCGTTTCCTGACCAGGGTCCAGCGGGTTATTAATAGTAGTGTCTCGGCTCCGGGTGGGCAGGGTTACGTTTTTAGTAGATTAGGATTTGCTATTCAGAAAGGGGTGGCGGCGCAGCTTGTTGCCCGTCTGCCCGTTATCTTAATGTAATTTTCCTTGTTCTGGAATGAAAATATATTAAATTGAAAAAAAAAAAAAAAAAAAAAATTAGATAAATTGGTTTCGGCTCGACATGATGTTATTCTGTTTTCTTGCATCTTCAAATTTGATCAGATCTTAGCGTAGTTGATATGCGAGTATACAACAAGACCATACATTGATTTGTCCTATGTTCTCAACTTCAACTTCGATTTGTTATTTCACATTCCAATTGTCTTTTTTATTATTATTATTATTATTATTGTTGTTGTTGTTGTTGTTGTTGTTTTTATTTTTACTTCTTTAATGCTTTGGATGTTGGGCATTTTGTTGATAATTAAAAAACATAGGATATGCACGTATGATTGATTATATTTTTCATTTTTATAACATGTCTATAATTTTAATATCATCAATAATCCGTGAAAATATTTGCACCTAATATTTCGAACATTTATTTATTATATTGTTAACTAATACTGTATTGTTTTACAAATACGTACAAGACTACAAGGTACAACTGTACAAGTGCACTCCTTTTATGTCGGTGGGGTTAAAGCCCAACACAATGTATATGTTACTATTATTATTATTCATTTTGGGTTACACAGAACAGTTGAGTTCGCTTTCTGTTATTTACATTCTGAAAATTTAAAGCTTTAAACAGGGGTGAAGAGAGTGGCTAGACCTTGGTCCACAACAACTTGCAGCTTATCGTATACCATCAACGATTTTAGGTTCGACTTATACGTCCCTTTCCCTCTCGCCAAAACTTCTCCGTCTGAATCTATGATCCCCTCTTTTGCTGACTCGCCTGTTCGTGTGCCAGGCTCCAAGATCACTGCTTTCACCTGCTCATACATATATCGTTAAGGATCTACAAGTCGGCCGTGCTTATAGTTAACCAATGATCCCAAACATGTTGGTTATATTTGAGTTCGTACATTTTGATACGTCCAAGTGTCTATTCTATGGACTCAATGATACGAGATTTGTCTAAAGTGACGCATACAATGCATATACGAGACTTAAATAAAGCGATATGAACATAGTATGAATTTGCATACATGTTTAGCGATCTCTGACCCGTTTGACCAATTTATATTTTAGCTATTTTTTTTAGCTTGCTACATGTTGCAGCTAATATAAAATGTAGAATTACCTTGATGTAGACAACGTACGGCGATTTCACATGATCTCCATTGTTCAACTTAGACATCAAGGATATTAACGCTAACTTTGGACATTGCCGCATTACAATCAAGTCCAAATAACCATCTTCAAACTGAAAAGCAAACAACACAAGCAAGAATCACCGTAATGACCGGTCATGATATATGCAAGGACTTAGATTTTAATAAAGAAACCTTGGCATCAGGAGCTGCCATTGTGTGTTCAGCACCCCAAGGAACATTATGAAGCCAAACAGAAACAAATGGACCATCGAGTTTTCTCCAGTTAAAACTTTTGAAGTTAACCCTCGGACCTTGGTACCCACGCTGCCTAGGTTTAAGAGGTTCCATGGAATCGACACATGAACCGTCTGCCTCCCCTACATCTTCAAATCCAGGTGCAGGTACAAAATGTATACTGCCATTATATTTGCGCAGTCGCAAAATTCGTTTAAGAGCCTATTTTTTTGAGAAATAAAACTTTAATCAGCTATAAGATTACATAAGAACATCAAAGGAAATCAAACACAATTACATGTTAAATTAATGGCCAACGCAAGAAAGGAGGATCCATACACGCATATTTATCTATGTATGCATGTAGGCGTGTTCACAGTCCGGTCGCCCAGTTTTGATGAAAATTAACAAATCAAATAGGTCGTAGAGTGGATCCCAGACCAGCCGATTTTAGTGGTTTGGCTAGTACTTGACGGTTTAGACCTGTTTTTTAATTGTTTTTTTCAAATTTGTTCATTTGTATTAAAGGTTTTAAAATGACAGATTGCTCCTGAATATAATACATATACTGATATACATAACTGCACATTCCAAAACGAAAAAAAAAAAAAACATAAAGGGTTTAAACAACCGGTTCAGTTTACACGGCAAGGTTCAAGTTCTAAACCGTTAAGCTGCCAAACCACCAAAACCAACCCGCATAGATCATAAACCGGCCGACTTGCTCAGGTTCAGGCAACTCAGTCCGTTTCCATGGTATATAAACACCATCCATGTATGACTGTGTGTATTTTTGTGTGCACGTGTAGACAGCGAGAGAGAAAAGCTAGTGTACATTTCAATGCAAGGTTTAAATGAGAAGGCGTGGACTCACATAGAAATCTATCCGGGCACTTCCCATCCATCGATACTTCTCAGATTCGATGTCTATATCTGATATGAGTCCTTCAAACACAATAAGGAAACAAATTCATAAGTTAAAAAAAGACCACAAACCATTGCTAAAATGGTGCAATGATTATAAACAATTAAATAATTTTCAATGTACCCCAAGCAAGCATCAAGACGCTAAAAAATACAGTCTCTCCTTGCCAGATTGTAGCTACATCCAAAGAGCGTTTATGCCCTGCCAATAACCAAAGGCGTGAATACATATAACCAACGAAAAAAAGTAATATTGATCAAACAATAATATACCTCGAATTGCAGCAAGAACAGCATGAGCCGGTGTGCATGGCTCGCCGGCTGAATCCAAAAGAGATTTAATCATGCCATTTCCAGTACCTTTGCCAAACACATTCATGTTACTTTTTTGAAGGATTCATGTTACATTGTCAAGTCAATTGAGTGACAACCATTAATTATACATGCTTAAAATATGTAGTGAAAGCAAAAACTTTTGTGGGAAAATGTTCATGAGAAAGTAATGAAGAACCTGCAGGTACGACTCCAAGCGGCGTTTTCAGTGCAGCGGCCCAGTCTTCTCTTTCGAGCAATCCATTCACAACCTACTACAATTTGCATCACATTGGTGATCAGGTAAAGAGGTTCAATCCTTTTCTAAGTTTTAGCAAAAAGATGTTATATGACTAAAAATTTCATATAGCGAAAACACGTAACAAACCAACCTCAACCAATATGCCATCCCCACTAACACAAATGATACCATCATATTTTGTAAGATCCAATGAACGAGAAACCTCTTTTGCGTGAAGCTGATATTTGGTTTCTGTAGTTAAGATCAAGGCCAACAAGCATCGTTACGCTATGGTAAATAAGATTGGTATATAGACAATCTAGGGGTAGCAGTTTCAAAGATGCCATGAAAATAATCAGGTGTTGGGTTGTCATATTTAACCCATTTAATAGCGGGCCGTGTTCGTATTTCCCAACCCGTTAACCCATTTATTACAACCAACCAACCCGTTTAACATATTTACAGCTTGAACACATAAATTTACAACCCACCAAATTGTCAACCCATTTTACTTGTTTAGATAAATAGGTCGTGTTCAGGTGTTTGGGTAACACGATTTTAAGAGTCTGGGTTGGGTTTGATATCTACGACACCAAAAAATACATGTGACTTTAACGATTCAACCAGACACGACTGACACCCCTAGTAAATACACGATTAAATGCAAGTAGAACAAACCTTGTACTGTAAATTCAATATTAGCATCCTCAAGTATCGGTTTCACATCATTGGTAAAAAGCTTCGAAGCAGATCTCTTCCCGCCAAACGGATTAACAAATATAAAAAGCCTCTTCGGTCGACCTTTCGCAACAACCATAACAAGCAAAACTCAGTACATTCAAAACCAACAACACACAACACTTTCTCAACTTAAAAAAAAAAAAGAAAAACCACAATTAATTCACTAACCACTTAACATTAAATCAAGTATCCACAACCTCTAAAATTCCAAGTACTCTTAGGTGTTTTAACTTTTAACATAGCCATCAATTTCTTTCTTTTTTTTTTTTTGCAAACAATAAACATAGATTAATAGGACATTAAACATAATCATACACCTAAAGACGATTACAATAAGGTGGCAGGTAAACGGGCAACAACAAGGTGCCTCGCAACACCTTTTAAAATAATTACTATGCACTATCTTCCTAGGAAACCAAAAGTATCAAAAGCAAAAGCGATAATAAACAAACAAATAAACAAACAAACAACTCAATCAATTACCTAACGAATCAATATACCCTTGAATCTTGTCACACAAATTCCTTAACGACTCATGAGACAAGGCCTCAAACACAAACCTCTTCCTCACCAAACTCTGTCTGCCCACAAGTGCCTTAACTATGATCAGATTGTCAGAACTTGAGAACCCAGTAACCTCTTTCTCTAAACACAAACACCTTTTATGTGGGCCACGATCAGACCACTGGAGAATACCGTCAGTGGATAAAGTAAGTAATGTTTTGAAGCCGTTGACTGATACTTGATCAGAGACAATAATATTATGATGATGATCCATGATTATGGGTTGTGGGTTGAGATTGTGAGGAAGCGTGTTGGGTTGGATTTATCAAGGGAAGATCCTGGGTCAGCATCGTACAACTCTTATTAAGGCTAAAGACTTTGTTGTGTGTTGTTGTCTGGTTCCTTGTTCGTTGGGTTTCAAAGGCTGCTTGCTATGTGTTTGTTATGTAGGACCCTCTTGTTTTACAAAAGCACCATATTAACCCTCTACAGTGATTGGGAATAATCTAGTTTTATTTTACATTGTTGGTTTAATTATTTATTAAGTCTAGGTGTTGGTTATGTTAACTGAAATTAACGTTTCGGTTATGGTCTTTTACAATTATGTTACTTGGACCAATTTTAATGTGTTGGCTAGTATGTTGGCCTATAAACAAAAGGCTCCTTTGTAGTGTTAAGAAAAACTTTTGATATTATTAATTATTTTTTTATTTTTATACAAGTTTTATCTCTAAACGTTTGCTAGAACGTATCTAGCGTTTTATCTCTTTTGTTCCACTTCGTATAGTTTCAAATGTTGTGAGATGGTTACTAAAGGGTGTACTCGATGCACTAGGCTCTCGCATTTGCTCAGGTCCGAGGAGGGGGCGGATCGCTTCAACTTCATGATATGATGTACGCAATCTACGTTACATTTTGTGTAAGAGGTTGTTTCCATGGCCAGAACCTGTGACCTCATGGTCGCAAAACAGCAACCGTACATGTTCCTCCAAGGACTGCCCTTTTAGTAGTAACTCATTACCACTTACTAAAAACATAGAAGTGTGGTGATAGAAACATCGTCCTGTAAACAATGTAATTTATATTATATCAATTTACAACTTTGTTGTGTATCATGCTTCATACGTTTTGCTTTTTGTTTTTTTTTCTTTAACCTCAATACTTTTATACCTTTTTACAGTTAAACTCTGATATTTTTTCACTTTCAACTTTACTTCCTAAGTGCTTTAGTAGCTTTAGACACTGATGGCGGTGTTTTTAATCAGGTAGGGGTACCCGGCTTCAAGTCCACACGAAAATGGCCAGGGTGTTTAAGTCCAACATGTGATACACGATTTTATTAAAATAAAATTTTGATAACCATCGTCCATCATAAAGAAGGTGTGTCAAATCCATACTTTTCCGTCGTATTTTTGCTTTGTCTAATCAATTAACATTTTTTTAAGTTATTCTTTCTAAATGTCTAATCAATTAACATATAATTGCCAAAATGGCCCCTGAGTTTTTGTCACACCCTCAAAATCCACTTGCGGAGTTTTACCGCGAGGCGCATGACAAAACAGGATCCAAGTCAATGATCACAATAAACAAATCTAAATGAACATATGCAATTTCAAAAACATAGTTTAAAATCCCCAAACACAGCGGAAGCTTATTCTCAAAACATAATCCAAAAGTAAACCAAATTATTCAATGTTCGAAAACCATGCAACCCTAACTAGACGCCGTGCAGACGCGTGCGCCCTAGTTCCATTGTGCTACCTTAGCGACCTGAGAAAACATGTAAGAGTTACGTCAGCACAAAAATGCTGGTGAGTTCACAGGTTTGTAATCAAAGTACCAAGTTCAACCTGTCCATACTATAAACAATTTTAAACCAAAGTACGCTAGCTAGGCGTATGTTTTGTTACTACTACGATTGGAAAACCATTACTAACTCGCAAACCAGATGTTGTGCCCGAATAGTAAACCTGTTCCTGTTTGAGACAATATGCACCCGCCCGGCCCTCCAAGCCGACGAGTGGGGTTGGTCACTCCCAATAGCGCTATTCACATTTCCCCGTTGTGCAAACCCGCACATTCATGGTTCCCCCCGGGACTTCCAAAGATCGTATAGTAAACCATAGAAAACCCATAGTATGACAGTTGTTACCAAAACATTAGTTTAACACATGTTTTCTCCCCCAAAAGTGAAACCAATTAAAAGTGGGGCCGTGAACTCACCTTAGGTTGCGTTACTTCGTAATACGAATAAGATCAGCAAGATATGCTAGCCCCGTAAAGCGGCGACCTAACATATGACAGTTACAAGTACTTAGACTAATAACCCGTAGGTTAGTTAGTCCCTAGATGTCCAGACCATAACCAAGTTCGTTTCGAAACACTGTGACCGTTAAACTAACCCAATGTACAAGACCCGACATCCCATTGGTGACCCGAGACTCCCCGTGTTGTACTTGCACTCTCAAACATACCATCATGCAATCACACTTAACATACGTTAAAGTCCAACAAGTTCTAGCACATAGTTCACGTATCACATAAATAAGTCCGAGCACATGTTACTACGTTATTAGGTATGTTACGGGGTTCCTAGCATGTTCCTAGGTGTCAAATCGGGTCCCGAAATGCTAAGATACACTTACAGCAGCAGTACAGGCGATTAGGAAAAGTCAACTAGCAATTACGTTGGTCAACAGGCAATTAGGGTCATGTGGTATGCAAATCAGGAGTTTATAGGCGATTAGGGTCATAAGACATGCATTTATAGGCGATTAGGGTCATAAGACATGCATTTCAGGACTTAACTAGCAATTAGGATCACAATTGCATGCAACGAAGGCAATTAGCCCCCAATCACCTATGCTATAGGCGATTAGGGTGTCATAGCAGGCGATTAGCCTCCTAATCGCCTATAGCATAGGCGATTAGGGTTGCTAATTGCCATCAACCCAGCTGTTTCGGTTTTTCGCGCGTTTAACACTCCAAATCAAACCCAGAACGTGTGTAAACATCAAATATCAATCAAACAACCATATCAAACATATTTCAATCAAAATCCTTCGATTAACCTCGTTCTATCAGCCCTGAATGCAACCATGTATTCCAAAAACAATGCACATAGCATGAAACATCACATTAACATGCATAACCGTAACCCTAATGAACAATTACTCAGATTTCATCAACATGCTATCATCATTAATCTGTAACTACCTTAATATCATGTTAACAATCCTTCTTGAATCACAAAAACCCTATCTTTTAATTATAAACACACATACAACATGCATAATAGCTAGAATCCAATTAACAACGATTATTAACGAATTTCAGAAGACACATACGTATACAAACAGGTCTGGACCATTAGGGATTCAATAAAAACATTATTAAAGTTGCATGAATGAAAACCACACCTTAGGTTTATGATAGATTGGTGTAATAGGCTTGAAATCGTGTGTATTGATCCAAAATCGTGTTCCAGAGGTTGTGTGTGTGTTGGGGCGAGTTGTGGGACGACTAGGGTTGTTATAATGAAGTTTAGGAGGTCAAGTATTGTATTTATAGTCGTTTTTAGTCGCCAGGTACGTTGCAGGCGATTATGCAGCTTTTGCAGGCGATTAGGGCTGCTAATCGCCTTCCCTATAGGCGATTATCCTGCTAATCGCCTAAAGACCATGCCCAGTCGCCTAATATACACAGCTAATCGCCACCCTATAGGCGATTAGCCCTCCCTAATCGCCTATAGGGGTTGGTTCTGCGTATTTTGCGCGTTAAACCCCGTTTTAACATATGTTAACACATTTTCACATACCGACAAGTCACATAATGATTGTAAACACATAATACTTGCAAACAAACACATTCACACTCGTTCACCAATTCCCGGGACTCGAGACTTGTATGTTCCCAACGCTTTGACGATTCTACGAATCGTCACCCCTTGTACCCTTGGTTAAGGACTGACATCTAATGATCCTCTAGACTGATATCTAACGATCCTCTAGACTAAAATAACAGTTCCCGAACCATAACACAACTCAACTAATCCAGTTAAGTATGATATACGCGTGACTCGCTAAGGTAGACTTTAATCTAGACAACGTTGTTAACCTGAATTTGCCGGGTGTCACAGTTTTGGCTTAAAATGCTTATTTGGTCACAAAATTAATTTTTCTGCCAAAAGCACCCCTTACAGATCGAAAATTGCCAAAATGGTCCATATTTAACTGAGTTTTTAACTGAGATTTGAAAGTCAGTTAAGTCTCAGGGGCAACTTCGTCTTTTATGTCCTTAGGGGCCAGAATGACAATTAATGGAAAGTTATAAAAAAAAAAATAAAATTCAAAAACGTTTTTCGAACACGTTTTTTTTTCGAACTCGTTTTTTTTTTCGAAGACGGTTTTTTTACGAACACGTTTTTTCGAACTCGTTTTTTTTTTCGAACACGTTTTTTTAGAACACTTTTTTTTTCGAACACGTTTTTTTTTTCGAACTCGTTTTTTTTCGAACTCGTTTTTTTTTCGAACTCGTTTTTTTTCAAACACGTTTTTTTTTTTCAAACTCGTTTTTTTCACTTTCAACGAAAAAAAAACGAGTTCGAAAAAAAACGAGTTCGAAAAAAAAAACGAGTTCGAAAAAAAAAACGTGTTCGAAAAACGTTTTTGAATTTTATTTTTTTATAACTTTCCATTAATTGTCATTTTGGCCCCGGAGGACATAAAGGACGAAATTGCCCTTGAGACTTAACTAACTTTCAAATCTCAGTTAAATATAGACCATTTTGGCAATTTTCGATCTGTGAGGGGTGCTTTTGACAGAAAAATTAATTTTATGACCAAACAAACATTTTAGACCAAACCTCAGGTACTATTTTGTCAATTAACTCTATATTAAATCCTATATTCACTTTTTTGTTTTTTTATCTCTCTTTGCCTACTTTTTTGTTTTTTATATCTTTGTCTACTTTTTTGTTTTATGAGATTCTTCTAGTTTTTATTTAGTTTTCATAATATTAATCTATAACTATATGATAAAAAATACTTTGTAATTATTTGAACGATGCTAAACTCATAGGTTTCATTTGGCCGTTCAAGAGAAAAATTCATAGGTTTCACTAAGGACCTTTTTATTCCACCGTTAATAGAGATTTGAGAGACAGAGAGAGGTCGGTGGGTTGTATTTATATATTTTGTTTTATTTTCTATTGGAATTTATACAAATCAAGTAATTTTTTTTACTTGCTGTATTTTTATCGAACAACCAACATTCTATTAGAAATAGAACAAACCAGGGCCCGCCAAGAGACCGGGAGTCCCACAAAAAATACAAAAGAAACAGAAATCGAAGCAGAAAAAATTATAAAGACACCATCTTTAACAATTTGTATGGGTATTTTGCATCTCCGCTAAAAAGACTAAATTATATTTGAAGGTGACAAAAAACAGGGCGGAGCTTGAACACATATGTAGGGGTTGAAAATTGCGGGACATTTCTGGACTCAATTTGTATAAAATTGTCTGACGATGATGCACAAATTTACACTACCAAGAAAAAAACAGAGGTGACGAAGTACCTCCAGGACATATGAAAGCTCCCCCTTGACCGAAAGGTGGGTGGAGGTTCCGAATAAACTACAAAAACAAAAACTCAAAGTGGAAGTAAAAGATAGAATAATAAAATCAAAGTGGAAGTTCGGAATAAACTATAAAAACAAAAAATAAACTCAACCAATAATAAAATATATGAATATTGAAGTGTGTATTTACTATTAATCGATACTAAATAACAAAATTTGAAAATCACTTACAAGTAAAAGACAGAAAATTTAAATCAAAGTGGAAGTTCCGAATAAACTAAACAAACAAAAAATAAACTCAACCAATAACTAAAAAAATTATGAATTTTGAAGTGTGTATTTACTATTTGAATCAATAGAGTTCTCCTACACAATTATATATACTATATTAATAAAGCAAAACCATTTGAAGAGTGTTTTACAATTGAACAATGTTTTGATTAGTACTCTACCTACTTACGTGGCTTTACATCTTGATGACACCACCATTTCCTCTGTCGACACCACATAAACACCACTAGCTGGCCGCTGCTCTCTCTCTCTCTCCCTCTCTCTCTCCATCAGCTAAGCCATAAGTCTCCCCTGTTTCAGCCACTGATTTCCAGCTACAAATCTACCGCTGACGAACCGTCAATTATATGTCGCAGTTGCTCCACCTCCGTCGCCTCGCGTTGCCTCCGACACCACGTTTAAGAGTTGCAGTGTTGGGGGTGATGGTTAGGGTTTTGCTTCTCCTCCAACTCCTTCTACGAGCTTAGGGTTCCGGTGATAGAATAGCAGCTCCGATTAGCGTTAAAAAGAGCCCCTTTTTAAGTCTAACAACTAAGTTAAGTTTCACTTATTTAGGGTTTCGACTTGTGGTCGCATGTAGTGTTTTTGGGTCGGATTTGGGGTTTGGATGAGTTGTGGGTTGATTACAACGATGACGGTTGTTGATAACAGGAAAGGAATTTCTGTAGGGGTTTTTCCCAGATTCTTATTTTAGGTGTATGAAAGTGCTACATATAGCTTTACACCTCAGACATGTGGCAGGTTCAGTGAAGTTCTGGTGATACTATTGTTGGTCCGTTTGGTGTATCGAAGGTAAAAAGAACTAATTTTTGTTTTTACACTGTTTATTGTTTTTAATTGCGGATACCGTATGTTTTTCTTATGTTCACAGGCCCTACATGATCAAATTTGCAGTTGTTTTGGAAGAACTGGGAACATACAAAGAAAATGTTCGATCTCAGGCATCAATTTACTAAATATTTTAATCGATTTAATCGAACTTTGAATTTGATTGTAATATTATATGCAACTTTGCTGGTTTTGGTCAGTAGAATACTATGCGCAGTAACCGATGGCGATTCGCTTGTGGGATCTGGGTGGTCCGGGGGGCACCACCATGCCTGCTCTCTTCTCGCTAAAATGGATTCTGGTATACACGAGGCTACGAGACCCAAATTGCGATTGTTTGTTTGATTATAAAAGTATACGCTGTGAATTTGCGTTGCAGGTTTACTTTGAAGTTATTCCTTATATGAGTTGGTTCTAATTTTCTTCTGTTGATAGGACTGGGCTATACCCTTTCGGTGGCCAGAAAATTTACCCGGGAAGGGGTATTAGATTTATCCGATATGACTCGCAGGTATATAATGTTTGTAATTTTTGTGATGCATGTTTGGTTTGTAATTTGCACACTTTTAGGTATCTATCTGGCTTCTAGTTTTTAGACGATTATCGTACCAATTTAGGTCTTCCTATTTGCAAACTCCAAATGTAAGAGGTATTTCCATAACAAGCTGAAGCCCTCAAAGCTCACATAGACTGCCATATACCGAAGGCAGCACAAGAAGGTAAGAAACAGTTTTCGGCTAAACTACATGAGCTTTATTAATGCTAAGCAATGCTTTTGGTAATTATGTTGGTATTGGTTTAAAGCGCACATCTGGGTTAAAATTGGGATCTTTTAATAGAGTGATGTGTGAAAAAACCATATGGATGAAGAGAATATGGATAATTTACATGATAAACTGGCTGACATGTAAAAGATACGAGACACGTGCAGCTTTTGGTTGTAGTTACAATAACGCCTTGGGTTTTGCTCTATGAAATTAACAACCTAAATTTGGAGCGCTAAATGCTTTTTTAAAACCAAAATTTTAATGAGCTTTAATGATTTTTGACAGGATCTTGCTCAAGAGGCTGTGAAGAAAAGACGCCGTGCTACCAAGAAGCCTTACTCCAGGGCTATTGTGGGAGCAACTTTGGAAGTCATTCAGAAGAAAAGAAGTGAGAAACCAGAAGTCCGTGATACCGCTAGGGAGCCCGCCCTTCAGTAAAGTTGTTATGTTTTCTTTTGTTTGTGGTTGCTGCATATAAAAAGTGGGATTTTACAAACAGGTTTGGGTCAAACATGTAACTATTGGTCTGGGTTCTTGACCTTGAACGTTTTGTAACCAAATTGCAGCGAAATAAAGGAAAGAATCAAGAAAACCATGGACGAGAAGAAAGCAGAAGTGGCGTCAAAACAGAAGGTTCAAGCCAAAGGTGGGAATGTGCCTAAAGGTAAGGGACCTAAGTTTGGTGGTGGTGGTGGGAAGTGTTGAAAATCCATTGCTGTTATCTAGATATTATTACATGGTAGTTTTGGATCTGTTGATTTATTGAAAAACATAGTTTATATTTATAGTTGAAGAGATTGAACAGTGAATCTGCTGGCGTTTCGGTAAATATGTGGTATGGTAGGGCTAATCTTCAACGTGTAAAGGTTTGACTGGATTCCACATGGGGCAATCGGGGTCAGAGATGGAGTTGTGTCATCTCCCTCCGACGCTTTCGTTTACCCGGATTTCATTGCTGGCATGGATTGATTTATGTTTGTGTCCTTTTAGGTTTTCCCAATCTTGGGGTTTCTGGTCCTCAGCTAATGCTACTGGCGGAACTCGGAAGATTGAGGTGTTCTCCGGTCGTTGCCGGTGGCTATCCGACAGTCCATGGCGGCGACAGTTTGCGGTGCATGCTTTGTCTTATCTTTGCTTCTTTAGCGGCGGTTCATGTCGATACCATCACTTGCTAATTGTTGCTTCTGGATCCTGGTTTCATCGATTGGTTATCTGTTGGGGATGTTACAACAACAATCGGGTTTCCAGTTGGTTATCTGCTGGTGCTATTACAAAAATTGAGTTTTCAATACGCAAATTGATTTGGGATTCTTCTTTTCCGTCACACGTAAACCTTGAATCATGTTAAAAAAATGTTAATTTTTTTATACATAGCTATCTGTATGTTTGAATACATAAATACTGAAGTCATTTTTAAAATGCAAGCAATCTGTATGTTTGGGTGGCACAACAAATTGTAACTTATGTTTGAAACCAAAATTTGAAGCTAGATTAAAGGTCATTACTTTTTTATACATAGCCAATTTCAAGAGAGGTTAAAGAAGTGATCATTTCCTTCAAAAATGAAAAAAGAAAGTAAATTTTGTTGCTGTGAATTGTTAGGGTGAAAAAGTTTATGGCAACGTAGCAATTTTAATTTACGAGCATTTGCATTTGATAAGAGAAGCAGAAACTGCCAGCTGCACAACTTCAGTTTTTTCATAGATTTTTACCATTTACCCAACTTATAGGTTTCTTGTATTGTTGACAATTGTAGCTTTGTAGTTGTATTTTTTTCTCTGGTATATGTTGATTTCTTATATGTGTAGTGGGGCTGCCAACGGTAGAGGCAGAGGCAGTTGGAGATGGGTAAGGTGGCGAGAGTAACCGGAATAGAGAGACGGAGGTGTAGCATGAAGAAAAGAGAGAAGGCGTGAGGTATAAACACCCACTCAAATGA
This sequence comes from Ambrosia artemisiifolia, assembly GCA_032199755.1. Classification (NCBI taxonomy): domain Eukaryota; kingdom Viridiplantae; phylum Streptophyta; class Magnoliopsida; order Asterales; family Asteraceae; genus Ambrosia; species Ambrosia artemisiifolia. The sequence goes on from CM063519.1 coordinate 17,634,194, forward strand.
CAATATAGTTAGTTCTGACTTTATTCTTTGCTTGGTTTCCTGTGTTTTGATTGTTATTGTTTTTGCTTTATTGAGTGTTAGTGTTGCATGCCTATGGCGCCTTCTTTTTTAACTTGACATTTCGTCTAACATGTTGAATCATGTTTTGATTGTTATTCTTTTTTAACTTGACATTTCGTCTAACATTTCGTCTATCAAGTTGACATAAGAAAGTGAAATCGACATTGCACATGTTGAATCATGTCATTCGAATCATATACGGTTGTTTTTAGGTTTAACTATTAGAATTTGTTTCTTTGCCATTCAATTTGCTTAAATAATCATTGAAGTTCTCTTTGATTTGCATATAATGGGTTCTTTCGATCTTTTTAAGAGGGTTGTTTACGTTTGTATGCTTATTGTTGCTTTTAGTTGTTGGTTATAAGGATAAATATGTTTTGTTTTATGTGGATGTTACAAATTGAGCTCTGTGTTTGGTATGTTTGACGTTTAGAAGTTGAATGTGTCGGCTTTGAATTGCCACAAGAGATATCTAAATAAAGGAACATCCCACTTACAAAACCTATTTTGTTATCGTAGTACTCTTGGTATGTTAGTAACAAACAAGTTAAAATGTATGGCGTTCTAATGAAGACTTTAAGGTAAAATGTATGGCGTTCTAATGAAGACTTTAAGACTTTAGCTTATCGTTTACATTATCACCTCATTATTAGTTATAGTGTGTAACATCACGTCGTTAATGCTGTGAATGAAGCTATATTTTGCAAACCTGGTCTTGAATATTGGTACAAAGAGATTCGAAATTCCGCGATCATTAATACCACTAGTTAAATTAAACTATAATAACAAGCCTTAGAATTTGAACAGTAACCTGATGACATATTTGTAATTAAATGGTGTTTTGAGGGCATATGTTTGGAGGACATTTGTTCATTATTAGTCAGATTACACCTGTCTCTTCTACACGTTCATTTGCATTACACCTGCCCCATATCCCTCTCTTCTACACATTCATCTGCATGCCTCTCTATCGCCTCCCATCAAAAACCCAGATCCATTCTTCATAGAAGGCGGTAGGCGGAGCAGGCCGGTGCCTCCTCTTTTCAATCGGAGCTACGTTCAATCGACTCCCACACCCATATTTTCTAAGAGAGAGAAAGAGAAACTAGAGAGAGAGATCGTTGAGAAAAAGACCGGTTCTGCAAGCATTCAGGCTAATGAGGGAAAAGGGAGTCGACCGATTACTCGCCGCCAAAGGTGGTTGTGGTGTTCAACAATGGAGGTTTCTGCAAACCATCAAGTTACATTAATTTTGAGCCCTAAATCTGGAACAATATATTAACCAGTAAGTAGTTCTGATTGATCTTATGTTTTCCTGTAATAACTCAAAATTATTGTGCGGGTTTATGATGTTATAGCTCAATCATCATCTTCTATGTTCTAAATTACCGATTGCTCACTTGGAATTTATTTTTTGCTCATATTTTGTATTTGGCTGTTATGGATATCGTAAATCGGTTGATTTATAAACTGTTTATTCTTGCACTATCTTAGTTTAATATGCCTTCATCTTATTAAAATGTCTTCCAGGTGCATGTGAAATATAAAAACTTATATTTATTGTGATACCCCGTAATTTCAGGTTAACACTTTAACTAGACTCTAGTTACTTATACATACTTTTCATGCATTCTGATTAACTAAGGTTAGTTAGGATGAGTATACGTTGTACAGTTATATGTTAATAACTGCATAAAATGGTAATTCGTAGAATTACCGGACTACGTACACAAGTAGGTAACCCGGAACGTTGGTGACTTGGTAAAATATGATTATTACAAACCTGCATGTTGGTGTGATTATGTGAACTTATGTGAATATACGGATCGGTAACCGGGACCAGACGGACCGGGATCCAAATATGTATGACGAACGTTTATGTGCCTTTTTGAATATTAATGATTGGAATGTTGATATCGTAAAGTGGTTAGGGTTATAGAATGAATAAAATAAAAATTCTGAATATTAGTCCCTCCCGCGGAGCGCGGGAGGAAAGGTAAATCCTCCGCGGTCCGCGAGAGGGTATAATTATCTGTAAAATATTTACAACACGCCGCGGAGCGCGGAAGGAATTAGTACTCCTCCCGCGGTCCGCGACAGGGCCAAATACGTGGAAAACAAGTTTAGGCCTCTTTAAAACGATTTTAACCTCATGCAACCTCATAACCACAACCCTAATCGCCCAAAACACCTGGTTTACGAAAAATACACCCTCTAGTACCTGCTAAGGCTTAAGAACACCATTCGGGAGGCTTGGAGAGCATTCGGTTGGTGATCTTGAAGTGCTTTCGGTATACTTTCAACTCTAGCTTGTTTTAATCTCTTCTACTATACTTTTAAACACCATAACAATGTTTGTCCAGATCTGAAAAATTTTTATGAACATTAAAACTTGGTTTTTATAATGATTAAAAGGATTATGCATGTTAATACTTGATGAACATTATGTGTCTTGAATGATTTTGCATGTTATTGACTTTGTAGACTTTTAGGGTTTATGTATGATAGTATAAACATGAATATTGCTAGATTATGATCAGATAATGTCTTATAGATGTTGTAGAATGTTTTTTTGATGTTGTTGATTGATAATATGCAACTAGGGTTCAAGATAATCGGTGTTATTGCATGATTAAAATCTGGACAGAACGCTTAGGTCGACTTGTAGGGTCTGTTATGTGTATTAAAATTTGCTTTTTTGATCCATTCTTTGCATGGTTGTAATGTACATGGTCTTAGCTTTTCGTAATGGGCAAAATCATCCCATTTGGACTCCGTTTGATTAGTTTTTGGAATTTTATTTGATTAGTGGTCATATCAGAATTTCGGATTTGTAAATTGGGTCAACTTTAAATGGTCATAACTTGAGATTTACAAAGAATTAGGTTATGAAATTTTTACAGTAGGTCAACATTGGAAAAACTCGGCTTTTCCAAGTGGATTCATCCCGTTTGGATGAATACACAATTTTTGGGAATTTTTCTACTAAACTGACCTGTTGTGGAAATTTTCTAGTCTGTTTTGAGACTACTTTTACACATCCCGGGTTTTTGGGGTGCATGGTTCACGAGGTGAATCTACTTGTACTAATTCATAATTATGTCCTTGATGAACTAAACCAATCATATCTTTTAAGTCCTTCAAAATACCGAATCAATTGCCGGTTGGGCAAACGGGTTACTAGTTGATAGCGCTATTATGTTTAACAAACCTCACATCGTGCTGGGAGCACGAGTGTGAACTATTAGCTTAAAACATTAAATCATTGTCGATGAGCAATGATGTAAGGCATTATACTCCCGGTTGTGGGAACTTGTTCATTAGTAGTTCGGTATTCGCCGGTATTAGTTATCATGAGTGGGCTAGCTACCCCTGGCATAGGAATTAGCTATTATTTACATGGTCTGGGAGGCCAACATTGTACTTTTGATTATGGGTTTTGAGAACCTACACTTTTACTTACTCGCTTACTTACTTTGTGAACTCACCAACTTTATGTTGACACACTTTAGCATGCTTTGCAGGTCCTTAGGTACGGCGCACAATTTAGGGCTTGCATCATTCAGTGTCTTGGGTTATGAACATTTAATATTTCGTATTTTTAAAACTTTGGTATTGGGCGCGTTGTTTTGCGCAAACTTATGTGAACGGTTTATTTTGTTTACGCTTCCGCACTACTTTAAATTGTTGATTAAACTTTGAAACTGTTTTGTTAAAACGAACTAAATGGTTGGGCATTTAGAGTCGTTCATGATACTTATGGCTATAGATCCTGGTTTGTCATGCGCCTCGCGGTAAAACCCCGCAGTGGAAATTTGAGGGTGTGACATTTATAATGTTTGTTTACAGTGATTGATTGTATGCGAGATCCATATTTTAGAGTTTGATATATGATGTTGGTATATCTCTTATATTATAGACTTTTGTTCAAAAGAGAAATGAAGTTAAGCTGCTGGATGAATTAGGAGGGTCATACTCATAAATGTTTTAACCCAATTTTTTTTTGGGTTTTGCAATGGCATCACCTGCAGCAACAGATAACGTCATCATCGTTAGGGGTAATGAATGATGTGAATGGAGAGTTGAAGGTGGCGCTGACGGATCCCGATGTGTTGGATTGTCCGATTGTTTAGATCCCTTAACCACACCTGTTTTTCAGGTATTTGTTATTATTATTATTTTATTATTACTATTATTTTTGATGTTTGTGTGTGTTTTGGAAATTGGTAGTTGAATTGTTACTGCATATGAGTAAGTAAGGGTTAATTGATGATTTCTAATATGTGTTATGAGTTTTTTGTTGAAAGTATTATCGTTACTGACTATGGTGGAATTGATGCTGTATCAACTGCTAGGCATATCTGTCAAAGGCGTAACAAAGGGCCCGAGATAAGCCAGGCGCATGGCATAAATATGTCATTTGTTTGAGGTATGTGTTGTGGTTATTGTTTGTTAGCTTATTTTATTTTTAGTGTTGCATGACTTTGTTTCATGTGTTACTGTTGTTGGGTTTGATCTTATGCCTGTTTGTTGTGCCTGTGTTTATTTCATATGTTCTTGGTTTTGTACTTTTCATTGAGATGTAACTGCCTCTTTTTGGTGATTTAATAATTGCCTCAGGAGGAGTATGACATCCATGATCTGAAGGGGCACCATTCTACGGTATTGTCGTCTCTTGAAAAGAGGCCAAAAATCGTTGAGATTGGGGCTGGTCATGATACAGTATTTGCTCTTGCACAATCTGGAGTCTGTGCAGCGTTCAGCCGGGGTATAGTAAAAAAATGTATAAATGAATTTTCTTGTACTGAAAAGGGCGATTGACGTGCTACTTATTTGATGCAGAAACTAACAAGAGGATATGGTATGTGAATATCATTTCTGGCCGTCCAAATACACCAAAGGTTGATGACTTAGGCCTAGGCAGCGTGGGTACCAAGGTCCCAGGGTTAAATTCAAAAGTTTCAGCCGGAGAAAAGTTGACGGTCCATTTGTTTCTGTTTGGATTCATAATGTTCCTTGGGGTGCTGAACACACAATGGCAGCACTTGATGCCACGGTTTGTTTATTAAAACCTAAGTCCTTGCATATATGTAGTCATGACCGAATGTGTTGTTTGGTTTTCAGTTTGAAGATGGTTATTTGGACTTGATTGTAATACGACAATGTCCAAAGTTAGCGTTGATATCCTTCATGTCTAAGTTGAACAATGGAGATCACGTGAAATCACCTTACATTGTCTACATCAAGGTAATTCTACATTTTATATTAGTTGCAACATGTAGCAAGCTAAAAAAATTGCTAAAAATTAAATTGGTCAAACGGGCCAGAGATACCTACACATGTGTACATATTTGTACCATGTCCTCATGTTTTATTTAAAAGTCTTATATATATGCATTGTCTCTGTCAGCTTAGACAAAGCTCACATCATTCAGTCCATACAATAGACAGTTGGATATATCAAAATAATAATTATAGATACAACCGACTTGTAGATTCTCAACGAATTGTATGTATGAGCAGCCGAGCAGGTGAAAGTAGTGATCTTGGAGCCTGGCACACGAACGGGCGAGTCAGCAAAAGAGGGGATCATAGATTCTGACGGAGAAGTATGTCAATTTGGTTTTTTAATATTGATTGTTTTCCTTTTAGCTTACGCCAAATATTTCTAAAAAGACGATATATGACATTTCAGGCGCCACCACAACGGTTGTGGAATCCTGATGATTTTATGAAGCAAGGGTGAATAACATCAAGGAAAGGCAAGAGGATGACATTGATTGAGGCTTCTAGCTTACGCCACATTCTTTTTTGGGATTTGTTGTTGTATATAGGTTGTTTAGAAAAGAAACCTCATGGTGATGCAGGTTTGGGTATATTGAATGGCAAGAAGATAAGCTAATAATTTTCATGCGAATAATCACTGATCTCATATGTAGCATTTTTCATGGGTTGGTTTCTTTAAGGCAACTTTGAGACTGGAACAAATATATAGTTATGGATATAAAGTCTGGTTGTTTTTTCTCTCTGTAAACGCCTTTGAAGTTTAGAATTAAAGAAACCAATCGACATAGAATTAAAGAGTGGTTTCTTTGGGCAACTTTGAAGTCGCAGCAACAACAGCGTGGCGATTAACTACTTATGCGTTTTGAATATCTTGGACCGCCCTTCATAACCACTAGTTTCATTAATACGAAACCGAGTCTTGGCGCCTCTTCCGTGGGGTCGTCAGTGCTTGTTTAATGGGTCTCCTTCATTTGAGTTTCAATTCCATCGTAGAACAAGACAACGACCCGCTATCTCTTTTGTTGTTTCTAATCGGCATAAAAGTGTTCTCTTGCATGTTTAATAAACCCACGGAGTAGTGGCGGATACAGATTTTTTTTTGTAGGATGAGCACATTTTGGGTCGGCTAAAAATGGGAAAGAAAAAAAAAGAAATAATGATATAATAACATAGTTCACTAAATACTTAAACATAGTTCATTAAATACTTAAACATAATACTAAAATACCTCGATTACAGTTGTCCTCTACGTGTTTTCATCTTTTGAAGCCACTCGATTCCCTCTTCATCAGTAACATTGATAAATCTATGGGCTAGTATACTTAGTATAATATAAAAATACCTCGACTGGTAGTCGAGTAGTCGCCTGTTAATACAAAATCTTAAACCTACGGTGGGCATAAGTTTGTGGGCTTCTTTGTATAATTATATGGGCTAGTATACTTTGTATAATATTAACATTTATGATGGACCTAGGGTGGGCTTCTGCAAATTGTGTTTTTTCTTTGAATATAGTGTTTTATGTACTGTGTATTGTGTTATTTTTATATCCATTGTGTTTTCTGAGCTGCAATTTGTGTGTTTTTATGTTAAAGTCATATTTTGGACTCAATAGTCAATTTAGTTATGGTTGCTCATATTTTTATATTATTTATATATTTAGAGAACTGAAAAAAAAAACCAAAGTGTAGCTTTCTTTTTATACCCTAATATTAGAAGTATGTTTATGAGTTATCAAGTGTTGATCATTTACAAAAAAATAAAAATAAATAAAAAAATAAACAATAATCTAAAAAAACGGCCTAATCCTTTCATGATACACACATTTTGTCACTTTATATTACATTTGTCTATCCCGATAAGATCCCAGGGGATAATGTATATATATGTATATATATATATATAATATGTTGATGCACATGTCTTGTTTTCCACCAATTTTACCACCTTTCCCACTCTTTTTGGAGGAGAAACCAGACTGGGAGTTCGTTCTATTTGGTGGAGCTCCAACAGTTTATCCTGATGCATAAACATAATGGCAATGATGAAGTAGGGGTGTTTAGGATTTGGTTTGGATTCAAAAATTTAAACTTAGATTCGAATTTGATTATCAAGGTTCGAGTTTGGTTTTTAAAATCTTGAATTCAATTCGATTCAAAAACGAGTTTTGTAATTGAACTCGAAGCGAATACGAATTTATAATTTTCAATTCGATTCAGTTCGAAATTAAAATTGTAATTATACATTTGTATTTTATATATATATATACATAAAAATTTTGGTTTTTTGACACATTGATAAAGTTGTCGGAGGGCCCATTATCAAGAAGGCCCAAGATAGTTAGAAGCATAACAACGCTACCGTTCTTATTTTTTTACATTAGAATTTTTTATGTTAAAATAAATGGTTGGTAGCAGTTTAAAAATTAAAGTAATACAGTTTTATTATTTCGGGTGAATTTGGAATTTTTTTTGAATGACGAAACTTCTATTAAAAATAGAAAACCGAGCCAGCAAGCAACTGGAACCTGAAATTACAGTACTACATGAATGATGTTAAACTCACACTATTTATCCCAATTAAGATTAGCATATTTTGATCTACTCGTAATCCAAAAGAGCGGGTTTTCTTTGATGAGGTCTGCCGTCCGATTAAAGTTAATATGAATATTGTTAAAAGTCTTCTCGTTCCTCGCCTTCCAAATCTCCCAACCCATGACTAAAAGAATCCCGCCAATTACTTTTTTCCAATCTTTTGATCCTCTCATCTCTGTAACTAACCCGAGCAATTCTTGGATAGATAGATCCATGTTAGGAAAAGAATTTTAATCCAAACTAAGATGGTCCACCAAATAGACTTTGCAATCTAGCAATCCCAAAGAACATGGTAATCTGTTTCTTCCCTTAGACCGCATCTTGAGCAAAACTTATATGGTAAAGTAACTCCTCTAATCGCCAAGCTCGCTTTAGACGGTATCCTATTGAGTGCGGCTCTCCACCCGAAAATATTAACTTTCGGTGGGACCCAATTATTCCACAACCTCCACTATTGGTCGCCACTGGTACTGGTACTGGACACTTCACACATTTTCTTCTGCCATCCAGCGACCGACAAGACATTACGGTCCTCCTCATTCTAAGTCCAAAAATCTGGCCCATTGTGGAAATAAGTATTGTTTAAAATCTGCTGGAGCTGACTAAGTTTGACCATCTCCATACCAATTTTAAGGTCCCTGTTCCATTGCCACACCCATTCGTTTTGATGCCCTTTAATTAAGTAGTTATTAATTTTGGCCTCTTTACTGGAAGCTAAATTAAATAACTCTTTGAATTGGTCTTTGACCACACTGTTCCCCCACCCAGTAGGCCAGTAATCCGTCCAAAACCAAATCGACTTGCCCGATCCCATAACACCTTTTAAGTTATCTTTCAGCGACATATTTAGCTTCATAAATTCTTTTTTCACAGCTCTTATGTCCTTCCAAACCCCTGCGATTCTCTTGTTAAAAGCAAAAGCAAAGGCATTATTGAAGGAAAGAGATGGCAGGTCGGTCAATAATAGCGCGAGCCCAAAGCGCCTCTTCGTTTTCTTTTAGTTTCCACCTTATTGCAATAATATCTATAATCTATAATCTATCTATAATAACTTATAATAAAAGAATTGAGTTTTTATGAGGTGGCATTCAATGGAGGCTTCAACCCTCCATTGAATGTGCCATGTGGCATTTTGAGGAGATAGACTGATAGTATTGAATTTATTATTTTAATAATATGTTTTTAATCTATATAAAAATTAAATTGAGTTATTTTAGGAAAAAGAATTTAAAAACAAATTTAAATTTTTCTCTCTTATGTTTCCTCCCATAATTTTTAAACGTTAATATCTTTTATGTACGAGATTTTTTAAAGAAAAAAATTAAACCAAATTAACGAACGCTTTATTATCTTTCCTACGAGTACCATAGTGCTATATAAAAAACGGAGAAAAAAACGACTATTTTTTGTGGGGTTTCGTTCATACAGGTAAAAAAAACACAAAGTGTTCAGGTTAATCATTAATCATGTTTTTCTTTTAAACCAGATTCTTATCTACGATGTTGAAATTCAGCCCAATCATCATGCTATCATTGGAATTTTACTCTTCTAAAGATGGATAGGTATACTTCATCAAGAGAAACTAGGAGAAAGAATCACGCAACACTGCAACACATGGTGTCACCTTATAGCAAGGTTATTTTTTATTTATTTAGTTACAAGAGTAGTAATTATTACTATTAGTATTAGTATTAGTATTATTAGAATGATTATATTTTTCAACCCCGGGACGCTCCCTGGATAAAAGCTAGTATTCTATATATAAACATTTCATGAAGGGCTTATGAATAGGATATACTTTGGACAAAATTGTTATCATATTTACTATACTGCCACAATGTTACTGTATTTTCTCTTCATCTTCTTGGGTACAAAACCCTTCACCACAGCATCATCCTACAGCACAAAGCCCATCATCACTCACCACCTCCCTAGGCAACCACTGCCACTCCCTTCTAAACCTCTGTCTTCTTAAGCTGGGTTCCCTTATTATCACATCAGTTGGAGGCTCGCCTTCAGAACAACTTGGTACATCTCTAAGGGTGTGTGTAGTGGTGGGGGGTTATGTGGGGGTTATGGTATTAAAATATTAAAAAGTAATAGAAGGGGGGGGGGGGGGGTTATGTGGGGGTTATGGAAAAAGAGGGTGTAGTGGGAAGGGGGGTTATAAATGATTGGGTAATCATTGCTTTTTATATATTATTATTATTATTATTATTATTTGAGTTGAAAAAACAAATTACATGGGCCTTCACCTTTTTTATTTGACCGAATGCTAATAATATCGGCCCAAATCACAACCAAACCCTAGCTACACTTGAGGTTTTTATTCCCACATCTCTATCATTTCAACATTTGCAGGTTTTCATCATCTTCATCATCAACATCTTCATCTTCTTCTTGTTAATAATAATAATAATAATAATAATAATAATAATAATAATAATAATAATAATAATAATAATAATAATAATAATAAAGAAGTCAGAGACAACGCCCGTTGTGGAGAAAACAAAACCAGCTGAAAACGCCCCATAGCGCCCCTCGGGGCGGTGTGCAGGGGCGCTATGGGGGCTTATAACGCCCGAAAACGCTCGACTACACACACCCTAACAAAAACCTAACTAAATCTTACTAAGTTAACTGATTACCTCAGTTTCTCCATCACTTGCCAGGTTTAGATGTTTTTGCCGGTGGTTGGTTGAGGAGAGAGAAGACGGAGGGATTATTATCGGGTTTAGAGATTGCTCCAAAATGGTTGTTGTGGGTATGAATTCTATATGCATTATATTGTCCCAGCCGTATGATGATACCGAAGAAAAAACTCAAATAAACAATTTTGGGCATGCAAAATAATTGTTTCGTCGTTTACTTCTTGGAGAATTTGTGTTTACAAAAACAAGTCAGGGTATTCTTGGGTGCATCTAGGGTCCAGTGACTTCATTCTCTTTTGTTGTGCTGGATTATTCATATCAAAATTAGGCTTTTCTTTTTCTTTTTTATATTGGTCTTAAAAATTGGGGTAATGCTCCAATCTGTTCATTCTCTTATGCTGTATCGAGTGGGTGCACACTTTTAGTATACCTTGAAATTTTTCCTGAGTCATCTTAGTATAACACAACATAGGGCTGAATGTATTCCATTTTAAAAAAAGCACTATTCCCAGCGACACACAGGGTCACCAACCAATTTAATTACGTCACAACTTTAATTTGGGTTAAGGCTGATGCGGGTATTCTCGGGATTGTTTGCGAACGGCAACGACACTCATGTATCCGCCGCAACGCGCGGGGAAGAATACTAGTTTGGAATATTATTTGAATTTGAGTTTCAAATACGAATAGAATCAAATTTCGAATTGGGCATAAAGTTCGAATTCCAATTGAATAAATCATTTCCAAATCGATTATGAATTCATGAATTCAGGTAAAAAACTAAAATTTTAAGAAAAAAAAATTCAATTAGTTTGAATATTCGTTATCCGGTTCGTTGAACACCCTTATGATGAAGTGAATGTAGAAAAAGATGAAGACGAAGACGATGATCATCTAATATAGGTTTTTGATATGTGCACAAGCAATTTTAATTTTTTGAACTTCACAGTTAAGTTCTGAAGCTTTCATGATGATTTCAAGAAATTAAAGACAGGCTTCTTGATCTTCTTCTAAGATGTAAGTACTATGTAGCATTAAAACATTGTTAAATATATGAACCGGTCGATACATTTGAATTTTTTTTAGCTAATTTCTATTTTAAATACTTATATACAATTCTAAAATATATTATTATAATAAGAATCTGTTTTCTTTAACAAAAGGTAGTGGGCTCTTTTTGCTAAAGGTATACTTTGTGCAACTTGTAATCCATTTTATTTCTAGCTTAAATTCTTTGATTTTACCAACTGGATAAATATATAATAAATATAACCCAATGGGCCGTTAATTATAAGGTGCCACCTCTGCATTTGATTGGAATGTTCAGCATGTGTCCATGTGCACCTTTTTTAGTTATGATTTATGAACACACCTTGTCATATAAAATTGTTTGACTGGTGATCAAATGCCTTAAATGCCCTCCAAGAAAGGGGTATGAAGTGAATTTATGAAACATCAAAAATAATTGAAGTACTTCAAATACTTAACCGCATCTGGTTTCATTCTCTGATATAAATATAGGGTGTAATTGTGTAAACGAATTTTCCGTTTGTGAAAGAGAACTTCATGTCACGGGGTATCTTTCGATGCTCGTGTGGCGTCCCCGGTTGCATGTGTATAAGCCAATCCATCCCTGTTTTTATCTGGCTCACTGGTTTTCGTCCTTGTCTTGGACTCATCAGGAGAGCGAAGCTGCTCTCGACCAGTGGTGCGTTTGTCGGATCAAAACGACTAGACATGTTCACCGCCTTATTCCGCCGAGGCCCTCCCTGATGAAGTTTGGATTGGACAGTAAACCCAAGCGTTTAAGCAAAAGCGCTAGCATTGCGATGATCAACCATTTGGACCGTGACATTCAGCTCAGTTTGTTTCAAGCTCCATGTTTAAGGCTGAAATTCGACTCGTTTATTATCTATTATATACTTAATGATTTATTGAATAAGGAGTTATATTAAAAACAACTTAATTATTTTGTATACATCTCTATAATCTATATACACAACAACATGCAGATTATTTAGTAACCTATCATAACTATGTAACAATATCTATTATGTAATTCTATATTTATAATTTAAAAGAATAAAATTATTATAGTTGTATAAATAACGAGCTCGTAAGGACTAATCAAGCATGGTATGTGAAGCTCGTTAATAATAGGTATCAATATAGGCTCATGATTGAGCTCCTTAACTCCTTTAAGCTTGGATCAACTTTTGCCCTTACTAAGCCGATCATAAGTAGTTCACCAGAGGCTTAGCTCGTTTATACCCATCTTAGCTATATGATGATTTTGGTTTGGGGACAAAATACTAAAAGTAGGCATTTTACACCGGTCTTTCAGCATCATCTGACTTTTCCTTCCTGTTGACCATTTGAACAGAAGTGTATGGTACTCAAGCTCTGGCAGTTGTAAAAAGATATACCTTGTAATTTATTCATTAACGATTATACATGGTGTTGGTATGTACAACAAGGACTCTAGTATCAATTGTGCTATAATGACTTGTACAATATGCATTAAAGATTGTGTGTGGATGTGTCATCAAACACAGAGTACAATCATCTATGCATGATGTGCATACAATAATGTGAAGTCAGTTATTGGAAGTTGGATTCTTTTGCACCTGGGTCATGTGATACAGCGGTTTGTATCATGTATCATGTGCATTAATGTTTGTACATTTAATTTCTGATTATAAGTGGACTTCAAAAAGTCAATATAGTCAATGGACATAACAAGAACATAAGTTGATGATCCATCCTGATGAGTGATGAGGTGACATAGATACATTGAATGTGTATGTTTGTGGTTTGGATTAATTACACTAAGCCCCAATTCTTTATATTAATATACAAAAATAAATTGATTCTTTCACTATTTGTCTATTTGGGACATTTTAAGTAACATATCGTCAAATAAAGAAGCTCAAATATATTATTAGTCTACACAATATTAATTATATATGAACATTACACCACTTGAGTCTTTATTTAAATAAAAAAAGAACCAAATCTTCATTATATCTTTTTTTTTTCACAACCCTTTTAAGTTACTATTGAATATTGACTAGTAGAAGAATAATCAAAACCATAAATATGCTAAAACGCAGGATGACATACATCAAAATACATTTACCTATTCTAATAAAATAATAGAAGACTTTTAAAATTTCCAGATAAACTAGGGGTTGTTTGGCAACCTCTGCGTCAATAAGTTCTAAGCCATTGATATGGTTGATTAGTTAATAGACTCTGAACCAGTAAGAGACCTAACTTGGCTTGGTGTGACTAGTTGGTGATAGGTCGAGGGTTAAAAACACTTGTGAATAATTTCTTTTCCGAATGACTTAAGATACCGGTGAATAGATTAACGAATAAAATTTCATTCAACATTATTTTAAAACTTAATAGTTAAAAGACTTACTGAATAATATTCAGAGATATCCTGTCAATAATCTAAACACACTTAATGCTTATTTAGAGATAACCTCTTAATACAAAATCATTAAAGTGCTATCAAACAGCCCAACCTCGTATAAAAATAACTAATAAGTGAGTAATTTAATTGATTTTATTAAGTTATACATTATCCTATTTGAGAAAACAATATTTTTATTTAGAGCAAAAAAACAAACTTGGTCAATTTTTAAAAGCAAAACCAAGATCCAATCCATGGTATAACCAAAACCACAAAGGGGGTATTTATGAAACTTTACAAACCACAAGGGATAGATCTACAAATTACACAGCCACCACAATGGACAATCCCTTTATTAGTTGTTGAATATTTTTTTTTTTATAAAAACAGAAAAAACAGAAGTTTCCCAGATACTTACTTTGAAACTTCTTGGATATTTCTCAAAAGAAAACCAAAAAAATACCTTAAAAATTCATTAAATTTTCCCGCTTTATTATTCTTCTGTAATCTTTTTGTTGGAAGAATCCCTTTTGAGTGTTAAAGAATCCCTTTTTATTATTAAATTTTGATTGAATTTCAATAAAGATTCAGTTAAGAGTTAGATCAGATCAGATCAGATCTGAAGAAGGGTTTGTGTTTTTTAGTTTAAAAAAAATGCAGAGAAAGATTATGGAGAAAAGAGGGTTAGATCCCAGTAGTAGTGAAGAAGGTCAACCTGAAAAAAAAAGACCAGCTCTTGCTAGGTATTTTCTTTAATCTTTTTTTTTTTTATAAATTAAATGTAATTTTTTAGTGGGTATTTCTATTTTTAGTTATTATGGATGTTTGGTTATTCAATCATGCTAGTCTTTTAATAATTTTGCTATCTTTAGTTAAATTTAGTAATGTTTGCCTGTTTGGTAGTTATGCAACTTTTGAGCTGATTTTGACTTGAATATGTTGGTGGCCATTCTATGAAGAGTTGATTTTTGTAATTGGGAGAGAAAATATTAAATATTATTAATAAATGTTGATACTTGATAATATAATTGAGCATATATGTGGTTAATGAACATTAAAAAAATAAAATTCATCAACAGTTGGTGATACAAGATTGGTTATTTTGCAAGATCTAAATGAGTAAAGATGCAGTTATCTTATTATTTATTTATTAGAGTAGTCTCTTTTGGTATGTTTGTAGCATTTTTATTTTGTATATGAATGTTATAAGGGAACATTTTTATGCAGTGTCATTGTTGAAGCTCTGAAGGTTGATAGTTTGCAGAAGCTTTGTTCATCGTTGGAGCCTATTCTTCGACGAGTTGTAAGATACTTACTTCCAAGTGAAATCGAAAATTGTGTTCTGGTCGTTTAATGTTTCTTCTGTGATATCTTATTAGTATATCAAGCAACCTAAAAGATTATATTTTGTAAAAAGTAGTAAACTTTTTCTAATATTTGTCTGTTTTATGTATCTTTAAAAGCATTCATTTGAGATTAAACTTGTGGAGCTATCGGTTGATCGTAATGACTAGCTATACTAATAGGCGTTCTGATTAAATAGGTTAGTGAAGAAGTTGAGCGTGCCTTGGCAAAGTTGGGCCCGGCGAAACTTAACGGAAGGTACGGGTGTTTTATCTTTGTTCTGTAATATTAAAGCTAATTTAGACGTCTAATATGTATCAAACAATATGTAGAGTCAAATATTGCAATTTTTTGCTTTTTATCACTATTCGGATGCTGTCTTTGCTAGTTTGTGCTTGTGGATTACATCGTTTCCTCAAAGTTGTTTGTTTGCTCATGCAAGATTCTTTTTATAGCAAATGAGATTATCATTATGCGCATTATGATCATGAAAAACAATTGATGACAGGGTTTCTCCTAAACGAATAGAAGGGCCCGACGGAAGAGATTTACAACTACACTTCAGGTCCAAGTTATCACTTCCTCTTTTTACGGGTGGAAAAGTAGAAGGAGAAAGAGGCGCTGCAATCCATGTGGTATTAATCGATGCCAACACGGGCCATGTTGTAACATCCGGTCCAGAATCCTCAGTCAAGCTAGATATTGTCGTGCTTGAAGGCGATTTCAATAACGAAGATGAAGAAGGATGGACTCAAGAAGAATTTGAAACTCACATGGTTAAAGAACGAGAAGGAAAGCGGCCACTTTTATCCGGTGAACTACAGGTTGTACTAAAAGAGGGCGTGGGGACATTAGGGGAGTTGACTTTTACTGATAATTCTAGTTGGATAAGAAGTAGGAAGTTTAGGCTTGGGCTTAAAGTTGCATCAGGTTACAGTGAAGGGCTTCGTATTCGTGAGGCCAAAACCGATGCTTTCACTGTTAAAGACCACCGTGGAGAACGTGAGTTTTTTTGTTTGCATAATTTTTATTTATTATAGGTGGCAAAATGTGTGGGTTTGGTTGTCAACTTCTATTTTTTTAAACAGTGGCAAATCTTGACCCGAAACTTCGGGGGGGTCGGAAGTCACTAGTTTCGAGGGGTCGAAACCTTATATACCAAAAAATTTCTATACGAATACTATATAATCGGAACTTCTGAGCGAAAGTTCGGGGGGGGGGGGGGGGGGGCGCCCCTCCCCGCCCCTTAAAAGGATCGCCCCTGTTTCTAAACAAATATTGCATCAAATATAAATGAAACTATATTATTTTGACCCACAGTTTACAAGAAACATTATCCACCAGCTCTAACCGATGAGGTTTGGAGGTTGGAGAAGATCGGGAAAGATGGATCTTTTCACAAGAAGCTAAACAAATCAGGCATATTTAGTGTTGAAGATTTTCTTCGTCTCGTAGTGAGAGAGCCAAAGAAGCTGAGAAATGTAAGATTTGTGTCGTTTTCTCCTAACCGTATCTAGTGTTTGGGTAAAAGTGATTATTCGTACTCCATCTGTATTAATTGTGGAATCTTGAATTGTTTGTAGATATTGGGCAGTGGCATGTCAAATAAGATGTGGGATATTCTCGTGGAGCATGCAAAGACTTGTATTTTGAGTCCCAAACTTTATGTTTACTATTCGGATGATGTGCGAAATGTTGGTGTTGTTTTCAATCACATCTATGAGTTAAGTGGTTTAGTTGCTGATGGCCACTTTTATGCAACCGATGCCCTTTCCGATAATCAAAAGGTTAGTTTGCAATGTTTTCTTTTTTGTTTTTAATGATGCACTTTTCCATGTATGTAATATTGCATGTATAGTGAAAAAAAAGATAAGATTTTTACTAAATGTGAACCTTTTCATTATATATATGTGTAGGTGTTTGTAGATACCTTGATGAAGAAGGCATATGATAATTGGATGCATGTGGTGGAATATGATGGAAAATCATTTTTCGGGGCTCTCCAGGTCAAAGCACCCGCTCCACAAATCGATATGGGAATGGGCCCGCAAAACTATTCAAACTCGTTTGATCATCAACATCAACTCAGTCTACCACCACCGGCCACTCAAGAACAACCTACTTCAAATCCAGGTGCCACCGTTGGAGGTAAATACTTATTCGCATACTTTTTAGTCAAGTGTCGAAAACACTCTTAAACCGAATGGTCATATTTTTTTGTGTAGGGTATGATACGACTAGATATTCCGTGGAATCACAGAACATGAATCTGAATGCACCTAATCAATTCGATACGTCATCATTCACTTTTCACAATCCCTTGATCAACGGTTCACAACAGCCCCCTGCGAATGATAACAACATCCTGGCCCTTGGATTAACACAACCATCCGCTTCCAATTTCCTTTCCGGCAATACCAACACGTTGAATTTGAGTTCTTCGTTTAGAGGACTAGAAGATTACTTTCCTGAAGAAGAAATCCGTATGAGAAGTCACGAAATGCTTGAAAACGAAGATATGCAGCATTTACTTCGGTTATTCAACATGGGCAATGGTGCGGCGGCCCATGGTCAAGCCTCGGGTAGTCATGTTAACGAAAACTATTACCAGTATTCATCAGGTTACATGCCAAACACACCTTCTAACTTTGGGTATGGATTCGACGTTGATAAAACTCGTTCTTCTGGGAAAGCTGTGGTGGGGTGGCTTAAACTCAAGGCGGCATTGAGATGGGGCATTTTTATAAGGAAACAAGCAGCCGAAAGAAGGGCCCAGATCGTTGAACTGGAAGAAGACCCGTGATTAAGGTAACCCTGTTTGGTTTTGCTGTTTTGAAGGCTTCTTTGGCGGTTAATTGCTGTTGACATAAAGAAGTCTTGATATCTTGTATAGTGATAAAACTTTGTTTCAGTTTTTCACTTGTTTGAAGGCGACGGGCGTGCTCTATCAAAAAGCCCAGAAAGCCGAGCTTTTGGAATACACAAATACCGAAAAGCCGAATCTAGTTTATATAGTGATTGATTTGTTGGATGTTGTATTAGTTCTGTGTCGTGTCAGGTTAAGATGTAACATTAACAACTTTTTGTGTATGCTATGATGTGAATTCTAATAATAGAACAACGTTTGTTTTCGCGTCTGTTTGTGTTGTGTTCTTTTTTAGTTTATTTTTTTTGCGCATATAACGTGTAGTGGTTCGTTCGTTTTGACTATTGAGTAAAAGTTTCAAAACTTGACCCACGTATAAGAGCCGAAGTAAGCTCATTCGTTGACACATTGGTTCACCAGTCTGCACGGAGAAGAGCACGAGCAGAGCTTTTTTACGGATATGTCTTCCAAAAAACAAACAACTTGCAGACCTCAAACGTCTGCCCGCGTCTATGAAACAACTTTTTTATGGCTATCGGGTATAACTATTTTATGAAAAAGATGAATTAAGTGTTGATTGATATTTAACTGAATGAAAAAGAAATTCACTAGGGTCACTGGAAATCAGTAAGCTTGTTTCATCATTGAACTGGTTTTAATTGTTTATTGAACTAAATGTGTAAATGGTATTGATTTTTCTGTACAGGGTAATGGTATCCAATTTAGGGGTGTTCTTTTTAACCGATAACCAATAACCGAACCGAACCAGAAGCGATCCGACCCGAGAAACTGTCTTACCCGATTAACCCGAACCCGATTAAGTGCATACCCGAACCCGACTAGAGTCTTTAGGGTCGGTCTTCGGATTAGTTTTGAATAATTTGGGTTGACCCGAATAACCCGAATAATTCAAAAACAAATAAATGATCCAGTTTCCATATTTTTATGTATTTCGGAGAAGTGTTTTTGTAGCCAAATTTGCAACTAAATATTGTAGCTCATGTTGTGGTTTTATTTTACACATACTGTAGCTCAAATGGATAGAAATACACAATCCAAATGGTTTGAAATATGTAACTCAAACACCCGAACCATTAAACCGATAACCATTTAACCCGACCCGAAAAAACCGAACCCGATTAACCCCATAACCGATAACCATTTAACTAGATTGGGTCGGTTATCGGGTAATATTTTCACAACTGAAAACCCGAATAACCCGACCCGAATAACCCGATAACTGAAAACCAAACCCGATGAACACCCCTAATCCAATTTTATGTTCTTAAGTCTATGTTAGGTACTGACTGATATATGATTTAAAGCATAAATTAAAAGAGAATTTAAAATAGATGATGTGCTTGACTTTTTGAGGCCTTTTTTTAAAGTGTTGATAATAAATTCAGTCAAGAACTACGGTAATCACTCTTCATCTTCAATTTGATAACCCATTTTAAGAAGTTAGCTATTCTTTGATGATAAACAGTCTTGTATGTGTCATAGTACATTATGATGTTCCGTTGCCAACACTATCTCCGTAGAGGTTGTTATGGCGATTCCTGAAATTGGGTATTGGGTTAAGCGTTTCTTCAACGCTCAATCGTAGTGATGGAAGCGATTTAATTCTCACAACTTTATAAACTATAGTATGTATGTGGTATTATATATTTGTAATATTATCTTGGAGCCGATGTTCTCTCTCTGGAAGCAGCCTCTCTATTCCTAGGGATAAAGGTAAGGCTTGCCTACATCCCACCCTCCCCAGACCTTGCTTAGGCTTTTAGCCATATATGATTTCAGTTGTATGAAATGGTCATTCAAGAACGAAGCATACTAGAGGTTTTGGTTCATTGTAAATATATAATATGTTATTGTTACGGCAGTTATGCAGATTGGATTTTGTAGCAATAATGGGGAAATCTTCAAAGAAAATGTGAAAAATGCAGCAAAGAGACATTAGTTTAAACGGTGATGATAACATAGAACAACCAATTCAGAGTGTAAGTAATTCTATTTGATGAATTATATTTGAATGTGTATAGGAAGGCTTTACTTTTGTAGCATAGGCAGGGCAACGTTGTTTTATGTCCCTGAAGTGATAGCTCATTAACGTTTCAGATCTCTATGTTGCCTATGTTTTGAAGATGTATATTATTTATCACACTATACATATCATCTGATGGTCCATAGTTGGAGAACGAGGAAGATGATCTTGTAAACGATACAACTGGAGAGGAAGAGGATGATAAAAGCGAGAGTGATGAGCAAGATAATGACGACGATGGTGATGGTATAGACATGAAAATAGAAGACAATGATCGTGGTGAAATGGAAGAAATGGATACTTGTGCAGGTCGGCACAACCCAACTCTGTCTGTGTTGATTTGTGTTAAAAGGTGTAATTGTTCTAACTATAAGGATAAGAGATTAATCAGTACAGATTATAGTCGTGCTACGCATTTCATATCGTTGTTAACCTCGTAATGATTGGTTCCAAGGATGGATATTAAGTATACATAAACATGGCAATTTTGTGACTTATTTACTTGTCATTGGGTTGATTAACTCAGCTTCTGTTTTTTTATCTTTACATGTCATATGAGTAAAATCAAAATAATTAGCCTAAAAGCAAACATGCCTAAACTCGCCAAAAATGTAATTTGATGCATAGCACCTCTCAAAAAGATTTATTTAAACATTTCTTGAATTAATATAAGTTTTAATACCCTTTGTAACATATGTGTAGTATGCTGAATCAGATCTGCTTAAATTTTTGCAGAACAATCAGATTATCAATGATTAAATATGTATTATGAATTTTGACAAATAAAATATTTTGCATACTAAACTTGTTATTGATGATTTTGATGATATCGCTATGATGCAGAATTGCTCCATATAGGAACATTTAAGCATTTGCACCATCACTGACCTTATTATTTCTCGCTTTATAGAATGTCAGTGAACAAGTAGCATCCATCATACATGCAGGACCCAAGTAGAATGATAAAAGGTATGCAGCAAAGGAGAGATCTCTTGTCCCGGTTTTTGGTGATGTAAGTTTGTAACTTCTATATATATTCTTTTTTTTTTAACGTTTCTTATATTCTGTCGCTAACTTCGTATAAATTTTTACCTATTTGCTTATTGTAATCTTTAGTAAATTTGCCTACTTTTTTTTTAATTTTAATTTTAATTTTTAATACAACCTATACCTATTTTTTATGACTTCATGTGATGGTAGTTTAATTTAGTTACCAGCACTGCTTTTTGAATTTTACCAACATTTAGTCTCAGGTCAATTTGACTGGAAACTAAAAAGTCAACCCCTAGCATTGCAATCTACAATGAATGATCATCTAAAACATTCTTTTACACCAAAATTTTAAGTTATTAGATTATGAATGCGCATCTTAACCATGGCCCTTTGGCCACTTTTGGTTTTTAAATCGCCCTAGTCATTTAATATGCAATTAACTGCGTGGTGGACCATGATAAAAGAAGGTCAAATTGCAGGTTGACATGTGGCAAGACCACCCAAAATTGACCAATCCTGATTTAGTACTGTAGACGTTGTGAAATGTTAGTATATGAAATGTTTTGAAGTTACAAACTTGAAATTATTAAGAGAATACATTGTTAGATCTTGTTTCGGGTAATGGTAAACTCAACGCGTAATTTTTAACCATGTAAGATCATAAATGGGTATGCGCAATACCCACGAGGAAACCTGCTAACCCAACGCCCAACAGGTATGAAACACGGTCTTACAATCGGGTTTGAGATTTTTAAAACCAAAACTCGGACCATTGCCATCCCTACATGCGGGTTGATGTATTTGATATGGGTGACTAGCTGAATAAAATTTGGAGGTATCATGTTCATGAGAAGATTGTGAATTTGATGGCTCCTGTGCCCATCAACTATGAACATACCTCCAATGGCCCTTAAATTATTTGAGAATTTATTGGCCTTAAAACCCTGAATCCATGTTCAGCATAAGCCAAATCAAAATTTTATGTAGTTTTCCACTCTTTGAACTCTTTAAAAATTAATTTACAAATTCTAGTATATAGATATCACAACAAAATGTGATTCTTGCCTTCTTGGAATAGGTAGCTAATTAACTTCTGTAATCCTCAGTTTTGTTATTGACAGACAATAGTACAATACATAACATATCCTGAGAACATTTATTGTTGATAATAGTAATTAGAGCATTAGACTCTCCGTTGTGGGGCGACGCCCCATGCCACCTCAGCTTGATATGGCACTATACACTGAAACGACACGGTTAAGGGGACGGCATGAGAGGAGGCGTTACCCTCTTAATGAGCGTGATGTAGAAGAGAGATGGTGAGGGTGAGAGTTTTTTTTTTTTAAACCAATCATGTGGTGCCACACCACACATCTTTTGTAGTTAAGCCACAACGTGATAGTTAAAGGGTTAGATAGTTTTAGACTATTGGTTGTGGAGACGAAAACCTCTCCGTCCCACCAATTTTTTTTGCTTTGCCCTTGTCTCCCACACCGCCCCCCCTGTTTTGTTCTCGTCCCTCCCGTCTCCAAAAGGACGTAGGAGACGCACCAATAGCTGAAGAGAGAGAGATAGATCCACCAATCACAAATTTAATATTATTACTTTTATTGCATTTAATATTATTAATAATAAATGGGGTCTCTCATGTTTCCACACCCCACCCATGTCCCAAACAAAAGAACATGACTCTAGGGCTGTTCATGAGCCGAACCGAGCCGAGCCAGGCCAAGCTCGCGCTCGGCTTGGTTACAAACCGAGCCAGCTCGGCTCGGCTCGGATTTGAAACCGAGCTGAAAATCAAAGCTCGAGCTCGGCTTGGTTTTAAACCGAGCCGACTCGGCTTGGTTTGGCTCGAATATAAAAAGAAAAAAGAAAAATGGCTTTCAAAATTCAATAGTTTAAACTATTATTCAATAGTTAAAAATAACACAATTAAAATAAGTTCGACCTTATACATTGCATGTTAAAATCAAGTTCAAGCAAATACAAAATAAGTCTTAAATTTTAATGGAATACAGTATAAGTTCATCAACATACGAATTAACTTGAGTAGTTGGATCAAAAGTAGTATTAAGTTTATTTAAATAACTTGATTAGCTATAACTTCAATCCCAAGCAAAGAATCTCCATGCCAGTGTTACCAAATATTAAATTTGTAGCATATTCTCCACTAGGTTTTACATTTTGGTAATATATTATATGTATATAAAAAAATATATATTAAAAATTAGAATTATTCGAGCCAAACCGAGCCAGCTCGGCTCGTTACGAACCGACCCGAGCTAGGCTCACTTTCTAACCGATCCGAGCCGGCTCGGCTCAGTTTCAAACCGAGCCATATCGAGCGAGCTTTTTTCGAGCTAAATCCGAGCGAGCTTCGAGCGAGCTCCGAGCCACGAGCTTTTTGGACAGCTCTACATGACTCTATCATATGTAGCATCATATGTGGCATAGAGACATCCTATTTTGGGTGTCTCCACACCCAGTGGCCTTACTATCTACGTGATAGTGATGTGACACTAGCTAGTACTCCATCCGTCCCATTTTAAATGTCCATTTTGCACTTTTTGTTGTCCCAAATTAAATGTCTATTTCTAAGCAATTTCTAGTTTTGCCCATAAAAGACAATACACAATCAAAGATTTGAAATAATAATTTAAGGATATTATTGTCATTTTACAACATAAAAACAAAGATTTATTAATATGTGTGTTTGTAGGCCCATGACATCTAAAATGGGACGGATGAGGTGCTTTTTAATTAAACCACAACATTATGTGGTCCACCATTTGTATTTCTTGGTCTATACAATATATGGCATATGAAAACCCTTTGATGTATGAACTCATGTATCGAAGCTACATGAAAGTTGAAACTAAACTAGAAATGGATCAACCTTTCTGCTATATGTTTGGGACAATCTGCTATATCAAAATTGACATATTTAGCCATTTAGATTTACAATACGATAAAAAATGTAAATATAACGAAACATAAAAATTACTATAAGCTCATGAAAGTTAAATGGTTAAAAGTTAAAACTAGTGGTTAAAGAAGTTTGGCATCGGGTTACTTGCATCAGTCAACGTAATGAAACTTTTGATAGTGAAAGAATTCAAAACTTTTGTTTTGATTAATAATTTACTACCAGAAATATAGTAAGAAAATGTGTTGGTGCATGCACATAATAAAATGTGTTGGTGCATGTATATCATTTCAAATTAAATATATGCCTAAAATCAAACCAGATCACAATCAAAGCCAAGTAAAAAAATTGGTGAGTGTGTAGTTCAATTCAAACCTTGATGGAAAGAAATCACTAGTGTTTGGATTGGCTCACAAAAGTTCAAAAACCAAAAACACTTAACTAGACCTCAAAATATTTGGGTTCACCTAGATACAATCACTCAACTTTATCACTACCCAATTTGTCACCAAAATTGAATTAAAATTAAAATAGAATATAACTATTTAATTTTTATATAAGAAATATTTTTCTCATGTAAATCAATTTCATATGCAGAAGTTACCCGATCAAGTTAAATATCATATCATTAGTTTTAATAAACACAAATTTAAACTAATGCAAACCGAATTACAATCAAATCAAAGTAATAAATCACTCGTCAAAATTCAAAAACCAAAAACACGAACTGATTAACCTACTGAAACTAACACCACACATCAAGTGAAAACTATGTCTAACATAAAACACAACAAAATTCAAACAAACCATGTCAAAATTAAGTTAGTACAAAATTTACCCAATTATTAAAACTTGATTCAATATTATTACAATGGCTAAATTACAAATATAACAATTAGTGCAACGGTTAAAACCGACCTAACAAAATAGTTTTAAAAATACACATCAAAAGTTAAATATCATATCTTCAAAAAGTAATCTTTTTTTTTTTTTTGACCAAACAAACGAAACTCATATATTCACCCAGCATAACAGTCCAAAGATTACATGAAAAAAAACACCATAATCAAACTACCTATGAAGTAACCACCCCAAGCCCATTTAGCAAGTGACTACCTGGGGTTGCACCCAAATACAGAATACTAAACCATCTAAGCTAACCATAATCAAGAAACGTAAACTCAAACCATCTATCCATAGCCATTTCATTTGCTTTCGCCCTCTTCACCATCCACCAATAAGATTCCGTCTTGATCTCGTCTACCAATTTTTGTGTACCAACATCCACCTTGTTAAAGATTTTCTCATTTCGGGCTAACCAAAGCTTCCAAGCGACCAAAAGGACTATCGCATAGATTGCTTCCATCTTTTTTTTCTCACAATTGAGGTTCCTGCACCAAAAAGTAATCTTTCACACATCGTTGAACCATTCTTCTTATTTTAACCGAAGAATCAAACTTTATAAAATTAACACATGATAACGACCATCTGACCAACAAACTCACACGAACACTCCCACTAAATCCTAACCGTCCATCTACTCAACCAAATGTGTCTACATTTAACCACTGCCCTCCACGTGTCACGCCCCTATTCGCTACACTTCATTGGATTCTCAAAAGAATCAAACGTGTTCGAGAAGAAAATAAAACCATCAGTCAGCCGACTTAGTAAACCGACCAAATCCACCGCCTTACCACGAACCATCATCTGACCAATCACACGTTCACACGTGTCCAATATTACAACGGCTACTTTTTTCCCAACCCTCGTATATAACAACAACGTCAAAAATTTGGTAAATATCCGAATATTCGAGTCATTTCCACGCAATTCTAAATTTATATAAACATTTCTATATATATATATACCAAAACCCCTTTGGTCTCCATTTAACACGACAAGAAATTAAGGTAAGGTATTATTGTTTCTTTGCTTTCATTTGAGTCATGGTTTAAATTTCTGATCTCAATTGATTGAAATGTTTCAGGTATATACAATACAATACAATGGCATTGGGTAATGATTACAGATTAGGTTTGGTTAAAAGGACTAGCTCATTTGGTAGAAAGAGGATCTTTCTTTTGAGCGGAATCGATATCGATTCGGTTTCACCCACGAAGAAACGATCAATTGGTACGGGTACGGGTTCAGGTTCGGATAAATCGTTGCTTGAAGCTCTACCTCAAGATGTTCTTGTAAGTTTGAATTAATGAATTTCAATATTTTAGCTCTAGCTAGTTAATTTTTTTTAACCCTACTTTACTTTACACCAAATATTACAAAAAACTTACCCTACATTTTTAGTTATTCCAATTTTACACATAGTGAAGGTGTTTGTGTGTGTTTTTTATACAGATTAAGGTCTTATGTGGTGTTGAGCATGATGATCTGAAGAGGCTGTTTCGGGTATCGAAGTCGATTAAAGAAGCTGTAAGTTAATTTTTCTGTTTGCAGATTTATTAACTCAATCATTAGGGCTTATGCATTGTTTATATAATATGTTGATTGAATTATGTTGCAGGCTATGATTGCAAAGAAGCTTCATTTTGCATATAGTACACCGACGAAGGTCCCTGCGTTTCGCTGTCCGATTGATCCATCAGAGCTCGATGGTGATGAAATCGAAGCTCCAAATGCTCCAAAGCAGTCGAGAGTAGCTCGTTCTCGACTGGATAAGAAGAAACTGGCTGCACTCTCGGTAGCCTTGTTTGCTTCTGATGAAGATGAGTTGTAATCGAATAATGTGTTCGATTTTAGTGTGTATATATATTCTGTTCATGTAGTTGTAGAAATGGTAAAGGGTTGGGTTGTACATTAGGCAATTTGGGTTCTTCAATTGTTGCATTGAAGATGAGGGATTTAGTTCGTTTGTGCTTAGATTGCTTGTACATTTAGGACAGTAAGTATACACATTAGGTTTGAGAAGGTAGGGAGGGAATCTGTATTTATGATTAGTTTTATTTTATGTTAAGGACTGCAGTCATATGTAATAACATGTTTACCACTTTTTGGGTCACTTTGGGTACAATCTACTCCGCCATTTGTTGATCATCATTTAATACATAAATTATTATGAATCATTTGCAAACTTGATCCAACAATTGTAAGGTGTTTTGGGATTTATACGGTTGTAAAACCATAAGCTAAGATGATGGAAGCTGATGAGAGAGGGGCGCAAGTTGCGCTTACACGTTACACCTTCAAAACAGCCCCTAGCAGGGCATTTATATAAATATACATATAACACTCCCCGATTTCACATTTGCGGTCATAGTCGCTTTATCACATAAAATAACCTAAATTTTAAACCCCGAATTACCTGGTATCGCAGGTGTGCTTATGCTCATTTCAACAACTGCTGACTTTTTGGCCCATGTGACCCCTGGCACATAGCTGCGTTTACACTCACTGTAGCACATAAAAGACCTGAAAGAAATTTTCATTCCAAGTGACCCGATCACTCTAGCCTATAAAAGTGTCGGATTTTTCAGCCTGCAGAAAACACTTGGACTATACTTATTTTTATCTTTATTCACTCCAATGTAACAGCATACTCTGCATTCTTACTCATAAAACTTGTAAATTTTAAAACTCATTTGGCCCGGTTTGACATCTGCGTTTTTAGCACAAAAAAGGCCCTGACATTTTTTAATCCAAATAACGCATACTCACAAGATGTTTGATACTAATTTTATCACATAAAATCCTAAACTTTTTTGCCCATCTGACCAGATTTCACAGCACATAAAATAACTATCAATTATAAATCAATAAAAACTCAACTCATCAAATGAAAAACTGCTATGCTAGAAGTTAATTTCATACATATACTTTCGATTTCGGGTCCAAGATTGAGATGACATAAATTTAGCACCAAGTTAATCTTCCTATAGGAGCTATGGGTTGCAAAGGCTTAAAGAGTTAAGACTTTCATTAATAATAAGATGTTCCAAAAATCCAAATTATATTCTTGGTTCTAACAAGTGAAAAGCGCATAAAAACGACAACGTTTAAAACCAAGGTGCAAAGCGCTAAACGCAAAAGAACACCGCTTTTCGTACCCGAGGCCCAAATACTTTTATGACTTTTTATGTATATCCTATAGGTTTCTAGCATAATTTACCCAATTTTTAGAGAGATAAGTAAGCTCTATCATATTTTAATATGAGAATGACATACATTTACAACCTGTAAAGTATGTTGTACAACAACATGATGCACAAATCTATGGAAAATACACGAGACGTGCGCCTTAGTGTCAATATTCTACCAAGAAATCACGCCTCAGGTGGGCTTTTATACCAAGATTATATTGTCAGTTTTGTAGATGCATATCAGCCAATTGGACCATATAGTAGGGGTATGAATAGCGTTGGGTTGACGGGATGACTGAAGTATCGTCACATTTAAACGAAGATGGTGAAATGCAAGCTGCAACATCGAAACAAGATGTTAATGGTATGTTTTAATTATATGTCTGAGATGTGATTTCAAATCTCTCATGTTGTTCATGTGAGTATGTGTGTGTGCCCAGCAATTTTTAACCAAAAACAACATGCAGCTTTGTTTTCACACATTAAAAAACATTTAATTACTAACCTATAATTTTTATAAACCTTGTGTGAACTAGAGTGTTGCAAAACTTGTGGCTACTGGCTAATAGGTTTGATAGTGGCATTGATCTATTCAAATAACTGGTGAATTTGATGGTTAATACTTAGAGGGTGTTTGAGATTGCGTTTGAAAATAATTTATTGGCTTCTACAAGAAGCCAATAAGTTAATAAGCTGTTTGTGTAACGCTTTTGGTTTTGACTTTTCAATAAGAGTGGAGAAACACTTTAAGAAGTCATAAATCCTATATTTTGGCTTTTGACGCTTAGAAAAAAATTACAAATCTATCAGTTTATCACCCATACAACCAATCTTCATAATAAGTTAATCGAAACATTTAAAAAAAAAACAATTTATTGACTTTTTGATGTTTCTCATCACAAAAGCTAATCCAAACACTTTTTTAAAAACTTTTTTCATAAGCACTTCTGACTTCTAACCAAAAAGACTTTTGCATTTCCAAACTCAATCCTAAAAACCCTCTTAATATATACCATAACATGTTGCTAACATGCACACAACATGTAGGGGTGTGAAGGCTAAAATTGGAAGCACTATCGCTATTGTGCTTCAATTACTTATCAATATAAGGTAGAAATCCATATGGAGTTTTGATTTCGGTAAATTAACTAATTTAAGAAATACAAACTTGCATTTGGTTGGCGAATGTAAGTTGTTAGAAAGTAAAAAAAGAAAAAAAATTAAGAGGGTGTTTGGGATTGAGTTTCAAAACAACTTATTGACTTATTGGCTTTTTGAAAAAGCCAATAAGTCAATAAGCTGTTTGTGTAACCCAAAAGCACTTTCTGTTTTGACTTTTGGCTTTTAGCTTTTAAAGGTGGAAAAACAGTTTTTGAAAAGTTAGAAATCCTGGCGTTTGACTTTTGGAAAAAATTACAAATCTATCACCATACAACTAATATTCACAATAAGTTAAACGAAACACTTAAAAAAATAATAATCTATTGACTTTTTGACGTTTCTCATCCGAAAAGCTAATCTAAACACTTTTTTTTAAAACTTCTTTTCAAAAACATATAAGCCAATAAGCACTTTTGATCAAAAGAACTTTTGCATTTCCAAACTCAATCCCAAACAAATTTTCTTTACTTTACTCTTCTTTAGCCAAACCGTGATGAAGCGCGGGTTCCCTACCATAACCTCCTAAACCATGTTATCAAAAGAATCTGTTATTGTTAAAGTGATACAGTTTCTTATATATTTCAACACTTTTATCTATATTATCTTATTAAGGAGTGATGGCTAACATAATCATTTTCACTTTCAAACAACTTAATATGCAACATGTACAACACATTTAAGCAAGAAATTTAAGGGTATTGTGAGGATAGTTATGACAATTAAGACACTTAGAAGATTAATTTAGACATTTTACATACCTCCTCCTTTACAATATTAAAACACTTTTACAATACTACCCTTCATTTCCCATCTCTACCCACACAAGCCAAGTGAAATGGTGGTTACATGTTGGAACATTCGAATAGTTTTTTCTAATCAATGATTCATTGATGAAAACTTATTCCTTCAATTTGATAAGAGTGTGTTACACATTCCCACCAGATTAATCAACCATTAAATCCCCATCTTCATCTTTAACCCCTTCTTAGCAACGTAAGCTTCTTCATTTCTATGATTGTCTCACCACCGTTTGTTTTGTAGCAATGGATGATTGAAATGGGTTTAATTAAAATAGCAATGGATGTTTTATACAAACAAGGATGTGAAATCACCAGACCATTGGTCATGCTTCTGTTGGAATAAATATACGTTATGTCTTGTATATTTATCAGTGTAGCCGTTATAATCATTTATATTATGTTTGATCAATTGCTAAATACTCTAAGCCCATAACTGATTAGTCTTTGATGGACGAACTTATCATTAGTTGGGCCTAACTAGAGTGTCCGTTGGGTATGCATCAATAGAAAGAGATTACTAGGGTTGAGGGACATCACAACATAATCATAACACCATAATATTTTCGTCCCTCTCCTCTCTCTCCATAACCGATTCTGCAAAGGTTCATTAGCCATCATAACTGCATACCCTAAAGGGAACTCGATCAGACTGACAGTTATGTCGACCTCAACGCTTTCAGCATCAGTAGCAGGTCTCACGAATCTATCAGGTATATATTCTCATGTGTTTTCCATTACTTACTAACAAAATTGATGCAACAGCTTCTTGTTAATCTTACACAATTGGATGTTGGTGTTGAATCATTGCTTCAGGTTCTTTTTTTTTCATTTGGATTGCTTTCCATAGGTTATATATATTACTTATTTATGCGGAACATGTAAATAGGTGGGAAACGAGAAGGTGCAGGGGTTGTATGTCATGAAACTTGTGAGATCATTTTGTATTTCATCCAGTGAGAAAGAAGGTCTACCTTTTTTATCTCTATCTTATTTCAATTTTATTTGAAATAGGGATTTAAATAGATAGTTTTAAATAGATAGTTAAAATATTTTCTAAATAGATAAATTTACTACGAATGTTATTACGACCGAATTTATGGCATCTTGTGAGTGGTAGTACATTCCAGATTGCAGGTTATTTTTTGAAGAAACAATAAGTATCACGGAGATTACGAGTAATCTACGTGGGGTCAATACTTACGTTCGTCAGGGTTAATCCTTTACCCAAACCGTATGGTTAAACCCCGGTGATAATAATAAGTGTGAGTGTGTGTTGCAAAGTGAATAAGAACACGAGATATAAGTGGTTCGGTCGAGTAAAGACCTACGTCCACTGTAAGTAGCCGGAGTGTTATTAATATGAGAGTACAAAGAGTTACAAGTGAGAGTACACTAGGCTACAAGTGATTATTTTCGGATGCCTTGGCAAGGAGAAGTCTTCTTCTATTTATAGGAGAACTCATGGGCTTAGCCGTAGGGCCCATGAGGAGTAATTCTTCGTTGGGCTTGGTCTGGGCCCAAGTCCAAGGTCTTCTCTAGAATTGGCGGGAAGATACTTGTACTGTTCATGACGTCATATGGCAGCATGGTTGCTGCTCGAGGCGGACACGTGGCACGCTGTGACTGGCAGACGGCGCCCCTGTCCTTGCTACAGTCGTTGACCATGCTTCTGACATCCGTAAGGGATGTCTGCTGTCACTGTAGACGCTGGTATGGTGGGAGCATGGCTACAGTGATGCTGCTGTCCTTGTCAGTAGTTGTTGGACCACTTCTGCCACCTGTCGCTTGGTCATTGGCGCGTACACTGTCAATGATCCTTGTGAATCTTCCTTTTGTTGTCTTCTGTACCTCGTACAAAAGGAGCTGGGGGAAGATTCCGCGCGTGACGGTACGCGCTTATCAGGTGTTGTTATTGCTTATCAGTTGTTGTCTTTGCGCGCTCCCTTGCATATGTTGCAAGCTGCGCGCCAACGGTTCCTCGCGCCGCTGACTGGCGCGAGGAGATTGACTTATGGGGATAGGGACGCCTCCTCCGCTTGGATTAGGCTCCTTATCCCTTCATTTTTCATAAATATAGCTTCAGCCAACTTTTACATCAGTAGGTTTATGTTTGTTCAGCTTGATTTTATTCTAATATGTAAAATAATCGAAAGATACAATCATAGAGATGTCCATTTTGGCCAATTCAATTTTAATGGATAAGTATAATAATAAACCTGCAATTTATGTTCCATTACCAAACATTACACTATTAATGTTTATTAATATTACAGAACGTTGCAAGATTGTCCAGATCACTTTTATGCCTACTCAAAACAATAATTACGGTACTAAAACAATTATCTTTTTAAGCTACAGGCATAGTTATATTAAATGGTCTGTTATGTTGTCTTATATAAGTTTATTTGATTAATAGTACTTAGTCAACTTTAATGAGAGGTGTATAATTGATGATATTTAGTCACCCTGAAGGAATTGTGGTTGTCTTTTACATATTGAAGACCGCAAGAAGTTATACTGATAATTCGCTTCCCCCTTTTAGCAACCCCATTGTAGCAATGCTCCCGATGAGAAGAAACTTGAGGTAATAGTAATACTCTAAAAAATATTATGTGAAACACTCTTTTGTTTGTTGGATGTGCACTTAACCTTTTGACCATGGATATAAAGTAGCAACAACAGCTGAGTGTAGGATTTAATGGTTTGATGAAGTTGATCTTGGTTCTTGTAAGTGACAATAGGTCATAGGGATTTCAGTTTTGGTTTCTCTGAATCCGAATAGACAATAGGTTTTTTTAGGTTAATGTTAGATGGCACGAACTTGGTTAGGTTAATCTTAACTTGTGAATTTCGTGTTACTTTACAAACTTGAAGTATAACACCATCTTATACCAGTTAACAAGTACTATAAAACAAACACGCTGGTATAACGGACTCCGTTTTGGAAGATAGTGAAAGTTGACAAGGTAATATTGTTTGTGTTATGTGTCTTATTGGGTTCACTATGAGGTATGGATTTTGACTCGCATATATCTTATAGTTAGTAACATTTTCATATAAGAACAAATGTTTCTTTCTTTTTTACATAGGAAATGATTGTAAGCATGGTCATAGACGGAGCTATATTTGGTGCGGCAGTAGGTGGATAGATGAACGATAAATACGGGTGGAAAAACTCAATCATGTATGTAGATGCTTTGTCTTGGATTGGTACAATCATTATGGCTCTTGCTCCAGCCCAATATGTCCAACCAATCTAACTTACACCGCCAGTATAAGCTAAATATAGATTTCCACTGCTACTTTAGGATTGGTAAAGCTTTTGGTGCTTGTCCGCTAATGGAGCGAAATTCGACTCCCCATCTGTTGGTAAGACTTTATTTGAGCAATTTATTTCCAAAGTTGAATCAATTTTTTAAGTATCGTAAACATTTGTATTTATTTTCTGCTGCAACTAAAAGATCCTTGATGCAACTATCATATGACTATGTAAAATTAAGGGGAATTGGATTTTAATAACCTAAACTATTGGAAATTGGCCACTGGCACCCTAAACTAAAAATTTGGCCATATATAACCTGAACTATTGACTTATTGGAATCTAGCACCCAGTTAACTGACGGCGTTAGTTAGTTGGCTGACGTGACAAAATTTTCTAACGTGGCATGTTGACTGGTCAATCCATGTGTGCATTAAAAAAAAAAACAATCCACGTGTGCATTTTTCATTAAAAAAACAGAAAACAAATCTGATTATCATCATCAATTTTTTCACTGGTCAATCCATATGAAATTCAAACATCATCATCATCAAAACAGATCGATACATACTAACCAAAACATTATACCAAAACAGAATTGATCATCATCATCACCATCTCCTTCATCACCATTTCCTGTAAAAAATAGATTCGATGGAGTAACGATTAACTGATGGAGAGAGAGTAACGAAGAAGATTATTATAATAACCTTAACCGTTGAGTCTGTTATTGGCTCCACTGTGAAGAATAATCAATGAATTGAGCTAGTTGTTGTGAATCTTGGTTAGGGTTTGTGAAGAATAATATTTAAGGGAAAATATTGAATAGGGTTTAGAAATAGAGTAGGATTTTTAGAGGTGGATTGGTGGTGGTTGTGATGGTGGTGGTGGTGGAGACGAGTAGTGACGGGCACTGATGGCGGCGGAGATGGTAACGATTTCTGCTGCTGGATTGTTTTCCGGTAGTAGCTTTCTTATTCAACAATCGTCGATGTTGATAATGATATTGCAGGAAGTTTATCTCTTTGATTTATTAATATTAGGATGGTGATGAACACGTGGAATTTTTTTATTTCTTGGTTTTTAATTTAAATAGATTAATACACATCATCAATGTAATGGGTTAAATGAGTGACCAGTCAGCATGCCACATCAGCAAATCGTGCCACGTCAGCCAACCAACTAACGCCGTCAGTTAACTGGGTGCTAGATTCCAATAAGTCAATAGTTCAGGTTATATATGGCGAAATTTTTAGTTTGGATGGCAGTGGCCAATTTCCAATAGTTTAGGTTATTAAAATAAAATTCCCCAAAATTAAAAACACCACATGCAAAAAATGAGCAACGCCAACTCGGACACATCATTGTAATGTAGATGCAGATAAACCATCATACGTGCCATTTATAGATGAAAACTACTAATTATTGCAAAGTTAAGGTGGCAAATTTAGCAGGTTGGGGGTATAATGGGGTCAAAACAGGTCGGGTTGGTTGATCCTCCACCAATTTTTCTTTTCTTTTAAAATTAACAAAAGAATGAATTTACAAAATATATTAAAACAAACTTAGTAGCAACATAATTAGGAGATGAGGATGAAGTGAAATTGATATGTCGCATCAATAAACCTTCATATAAGGTATATCATAGTGGATGTTCTTAGATATAAAACATAACCCCAACCAACCTTCATATAAGGTATATCATAGTATAGCTTATTGTACATATCATGTGATCACATATTAATTGTCAATAACCTGTCTTAATAAACTTATGATGTTAACAGGTGGCAATAAACACAACACCTCATCCATCCTCATCAAAAGGTTTGTATGTGCTCAATATTTTTGCTTAATGTAGACCTAAAACTATTAAAAACTGGTCATCAAATTAATCACTAGAATTATTGTTTTTGTTATAGCTTCTAGAAAAAGATCACAGAAGCCATCTATAGAAGATAAGGTTGACCAAAGTAAAGTGAGAACCACCCCTCACTCTTCTCTCTCTCATATCTCTCCACATCTTATGTAACTCTTAATTCTAGGAGGTTGTGTTGATTTGGGGTGTGTTTTTTTTTTTTACCTCAAACAGGGCCAAATGAGTTGGATGAAAAAAGTTTGCTAAAAAGGGAATGGGTCAACCGATTAAATATTACTATTGCAAATGTTGTTTTTCGTAATCATTATTAACACTTTAGAGTTTAGATATTTTTAAAAAGTAAGCTAAAAATTGTTGGCGAGTTAACCCGCCCGGCCTGATTCGACCTATACTAAAAACGGTCCTATCTAAACATGTTACCTAACTCATTCATTCTACTATATTTACTCAACGTACATAAATAAGTCAACAATTGTTTTTGCAGGTAAAAACACCAAGGCAAAAGGGAAAAGGGAAAAGAAGTTAAAAGAACATGGCAGGAACATGTGTGTGAGAGAGGAGATGAAATGTGGGCCTAAAAGTTTGAGCCAATGGTTTAATGATACGTGGTGAAATCTGATTGTGCAAAAGGAAGGGCACCGAATTTACATTTTAGTATATACGAGTTATGCCCGATTTGTAAGAAAGCTTGTTTGGATAAATTTTGGGACCACGCCCTACATTGTAAGGAAATGTCGGGTTTCAAATACCGTGACTTAGTCAGAGATGCCTTGTGGGATGTTTTGCGAAAGGCTGGGATCTCAGCTAAGAAAGAAGTCCCAGTTAATTTTCTGACGGACTCGCTAGACGGACGGTCCATCTTACGTCCAATGGATGTCCTTGTGTTCGAATGGGCAGAAGGTAAGCATGCGTGTGTTGACCTCACTTGGGTGTCCCCTTTGGTTGGGCTTCGGGATTCGGGGTTTGTAGCAGGGCAAGCAGTCTTGAAAGCTGAATATAAGAAAGTCGCTAAATATGAAAATGCCTGCCTGGAAAATCAGCATGTCTTCGTACCGTTTGCTTTTGATACCTTTGGGGGCCTTGCCCCCGAAGCCATCAGGTTCTTAGACAGGGTACAAAAGGTGATGCATAGTAATTGCTCGACAGCCAGAGACCAAAGTTTTATTTTTAACAAAGTAGGTTTTACTATCCAAAAAAGGGTGGCGGCACAACTTGTTGCCCGCTTACCAACCGTCCATTTGTAATGTGTTGATTTTAATTTAAAAATCCGACTAACATAAAAAAAACACTTTTTAGTCGAAGCAATTCAGTTAAACTTAGAAATCAAACTCATAGAAAATTTAAAGAAAACTTTAGTTTATATCTATATATATATATAAAAGAAAGCTCTTTTGCTGACGTGGCATTCAATGGTGGCCTCAACCCTCCTTTGAATGTGCCACGTGGCATAATGAGGTGCATTTTTTTTAATTTTTCGTTTTTTAATTAAATTAACAAATCCATATGTCATCTCCAACTAATTCTCGCGGGGCTCCAACTCCAAAACCATTAGCCTGACCCGCCATATATATTCACCTCGGATCCTTTTATTTTGTTTATGGTCATCAAAGATTCAAAACCCTACCTCAGCCGTAAATACAAACCCCACCATTTACCTCAACCCACTGCACGAAACCCTAACCCTTAAAGATCCTCGACCTTACAGGGACCGAGAAGAAAGGATTGAATGGCATTCTGCCGGTTCGAGATGCTGCAGAAACCAAACAATAACACATGACAACCGCTTCTCCTCCTCTTCGTTTGCTTTATGTGGCTCCGATGTGTGGTCCATGGCCGTTGTTGGGCTTGGTGGTTGTTGCCGTCGATGGTGGTACGGACAGCTTTATCAATCTTTGGTAATTGTTTACTGATTTCGTTGTTTGTTATGTTAATTTGATTTTATTTCTTAGGGTAGTTAGTTTCGGTTTCACGGATTTGTTTGATTTAATTCGTATTTAGAGCCTGATAGGGTTGTTGATTAAGATTATGTAGGTTTTGACTTTGTTAGGGTTGTTGTAGTGTATTGAGTTCTTTGTATCTGTTTTATGTGTGTTTTTTCACCTTTTGGTGTGTGTTTGATGATGATTATTGATATGTGATCGTTGTTGGTTAATTATAGATTTTTGGTGAGTGACAGAATGTTTTGGATCAGTTGATGTAGGCAATTTTTCTTACTTAATTCAATTAGCAGAATGTTGAGGTTTGAAAATTACAAAAGCTATACCTTTAAGAAAAAAATAGTGACATTCGCATGGGTACATGTAACTAGATTTAATCTCGCGCGCTTCGCGGCGCGCACGATATTGGTACTTGGCGTAACTGAATTCCCATACCGAAAGCAATTTTGTTTAAGTTGACACTTCCTTTCGTTACGGTATTTGCATTGTATATTGTACAATAATTATTAATATTATTAACAGTAACATTAACCCTAGAATTAGGGCTTATAACCTTCTCTGAATCATTACTAAAACTGTTGAAACTTGTCATCCAAATCGAATAACTTGCTTGCGTCATTCGTCGGTGAAGACGCGTCTACGCGCCTATGCACCTACGCGTTTAAGCGAATAGGCGTCTGGTTTGCCTATGCGCCTATTCTCCTAGGCGCCTAGGGGAATAGAAGTTTATGCGCCTAGGCGTTTGGTTCACCTACGTGCCTATTCTCTTATGCGCATGTTCGCCTAGGTGCGTAACGTATTCCCTATAGAATTTTCTGTAGTCATGTAAATAAGAAACATATATATGGGTACTCAGGTAGATTGTCACCCAAACTGAATAATTTGTCTGCGTCATTCGTCGATGAATACGCGTCTAGGCACCTATGCGTCTATGCACGTAGGCGAATAGTCGCCTAGGTGAATAGGCGTTTAGGCGCCTAGACGAATAGGCATTTATGCGCCTAGGCGTTTGGTTCGCCTACGTGCCTATTCTCTTAGGTGCATATTCGGCTAGGCGCGTAACGTGTTCTGTACATAATTTCTCTAGACATGTGAATAAGAAACACATATATGGGTAGTTAGGTAGATTGTAGAAAATAACTGAACTATTTGTAAAAAAAATAATTATTATTATAAACAGAAAATATTCATGTTTAAGAGTATGGATAGTTTCAAGTTTATAAACACAGTGAACGAACATAACAATTTGACTTGCAAATATGCAAAAATTCTATGCAATAGCTTTTTATTTAAACTGTGTTACTATAATATACACAATGCTAAATAAAGAAAGCGCCTAAACATTAAGCTGCCTTTATTATAAACCATGTAAGTACAAAAACGCTTAAATAGTAAAATGCCTAATATTTGCTGTGCGTTAAGTTGTGATCATATATAATACTGAAAGGACAAACTAAACTAAAAGTAGTAATTATACGCCAGTCTTTAAACACCTATTAAAACGCCAGTCTTTAAACACCTATTGAACTAAAAAGGCCAACTGTAATAACAGAATAAAGGCAGCGCCTAAATATTAAGTTGCGTTTATTATAACACTGAAAAACAGTAAACTAACTAAAATCGGGAATTGTACGGCAGTGCTGAAACGCCTATTGAACTAAAACTGTATGACACGGACAGTTAACATTTGACAGCTGCTGTTTTTAACAGCATACGATGCAAAACTGTTGCAAATAGAGGCGCTTAGGCGCTTGATTTACTTAGGCATCTACTCGCTTAGACGCATAGGCGTTTAGTCGCTTATTCGCTTAGGCGTTTAGGCGATAAGGTGTATGATTTGCTTAGGCGACTAAGCATTTAGGCGCCTAGGCGTTTAGTCGCATAGGCGCATAGGCGCTTACTCGCTTAGGCGTTTAGGCGCTAAGGTGTGTGATTCGCCTAGGCGCCTACGCGCCAATCGCTAAAAAAAACTGATGAAACTAAATCAATCCTTACAGCCACATATTATTGAAACTGATTGGACCATATGAAAGTGTATGATTTGCTTAGGCGACTAAGCGTTTAGGCGCTTCATTCACTTAAGCACCTACTCGCTTAGACGCATAGGCGTTTAGTCGCATAGGCGCATAGTCGCTTAGGCGCATAGTCGCTTAGACGTTTAGGCGCTGAAAAAACTTACAAAACAAAACCTTTGTATAAATCCAAAACACAATCATACACCACATGAACCAAAACATTACACTAATGATTTACACATCCAAATTCAGCGTAACAACTCCAACCAACATGCAGTATTTATCCAAAAGAAGCAATACAAAGAAAAAGAAAGAGCAAAACATTAAGTAAAAACAGAAAGGACAAACAAAAATTCAGCAGAGATAAACTTAAAAATAAACACAAAGAAGATAAACAAACATCATATTATTAACAAATAATATGGAGAAACTTACAAACCAGAATGTACAAAGGTTAAAACCACTTCATATGAACACGAAATTAACAAAAATGAAAGTAATCTGGGAAAAACTTACAAACGAGATATTTGATATAGATGTGTTGAATATAACATGATATATTGAAAGAGTAATGAAAGAACTGTGAACTGATGTGCAGAATTCCTACATTGTTCATTTGGTAGTGTTGAACGGGCCGATTCGAGTAGTCAAGAAAGCAAGGGCATCTTCGCATTTTTCCGCCAACATGCCGGTTAGCTTCTTTTATGTTCTCTATTTTAGTAACTTATTGAAGTTAGGGGAATTAGGTGAAGGTTGATCGAACATAAAACCTACCAATCATCATATATAATCTTCTTTTTCTCACCCAAAACCCTAATAATCTCTTTTATTAATCAATAGATGATCTCAACGTACCCTTAGATGACACTTTCAACATCACCGATGACACGCGCATACGTGCCGCCATTCCCACCATCCAATACCTCATGTCTAATGCCGCCAGAGTCATCTTATCCTCTCATCTGGTATATATAATCTTTTATTCTGTTATGTTATGTTTTGTTTTTATATTGGATTTAATTGTATATTATAATTTGTATGTGTGTTATAACTCTTACTTGATTTTTATTATTATTGTTTTTACAGAACATAGGTAGGATTTGGTTCCAAACGATGGATGTGTCGATCAAGACATAGTGGTGGTGATCACCTGTGTGACCCGTAGGGATGTTGGCGGTAAATACTTAATTTTTATATCCTTTTTTGGCTTTTTGTTATTTGGTTAATTATTATTGTTTAAATTAGGAATGTAAAGTTTAGTGATTAGGTTCATTAACAGTTTTGAAGTGTTTGATAAAATATGATTATATTATGTTTTGAATAATTAGAAACTTAGAATGATAAATGTGGTTAATTATTATTATTTTTATATCCCTTTATAGTGCCACGTGGCATGCTAATTCAATGTTTTTAGTGTTTTTTAATTTATTTGATTTTTAATAAGTAATAATAAAAACCTACGCAAACTCTAATCCCCTATTCCGCCTCTTGTCATCCCATTCCAATAATCTCAATCGTCTCTGTCTCACCTCACGCAAACCCTAATCCTCTATTCCGCCTCTTCTCATCCCATTCCAATAATCACTAATTGGGATTATGATACACAATTATGTGTAAGGCCATCGAAGAGCATCTACTACCTTTATTTTACATGAGATTCACGGTTTGAATATTCCTCTAACTTAGTGTTCTATGAGCTTTCCTATATATACTCCTTGATTTCGCAAAGTAATCATGTTCATAATTTTTTTGTTTGATTGTTATTAGTCATCGTTGTGTATTCGTTTGATTATTATTAGTCATCGATTAGGGATGGGGTGGTTTGTGTTATGGGTCAAAACAGGCGCAATTATGATTTTGGTTCAAAATATCCCATTCAGGGGCGGTTTAGCTTGGGAATTATTCAGTTGTGCCGCATCTTTTCTGGTTGCTTTAGATGTCGATTTTAGACGGTGAGTTTATTTAATTTTAATGATTTGCAAAGTATGATTACAGATTGGGTAAAGGTTAATCAAAGATTCAAAAGCAGCCCAAAAGACAGTATCAGGCCTGGAAAGGAAGCAATGTAAGTTATGTTATTGTTTTTATGTTTATAAAATTTGTATGTTTCTTCTGATCATGATATGATCTGGATTGAACACTCTAGGTAAAAGGAATGTTCTTTTATCAATCATTATTAACATGCTTATACAGTTATACTTCAGTTAATTATTTAAATGATACTTAAGTTAGTTATTTAAATGTTTAGTTAAGTGAATGGAAATGGTTTAATGATATAACTGCAAAAGGGTAACTATGGCTTTGTTTTTGTGTATTTTACCATAAAGCTGGCAAATATTTCTTGCAGATTCAATGACAAAAGGCAATAACCAATAGAATTTAAATGAGATATCTTACTTTTATCGGGAGTGGTGGAGTCGCCGTCGTGCTCCGACCTTGTGGTGAAAACTTGAAAGAAACAGAACGATTCAAAGTGGGCGAACACTAATATTGAAAATCAGGTGATATGTATAATTTATTAGTTATAACATCTTTGTTTTTGCAACTAATTAGAAATTATGTAATTACTTGACTACTTTTATTGTATGTTTTCCCATTTCTTTGATTAATTGTTATATTCATGTCTTCTGGTGGTACTAGCTATTACTGCTATTACAAGAAGAATATAAATATATAAAAAGATATGATTATGCACTATTTTACAAACCACGTGAAATATCACAATATTGAATAAGTCTTATTTTTTATAACAAGATAAATGTACAACATCCCAAAACATGGACTTTAATTTGTTTCTGTCAAATAGTCTAAACTGTTTGTTACACATATGTAATGCCTCGGTTTTCAAATATTTGAAAGTGATTGATGGTTTGTTTTATAGTGCATATACGTTCATCCTAAGAGTCTTTCTTATTATCATTTGCTAAATATGCAGGTACAGGGAACACCGTTGGGACCCTAAGCGCCTTTTAGGCTCTGGTGGCATGCCTTCGTCGCATTCTGCAACAGTAACCGCTCTTGCCATTGCTGTTGGTTTACAAGATGGTGTTGTTGCTTCAACCTTTGCTACTGCACTCATTTTAGCTTATGTTGTATGTTCTTTTGTCTCCACTATTCTTTTTAATCATTTTGCAAAGGGATGATGATGTGTAGATAAACCACCAATGTTTTCAAAAGTTTTCATTAAGGCCACCAGTTATATATTTAGTTTTGGGTTTATGCTGATTCCAGTTTCAAAAGTTTTTATATTTAGGGCACCTTAAAAAAAGTTGATTACTTGCCCATGCCATTATATCGTAATTTAATTTGTATTTTGTGATTCTAAAGAGGAAATTCACGACAGGTGATGTCTGACGCGACTGGTGTAAGATTGCAATCGGGGCGCCAAGCAGAGGTTGATTTCTCTTATTTCAAGAGTGTGTGCAAAATTTTAACGAATTTAGTAAACATTACATAAACTCATTAATCTATTAAAAGTTAAAACAGTTACATAAATTGTGGTATATGGTATATATGTCATTCTTTAATGCCTAAATCGTGTATGGGAAAGTTGTATAATTGGTTTGCTCTCAAGATGTGTTATTGGTAGGTATAGTTTTATGTTATGATTAGTGCTGTTTATATATGCCAGTGCAGAGTCGGTTAGATGGCCTACGGTTGGGAGATATAGAGTCGATGTAGCGTCGTTTGAGGTTTTGGCATTATATTGCTGAATACCATTACTTTTATGAGAAAAGATTATGCACTTTGACTTTTATGGTCAAATGGACTGTTTTCCACTGCGGAACTGTATTTGAGGCCGTAAAAAATCGGATGGAAAACTTAGAAATAATGCATACTTAATAGCAACTATCACATGATCAAAGTTAGTTTTGGAAATGAAAGTAAGATGTTTGACCACAAAAGTCAAAACTATAATCTTCTTTAGGAACAGAGGAAAGTCATTTTAGTTGTTTTATTGGCAGGTCAAAGAAGACACTGATCTATTTGTGATTGATGAAGTTGGTAAGATGGAGTTATTTAGTTCATTGTTCTTCCCTGCAGTGTTGCGAGTTCTCGAGTCTAACAAACCGTTTCTAGCTACCATTCCCGTTCCAATGTCTGGTCATGATATACCGGCAGGTAAGCCGCTAATAGTCAGCGTTTGAATTTTGAAAAGT
This sequence comes from Ambrosia artemisiifolia, assembly GCA_032199755.1. Classification (NCBI taxonomy): domain Eukaryota; kingdom Viridiplantae; phylum Streptophyta; class Magnoliopsida; order Asterales; family Asteraceae; genus Ambrosia; species Ambrosia artemisiifolia. Next base: position 17,677,690 of record CM063519.1, read on the forward strand.
CAAACCTTGTACTTTATGAATCCATAGCGTCAAATTACATGCTCCGCCTTTCTCATGAAATTTAATATGTTTGACTTGACTAATTGTTTATTTCAAATGCATAAAATGATCTTCAGACACAGAGAAGATATCTCATACTTTGTTCTTTTATAAATCTGATATTTTTTCAGTTGCTAGGTTGAAGAATCATCCGGGAGCGACTGTTTTTAGTCTAACAACAAGCAATAGGGATGCCATGAAAGATTACTTCTTAATATGTCGAATATGATTGTAGAAATTAATTGATATTAATTTAACTTTTGAACAAAGTGCTATAAGGGTTTTATGTTGTACTCTAAACTACACTTTGTGCCACTTTTATTGATATGGCATTATAGCCATGGTGGTTAGGAATTTCACTAGCAACTTGCAAAGAGTTTAAAAGGTGATTACATAAAGCATCCTAATTACTAACATTTAGCTGCTTTAAAAAATAATCATTTACAGGATGATTGGGTTGTTTGTTTGTTTTGGACTTTGGTAGAATTATTAAGTCATCAAGTGTTTGTTTGTTTGTAAGCTAAATAGTCGTTTAAGTCATCAACTTAAGTGATTTCAAATGATAAAATATATGTATATTTTTTTCACAGGGCTGGGTATGGACTATATGCTTATAGATAAGTGGTAAGGTGTTATTTACTCAAATAGCGCCTTTTGTATTTTCTGATTAGGTATGGTTAGTGGTTAGCTAGATATGTGATTGATGGATTGAATTATGATGTGGATTGTTGTTGATGATGTTTATGGTTGTAACAGGCGGCGAAGAAGATGTCGAGTCGACGAGAAGAGGTTGATGAGGATTTCACCAAGTTACATATTATTAGTTATATTATAGCCAGTTTCAACTTACATGTGAAAGATCCAATTTGGTTATCAAGTTGTTAGTAATTTGATGTTTTAACGGTTATATATATGTTGTTCTGCTACAAATAAATGACATTATTTGTCGTTAATGACTGGTCGTCTTTATGCATTGTTCACGGTTACTCGACTAATTCCATGGCATGTTCATGTGCGTGCACACGTAAAATTAGCGTCAACCACTTTCTCATAATGCTTAACGACAAGCGACATTAAATATTATTAAATATCAACCCCGGGACACTCCCGGGTAGTCAGCTAGTTCTATATATATTAATTGAATGACACTTTAATAGTGTCCTTTTAATATATGTATTGACCACTAATTTTTAGGTTAACTTTATTTTCTGCTACTAAATTTTAAGTTAACTTTACTTTCTTTCAATTTAACCACCAAACTTTTATCTTTTAGGTTTTAAAACTTTGGCCATTAACTTTTAGCTTAACTTTATTTTATTCTAATTTGACCACCAAACTTTTAGATTTTAGGATTTCAACTTTTAATATATATATTGGCCACTAACTTTTAGGTTAACTTTATTTTCTGCCACTAACTTTTAGGTTAACTTTATTTTCTTTCAATTTGACCACCAAACTTTTATCTTTTAGGATTTAAAACTTTGGCCATTAACTTTTAGCTTAACTTTATTTTCTTCTAATTTGACCATCAAACTTTTAGCTTTTAGGATTTCAAACTTTGACCACCAAACGTTTAGCTTTTAGATTTTCAACTTTGACCACCCAACTTTGACCACTAACTTTCTTACTAACTTATGTACTTTATTTTCTTTCAATTTGACCACCAAACTTTGACCGCCAAACTTTTACCTTTCAGGATTTCAAACTTTGACCACCCAACTTTGGCCATTAACTTTCTTACTAACTTATGTATTTTCTTTTCTTCTAATTTGACCACCAAATTTTGACCACCAAACTTTTAGCTTTTAAGATTTCAAACTTTGACCACTAAACTTTTAACTTTTAGCCGCGAGTATTTTTTTTAAGCCCACGCGACAATAACAGTCACTTAATATTATCTTTTATGTTCACGAAACCGTCCACAATTACGCAAAAGAATGCAGGAAAATCGTTGCCCATAGTGTTACTAAACACTTTGCACAACAAACATGCCCCGCCACTTTTGCGGCGGGTTAACAAAAACCCTGGTTAATATAAATGATATGCACTGATTCGTTATAAGACAAATTTGACCCGAGTCCCGACCCGAAAAAAGTTTTATTTTTTCTTTTCTTTTTAGATTCATTATTTAACTCCCCAAATTAAGCCTATATGTTTTCGTACCTTATAAGATTAAAAAAAAAAACTAAATATCAAATGCAATAACTCCAAAGCACCTAAGTTCTTTTGCAGTTTTGTCTAAAAGCTTCTTTCTTTTGTTTTTCTGGGGTTAGTCACCTACAAAAAGGATGCATTGGCTTTATATTTTTTGGTGGGGTCATGTTTACTTCTTTCAAACACATCATGTGCTCGTCTGGTTAAGGCTCGTATATGTGATGGTCCAGGTACTTATTTTGTAACTGAAATTGTTAAAATTTTATTAAATTTAATAATACCTTTTTATTTTAGGAGAAACATAACATGGTATGCTTGAATTTTCAATTGAGAACATATTATGTTTCTATCAATTAAGGTAACATGTGATACACCGTATAACAATAATTATAACCGATTATTTTTAATTTTATTGGTTGCAACCAGTTAATCCATTTAGCTGGTATAGTTCTTACACAAGGTAATTGGGATTTCTACATAACAAAAACCCCAACCCCCTTCCTTTCTACCCACGCACATACTGCCTCAACAACTCCGACTTTCTATTCCATGACTGCTCGCTCTTTCTTTTTCTCATTTTCTCAACGACAGACCCCCGAACACCAAACACATACCAAATTAATTTCTAATTTGGCAAAATCATTTAAGGTGTGTACATGGACATGTAATTTGTGTTTAATAAATGGGTTTGAATCTTGCGTTTTATGTGTGATCATATGTTTGGATCGACATACATGTGTGTTTGTACGTGTATGTGTTGTTTACATGTTCATGAGCCATAGATAGTTGTCAAATTGGGTAAGAAAAGAAGGAGAAGAGGTGTGACACATGTGATTCAACATTTCTTTAGGTATTATTTTGACCATGTTACAAGAAATTATACTTTTAAATAACCGAAGACCACTATATATTAGGGTATGTTTGGTAACCTCTTAATGAGGCTTTGAATCATTCAGCTCTAAATGGTTCAGCATTCAGACTGTTTGTTTCAATCCAAAATGGCTCTGAATGGAATGGTTAAGAGCTGAATTATTCAGACTTGGTGCACAGTTGAACCATTTAGCACTTAATCATTCACAATCTCTTAACCATTCAAGCCTCTTAATGATTCAACACTTAATCAACCAAACAGCCCTTTATACTGATTGTGAGTCGGCATGGTCTGAAAACAACTATTGTTCTTTTCGTAAGGTATTCAAAAACTATTTATTTTCCTAAATTATATATAGTGTGTACTCATGTATCACTATGTATGTATGTATGTCAAATATAAATATAATAATATATTAAATGCTAGCTAGTTGAATATTTGTTACGAAAATGTTTTGGTTACTAAAGAACTATAAGATTGAGTAGTCTATGTCAATGAAACCACAAAGTTTGATCATTAGGAGACGTAAAACGTACGTGAACGGTGGGGTGGTGACACCCCCACCACCCTATCCCCATGACCACTTGAGACATGACCCGATATTACTACACACTTGCACGATTCAATCTCATCCATATACAAAATGGTCCAATATTTCCAAACAATCATATGTAACTTTATAATTATTGTATTCCCCTTTTTTACAAACACGTAAATGTTTTTAAAATATGTTTCTACAACAATGACAAATTATGAAGAAAAAAACATATAGATAGTGTCGATTCTTCGGGGGTTTAGAAAATTAAGGACTTCCGTCTCTTGAAACACCCCTTAGATTTTAGAGATTACGCTAAAAGTCAATAATTACAATTATTGTTTATAAACTGAATAGGGCCAAAATAGGCAATGGTCCTGCATTCGATCTAAACAATGTTGGATATCGGTGTCTGCTTTGCTTATAGTGTTGTGGTTGTGGACTCGTTATAGGATGGGTGATGTGATAATGAGGTGGGACTGAAAGATGAAGATTTTGATGGTGAAAACGGGATGATGGTGTAGCAACAAAGATGTGGGATGATGAGAAAACTAAAGAAGGATGGAAACCTAATGTGGCATGGTGGTACCGACGGGAACACGCCTCCATCTTGATACCGCCAAAAACCTTCATCCCAAGCCTTTTCTCCCTAGTCCAGACACCTTGGCCTAGCTAAGCTGTTGTCACCAGTTTTATGATCTTTTAAATTATCTACACTTAATATTTTATGTTGTATAAGAATTTAAGATGACAAACCTAATAACTTTTTCTTATCATGATAAATGTTCAAAATTAAACTTTTACTTGAGGCTAAGAAACAGACCGTACCACACATGCCGGTAGACATAAACGTTATACTCCCCCGTCCCAATTTAAATGTCCTAGTTCAAAAAACACACACAAGGATTTCCCAGCTGATCTACGCCTTTCAAAAAAAAAAGAAATTTTTTGTTTGTATGTGGTAAAATGACGATAATATCATCAAAAGTGGTGATTGTGTTTTGTCTTTTATGGGCAAAATTGGAAATTACATTTCTATTTTTGGAAAGAGACATTTAATTTGAGACAAACAAAAAAGGAAAGTAGGACATTTAAATTGGGACGGAGTGAGTATATAAATAACTACTTAAAACATGTAAAAAAGTTCTTCCTTTCAGTTTCACAAATTTTATTAATATAAAGTTTAGTGACTTGTTTAGTTTTAACTCAAAGATTTTTTTTAAAAAGGATAGAAAAATCTTCGTTTTTTGTATGTTTATTTACATTAACTTGCAAAAAACGGCATTATCATTCATTTTTATAATATTTTTTTTATTTTTTATAATATTTTTAATTTTTGTTTAGAACATAAAAAAGTAAACTTTGTTTTTGCACAATAACGTTTTCCTGCTATTAAGAGTTAATAAGATTATGAAGAGTTTATTAATTCGTTTTTAATTGAATAGTTGTAAGTTTAAATTTTACGATAAAAATAATATAACTACTGTTAAACCAAAAGACATCGATTCGTATTTCTATTTTATGTCAGCTTTTGTTGCTTTCTTTGATAAAGACCAACACTTGTTTTTTTCCTTCTAAAGGCGCCAACCAGAAGACCATTGTGTTATTTTCTGTTTTAATTTCAGTATTTCACAATTATAATTTTCGTTCAAGACGTGCTTAATTAACTAAAACTAAACTAAAATTTGACTGCATACCATCTTTTATTCATTGGATAGAACTTTAATTTAGTTTTTTTATTGTGCTTTCTTTGGGTAAACCTGATTAAAAAAACCTTATCAAGAAAGATGATTAAAAATAGGGATGAGATCGGTACTGGTACCGTATCGAACTAGTACCATATCGTATAGTATGATACCAAAATTTAGCTCAAACTAGAACTGAATATTATAAAGTATATGTTTGGTTGTTAGCAGTACTGTATGGTAACGTTAAAAGCCTTAGTCTGTTACTGTATCGCATAGTACTGATATTGTAATTGAGCTAAAGTCAAAATTGAATTATGTACCGTATACATTTGGTTGTTACCGATGGTACAATATACTAGTATTCGGTCTAAAAATTCTCATACCTAATATGTTTTAAATTAAAAAAAAATGGATTATTTTTAGAGAGCTTTTTTTATATTATGACTTACATTCTACCACACGTTAAATTTGGGGGAAAACAGTAATTCTTTTGACTAGATAACATATATTCTTTTATATTTTAGTCTTAAAATTATACACTTTTCTATTATGAGACTTTGACCTGCGATATAACATTACAGGGAGGTACCTTTTTACATCACAAATTGATTGTGCTAGCCCGCTAGAGTACAACCCTTTTGTTTAGTAATCGTGAATAGTAAATTAGTAACCAAATATCTTATATAAAGTGCAAATTACATAATGATAATAGATTGACGGGCAACAAGTTGCTCCGTCATCCATTTCTGGATAAAAAATCCTAATCTATGGGGAAAAAAATCATCGCCCCTCGAGGGTCGAAAAGTTGTTATGGACCATTTGCTGTACTCTTATCAAGAAACGATCGACCTGCCTTCGGCGCTAAGGAGCCGAATGTGTCAAACACCAAGGGAACTGAAGAAACACGGATCCTAGATTGTCGGGTTAGCACCAATCTTGGTAGTGATTCCACGGGGTGTTTATGAAAAGATATGTTTATAAAATGTGATAGGTCTAAGGACAAGACCAAGGATGTTTAGAGACAAGAAGTTAGAAGAGCCGAACCTCTAAATGTTAGCAAATAAACAAGAGTTGGAAAAGTACGATATGCTCGTAGTCTTTTCTGTGAAAGTGTTCGTAAAATATCGTGCCAATAAAAGGAGAAGAGGCTCTCCTTTTATAGTACCTCGATATACGACTTTCTCAACTCATCCTCTACCCTTGATGGGGCCCGGCTCAGGTAGAGGTGTCTCTAGGTTTCCGGCCCAAGTCCTCAGGCCCAATGGTGCAAGTGGTTTTGATAAAAAAAAAAAAAAGAGAAAGGGGGGATGTTACCGTCCTGACGTAAATACACGTGGTGTCCATCGAGTGGACGCTGGTGGGCGGCGGACACGTGGCGTCCGCCTACTGGCTAATGCAGGGCGGTGGGTAATCATCCCTTTCTAGAAGAACCTGAGACAAGTTTGAGGGTTGCAAAAGTCTTCAGAGAGATATCTTGGCTGGGAGGCTGCCAAGTCGTCGTCCTTTCTGATTGTTAGGTTGAGCGCAACCATTGATTGGTTGGGAACTCTGACGGGCAGCCTGCAGCGTCAGGAACAGTTGTCTGGGGCAGGAGTGTGTGTCTCGAGGCTGCCCCAGAAGGCATCTTTCAATCGTGTTGCTGAAGCTTTGTTTATCTTGCTGAAGAAGCTTCGTATGATGCTTGTCCCTCTAACGTAGAACGGGCAGAGAAGTCTGCGTCATCTGTCTGATGTACGCGTGTCACACCCTCAAAATCCACCTGCGGGGTTTTACCGTGAGGCGCGTGACAAACCAGGATCCAAGTCAACGGTCACAATAAACAACACTATATGAACACATGCATAATTAAAAACATAAGTTTGAAACCATTAAACAGTAGCGGAAGCTTTGTTACAAATCAAAATCCCAAAAAGTAATCCCAATTGTTCAACATAAGAAAAACATGATCCTAAACTAGACGCCGGGCAGACGCGTGCGCCCTAGTCCTGGGATGCTACCTTAGCGACTTGAGAAAAACATGCCAAAAGTTCGTCAGCACAAAAATGTCGGTGAGTTCACAGGTTTTAATAAAAGTTACCAAGTTACAAAAGTATACCAAGTTCCACCTGTCCATACTATAAAACGTTCAACCAAAGTACGCTAGCTAGGCGTATGTTTTGTTACTACTACGACTGGAAACCATTACTAGACACGTCACAAGTTACCAATGTTACAGCCCGAATAATGTCACAAGTCACAATGTTACAAGGTCGAGACAACATGCACCCGCCCGGCCCTCCAAGCCGACGAGTGGGGCAGGTCACGCCCAATAGATCTATCCACATTTCCCCCGTTGTCCTACACCGCACATATATGGTTTCCCCGGGACTTAAAAGATCGTATAGTAACTCAAAATAAACCATAGTATGACAAAGGTTCTCAAAACATAGTTCCACGCATATTTTCTCCACCAAAAGTAAAACTAATTGAAGTGGGGCCGTGAACTCACCTTAGGTTGCGTTACTTCAACTAATGAATAAGATCAGCAAGCTATGCTAGCCCCGTAAAGCGGCGACCTAACATATGACAGTTACAAGTACTTAAACTAATAACCCGTGGGTTAGTTAGTCCCTAGATGTCCAGACCATAACCAGGTTCGTTTGGAAACATGTTGACTGATTAAACTGACCAAATGTACAAGACTCGACATCCCATTGGTGACCCGAGACTCCACGTGTTATACTTGTACTCTCAATCATACAATCATGCAATCATACTTAACATGCGTTAAAGTTCAGCAAGTCTAACACATAGTTCAAACAGCACATAAATAAGCCCGAGCACGTGTTACCAAGTTATCAGGTATGATACGGGGTAGGGGTGTTCAAATTCGGATAATCCGAATTTCGGATATCCGAATTTCGGATAATCCGAAATTTCGGATAGTCAATATTGGGATCCGAATCCGAATCCGAAATTCGGATTATCCGAATTTCGGATTCGGATTCGGATAATCCAACGGATAATCCGAAACTTAAAAATAAAAATAAAAAATAATAAAAAAAAAATAAAAAAAAAACGTTTTCTTTTATGTCTAAAATGTGAACCTGTTAAAAAAACAAAAATAGAAGTTAGATAAACGAAACTAGAACAAAAAAATGTAAAAAAAAACTTACCGTTTGTAGTAGGGGGCTATGGAGCTCGGAGACGAGGTGGACGGAGGCTGTTATAGAGAAGAGAAGAGGAAGCGACTGCTATGGATTAGAGGAGTATGGATTTAGGATTAGGAGGATTAGGGATTTATGATTGTGTATTGTGTTATGTAGTCTATATAATATTATATATGTTTTTTTTTATTTTTTAATTTTCGGATTCGGATTATCCGAATTATCTGAAAATTTTCAAAATCAGGATCCTAATCCGAATCCGAAATTTCGGATAATCCGATTTTCGGATATCCGAAAATCGGATTATCCAAAATTTCGGATAATTCGGATTCGGATTATCGGATTTTTCGGATTCGGATTCGGATTCGGATTTTTTTGAACACCCCTAATACGGGGTTCCTAGCATGTTCCTAGGTGTCAAATCGGGTCTCGGAATGCCAAAATACACTTACAGCAGCAGTGCAGGCGATTAGGAAAAGTCAACTAGCGATTAGGGAGGTCAACAGGCGATTATAGGGGCTAATCGCCTCTTAATATAGGCGATTAGGTCATAAGACATGCATTTCAGAGGTTTATCAGGCGATTAGGTCGTAAGACATGCAATTCAGGACTTAACTAGCAATTAGGATCACAATCGTATGAAATGAAGGCAATTGGGCCCCCAATCGCCTATCCTATAGGCGATTAGGCTTCCATATCAGGCGATTGGGCTCCCAATCGCCTATAGCATAGGCGATTAGGGTCCCCAATCGCCCTCAGCAGAGCTGTTCCGGTTTTTCACGCGTTTAACCCTCCAAATCAGATCCGAAACGTGTGGAAACACCAAATATCAATCATACAACATTACCAAACATATTTCAAGCAAAACCCCTAGCTTATCATCGTTCTACCAGTCCCGAATGAAAGCCTTTTCCCAAAATAGTACACTTAGCATGAAAATATCACATCAACATGCACAACTTTTACCCTAAATAGCACATACTCAGATTTCATCATGTAACCACGTTATCCGATCATTCCCTACTGTTCTAACATCATTCTACAACAAACCCTAACATCAAACAACTAGCAAAACACCTCATATCCTCCAAAATCATTCATAGTCATTCAAATGGGTCAAAATATTCAATAATCACAATACACTTCCAAAACCATTCAAACTCCTAAGACATCATCATCCTATCATGAAAAAGTTGTAAACACCTTAGTAACACAATAACAATCCTTTTTGAATCATAAAAATCCTATCTTTTAATCATATTTAACACATACAACATGCATAATGGTTTGGACTTGTTTAAAAACGATTTTCATAGGTTTTCAAAGACACAATGGTTTATAAATCAGGTCTGGACCTTTAGGGAGCAAAACACAATCATTCAAAGGTTTGGGGATGAAGAACACACCTTGGTTTTATGAGGAATTGATGTGTAAAGCTTGAAAATAGGTGTTTTGATGCTAAAACGTGTTCCAGAGGGTGTTTGGGAGTTGGGATATGTTATGAGACGGCTAGGGTTGCATTAGAGGTGTTTTGGAGGTCAAGGGTGGTATTTATAGGCGTTTCTAGTCGTTTAAAACACGTTAGGCGATTACGCAGCAGTATTAGGCGATTAGGGCTCCTAATCGCCTATAGCTATAGGCGATTAGGGCCCAATCGCCCTCAGTCTCCCTCCTAATCGCCTTCATATAGGCGATTACAGGGCTAATCGCCTTCAGGACCCTGCATAATCGCCTTCAGGGTCTGGTTATGTGTATTTGGCGCGTTAAACCCCGTTTTAACATATGTTAACACGTTTTCACATATCGACAAGTCACATAAAGATTATAATCACATAATACATGCAAACAAACACGTTCACACTCGTTCACCAATTTCCGGGACTCGAGACTTGTGTTTCTACTAAGGTTCGACGATTCCACGAATCGTCAATCCTTGCATACCTGGTTTAATGGCCGACATCTAACGATCCTCTAGGTTGTAATAATGACTCCCGAACCATAACACGACTTAACCGACCTAGTTAAGTATACTGTACGCGTGACTCGCTAAGGTAGACTTTGACCCAAACCATGTTATTAACCTGAGTTTTGCCGGGTGTCACAACGCGAGCTGTTCCGCTGACAAAAAACGAGCAAGACGATGTGCGCCAGGCGCGTGCCACTCCGCTGACGTAGAACGGGCGGGTAACTCTGCGGCATTTGTCTGATGGACGCGAGTTGTTCTGCCTACGTAAAGCGAGCGGAGTGTGTTTTAGCTACTTTGTGATATGGTATTTGCTAGTGTTTTGGTACCATATCCCTTCAGGAACGAAGACATTCTAATTATCCTCACAAGATTTGTAATAAGAAATTATGATTTTTGTAAATATTAAAATCAGGATATTTTATTTATTATGAAATAACTTCTCTTGCTTATTAATTTAAAGGCAGGTCCATGCTTTATTGCTTTGAACCCTGATGCGAATGCAACTAGTCTCGAGCCATTAAGCCCTACCATGTGTCGTCTCAACTTTAAAACTTGTTCACGTGATTTTCTCTCATTCTTTACATTTAAAATCAATAAATCATCATGTCTTCATCTTCATATTTTCATTCTCTTAAGAGATTGTTCCAACATTCAAAACTGTAAAAGTTTATTTACTTATTCATTTATTCTCAAAAGATCATATCAAGTTCTAGTTTGATGATTATATCATTATTATTATTTATTTTTGTCAAGAAAAAATATTTTAGAAGCCAATAGTTAATATAGCTGATATGGTGTATTCTGGTGAGAGGTGAAATGAGAAATGAGTTAAATGTATAACTGATACGGTATTTTTTCTACCTAAATTCTGTCTCATTACAAAATTATTTTTATTTATAATCTAATTCCTGATTTTAAAATGAAAATTATTGATCTGCGATTGCTGTTTGTAATTTATATAATGATATTTCATTGTCGTATTGTGAAAACAACGATAGTGTCCATTTTGTCCCTGTTGGTGGTTATCCGTTTGGCGATAATCTTGATTTATACTTCTTTATGAAAAAAAAAAATGGCGAAAAATACTTAGAGTATCCGTATTGGAAGCGTTATAGGGTGGGCATTATGATTATAACGTCCTATAACGCCCCTTACATCATCTCCTTAGGTGTTATGGGGCATTATGAGAGAGAGAGAGTTATGTACATGACGGGCGTTGTAAATGTCCAAATCAATTTTATTTTATTTTATTTTTTTAATCAGTTTTCATACCCTCTTCTTTTACACCCAATCAAAGAATAATACATCCAATCAAATAATAATATTTTTAATCCCCATAACGCCCCTCACCCACTACACCCTCTTTTCACATAACGCCCCTTCTATTACTTTATAATATTTTATTTCCCATAACTCCTCCTACATCACCCCCTTAGGAGTTATGGGGCATTATGAGGGAGAGAGTTATGTACATGACAGGCGTTGTAAATGTCCAAACCAATTTTATATTATTTTTTTAATCAGTTTTCATACCCTCTTTTTTTACACTCAATCAAAGAATAATACATCCAATCAAATAATAATATTTTAATCCCTATAACGCCCACCACCCACTACACACTCTTTTCCCATAACCTCCATTCTATTACTTTATAATATTTTATTTCCTATAACGCCCCTCCACTACACATATATTTATAGATCTTTAAGAAAGCGTGTATATTATTTAAAATACGGCACATAATTGGTTACCTATTTCCATTTTGATATATATTCGTTGTATTATTTATCTCAATAATTATATTAGTTTAATAATCCTAAAGTTGTATCTCAAAAAAATTTAGTAAGTGCGGTATCTAGAATAAAATTTTAACGCTAACGTAAAATTTTTTTTACCGTACTTTCAAACATTGTAAACGAAACAACCGATAATCTCTTATGTAAATGGAGCTGTCAATTATTTATCCTTTTTTGTACCCTAATGTATGCATTTTGAGCTTAATACACGTATACAAATCGTACCCGATTTATACCCGAAAATATTAAGAACCGGTTATACCCTATACCTAATACGAGTTTTTTAATACCCGATAAAATACCCAAATTGTTAAAGTTTATTTTTTATGTTTATGTTACACTTTTATATTTAATTTTTTTTAATCTATACACCCTAAGTATAACCAGTTATACCCTATACAACTTTTAAAGTATACCCGATAAAATGCCCGCATTTTTTATTCTTTTTTACACCCTAATGTATATATTTTTAGCTCAATAAACGTAATCAAATTGTACCCGATTTATACCTGAAAATACTAGGAACCGGTTATACCCTAAACCGAATACGGGTTTTTTAATACCCGATTTGTTAAAGTATATTTTTTACGTTTACGTTACAACTTTTATATTTGATTTTTTTGATATTGCACAAGTATAAAGTTATAATTTGTACTTCGGTAAATTTATGTTATTCTAATTTATTTTAATTATTTTTTACAAATTACAAACCAAATATAAACTTTAAATGGATTTATTTTATGTAAATTACTAAAAATATACTTTATTATAAATTTTAAATGGATTTATTTTATGTAAATTACTAAAAAAATACTTTATTAAGCAGGGTATCAATACTAAAAATTTAAAAATATTAGCATTACTATACTCAAATTAAAGAGAATAAAATGTTCGTTTTTATAATGTAAATTTGAAAGAGTAGTTTACCCTTATTTTAATGGTGTACTTTATGCATTAAAAACATTTCTTAATTTTTGGGTATCTTAGAACGTCATTGTGAAATGCATTATATATATTATAGATAACATTTTTTTAATGATGACTTTCCTTCATCTTTTTATGGAGATTAGTAGGTCAGGTCACACCCGTCTTTTGGTAGACCCGTCACCCCACATCTAGCCAGACTATGTTGTCTTAACCGAGTCCATGATGACATCGTTGTGGGGCTTGGCGTTCCACGAGACCATACCACGTCCGTTCTACCGTACTAGACGACATGACAACTGATATGCCCCCACAAGAATTATGTTCTCTGAGGTAACACTGGAGGATAAACTTGCGTTGTCTCGGACTCGAACTTGTGACCACAAGAATCTAATTCTTATCTTCATTGCTCTGACCACGCTACCCTAATACTAATGAAGGGTGTTTATATATTATAGATAACTCACGCTTAAAAGAAGTATTGGTGGTCTTTTATGGGTAGCTCAGTTGATGAATTGACCAGGGATCTCTTTTGGAGGTCCCGGGTTCGATTCCCACGAAGGACATAACGAGAAATGATGGATGACTCCTGGCCTATGATCATGAGTTCGAGTTCTGATCTCGCCCGGGTTTTACTAATCCTTCACCGTCGTGCCTACATGCGGGTGAGGGGTTTTTTGGGAACTGTATGGGCGGGTCTGGCTACGCTAGCCTCCCGAAGTACGTATGGGCCCTCTATTGAGTTGGTCATGAGGGTTTTTCCATAGTATGGAGACTCCCCTAAATAGTCGAACAGATTTGTTTGTTGTACATTACAAAAAAGTATTGGTGGATATATCCACAAACACCTTGCTTTTGTAGTTTATATTTTTGTTAATGGACTTTTTTTTATCCAGTACTTTTGTAATTTACATTTTGGCCCATGTTTTACTTAACTTTTATGATTTTCTTTTTTAACCCTTTAGCTTTTATAACTTGCATTTTTTACTAACGTGGTTATATTTGAGTGGCGTTTGAGGAATTGTGTTAAGGTTTTTTTAACTTTTAGCCAATTTCCATTTTCATTGTTTTTTTTTACATTGGTGTTTTGCCTAAATGAAGTTTTAACATTGAATTTTTTTTCTATAGCCTTATAAACATTTTGCACTTAGTCAAATGTATTGTATTTTACACTTTGTAGTAATTGTCTTTTACACATTGTGTTTTACGAATTATGTGTAGCATATTGCGTTGTGCACTTCGTGTCTAGTGTATTCTACACTTTTTTTTTATAATTGTTTCTTACACATTGAAGTTTACACTTCGTGTGTTACTGCAAGGTTTGACCCAATACGCATAACCGTAACGCGCTACTGCGAGCTAATAGCTTATCTTTGAATCAAGTTAAACAATAATATTATATAGATTAAAAAACCAAAAAAAGTTTCTACTATTCTAACTCTATAAGAACATAGCTTTTAAGTTTCCATACCTTGCTTTTACGCACACCCAAAAAGCTCTCATTACTAATGGATCACTCTTGATTCTCCTCTTGAATTCTACACCATCAATGGAATTCAATTCCAATCCCTACATCAATTCCATTCATCACTTCTATTCCAAACTCTCCCCTCAAATTCCTTCACACCCTCTATTCTCCACCATTGTTACTCTATACACCTTAATTCTCCTTTATGCACCATCCCTTTTCCTAAAAATTGTTCTTTCACCTGTTCTCAATTCCACCGGAATCATACTCCTATTCCTCCTCAAGTTAGGTGCCAATGAAAGATTGGAAAAGGAATCCAATTGTTTGGAACCAAGAGTAGATGAACAACATGAACAACTTACTTCTTTAGAACAAAGGTTTCTTGACTTGGTAGATCGAAATCAAACCCACAAAGAGTCCCATCAAGTGCAAGCGGAATTCGAGCATGATTTCGGCCCGGAATCAAATTCCCAAGATGATAGTTACAAATGGAAGTTACTAAATATATATTCTATGGAATCATCATCACAAGTGGTTGAAAAAGGAGGGACAAAAAAGGAATTGGATTCCATGCAAGTGGATACAACAATGAAGTTTCTTAAATGGAACATGAAAGCACCATTAGAGATCATATACGAAGCATACGAAGGAGAGGAAGATGATGATGAAGAAGAAGACGAGGATAATAATGAATACGGCATGGTTTCTAGGGATAAACATGTGTCACGATTGGATAGATATCCATCGTTATCGATGTATTACCCCGAGAGTGAGACAGATAGCTCGTCAGACGATGATTTTCCAATGAACCAAAAGTACGAAACACACGAGAGCGTGTTTTTTAAATGGGAAAAGGAAGACGATGATAATGATAATGATGATGATGATGATGATGATGATCGTGAAGAGCTTATAGAGATTTCGGTAGATTGTTACGAGAGAAGTATTGAATTTTGTCATGTCGAGGAAGATAATTTGATCGAAATCGACATTTTTGGGTGAGAAATTGAAATTCTATGGGGTGCATTTATTCAATCGGACTCTTAAAGTATAAGTTTGGTGATATCTAACATATCGAACTATCATATTTGATTTTGAGTTATAAATCTTCGGGGGATTTTGGACACTACAATACTTTGTTTATTTTATGGTTCCACATGTCGAAATTTGTACTTTTGAAACTAATTTTTTTTTTTGTGAGGACGTCAGTTAGGGTGTAAACGAGTCAAGCTACTCATGAGCTACTTGAGATCGATTTGAAAAAACACTCAAAAGAGCCGAGCTTAAACGAGGTAAAGCCAGAGCCACATATAAACCTAAGGTAGATTCTAGCAAGACACTTAGGTCCATCGTAGCATACGAACTCTTACACCTCTGTCTGATGAGCTAAACTGAATAAACTATTCATGGGAAAATTTAAGTTGTATTCTGTTGCAAGAAGTGATATTTTATATCAAAGCATGTCATCGATCAGGCCAACTTTTATAATTTTGAAAAGAGATATTAGATTTTAATAATCCAAACTTTCACCCATTGGTCGGTAATAATCTTTACTTTAGAAATTCCAAACAACGATCCTAACTTTCAACGTATTAGCCGACAATGAACCTTTGTTAACTGAGAACTAACTCAGATAGTGGACAATGACGTGGACGCTGACGTGGCATGCCATGTCAACGTTCACGTCATCATCCATGCAAGTGCTGGCATGCCATATCATCATTCACGTCAGTGTGAGCATGTCACGTCAGCATCCACTAACTGAGTTAGTTCTCAGTTAACAAAGATTCATTATCTGCCAATACCTTGAAAGTTGGGATCATTGTTGGGAATTTTTAAAGTACAGATTATTGCCGGCCAATGGATGAAAGTTTGGATTATTAAAATCCAATACCCCTTTCAAAATTATATTTCAAGACATATAATCTCCATTGAATCCTTCAAGTACTCTTGAACGCATCAACCCAACCATTCAAATTATATGGTCATGGTTATGCGTTTCTTTATGAGTGTTATTTACAGAAGTTCCGATTATATAAAGTGGTGAAGTTTGAGTGGAAATTTTGGGGATTCGGAAGTCACTGGTTACGGGGGTCAAAACCATATATACCAAAATAATTATAAAAGGATACTATATAATCGGACCTTCTGAGCGAAAATTTCGGGGGGTCGGGCTCCCCTCCCCACCCCTATAAAGCTACGCCCTTGATTATATAGTATCCTTATAGATTTTTTTTGGTATATACGGTTTCGACCCCCGTTTTAAAAAAAATAGTTATATACTTCCGACCCCGATCTAAATTCTCAAGCTTCGCCATTGCTGTGCAAATATCACAGAGACTAACGCTTGACCGTAACTCATTACTATGATACATGAAGTGATCTCAATATGTGTTAACAAAGCCGGCTTTGGGTAATGAGCAAGAGGTCCAACCATATATGATCCATAGCCGCAAGGGCCCACCCTTTTATTTTTTCCATCACAGGTATTGAAACTAAGTGTGGGTGGTGAGGATTGCTGGATGGCAAAAGGATGCAACATTGCATGGTGCCCATCATCTAAGGGTCATACCTTATTGCTCCTGTGATGTCTATATATCGATGATGGAAATTGCGAGACAAATCTGTTGCCCCTGATGTTGTTTTCTTTGTTGCCTTTGATGCTGTTTTCTTTATTGCTTTGGCTTGTGGTTGCCTGCTTGGCCTCTAGGCTTATGGCGGGTGTCTATTAGCACGATGGTTTTTGGGAATGTCAACCGTAAAGGTACATTTACGGGTGGTTGGCTCTTTGCTTGCGCACCAACTTCCACCTGACATACCTCTTCAGTTGTTTGTTTAGGCGCCTCTGTTGCCTACCTAAACTATGGTATTGTGTTTGGTTGATTAAAGTTGCTTTCGTCTTGTTGTATATATTTTACATGAACAATCATTTAAAAACTAGAATTTATAAAAATCAACACACAATAACATTTTACAAGCGAATAACATTTTTAAACCAATTAACGTTTATCAAAAAAACTAACCCAATTAAATAAACCCAATACCTTTTTAGTTTGGACTTTTGGCCCATATAAACTCATTTGCAATCTCTACACACTTATTAATTTTTCGCTTATATTCGTGGGCCTTTTTTTCTAGTCGCGCCAGCAACTGTATTCTTACGAATAACCCAATTAGATGTTAAGAGATTTTCATAAAAAATATGTGATTTTCTTTCGAATGTCTAAAAACAAATACGTGATGTATCTTGCAAAATCACACCATAATCATTTTTATGAGTATACACTAATCATTTACTGATAACTTTACTTTCTTGTGGTACCCATATGAAACATTTTAATAGAAGTCATCTACACAAAGAATATTAAAACACAAAATTATGAATAACATTAATAAATTAATAACTTATATAATGTTATTATGATTCATTTAATCAATCAAAACAGCAGTACCACCAAAATCTAAGAACTTCATTTTTATCAACTTAGCTGGTGATGTTAGTTTATTTAGTTTAGAAATCTTTAAATATAATTCCAACAATGTCTAAAAAGTTGACAAGCCATTTTCTAAATACAGCGTTCCTACTTTACATCTCAGAACTTACAATTTTTTTTTATGAACCTAGCCGAACCATGGACCAGGTTAGCGGTCATCCATGGTGTGACCTAGACGTGCACAGAAAAAACTGGAATTGAAACCGGAAAAATCCCCTGATCCGGGTATTAAAAAAACGATTTTTTTTATATCCGGAATCGTACCCGACCCTACCTATCGGGTACGCACGGAGTATAGATTTTATGTAAAAAAACAGACCCGGAACCGGAGCCGATTTATACCCATTTGTACCCGGTTTATTTTAATCCTCGGAACCGGGTTTTCCGAATACCCAAAAACTATATATCAAGCAATGGGACTATTTGGCAGTTTGATGTTGAGGCGGGCCGGGAAGGAATGAGTCACTTGGTGATTCAAGAGGGGTTGCCATTTGACCACATAGGCAACCCAAGATTAACGTGTCTCATCCAAAGAACTCTACAATTGCATTATAATCATCTAAGTCACACTACCCTTCGAAACCGGGTATTGAAAAATCACAACCAGGTATACCGGGTATGGTTTTTTATGCTGGGAACCGAAACCGGTTGTTTCAATACCCGGTCAAAGTGATACTCTACCCGGAACCGGGTATTAAAAAAAACCAGTTTCTGCACCTCTAGTGTGACCACCCAACCACAAGAACCGTCTAACATGTTATGTACCCAATGGATCCAAGTCATCTGAACAACATGCAGCCCGGTCTATAAGGCCCATCAAGTTTGAACGATATTATGGGATCTGTGAAGGACCGGAGGAACCAAGATACAAGGAGAATAGAACGAGAGTATAGGGTATTGATATGGGTGTTCAAAATGCTCGCAGCTTGATCAAAACTCACTCAAAAAAAGCTCGGCTTGAAATCAACTCAAATGTAGACAAGCTAGCTCAGCTTGATTTGAAAATGAGCCGAGCTCGAGCTCGAGCTAGGCTAGGCTAAGCTCGCGAGCTAGCTTGAATAATTTTATTTTATAGGTACTAATTATAATTTTAAATGTGAGAATAAATTGAAGTGTTAACATTTTAATTTTAATTAATCAATAAAATATAAAAAGTTGGATAAAAAAGAAAATTTACCATATAATACTTTTAATATGTTTTCGATATCTATATCTATATATTATAATATTCCAAAGGGATATATCCTACATGGCACTCAATGAGGCCATTTTCTTCCCCTTGAGATGCCATGTAGGATCCATGTGGCAACCTATGTTGAGAGATAATTAGGTAATCAAAAAATAAAAGAGATTGAGTTATTTTAGGAAAAAATGAATTAAAAACAAATTTAAATTTTTCTCTCTCATGTTTTCTCCCATAATTTTTAAATGTTAATATCTTTTATATACGAGATTTTTTAAAGAAAAAAATTACACCAAATTAACGAGCGTTTTATTATCTTTCCAACGAGTACCATAGTGCTATATAAAAAACGGAGAAAAAAACGACTATTTTTTGTGGGATTTCGTTCATACATGAAAAAAACACAAAGTATTCAGGTTATTCATTAATCATGTATTAACAAGTCATTAATTATGTTATCATATATATTTTATTATGTCATATTAGATAATTCAACCCCGGGACGACTTTCTTATTCACTGCAACATAAAAACTAATATTATTTCATCAAATGGTATTGTTATTAATTTAATCCACATGTTTTATCGTATAAGAATAGACGACTTTCTTATTCACTGCAACATAAAAACTAATATTATTTCATACGTTGTTTGTACGCTTGAAGTCAATAATAATATTGCATCGGAGTGTCGAAAATCCAGAAAACTGCAAATGGATGCTAAGAGACTCAATGCTAAACAATGTCAAAATACAAACCCATCCACATCCAAAAGTACTTTAGTGTCAATCGACGTATCATCCGTTAGAACAAGCAGAAACAACCAATTTAACGCGTCTTTTTCCGGTAACAAATTTCTATAACATTTAATAATTTCAAAGCTTTACTTTTTTAACTTATGACAAATTTTTTACTCTAACCCTGTCTTTTTATTATTTCTTTGTGTATTCGCAGGTTGTACACAACGAACTCCTTTGTCCAATATTACAAACGGTATCATAGTTCTATGTTATACAAGTTTTATTTTATATTAGTCTACTATTTTAAAACTAAAAGTTCATTTAATATAGAAACTGATATTATTTTTTTCCATAGTTTCGGTGGCTGAAGTCCAAAGACACAATTCTGCAGAGTTACGAAACTTTAGAAAATCACAACTTGATGCAAAAAGACGTAAAGTTGGTTCTGTTACTGCAGCTCGAAAACAACCCACTGTTACACATGAGTGTTCAAATAATAACACGTTTAGAACTCCTACTTATGCAACACCATCTGGTACAATTTCCTTTGTGTCTATTAATTTTATAAGTTTGTGAATCTTATTAATATTAACCTTGAAATGTTATGATTAATTACAGGTGGACTTACTCATGTTAACACGGTCTCACTTGGGTCATCTTCTGCTCAAAGAGAACCGACTAATACATCAATAAATAATCGACGTTGCATCTCACCTGTCCGAATGGTTAATTTGTCTGACGAAGAAGATGTGGAACCTCAATCAATTGAAGGCTTCCAATATAAGGGTGTCTCTAAAGGTAAATATTAAATTTACAAAACATTTAAAAGGTTTTTTTTCTTTTATAAGTTAATGTTATTTTATTTATTCTGTTTGCCAGATTATCTGGATCATGGTGATCAAACGGTTGTATGTGAAATGTGTAATGCAAAATTGTGGAGATCAGAAGCTGGTAGAAGCGTAAGTGTTGGTGGAAGAACAAGCTATATGCTATGTTGTGGTTATGGAAAGGTACAACTTCCGGATTTCAAAGAGAGCAGTTTAGATTATCAGAACCTTTTCAAGAACATAGAATTAAAGAGCAAATATTTCTTAAAGCACATTCGCCGCTTCAATTCTATGTTTTGTTTTACTTCAATGGGAGGGAAGGTTGATTCAAATATCAATACGGGAAAGGCTCCGTTCATTTACAGAATAAGTGGTGAAAATTATCACACGTTGGGTGGTCTTCTTCCTAATGATGGTTCGAAACCGAAGTTTTCTCAGTTATATATATATGACACTGAAAATGAAGTCTCAAACCGGAAAAACATTTATAGGTAATATTCTTAAAATTTTCTTCTTCTTTTTTTAGCCGTTTGTATAAATATTAATTTGTTAAAATTTCTTTTTACATTCATTTCAGTAAAGAAAAGGAGACGTCTAAGGATATTTCTGACCGGCTTGACATTGAAATCATTCAGTACCTGAAGTCGATGTTAGACTCAAATAATCAGCTTGTGAAAACGTATAGGAATGTACGGGATCGATTTCATGAAAATCCTGAAGTTAGCCTTAAGTTGCGTCTTATTGGTAGGAGAACTAAAGATGGCCGAACATACAACCTACCAACTTCATCAGAGCTCGCCGCTCTTATATTTACAGAAAATGATGAGCAGCTTGACAATAGAGATATTGTCGTCGAGTCAAGAGCGGAGGGACTTAAGCGTATTTGTGAGCTCCATCCGTCGTATCTAGCCCTCCAGTATCCATTGCTTATTCCATTTGGAGAAGATTGTTATAGGGTTGATATACGACACAGGGAAGAGAGGAAATCTAAAAAGAAAGTAGATTCAAAGTGTTCAATGAGAGAGTATTTTGCATATCATATTCAGGACAGAGTTGGTAAGTTCTCATTGATTTTGAATGCAAGGCGGCTTCTTCAACAGTTTTTGGTGGACGTTTATACCATGATTGAGAGTGAGCAATTGTATTATGTTCGTTTTCAGCAAAGTAAACTTAGGTGTGAAACATATACTAATCTTCAAACGTTGAACCAAAATGGACCTACTGACTTGGCAAAAGTAGGGACGTCTGTGATTTTACCATCTTCTTTTACTGGTGGTCCACGCTACATGAGGGAAAATTATCTTGATGCAATGGCTATTTGTAAGAGGCATGGATACCCTAATTTTTTTATTACAATCACATGCAATCCAAAATGGCCTGAAATTAGACGGTTTCTTAAAGACAAGAAGACAAATCCAGAAGACAGGCCAGATATCTTAGCTAGACTATTCAAAGTTAAGCTAGACTCAATCATGAAAGATTTACGTGAAAAAGCATTTTTGGGCAAGACTTCAGCAGGTAAAATTCATTACGAAAAAAAAAGTTCCAGTATATATTCATAGATTATCATCTTTATTCACTTATACTTATACAATTTTTATTTGTTGTTTATAAATACTACCGTGTTTTTATTAATTAACTTTTTAACTATATTTTTTTACTTTGTATTGCAGCGGTCTATACTATAGAGTTCCAAAAACGTGGACTGCCCCACGCTCATATCTGTCTGTTTCTTAAAGAAGCCAGTAAGCTTCCCACAATTGAACACGTTGATCGTTTTGTTTCGGCTGAAATCCCTGATAAGAATGTAGATCCGGAGTTGTTTAGTCTTGTGAGTGACTTTATGATTCATGGACCCTGTGGACGTGAATATCCGAACTGTCCGTGCATGCTTGACGGTAAGTGCTCCAAGAAATTTCCAAAGAAGTTTTCTTCTGCATCAACGTTAGATTCAAATGGATATCCGGTTTATAGAAGAAGAGAGTCAGGGGTATTTGTTGAAAAAGGAAGTGCTAAGTTAGACAACAGGCATGTGGTCCCTTATAATGCAAAACTTTTAAGGCGTTACCAAGCTCATATCAATGTTGAATGGTGTAACCAGGCTGCTTCAATTAAGTATTTATTCAAATACATTAATAAAGGACCTGATATGGCTAAAGTTGCCTTTGTAGAAGATGGTGGAGAAAGTGAAGAAGTGATGCAAACAGATGAAATCAAAAAACATTTTGATTGTAGGTTCCTTTCAGCATGTGAAGCTTCTTGGAGAATATTTAAAAATGATGTGCATTACAGATACCCTCCGGTTATAAGACTTCCATTTCATCTGCCCGGTGAGCAAACTGTTGTATATGATCCAAAAGAAAAAATTCAAAATGTTCTCAACAAACCCACGGTGGCTGCAACAATGTTTCTAAAATGGATGGAACTGAACCAGAACGAAGCTGTGGCACGTGAATTAAGTTACATTGATATCCCAAGTAAATTTGTTTGGAAAGATGACGAAAAAAAATGGGACTTTCGAAAGATGGGTAAGGCAATTGGTCGTGTTCACATGGTTAATCCATCTATGGGCGAGTCCTATTTTTTGAGAGTTCTTCTTAATAAAGTAAAAGGACCTAGATCATTTGAGGAGATAAGAACGGTCAATGGCGAAATCTTACCAACATTTCGTGATGCATGTTATGCTCTTGGCCTCTTAGACGATGACAAAGAATATATAGAAGCTATTGAGGAGGCTCATTATACGGGATCTGGATATTCTCTTCGTAATTTGTTTGCGATGATGTTGCTGTCTAATAGCTTATCTAGGCCTGAGCATGTTTGGGAAAAATCATGGAAGTATCTGTCAGATGGTATTATGCGAAGACACGAAGACGTATTCCAAATTGAAGGTAACAAATTTATATTTCGAAATTTAATGATTTTTTTTAACGTCGGTTTTCTTTTAAATTCAATGTTACAAACTTTTTCTTTATTAGGTTTGACTCTTCCTGATGAACAAATCAAGAACCTAACGTTGCTTGAAATTGAGAAACAGTTGCTTCGGAATAACTCAAGTCTACGTAGGTTTCCTTCTATGCCTTATCCGAATAATGATTCGATATCATCTGCAAATAACCGTTTGATTCTTGATGAGCTGAATTATCAAGTAAGTACGTTGGCTGAGGAATTTAATACCAATTCACGTTCTTTAACTGATGAACAACGTTCGATTTTTGATGAAATCATTCACGCGGTTGATTGTAACAAAGGTGGGCTATTCTTTGTTTATGGTTTTGGAGGGACTGGTAAAACCTTTTTATGGAAAACATTGTCTGCTGCCATAAGATCTAAAGGACAGATTGTTTTGAACGTTGCATCCAGTGGTATTGCTTCTCTGTTGTTATCCGGTGGAAGGACAGCGCATTCTAGGTTTCGTATACCTTTGAATGTTAATGAAAAGTCATTGTGCAGTATAAAGCCGAATAGTGACGATGCTGCTTTATTGAAGCAAACTAAGTTAATTATTTGGGATGAAGCTCCAATGATTCACAAGCATGCTTTTGAGGCACTTGATCGTACAATGAAAGACGTCTTGCAGTCAAATTCTTCAGGTAATTCTGAGTTGCCTTTTGGTGGTAAGGTTATGGTTTTGGGTGGTGATTTTAGACAGATCCTTCCTGTTGTTCCAAATGGGAGTAGAAGAGATATTTTAAATGCATCAATAACTTCGTCTCCTATTTGGAATAGTTGCAAAGTCCTTACATTAACCAAAAACATGAGGTTAACGTTGGGTAACAACACCTCTGAATCCGAAGAAACAAAGGCATTTGCAAACTGGCTTCTTGAATTAAGTGAGGGTAAAGTTGGTGAGTCAATTTATGATGATGAGTTTGATGTGGACATTCCAGATGATCTTCTTATTAAGGGTACATCAGATCCGATTTCTAGATTAATTGACTTCGTCTACCCTTCACTTCTTGAACTTTACAAAGATAAAGATTACTTTGGAGAACGAGCAATACTTGCACCTACAAATGAAGTCGTACATGATATAAATGAAAGGCTGCTTGCATTGTTTCCTGGAGATGAAGTCGAGTATCTGAGCTCTGATAGTATATGTCAGATTGAGAATGGTAATAACCGTTCACAGGAAGACTTATACTCTCCTGATGTCCTTAATGGTTTAAAAATTTCTGGCTTACCTAATCATCGTTTAGCACTAAAAGTCGGTGTACCCGTTATGTTGTTGAGAAACATAGATCAACAAAATGGTTTGTGCAATGGAACGAGATTACGAATCACCAGACTTGCAAAGCGTGTTATTGAAGCCGAGATCATATCAGGGGGAAACATTGGTACCAAAACTCTTATTCCTAGAATAAATTTGATACCATCTGATATCAAAATTCCAGTAAAGTTCCAAAGGCGTCAATTCCCAATAAGCGTATGTTTTGCAATGACCATCAATAAAAGCCAAGGACAGTCTTTATCGAAAGTTGGATTGTATTTAAGAAACCCTGTATTCTCACATGGCCAGCTTTATGTCGCATTGTCAAGAGTTAAAAGCAGGGCAGGCGTGAAGTTACTTATACTCGATGCTGATGGGAAAGTGATGACTAAAACAAAGAATGTAGTTTATAAGGAAATTTTCAGCGATATTTGAATAACTGTGTATTCGTTGCTTTTAAATTTTAATAAAATTTGTCTACTTTATTTGTCTTATACGTTATACTACTCCAAATAATCGTACGTTGGTGAACTGCGTGTCCACGCGGGCAAATATCTAGTCTATATTATTATAATATTCCAAAGGGATATATCCTACATGGCACTCAATGAGGCCATTTTCTTCCCCTTGAGATGCCATGTAGGATCCATGTGGCAACCTATGTTGAGAGATAATTAGGTAATCAAAAAATAAAAGAGATTGAGTTATTTTAGGAAAAAATGAATTAAAAACAAATTTAAATTTTTCTCTCTCATGTTTTCTCCCATAATTTTTAAACGTTAATATCTTTTATATACGAGATTTTTTAAAGAAAAAAATTACACCAAATTAACGAGCGTTTTATTATCTTTCCAACGAGTACCATAGTGCTATATAAAAAACGGAGAAAAAAACGACTATTTTTTGTGGGATTTCGTTCATACATGAAAAAAACACAAAGTATTCAGGTTATTCATTAATCATGTATTAACAAGTCATTAATTATGTTATCATATATATTTTATTATGTCATATTAGATAATTCAACCCCGGGACGCTCCCGGGATAAAAACTAGTTTATAATATTAGAATAAGAAAATTATGCATATACACGTGTAATTTTATTGTTTTTTTTATTCTTTCTGTTTTTATGTTATCAATATTTATAAAAAAAATAAAAAAATATATAATAACAAAATTAATGAGCCTGCTGAAGCTTGACTTTTTCTGCTTGATAAATTAAACGAGGCGAGCCAAGTTGGCTTGTGTAAGTTCGAGCTCAAGCTTAATTTGGCTCGACTCAGCTCAATTACAGCC
The DNA here is from genome assembly GCA_032199755.1 of Ambrosia artemisiifolia. Classification (NCBI taxonomy): domain Eukaryota; kingdom Viridiplantae; phylum Streptophyta; class Magnoliopsida; order Asterales; family Asteraceae; genus Ambrosia; species Ambrosia artemisiifolia. Next base: position 17,704,026 of record CM063519.1, read on the forward strand.
CTAGGCATTGAGATATGTGTCTTCTCCTTCCCGTCTCCATATTTGTTCCATTTGATCTTCCCATCTCTTTCTACACTACCTTTGCCTTTCATTTATCAGAAGCGATCTTTCCAAGTATTTGATAAAATCTAGCCGATTACATCTAATTTTGATCACCTCCCTACTTCGTTAACATCATATCATTTCATGAAATGAGTAACATACAAGTATTATTATTTTAATACATTTACATAATTATCAGTTCAACGAAAAAAATGATAAATGTAACTTGTGATCGTTACTTATATAAGTTACCAGTTTCACAATACAGTCGCAATGAAAAACTAAACACAGGTGTTTTTGGGATATAAATTCTTTTATATTATATACAATCACAAGTATAGAAAAGGTACCGTATGCTTTAACAACTGTTCAATCATGTGCATCATGTTATGTACTTAATCACAAGAGTACATGTTATGTTCAAACTTCAATCATATACTCCGTACTTTGTCTAGAAGGTTACAAATATACAAGTAGATTATAGAAATAACAATGAAGGTATGTGCCTAGCCTAAATGGAGGCACAATATGATTACATTCAGAAAGAGATGGTGGCACAACTTGTTGTCCGTTTACCTGTCATCCTAATACAAAAATTGTTTTTTATAATATATTTGGATTTAAATTTAAAAAAGTAAAAATTAATGTGGACGAAGAAGTACATCTCAAAGTTGGGGTGTTGTGTTTACCAATATGATTACGATTTAGTGTGACAACTAAGATTCGAGTGACAACCAATGTCATATCATTCAAAAAAAAAAATCTTTAAAAATACTACAATTTTTTTTCCAATTTGCTAATAAACGATTATTTAATTTCTTAAACTTGCCAAGTTAGAATGTACAACAATTTTACAAAAGAGCATTTGCAAAAATCCAACCAAATAGAAATTGGTTAACCCGTTTATAAAACTACTCCCATAGAATGAGTGTGAGCGATAAACACAACTAATAGCACAAGTTTATTTTCCTTCGTTTTAGGTTCATATGATGCAATTATCATTGCGGGGTCACAGTGAGGTACAATTCATAAGTCATTATAATGTTAGGTGGTAATTCATGAGATGAATGTGACAAAGGGATGCAATCAAATTCAGTAATAATTTGTTACAGGCAGATAATGAACATGACTCACAAAGACCACTTGATGGACTACAACAAAAAGAGACATCCTCTAACATGGCATTACATGACATGTTTCTCTTAGACATTAGGAACACTGATTCTTGATGCATTAGACTATAGGAAGTGGAGGGGGGAAAGAGGAGGGGGGGGGGGGGGGGGTGAAGCGTCATGTGGCACTTGTAGGGTCCGACATGTGGCATTTCTTTTTTCTTTTTCTTTTTTTATAAAAAACTGTAAATACATCCAAAACACTTACCTTATCATTTTACACATACATATGTTTACATCTAGAGAGAGAACCGAGAAAGGGGGAAAGGAAAACAGAAACAATAGAAAGAGAGGAGAGACCGCTGGTGGGTCACTGTTCACGGCGGAGCTGCCGCCACCCTCTGACACACACCCCACATCCCACTTCACCGGTTATTTAGAGAGAGAAGCAGGGAAGCAGATGAGAAGAGAGAGACACAAAGAGAGTGGGAGAGAGAGAGAGAGAGAGAAGGAGGAGGACGACCGGAAAGGAAAGAGGCCGGCCTTGGTCTCTGACCGACCGACGTTACTGGGTCGATGGTGACAGACCCGTGCAAGGATGGTGGAAGAAGACGGTGGGTTCAGGTGGTGAGTAGGGATGATGACCGGTTCGGATAAGGCTTCAGATTTAATTTTTTTTTAATCCAACGGTTAGAAAATAGGAGAGCCAATCACCACAAGACACATCACCTCCACCTCTCCCCCACGCTCATCCCCATCTCCCCGCCACTCCCTCCCGCCCCCTCCTCCACGCCACCTAGGGGCGGTGTTCCCGCCTCCACGTCAGCTCCCCGCCCCCTCTTCCCGCTCCACTCCCTCCACTCTTAGAATGTCACGCCATTCCAAAATATTGTTGTCCTATTCCGTGGAACACATGTATTGAGAAGTAAGTAGTCAAGATGTACTCACTCCTCTTTTAAGTAAAAGAAGCATCAACATGTCCGTCAACAACTAAATTAGATAATATGCATTTGCATGTTCATATTGATCGAACATAACCAATCACACTTCCGTTAAATTCGAGATCTGTATTGGTTTTTGTCTAATTTCGGTTTCAGTACCGATCCCGTCCCAAGCTCATCCCTACTTCGGTTAATGCTCATTCAATGCTATGCTATGTATTATGAGATATATATTATAAAGTTGTGAGAGATATAATTTCCATATTCTTGTTAAACAATTGGTTATGAGAAATCCCTGATAAAGTTTTCTACGACTCGTGTAACAAAAGTGTATTCAATGACTTTATAGTTGCCAGTCGTGCACAGGTGAGAATGCGTATCGAAACCAGAAGCTGGCGGGATACGATTTATGATTTAAGAAGTAAAAACATGTTCTATTATTAAACGAGAAAAACTGCTTCAAAACAATTCATGATGGAAACATCAAATTAGGACTTCTTTTTAATAAAGTGTGTATGATTATCATCGTAATAGTGATATAGAAGTTATTCATTAGAAGTAGGATAAAAAATACGATGAATATTTTTACAAATAGCCCGGTAATTTGAAATGCATAAAAGAGATTGATTATTTTAGTTTTATCTTTTTTTTTTGAACGGTTAATTGAAATCACCCACATACCACTAGGGTATCATCGTATCATTAGCGTTATCACGCGATTATATTCTACCATCAAGTCACAAATTCAGAAGAAAATTCATAATTACGAGAAAACACCTTATGAGATTCGAATCCAAGACTTTATAGTACCTAAGTTTTATCCCACCACTAAAATGCCGCTAGAAGCATTTTAATTTTATCTTTTCATCGATCAGTAACAACACCCTTTCTATTTCCCATATTTTGTAAAAAGAACAATCATTCTCCAGAATTATTGCTTTGCTAAATTCTAACGCTATTCAAAAACCGAATATTTTATTTTGTAAAAAGAACAATCATTCTCAGCCAAGAAGGAGGCCCCTGTGAACTTCCTCTCGGATCCAGCAGAAGGGAGATCCACTCTACGACCAGCAGATCTCCTTGTCTTTGGGTGGGCCGGGGGAAAGCATGCTTGTGTTGACTTGACGGGTGTATCTCCCCTAGTTGGGTTGAGGGATAGTGGCTTTGTAGCAGGCCAAGCGGTGCGGAAAGCAGAGTCAAAGAAGATTGAAAAACATGCTAAAGCGTGCGAGGAGAACCAACACGTTTTTGTACCCTTGGCCTTTGATACCTTTGGCTCATTAGCACCGGAGGCTACCCGTTTCCTGACCAGGGTCCAGCGGGTTATTAATAGTAGTGTCTCGGCTCCGGGTGGGCAGGGTTACGTTTTTAGTAGATTAGGATTTGCTATTCAGAAAGGGGTGGCGGCGCAGCTTGTTGCCCGTCTGCCCGTTATCTTAATGTAATTTTCCTTGTTGTTTACATTATAATCTATTCTTTCAAAAGTGAGGGATCAAATTCAAAAATGGAAAGCATTAATGAAGGTGACCTTGAAAAAAAAAAAAAGTATAAAGATGGAAAAGAGAATTCCCTGTTTTCGAAAGAAATGAAATAAAAGTAACTTCATAAAAAAATGTAGCACCTTTTACCTTTCTCGTTTGTGAAGGAACATGAAACAAAAATAAAAAAACAAAAAAAGGCGCAGACCACGTGGCACGATCTCCAGGCTGTAATAATTGACTCCAAACACAACGGAATCACGCCTTTCCGTCCACCGCCACCAATATCCACGTGGCCAGATCTCCACCCTCCACGTCACCATCACACTAGCCACCAGGTAGAATATTCCCATCCTTCTTCCCACGAAATAGCGTAGAATACATATATAGTTGTATAAAGTACAATTACAGCCAACTCTTCCAACTTTCTCTCTCTATATTCACACACATATATATATTTGTATCTATAGGTGGACAATCGTCGTGTTGTTGTTGTTGTTGTTATTCGAAGTTTCTAGATCTGAATTTGTGAACGTTTGTTAACGTTGAAGACGAAATGAGGAATTTAAGCTTCTACAAAAGATTTTCCAATACTTTTGGCGAATATCCTTCGCTTTCCAAGTTTCTTGTGGTTTTTGCCGTTAGGTATTCCGTTGAATTAATTTTAATTTATTAAATTATGGTTGTTGATCGTAGTTTTTTTTTAATTAATATTAATAATCATGTAGGACGTTTCTTTAGTAGCTTAATTTCAGCTTATAGTTGCTGATCGTAGTGATTTTTATTCGCAATCTGTTATCTAGGACTATTTTGAGTAACTTAATTTCACCTTAAGTTCTTCAATTCAACTGTTGTTGATCGTACGTTTTGATTCACAATCATCTAGCCTACTTTTAAGTGATTTAGATCTGGATTATTGTATAATTTTGGATATCTTTTGTTAGATCGTACCTGTTTCAGTAAATGATTGTCTCTGTTTTGTTGAATTCAATATGCAAAATCTTCACTATATATTTAGATGCTTGTTTTTTTAGTAATTTATGGATGTTTTAGGTATATTAGATCTGAAATATAGTGAAAATTGTTGGGAATTCCTGCGTCGAATCGTGGCTATGTACATGATTTACACAATCATGTCCGAGATTTAATTGTAGTTGTTGTATTGATTATAGTTTCCATTTATTCGTATATGTAACATCTATATATTGTACATCATTGTAAGTAATCAAGCGATTCAGTTATTATAGCAAGGTTAATTGGTTACTAGTTGTTGAGCAAGTTAATTAATAAAACACCGTAATGCGTTAGGTTAGCTGTATATATACCGGGAATTGGGTAGGGATTCGTAATCAAAGTTTTTAAGTAGATTTCTTGATCTCATAATGTTGTGGGAGTTAGCCATAGTTTTATGTTCTTTTGATTATCGATTGGGACTTGGAAAAATAAATACGGTAGACGGTAGTTGTAGTTGTAGGCTTGTTCAGTTTTGCAGTGGTTGCTCAATTTTGTTAGATCTTAGATCTTACATGTTTCTGTTTTCTGATTGAATTGTGGTAACTTGTAAATGATGTTCTCTTTTACTGATATCAACCGTGAGGTGTTTTGAGTTTGTTGTAACTTGTTAATGAAGTTATTTGTTTCTGATCACCGACAACGGTGAGGTGTTTGGATTAACATGAAGTTCATGTTAATTTGTTGGATTATGCTTCAGTCTGTAAAAAATCTATTCACTATTCATCATTCAATCCTTGATTTTCAGTTATTTATGTGATGTAACTTTTGTAGTGGTGGGGGTCTGGTGGCTTATTCTGAGGCGAATAATATACAAAGTGTTGCGAAGATTGATGAGTTACCGGAGGCAGGTAGCGAGAAAAAGAGGGTGGTGGTGCTTGGAACTGGTTGGGCTGGAACAAGTTTCTTGAAGAATCTGAAGAATCCTTCATATGACATTCAAGTGATATCTCCAAGGAATTATTTTGCTTTCACACCTTTGCTACCAAGTGTTACCGTTGGTACGGTTGAAGCTCGTAGTGTTGTTGAACCCATTCGCAACATCGTCAAGAAGGTAATTAGTAATTACTAATGATTTATACATGAATTTTGCCACTAGTTATCTTCTTATTATCAAATTATGTGTATTGAAATGGCATTGTATGAACCTATAGGGGGGGTGAGTTGAGTGTTATTTTTTAATTTCTGACCACTGTTGATTTTATAATGGTCTCTGAATATTGTCATTGATATGATGATTTTCGTAAGAAAAATTCATAATTCACAACAATGAGTAACAAATTAGAGAGTTAAAAGTTAAGAGATATCACCACATAAATACAAATGGTGGTTAAGGTGGATATGAATAACTCACATTATGTTCACTCGCTGATTCTTTAATTAATATTTTCTTCACTGTTTTTTCTCTGAAAGATAGTGATCATTAATCTTCTCTATAATGGGAGTAGATCACCTTTAAACGTATCCACTTTTTTGTTAATGTGGTAGAGAACTAATTTTCCTGTGATTGATTTGTTTTGCTTGTTTGTTATTTTTTGACATTTTGGGTGATGTTTAAGCATGCAGCATATGAAAATAACGAATATTCATAATGTGTGACCATATATGCACAAACAAGCTTCTTGTTCCGGGTTAAAGTAGGTGATGGTTAGCTATTGACTAATGCATGTTTAATGTTTAACAGAAGAATTTGAATGCTAGTTACTGGGAAGCTGAATGCTATAGGATTGATGCAAAAAATAAGAAAGTTTATTGTCGTTCAAGTCAAGAGGATAAAGAAGAATTTGTTGTAGACTATGATTACCTTGTGATTGCAATGGGAGCTCGGGTTAATACATTTAACACTCCTGGTGTAGAAGAAAACTGTCACTACTTGAAGGTAAATCACTCACTCTTCATCAGTTTTTCCAGTTACATAATATAGTTTGACTTAATTGACTAATTTGATTCAGGAAGTTGAAGATGCTCAGAAGATCAGGAGGAATGTAATAGACTGCTTTGAAAGGGCAAGCTTACCTACTTTAAGTGATGACGAGAGGAAACGGATTCTTCAATTTGTTGTTGTTGGTGGTGGTCCAACGGGAGTCGAGTTTGCAGCCGAGCTTCATGATTTTGTGTCAGAGGATTTGGTGAAGTTGTACCCATCAGTTAAAGATTTGGTCAAAATTACACTTCTTGAGGCAACTGACCATATCTTGAACATGTAAGCGCCATTATTTGGACTCAAAACAGCCAATATTACTTTTTCCGTTTTTTCCTTTTTTTTTTCCTTTTTTGTTTTCTGTGTATGCTGATGCATTAATTCCTTGTTTTGTGCAGGTTTGACAAAAGAATCACGACTTTTGCAGAAGAGAAGTTTCACAGAGATGGTATAGATTTGAGGACGGGGGCGATGGTTGTGAAAGTCTCGGATAAAGAAATTTCAACCAAGGTGATAAAAACCGGGGAAATCGCTACTATACCATATGGAATGGCAGTCTGGTCAACTGGTATTGCAACTCGTCCTGTTGTAATGGATTTCATGAAGCAGATTGGCCAGGTATTTTCCATTGGATTGCCATTTTCGGTTTCTATTTTCATTATTACCATACATTTTGACAAGATTTGTGATCTTTCCCTTGTATGTATATAGGCAAATAGACGCGTATTAGCTACTGATGAATGGCTTCGAGTTGAAGGGACCAACAGCATATATGCACTTGGAGATTGTGCTACAATTAATCAGCGTAAAGTCATGGTGCGTTTACAAATACACCTGAGTTAACTTTGACGCGCGGATATACAAAAATATGAGAAAAACCACTTGAAAGGAAAATTTATATATTATTGAATAAGAAAACCAATGCATCAACCTCCCTTTATAGAAAAATTTCAGATGTTGCCAAAACTAGGAGATTAAAATTGGCAGTCGTAAACTAGTAAATTCAAAGATTCATGCGCTCTTACAAATTAGAAAATCAGAGCTGCAGATTAAGAAATTGGGACGCGAGAGTGGAACAAACCGGCGCGCGGGGGGGGGGGGGGGGTCTAAGTGTTGGGCTTGTGGAGACGTTTTAGTCCATCTCTTATGCGCTCTGTAACTCCAGACAGAGTGTAAATTATACTGTTTTTAATTCCCTTTTCTAGCCCACTTGCCTTGTTCGGCTGGTCCAAATACGAGTTTGCTAACTCTTGAATCAGCTCCATGTCAGTTATATACACTGAAGTAATATAAATCATGCATCAATCACATGTATCAGGAGGATATTTCAGCCATATTTCAAAAGGCAGACAAGGACAACTCCGGAACACTTACGGTTAAAGAGTTTCAGGAAGCACTTGATGACATATGTGACAGGTATCCTCAGGTGAAACTTTATCTGAATAACAAGCAAATGAGCAGCCTGGTCGATCTGCTCAAGGAATCCAAAGGAGATGTTGCAAAAGAATCGATTGAACTGAGTGTTGAAGAATTTAAATCGGCTCTTTCTCAAGTAGATTCACAGATGAAGAATCTTCCAGCCACAGCTCAGGTATAACATCATTGGATTAATCGATTAATCACTAAGCTATCAATTTCTTTTTGCTAATGTGGTTTAGTGACGGTTTTCCAGGTTGCAGCTCAGCAAGGATCCTATCTTGCTGATTGTTTCAACCGCATGGAAGAATGCACAAATAATCCTGAAGGTCCTATTCGTTTCAGAGAGTCTGGCAGACATAGATTCCGTCCCTTCAGGTTCGATCTTTATACTTTTGACTCTCGTCAACACGGAGTCTGACTTTGGTACAGACACTTAAAGCCTTATGATCTCAATGCAGGTACAAGCATCTTGGTCAGTTTGCTCCATTAGGTGGAGAGCAAACAGCAGCACAACTCCCAGGTGATTGGGTGTCTATTGGCCACAGCTCTCAGTGGCTTTGGTACTCTGTGTATGCAAGGTAAACCCGCAACCCGAGTAACCCGACACCATCAAATAATAAAATTTCGTTAAACGTAAGAGTCTAAGACAGTAGTTTGACTTTGTTTACTTTCTTTTGACCCGACATATGTACAGCAAGCAAGTCAGTTGGCGTACAAGGTCATTGGTGGTGTCAGACTGGATGAGGCGTTTCATCTTCGGCAGGGATTCGAGTCAAATATGAGTTGACCTCAACAAATGCAATATGTGCAATAAGTCCTTAACTTTCTGGTTGTCATAAAGGCAAGTTTTGGTTCATGATCCATACATTTTACGTTTTACCCGATTCATTTTTTGTTTTTCAAACATATGCTACTTTGTTCTTTGCTATGTTTCGAGTTAATAAGAAGCAATGTCGTTAATCATAAATCAGATTCAGACAAGAGTTGCTAACAAAATGTACGACGGAATTGTAGGTTTCGATTCGATTTTCTTTTCTTGATGTTCTTTTATTTTTAAAGTCATTTTATATTACATGTGTACTCGAATTATTCTAATCAAAACTCTTTTTAAGTTTTTGTCCAACTCACAGTTACCAGTGGGAAATGTTTGCAGTTCAGATTGTAGCGAAGTACCACTACATTGATCAATTAACTTGCATTTCAACGTGTTTAACACAATTTTCGCAACTGTTGTGTCATTTCATAGGGAGAGTGGATGGCAATGAGAGTAGTGGTATTCATAGCCCGATACCCGATTTTGAAACTGTGTCCCTTACCCACTCCCCTACCTATTCGGTACCCACTTATTCATTACACATCTAGCACTTAGTTTGATAAACATTACCCCCGGGATTCCAAGTACGTTAAAACAGCGGCAAAGCTTGAGCGGCAATTTTGGAGGGTCGGAAGTCATCAGTTACGGGAGGTCAAAACCGTATATACCAAAAAAATTCTACACGGATACTGTATAATCAAAACTTTTGAGCGAAAATTTCGAAGGGTCAGGCGCCCCTCCCCGCCCCTATAAAACTAAAACTACACCCTTGCGTTAAAAACTACTTTATACATGTTCCCGAACGGGTATGTTCGTGTAAAAATAGAGTTATACAAACCATTCCTTTTTTATATAATTTTATTACACAAGAAAAATAGAATTATAGAAAATAAAATATCAGTGGATTATTCTTTATTAGATTATTGTAATAATATAACAATTTTTTGCGGGTGTGGTTCTAATAAACGAGTATGTATAACTAACTAGCTTTTATCCTGAGAGTGTCCCGGGGTTGAAAAATATAATCATTCTAATAATACTAATACTAATAATTATTACTCTTGTAATTAAATAAATAAAAAAATAACCTTGCTATAAGGTGACACCATGTGTTGCAGTGTTGCGCAATTCTTTTTCGTAGCTTCTCTTGATGAAGTATACCTATCCATCTTTAGAAGACTAAAATTCCAATGATAGCATGACGATTGGGCTAAATTTCAAGATTGTATATAAGAACCTGTTTTAAAAGATAAAGCATGATTAATGAATAACCTGAACACTTTGTGTTTTTTTCTTGTATGAACGAAACCCCATAAAAAATAGTCGTTTTTTTCTCCGTTTTTTATATAGCACTATGGTACTCGTTGGAAAGATAATAAGACGCTCGTTAATTTGGTGTAATTTTTTTCTTTAAAAAATCTCGTATATAAAAAATATTAACGTTTAAAAATGATGGTAGGAAACATTAGGGAGAAAAATCTAAATTTGTTTTTAAATTCTTAAAGAGATTAGGGTTACATAAGTGTAGGAGAATGGATAAAAACAAAATAAAAAAATAAATTAAAAAATCTCACCTTAACGTGCCACGTAGCACATTTAAAGGAGGGTTGAGGCCTCCATTGAATGCCACCTCATCAATATTCAATTCTTTTATTATAAGTTATAGATTATAGATTTTATTATAAGTTATAGATTATAGATATCATATCGGTAAAAAAATTTTAAACTAATTCTATATTTGTACCAAAATATCCATTTCATTACCTTTGCTCTGATACCCGTGAATACAGTGGCGGATCCAGAAACCCACAATTTTTCAATTTTATTGGGTTCATACAAAAGTTTTTCCATTTTTTTTAAACTGAGTGGGTTCCTGAGAACCTACAAAAGTGGGTTGGATCAGCCATTGCCCGTGAATTTTTTTTATAACAAATCTCATACCCAAATACTAATACGATTATCTGTTTGTTGTTTTGGGTTAGTTTGCGGAGACGGTTTTGGATATAAGACGTAGAAGCCATCATTGGAAATCATTGGAGAAGTGTGTTCATCACATGTATTAATTGGTCCAGACAATCAATTTGTTGATCCAGACAATCAGATCAAACACAAACACGAGATATTTAAAGAGATGAACCAATGACTCTTTCTATTCAACCAAACGAACAAACAAAGAAAAGGGACAATTAAAAACATTAACCTAGACCCATATTTGTACTAAAATAAGCTTACTAATCATACTCAAATACATCTAGCAATTCTAATCTAAGACTAACCATAGACCATTATCTATACCAATTGATAATTCTAAACATTCAGACTAATATATAAATCAAGCTTTCAGTTTGGCCTGAACAATCAGATGAAACACAAACACGAGATACGTGGGGGGGGGGGGGGGCAAGACTTTTTCTATTCAACTAAACAAACGAACGAACTTACAAAGAAAATGGACAAATAAAACAATAACCTAGATCCCTATTTATTGTATTACTAAACTTTCTCTCTAAGACAATTAAACATTTTCTAAACCTATTAGGATTCAATTACCAAAAATAAATCAACCTTTCACTTTGGCTCTTTAATTTTCAACTCATACGTGTTTTAGGATTAACTTTCAATATTCCCTATTAATCCTAAAACCCGACCATGCTTCTCTTGCTTCCACAATCTAACCACTCGGGTCTTAATCGCTCTTGCTCAGCATCTAGCTTTCTTTTTTGCTCTTCTTTCTCAGACCACACTGGTTCGCCTTGCTATTTTTCTTGATTGAACCATGCAGGTTCTTGATCTTCATACGTCAACTCGAGAACGAGTTTCTTGGCTGCATTCTTTCTTTCGTTTTTAAAGATCTTCTCTTGACTGCATCATCTCTTTCTTTTTTCAAGATATGCTCTTGACTGCATTCATTTTTCAAGATCTGCTCTTGAGGGCATCCAATTTTTAAGATCTGCTCTTGAGAGCATCATTCTTCAAGATCTGCTCTTGGGGGCATCATTCATTTTTTTTTCTACAATCAGATTAGACACAGGGATATTTGGGGGGACGAACCCACGATTCGTTCAATTCAACCAACCAAACAAACGAACTTACAAAAAAAAATGGACAAATAAATAATAACCTAGATCCCAATTTAGAGTATTACTAAACTTTCCCTCCAAGACAATTAAACCTTTCCTAAACCTATTTAGATTCAATTACCAAAAATAAATCAGTCTTTTACTTTGTTCCTTTAACTTTTGTAAGGCCCTCAAAACCGGCAGGTCAAACAGTTGGCATTCAAAGACAAAAACCATGATAGCAATTCAAAAGAAATCTTATTTTATTTCAGAAAATACGCAGCGGAATGTTAAAAGAAGTTATTAAATTCCCAAACATGGTTTCCCAAGACGTGTCAAAAGAATATTTAATAAACAACTGAAATATTTGGAAAATGATGTAAATAACGTCTGAGCAATCTCATAGACGTCTTCTTAATTGAAATGTCAACCGCAACTGAGTAGCTCCACTGCATGCCAATGCGTCCTTTACTCATCAACAACCTGAAATCAATCTAACGTGTATGCAAAAGTCAGCTACGCTGAGTGAGATCAAGTTTTATAAGTTTTCAATAATAAGTAAGTTGTTAAAAAAAACAATAACAAAATACTATAACCTTAGAGTCAACAATACACGCAATCCGCCTAATGTTCCCTAAGCAATATTTAAAGTCTAGGATAAGCGCAATCCGCCTAATTGTTCCCTAAGCAATATTTAAAGTCTATGATAAGCGCAATCCGCCTATTTTAGCAAGACTTCAATTTTCCAACCATAATAAGCGCATTCCGTTTATCAACGCAAAGTACAATCAAGTCTATTAAACTCAACCAAGTCTAGAGATCAAAGCAGGCATCTCCCACTTCTGTCATAGCTCGGATTATAATAACTCATACAACATAAACCATGTAACAACCATGATACAAAACTAATACCATGAACCAGAGCAGGCGTATCCCACACATATGCCATAAATTATGTGAACCATGACAAAAACTATACCATAAATCAGAGCAGGCCTATCCCACTTCTAATAACACATATAACTCAAACCATATAATAAAACATTAGGCGCATTCCGCCCACTTACGTCTCATGCCAAAATAATATGTATGAGTTAATATGGATTTTGTTCGTTCACAAAAATATTTATAACTTTATAAATATATTTTGTGACTTCATAAAAGTAATCTTGCTAGTTTCGCATGCACGTGAGCCCAAAAATATTTAGAAAAACAATAACTAAAAGAGTGGGCGCAAGAACTCACAGGTTGTGTAGCTTTCAATTCCAGAAGTTAACAGTCTCGAATTGCATCCTCGGGCAAATCAATAACCGTTGGTTGCATTTGAGTCAAGCACACAAACTGACCCGTCATCCTCTCATGATAAATCTCTAAACAAAACTCTACCCCATCCACTATCACATTTGGATCACCCAAGACCCTTTTTAACTCTATGTACGCATGCATGTTACTTCACTTATCACCACTTAGGTTCCAAGCTAACCCATCCATATACATCTTCATCTCTAAGCAACATACACACATCCATGCATTAACGTTGCTTCATGCAAACATTACATGTCTATCCTACCTAATGCCACCAACCCTACACCTCCATGCTAAAATAAAACCATCACCAAAATATGTGGATGGTCAAAACACACGCATGCAGCCAACGTACACCTTTAAGCAAAATATCTACATATTATAAAACCAACAAGCATCTCCTTCATCACCACCATATAAATGTCCATCAACATCACCTCCACACCAGTAACCAACAGAAGCATCGACCTTTGTCACTATTCCTGACCGAACCGACCATTGACCGAACCGACCATTGTCATTGTCATTGTTATATTGGTGTTTCTTCATTGCAAATCGGGCCCATTGGTTTTGAACTTATGAAAGCAACCTTCACGCAAGGGGTACGATGTGATATTCCCTCATTCGTACCCTAGCTGGCTGTACCGGAATGCCCAACACAAGGGACGAGATCATGAAAGGAGCCAAGACCTAAGCAAAAACAGAAAGAAAACTCTCCGTCTAGAACCGAGTACAAGCACCACAATACACAGACGTCCAAGCGCAAGCTGCGCGCTCAAGGCATGGTCGACAGGACAGAAGGGGAAGATGTTCTGTTTGGAACAGACTCCAAGGAGGCGCCCAAACAGAAACCAAACCCATTGAAGTTCAGGACCATAAAGGAAACATCCAACACGATCACAGGTCAGGTCGGAGGAGTCACAATAACTGGACTCCACTCACAAAAACTCCAGCGCAAGTGTTGGCAACAGAAAACGTTACTTTCCCGGAGCCTAAAGTAATCAAAAGACGAGACAACCTGGACCCAGGAAAGTTCTGCGCATATCACCAGGATATAGGGCACGACACAGACAAATGTTACCAATTGAGGCAAGCAATCGAAGAGGCCCTGAAATCAGGGAAACTTGGACATCTGCTAAAAAATGTCGAGCGCAAACAGCAAGAAGGGCCACCCCAAAAGAAGATAAAAAATGTCAGCTTGATGATACACTCCGACAGACGAAAACAAGCAAAGAGAAAGCCTGACCAAGTGGCAGAATGGCGGGGAACAGCAGGTACAGTTCCCAACAGTCAAGGGTGGACCCTCATCCACTCGCGCAATGGTCATCACAGCCATTTTTTATCATTATAGGACTACCCGTGCGCTGGTCGACACGGGGAGTAACTCTGATATCATGTACGAGCAATGCTTTAACCTCCTTGACGAGGAGGACAAGCAACGCTTGTGCCCAGTTAACTCACCAATCATGGGTTTCTCGAATGAGGTCATATCTCCACTGGGAGAAATTTCTTTCCGCCTAACAATGGGAGACAAGGCACATTCAAGAACGGAAGACGTCACCTTCCTTGTCGTCCCCACGAAATCCAGATATGACATCATTCTGGGGCGCGAAGCAATGGCCGCCTACAATATGGTACCCTCAACAATACATGGGGCCATTGGTTTTCCAACTCCGACAGGCATAGCAATCATATGGGCCAACAGAGAGTGCGCCATGACAGAGGAACCACACCCCGCCAAAATGTTAAAGGCCACTCCGCGCACGGAACCAGAAAAGTGGGTCCTTAACCCCAAGTTCCCAGAACAGACCGTGACGATAGGGGCAGCCATCTCTGAAAACATCAGAGAGCACCTAAAACAGCTCCTGCAAAGGAACATAGACGTCTTCGCGTGGCAACCATCAAACATGGTGGGAGTCCCGCGGGAACTCGCACAACACAAGCTCAATACATACCGTTCAGTTGAGCCAATTGCACAAAAACGCAGGAGTATGGGCGCCGAGAAGGCCAAGGCAATGAACGACCAAGTCAATGAGTTGTTAAAGGCAGGAATTCTGCGAGAAACAAGATATCAGACATGGGTCGCAAACCCAGTCATGGTCAAAAAGAGCAACGGAAGCTGGAGAATGTGTGTGGACTACACCGATCTCAACAAAGCTTGTCCAAAAGATTGCTACCCGCTACCAGAAATAGACCTAAAAATCGACTCCCTTGCGCCATTCAGGTTCAAATGCTTCTTGGACGCCTACAAAGGCTACCACCAAATCCAAATGGCACCGGAGGACGAAGATAAAATCGCATTTCGAACAGATAAAGGTGTTTTTTGCTACAACAAAATGCCATTCGGACTCAAGAACGCAGGAGCAACTTATCAACGACTGATGGACCGTGCGTTTGCGCAGCAAATTGGCAAAAACCTCGAAGTTTACGTGGATGACCTGGTCATCAAAAGCAAAGAAGAGGATCAAATGTTGAAAGACATTGAAGAAACCTTCAAACACCTGAAGCAAATCCACATGAAGCTCAATCCGAGTAAGTGTGCCTTCGGGATGGAAGAAGGAAAGTTCTTAGGGGTAATTGTCACCAAAGATGGTTTCTGGTCCAACCCAGAGAAGATACAAGCTATAGCGCAAATGCCATCTCCATCGACGCTGAAGGAAGTCCAAACTCTGAACGGGCGCTTGGTAGCCATCAACAGATTCCTCTCCAACCACGCAACCAAGTCGATCCCGTTCATCAAAATGTTGAAAAGCTGCCTTAAAAATAATCAATTCAAATGGACCAGTGAAGCAGAGAAAGCATTTCAAGACATGAAGGCCTGCCTAATGGACCTTCCAACACTCACCGCACCATTACCAAGGGAGCCCCTGACAATGTATCTCTGCGCAACAGAACGAGCCGTAAGCGCTGTGTTGATGGTCGATCGCAAACTGGTCCAAACGCCAATCTATTACATCAGCAGAGTCTTGATAGACGCAGAAACAAGGTACACCACCATGGAGAAATTGGTGCTGGCACTAGTGCATGCTTCGCGCAGGCTGCACCGATATTTCTAAGGTCATCCGATCAATGTACTAAGTGATTACAAGCTGAACAACGTACTCTCAAAACCAGAACTGTCAGGAAGACTAGCTAAGTGGGCCATTGAACTGAGCGAGCACACCATTTTCTACAAATCCAGACCAGCAGTCAAAGGGCAGATCCTGGCAGACTTTATAGCTGAAGTACCACAAGAAAAGATAGAAGAATGTCGAGCAGAGCAAGGCCCACAACAACAATGTGAGGACAAGGCAATTTGGAACCTGTACACTGATGGAGCTTCAAACGATGACGGCGCAGGCGCAGGGCAGATCACCGGGAAATATGACGCCAAAGACCCATCCATGGCAACATCCTCCGGCATGCAAAAGAGCTAATGAGTAAATTCTCAAGTTGCACCATCGACCACATCAGTCGCAGTCAAAACAAGCCGGCAGACGCTCTATGCAAAATGGCGTCCACAAATTTTGGCCATTTAGCAAAAGAGGTCCGCGTTGAAGTGCTAGCCGAGCCATCGGTCCCGCCTAAAGAGGTCCATGTAATCCAAACCGGTATTGACAGCTGGATGACCCCCATCATTTCCTATCTCACCACAGGCGCACTCCCAGATCAGCGCGCTGAGGCCAAGAAAATACAACACAAGGCGCTACAGTATCAAATGCAAGATGGAGTGTTATATTGGAAATCGTATTTGGGGCCATTGCTGAAGTGTGTCGATGGAACAGATGCAGATTCTCTTGTCAGGGAGATACATGAGGGAATATGTGGCATACACGCGGGGCCGCGCATGCATCTTGACGCGCTCGAAATCATACGGCGCTGCGACTCTTGCCAACGCCACGCGCCAAACACCATGCGCCCCAAAAATGACCTGATACCAGTGACATCTGCTTGGCCATTCCAAAAATGGACCATCGACTTGGTTGGTCCATTCCCAATGACCACAGGCAAACGAAGATATCTGATCGTTGCAATCGATTACTTCACAAAGTGGATAGAAGCCAAACCACTGGCGGAGATCAACGCAAGCCAAGTAAAGAAGTTCATCTGGGAATTCCTTATCTGCCGTTTTAGGTTGCCTATGGAAATTGTCACAGACAACGGAACCCAATTCGCAGACAAAGGACTCCTAAAGTGGTACGCAGACTTGCACATCAAGCCCATCTTCACATCAGTTGCGCACCCACAGGGCAATGGGCAAGTAGAGCGCGCCAACAGGAGCATCGTTGAAGGAATCAAGGCACGCCTAGGGACAAAAGGAAAGGCTTGGGCAGAGGAATTACCGAGCGTGCTATGGGCCAATCGAACGCTAACAAAAACGAGCACCGGTGAGACTCCATTCAGCCTGACCTACGGCTCCGAAGCAGTCATCCCAGCCGAAATAGGGTGCCCCTCAGCAAGAGTCCTCTCAGCAAGCTACACTGATAACAACAAAGAACTGCGCACCAATCTAGACCTGCTCGAAGAACGCCGAGACCTAGCGGCGATAAAAGAGGCTAATTACAAAAAGCAGTTGGAAAGGTATTACAACGCCAAGGTCAAACTCAACACTTTCAAAACAGGGGATTTCGTCTTCCGAAACAACGAGGCAAGTGGGGCGCTACCACTGGGTAAACTTACGCCCACATGGGAGGGCCCATACCGCGTCGCTGAAGTGCTAGGCAAAGGAGCATACAAGCTATCGTCACTGGAAGACAAGCTCATCCCACGCACGTGGAATGCAGCGCAATTAAGAAAGTGTTATATGTAACCGTCATGCGCATTGTAACGAAGGCTATTTAGCCATTTAATACAACGAATGTCTTTTTCTTAACCCAAACATCTACTCTGTTAAAATATTCGATTGCTACACGCGCAATCAAACAGCGACATAAATAATCACACACTGAATGGTTAAGATACAATAACTAGAATTAAACGATTGCAATGTTAATTTGCAATCTCTCAAAAATTGGGCGCTGTATGGCTAAGATACAGCGCATCACCTAAACATTGTATGGCTAAGATACAATGTCTAAAAACTAAACAATTGCAATGATTACCTTGCAATCTCTCAAAAATTGGGCGCTGTCTGGCCAAGATACAGCGCACCACCTAAACATTGTATGGCTAAGATACAATGTCTAAAACTAAACAATTGCAATGATTACCTTGCAATCTCTCAAAAATTGGGCACTGTATGGCTAAGATACAGCGCACCACCTAAACATTGTATGGCTAAGATACAATGTCTAAAACTAAACAATTGCAATGATTACCTTGCAATCTCTCAAAAATTGGGCGTTGTATGGCCAAGATACAGCGCACCACCTAAACATTGTATGGCTAAGATACAATGTCTAAAACTAAACAATTGCAATGATTACCTTGCAATCTCTCAAAAATTGGGCACTGTATGGCTAAGATACAGCGCACCACCTAAACATTGTATGGCTAAGATACAATGTCTAAAACTAAACAATTGCAATGATTACCTTGCAATCTCTCAAAAATTGGGCGCTGCATGGCTAAGATACAGCGTACCACCTAAACATTGTATGGCTAAGATACAATGTCCAAAACTAAGCAATTGCAATAATTACTTTGCAATCTCTCAAAATTAGGCGCTGTATGGCTAAGATACAGCGCACCACCTAAGCATTGTATGGCTAAGATACAATGTCTAACATTAAACAATTGCCATGATAACTTGCAATCTCCTAAAATTGCGCGCTATATGGCTAAGGTATCGCGCGCCCCCCAGACATTGTATGATTAAAATACCATGTTTAAACCAAACAGTTGCAACACTAAGTGGCAATTCTCTAAACTAAATGCTATACGGCTACACATTGCATAACAATCAATAACCACAAGGCATATAAATTACATAGCAAAGCGATAAATAAAACCAAATTTCCATTAACATAAAAACCACAAAAAGATTGTGTATCAAATCATTACAGGTTACGGAAAAACAAAGATACACCTAGTCTATGATGCGGCGCCCTCATCAGACGCGTCGCTAAACTCGCCTTCAGAATCAGACAGGTCCAGCTTCTCACTAGGATCAGGCGCCTCGCTTTCACCTTGGGGACCCGCGTCAGTTCTCTTCATAGCATACTTCCGCCTAGTATGCGTCAGACCCTGCTTCTCAAAGGATGATCGCAGGGTATGACACGTTGGCTGGTCTCGATGACTTACAACGAAATCAACCAACTCAACATTCAGGCGGTCGTACTCCGCAGTCTTCTTCTAAAAAAGCGCATCCAAGTCCTTGTTATACAGCGGGAACTCTTCCAGCGCCCTCCCATCCTTAGCATGCTGGTATCCCTCAAGGAATCCAGCCTTGCGTCCTACCAATTTGGCAGCAGCATTAACGGCAGCCACCGCCTGGCGCGCCTCGTCGCAATTTTTCACATGGTAGGCGACCTGCAAAAGACAGAAGAAACTTGTCAGTAACAAAAAAGGGGGGAGAGTAAGAAGCTATAAGACATAAACAAAGGACAAACCTCGGGGACGCAACAAGTCATGAGCCATTCCCGGTCCTCATGCGCCAAGCGCGCTTCATCTCGAACATCCAATGCCTCCCCCTCAAGGTCGGCATTTTGTTGCTCGAGCCGTAAGTTGGCCTCCTCCAACTCCACCGACTTGCCACTTACCTCAGTAATTTTGGCGTCCTTCTCCCGGAGCAGTTCGCGAGCCTCAATAAAAGCATCACGGCGCTGATCCAATTTCTCATTCAGCTCCAGGATCTTCCGCGACGCATCAGCATACAACCGCTCTGCTTCTTGTTTCTTCTGCGCGGCAATCTCCAACGTCTTGTTGGTTTTCACACACGCAGAAGCCCATCGCTGCTCCCGCTCGGATAGATGTTTCTCCAACTTGTCACGACCCTCGCGGAACGTGACATCATCCCACTTAGCACGCTTCAATTCATGGGCTAGCCTGTCACGTTCCGTACAAACTTCACGAAACTTGCTGTCGTACTCCTCACGCTCATGCGCCAAAAAGCCCCATTGGCGGGCTATCTCTGCGGAGGTAGACAGAAGGTTCGCCAAGCTCATCATGTTGTCCTCCAACAACTCCTGGCGAGGACGCGTGGCTTGATGCTCACGCTCCGCCGGAGGAACAACATTGCCCAACAACTCTCGGCAGCTGTTAACATCCACAAACCGAGCGCCCGTGGCCAACTGCCAAGCAGGGACGAAAATGTCTTCGAGGTTAAATTCCCCACTTTTAAGGCTGGCCCCCGAGAAACCAGCCTCAGACTCAGGTAATGGCCGCTTCTCGTTAGAGTCGTCATCCATGATTTGCACCCCTCGCATGTCACCCTCGCTGATATCCGGTGGTGACACGCGCTGGGTCTCTAACTCCAAACCAACCGGCGCATCAAGGTTCACCGGAATAGGTTGGACAGGAGGGTCAGGGATTGGCAACGTCTGACGTGGAGGGGACGATTGAGTAGCATCTTGAGGCGGCGAGGGAGGAGGAGGAGTCTTGGAAGCAGGAGATTGAACGGGCGGAGTGACAGCCCGCCTATCAGGAGACTGAGTCTTCTCCGCCTTTGTCGGGTTCACTAGAAACCCCTCATGGACTGACGCCTCGGTAATGTGACCGGGCGCCCCTTCACCCATCAGGTCAGCTACACAAAACAAAGACAACATAACTCAAGAAAATGAAACATACACAAGCGCAGTATCAATGCCATAGCACTGGAAACATACCTAACAAGCTGTCCTCGGCGCTGTGCACCAGATCGCCCAGCTTCATCTTCTTCCCAACATGGGATAAGGAACCAGTAGCTTCTTCTTCTGGGGAGTCACTTGAGGGGCGGGCTCGTTTAAAACTGTTTCAACATTCACTGGCGCATGCAACACAACGCCTTCCGTCATATCCTTCAGCGAAGCAGCCCCTTCATCCGTAAACGCATCTGAAAGTTCAACGTAGCTTCGTTCAATAGGATTGTAATTTTTGAAGATACTGCTAATGACCTTATGGTCTAAAGCAAAAGCAAAGTCTTCACCTCGACTAACACCCTGCACCACCCCCGACCTTGGCTGCCGCACCCTACGGAGGATAAAGTCTTCAACCTCCGTCTCCTCTCCGCTGTCGTCCGGGACGAACGTAGGCAATACCTCCCTTTCGCTTCCGCCTGCGGACGACACACGCGGGGAAGAAGATGCGCCAGAGTCAGATGACTCATCGCTTGATATAACAATAAAGGGATAACCCGTCCGCATGAACATGTTCATAGGAGAGGGGTTATCAAATACAGCAAGGGGCTCACCTGTTTTGGTTATCCGCAATGGCGCATTGACACATTCCTGCGCCACAGTATCCAACTCAGGACGAACAAGTGTGTCCCACGCCTTCTCCAGCACATAGAGCTCATCCTCAGCAAGCTCTTTAAAAGTAAAACCCATATTGTCACCACCCAGCAGCAAACTGTATAAATTGTCAACATCTGCGAACAAACAAAAACAAAAATAACGGAATTAGTATAATTGAGAACAAACCCCAACAAAGGCATACTCGTTGAGGAGACAACCAACTCTCTACGAAGCAGAGAGAGTAAAAAACTTAAAACATGTCGACCAGCGGCTCACCTTCTGAGCATGGCAGCAAAACTCAAAAAACATCAACCGTGACATCAAACCAGGGTGGATCTGGTTAACATGCACGCCGACGGTCTGAATGAACGTCCTTAAAAACCGGGTCACCGGAACCCTAAAGTTGCAATCCTTGAAGTACGTGGCGTACAGCCCAACCTTGCCTACCGGCGGCTCTAATATGGTCTTATCTGGGGCAGGAGCCTCAACACCATAACTATAAGGGAAACCATACTCTTTCCTGAATTTCCGAAACTCTCCCTTCGCCCACACCGCCGTGACTTCACCAGCGTGTGGTGGCCCTTTCTTGGAACCATCATCCTTTCTCTTGGAGCCCCCACGTTTCTTTTTCGGGACTTGAACAATGTTTTCCATCACAGAAAGATTGAAGGTTCTTGGAAAAAAAATTAACTTTTTGCAAATGCACGGAGAGAAAAAATTTTCTAAGGTTCAGATGAAAGTGTGGAAATGGAAGAGTGAAAGCATGGCCTTTTATATGCAGGTCACGTGCCACAGACGGTTACAGTCGTGTGGCATGACCCGCAAATAGAAAAACGCCACGTCAGGAGAGAGAAAGTCAGGGAGCATGCGAAACGACAGGTTGGCCCCACCGCCCCTCTGCAGCAGTACAACCGTCAGAGACTTTTCGGCTACCAACCCGTCCCATCCGCCCCGCGCCCTGACACATCTGATGTATGCATTAATTACTGACGTGCGCAGCAAGCCCACTTGCAACACAACTGCGCAGAGCGCACTCAAACGTCGACAAACAAAATAAATAATAACAAACACACAAGCTTTCTTTTTTCTTTTCTTCCTTCTAGTGCAGCGCCCCGCATGCAACGCATACAGCACACTACACTGGGGGGACTTGAAGAGATATGAGACCGCGCAAGCGCACGGGCCCACATATCAGCATACGCCAGCACAGCAGGCCCACGTGGACTTCTAGAAAGCGGCGCGGGACACCTCGTACCATGACAGCTAATAACCGACAAGGAAAGGGACGTCCAGCCAATCAGAGGCGTTCATTCCCTACTCCACGATCGCCTGCAGGTACGAGGTACATAATAGTACGAGAAAGGACAGACACGTGACACGTGGACAAATAGCAAAGGAACAGCGCGACGAGTGACAACGGCCCAATCGTACAGCCAGCTGTCATTCTACTCTCGTCCAATCACAGACGACCTCAAATGGCCTATAAATACCCTCTTAGGTCAGACGAAGAAGGGGATGAACAATTACAGAGAGAGAGTTATGCATAGTTATGAGAGATAGATTATAGTCGAAGCGCTGTAACAATTGCTAGATATAGTCTTGTAACAATCAGGGAATCATTAATAGAATCGTGTCTTTACTCGTGCTCATATCATAAGCATATTGTTATATTGGTGTTTCTTCAACCGCCTAGACAACCCCCTTCTTGTATCACCTCCCGTACATCACCGTCGACACCCCCAAAGCCAAATACTGATGCCGTAATCCAACGGTGTACGAGTACGTACCTCACGTAGCCACCCGAAACCAACATCAAACCGAGAAACCAATTGGTTAGACCCCTTCGACAAGGTGAACCGGTAGTCGTAGCAATTCCAGTAGACATTAACATACACTCACCGTAAATAAGAATATGAGTATACGTGTTGTCGTTGTAGGCTCCGCTCAACATCGTGTCTAAACCGAAAGTCACCTTGGCCTAGAACCCAGTTTCAATTCCGGTAACACCAGTGTGGCCTAGATCACACGGAGTTGATAAAAGATCTCGATGATGCAAGGGATCCCATGGTGGCGTTTCGAAAACATAAGAAAAGAAAAGCTCCTGGTTGGCGGCGATGGCTTTAGGGTTTTAGAGGAACAAGATGGCTAATAACTTGTATAATGTTCTAGCATGAAGCTTCTTGTCAAAGACGCTAGCTCGGTCACAAGATCCGGCACCCTCTTGATTGGTTTGTCAAATAGATCGTCACCGTCTCACTTTTGCGTTCTTATGTGTGGTAAAGGAACTAGATTATTGGTAGAGGTCCGCAGGATACAATGGTAGGGTTTATAGGAAAGTGGTGACTGTCAACCTTCTACTATGTCATATACCAAGTAGTAACATCTTCAGCTTTCTAAATTGCAAAACGGCCCCTTAAAGGTTCACCAAATCGAAATTCTTACCCTAAGGTTGCTTTGGTTTCAAGTGATATATTTAAGACCTTCTACTATGTCATATACCATGGAAACCCTATCCTGATCGTCAATCCCCACATTATATTTTCCTCACATTTTGCGACCTTATCCTACTCCCTTTCCCACCTCTTCCTCCGATCCTCACGGCCCCACCACCTACACCTGCAACCACCTATGTACCCACTGCCAACGGCGACCCACTTACAACCCCATGTGCGCACACAAACACTACCGACGACACCTACCACCACACACGCACCTACAACTCTCTGATCATCTCAACATCGACCCGTCACGCACCCTAACTCTGCTGATTATGCCTAATCCGGTTACATTGGAGGCCTACATTGATTAGGATCCGTAACAGGTAAGAACAACTCGTGATTAATGTAGTTTACGTTGATACCTATCATACTTCAACATTCGAAGTCAGTTTTGAACATGGCAAGAAGAAGTGAGTGGAGATAGTATCCAGTTGGAATTGGAGTAGGAGTTCGTATGTTCTTAGTATATGACGTTTTGAGACGTGTATTGAAATATTAACTACCTTGAGCTGGTTTTTAACACAATTCCTGTTGGGTCTAAATTGGTAGTCTAATGTTATCAACAAGTTAAAGTCAACAAGTCAAAGCTTGGTCAACAAAATTCAAAGTCAAACGGCGCGCAGTCAACACGTAAGGCGACTCGAGAAATCCGGATAATAGGTCGACGAGTGAAGTTCAAGTTATGATCAAGAATGGCGCTACAACTAAATAAATATATTTTGCTTAGACAAAATATATTTATTACTTTAGAATGTTTTCTTATTTAGTGATTGTTTTAGTATTTTGTTAACCCTAGGGACCTAAATATAATTAGTCTAAGTGTATTTGGGCTATAAATAGAATGCTAGATTAGGGTTTTGGGTAACACACAATCTAGAGATTTTGGGGCTGCATTGTATTTATTTTTTGCTAATCATCTAGTGGGTTTTATTGTCATATTCAAGTGTGTGTTCATCTATTTCTTTATCAAAATCAGATTTAAGCTCGAAATTGATCCTACAATTCCAAGCTTTGAATTTATAAACACGATAATATACAATCACTTCTACAACACGTTAGGGCAAGTGTACCCACCATTAGTGTAGCAAAGGTAAGATACCGAGATCATCGAAGGACACAAGAGCTTTCAATACCGAAATGTTATCAATATCTAGTCAAACTAAAATGTGAGTTTTGAAAAGGTTTTAAACATAAATTAAAGCAGATAAAAATTAAATAAAAGCAATAACAAGAATCACTTGGATCTGACTTCCCAATAATGTCTAAATTAACTTCTTTGGTCAATGACTTTTCAAACGATCACTATATGAAAAATACGCCTCTTCAGTGTGCTCTTCCTAGTACTCTGCAAAAGAACCCACCTAAATTCGTTCTACGAAGAAGATTAATTTGTATGTCGTTAATACCTAAAGTGGTAGGCCTCTACCCTAGGCTATGTTGTTTGAAGCAGCAACTTGACAATCTCGCAAAACTAGAAAAAGTATTAAATAAGTTTTAATTATAAGGGATTGAAACGGTTCATACTTCTCCCATTTTGATTTTATCTGCCTCAAGAAAAGCATTAATAAGTTTAAATAAAGTCCTTGCACATCGATTATACCACCTCTTCGTGCAAGGCAATAACTTAACCCAAACCACACTTCTAAACCCCTTTCAAGTAGTTAACGTGTTTTATAAATACTTCAGGGCCGGCTCAATAGTTATCTTACCCTAGGCTAGGGCCTAGGGCCCCCTAAAAATGGGGCCTCCAGTTTTGTTTCTTTTGGCCCACTAATTATTTTACCCAAGGCTTCCCAGATCACTCATTTGTTATTTTGTTCTGTCATTATGATATTTGGGTTTCTAGTCTTGTTTGACTCTCTAATTTCCTGGTATAAGCATACAAAACTACTACGAGTACTCCTACTTTAGTAGTATCTATGATTCTTTAGTATAAGTGTAAAATGTCTTTGATTACTAATTCCCGACTATCTGTGATTCTAATTAGTTACATTTTTACTAATAATTCAATGTCAAATTGAAACCAGACGTATGGATCTGGTTAGGTAAAAAAACAAAGAAAAACTAAATGTGAAGCTTTTATTGCATCACAAAAATTATTAAACCATCTATAAACATTATACTTTATTATTATGGTACCCAAACCCGAGTAAAAGAGGTTGATCCATAACAAAAATCTTTTTGAAAGGGTCTCGAATTTTTTTTTCGCTTAGGGCCACTGAAAACGTTGAGCCGGCTCTGAATACTTAAAGACATGAATACTTGAATCAACAAGCATAAAGTAATGGTAGGATTAAAGCTCACTTTCAATATAACAAAGTCATATTTAAAGTCAATAAAACACACCAAATCATCATCATACCTAGTTAATCTCACCAATAGCATAGCTAAGGCAGAGTCCGAGTAGGGTAAGATGTTAACAGCCTTACCTCTATCACATCGGAAGAGAGAGGCTGTTTCCTGTGAGACCCACGACTCGATAGTAGTTTTGCATCATGCCTTGGACATAAGGCACACAACACTTAGCAATAGGGACAAGTCCGATTGGTGCATGTATCCCTTTTTCAACACCATTTAAACGAAAACTGAAGTTCCATCAACAAGAGCGTGCAGGATAAAGTTTGTCAACCACAAGAATTCAGAAAGCAAAAAATAATAGGGGTGCAACACAGTGGCGGAGACATAGTATTAGAACGGTGGGCATGTGCCCACCGTAGGTTCAGCCCAAATGTACAAAGGCCGCCCAAAAACAGCCCTAAACCGCCGAGAAATTCCGATCTACACGAATCTAAAGCGACAGAAATTTGATCAGACCTCGTAAACTTCACCCATTAACAAATCATTGTAGTTTGGTTTATATGGAGAGAGAAAGAATACTACAAGATTTCAAGAGAGATAGACAGAGAAGAGATGAGAAGAGGAAGTGTGGCGCGGTGGTTGTGCCGGTCGTATGGTGGTGGAGTTGGTTGATAGAGAGAGAGAAAGAGGCAGAGAGAGGGGTAATCTTTTCTTATTATGTGGGCTGATTCAAGTTGCAATTAATAAAATAACATCGCTTGGATTTAATGTTGAATATTAAATTTGATTTACAAAAGTTTTTAAGTCCGTGTATGAATTGAATGGCACATTAAACTAAAGTTGTTGTTCAACGTTTGCTTCTAGAAATGGGATTCCGGGGTTGATGATTGATGGTAAGTGGGTTTCGAAGCCTACTTTAGTGAAAAAAGAATTTATGGGATTTTTTCGAAAATATTTTAAAGAAGAGTATAGAGTTCGGACCACGCTTGATTGTACAGGTCTTAAGAAAATTACGGAGGAAGACGGTTTGAGGTTAATTTCGCAGTTTTCTAAGCAAGAAATTAAAGAGGCGGTGTTCGAATGCGGGTCAAACAAGGCTCCGGGCCCTGACGGTTTCAATTTTCGTTTTGTAAAGCGTTTTTGGAACTTGTTGGAAGAGGATTTTTTCGCATAATGGTGGAGTTTCATGGTACATGTATCATTAATCCCGGCTGCGCATCTTCGTTTATTACATTGATCCCGAAGGTAAAGACCCCTTTAGGCCTCAAGGACTATAGACCTATAACCCTTATTGGGATGGTTAGCAAGGTCATCTCTAAAATCCTTGCTAGTTGTCTTAAAAAGGTTATGGGTAGTGTTATTTCGGAGTCTCAATCGGCGTTTTTGTCGGATCGTTTCATTCTTGATGGTCCCCTCGTGATTAATGAGTTGTTGGAATGGCTAAAGAAAAGGAGTCGAAAAGCTTTTTTTGTTAAAAATAGACTTCGAGAAGGCGTATGACAACGTCAATTGGTCCTTCTTGTTATCTATTTTGTCTCAAATGGGTTTCCCGCTTGCTTGGTGTTTATGGATTAAAGGTATTCTCTCCTCCGCTAGAGCCTCGGTTCTTATCAACGGTTCACCTACTTTTGATTTTAAGTTTGAGAAAGGGCTCCGTCAAGGGGATCCTATTTCTCCGTTTATCTTTTTATTCATTATGGAGGCTTTGTCGTGTCTTCTCAAGAAGGCAAAAGAGGTTGACGAATTCAAAGGTATTAGGATTGTGGATAATGAACCGGACATTACACATTTGTTTTACACGGACGATGCCTTAATTATGGGGGAATGGTCTAAGGATAACCTTCATAGCATAGCTCGGATTTTTCATTTATGTTCGGGGCTTTGCACAATATACACAAATCCAATTTATTTGGGGTTGGTACTCAAGATGGTGAAGTTGATTCTATGTTGGAAGTCTTGGGTTGTAGACGTGGAGTTTTCCTATTCGTGTACCTTGGAATTCAAGTGGGGGCAAATATGTCGAGGATAGCCAATTGGAATCCGGTAATATAAGTGGTTAAGAATAGACTTGAGTCTTGGAAGGCACGATCTTTATCGATTGGAGGTCGTCTCATCCTTATCAAGTCGGTCCTTGAGAGCCTACCGATTTATTACCTTTCTATTTACAAAGCCCCAAAAGCGGTTATTGTAACAACCCGCAAATTTCGATCAATTTCCGATATGATTTTTAATTTATTCGAAGTGATTATTTATTTATAAATAATGATATCATTACGTTTCGGAAATTAATAGTTCTTTTTATGAAAGAAATCATGATCGAAACTTTAACGTGATTTAAGCGCGAGACGCGTCAGACACCAAGAATATAAATATTTTTGCTCGGTTTAGTTATATTTTTAATTTCGAATAAAACCGAGTAACTTTTGTATTTATTTAGCGAGCCTAAAATAAAACCGAGATGATTTACGTTATAACGGGTTCGAATACACGGTATACT
This sequence comes from Ambrosia artemisiifolia, assembly GCA_032199755.1. NCBI lineage: Eukaryota > Viridiplantae > Streptophyta > Magnoliopsida > Asterales > Asteraceae > Ambrosia > Ambrosia artemisiifolia. Next base: position 17,732,772 of record CM063519.1, read on the forward strand.
CTCACCTACCCTTTACCTAACCTTATCTATACACCACACATACATATCTGTTCTCTCTCTCACTCATAACACACACACACCAGAACAAAACATCTCACTCTCTCTCTAAACTCTCTCGCAGCTCTCTCTCTCTATCCCGTTCGTCTCTCTCCCTCCTCCCTCTGTAACAGCGGCGGCCGGCCACCACCCTTCTTATGGTGGTGGCGGCGTATAGTTATAGGCCCGAGATGGGCTGTGGAAGTCGGGTCTTGTTCCAAATCGCATGAGGTGGGTTTGTTAGGTGGGTTTTGTTCGGTTGTGGGTTGAATCCGGTCCAGGATGGGTTTTAATAGTGAATCCGGCGTGGTGGTTGTCAGGTGGTGGTTCCGGTTGGTGGTGGTTCAAGAGGACAGCGGCGGCGGCGCTAGTCATGGTTTTGGTTATGGGATTCAGATCGGGATGTTTGGGGATGGCTCGATGATGGTTATGCTCGAGTTTAAAGGTTCGATGTTGGTGATTTTCCGGACGTCATGGTGGTCACGTTTGGTTTTGGAGAGGGTGGTTGGCATCGAGCCAAGTCTGGCTTGGTTCGAGTCAGATTCAGTCATGGATGGCTCGGGGCTTAGGTCTGAGATCTTGTCTCAATCCGGGTGGGTTCTGATCGGGTTTTGGTCTCGGGTTGGGTTTTGTGTTTTTGACTCAAGCTTGGTTTAGATCTGATATTATTTGGGTTCGGCTCGTGGTGGCCGATTATTGAGGTTTTCGTGGTGGTCCGATGGGTTCAGGCTTGCTCGGGTTTCTGGTCTCGGTTGGTTCGTTGGCCGATGGTTCAGCCCGGGTCAAGATGGGTCTTGTTTTGGTTTCGGTCAAACCAAGTCAACATCTGGTCAACAGTCAAACCTGGTCAACGTGCGGTCAGATTTGGTCTGCGATGTCGTGCGAATTGGTGTTGTTGCGCGAACGTTATGGTATATCTAAATCTCTTGTATTTGTTTTTGGTGTGATTGTAGCGTAAATAGATTTAGATTCGAATAAAAAAATATAGTTATCTCGCGAACGAACCGACAATATTATTGATTGATAAATATATATATAGCGTGACTTGATATTTTTGGACCTCGGACTAAATTCATTGGACTATATATATGTGTATATATATATATATATATTACTGCGTTTTTATATAGATAAGTAGTTTATATAAAAGTTATCGAAACGTATATAGACTTGTAAATTGACATGACAAATAATAGGATTTGAAGTCTTGTATTAGATAGTCATTTTTGGGAAAATTGTAGGCGACTTGTGTTGCCTGGTTTATACAAAAACAGAGGAAACTCTGCCGAAATTTCTAATTATAAGTATAAACGGGATGACATTTATTGTATATTTCATTATGACAATCTTCCAAATATTTTGACAAATGTATTTTCTATAAAATCGCAAGGTTTTCGACAATTGATTTATTACGACATTTAAAGATAAAACGTCGAACAATATTTCCAAAACAATTACATATTATTTACAAAGCGTCAATTGTCAATATTCAAGGATTTTGGGAACTAAACCATTTTTTATTTAAACGGTTTTGAATTACAAAACGCTTGAGATATTTGAGAAAGATTTATACAAAAGTTTATGTTTCGAAACCTTTAAAGACTCGCGGATTTTGGAGAATAAGCGACGATTATTATTAATCGATTTTAAACAACTATACTTATATTTTATCTAAGAGTATTTTCCTTAAAGTAAATTTACAAGACAAATGCAATTACCCGATTTACAAAACGAACTACGACTCATTATAAGTTATACGTTTCATAATAATAGTCCATCATGGTTTATATACGAATAGTAACAAGTGAGTATCTTGGGTACTAGGTTGCATAAAACATATTTAAGTCATGATCAGTTCGACGAGTTAAAACGCTTAAGACTCGGGTTAATACCCGCTAGTCTAGATAGTTGAATAAGCTATTTGTTAACCGGATAATAAGCTAGGCTTATTTGCAATAGAATATTAAGGTGTCCTTTGTTGGTAATTAGGACACGAGGAAGCCGGTCAAGGCTTTGGACTTTATTTACTAAGCTAAGCAAGGAAATTAAGGTGAGTTCATACCCCACTTTTTACTGTTTTGATAACTGTTTTCGGGGTAAAGATATACTTGTTTTATGAGGAACAATGGATTTCAAACATAACGAAATTCTATGAAAACATATAAATTTATAAATGCTTTTATAAATTTATACATGAACAAACGGAAAACGAAAGGTGTTGCATGAGTTCACTACACTTTCACAAAAACATGCATCCCGGGTTTTGGGATAACTAACTTCAGGTTGGGAACTTGAAAATATTTAGATTCCAGGATTGGGATCTAGTACAAAGAATATTTTGATTTAAAAGTACATGCTTATGATTTATTCGAACAACTCTATCAAAGAAGTCCTTCACTACGATACCGAATCTAATTGCCGGACCATGGCAAACGGGGTAACTAGTTGGTAGCGCTATCTAGGCTGACAACCTCACCACGGCTTGGGAAGTGCGTGTGTGAACTATTATCTTCTTCAGGCTTGTCATTGTTGATAGACAATGATGGAAGGCAAAACAACTTACCACTGCGGATGCAGGGCTGTTAGAATGAGTAAATTCGGTACAGGAATGTTGAATAAGTTATAAAAACGGGCTAGCTACCCATGACATGACTTTTAAATGATAAAATAAATATTCTTGAACAAATACAAATATTTCGTGGATACGAAAACTTGTGGACATGGCTTTTAACAAACAGAAATATTCTGCAACTTGTATTTTATACAACTTGAACTCAACATTTTAGATTACATAAATACTTTTGAGTATTGTATGTGAATCCGGTCTTTTGAAAAGAACTTTAAACTTAAACCTATGAACTCACCAGCTTTATGTTGACATTTTAAGTATATCTTTCAGGTTAAACTTTTGGCGGCAACACGGTTGGAATAGGTGATGTCTTGGGATTGGGAATCCTAGATGGTTTAGAAATGGCGTTCAGGAATAAAGGTCTTAGATGAAATCTTTCCGCTGCGAGGCAAAGGGTACCAAACGTTACATCCGACTAGGGGGTAAAGTCGGGGTGTGACAGTTATTGATAGTATTGAAGGTATTATGCGACGTTTTTTTGTGGGCAGGTGCTAGTGTCGAGAGAAAAATTCCTTGGGTCGGTTGGGATACGGTAACAGCTTCAAAAAAGGATGGGGGTCTTGGGGTTTCAAAACTTCAAGTGGTGAATGAGGGAGGCGCTTCTCCTTAAGTGGACTTGGCGCTTCAAAACAGAAAGGAATAGTTTGTGGAAGCGTATCATTGTCGGGTGTAACGGTTCAGCCAGGAATTGGAATGTGATGCCGTGTTCTTATTCGGCCAGCGGTTGCTGGAAGAATATTGTCAAGGTTGGTAATAAACGCCTGCCGAATGGTTGTTCGCTTAATGATTATTTTTCAGGTATAGTCGGAGATGGAGCGGATATTTCGTTTTGGGGGGACACTTGGTTACGAGAGTAGCCTTCACGTCTTTTATATCCTAATCTCTTCCGTTTGGAATCTCATAAATGGGCTTCAGTTCGCGATCATCTGCAAGCAGTTAACGGTGTGAATTACATGTCGTGGGGGCTGGCATACCAATCCGCCTGCAGGGGCTGCAGTTGTGGAGTTGTTTCACCTTCTTGAAGGCGTTTATGCTTTTTCCTGGAAAGGGGGACAGGATGTTTGGAAGTGGAAGGCAGACGACAACGGCTTCTTCTCAGTCAAATCGGCGAAACAGCTTTTATATTCAGCCATGGATATTAATCGCACTACATCGATCAAATGGAAAGGATGGGTCCCATTGAAATGTAAAGTTATGGTGTGGAGGGCGGTTCGAGATCGGCTTCCAACTCGGGTGGAGCTTATGAAAAGAGGTGTTGCACTCCCTGACGATTATTGTGCTCTTTGCCAATCGGGTCCAGAATCGGCGTTACACCTTTTTTTGGGTTGCAGCTTTTCGTTGGAAGTTTGGAGTCGTATTGGTAGTTGGTGCCGATTGGGTCCTTTCTTTGCGTTTGATGTGTCCGACATATTAAACATGGTGGAAGCTCAAAGTTTACCAAAATTGAAGAAGTATATTCTCCGAGGAATCGTTTTTACTACTCTTTGGATGGTGTGGAATGTTAGAAACGATCGAGTTTTTAATAGTAAACAACGAAGATCTATCGAAGTCCTCGGGAATATCAAGTCTACGTCGTTTTTTTTGGATCCGTCATAGATCTAGATTAAAAAATATGGATTGGAAGTTGTGGTGTAAATACCCCTTGGACGTGATGTAATGTGTTTGTTGGTTTGTTTGCCCGTCGGTCTTTGATTTGAGGGCCGTGTTGTGGCGTTTTTATGAAAGTTTCTTTACAAAAAAAAATTATTATTATAATTATTATGTTTAGATAAACAAAACGAATCAATACCGATCGCTTGAGTTCTGCTCGCGTCTCCGATGATCAGTCACCGGTCAAGCCGAAATATGCCCATTCTACAAAAAGTTTTTGTATCCGCCCCAGGTGCAACATGATGACGGTTGTAAACCACAAGGGTGCTAACTGCCTTTTTAACTCTAAAATTTTTTATTTAGCCTTTACTCATCGTAGAGTAAAAAAGTTTCCGCTTGTTCTTGTATGCAGTCTTTGTATATACACACCAACAGTGTGGATGGGTTATGTAGCTTCAATATTTATTTTGTGATATATTTCATTAATCTTTAATACAACATCATTATTTAAAATATTATATAATAATATAATACCATTTATTTTTATGGGTTATGAATAGTAACTAGCTCTATTTATTTTGTGACAAGTGCCTTTCTTTAAAGTTCTAATTTCACCTCTCATACTTTAAATAATATATGCTTTTAACTCATTTATTTACAGATGATCTGATTTTTCTCTAATAATTTGTGTTCCTTAACTTCATTAGAAGATTGAATGCGTAGGTGCGCGTAAATCTTTTTTCTCAATGTTTCAATATAAATGAAATGGAGTTGTATTCAGATGAGAGATTTTTTTTTGTATCGTAAGCTATAGCGAACGAACTGGACCGATACCAACATCAGTGTTGGTTGTTTCAACCAAAATTTTTATCACGAGGTGAATACTAATGTATAAGTCGTCATAGTGAGATCTTTTTCGCGGAATTAATACCGCACCGATATACAAATCCTCAAAATCGAGCCTTACAAAATAGCATCCCCGTCGCAAAACACAAGTTTCATGAACTACTTTTGGAATTTTCCAATTCATTATGTGACTAGCTAACTTTTATTTTTTATTTTTTATTTTTACTTTTAATAACACTTGTTTGGGGGTCACTATTACTTTTTTTTTTAAGTTTATACTTTGGCCCTGTTGATATGTGTATTTTTTTAACATTTTTTATATTGGAACTATGAGCTTTTAGGGTAATGTAAAGTAAATATTAACTAGCGAAACTGATTTAAGTAAAGAAAGTATAAAATTGCAATTATTTGTTTTTGAAAACTTGAAGCTCACTCAAAGGAATATCCATCCAAGAACATAATCACTAGGTTCAATAAATTTTCACGTATATGACCATTTTTACCAAACCTTTGATAGCAACCAGCTCCACTCAACACACTTTCATTTGTTGATTATTATTATTATTTTTTTCAATAATTAAATTTCATTACTAATATTAATAAACCCACAAAGAGATTACAAGTGGACGGCTGGTAAGCGGGCAACAAGCTGCGCCGCTACCTCCTTTTGGATAGCAAAACCTACTCTACTAAAAATAAAACTTTGGTCCCTGACTGTCGAGCAATTACTATGTGTCACCTTTTGTACCCGATCTAGAAATCGGATGGCTTCGGAGGCAAGGCCCCCAAAGGTATCAAAAGCGAAGGGTACGAAGACATGCTGGTTTTCCAGGCAAGCGTTTTCATGTTTAGCGACTTTCTTTGATTCAGCTTTCAAGACTGCTTGCCCCGCTATGAACCCTACATCCCGAAACCCCACCAGAGGGGACACCCTAGTGAGGTCAACACACGCATGCTTACCTTGAGCCCATCCGAACACAAGGACATCCGCTGGTCGTAAGGTGGACCGCCCGTCTAGCGGGTTCGTCAGAAAATTAACGGGGGCTTCTTTCTTAGCTGAGATCCCAGCCTTCCGCAAAACATCCCACAAGACATCCCTAACTAAGTCATGTCGGTACTTAAATCCCGGCATTTCCTTACAATGTAAGGCGTGTTCCTCAAATTTATCCAAGCAAGCTTTCTTACAAATCGGGCACGACTCGTCAACAGGGAACATAGGGATCATAAGTCTGTACTTCAAGATGGCCCGGTATTCGATAGCTGACATATGCTGCTCAAGCCCATCGATCGGGAGGACAGTTAGGAAATCTTGAGCATGTGCCCCTTTGAGGCATTCGAACACCGCTTTCTAACGGGGGGCGGGGGGTGTCATACCAAACTTCTCTTCCATATTGATTATGAAGAAAGCCAAACGAAAATTGTAATCGATATGTATATAGGAGCTAGCTAGGGACGACTACAGAAACAGAAATTTATTGATGGTTTTGCTTATTACATTTTTTTATAGTGTGTCTTACAACTGTCTGTCTGATCGTGAAGTAACTATAAACTATCAACATATCATAACATTACAAACACAAACTAATATCATGATTCTTGATGTTTCATAACCAATAAATATAAAATTGCTAAATTGAATTCATAAAAGACGTTTCATCATCACCACCACCCCTCCTCCCAATTTTGGTGGGCGTTGCCCCTTCTCCAATGGCAATGGCATTCTCCACGGGCATGGGGTTCCATTTTTAATGGTGTATTTTGATTGGTTTCTTTTTTGCCCTGTTGCTTTCACCACTCTTTTTTTGTACGTTGGGGGCAAAACCCTATTTGCCAAGGTGGCGCCTACATGGCGAGGCAAAAGCCCCTTGCACTTGCCCACCACTGGCTCTGGTCTAGTTTTGTGCGGATACAAAACATACCTAACCATGCATGTTATAGATGATAAGTATGCACGTCATACATAATAATTATGCACGTTATAAACGCACGTATTTTTTTAAGTATAATAATAGATATATAAATTAAAGAGAATAAAATGTTTGTTTTTATAATATATTTTTTAATGTAATATGAAAGAGTTATTCACGTTTAAAAAATGTGGATGGATATTGAAAAAAAAACAAACTATACTTATTTTACCATTCTAACTCTTTTTTTCAATTGTTTAATGTATTTTCTTCAGTAATTGAAAGTTTTAATCTTATTAATTGATTTTTTAGATTAAGAAACCAAAGTCCTTATTCTTCCTCCAACAAGAGCGCTTTGTATTTCAATTTTTCTCCATGTATGTGTATATGTACAAGATCATATTTATCAAAACATAAAACATTGTAAAAGAATATCATTGTAGGGGGATATTAGCATAAAAAGTCATATTTCGTGAGACTGAGAAGTGTGAGAAGAATTAAAAATTGATATGTAGACAATATTTTTTAGACTTAATAATGATGTTTAGGATTGTATAGGCTAAAATAACACCAAGCATAACAATTAACAACATTAAAGCAATTTATTTTTGGCATAAAACTTAAAAACATCATGCCAAGAACATGTGTTTAAATCATTATGTTTAGTTGTACGTGTTTTAAATTCCATGGCTATAATACATTGCATTGTGTTTTACTTTGTTGTATTTGGTGTTTTTCTTGCAAAAACAACCAAAAACATCATGTCTAAATCCAAAACATGATGTCTACTTGTTAATTACTATTAATCTTTCTCACAATTCTCACGAAATATGACATTTGTACCTAAAACTTTACCTATGTATCTTATAAAAAAGTAAAAAATATTTAGTTATTCCTGTGCTCTAAATGAACACAAAGTAACAATATTTGTAAAGTTGAGCCACTCTTGTAACCAGTTTTAAAAGAACCCGAATCGCTAAAACAAGTAGTGCATTATACAAAGCAGTTAATGTTTATAAATTATAAAGTTGAAATGAGTCACATAACTGACATGGATATTGATCTGGATAATAATAGACACTTTTCATACAATATTATGATTATAAAATTATGAAATATCTTATATTTTAGAGACTAAAACTTGATTAAACATAGGTATATCCGAAATAAAACAGAAAAAAAATTGTTTGTTGATAATAAATTAAGGCACATGCTTTGGTCGGCAAAGGTGGCTTCCCTTGCAAATTAAGATAAAAAGTATATAATATATAACGAATTTAAGGCTACCTCCCACTTTGATGAGAGATATGATTTACAATATACTTTAATAAATGTTATATAATAATAATTCACTCATGATAAAACAATTATGACAAAGGTTGAGAAGCTTGTTAACTACTCCGAAAATCAGTTACACCAGAATCTGAAAAATAAGACGTGTAACTTTTTAAGAAAACTTATAATAACAAGGCCCCATCATCCAGAATTAAGGGAATGATTAACATGTGTAAATTGAATGAGTAACATGCGATATTTAAATTAAATTAATTTAAAGTGGAAAATGCGAATGTTTTAACTTAGATACAAAAGACTACGGAGTATTATGTAACATGTATGGTTATACAAACATAAGCAATATTAGTTAGAAAACTGCGAGATATACATTAACACCTATACAAATTTATTTAACCATGATCCGTTAGGCGTTTATATAACGACAAGTGCTTCCATGATTCTTATGGTTCTCAACTTAAATTTGATAATTTATGTCTAACTTGGTCGTAGTGTATTTTCCTGAGAAATTGTACGTTTTTGCGTAGTGTATGATTGTTTTGTTTACATACATGGAATGCAAAAGTGTATACTTTTGTTATTTTATTTCGTTGATATGTGCATACAGTGTGTTTAATTTAATTTATTATATGTCACCTATATTTTATTTTATACACATGTGCATATGTGTGTTTTCTTACATTTTTATTCTCTCTTCGACTCCCCACTTTCCTCTCCCGTGACATGTTTTCAATGACTAAACAAATAAAAAAAAATTCAGTGTCATATGTATAAATAAAAGCCAATTATATAGAATAAAAACAAATAAATTGTATAAAAATAATCCCTTCCCTCTTATCCAAAACATTTAGTCCAACAATGAGTTTCACATGGTGGGGTGAGAGGCCTGGAATTGGTTTTTTCTTCCACCCCAACCTTCTTATCTCCGTGATCATGGTTTAACATATTTGTAACATGATAGCTTTTATGCCCATGTATTGTAATACTAAGTATTTAGCATTTGTATATTAAAAAATATGACAAGTTTTTTAATATGTCTATGAATACTAGATGCTAATAAACATTTAAAAAAAAGTCAATATGTGTATACATATATTCAAAACTTTGTCGTTAAGTTTTCAATAAATGTGGTCTAGAGTTTTTAGTAGAGGTCTATAAAATTATAAAAGTGTAAAATATTAAACTTTTAGTAATTAAAGTATATTGATTTGGAGAAAACAAAAACGATATGTAACAGGATATTTGCTTTAACAGTCTTACAATTCATTGATCCTCTTTAGATTTACTTACCGTTGGATAAAGTAGATCACCTTGTATATTGGTCAGGAATGATAAGAGTTTTGGTAATTTGTCTCATATTTGATTATAAAATTGTATCTCATATATATTCGACTATTCGTCATGAATCTGATACTATTGTGAGCTTTGGCATGTCCCTAAAAAGGCTAGCTCACGTAAGAGTTTGACATTGCAAAAGAGAAACTATGAGTTCAGGTAACAACCCGACTCATCATGGTTTTTTTCTTTTTTTTTTTTATCATAAGTGATTCAAAATTAGTCGTTGTAATGTCTATCATTGTCATCAGCAGCAACGACATCAACTTTAGTTACAATGGTGCATCAAAATTAGTTACACTGATGTGTCCAAGTAGTAAGTACTCTAGTTAAAACACTGTATAAGTATTTCCATTACAATAGTGTGGCTAATAATACATCAACGAACGTGTCAAGATTGTCTAGTTCTGAATCTTCTGATGTATGAACGAAATGCGTGATTATAGTGATACGTTCAAATCATTTATAAATGCGTATAAATCCATTTGTAATTAACTAGCATGTATATTCCTGTAATAAATATACTAGGCCTTCCTTAATTTGCACACGTCCTTTTTTTTTTTTCTTCCAAATCATACAACTATAATGGAATTGTTTAATACCTTATTTTGTGGAACTTTATGTTGCTTAGCTTGAGAGGTGGGAGTGATCCATTAGTTGATGGCAATTAAAACAAATACAATATAGCATGTCATATAATGATTAGAATAAAAATAGTTTAGTTTTTCTATTTGAAATTAAGATTCTTTTTAAAAGAATTGTGGTATTAAAAAGAATTAGAATTAGTAAACGGAATACTTTTTTATACATTTGGTTCAAAATACTCATTTTGGATTTGTAAACATATTAAAGAAGTTGGAATATCGTGATGGTTATACGGTGTGGTGGCGTGGAAAGGAGGGTGAAACCCCTCCACGTCACCTACACCGCTCCGAATTGTGGCGTTTCCATGGCTTTGGGATGGGGCTTTGTGTTCTCGACGGACATATGGGTAGTTGGGTTGGTGACGTGGCTAACATCCCTTGGTTGGGAGTGTCTCGATTTTATGAAGGGGAAGACATTTGTGGTGTGGAAGAGGGTGGAACCACCCTGTGGTTTTTGACGTGAAAGAAGGTGGGACCCCCTTTGCTGATGTGACAGCCACATGTCGGTCTACGCTCCCTTCACTCCCTTACAACACTGCGTAGTCTTGCGTTCGTGGTGAGGAGACGACATTGTTGATAGCGGTTGTGGCAGTTGTGGAGATGATACGGGGGAGAGTGTTAGCAACATCAGTAGTGGTTGCAATGACAAGGGAATTGAAGCAACAGAATTATAGAATTTACATGTTCATATCTCATATTTCCAACAAAACAAAACATTTATGAAATCCACTTTCAAATCCAACACCTTCTATGAACCCAACAAGTAATAGAATTCAGATTTCAGTGTTGTAGTAACATCATACTCATAATAGAGATAAAAAATGTTTGTTAATATGAATTTTTTTAAATGTCGTATGAAAAAAGTTGGAGACGTTATAAATGATGAGGAAGTGACATATGCGTGAAGAGAATGTCTACAAGTATGGTTTTTTCTTTTATGCCTTTCCCTAATCTATATCTATATATATATATAAAACAAAGCCCTTTTGCTGACGTGGCGTTCAATGGTGCATTCAACCTCCCCTTGATAGTGCCACGTGGCATCCTAATTGAAAGTTTTTAGTGTTTTTTAATTAGTTTGGTTTTTAATAAAAAAAAAGGAAAACCTTTAAACCCTAAAATTATATCCGCCTCTTCTCATTCTCATTCTCATTCCCAAACCCTAGCTCTCCTCCTCTCTCTTCTTCTCTCTAAACACCGTCAGCCACCACCACCTCACAGCCATCACCCACCACCTGAGCGCGCCTTCTTCTTCCTCCCTCTGCCGTTGGCCACAACCCTAACCATCTAGGGTTCCGCTACACACTCATCCCACAGTCGCCGCCACCCTATTTGCTGTTAGGGCTTCGGCCTTCAAACCAGTACCCATACAAGCTGACGCATGTACTACTGCCATTGTTCTAAGCCCAGGTTAGGGTTTTCCGTTAAAAACTCCGCCGGTCGAGATCCGGCCTCTGATACTCCTCCTAGGGTTTCAACTTCCATCCTTTCTTTATTATAATTATTGTGTTGTTATTTTTAAAATTTCAGATCTTATTATAACCGATTGACATTATTCTATTGTTATATGTGTTTATTGGATCTGTACTTGATGCTGTATGTATAGGTGTAATTTCAATGCTGTTTCTTCACTGTGATTAATTTTGTGTTTATCTTGTATCAGATTGTTTTGGTATACATAGGACTTTTTTCTTGTGTTTTGATTAATAAAAATAGAAAACGTCACAAAATTGTTTGATTCTGGTATCAAAGAGAAGTGGTATTAAAGGATGGAACAGATAAAGATTTGTTAATGGTTATTAATTAATAAAATCTCTTTTTGAGTAATTTTGTATATATCTCTTGCTGTTCGTTATTGACGTGTCTAATATTATTGTTTTGTTTATAAAATATTAATGGATTAATATTGGTTAGTAATAAGCTAACGATTTCCTAAACCTCTCAGTTATGCTGGAAAACTCATGTGTACGGTCTCTGTACGACGAGGTTTGAACCGATTTCATATTTACTGTAGAACGAATAATAATAACCATGTGTAACATGCACCCATGAAAATTAACATCAAGGAACACAAATACTGATTAGTTCAAGATTGGAGAATGGTTTTACGGTACATCAAGATTGGAGAAATACTAATTATAAATTGTCCCGAGTATTTGTTTGTTCTTTTTTAGAATGGTTTAAGTTGTATACGGTCAGGATGGCGGCGGCAGTGGCAGGAGGAGGCGACGGCGGCGTTAGAGACCCTTTTACCGGCCGATGATTCAGACTCAGAGAAAGAGGAGGGAGGACCAGCCCCGGTCTCTGACCGGCCGGTGTTAAGCGTGACAGAGAACAGAGAAGGGAATGTCACTTGCTTTGTATAGTAATATATTTAGGTATAATTCTTTACTTAAAGGTGAGTTTAGGTACCTTGAGTTCAGTTGAATTTATATGATTGTAGTGTAATTTGTTAACAGAATTGATAGGCTACATCTTCCAATTTTGTAGTGGTTATGTAAGTTTCATTATTTATTTCAAGGTGAGTTTTGTTAGGTTGAGTTAAGTTTAATTTATATCAGTTTAGTTTAATTTGTTAAGAGAACTGATACATGTATTGAAAGATTGTTTACATCTATTACTCATAGGTCTGTTCAATGTCAGTTGAGTTGTATAGTATAATAGATTTATGTTTCATTAGGTACTTAAAGCTGAGTTGAGTTACATGTTTCATTAGTTACTTTAAGTTGAGTTTACTTACATTCAGTTAAGCTTAATTTATGTCACTTAAGTTTACTCTTAACAGATTTGATAGAGGTATTGGTGGTTATGTAAGTTCCATTATTTATTTCAAGGTGAGTTTTGTTAGGTTGAGTTAAGTTTAATTTATATCAGTTTAGTTTAATTTGTTAAGAGAATTGATACATGTATTGAAAGATTGTTTACATTCTTGTCTGAATTTCCACCGTAGCCACCGTAGTTAGCTGCGCTAGCTGCAGTACCGTAGTATGTGGCGTAGGATTCCGCTGCTAAGGATGGAGGGATGGTGCTGGTGGCTATGATGGTGGCTGTAGCTAAAGTTATTGCTGTGGTGGTTAAGTTTGGTAATTGTAGCTTGGTGGTGGATTGGATTGGGAGGTGAGGTTTGTTCTTCTTTTATTATTTTTTATTAAGTCATATTAGGATTTTCAACCCCGGGACCTTCCCGGGGTAGATAGCTAGTTTAATATATTCTCAAACTAATTTCAACCCTCTCGTATTCCAACAAATACGTTATCCATGAATTATAATTCTAATTTCAATTTCAACCCCCAATGAATTATATGAACGATACATGTAAGCAACATAAATTAGATTTCAATTTTAGTGAATTTCTGTTGAAACATAGCCTAAAAATATCTTATTCATGATGATTTTATTTTTGACGTATTTTTTTTCCTGACATAACCATATGCGGACAAATTATGCCAAACATTGTCATATGATGTAACTATCATACAAACACAAAATTGCCATTTATGACTATTTTGATCTATACGCATTACGCATCATTCACGAGTATCACCTATTTGAAGAAAACGAAAATAATAGTTTCATGGTGTACCAATTCTCATGCTTTATGAATTTATTTGATAAAACTAGTCTGATGTTTTAACTATTTTGAATTAAAGATAATAATAATAATAATAATAATAATAATAATAATAATAATAATAATAATAATAGTAATAATAATAATAATAATATACGGTTCGAATTCGTTTTTAAAATTTCGTTTGATTGTGAACTAATAAATTATTACAAAACAAGACAAGCTTTTCATGCCTCCTTTATTACGAAAAAGAACAAATTTATAGTTTGTCAATCTACTTTTCATATGTATGGTCGTTTTTTAATTCTTTAAAATAATCTACTTTATAAATTATAACTAGTCTTTTGCCGCCGCGCGTTGCGACGACGTGCGACAGGTTGAACCGTGCAGTAACATATGAAGTGTAAAACAAAATGCGCTACACACAATTTGTAAAAACACAATGCGTAAAAGACAATTACTAAAACATGTAAATATAATGCTTTTAACTTGGTTCGGAGCTAAAGTCTACATCGAAACGTGGACCAACTGGAAGCGCACATTTTATAAGTACGAAAACGTATTACATTTGACATTACTCGTTTTTCAAAAGAAAGAAAAAAGATTAAGTAGAAACGTAGACCAAATCGTATTTATACTGATACATTTATAAGAATTCGCACGTAAAAAAATAGTTTGTTTCCATGTAAAGGTACGAAAAGGGGTAAACATGAATTTTTCCAAAAGAATTTTTTTTAAGTTCAAACATAGACCAACTCGTATTTATGCCGATATATACATAAAATTTTCACACGTAAAAAAACATTTTTCTACTTCGAAACTTGGACCAACTGGGCACATCAAATAAGTACGAAAACGTATTATATTTGATATTACTCGTTTTTCAAAAGAAAAAAAAAGTTTAAGCCGAAGCGTTGAGCAACTCATATTTATATCGATACATATAAAAAATTCGCACGTAAAAAAATAGGGTTTTTTTTTCAAATAAGGTACAGAAAGGTGTAAACTCTTTAATTTTCCAAAAGAAAAAAAAAACTTAAGTCAAAACGTAGACCAACTCGTGTTTCTACCGACACATATATAAAATATTCGCACGAAAAAAATAGTTTTTTTCCAAGTAAGGTACGAAAAAAAAAGTTTAAGTTGAAACGTAGACAAACTCGTATTTATATCGATACATATATAAAAATTCACACGTAAAATAATAGTTTTTTCAAGTAAAAGGACTAAAAACGACAAATGGCAAACTTAGGGGGTTAGATTACGTAAAAAATAGGTTTTTCAAGTAAAGGGCTACAAACAAAAAATATCAAAGTTGAGGGGCTGAATATGACGAAGGTACAAAGTTGGAGGGTCGGTGGGTAAAAAACCCACCGACATTACATATTAATATAGATAAAATATATCTTATCTATAACTTATAATAAAAGAATTGAACTTTGATGATGTGTCATTCAATGGAGGTCTCAACCTCTCCATGAATGTGCCACGTGTCATTATGTAGGATTTTTTAATTTTTGAGTTTTTTTAATAAATCTATATATATTATAATTATTTTAGGAAAAGATAAGAATTTAAAAACAAAATTAAATTTTCTCTCTAATGTTTCCTCCCATAACTTTTAAACGTTAATATTTTTTATATACGAGATTTTTTTAAAGAAAAAAAATTACACCAAATTAACGAGCGTTTTATTATCTTTCCAACGAGTACCATAGTGCTATATAAAAAACGGAGAAAAAAGTCAACTATTTTTGTGAGGTTTTGTTTTCAAATATATTTTACTCTACTAATAAATCACAAACGATAAACATAATTTCATAGGCAGAGATTCCTTTTTTTATATTTGAATATGATAATTTATGCCAGAAATTTGTTAAAAATAAATAATAATAATATTATTATTCATTAATCATGTATTGGCAAATTATTAATTATGTTGTCATATTAGATATTTTGTATTATGTTATATTATATATTTCAACCCGGGACACTCCCGGGATAAAAGTTATTTTATCTATATAAATATTTGTCAATAACGTTTAAATAACAACCTAAAACATATTTAACAACTAGACGTGGAATAAGGTAACTAGGGGTGCAAATAACTTACGACCCAATGCGTTTTTGAGCTACTCAATATCAACTCGCAAAAACCATGTTATGTTATTCGAGTGAAAGAGTAATCCTCTATTGTTAAATAAAAGAGTTAATTACCAGCTCGTGCGGATAATGCATTGGGTAGGGTGGGCAGGTGTCCATGGTAAACCCACACCATTGGAATCAATGTTTTAAAAACCGGTTTTTTAACCATACCGGATTGGACTCTGAAATTGTTTAACCGGTTGAACCGGGTTGTATCGGGCAGTTCAACCGGATTGACTACTTAAACCTATAATTCTATAAAATACAACTTTAATTAAAAAAGTAATCCAATAGTACACGATTTCATAATAAAAAATAATTCAAAAGTGAATCCATTATCAAAAAATAATCCAAATTACCCACACAGTTTTTTCTATATGAAAGGAAATACTAGGTTTATGTCATTAAAGTGTTAAATACATCAAGTTTACGATTACTTAAAAGATAAAATTTATAATCAGCGTCATCCTCATCAACAAAAGTACAACCATATTCGTTTTCTATAATCTTTAATAAGAAGTTTTAGTTACCAATAATCAAAATATACTAAAATTACATAAGATAAGTAACATATATATAAGTCACTTTGTGTTAAAGAAACCGGTTCATGCTCTTTCTCGCCACACATGTTATTTATACCTTCACTACGGGTCGATAAAGTCCAAAGTTTAACCTTGTGCCGGTACCGGTATAGCGGTATAAACCGGTATACCGGGATTTACCGGCGGTTCAAATCCTATACCGTTTTCCCAAAATACCGTACTAATTCGTGCCGGCCAAGCCACCGGTAAGCGGTATAACCGGTTCAACCGGCCTGTATAAACCGGTTTTTAAAACATTGATTGGAATACATAAGCATTGATTTCAAGAAATAAATTGATTGTTGGAGTCTTTATATGCTCGTCTGACTTTTTTTTTTTGGGTTAGGCAGCAGAGCGTGGAGGCCTCTTTAAAACATTTCATATAATCTTTAGAAATTTGTAAAATTATAATTCACTTTTAGAACATAAGTTGTAAACAAGTTTAAAGAGAAGGATATTATCCAATTGTTTGTTCTATAATATATATATTCTTCTAACCACTCAAATTGAGTTTGTATTATGCATTAGGATAGTTGGGGTGGTTCGTGATGGTCACCCCGTGATGGCTGTGACCATCACGACCACCGCCCCACCATTTGTATCACGACCGCGACAACATCACACCGTGACAGCCATCACGCTCCAACATCAAATCCCCTCATCCGCTCTCTCTCATCTCTCATCACTTATTTTTATGTTTTTTTTATTTAATGTAATGTTTTTATTTTATTTAAAATAAAATTAGTGATGGGTGTCATTCCACCCCTTGATTTTAGTGATAGAGTGTAATGAAAATGAGATGACACAATATTATTGGGTGTGATAGTGTGATTTTAGTGATGAATGTGATGAAGTGTAATGAAAATGAGGTTCCTCAACTTTTTATTTACTCCCTACCTTTTTTTCTCGCCCCTTTAATTCCTCTTTTCTTTCAAGTGTTTTTAACTTATCTGTATTGTGCCCACCCTATAAAATTATTCTGTATCCGCCACTTATTAGTTATTACCATTCTCATGTTCTGTGACTTTATTTGATATAACTAATTGGCGGTTTTAATTAATGTACTATTTATAAACTACCTTTTAAAATACAATTGGATTGTGATTTAATTCATAAATTATTTTAGACAGCATGTATTGAATTCTAATTCCAGTTTCAACCCCAATGAATTCTACGAACCTTACATGTGAGCGTCGTAATTTAGATTCACTTTTATTGAATTCTGTTGAAACAAATAGCCTAAAAGTATTTGATTCATGCTAATTTTTGGCGTATTGTTTTTTTTTCTGACCAACCCAGATGCAAGAAAATTATGCCAAAAAACTTCACATGATACTATCATACAAAAATATACAAAGTACGTAATATATAAGTTTAGTTAGTTTACAAAACCAAGAAATTGCCACTTATATTTTGATCGATCCACATCATTCACGAGCATCAATTGTTAAAGCAAACGAAAATAATAGTCATATGGTGTACCAAGTCTCCTGCTTTATGGGTTTATTTAATAAAACTAGTTAGATGTTTTAACTGCTTTAAATAAATGGTCAAGTTATCCTACACAATGTAACAAATCTGAGAAGCGTTAAAATGATACAAAAAACACAATAGATCACGAAATATGACACAATGAGCCACAAAATGTAACAGAGTGCCGGAAAATATAACACAATACTAAAGATAAAGACACAATGAATCGCAAAAATGATACAATGATGAAAATACGAAAAATACACAATGTTGCATAAAAGACACAATGATATAACGTAAATTCTAAAAACTACAAGCTAAAAGTCTAAACAAACGAAAACATAAAATACTAAAATCGTAGGGTTCGATGAGACGGTTCCAATGCCACTTGAATGAGTTCAATCAAAGTCCGTTTGATACCCTTCATATGACTTCCTATTTTTCTTTCATTGTGTATTTGATTCTAACCCTTTAAATAAAAGATACTACTATACCGTTCAAATTTGTTTTTCGAAATACAACTTGATTGCGATTTAGTGAGAAAGTATTGGGTACATAGAAAGGACTGGAATGATTTTAAGCCTTTAATCAAAAAATTAATGGAAGAGATTGAGAAACAAAATTGAAGTGAATCTAAGCATGAAAATTTAATGTATGTATAGCATACAATTGCTTTGTTTTTTCGAATTTCACCCTATTTTTTAAATGTTTATAACTTTTTCAAACTACATTATTTAAAAAAAAAACACTATAAAACAAGCATTTTATCCTTTTTAATTTGTATACCCTATTGCTAATTTGCTATGGTTTCAAAAAAATTTTGGATTTATAACGTGCGTAATTATCAGATATAGCGTGTATAATTATCAGATATAGCGTGTGCTTCATTATGATGTTTAACATTCGTATTTGCGTAATTATAACATATAACATGCGTAACTCTGTGGCGTTATTATAACGTGTGTAATTATGATGGCGGACAAAAATACCTTTTTAGCTAGTACTACATGTCGCGCTCTCGGCCTTCCTATCCTTTGTATGTTAAGGATCCTTTATACATTATCCTTTTTCGTGATTTAGTTATCCATACATATGTTAACTCCGACCCAAGAATCAAACCTAAAAAGAATCAAGAACAATATGAACTTCGACTCAAACAAAGCTTTGAATTAATTAGAACTTGCGTGCAATTAAAAAAAAAACTACCACCGGACACATTCTGACCATACTAGACTTAAATACCCTATCTTGCAAAACAATATAACCTTCCAGAAAAAAAATTTAAACATTTAAACTAATGTTAGCCTTACTAGATAATATAAACTGTCCTTCGACTTTGAGTTTTTACGATTAACACTTTTAATTTTCACTTAATCCTAAAACGTGATTGTGCTTCTCTTTTGTCTTTCAATACAAATAGTAGGGCTATTTATGAGCCGAACTGAGCCGAGTCAGGCCAAGCTCGCGCTCGGCTTGGTTATAAACCGAGTCAGCTCGGCTCAGCTCGGATTTGAAACCGAGCTGAAAATCAAAGCTCAAGCTCGGCTTGATTTGGCTCGAATATAAAAAGAAAAAAGAAAAATGGCTTTCAAAATTCAATAGTTTAAACTATTATTCAATAGTTAAAAATAACACAATTAAAATAAGTTTAACCTTATACGTTGCACGTTAAAATCAAGTTCAAACAATTACAAAATAAGTTTCAAATTTTAATGGAATACAGTATAAGTTCATCAACATACGAATTAACTTGAGTACTTGGATCAAAAGTAGTATTAAGTTTATTTAAATAACTTGATTAGCTATAACTTCAATTCCAAGCAAAAAATCTCCATGCCACTGTTACCAAATATTAAATTTGTAGCATATTCTCCATCTTGTTTTACATTTTGGTAATATATTATATGTATATAAAAAATATATATTAAAAATTAGAATTATTCAAGCCAAAACGAGCCAGCTTGGCTCGTTACAAACCGAGCCGAGCTAGGCTCACTTTCTAACCGATCCGAGCCGGCTCGGCTCAGTTTCAAACCGAGCCATATCGAGCGAGCTTTTTTCGAGCTAAATCCGAGCGAGCTCCGAGCCACGAGTTTTTCGGACAGCCCTAACAAATAGTTGGCCCCAACCCAAGACATGTTAATTTAAAACATAAGAAATAGTAACTCTTTTGTTTTTTATTGTCTTTTATCAATTAGTGAACCATTTGTGAACACATTATATCCTTAATGAACAAACACGAACATAAAATTTTGGTTGGTAAGTGTTCATGCATGTTCGTGAATACAATTTTTTTCTTTAACAAACGAACAAGAGTAAAGCCTTATTTGTGTTCGTTTAGTTTCTTTACTACCCTAGTTAAGACTCATTTATAAACTATTTCTTAATAAGAAACACTTTTCATGCCTCTTTTTTTTTTATTACCAAAGAACATTTTTCAAAGAACAATTTTATAGTTTGTCAATTTACTTTTTGTATGTATATAGTCATTTTTTATTCTTCTTAAATACTCTACTTATTAAATGATTATACATCTTATCTATATAGTTCAATTCAATACAACATTTTTCAAACAATGTTTAAATATCAACGTAAAACATGCGTAATTATCAAATGCATCACTAAATTAAAGATATAAATAAGCTAAGTGAGCTAGTCGACATCCACTTATTTTAAACTTGATTTAAGCCAAGCATACATAAGGCAAACCCAATACCAAAATTCGTTCAATCATGTCGGATTGATGGATTCATGGGTTGCGAGTTAATGGGATGAAATATGCAACCCAAACTCGACCCATGTCAATAATTTCCGACCTTACTTAAATTAACTAAAACCATTTACAGATTTATGTTTTAAGAAAATAAAATAAAATTAAATAATTCTGCCATTGGGGTTGGTGGCCCAATGGTAGAAGCAAAGCTTATAGGAACACCTAAGGGGAAGGTTATGGGTTCAAGTCTCACAGGGTGTAGAAATTTGCCGTTCAAAAAAAAAAAATTAAATAATTCTTTTTCCATCATAAAGGGCAATTCCGTAAATTACACCCAAACCCCCTACCCCAGTTCTGTTACATACACAGAGGATAAGATCTTTCCCTCATTACTTTCCATTCAACTGAAAATGTCTTTATCCCACACCTAAACGACGTCGTCATGATAGAACATCAACAACAAACCACCCTCGCCGGAACCCTCACCGGAGCTCTCGCCGGACCTCCAAAACTCAACCAAATCACCGACCAAATCTCTTCCTTAATCTTCCTCTCCCATACAATCAAACCCTTTTCCTTTAAATGGCAAACAATCCGTAAAAAACTCGAAGAAATCCTCTCTTTTCTTACCTCTCTCCCACCGGAATTTCAAGATTCCGGCGACCCAACTACCTCACTTTCCGGCGAACCCACGTCACTTTCCGGCATCCTTCACTCAATTGATCAAACCACAGTTTCTTGCAATGGGTTGGCTGTAAAATGCATAGAATGTTCTTATACAGGAAAACTGTTAATGCAGAGTGATCTTGATATTATTATTGCAAAGCTGGAAACATATGTGAAATCTTTATCAGAGGTTGTTAATAAAGATGGGTTTTTGTTGAATAACGCTATTGTTGTGTCTAGACCTGGTGTTACTGCAAGTAAAGAGGATATAAGGTTTTATGTTAATGATTTGTTGTGTAGGTTTAAAGTAGGGAGTGTTGAGATGAAGAGAGAGGCTTTGGTTTGTTTTAATGAGGTGGTTAGTGAGGATGAGAGGTATGTGAGAGTTGGTATGGAGATTGATGGGTTTGTTAATGTTTTGGTTAAGTTTTTGGGTTGGGGTGATGTTGGGGTTCAAGAGGAGGCGTTGAAGGCGGTTGCGGTTATTTGTGGGTTTGATTGTTATAAGATGGTTTTGGTTGGGATGGGGGTGGTTGGGTTGTTGGTTAAGGGGTTGGAGAGTGGGAGTGATTTGGGGAAGGAGTTGGTGGTTAGGTGTTTGTTGAAGGTTACGGCGAATTGTGATAATGTTTGGGCGGTTTCGGGGTGCGGTGGGGTGGGCGCGTTGTTGAAGATTTGTGAAAGTGGTTGTGAGGAGGGGGGTGGGGGTGGGGGTGGGGAGTTGGTCGGTTTGGCGTTTGGGGTGTTGAGGAATGTTGTTGGTGTTGAGGAAATAAAGCGGTTTGTGATTGATGCAGGGGGGATCGCGTTGTGTGTTAAGCTTGTTAGATCTAAAAACGAGTGTTCGCAGATAGGGGCGTTGGAATTTGTTCAGGTTTTGGCGTCTGGGGACGAGTTTGTGAAGGGGTTGATTGTGAATGAAGGTGGGATTCGTGTGCTTGTGCGTGTACTTGATCCAAAATGTTCATATTCGTCTAAGGCTAGAGAGAAATCTATGAGGGCGCTCATGATCTTGTGTTCGGATTCAGTTGGATACATGAACAGTTTGAGAAGCTATGGTTTTATGGATCATATACTCTATTTTCTTCACAATGGTGAGGTTTTGGTTCAAGAGTCTGCGTTAATGGCTGCGTCTTGGCTTTCTGCGACTTCGGATGAGTTCAAGAAAGCAATGGGTGATGCAGGGTATATCCCGGAACTTGTTAGGTTTCTTGAAGCGAAGGCGTTTGAGGTTCGGGAGATTGCTGCAGAGACGATTCTGCGGCTGCTGACAGTGCCCAGGAATCAAAAAAGATTCGTGCAGACCGATCAAAATGTGAACTTGCTTCTGCAAATGGTTGATCCAGAAGAAGGTAATTCAAGTAACAGAAAAGTTTTACTTTCAATAATCATGTCATTAACATTGTGTCATGAAGGTAGGAAGAAAATATTAAGTTCTAAGTACTTGAAAAACATAGAAAAACTTGCTGAGGATCAAGTTTTAGATGCCAAAAAGATCATTAGAAACCTCTCTTCGAGTCGAATTCGAAGTATAATTAGGGGAATTTGGCATTCTTGAACTGTAATTCACTTGTTAATTGAATGTAAATCTTGATTTTGTTTAAAAGAAAACACATTAGATCCTTTGTGTTTAGTATGTACCCATTCTTAGAACTCCAAATAAAAATAGGCAATGTTATCAAATTATGATATGGCTCATATCTGTTTTTTGATTTCCAAATAATATGTATTTACTGAATATAATTTTAAAGGTTTATTAAGATAAAATTAATAGTTTCTTCATTGATTGTTGTTGAGAAACCTATCACATTGATGATGTGACACTTTTGTATTATTCTCCTACTAATTAATGTTGGTATGACTTTGATGACTAAACTTTTTAATTATCACATAAAGCATATGTAGCTAGATGTCTAGATGCATTTGTAGTTTTGTACACCTGTATCTTTTTTTTACCCTCGTTTTTTAACTATCCCGACAACATGTAACCGATTGGTAAGGGAGGATTGTGATGATTTTTGGTGTCGATTTGACATGGCAAGGGGAGATTGGATAGGGGATCGGCAACTTTGCCGAGGGCGTCCTGGCCACCCTAAGAACAATACAAACAATTGTTGTTGTGTTTAAAGTTTAAACATCTAGTGGAAAGAAAGTGATTTGATTATGCGGTTACATAACCACTTTATGTATTATCGAGTGTTGATCCACTTATCATACTTATCTATTTTAATAACTTATAAAACTTAATGATTGTAAATTAATGTTTGTAATCTTGTCATTATATTTGGAAATGGTGATTGAGGTGAGTGCACAGGGAGGGGAGGTATGTGGGGTGAGGGGGGAGGGGCATGTGAAGAGATGTAGCAATCAATATTTTGTCTATATCTCTAATAATGTACAAGTGATACAGCAGAGAGTACCATGAATAGTAGCTGTTGTGTGTGTCCTTTTTTTTTATTGTCTTTTTTCACTTACTTATGGTTTTATTGGGGTATATGAAGGCATTAAATTTTGTTTTAGGGAAAATGACCGATATAGCCCGTTGACCGGCCCATTTGCACAAATAACCCTTGCACCCCCCTTAGGAGAGACGGGACACGGCTCCCAATGAGCCTGAACCGGCTCCCAAGGGGGCTTACCGTTTCAGCCAACAGACGACCGCCACGTGGCGTTGTTGATCCCGAGGCTGTCCCTGCCGTCTAAAGCCGTCTTGGGAACCGTCTGAACCGGCTGAACCGTCTGAAAATTGTATATAAATACCGGATTTCATTTAAGAAAACTTGCACCGTCCAAACCTTTCATCTTCCAAAATGTTTTTTGGTTTGCCAACCGAAGCCTACCGGTTTCATTTAAGAAAACTTGCACCGTCCGATTACTTGGATTGTTGTTTCATCTGCGTACGACTACTTGGATTGTTGTTGCATCTGCGCGTGGGTTAACCCGTGTAATTTGCATTGACAATGTGGTAGTCTATTTTATTTGCAAGAAGAGTTCTTTGTCTATGTGGCGCACATACACCATTCAAACAAAGTTCTTAGTTCTTAGCAAGTAAATTTAGGAAGTTTGTTGTAATAGTATAGTTTGGGAAGTTTGTTGTAATAGTATAGTTTGTTTATTGTTTTTGTAATAATATTGTTATTGTAATATTAACGAAATATTTACTTTTATATAAAAAAACACTAAAAAAAACATTAATAAACATAAATAAACATAAATAAACACTAAAAAAACATAAATAAACATTAAATAAAATTCGATTACAAACTAATTAAGATAATCCCTCATCATTTGCCAGGCGGACAAATTTTTAAATTCTTTGCCCTGCCCGTTTTTATATTGTCTTAGGGAGTGTCGGATTGACGTGTCTTCGGGAAAGCCACGGGGTACATCCTGAAGTGTCGCGTTGTGGTACGAGTTGAAGATTTGACATTTCGTTGTCAAATCATTCAATTTCCGGCTAAGTGAGTCCGTTGTCCGGTCAGACCCACCAACCAGCCGGTTATACTCGTGCTGGATACGAAACCATTTGTTCGTTTGGTGGGTGCTCTCTTCAACATGGCGCCAAGCCGATACAAGTGCAATCTCTTGCTCTTCGGTCCATCGTTGGGGTGCCATTTCTGTCAGACGGTGGTGGTGGACGGTGTGGTTGTGTGGTGGTGCTGTTACTGTTAGACGGTGGTGGTGGTGGTTTGGATGCTGCTACTGTTAGACGGTGGTGGTGGTTTGGGTGTTCTGACGGGAGACGGGAGAAGGTATTTATAGGTGGTGACCTGGACACCGAAGCGTCGAACCATCGGGACTCACCGGAGACGACGTCTCGGGAGACGGCGAGGTCACCATTGTAAAATGTGACCCGGCTGAAAAAGCCGGTTCCCGAAAGACCCGAAAGCCGGTTCCCGAAACACTTGAGCCGGTTCAGACGGTTCCCAAGACGGCTTTAGACGGCAGGGACAGCCTCGGGATCAACAACGCCACGTGGCGGTCGTCCGTTGGCTGAAACGGTAAGCCCCCTTGGGAGCCGGTTCAGGCTCATTGGGAGCCGTGTCCCGTCTCTCCTAAGGGGGGTGCAAGGGTTATTTGTGCAAATGGGCCGGTCAACGGGCTATATCGGTCATTTTCCCTTTGTTTTATGGTATTGCTGTATTTGATGGTGAGTGACCACTTCCTGTTACTACTGCTTTTGCAGAAACAAAACAATACAGACTGCATAAGCTTTCTCTTAGATTCTACATAAGCTTGGTCATAGATTCTATGATACATTAAGTCACTATACTAGACAAAAACTTTTTGTAGTTATATTTTTCTAAGTACTTTGAGCTTTACCTCTTTCTGGATAAAATATTCAGCAACAGCACAGGGGTCCGTTTATCCTTATCGACGATCAAGTGGAAGAGAGAGGAGCGGCGAGCTGTAGACGTGACAAGGTGAAAGAAACTTCTTGGTTCATCTGTGGGGGGGAAAGTGGGTTTTGTGAGAGCATGAGAGAGAAATTCCAGTTTTCTGCGGAGAAGTGTAGTCCGTTTGCAATCGATGAGCACACCTCTAATGTGGCATTGGCTCTAAGGGGGGACGGGGCACCTTCCGGTTACCCCCTTTCCGGTTACTTTGGGCTAGGCAACACCACCGCCACCCTCTAGGCAAGGTTGCGGATTTGATGTTCAAGGCAACATGTTGCCGAGAAGGGTACTTATGCTATGTGTGTTGACCATTTAATGCTTGTGTGTTTTGACCACTTTACCATTTTTAAAACCTTTAGATTCAATTAAACAGCTAGGTAACACCGCCACTACCTTCTAGGTTTCTTTAGGGTACTTGAAGGTGAATTTGACATAGAGTGCCCCTTCCCCGTAAGGCATTGCATTGTGGATGCTCCAACACACATGGAATTAACTCGTTTATATGCTTTATTTCGCATATTAAAAAACGACTTAAAATGTAGAAGCTGGATCATTTAAAAAATAAGCAGATATACAGAAAAGTTGAGATACAAAAAATAAATTAAATATTGTACTTGAGAAATTACCATTTCATGATTTTCTCGTTAAATATCGTATAATGAAAAAGGTATAACAAAATTATGCACTTATTATTATGTTTTTCCTCTTTTTGTTAACTTGTGTTGTTTCTTTTAGATTTTGAAACAACCGAAGATTTGTATCGTATGACATTCAAAGTGTTTAAAATAAAAAACATGTAATAAAAGGAAAAAGCACAAGCCAGGATTAGGTATAAATAGATTTGTAAAAAGCTATTTCTTTGTTTACACCACATTTCAATCAATTAATAACAAATCGAATTAACAATTCTATAAAACTTATAGAGTTTTGAAACAATGACCATCGTTCTTAAGCTTGGGCCTAATCATAGCTCTCATTTGATGAATGGGCTCTAAAGTTAGGTAACAGTTATTCTTTTTTCTTTTTGTTTTTCTAATTATTCCCACCTTTCAATCAATTAGTTAAAAACCAAATGGATAATGTCACAAAAAATAAGTTTTGAACTATTGGAATTTGGACGTGGTTTGAACATTTGGGCTTTAAGGCCATGGCTGGGCTTTTTAAACTTGATCAGCCAATTTATAAAGTTCGAAAATGGCACACTAGCATTCAAATAATAAGTTAATATCTTCCCCGACAGACATTGAATCATTACTAGTCTATATGTCTAGCTCGCCATTTTGTTTTTACTTAATTTCTTTATATTAACACATGGGGCAAATTACATAAGGATAACATTATTAACATCATATGTAACATCTCACTCCGAAATAGATATAGTGCAGACATGGCAAGAACTAACAACGTTAATTCTTACAGCCTTTCAAAGATCAAGTTTACAAACTAAGAAATAAGTCTGCCAAATTCCTATTTGTGGTAAAACAATCAACGATGAACACAATCGAAGAACAAATCCCAACCCAATGTTTTATTAATCACCAAGAAACTCCAATGGAATTTGAAGGTACCTAATCTTGGCGCGGATTATAACCCTATCGCATCTATCAACCACAAGGTTACCACGGACAATCTAGTCCGTGGAATGCATCCTTACTCTCTTAAAGACATCAGATCCCTGATTTTCGCGGGTCAAAACCTGCGCGGGATATCAATACTACGCGAAGGATTACATCAGAGGATGACGCCATCATCATAAAGGAATCTTAGCGCTTGAGCCAACGTGCGGAATAATCGAATAACATCGTCCTCTAGTACGATGATGTACGAACGATAAAAAATCAGGAAGATCCGATCAGGAGCAGAGCGCATGCTGCGCCAATCTAAGGACAAAATGTGTCGAGGGTGGTCCAACGACCCCTAACAATGAATAGTGACGTGACTGCTTCCATGCTTCTCCCATGCTGCAGTGTACGGTACCCGTCAGATCACTGTACAAGTATGTCCATCTGTTTCCCAGACGTCACGTCAGAAGCCACCAGTCAGTCAACCATGCCGCGTCAGAGAAAGCGTCGTATACGCCCAATCATATTGTGCCACGTGGAAGTACGTCAAGATGATACATGCTTTCTCTCACATCAGCATTAAATGCCACATGACCTTTTACCCACTTTGTAGGCCAGAGGCAACCAAGCCCATAACTTGGGCCCAAGCCCATGGCCACTGTGAAAGGGCCATTATGATTTATGCCTATCCCATGCATTCCCAATAAAAAGGAGACTGCACCTCCTTTATAGAGATCGAATATTAGCATAAACTAAGAACACTCTTATTTTCTCTTTGTACTTGTAACTAACTTAAGTTTTAAAGCCTCTCTTATTTTCCCAGTAGACGTAGGTCAAACTAGACCGAACCACTTAAATCTTCTTGTGTTTGTTTGCTACCACATCTCATCTCTATTTCGTTTATTATCTCCGAGAGTTTGGTTTAGGTCACAAGCGTGAGTGAAGAATTATAACTTGAGCAAACACAAGTATCAAACCCAACTTATTTCTCGTTTAGAGTAAGTTATACTCGTTGTTTCTTCAGAATTAAATTACAAAGAAAAGAAAGAAAACGATTGAACATAATGAATTCATCTAATGGCTCCCTAATAAACTTATAACGACTAATCAAAATGCTAATTACCTATTTACAGCTTCAGACCTCTGACTTTCATCTTTGACATCTTTATCCCTCGAACTTTACACTTCCAGTCCCTGAGCTTTGGAACTATATTATTTGTGACAAACTATTGTTTGACTTTTGTTGATTGCACCTTGATATAACATTTCAACAATCTCCACCTTCAAGTGCAGTCTAACACTAACAAACTCCAATCAATTTCAAACACTAATCAAACTTTACCCCTGACAACAACTTTGCCAGCATATCAGCATAGTTATCATCAGTATGTACCTTCTTAATCAAAACTTCTTTTGACTTAACAATTTCTCTGATGAAATGAAGCTTTACCTTTATAAGCTTAGTTCTCTCATGATAAACGCTATCTTTGGACAACTGAATTGCTCTTGACTTTGATTCCAAATTCTTCTACAAACCTGAACAACCACAAAGCCTACTTCACTGCTTCTGTTAATGCTATATACTCTGCCTCAGTAGTGGACAGAGCAACAACATGCTGTAATGAAGCTTTCCAACTTACAACTCCTGCCCATACTTTGAAAACATAACCAGTTATGGACCTTCCCTTATCAGGATCCTTAGCATAATCAGCATCAACAAAACAAACCACTGATTTGTCATCTTCTACACATTCACCAAATGTGATCCCCAACTCTTTAGAACCATTAAAATATCTTAGAATCCACTTGACTGCATTCCAATGTGCATTCCCTGGATCGGCTATATACCTGTTGACTACACTCATTGCATACCCCAAGTCTGGCCTTGTACAAACCAGTAGGAACATCAAACTACCCACAACATTTGCATAAGACACCTTGTTCATGAATACAACTTCCTTTTGTGTCTTAGAAGAGTCTCGAGCAAACAACTTGAAATGTTGAGCAATAGGAGTAAACACTGGTTTACACTAGTCCATTCCAAAATTCACCAAAATCTTCTGAATGTAAGCACACTGTGTTAACCTCTGTGTCTTTTCAGCCCTGTTTCTACTGATCTCCATACCAATGATCTTCTTGGCATTACCAAGTTCCTTCATTTCAATACGGTGATGGAGGTTAATGTATTTCTACTCTTTCTCTGTGTATGAAAAGCAATGTGGCGGTATGATTTGAATGGAGGACAAGTGTTAGGTGGAAAAAGAAACGTGGCAAGAAGTAAAAAAGCATATGCAACAAAGGTGGTAGATGATTCTTTAAGTGTTGTACAAAGCAAAACAGTATTCGACTTTCACAAAGAATTTTGCCATTGTATCTTTATATAGTATGCAAAATGTGCTGAGCTCAATTATATTTTACATCAATTTATACGTATTATTAGATTAAAACATAAAACATATTTGATTTTATCTATGTATTATACTATTAAATATTTAAAAGTAAATAAATAAGTAATAAAATCATAAGGTCCAGTCCGCTTTTTACAGTTGGTTTTTGCTGTAAGCCGTAAACCAAACTGTTGGCTACGATTTCAAGATACTGAAGCCCACCGACTGAAAGATCATTAAAAAAACCAATAGTGAAACCGAACCGATGAACAGTTTGGGCGGTTTTACGGTTGAAACCGAACCATAAACACCCCTAGTATATATGTTGCATATCTTTGTTTGCTATGTTACTCTCTCACCGCTCACTTGATTATTGGTAACTTTATACTTTTAGATAGAGGAATGTTCTTATACAAATAGTTCTTATCCTACAAATAGGCCTTAACGTTAGAAGTGAATATTTTTTGAAAAAAAATTCTCATCATGTTAAACACGTATTTTAGTACTAAAATCTCATAAATAGTGTAATTTCTCTAGTAGAGTAATTACATAATTAGTCTAGTTTAAACTACTATAATTACTCTAATAATGTAATTAGGCTATTTTTTTTTAATTTTTTTATATTATTCATCTAGAAAACTTGTTTAAGTAGATGTAAAAAAATTCAAAAAAACTAAAAAATTTCTCCATTCACTTATCATGTTTAGTAGGTTAAGCCCATTTATATTTGATCCATACATTATATACACACACACACATAACAGTGGCGGATCTAGAAAATTTTTTTAGGAGTAACGTTCAATTTTTTTTCTTTGCATTAGTTTCATGCAATATCACTTGTACGCTTGGTTTTAAAACGCGTGCCTCAGTGCGCCCCTCGCGCCGGAGGCTCGCTAAGGATCGCCTTATGTGCCTAAGGTGCACGACGTACATGAAGCGTAGCTGAGTAGCGCTTCTTGGAAACGCCTCACGTACGTTGCCCTTATTTGTGCAGCAGAATGTTGTACAACAAGCTTTAAATGTAGTACATGTATATTTTTATTTTTTAAAACACTTATCAAACTTATTTATAGCTATAACCTATGTATTTTAAGTAAATAAATTGAGAACAATGGAGTAACATAAACACGATCATCAACATAAGTGGAATTTACCAAATACCTATCCAACTACTTAAAATTTAATCACAAAATCATCATTTAGTTTATCGAAATAACGATTCCTAAATTACTTTTTACTATAATATAGTGTGTATTTGGTAATATGTTACTCTCTCCGTCCCAATATAAGTGTCTAATGTCTAAAAACACACATTTTAAGAAATCTTTTGTTTGTATGTGGTAAAATGACAATAACATCCTCAAAAGTGGTGATTCTGTTTTGTCTTTTATGGGCAAAACTGGAAAGTACATTTCTATTTTTGAAAAGTAACATTTAATTTGGGACAAACAAAAAAAGAAAGAATGACATTTAAATTGGGACGGAGGGAGTAACATTTTAATTATAGCAAATTAACATCCCAGAACACAATTATAACAAAAAAAAAAGCCTTTTAAGAAAAAACCCAATTATAAAGAAAAACCAACTCAAACCCTAAATAATTTAGGCTAAATTAGTAGCAAAAGAAAATACTTATAGGGGCTCACGGCGAAGACAAGTTTTATCATTGTAACGTAAAATTTATTTTAGAGGTAGCGGTTTAAAAAAATCATAAAAAAATCCACTATGAGTGAAAAACCGAGGGGTAGCGAGCGGCGCCCTAGCCAAAGCCAAAAACAAAAAAAAAAGTTATTTTTGGTTGTTCATTTATACATGTGTTTATATGTGTCTAAACTACAAAAAACTAGTTTCTACACATATGTATATACATGTTTTTAATGTACAAAGAGGGTGCAAATATTTAGAAATGATTTCACATACATGTATAGAAAAAAATAAGATTGTGAGTAATAGTATGTTATTTTAATATACATACGTGTCTATACGTATTAGAATTTAATAAATAAGTATCATGCATATATGTTTGACACTATACACATATGTATAACTGAAAATGTAATATACACATATGTATAAATGAAAAAAAAAATAATAAAACTGTGATTTAGCAAAAAAAAATGTCTTAAAGAAATGTGTGGTTGTAGAATGATTCTCTCAGTTAATAAATAACGGTTGGTTCTCTTAGGATCACTATTGTTGTTATCATGTGTTTTTGGTATTGATAAAAAACAGGGCCGACCCTGAGCATGGACCGGGTGGTCATCGGCTTAGGGCCCGACCCACAAATGGGCCCGAACTTTTTAAATATATATATATATATATATATAGGATTTGGTTCAAATGAGAACCTTTCCCCAAATTGAGAACTGAGAGAACCATTCTGGGCCACACATTTCTCTAAGGCAAAAAAAAAAAAAAACACATATGTATAACTGAAAAATGCTATATACACATATGTATAATTGCTATATACAGATATGTATAATTGACATACATATATGTATAAAGGAAAAAAAATTCAAAAAAAATAAAAAAAAAAATTTCCTTGCATAAAAATGTGCGATTAAAGCAAAAAAAAAAAAAAAAATTTTTTTTTTTTGCCTTTATATGAAATGTATGGCCCAGAATGGTTCTCTCAGTTATCAAATAGGGGTTGGTTCTCTTAGGATCACTACCCTATATATATATATATATATATAATTGTATATTTATGATATATATTTGTGTTTTATACATAAAAGTATTGTTAGTTAAGTTGAAAAAACCATGCAAATTTAATGTAGAGGTCTCAAGTTCAAGCCTTGGCTTTAGCACCATATTCAATATATTTTTTTTAAATTCATCTCTTCACAAAATTTTGAGCCCAAATTTTTTTCGCCCGAGACCTAATTTTTTTTTAGAGTTTTCGAAGACGGCCCTGATAAATATCTTAAACGTTCTTTAACCATGACCAACTATTAAAAAGATAAAAACCATAACACGTCTACTCATATAAACTTATATTTACTTCTATAGTTGTCTTTATTAAGAGAAGGATAAAACACTTCAACGGTTTGCAACTACGTTCCTATAGGTTGTACTTTCTTACTCTTTGTTAACCAAATCACCTCTTTTGTTCATTTCAACTCCACTTGGGTACTCAACATCAACCATAAACCTTGACCAGAACCAATGCTTCTTCCACACGACCACCATTTCTTCGATCGGGATATTCTTTGTTTCGGGCAAGAACACATATACAAATGTGGTCATGATGACCACCCAAAAAGCGAAAAACAGAAAGAGCCCAAACTTTAGATGGCATAGCAATGTTAAGAACACTTGGGCGATAATGAACGTAAAGATCATGTTCACGGAGACAGTGATACTTTGAGCGGCTGATCGGATTTCAAGCGGAAAGATTTCACTTGGTACAAGCCAACCTAATGGACCCCATGACCACGCGAAACCGGATACATATATGCATATGAAAAGCACAATCACGATTGCGTACCATATTGGCAAGTTAGCCGGGTTCCCCTCTGTTCCAAACTTGATCCCTATTAATATTGCTACAACAACCTATTTGTTTCAAAGAAGAATAACTATTCAATCATAAGAAAAGCCATATGAAAAAAAATTACTATTAGACATTAAATGACAATTTTACACTTACATGTAATTTGTATATGACAATATTTTACCTGACAAATAAGCATTTGAGTGCCACCTTCAAGGAAAAGAAACCTTCTTCCCCAATTGTCCACTCCATATATTGAAACACACGTCGCAATAACATTTATTGTGCCTGTAACGACAGCAGACATAAGCGAAGCCTGGTCCTTAAACCCGATTGTTTTGAATAAAACTGGGGCGTAAAACATGATGACGTTAATCCCAGTCAATTGTTGAAAAAACGGAATCAATATAGCCATAGTGAGTTGTGGCCTATATTTCCTTTGTAACAAATTTCTCCAAGGATGTTTGATTTTTTTCGACGCTTCACTAGCCATAATCAAATCATAAAACTCTTCGTCAACATTGTCAATGCCTCTAATTCTCCTAAGTTTAATTCTAGCTTCTTCTATATTACCTCTCTCAATCATGGAGTTGGGGGTTTCTGGAAGTACAAAGGACCCTACTGTTATGATCAATGCGGGGACCACTGCACCCCCGAGACTCAACCTCCAACCCCATCCTCCTTTGATTTTGTTGAAAAAGTAATTCAATATATTTGCTACGAAGATTCCGATTGTGATCGATAATTGGAACCCAATGTTGAGTGACCCTCTATACCTATATGGTGCCATTTCAGATAGGTATAATGGCACAGCCTGAAAATTGATAACCAGATAAAAAAAGTGTCAATAAGTACAAGAAACTTATATCATTTTACTTGTTATCGTAATGTTGTAATATATATAAGTGCAATATATTATGATGTTTTACTTTCCTACAATGGATTTGTCAATGCATGCAGCTCCAACGTCATAGTTGTGTAAAATAGAAATATCAATAAATATCATATTCGTAAAATGCAAATTAAACATCTCAAAACAAATAATAATAATAATAATAATAATAATAATAATAATAATAATAATCCACAAATCAAAGGTGCAAAAAAGATAATTTGGTTTTATAAAAAATATTTGATCTCAATTACACTATTGTATATGTGCTCTAGATATATTGACAATACATGTTGATGAGATGAGAACTATAAATTAATCCATTGTCGAGTTATATAAAAAAGTTCAAAATAAGTGACGTCTTGATAACTCTTCACCCAAAAATTGTTGTGCAAAAAATAAACCACTGCAGACGTACGCTCAGTTACAAAGGTCATGACTCATGAGACACTGTTATTATTAATATTATTATTATTTTTTATTTTTTTTTGGTGTAAATTCACTTATTTTTACAAACTATAATGTTTCAGTTGTGATAAAATCAGTAAGAAAATGATTTTGAGAGAAGGAAACAGAAGACAGCTAAAAAACATTTAATTTGAAAAAACTTTAATGCTTTTGATAAAAAAAAAATGGTTTTACAAACTTTAATGCTCTTGCTGTGCATACGATTATGAAAAAAAGAAAACAATTATTGTGGTCTAAACATTTTGGACGGACCGAATTATAGTTTTTGTAAAACAGATAAGTACGATTATAACTTGACCAAATTAATTTTTATAAACGATAACAATTTAAGAGCATGAAAGGTTTCATTAATGCACGTAAATTGTATTTAAAGAATTATACTATTTATAACATAATAATATTTATTTCATTGTTTTCAAATAAAAATCGTGACGTCACCCAGAAAAGCGGCCGCCCATTAACACTTATCCATAAATTTTATCTTTATTGAGTAGTAATAATAAAAATATGTTGGTAACTAAAAATCTATACAAAAAATAATTAACTCACCGCGTCAAATGTATAAATTTGATGGGGAGAGATAACGTATAAAGCCCCTTTAACGTAAGAAGCGTAAGAAGTAATCTCAGCCATTAGATTAAGGATTCAAATTAAAAACCCTAACCATACCTGGGTTAAAACAGACGCACTCATTAAAATTCAGACGCACTCATTAAAATTCAGACGCACTCATTAACATTTCAGACGCACTCATCAAAATTTCAGACGCACTCATCAAATTTCAGACGCACTCATTGAAAGTTTGGAAGCACTCATTGAAAATTTTGGACGCACTCATCAAAACACAGCAAAAAAAACAAACGCACCTTAACAAAATATTCAAACGCACACATGTGGTGATACAGAGCTGTCATGTGGTGATGTGCCAAACCTTGAAGGGTGCGTCAGAGCTGTCATGTGGTGATGTGCCAAACCTTGAAGGGTGCGTCTCAAAATATTATAGAGTGCGTCTCAAAAACAGAAGCCATTTTCAAATCAAAACGTTAACATGAACAACAGTAGAAGCAACATATCCATTTGTGAGAAATCAATGAAGCTGGTGACAACCATGAGAAAACCATCTGCTCAAAACTCACGAGGTTGTCTTCCCTAAATAATATCCTTCTATCCCATGCTTCAAGTTCACAACAGCTCTGTTTCTTTTATGTTACTGCGCACCGATCATCTCCGATCAACAACCGTCTCCATCACCATGGTTAATCTCCATCATCATCGTCTCCGAAACTATTGGATAAACAGTTACTTGGAGGCGATACTCGACGTAGGTCCAGGACTCGACGATGCTAAATCATCCTTACTTCTTCGTGAACGAGGACGCTTCAGTCCGACTCGTTACTTCGTTGATAACGTCATTGGATTTGATGAGTGGTGGTGGTGGTGGTGGCGGTGGTGGTGGTGGTGGTGATGGTGGTGGTGGTGGTCAGATGTCGATCGGTTTGTTTCAAAATGAGGATGGGTTAGGTATAGAACAGGGAAGATAGGTTTTTTTTGTTTAACTGTGGTTAGGTTAAATTGACAGGTGTCAATCTCTGGTGGCTTCTTACACTTCTCATTTTAAGAGACTTTATATTGTATACTTACTCAAATTTGATAATCTCAACACTCTTTTTCCGGTTTCTCTTATTTTACCGTTTCCTATTATCTCACTTTTGAAAAATATCTCTGTATCTCACCGTTTTGTGGCAAAGTAGGTTTATTTTGTGAAAATTAAGTGTGTCAAAAATTGATTTATGGTTTGGGTGCAACCGTAACCTCATGTTGCGGTTTATGTTGATGTGGACAAACCGAAATCTCAACTTGCAGGTTTATGCTCATGTGGCACGATATTGATGGGGCTTTGGATTATAATAAGATGCCTTCTTTTTAAAACTGTAACCTCAACTTGCGGGTTTCTGCCACTTTTTTGTTCAACTCAGCATAAACTGCAACCTCTGGTTGTGGTTACACCAAATGTAAAAAAAAAAAAAAAAAAAAACCGTTACTGTAACACCAAAAAATGAAAAAAAAGTAAACTATTACATATTTTACTTATTCATCCGTGTAGTGTTTATTCATCAGTTTAATACACGAGTTCAATAAATATGATAACATGCAGTACCTGGTTGGCAAACCCGATTCCAAACCCAAGTAGAATCCGACCCAAAATGAGCATCCAAACCGCCTGAGCAAACCCGTTCACCAGAGCTCCGACACTGAACAAAATGCCACCAAAAAGCATCGACAGTTTTCGGCCGAGTTTACGCGTCACGGTCGATGCCACCAGCGACGACAACAGTGCCGCCAGGTACAAAGACGACGTAAACATTGTCAATATTTGGCTGTCGAACTTACAGTACTGGTTCGTTGACGTGTCCGCTGCCTGTTTTCGATACACGGACGGGAAGAACTTCTCCAAGAACGGATTCATTGATGTCACTCCCCCTGTGTAATAGTTTCCAACAAATATACAACTAATTAGTTAAAACCCTATCATTTTTAATATTACAGTGGCGAAACCAGAACGTTTTATTCCAGTGTTGTAATAATTTATAAGCATAGGCGAACCACTCATAAACCATGAGACGTCCACCCCTAAAAAATAATTTAGTGTTATTTTTACCCAAAAATCCTAATTGTCCTGTAAAAGTTTGGTTAAACGCGTGATTGTCCAATAAAAAAATCATGGGACTTACATTGGTCATGACATGTTTTTTTTATCAAGTTACAATTAGGGGTCACTCTCGTGTTTCTGTTAAAAAAAACATAGATTTAATATTTAAAAATCCAATAAAAAATCGGTGAGTGAAGAGTAAGCGGACCCTCTTCACCCTCCAGATATGTCAATATCGTTTAAAGAGTGTAAATATTGTTACCAGAGATGCCTATATCATAGCCAAAGATGAGGCCACCCATGCCGGCAACAATGCAAGTAAAGGTGACGTAGAGAGTTAAGTTGCCCGGGTAAGCTTTGTTGGAGCCGGGAGAAGTCGGAATGCCGCCGCCGGCCATTGCAGATTGCTAGTTTGTGAAGAACTCCGATGGGTGATGGCTAATGAAGAAGGCAAGATTATGAAATGTTTGTACGAGAGATGAGGATAGTCTTGTGTATTTATAGAATGAATTATTTTTATATATTTAAGTTTATTAAATTCATTTAATGTACTTTGAATTATTTTTAGTCTTGTGTATCTATAGTTATTTTCAAAAAGTAATTCACGTCTATATACATAAGATAAACGACCATAACTCATGTATCCACGTTGATGTAAGTTTGAATTCTATTGTGTAGGGGAGGGCTATTTTGA
Organism: Ambrosia artemisiifolia; assembly: GCA_032199755.1. Lineage (NCBI taxonomy): Eukaryota > Viridiplantae > Streptophyta > Magnoliopsida > Asterales > Asteraceae > Ambrosia > Ambrosia artemisiifolia. The sequence continues at coordinate 17,770,750 of CM063519.1, forward strand.
GAACGCTAAATATCGCGAGAACCGTGAGAACAAATGAGAAAACCAATCAAAATCATTTTTTTTCAATACAAACCTAATTATAATCAAAATACAACATTAAAAAACGAATTTTCTTTCCAAATAATTCATTATTTCTTGCAAAAAAACTTTCGAATTAACTTTTTACACATGTGTAAATGAAACAGTTTACACATGTACAAACAGTAAATTTACACATGTGTAAAAACAATTTATTTCCGTATACGTTTAAATTTTTACGCGTAAATTGTGTTTTTGGGATTGTATTTTAGTAATAAAGATAAGTGTAAAAAGAAATTTTCGATTTGAATGGTTTTAGATGGCGTTCTCGCGGTTCGCATGAAATATAGGTGTTCTCAAATTAACTTTTCCCCTATTGTGTAATACAATAAAAAGATCAAAGCAGTGTTTAAGAACACACAAACCCGAACATAATACAAAATAAGAATACATCTATTAAGTAAATAGTTAATACGTTTTAACCTATTGTGTGTAGACTTTCAGAGGAAATCAACAACTATATCCCATGTAAATCGCAAAAGAAGATAAATATTGCAATTTAAATGATATGATAAGTTATAACCCATCCTTTGATTACTTGTGATACAAATGATGCTAGAAAATAATGAATTGTAATAACAAAAGAAAGACGAAAATTTAAGGACGAAAATGGGTGATATACATACATTTTCAACTATTTATACTATATTATAAAGCATGAGGGAATAATGACTACAAAATTTAAGTAATTACAATATTTTATGCTTATAGTACAATACTTAAATAGCTTAGTAAAAGGGTAAAATTGTCTTTCTTCGTGATGTCAATTGTCTTTCAAATCTAATAATTAGATTTGTTAAATTTCATTAAACAAAATAGTTATTTAAATTTCAATAAGTATAACAATAATGAAAGTTAACTCATGACTTTTGGTTAGTAAAAGTAGTTACAAAATATTAAACGTAATAATATTAACATAAAAACCAGAGCTTTTGTTCACCAAGTTTAATAATTAAATTAAAAAATAAAATTAAATATATATGACATAAAACATTTGATTACTTGAACTTTACAAAAATTGTGATTGTTATTTAAAAATGAGCCATAAAAATACGAAGACATGTGAAAATGAATATTCGCTAAAAACAAAAATTAAAGCTTTCTTTTTCTTTATACATCATGATTAAATCGTCTTTAATTTTACTAGTGTGAAACCCGCACGTTGCGACGGGACCGTTAAACCGAACAAGAAATAAGCAGAAAACATTGAATCACACACATGTGTGGCAGCAAGTTAACTCGTCATCCTAAAAATAAAGTTAAAAATTATCATAGAAAAACATAAGTAAGTCGAAACCTTAACATAACTACATAAAAAGAAATTAAAAAAAACTAAAAAGAAAACTTTCATGACTTGTTCGCTATGCTTAGATGACTTGTATATTATCAACACACAATTATGTTTTAAACGAAACTTACATTGGAAACTATATAAAAATGGAACCAATATAGGAACTACTCCTTTCTCTTTCTTATAACAAGATAATATTATCAAAAACAATAAGTTAGATGTATTTCATATCAAATGATTTAAAGGTATGAGACAACTTTTCTTTATAACATAAATTTTCATTTTCGATCCCCTCTCCCTAGAGTATTACAAATACTTATCTATCAAACTCCAGAGTTATCTTTTTATTAATAATCATTCAACTAAATTTACAACATATTAAAATTATCATACAATTCGATATCAAATTTTCACATATTATAATATGTCAAATACCTTTTGTAAAAGAAAAATCACATCCATCTAATTTAATTATGATCAATTGACCATAATTATGGGAAACCTTTGTTTGAAATTTATCATAAATGAAAACTTTCGTCCCTGGTCATAGAATCCGGTGATGTATTGTTTTAGGTAAGATTAAGCATGTTTGGGTGTATCAATATAACATAATGATTTCAAAATGCAAATCGTTACCTCATCATTATTGATTTCTTATAGTATTATCAAGTTTATAAAGCTTTAACTTTTATAAAGTATATAAAATATTATAACAAAACATGTAGTATTATGAATTATCTTTTATATGTTTTCTATTTAATGTGTTAAAGTAATTGTATAATTAAATGTCATATGCTCTCATAAACATCACTTAACTCTTGACTTCATTTTAATTAAATATGGTGTTTTAAAGACAAAATTGCCCCCCAAAAGGTAGTTATTATATGCATTGGGTGTTGTAAGATAAACAATTAAATTTGTACCTCTTAAAATTTAAGAAGTTCTTGTCAAATGCTTTATAATATAGTATAGATTTAAATTTTAATAAGTGTAACAATAATGAAAGGTTAATTCATGACTTTTGGTTAGTAAAAAGTTGTTACAAATCCATGTTAGAGGTTAAGACAAAGAAAATATAACCGGCTAAATAACTAGCTTTTCAACGTCATTATTAATACAAGTTATTAGTCTTAATAACTTCAAAATATATTCCATCTTAACCGGATATCTCTCTTGTATCTCTCAGTCTGCACATGTATCAATTCGTTAATACGGAACATGTTCTCTCGATTGCGTTTCTGCTTATAAGTTCTTAGACATCAAGAACTTGTAAATAGTAGCCCACAGATTCTTACTTGACGACCCATATCTCAAATCTCTTATAAAATCGAAGCATCAGGTGATAAGTTTCGTACGTTACCGTAATATATACATACTAAAATACATATGATTGTGTATATGTTTGCATATGTTGTGCAACTTGTTCAGGTTCATTACATAACATACACTAATATTTTGTTTTCTGGTTTGTATAATTAGATTTTATTAATGGCGACATTCAATCATCACCACTCGATGAACTTTAAACCGATGATATCTTGGCATATACTTATAATCATTCGATCAAGACAATAATCAGTCAAAAACATCCATACAACTTCATCTCCCGATCAATGTCGTCGACCGTATTGCGGTTTATTCACCGCAACAACAACATTCGTCTATGAATAAAAGGTGTTCTGGTTTTATTTCAGTCTTTCAATATTTTCATGTCCATATATGATATGCTAAAAAGGGTGTTGTAAGCTGATTGTTAACTATTCATAGGATTTCAGAAGATAACCTTGCCTCAGGTAACTATTAATCAAAACTATGTATTTATCATAATACCCTTTAATTAGATCTATTGCATATTAAGGACGTTTTCTATTTAAATTTTTTTGTCAATTTATATTTTTGTGGATCTATATGTTTACTATATATTTCTTCGGGGCTTTAACTGATTTTGTTCTTTTTAATTTCATGTGAATGGCATTCACATATTTTACCAAACATATTTGTAATGATTTTTAAGAACTGTCATCTTGTTGTTGTCTATTTACCATTTATTGTGTAAAATAAAATATTGACCTAACACTTGAGTTGGGATTTAAAAAAAATCTAAAGTTCGAAGGCTTTTAAGGGATTCGTTGAGTTAACAAGAAATAATAATAATAATTATATATACTGAATGAAACCCTGATTATTAGTTTGATTTTTACAAAGTGGTATTTCATCAATTAGAATTTAATGTTCTCGTAATGTATACATTTTTGGTCCTTTACATTGTTTTAATTTTCGGTTCATGACGATTTTCAGAGATATTTTAATTATACCTATAGTTATTTTTAAGTAAACCTCAAAACCAAATCTTTATACATACACATCCATATACTCACAAATTACACACATTATTTTTATTAAACGAATTAAATGACCCATAGTTTCTACAAATTGGTACAAAGAGATAGATCAACTAAACGCTTAATATGTAGATTAACATACTTAAAAATACGATAAACTGTAGTTTTTTGTGACGTGTAAGAGGAGACAACTTATCGTTAGATATACGAGTTGCCATTAAGGTATGAATTCTAGAGTTATCTATTTATAGTGTAATGTTATATTTATTATTGTCATAGTTTATGCATTTTGAATCTAATTTTTTGGCTGATGTTTGAAAATGTTTTATTTTTATAAATTTTTTCAAAATATTTGATTTAGATTAATTATATCTTTGCGCTTCCCGTCGAATTATCAACTACATAATTATACTTATACTTGTAGATTGTCAACCCCGCCGCATCGCGCGGGATCCGTATTAAATGGTTTTTGTTTGTCAAACTATCTACCTTTCTTATCGATACTTTGTACCATTTTATACTACACAAATAAAAAAATTAATGTTTTGAGAGAAAAAAAAAATATTTATAGAAGCTTTAGAGTGCGTGTGATTACGTATAAATCATCTAGTTTGATAAAACTTTGTCAATTTAACCGAAAGATTTTACTAAGAAAAACTATTTCGCTACGTGTTTATTCAAAATTAAAGGTATTTCAAGTTTTCAGCCAAGCAATAGCGTTTCTATATTACATTTGTACCAATCTTATCCGATTGTCTATATCTTTTAAAAGGTTATATATCTAAGGTCGGTGATGGATAATGAGAAGGTTAGTAGTTTTTAAGGTCGGTGATGGATAATGAGAAGGTTAGTAATTTTTTTAACCAAAAGTTAATCACATTTAATTAGAGGAACCCGTATAATGAAAGAAAGAAACCAAGAGGAAAAGAAAGAGGATATGAGAGTTTATAATTATTTTCTATTTTTCTTTATGTAAAAGTAGTTAGTACACATAAAAATGTTTGTTTTTCGCTATAAAAGATCATGAAACATTTCTTTTTCTATTAAGAAATTAAAACAACAAACGGAGCTAAAATTTTCAAATAGAGGTCACAATATAAATTGTTTTGATATAACTCTTTAAAAAATATCGGTATTGAACTTGAATAAAACTGGTATATCGAATATATTGGTATTGTACAGGTAGGAGTATTAGTACCGTATTGCAATACAGTGCTCGCTTTAGTACCACTTATGTTCAAAAAAAAAAGTTTGAGCACTTGTACAGGTACCAATTAGGTAATATCGGTACGGGTATCAAGTTGTATGGGTACCAAATAGATAAAATCGGTCCGTGTACCAATGTGATACGAGAACCAAATAGGTAAATTCGATACGAGAATATAATACAAAATAAAACATAATACCAATTCCATTCATATATAAAATTCATTACCAGTTTCATCTTTCACTCGTACCCGTATTTGATACCAAAAGTACTGACTACTGAAATCAATAAAACTAGGTACTAATTGAAGGGATAGGGAGCCTAATCCAGACGGAGGAGGCGCCCCTATCCCCATAAACAGGAATCCTGGCGCCATGCTCTGACGCCAGACTTCCTCCACAGCGCTGGCGAGATAAAGAGAAGGGCAGCGCGCAAGGTGGCTAAGCGATAAGGAACACACAACACCTGATAAGCGCGTAGACCCACGCGCGGTATCTTCCCTTATCACTTTTGGTACGAGGTACAGAAGATAACAAAAGGAAGATTCAGCAGGATCTTCGACAGAGTACGCGCCAATGAGAAGGCGACAGGTGGCAAGGGTGGTCCAACCACCACTGACAGGGACGGCGACATGACTGTGCCGACGCTTCCACCATACCGTCGTCAACAGTGACAGCAGACATCCCCTGCTGATGTCAGGCGTTGTGTCAGATGGCAGAGGCATGGTCAACGACTGTAGCCAGGGCAAGGCCGCCGTCCGCCAATCAGAGCCTGCCACGTGTCCGCCTCGAGCAACAACCATGCTGCAGAATGATGTCATCCACAGTAATCTGCCTTTCCCGCCATTTTCATGGAGAGCTTGGACTTGGGCTTTGACCAGGCCCAAGTAGGGACAACTTCTCGTGGGCTTCTCTACCAAGCCCACGAGTTCCCCTATAAATAAGAGAAGTCATCTCCTTGCAAAGGGATCCGAATTTATTCATTGTAACCTAGCATTAATCTCTTGTAACTCTTTATTTATACTCCATTATTAATAAGATTCCGGCTAGTTACAGTGGACGTAGGTCATACTCCGACCGAACCACTTACATCTCGTGTCCTTACTTACTTAGCACTCCCACATATTCTCACTCTTTGTTCTCACACGGGTTAAACCTAGAGGTTTGGGTAAAGGATTACTCTTGACGTAACATAAGTATAAACCACATGCTGATTAGTGATAATAACCGTGATACTTATTGTTTCTTCACTAATACATGACTAAATACCCAAAATCAGTACTAATACAGGTATCGGTAAGAGTACCGTATACCTACGGGTATAACTATTTGGGAAATAAAAGCTCATCCCTACTATAATTACTTCACTGCTAATGAATTGAGGAGTCAAAATATAATAAAGTATGCTAATGTGAGAGGTAGCCCATTTAATAGAAGGTTATGTCTCTTAGAAACGAGATTCTAGGTTTAAATTTAGACGAAGATATATTTGATGTAACAAATATTGAGTATGAGCTTTTCTTAAAACCATGAAGTTAGAAACTCTTAAAAGCTCCATACCAAACATATCCATGGTAGGGAGCTTTTAAGAGCTTCTAGCTTTAAGTTTTTAAGAAAAAACTCCTACTCAATAAAAAGTCTTGTTAGGTTGAAAGAGCTTGAAGCTTTTAGATTAGTAGAAAAAACTCTATATTAGAATGCTCCTACTACTAGCTTTTAAAAAACCTATAAGCTTTTAGTATTTAATATTACTTAAATAACCTTCCCAGATTATATTTTATTTCTAGATTACTACTAGTTATGCTCATTTTGGTTATTTTATACATTTTTATTAAAAGCAACAGCTATGCCTAAATATATCTAGAATTCATAATCATGGGAAACTAAGAAATTTCATATTGGAAGAGATTGAAGATTTGAGCATAACTTCTAGTCATGAAGATCACTCTTAATGAATTGATCATGAGAAATGCGATAAATGGAATAAGTTCTTATATCATGTGTGAGAAACATCGTTAACCTAATAAATTATTAAAATAAAAAATAGATTCAAAACACCTCAAACCTAAAAAAAATATCAAATAACATTTCAAGATAATATTTTATTCATCTATACAACAAACCTATGTCTACAGACCGTATAGATGAAGACAAAAAGACATTCACTCATCTATACGACCCATATAATTGTATACAAGTCGCATAGATGACTGGTCATATTTTTACCTCATTCGTCAATAAGATTTGTATATATCTATCGAGTCGTATAGATGAAGGTATAGAAATAATTGTGTTGAGATATATCAATAACCTAACCCATCCTAAATCGGAAGGAGGTTTGGAAAGTCAAAGAAGATTGGCAGCACGTTGTTGGTTTTATATTAGTTTTCAAACTTTTTGAATAGTGCCTGCTACAAGGTGCTAGCAGGTTGTTGGTTTTATATTAGTTTTCAAACCTTTATGAATAGTGCTTACTGCCAGGTGGCAGCAGGATGTTTTTTTATTGCATTTTCGGTCGTAATTTGAGTATTAAAGTTAATGTCTTTGTTCTATTTCCAAAATAGATGTAGTACGGGTGGTTTGGTTGTTGTTTTGCTAAGTTGTGTACCCAGGTTTGAATCTTTTGTGGGATTTTTCTTTTTCACTTAACAAAACGGGTTGACTGTTCGTTTTTCATCTATGGTGTTGTTTCAATAACCTATGTGTTTGAGAGCTGCATTCAATCCTAGCCACATGTACGCTTCTACAACCTTCTTTCTTTGTAAAGAGGAGAGAGATAAAGGATTCCATCACACCCCTCTCTTTTAACACTACACAACACAAGGACAGAGGAGAGGGAATCCAAGACAATGGGAAGATCGTTATAACCATGGTCTTCAGCATGTCGATAGATCCGACCATTGGCGAGTCAAGCAACCACACAAACAGGGAGAGAGGACGGAGATTGTTGTCTATATCATAGTTACCAAATTCGCTCAAACTGACGCGAATTCCGTATTGGATCGCGCTGTACCCAAACGAAAATCGTTATGTACCGAATCGCCTTTGGTACGCGACTTCAATCGGACGGTACGGTGCTCCCGTTTGAACTTCCAATCGTTCCGATCGTTATTGGGTATGTTAACCGGATCGTGATTGGGTATGCAAACTGGATCGATAGGATGAAGAGAAAGGGACTGGTAAGTGTGTTGATGAGGAAGAAAGAAGAAAGGGACTGGTAATGTGACGGCTGGGATTTTTTTTTTTGGGTTTTAGGGTTATAAAACTTTAAGAATATTAACATTTAACCCCTCTATCTTTCAACACTTAACATTTAGTTCATAAGACTTGTAATTTTAACATAAAAGGTGTAAAATTAGTTTGTATATTTAAACATGTACCCCTACTCTCTTCACTAGTTTACATTTGGTACTTATACTTATAAATTTGTACATAAAAAGTATAAAATTACATTATATTACTACACATAATATAAATTATAAATAGCTATTTTTTATATTTTTAAAATGTTCTACTACCTTATCGCTATATCGTACCGGACTCCATGGTACACCGTACCGGTTCGTACCGAAATGAGCCTACCCCCCTTCGTACCGAATTCGTCCAGTCTAGCGAATTGCGTATTCGTACCGCGAACCCGTACCGTTGCGTACCGCGATTTAGGTAACTATGGTCTATATATTCCGGCCAACCGGCTACTCTCCGTTGATTTAGACAAGATTTATTCGCCAAAGAGGAAGGAGGCGAAGATGTTGGTATGCGTAACGAAATGGTTATTTGCATATCAGAGCTATAGATAGACACTGGGTTTGGAAGCGAAAAGTGAAGGGTTTGAAGGCGATGGCAGTTAAAGGAGAGAGGGTTCAAAGATGGTTAGGGACCTGTTAGGTCCGGAGGTGGTGGAGTGGTTGTTCGGTCAACCAGCTATAGCCACAGATGAATCATTGTGAACGTAGATACCAAAATCTTCTGTAAAACTTACAGATGATCTACACGAAGATGAATTTAGTGGTAATAAAGGAGTGAATATGAGATTCTCTTGAGAGAGAGTATCTGTAAGTAAAAAACGGGAAGAGAGAGAAAATAGAATTTATAAGAGTATTTATTCTTTTAAACTCTTTGGTAAAATTTATTTTGTGATGATAAGTTCACGTGGGTTGTTTCATTATTTAATTTCCATTTTTAATCTCGCATGTCGAAAAAATGATATGTAATTTATTTTAGTACAACACAAACATTTTTAGCTAGGACGCAGAATAAAATATTTTCAACTATAAAGATACGAGTACCATAATGAACCAACCTGAGACCGGTTGAATTTCTGCCCCATTGATTGATACCGGTCGAATTTCCTGACACACTTGATGAACCAACCTGATACGGATTGAATTTCTGCCTCATCAACTGATACCGGCCAAATTCCCGCCGTGAAGCGTGGGGAAGAAATCCACTAGTTCATTTAATTTGATGGTGATGCATGAATTTTTCAGCAAATGGAAGTATGAAACTATGGCATGGAATATTTGATTTGAGGTAGGATCATCTATAAGGGCGGACGGGGCGGTCTATGAAGGGTTGGTCGTAATGGCCATGACCATCACGAACACCTCCTCATGTAAATGATAACGACCGCAATGCATGAAATCCGTGATGACCATCACGCTCGCTAGCTCGCTGCTGGCCATTGGTTAACGGTCAAAAACCAAAAAAAAGGAAAAAAAATACTACCTACCTACCTATATATATATATATATATATATATATATATACATATATACATACATACATATTTACCCCCTTTTTTTACACACACATTTAAACAATTCTTCTACTACACACAAAAAAATCACAAAATTCTTCTCATCATCCTCATTCACATCACAAAAAATCACAAAAATCACACAATGGTTAGTTGGACACAAGAGGAGGAAATTGCGCTAGTGATCGCATACGACAACGTACACAACGATGGCGCATCAACGAGCAGTGGTTGTGGTCGCGCTCGTGGCAGGAGCAACACTCCATGTTGGAAAAAGTTTTAGCCGAGTTTGGAGCACTTATTGGAGGAACACAACGTACTTGTGATTTAATCTCTCACAAGTACGAGGACCTCGAATCGAAGTGTCAAAACTTCAAAAAAATTTTAAGCGAACGGTTGATGATTTCCCGAACAAAACAGAAGATGTGTAGGTAGGCTTTGCTCAAATCGAGTATGCTTCTGAGGTCGGCGTGGATTTTTCACATGTTTCGGCATGACGAATAAAAATTAGGTTTTATATTTTTTTAGTAATGTTTTAATTTAATTTCTAGTAAATTTTTTTATTTAATGTAAGTTTTTTTTATTTTATATAATGTAATTTTTTAATTTTATTTAATGTAAGTTTTTTATTAATGTAATTTTTTATTTTATTAAAAAAAAGGTTATTGCGATGGGTATCATTTCATCTCATGGTTTTAGTGATAAATGTGATGGAAATGAAGTGACAGTGTGACACAATATTATTGGGTGTGATAGTGTGATAAGTGTAATGACCACTCCATCCACTCTAATATTTGGGTTGATATTATTTTAGATGGGCCGATTGTGACATTGACCTGACCAGGAATCTAAAAACAGCTTCGGCCTGCTTCAACTGTTCTGGTATTTCATTTGTGGGCCATCGATAGTTTAAATTGAAAGTTTTTAACGGACAAATTGTATATGTAATGGTTGGCAAATTTGATAAATTTTGATAACTTCAAATAATATTAGACTATGGGGTGTGGTTCCCCTTCCCCCTTGTCCACATCAGCGCCACCTCATTTTCCCCTTTTCCTCCCCCTTCTAGGGGAAATGGTTCCCCTTCCCCCTTCCTTTTTTTATTATTTTTTTTGATTTATTTTATTGAATTTATTTTTCATTAATATTTTTTTCATTAAAATTAAAAAACAAATTACATATAACTTAAAAAAAAAACGAAAATTACATAGAAATTAAAAAAAACCGAAAATTACATAGAATTAAAAAAAAACCCGAAAATAAATAATAAAAACACTACATATTCATCGATCCTCCGAGCCATCTTTTGATAATATTATCTTTAACTTTCGCCGCCACCTTACGTTCCTCCTCCGTAAGGTTATCGAGAGGAGCTTGCATCAACGCCAACTCCGTTGCTTCTTGTCTCGACATCTCCATTTCGAGGCGTTTTCTTTCCAACTCTAGCCTCATCGCTTCCCTCGCCGCCGTTTCTTCTTTCTCTTTTTTTTCCATGTTTAGCCTCTCAATATCCCTCGCCCTCGCCTCTTCTTTCTCCTTCTTTCTTTCCAAGTACCTCTCCGTTTGCTCCTGTTTAAACTCGTTAAAGTTTTGAAGCAACAACTCAATTTTCTCCACCGCCTTATCTTTCGCCTCTTTTGAACCGGAACCAGAACCGGTTTCGACACGCTTTCCTTTTGCGCCCGATGCCGCTTTCTTGGCGGTGTCCCTTCCAGGCGGCCTCACAGAACGCGGTGTAGGCGCATCGTCTTCAAACTCCGGGTCGTCATTGATGTTGATAGTACAACGAGCATCCGACCGACCACCACTATAACTCCCCGATGTGCTCGTTTTCGACCTCTTTGCTTTTTCCACCTCATTATCCACAACCTTGAATTTTTCACACTTCGAGAAAATGTCATACGGTTTCATCAACCCAAACGCCCCGTTCTTGTCGGTGTATGTTTCAAGAGCCACCTTCAAGACGTTTTCAACACTTTGACCCGTGGTACGATTATTCCAAGCATGTTGATGGTAACCCGCAAAACCTTGACATTTTCCCATCATTTCCCTACATTTGCTACTAACCGAGTGCGTGGTTCGGTTTTGTTCACGTTGTAACAACTTGTAAAACTGAACCACGACTTGGTTCCAAAAGCCGTCCCTTTTCCGATTTGTAGCTACAAATATTATTAAATAAGTTAGTAAAAATTAGAAACTTAATAATTCTAAACAAAAAAAAAAAAACAAAGGTTTAAAAACAAAAACGAAAAAAAGAAAAAAAAAACATTAACAGTGGGTTTTAAAAAACCGGAAAAAACAAAAAAAAAATAAAAAAAAAAATAAAAACAGTGGGTTTTTGGGAAAAATAATAACAAAATCGATAATTTTTTTTAAAAAAATAAACTTTTACCTAGAATAGGGTCGGTAGAAGTGATAACCCAAGCTTTTGCCAACGCCTCCAACTCATTGGGCTCCCAATGAATGGGATCCGCCCTCGTACTCGGACCTTCATCTTGGGCACGTTTCTTTCCTCCTTTTTTTATAGTTTTTTTGGTACGGGCCGGTTCGGTTATGGGAGGAGGGACTTGGGTTTCGGGCACGTGATCATCGTGGGAGGCCAAAGAAACAAAATCGTGCTCGGGTTGGGTTTGGGTTTGGGGTAGAGGTTGCCATTGATGTTGTGGCATGTGCTATTGGTGATGTTGAACTTGCATTTGCCAAGGATTAAACCCGGTTTGGGTGTTAAACCCGGTAAAAGGTTGTGACGAGGGTGTACCGGGTGTCGAGGGAAAACCGAATGGTGGTTGATTAGTGGGGTGAACGGGTGTGTTCGGGTTGAAGGGGCGTCTTGGATCCATGAAATTTTATAAAAAAAGAGATGAAAGGATTAATATTTTGTTTGTGTTTTGGTTGTTGGTTGTATTGGAATGTATTGTTTGGAATGTAAAGTGTTAAATATAAATAAAGTATATAGGTAACTTTTTTTTTTTTTTAAAAGTAACCGTTAAAATTAAAGGCCCCAACGTTCAAAAAAAATTTCAAACGGTCAAATTTGTCTTGGGAATGAGGACGGGGAGCTCGGGGAGAAACTTCCGTGGACACCGAAGTGGGTTCGGGGGGGGGGGGGGGGGGGCGGTGTTCCCCTTCGGGGAGATTGCCACGTTGGCTTTCCCGACCCCTTCCCCTTCCCACACCCCACAGTCTTAGAACATTAACCCAACGACTCAGCTATATAACTATAGTAAAGCTGTGTTTAGAGTTAATTAATGTTTAGAAGTTAGTGGCTCCTTATGTCGTAGTCCAAAGATGGAAACTGATTTTGGGCAAGGGGCGCCTCTGTTTCGAATAGGAGGCGTCGATTTGCAAGTTGGGCTACATAAAACCGAACGCAATCGAGGCTTTAACATCATATGCGGTACATTCAAATGCAGATTCAAAGTTCTAGTGTTTTTCGTGTTTGTTAATTATCATTACTCAATTGCATGTCCTTAGAACTAGAATATCTTGGGCAACATACAAGAGTACAAGACATGAAACGAAACTTATAGATTATTATAGGAATAGGAAAGATTGAGACAAGAACATTTTTCGACATCTATTAGGCAGACTCGAGAAGTAATAACGACATGTCTAGTTCAAATATCACCATTAAGCGCACTTGTTGTTTTCTCTTGCTCTCCTCATCTCTGCTTCTTTCTCCAATCTTTCTTCCAGCATAATACGATATTGCTGTCAAGTTACCAAAAGCAACATATATTATTAAATATATTGCTTCCCACAAATTGTGACGTAAAAAATAGGAGTATTGATTTTAATAATCTAAACTTTCACCCATTGGCTGATAATAATCTTTACTTCAAAAATTCCCAACTAACGATCCCAACTTTCAACGTATTGGCCTACAATGAACCTTTGTTAACTAAGAACTAACTCAGTTAGTGAATGCTGATGTGGACGTTGACGTGACATGCTCACGCTGATGTGGTTGATGATGTGGCATGCCAACGCTGGCATGGATGATAATGTGGATGCTGACATGGGATGTTGTGCTGGCATGGGCGCTGACGTGGACGTTGACATGGCATGCCATGTCAGCGTCCACTAACTTGGTTAGTCATCTGTTAAAAAAGGTTCACCAGATGAAAAATGTTTGAAAATTGAGATCGTTGTTGAGAAATTTTGAAATAATGATTATAGCAGACCAATGGGTGAAAGTTTGGATTATTAAAATCTAATAACCACTAAAAAAAAATAAAATAGGACACTTAAAAAAGCTAGATGTTTTTATGTTAGCTAAAAAAGTAACTATTATGAACCAACACTTAATTTGTTTCAGTTGAGAATTTCTTCTCTGGTTTTGATGAGATAACAGCTAACCATTGGGTTTATCAAAAGCCATCCAAAATATACATATATAGCTTAAACGTAATCGAAAAAACTACATAAACTTACATGCATCATTTGATGTAATTTTACTTGTGTTCTGTAAAAACAGTTAGTTTGTCGGTTTAAACAAAATCAATCTTTTTTTCTTTCTTTGTGTGTTAATATCTCATCAAGGAAAGAAAGAAAATATAGTAAAAAAACTTATCAAGAAAATATATGAAAATAGACATGAGAAAGAAAATGTTTTAGAAAAACGTATCGGAAAATTCATGAAAATAGACATGTTGACTCAGTTTTTAAGGAAATAGACATCGAATGTTAAATGCCGGTGTCATCGGAAAAAAAAAAGTTGCCTAAGCCGTAACCGCGGCAATCAATGTCTATTTTAATAATTTGCTTGGTCAACTTGCCTATTTTGATAATTTTCCAAAACTTAATACCTGTTGTAAACAGCTTGGTCCGTCTCCATTTCCGTCTCCGTCTCGGTGTAGGTGATTATTAACAATATCAAGCGCGTTTACTATTACCCAGTGCCAAACCTCATCAGGATTAGCGATTCCTAGCTTGTCCTGGAAATCCTGAAAACGTGCAAAAGTTGCACCAGACAAAGTTATTCTCAAATTCCCCGTGCTTTCGAACTCGACTTCAACCTCGGCACTCTTGGATGATTCATATTTCGATTCACCTTTCATCTTCTTTATATAAGTTATAAACTATAATTTGAGACATAGCATCAATGGCTTGGCGTGGTATGCTATTTATAGAGGGGGCACCATTATTTAATTACATCATTTAATTGTATACATGCCATTCACAAAAAAAAAAAAGTTAGTTGTATGCATACCATTAAAAGGTGTGTATTTTTCACACATCTATAAACATATCATTTTCTACATAATAACACTAGATTATATATCGGGAACGTCCTAGGGTTGAGAAATCTAATATAACATATCAATTTTATATATGAAATAGAATGATACATTTACAGGTACATACATGAAAGCTTCGGGTAGCACATAACCTAAAACAATTAACAATCTATCTCCAATGTTAACGCCTAACCTTAAACAATGTATAACTCTAATATTAATACCTAACCTAAAACAATGTACAACTCCAATGCTAACACATGTTGAAAATAGAATTCATATATACTGATTTGAAAATAATTAATGATTTGCCTATACACAATTAATGAATTAACTGAACACTTTTGTTTTTTTTCTGTATCAACAAAACCCCACAAAAAATTGTCGTTTTTTTCTCCATTTTTTATATAGCACTATGGTACTCGTTGGAAATATAATAAAACGCTCTTTAATTTGGTGTAATTTTTTTCTTTAAAAAATCTCTTATATAAAATATATTAACGTTTAAAAATTATGGAATGAAACATGAGAGAGAAAAATCAAATTTTGTTTTTAATTTTTTTTCTCTAAAATCAATTAATGTCACGTGACATGTTACATGACAATCAAATATGAGGATACCCTCTTTGAATGTCACGTAAGATTTATTGCTTAATACAAATTTGGTACAAAATTTAGAGTATGAGTTTAGTCTAAACGGGTTGGACACCCGACACTAGACTTGTTTAGAAGATTAAAATGGACGTGTTTGTGTAAGTAGACTTGGTTAACCGGATAGTTAATTTATTTTTGTAAATGTAATTATGTAAAAATTACTTAACCTATATTGGTATATATGTTAAACTTCAAAAGATTAAAAATAATTTGGAAGTTTTAAACATTGAAAGGGTAGGGTATCAATTCTAGAGCGTCGGCGCACCCTACCCCACAGCGTCGTCTCCATAACCCACCTCCGCGAAGCACAAGCCCTCGGCGGGGGACAGGGTTCGCGAACATCACATGTGAAGTGCAATCCACCCGTCGCCAACTCCTTGCCAAATCTGGTGATGGTCACCCGTGGAAAATAACAACTGGGCGCGCCAAGATGCAGCTCCCCTTAAGCCCCACTTGCTGTACTACCTCCTATGTGTCAAACGTCACTTCAACCAATCTTCTTGACGAAGCTAGCCGCTTGACACCCTCTGCCAACAGGAAGAAAAAGAGGTCACTGTAGTCCACCACAATGCGCCACGTGTAGCAGTGGCAGGGCGCCGCCCCTAACAGCCAATCACAGCGCGCCACGTGGACCAATCGCATGGCGCCATTTCCAACTGGTTTGCTTTATGAAAACTGTTGGCCCAAACCTAACTGGATGGGCTTTTGGAAGACAGACACAGTTTCTGGGCCCAAGCCCACCGCTCCTAAAATGGGCCGAAAGCTCCGGGCCCATGCACCCTCTATAAAAATGAGGCTTTACTTCCTTTTTAGAGGTCGATCAATCTACCACTTAAACACACATACTTGTAATACACTAGTATCTCGTCTTTATATTTGTAATCGTTCAAAGTAATAAAGACTACCTTTTTTAGTGAACGCAGGTCATCGAGACCGAACCACTTATACTTGTGTATTTGTGTACCACTTCTTCACTCTTTCTTTATTTAACGGGCCACAGATCTAGTCTCGTTGTGAGCAAATGATTATATCCTGTAGTGAACATGAGTAGTCACCCCACATTATACCCGAGTTATACTCGTTGTTTCTTCATTGGCGCCATCTGTACCGGCAAAAAACCAAGTTTTCTAAAACTCATCTTTTAGCTCACTCATGGAAGATCCCAACCCAGGGGAGCCCCTGGTTTCCCCGCATCGACTGTATTCCCAGCTAAAGTGATCGGAACATCAGGCACCCCAAAAAATCAACACAAACAACCAGCTCCGAGGGCGCGCACACCAGTCCAAGCGGTTAGTTGCTCGGACTCGGAGTCTGACTATGAGCCCGCAGGGCTCATCGACCCGGATGAGTGGATGTTCCGCAAGCAGATGAAGAACACCAAAATTTACCAGCGCATACTTGCAAAGCAAAACGCTGGTAAAACAACAAACATTGCTCCCATTCGGCCAAACATAGCCGAAAGGGGAAAGAAAAAGAAACCGACCACTCCAAAACTCGTGGTGGAGGTCGTGGAAGAAATACACACGATCAGGACCCCGAAAACTCGATGAGCGAGTCAGACGGATACCAGCTTACCAGTGACTCGGACTATTATAAGTCCAGGAAGCACCGGACGTCGCGCAACACTTCTGCCATGTCACGCAAAAAAGACGACGGCGACCTGAACAGGCCCTACAGGCCTAAGTCGTTCGCCGCTAACTCCAAATTTTATGTGCGGATTGCCACCGCTCCCATTGAGAAACAAGCCAAACTCCCCAGCAGCATCGGTAAATACGATGGCTTGCGCGACCCGTCAGATCACTAGCACGACTTCGAATATGCGGGTACCACAGTCCTTTGGCCGGTCCAAGTCTGGTGCCATCTATTCACACAGACGCTTACGAGCGCCTCCAGAGTTTTGTTTGACAATCTCCCCGTGGGAAGAATAACGGACTTCGATGATCTCATCACGAAGTTCAAAGACCATTTCTTCCACTTCATGAAACACAAGAACGACAAGTCACATGTCTTATTATGTCAACGCCACAATAACGAGTCCATCGAGGACTATATCGTGCGCTACAACAAGGAAGCGCTGCAGATCGGAAGCGGCGAAGAACTCACACGCGCGAGCTTCATTTAGAGGATCCGCAGTGAGGAACTCATGAAAACCATGTCGGGTAAAGACGGAATCCCAGACTCCTGGGATGAAGTTATCAAGGCATCCAAAATCTTTGCATCCTCTGAGTGCTCCCTCAAGTAGCAGCGCGACTTCCAGTAGACCCACAACAACAACAAAAACAAGAATAAGCAGTTTGTCTGGTCGCGTATCTCCAGATCTACGGACGAAGGCAAGTATTCGTACGCTAACAATGCCCGCCAAACGATCAGCAATAAACAATCGCGGGAACAGAAGGGGCACTCCACGAAAAAACACTGATTGGACCCCTCTGACCAAGACACCTTCTTAGTTGCTCAAGACTGAGCAAATCACCTTCAAGGTGCCTAAAGCCCTTAGAAAGCGGAAAACTGTGGATACCACAAAGTTTTGTGATTACCATAACGAGTATGGCCATCTTACAGACAATTGTTACAGTCTGAAGTTGGAAATAGAAGCCGCTCTCAAGACTGGCCAGCTGGGCCACTTGATTAAAAATGTCCATAGGGGTAGCCGGGGGCACAACCAAGATGACAACCGCGAAGAGGGCGGGCGGAAGCAGACCCACAACCTCGAAAAAAACGTCATTCACCGCCCCCCCAGGCCACCAAAATAACAAGATCTGCGGGAACGCTAAGCACCAAAACCAAGGTAAGCGTTCCCGAAAACAATACAGTGATACCAGGAAGGAGGCGGACATCCTCCTTCCCAGTGTTCCGGGCGGCCCCTCATCTACGGCGCCGCTTGTAATCCCCGCCGTCGTTTGACACTATCGAACCAGATCCATGTTCCTTGACGACGGGAGCAGCACTGATATAATCTATGATTAGTGTTTTCAGCAATTAGATGAGGAAGACAAAGCCCGCCTAGTTCCAGTCAATGAACCAATTTCAAGCTTTATTCATGAAGTCATCATGCCGCGAGGTATGATATCTTTTCCAGTCACCTTGACTGATGGTAAACATGAGCGCACAGAAATGTGTGACGTAATGGTCTTACCGGTGACGTCACACCATGACATTCTCTTGGGTCGGGAAAGTTTGGCGCGGTTCAACGGGAACACGTCCACACCACATCAGATCATGGGCTTCCCCACCCGCACAGGCGTCGCATTTATTAGGGGCAACAAAGATTGCCACGCAGTCGACTTGGAGAATCCCCTAAAAATGCCCAAAACAGACATCCGCTTGGAGTCGGAAAACTGGGTTCTTAACCCTAAATTCCCTAACTAAATGGTAATCATCGGCCATGAAATCTCCAACACCATCCGAGCGCATTTAAAACAACTACTTGTCAAAAACATTGACGTCTTTGCCTGGCAGCCATCTGATATGATTGGTGTTCCGAGCGACATCGCGGAACATAAACTCAACACATACAGATCGGTGGTGCCGGTCGTACAGAAAAAGCGCAACATGGGGCCGGAGAAAACAAAGGCCAGGAATGAACAAGTCACAGAGCTGCTCAACGCAGGCATCATCCACCAATCCGCTACCAAACTTGGGTTGCCAACCCAGTCATGGTAGGCAAAGTAACTGGAGGATGGCGCATGTGCGTTGACTACAAGGATCTGAACAAAGCCTGTCCAAAAGACTACTACCCTTTGCCAGAAATCGATCTAAAGGTGGACTCTCTAGCGTCGTACCGCTTCAAATGCTTCTTGGACGCGTACAAAGGCTACCACCAAATCTAGATGGCAAAGGAGGATGAAGATAAATCAGCCTTCCGCACAGACACGGGCACCTTTTGCTATACAAAAATGCCCTTTGGCATGAAAAAATGCGGGAGCTACTTATCAGCGCCTGATGGACAACGCATTCATTGACGAAATAGGCGTACGATTAGAAGTTTACGTCAACGACCTCGTCATCAAAAGCAAGGAGGAAGAACACATGTTGGGGGATATTTAAAAAGCATTCGATCAGCTGCGCAAGGTGCGCATGAAGCTCAACCCCGGCAAATGCTCTTTTGGCATGGAAGAAGGCAAGTTCCTCGGGGTCATTGTTACACGCGACGGTTACCGCACAAACCCTGACAAAATCATGGCAATTGAAAGAATGCCTTCCCCCGCATCCATCAAGGAAGTTCAAACGCTCATGGGCCGCCTCGTCGCCCTCAACCGCTTCCTTTCTAATTATGCATCAAGATCTTTTCCTTTTGTAGATACCTTAAAAAATTGTTTGAAAAAGAACAATTTCCATTGGACCCTTGAGGAGGAAAAAGTCTTTCAAGAAATGAAACAGTGTCTTATGAATCTCCCATCTCTAACAGCGCCCCTACCCAAGGAACCGCTAACGTTATACCTCTCCGAAACGGAAAGGGCCATTTGTGACAACAGTCAACAAACCAGGTCAACATCCGTACGTTTTTCTTTTATTATTGTCATTATATGTGCGTATTTAGACATTTTGCATACACAATACCCCCCACCAGTCTAGTGAAGCATGAGTTATTCAGAAAACTCAACAAAGATCACATGTTTATACATACGACACCCGGACATCTACCAGAAAACATTCAATGAGCTTACCCCTCCCCCCTGACACATGGTAATCCCTCATTAACACATGTTTGCAAATCAAAACACTACCAAATAATAACATATGACCACATAGGTTCATACCAGGTAGATATTAATACATGTTAATGTCGTCATCTAAATCAACAACATGATAACTTAGGTTGTCACCCAACAACAAGCTGTCCATAAATGATTGACACGTAATCAACACCTAAGTTGGATATATCTACACATATACATGAGATTATGCCCTATCCATCTAGTAAACCAAACATATGATAACCTATATATGTATACATATGCACGACATACGCATTACAAGATCACCAAACTTTTGTCAAGGCTAAACTAAGTTTCACTAGAACTATTAACTTCCAAACTATCCTACACCATCTAGCTTTGTCCAAATAACAATTATGCTTGTGTACACCTTCTAGAAAGCCGATTGATCCTCATGGATACACACACGCATAGACGCATATATATATATGCACACATGACCAAGGATACATGCCTAGCTCTTGATATGTCACTATCCTAGATTTATAACTACCTAATAGATGTTTCTTGTCCTTCCCTTTTGGCCGATTACTACACACACAAACCCTCACTTGTCTCCATCAAGGGAATGTCCACATAAATCATCTATAGGGCAAGAGTAGAGCCTTGTACATACACCTTCCCACAAAGATCTTAACCTCAAATGGAAGCACCTTTTTCTTGTCCCTTTTTCGGCCGAAATCTTACACCCAAGTATGCAAACTCTTGCATTTGACAACTAAGAGTTGTGAGACATCAACATCCAACATAATGGGACAAACACATCTTATGACAAGTCACTATCACCTTCCACTTCCCTATGAATCGGCCGAAGGATCCTCTAGGTTGCCACATGACAAAACATCCTCTTTAACATATGATGAAAGCACATATGAGGTAAGCACTTACACCCAAATAGGCAAGAGGAAAAGGATTGCCAATCTCCCACTTGAAGTCAACTATCCTTACATGAAATCCCCAAACTAATCGACCCACAAGAGGAAGAGCATGCATGACACTCACCCTTATACAAAATTAGGCATAAGACAAGCTAACACCCCACTTCCCAAGGAATTATCCATACCTCTTTATGACTCCATGAAATCGGCCGATTACTTTAAGTAAGACAAGATTAGTGTGTCATCAACATTAACATCTAATTGTGCTTGATTCTCTTGATCTATTCATATGATGGAGATAAGCTTTCCATTCTTGTTTTGTCTACTACCCACCCACACCACTATAAATGAGGACACAAGGAGCTCCAACAATCACACCAACATTTCCCTCAAACACTTGATACCCATCGGTTGTCCTCATGCCATACACGAAGACACCATGGCACGAACAAGAGAAGAGCTAGAGGAAATCGGTTCCACCTTGTTATAATTAAGTAAGTTATCATCTACCAAGCTTAGTTTCCATCCACTTCTTTCTTTCGACTTGATAATACACCCGACCCCAAGTACTTTTGGATCTTATTCTACTCATCCTAACACTACTTTGTGATGATCATGTCATTAAATTAAGTTATTACTTCTCAAATCCATCACACGAATGACATGATGTTATATGCAAAGTTTTTAGAAATAAAGTTCATTATATACAACAAGAACCTTGTTGTAATGACAATCGGCTAGATGGAACACCCCTTAATCAAGAAAGGTTCTAACATCAAAACACTACTTGAATCACCACACTAAAAACCGGTTTTTATTAAACAAACTCTTGGTTTCGGAACACTTAAAAACTAAGGTGTTTTTTGGAAGAAAACTATAATCGGATTTCAACTAACATACACTTTGGCACATTGAAAAGCTTCGGCCATGACTTATCTAGGTAAGATCAACCGATTTTGATCCATAAACGATCAACTCTTGAAGCTGTGGCATGAGTTAGCTTCGGCTACAATATAATAACACATGTTAGAAAGACACAAACACATGTTAACAATTGCTAGTGTGTATAATGGTTTAAACATACGTTCAAGCACATGTTTCTCGTAAATCAGTCACACATGACTGATTGGGAACCAATTGGACCCGTGGTAACATAAAAGGGGCCCATTTCTGGTTACAATCAGTGTCAATCTATTAAATACCGAGCCTTACCAAATCGAAACACTAAAAGTCATCATATACCTAAAGTCCTGGCCCAACTACTTGGGTCTACACTTGTCGGGTGAACTACTCGTATGATAAGCAACGTAACCAAACAACTTATCGTGTCCAAATGATCATAGGGCATCATTCGTCAGGACAGTGACCATCTACAACTTCACCAGACCACACGTGACATTATCAGGTGAGTTTCATGGCCCCATTTTACTGCTCTTATATTTTCTTGGGTTAAACATGCTACAATTCTTGTACAATTTACAATTGAGTGTTAATTCTATCGTGACTGCCATGTGGAACATGAGACATTTGGTTCATGAGCTCACTAGTCCTCGTATTACATTTACCGTAACCATTAGCAATCAAAAGCCGTGGAACACTTTAATAGATCTATTGGGTTGACACCCCCACTCTTGGTTAGTCGCTCTAACCGGTCACATACAAAACAGTATTTGTATTCTACTATATATACATTGTCTTTAGTGTACAATGAACGAGGCATAACATTCAAGAGGTTTGGTTATGGGACTCATGGTTTGCACAGTGATCATTTGCTTAGCTAGCTTATGATTGGTCATACACAAATTACACAAGCATTTTCTTAGTACATTCAAACCTGTGAACTCACCGACATTATTGTTGACAAACCTTTGTGCATGTTTTTCAGGTAACTAATGGAGGGCAACAGGGAGTTGAGAGAGGGGTTCGAGCATGCACGGGGTGGTGCCGCTTGGGAATGGGTTTTGTCAGTCCCGTAATGTATTAAATTTCTATTTCATGAATTTCAGACACTATCTTATTTTCTAGACAATGTCATGTCTGTTTGAATAATCTATGACAATATCCATCCTATGATGGTACAATTTTAATAAATCTGTGTGTTGCTTGAACCTTGTGCTTGAAAACCTTTCGAGGTTGCATTCCTGTGTTTCCGCCTTGGCGGGGTGTGACACCATTGGCGCGGTTCTCCTTGTGGATGGCCAAGGAGTTCAAACACCAATCTATTATATTAGCCGCACCCTCCTAGATGCGGAAACAAGGTACTCCACAATGGAAAAATTGGTCCTAACGCTCATTCATGCCTCGCGCAGACTGCGCCGGTATTTCCACGGATACCCCATCAATGTCCTAACTGATTATAGAATCAATGATGTACTTCGAAAACCAGAAATGTCGGGTCGCCTCGCGAAATTGGCGATTGAACTCGGTGAGCACACCATCAATTACAAGCCCAGACCCGCCATAAAAGGACAAGTACTTGCTGACTTTGCAAATGAAATACCAGCCGATAAAATACAAGGTTGTGTGGCAGAGCAAGAACCAGTGCAGCCAAAGGACGAAACCAAAGAATGGTCCCTATACACGGACGGGGCCTCAAATAGCGATAGGGCAGGCGTGGGATTACGATTCATCAGCCTAGAAAATAAGGAATTCACCTACGCCATTCGCCTGGACTTTAGAGCCACAAACGAGGAGGAGTACGAACTTTTCCGGCAGGCCTCCGTGTTGCGGAAAAAATGGGAGCTCGCCACCTAGTGGTACACGTGGATTCAATGCTTGTCGCGGGACACATTAACGGCACCTATGATGCGCGCGACGCTACCATGGCACTCTACCTTGAACAGGCCAAGCTACTCATGCGCAGGTTCATCTCTTGTACTATCACTTACATTAATAGAAGCGAGAATAAACCTGCTGATGCGCTGAGCAAAATGGCCTCAACGGTTTTCGAACAAATGGGCAAAGACATTCGCTTAGAGCTACTAAATAAACCGTCTATCCCACTGCGACAAGTCAATGCCATCCAAACAGGCAACGTGTCCTGGATGACCCCAATCAAAGCCTATATGGCTTCCGGAATCCTACCTGAAAATAAATCAGAGGCCCGAAAAATCCAATACAAGGCTTTACATTATCAGCTGACCGACGGCATACTCTATCGCCGATCTTACCTAGGACCGCTACTCCGCTGTGTCGATTTCGCGGATGCCTCTTTCCTCATTCGAGATATCCACAATGGCATCTGTGGCTTGCACGCGGGGCCCATAATGGTTGTCGCCAAGGTGATGAATGCAGGGTATTATTGGCCAGGAATGCACCCTGACGCAGTGGCGGAACTGCGCAAATGCGACTCCTGCCAGCGCCGTGCGCCAAACACCCAGCATCCCAAAAACGACCTGGTAACCATAACTGTGGCATGACCATTCTAGAAATGGGCAATAGATCTTGTGGGGCCATTCCCTACAGCGCCAGGAAATGTCAAGTTCCTGACTATCGCCATCGACTACTTCACCAAATGGATTGAAGCGAAACCCCTAGCGAAGATTGATGGGACGCATTTCAAGAAATTCATCTGGAAATTTATCATTTGCAGATTCGGCTTACCATACCAACTTGTGAGTGACAATGGAAGCCAATTCACAGACCATAATTTACAAGAATGGCTGGCGCAAATTGGAGCTCAACAGATCTTCACATCCGTCGCGCACCCACAAGGAAACGGACAAGTCAAAAGAGCAAATAGAAGCATAGTCGAAGGCAACAAGGCGCGGCTCGGAACCAAGAGAATGGGATGGGTAGATGAGGTTCCGCACGTTCTATGGACCCATCGCACATTGACCAAGACGAGCAACGGTGAAACTCCGTTTAGCCTCACCTACGGTTCCAAAGCCGTCATTCCAGCTGAAATAGGGTGCCCCTCCGCACGGGTACTCATGGTGGACAAAAGAACAAATGACGAAGAGCTCCGCCTAAACCTTGACTTACTAGAAGAACGACGTGAAATCGCCGCAATTAAAGAAGCTAAGTACAAGAATGAGTTGGAACGCTATTATAACCAAAAGGTCAAGTTGTGCTAATTTAAAATCAGCGATTATGTCTTCCGCAATAATGAAGCTTCTAATGCTGAAAAGCATGGAAAACTGGCTCCAAACTGGGAAGGACCATATAAAATTGAAGAAAACCTTGGGAAAGGCGCCTACGCCCTAGAAAAATTAGATGGCACACCTATCCCGTGATCTTGGAATGCCGCACAATTGCGCGCTTGTTATATGTAATTTACTTGTAATTTAGGCTTACCATGCCTTTGTACTTATTCAAGGAATGAAAATCTGATTCCTATATCTGTTGTCTTACTTCCTATGTGCGCTACAGTCTTCCAGGCATGGTTTAACTAGTCGGACTGCGAAGCCGCGTGTTCAAACGTATTACAGTCTTCAGGGCAATGTTTTTCAACACTTAGCGCCTGACAGTGAAGCCACATATGTGCACATGTTTTACTTACACATTGAGTGAATAATCCAGTTAAATAAGTAAACATAATAAAGAGCAATTGCAACAACAAATATAAATAGACTTTCATTAACGCGGGAATTAAAAACCCGAGGAGTACAGAAGTTCAAAAACACTACAACTTTAGACCCTACCCCGAACCGCTTAAATCTACCTTATCTAAATCATCATGATGAATTCCGGAGGGGTCTTATCCAGTCGCCGCCGAGCGTTCCTTCTCCAGACGCTCCGCTTCTGCCTGCTCTACCTACTTCTAGGCCTCCGCACCCAAATGGTCAGAATCTTCTATAAAGTAGCGGAGGGTTCCACCTGTTGAAAACCCACATCATACCCCTCTCCGAACCCATACCCATGAGCGGCAGCAGCGATAGCAGCGACCTGGTCGCCGAGCTTAGTTTTATTCCAAAAGCGCTTGAAGACCTACAAAACACACTTCAAGTGTTAGGTAAATTACAACAAAATAAATGGCGGAGATTTACAAATTACTTACTCCTCCGATACCCTTGGTCATCACCTAAATCATGGCTTCTTGCGCCTTCTCATGGGTGGTAGCTGACTGGTCGAGGAGAATTTTGGCATTTTCTGCCTCCTCGACCGCCGCATCACGGGATTTTGCCAAGGAGCCCCTCTCCACCTCCAGGTCCTCCTTGACTTTCAGAATGGAGCGCCTCTCATACTCCAACACAGAGACACGGGAAGTCGCGGCTACAAGTTCTTTATCCTTTAGTTGTAGCTCAAACCGCGCTTCCGCATATCTCGCGTTCCTCTCTGCCAGGACTTTCGCATGATCATCAGCAGTCGCAACTAGCTGGGAGTTCTCATGATTTAACACTTGAATCCGCTCCTTCAACTTGATCATATCCTCATTTGTGCGACTGCATGATTCAGTCCATCTCCTCTGCGCCGCCGCCTGCTCGTTCTCCAGCAACTTTACCTTGTCTTAAGCTTCATAGGCACGGCGGCGGTACCTTTCAATCTCAGATTTTAACTTGGCCTCCCTCTTCATCTGGGTGGCCTTTGCAGCATTAAACTCCTCGATGTTGTGATGGATTGCAGCATTAAGGATTCTATAGCTGCCAGCTGCAAAGCCTGGTTGACGCAGATGTCAGAAATCAAATAGGGACAGCTTAAGCTATCTTGATAATCCCTTTCATACGGAGGGACCACCTCCGATACAAATTTCTACGCCATCAGGGGGTTAGCGAAGCGGCTGTTTTCCCTAAGGCCCCAGCGAGGGCGCCAGATAATGTCGCCCTCGGCCCAACGTGAGGCAGCCCCCTCATCAGTCTTCTCTAACCCCTGGGAGGGGTTCTTCAGTGTTGCGGACCCGGAGGTCCCCTTATCCTGTGGACCAGACGGCGCACTCCCCGTCTGGACAGACAAACCCTTACCATCCCCAGCGACTCCCGTTGAGGTGGTTCACAATTTGTTTCTTTTTGCCGGCATCATTGGCCCGCTTCCTGACCTCCGCCGCCTCTTTCTCCAACCTCTCCCTTTCAAGACGAAGCTTCTCCGCTAGGATTTGTTCATTTTTTAGACGGATCCGCTCCGCCGCAAGCTTCTCCTCAGCAACCTTCTTCAAGGCTTCATCGTCCTTAAATTTGGCCTCAGCCTCTTCCTTCTCCCGCCACAACCTCTCTTCCTCCTTCTTCCTCTCAGCCTCTGCAATTTCCTCTTCAGTAGGAGTTGGAGGAGTGAAAGAAGGAACCACCTTGGGCGCCACAATTGCGAGAAAAAAGGCAAATTCAAAAGAGAAGGTAAGCAAGGGAGAAATCAAAAAGGAAAAGCGCAGCTTAAGAGGAGTTTTCTTCACAGCCTTTTGAAGAACCGGCACCCGCTGGGGGGCGGTAATGTTTAAAAGCTGGGAGAACGTCTCATTCGCCTTTGGATCAACAGTTTCGGCGGAGGTAGACTTCCAGTACTCAAACCTCCCCCTTCGCTCGTCTTCGAGCTTCCTCCACTCCGCGAGCCCGTCTCCGCGCGGCCTAACTTGAATGATGTGGCAACCGACCAAAAGAGCCAGTGGACTCTGAATTAGATAAATAAACGCACAGGATTTCATGCGGCGCCACAGAAGTAAGGGGATCAGCGTTGGGATACTCACTTGTAACATTAAAATGCGCGGGCGCATCCTCCAGCTTCGGATAGTAGAATCTATCCGCCAACTCTTCAATCACTAAGGATCTACCCTCTGGCACCACCCTCCACTTCAGTCTAGCCCTCCCGCGGGCTATGAACGCGTCCAGGTTTGACACACCTACAAAACAAAATCTGGCGAATGAATATACAAACTTAACAGTTTTATGGCAAGCGCCAAAGAAAGATGTTACCTTCATCTTGGATATACGGCTCCTGGCCAGGCGGCAAGCTCACGCGGCTTAATCCCAAGAATACGAATAGGGAGTCTTTGCAGCCTGCTAATTCAAGAAGAGATGCGTTTGTGGTCAACGCAATAAACCAAGGTTCTTCCTTATAACCATCCATCACTTGGCGGTCCTTCACCCTCTCTCGATCCGCCATAATCTTCCATGGCATAGCAACCGGTATAATACCCCTCTTCACAAAGAAGCATTTCTTCTTCCAATCGTGAAGGGATTTGGGGACAACAGATGCCAGCGGAGTCACCTTAGGCCGCGGCTTTAATGTGAACCAGGTTTCATCCCTGGCCATGAAGTAAAAAGCATTGAACCAATTAACAGTCGGTTCAATATCCATCGCGTGGCAACACGCCTTAAAGTGCACCAGCCTCAGCATACCAAAGGCGCTGAGCTGGGTCACAGCCACCCCATATGCACAAGAGCATCTATCTGGAAGCAGGTAGCTAGGAGACGAAAACCATACTTAACGAAGTGGGCTTCGTATAAGGCAATCTTGCCTTCTATGGGAGTCAAAACAATATGACTCGGACCGGGCAACTCCGGCAATATTTCAAGAGTCTTGCAGAACGCCTCAAAATTGGCTTTTCTCCACTTCACAGGAGTAGTATACATCAGCTTCCTCTCCTTGATCTTTTCTTGCACATGAGGCTGCTCAGGCTTCTTATTAGATAACTGAGAATCATTTACAGAAACTTCTGACATTGTGGAAGAGGAAAGGGTATCAAACAGAAAGAAAGAAAGATA
Source organism: Ambrosia artemisiifolia (assembly GCA_032199755.1). Taxonomy (NCBI): domain Eukaryota; kingdom Viridiplantae; phylum Streptophyta; class Magnoliopsida; order Asterales; family Asteraceae; genus Ambrosia; species Ambrosia artemisiifolia. The sequence continues at coordinate 17,799,547 of CM063519.1, forward strand.
AGATTTTGGGGAAAAATCTTGAAAAAAACTTAACAACTGGCCGGAAAAGATAAGGAACAATCGGAAACTTCAAAGAACCCATCGGGATATTTGAAGATAAGAAAAGAATTCGGGAGCAAATTCTTGGGAAAGTTGGAAAAAGTGATGAGAGAGCGCATAACGGCTACACTCGCCACGTGTCATCATCCTACATGATGCCAGCTGCCCTCTAGCGCGTGACTCTCCACGTGCCTCACACAGCTTCTCCTCCACTCGCCACTCACTCTCCAGGGATCAACGCAGAAACGAATGTAAATAATGACAAAGCAAAGGAAAATAGATTTCCATCCCCCTAAAGCTAATGGAACCTATGGAAGAATTAACAAAGAAGGATAAAAGGTCCACTTTTATCTTGATATATTTTAAAGAGCCGCAATGAGCACTTTTTAAAACATAAAATGAGGATGAGTCGTCATCCACCTGGCGCAATATCATAGTCTAGCGCCCCACCAGACCTCTCAGCAAGACCAGGAGAGACACTGGCTGGGGAGACTTGAAGGGGTAGGGTACCAATTCTGGCGCGCAGGCGGACCCTACCCCACAACGTCGTCTCCATAACCCACCTCTGTGGAGCACCATCCCTTGGCGGAGGACAGGGTTTGCGAACATCACATGTGAAGTGCAATCCACCCGCGCCAACTCCTCGCCAAATCTGGCGATGGTCACCCGCGGAAAATAACAGCTGGCCACACCAAGATGAAGCTCCCCTTAAGCCCCACTTGCTGCACTACCTCCTATGTGTCAAACGTCACTTCGGCCAATCTTCTTGACGAAGCTAATCGCCTGACACCCTCTGCCGGTAGGAAGAAAAAGAGGTCCGTGCAGTCTAACACAACGTGCCACGTGTACCAGTGGCAGGGCGCCGCCCATGATAGTCAATCATAGCGCGCCACGTGGACCAATCGCAAGGCGCCATTCTCACCCGGTTTGCTTTATGAAAATCATTGGTCCAAACCCAACTGGATGGGCTTCTGGAAGACAGGCCCAGTTCCTGGGCCCAAGCCCACCGCTCCTGAAATGGGCCGAAAGCTCCGGGCCCATGCACCCTCTATAAAAAGGAGGCTTTACTTCCTTTTTAGAGGTCGATCAATCTACCACTTAAACACACACACTTGTAGCTCGCCTTTATATTTGTAATCGTTCAAAGTAATAAAGACTACCTTTTCAGTGGATGTAGGTCAACGAGACCGAACCACTTATACCTTGTGTATTTGTGTACCACTTCTTCACTCTTTCTTTATTTAACGGGCCACAGATTTAGTCTCGTTGTGAGCAAAGGATTATATCCAATAGTAAACACAAGTAGCCACCCCACATTATACCCGAGTCATACTCGTTTCTTCAAACATAATTGCTCAACAATAGGTAAAAATTATACGCAAATTTATATTTATAAAGTATAAGTGTTAAAAAAGTGAATATATTTTAATTTATTTAAAAGGGTTGTGTTAGTGTCAACAACAATTACTCTTGTTGTCAGGGGCGTAGGATTGTGAGGGCCATGGGGTGTCTCGCCCTTCCCGTTTTTTGATGCAGTTGTGGAAATTTGCGATTTTCGTAGGTAAATTGAGTCTGGCCTGCCTATTTGATCTTTCTGCCATTACCGATCGAAAAAAAAATGAGTGACGCCCCCTCTGATTCGAGAACCAAGCTTCGCCACTGCTTATTGTGTCCATTTCATGTGTATGTGACACGGTTTTCAGGTTCGTGTAAAATTGTAGTTCGTGTTGGTCAAATCTGTCGACCCGTTTAACAATTACAACCCTGTATATCATATATCTAAGTATTTAATGTTAAAATCATATATATACATATGTATTGAAGTTGAGATCTCACAACTCCATAGACATGAACACCACATCGTTCATGAACTTGAACGAATTTTATATCTTGTTCAAAAAGTAAAACAATAAACTTTATATTCATGTAATTTCAACCAACGTATGTTTATATAGTTTCCGATCTATTACAACCTATTTAAATATTTTACTAAACAAAAAACAATTTGTAACTATTCTTGTTACAATTTGTAACTATTATTGTTGAATGCCAAAAGGTAATTCATTGATAAGACAAGTTGTAACATCAAATCTTACGGTAGATTTAAAATACCAAGTTTTTTTCCCTTTTTTTGTGAATCTTTGTATCATTCAGTCACAATAATGGAGAACATCACATGGTGGGCCATAACTTCAACAATAAAAATGTTAATCACGTGTGTTATAATTGTTGAACTGTAAAACTAAATAATATATTGTGAATATAAATCTTTGACATCTATAATCTATAACTTATAATAAAAAAAGAACTGAACTTTACTTTGATGATGTGGCATTTAATATAGGCCTTAACTCCTATTTGAATGTGTCACGTGACATCATATAGGATTTTTTAATTTTTGAGTTTTTTAATAAATCTATATATATTATAATTATTTTAGGAAAATATAAGAATTTAAAAACAAAATTAAATTTTCTCTCTAATGTTTCTTCCCATAACTTTTAAACGTTAATATCTTCTATATACGAGATTATTAAAATAAATAATAATAATAATATTATTATTATTATTATTTTTCATTAATCATGTATTAGCAAATCATTAATTATGTTCTCATATTAGATATTTTATTATGTTATATTAGATATTTCAACCCCGGGACACTCCCGGGATAAAAGCTAGTCTTGTATAATTGTATTGTAACATTTAAAATCTAATATTATATATGATTTGAAACCACAATAACTAAAACTAAGATATATCTTATGAGCCGGGTAATGAATGGTTAATAATGTGTTCAATTGTATGTTTTTGAGGATTAAATGTGATGAATAAGATAACTATGTAAAGTTGGATTGTTTCAGGTTTAATGGTGAAGATTTGAAGAAATTGGAGCCAAAAATATGAAGCGTAGTGATCAAGTGTAAAGATTCGAAGAGTTAGAGGTGTTCAGGAGCGTAGTTGAAGTGAATTGGAGTTAGACGGGTGTTTGGATAGAAGAAACGAGAACTAAAGATGTTTGGATGAAGTTACAAGTGCAAAGATGAAGGAAATCAAGAGGAAGATTGTAGCTACTTTTGGTATAAAAGGATTTGTTTCAAAACCCTAAAGTTCTTGGCCGATTGTAGACGAAAAATATCATCTTTGGAGAGGTTTTTGAGCAGCAATCATCAACAAACATCATCATTCATTCATCCATTCGGTTGGGATCAACATGTTCGCTTATAATACTCAATCTTTTGCGTTGTTTCTTGTCACCATGAGCGGCTAAACACTTAAATTTGTAACCACTTTCGGGTGCACGGTTCGTTTGTGAAACTTTAAACTTGTTTGATTTGGTACTTGGGATTGTTTTTCATTTGTTTGAAAAATATTTGTGGTTTTAATCCTTTAAACGATTCATGTGTGTTGCAATTGCTTATCTTTTATCATTTACATTTGGTTTTCTTGCATCGTGAGCAGTTTGATTATTGGGAGGGTAATTGATACATGTGGGTTGGTAATTGAATTATATAGGTTATTATTAAAAACTTGTGTTCGATTATCACTTGAATTGAAACCATTTAACAAAGCCATGTCTATGTGGTATCCTATCATTTAACCATGTTTGGGTGAATCATTGAACCAGAAACTCGGAGGGGGTTACTTTTTTCTCATTATTGTTTACAACTTTTCAAATCCATTTTCCGAATTTCAATCAACAACAAAGTAATTCGGTTTTAGTTTAATAGCTAGCATACAAAACTGCAACTGTCCACCAATTCCCTGTGGAGACGACTCACTTCCATTATACTATATTTTAACTTGTTTTTAATTGTCCAAACGACATCGATCAATATCCAATTATATTAACAATTGAGTTTGTTATTGAAATTAAACTTCTCTTACCTAGTTACCCATGTAGGAAGCTTGATTTAGACTACTACCAAACACATCTTGCTTGAATGCTAACAACCGGCTTTATTATCATGTAAAAAGGAATCCCCGGTGAACATTTTGTTATTATACAGAAACAAACCTATATATTGTTGAATGCATCATCTATCATACTATCACTAATTAACTTCAGAAAAAAAAAACGTATATATTGTTACTAGCTAAAATTGTTTTTGCCATCAAACTTGTCTAATTCGAACTTGGTGGAAACCATCTTCAGTACTAATTGATTAATCTTTGAATTGTTATTCAATCGAGCCCTAATTGGCTATGATACCAATTCATGTAAAATTAATGCTAACACACTAACAATAAACCTCAAACGATTCATATAATATTTTGTTGAATTGAAACGATTATAAAGAAGAAAGGAATTGATAGAAAAGTAATGAGCGAGATTATTCCCAAATCAACAGTAATTATTTAACCTAATTGTTCCAACTCTTGACCGCCGCTAATAGACTTTATTACATTTATTCAATATCACCCCCTGTACTTAAATGAAACTACGCTTTAGCCCCTATACTTTCGTTGACCCTTTATTTTGCTTCAACCTCCAACAAAACTAGATTCAGAATGTCGAATAAAAAATCTAATACGGAAATTGTGACTCTGCGTGGTTTTGGATCGGGTTTTACCAATAACATGGAAGGTATCGTGTTCATAATTTGAACTCGCTGCAAACGCTGTAGACACACAAAGGCCAACAACATTACAGAATATTGGGAATGAGAAAAAACTGATTAACCAACACAACCTAATAATCGATGTTTCAATTTTTTAAATGTTGATAATTAAGGTTCGGTTTCTGTTATGCCTCACTCCAATACCAAACCGTGGCGAACCGACCTTCAAAATTAAACCGAACTATATAACCAAACCGCACCATTGGATTTATGAATTTGGGCCAAAAGTTTTGTGCCCAAATTCATTAATAAGCAACGAATAACAATTTTAGTTCAAAAGTTTCAGGCTCAAGTTAATTAGCTTGGGCCAAATTTTATCAGACCTAAACATTTCAAGTTTAGATGTAAAACCAACAAATAAGCAAACTGAATCAATATGGAAACCATAAAACCAAAATTGGTCGATTTTCTAAAACTAAAATTTCAGTTTTGGTTTGGTTTGAACCCAATACCGAGCTAAACCAACTCACGTGCAACCCTAATTCCAACACAACTAGAAGACTTACTATAATTGGAGAGTAGTACTTGTATTTTAGTCAATGTTGTTAGAAAAGAACAATCGGAAGTATTAAAACAACCTTGTGTATCATGTTTTTATTATGACTGAATTACAAGTTTTGTCCTTTAGCTGTACACTCAATTGCAAAGAATGCCCTTTAAGTTTAAAATTGGTTGGTTTTGTACTTTATCTATCAAAATCATACACGTTATGTCCTTTATGCCTAACTCGGTTAGTTTTCTTCATTAAATCTGATCACGTGACCTGCACATGAGGGTAGTATTGTAATTTCACCCTCTTCTCCTTCTCTTTCTCACTTATCTCACTTACCACCACCACCACCATCCACACCAGATCACTGCCTGCAACACTTACCACCACCACCATCCACACCAGACCACCGCCTGCAACCACTGCAAACACCGGCCACTACTGCCACCATCAACAACCACGACCTGCCATCGACCTCGACCACGCTTCCAAAATCTCTTAAATCTCCTGCAAACGTCTTATTTCATCATCTCAACCGCATTAAATTCCCAAAATCTTTCTCAGACACACACAATCACCACCCACCTACACCAATCGCCACCACTTACACCATTCGCCGCCACCACCATCCTACCACCGTCTAGGAAGTTTCAAATGAGGAGAGAATCTTTCTCCTACCATTCACCGTCACCACCACCACGGTCAACCCCCATCCATCCACCCTCTCCCCAACCCATTTCCAACCCATCCGCTCCCTTACCTGACCGTATCACGATTACAGTTCCCAAATCCCAGACGATTGTTTAGCCCTAATATTAAAATCCCTCACCTCTGTCGATTGTAAACATTGCTCTTATGTCTCCAAACGACTGCTTAGCCCTAATATTTTAATCATCTGATGGTTTCAATCATCTGATATTCCAATCCCTCACCTCCCAGACGAATGTTTAGCCCTAATATTCCAATCCCCGCCTTCTGTGGCGTGGGTGCTTCACCGGAGAAAAAGACCACACGGTGGTGCGATGGTATCGTAGTAAGAGTTTAGATGGTGGGGGTTGGCCATGGTAGGTAGTGCTTCATCGGAGAATACCAGAAATTGAAGAGAGAGAGGGGGGGGGGGGGGGAAGAACAGAGTTTAGAGAAAAAATGAAAGAGGCTTTAGTTTTCTATATATTTTTTGTTTTATTTTTATTTATTAACTTCTGATATAAAATAATAAAAAGAATGAAAGGACTAAAATGCCCCCATGTGCCCTGCACATGACTTAACTTAACCATAAAAATTAACAGAGTTAGGACCAAATGACGTAACGTACAAGATTTTGAAACATAAAGTACATAATTCATCAGTTTTAAACATAAAGGGCATCCATTGAAATTTGGTATAAATGTAAAGGACAAAACTTGTATTCAGTCTTTTCTTATTTTGCATGTTGCTAATGTCGTTTGTTGTTGTGTAAAGAATGTCGGTTTCAAGTTAGGCTATGAGGTATACTTTGACCATTTTTACTCCACTTAAATGCCACATCCTTCACTTTTTCCCCTTTCACGTACACTACCTCACTTCAAGGAAATAGTTTAACATCTCTTAACTCTACCTCATCCCCTTAAGAGTACACGTTGTGGTCATGGGGGTGAAGAGGGCATGGAGCGATATGTGGCAGCCACGTCAATTCCCCTTCAACCCCTAAAATCCACATGGTGGTGGTGGCATGGAGGGTTTTTTTTTTTAAATCAATCAACCAATCACAATCATTTATAATCCAACAACACCAACCAAAACCATCTACCCTCCCTCAACTTTTGCCCGAAGCCCATGGAAATCTCCACCCAACCTGCCTCATTCCAACTTCCATGCCACATAGGGGGTGATGTTGGTGGCATGGAAGGGCTTTACATCCCCTTCCACGCCCCCACGTCGTGTAGTCTAATTTTTTCTCTTTTGATTCTTGTTAACATGTTAACTTAGGACTACTTCAACGCCTTTTAACACGGGAAGGGAGTGATATGCAATGAAGATTAAATAATAATGCCACATCACCATTAACACCCATGATATTAATGCACACCCCCAACGCCTTATATATGTGATGCTTTCGTGAATGAGGTATAAAATATAAAGCCAAAAAGACAACATTGTTATTTGAGATGGTTTTTACTACATTGTTGTCTCAACTTTAGGCTTGATATTTTCATTTTATAAGTTATCAACGAAGTTGAGTTGCAAGGATGGTAACGGGAGTCACCGATGTTACGATGCGGTCCATAAAATGACAACTCACAAAAGCCAAGCTAGAGATAGTCTGCAAACTATGAATGGAGAGTGTAACCTATAGTTATAATAATGAAGTGATTCTTATTATTAAACTCATCGACGAGTTGACCTTAACCTATTCTATTCTATTTTCTCTTAATTCTAATTCCTCTTAATTCTAACTAGATTGATCCTCTGCGCTTCGCGGCAGACCAATCGTATTACATTTTTGCGCATTTTTCAAGTTGTAGTATCATAAAGTTTTTGGTGCATAGGAAAGTCTAAAGTGAGGCATACAACAGTTATAATGGTTACATATTTCAAGTTGTAGTTGCTACTAAGTTAATCATGTCATAATCTGGTTACCTAAGTCGCTCGGTGTCGCGTAGCTAATATAATGCAATATGTTCAAAGTTAGGTAGTTCTCATCACCAATTTAACATCAGAAAGTTAGGAACTTCAAAGAAAATAAATAACAGGAACCTTAATCTAAATAAACAAAATGACAAATTTTAAAGTTCATAGATTGTACATTAAGTATTTGAATTCCATGTTTCCAACTAATTGTTCAAAGGTCAAACATCTCTACAACTAATATTTAAGTTTCAGTTTTCAACAATAAACAAAAATCTAACCTGAGTTCAAAATAAATTAACCATATTCCATTCCAATTTAATTAATGATCTATGAATTCAAAAGCATATATTATGAAAGAATAGAAAGCAAAAGAACTTGCAATTGATTTAGAGAAATTTTTTCTTACTCGCTAAGTACTTGTAGGAAGCGCCCTTTTTGATTCATGATGCTCTGCACAGCCTAATAACAAATGCAACCGCAAAATTTAGATAAAAACGGTATGTTCTTTACCGAATGCTTGAGGTTCGGTGATCACATTATGATGCATCAGTTTGGTATTGGCTACGATGAAAACATGATCACCCAATTCTACGTTAACCTCTTCAACCAGTTCGACAACTTGTGATTCAGACAACCTGGCAGCAGCCTGAAGGTCTGCAGCACATTCACCATTTGAACTGTGTAGGGCTATCTCTACTGGTGGGCAACCCATTAGAATAGCCCTTCTAAGTGGCGATTTCTTATACGACTCAAAACATGATACGAAAATGCTCATTTTTTGAGGTAACGTATCTACTCATTGAAAAACAACGATTTTGTTAAACAGGTCGACTATCGAACTTGCTCAAAGATTGTGGAAAAGTATATATAACCAATGTGAATTAAAAAGTATTATGGTGACCCTTAGGTGTAAGATGATCACATTACACTGATGCGATTCATCTTATAAATTAATCATGTTCCTTTCTTATCAATTCATTACAACTTATGATGTAGATTGCCATTTTCCATTTTAGTTCACACATAAATAAGGCCTAAAAGTGATGTATAAATAAGTTTCAGCACGCTTATAATCGGTACTAAACGAATTAAGATGATTAAAACAATAAGTACTTGATGTACAATAAAGCAAACATGAGAATAACTTACCCTTTTCGCCAAGTTTGTAGATTTATTGACCACTCGAGTCGACTCGTTGACCACTACCTAAGTCAACAATGTAGGAATTCGTCATATCAACAAACCATTCTCAACATACATACTGTAAATCAGAATTAGTGAAACTGAGGTAGTAGAATGACGTTAGCCTGAGCAGCAGCGTTGCGGAAATGGTGGCGATTTGTGAGCAACAGTTTCAAATACAATCATACTTCAAAATCCTATCTCAACTCACTTGTAATGTCAAATCAAACAAATATGTAATGGTAACCCTAAAATAAACACTTGGTTAGAGCACTAAATATTCAAACGAATTCAATGATACACAAGTTGATGACATTTCAATACCTCACACACAAAGTTAAGAAAGAAGCTAAAACTTTATAGTTGTCAGTTACCTCTAAAGATAGCCACTTTTGGGAAAATGCCTAGGAATGCATTAACTGTTCCAAAACATAAGAGCATAGATTATAGTAAAACAAAGATGGTCACGGCTAAAAAAGCAAATCACAATATATGCACACATAGCTTTACAATGACGAATCAAAAGGTATAAAAAGCATTTATAGCGAGGCCGCATAGAGACCCAACTTTTACAAAGACAAAAAAGTGCAAACTGTGACAAACTTAGACTGAAACAATGCTTTAATAAGCACATGAATAATGGAGTCATGCGACATTTTACTCTTTTTGAACTTGCAATGAGACAGCCTAATGAATTCAGTCATAACCACTACAAGAGCACAGTGTATGGAACAAAAGATAATCAATGAGACAACCAAATGAATTAAATAGTAGCCTCTACAAGCACAACAGGTGAATGGCTGACTTTCGACTCTCCCATGATTGACCAAGTAAAAACAAAACGATATAAAAGTTTTATATATTAATTTATCACTTTCTATAAGGCAAAAGGCAGCATATGTTAAGCTAATGTTCAAACCGATAAGGTAAAGGGCCTCTTACCAGCTTCCTTGATGTAGAGGGTCTACAAACATTTGATCACAGAGTTGATCTCATTTCTTTAAGTTTCCTACAGCCTACAAATTATAAAAGCAATTTTAAAGAAAAACATCGAAATCTCTATGAATTTTATCCATTCAAAACTCACCAACTAAAGTCTAAGTCTTGATTTGGATATCGTGTCCAACTTTCAGCTACTAATCAAGGTTGCTGAAATACGCCAAAGTTTCCAGTATAACTGTTTACGCAATCTTAACCTGCACAAATAATATAATTTTAAGATTACATTTCATAATCAAGTTGAGTAAAACGGGTTCTCTATTTATTATGTTATGCTAAGATGTATTGTTCATGACATTTTGGCTTAAAATCTCCTAATGTATGGAACAAAAGATAATCAATGAGACAACCAAATGAATTAAATAGTAGCCGACTGTTTACTGAACCGAACCAGATAAGAAGAGATTGAGGTGAAGATGAATATTAGGAAATCATATATTAGTAACTTCAAATCAAAACCAGGAACTTACCTTGAAGGCAATCTATGAAAACAACTTTGGGGTGGCGACGTTTGAGAATTTTTTTCCGAGATCGGCTTTGGAGCCAAACACTTTTTTGGATGGATGACAAATATATAACCGACAAACACTTAATCAGAAAACATAAGTGAAGCTAAAAACTTTCAAAGCCCAAAGCATGTAAATGCAAGAGAGAGTAGATAAAATATGATGAATGAATGATGATTGATGAAAGCTTTGATTAAATGGATGGAAGAAAGAAAAGGTGGAAGGAAAATATGGTAGGTAAAAAGGAACTGCGCTAAAACAAAACACGTGTCCTAGAAGATGACACGGATGCCACACAGACTTATCAAACTACCCCTGCTTCACATCACAAAATTACAAAAATGGCATAATTATTGTTTATCTTTAGTTATCAATTATACATAGTATAATTTCTAAGGGTGAAAGTGTCAAATCCTTAAGTCAGCTATTTATTCTCAATCCGGTCTGTACTTAGATCATGTGTAGTGGTGGGGGGTTATGGGGGGTTGTAGTATTAAAATATTAAAAAGTAATAAAAGTGGGGTTATGTAAAAAGAGGGTGTAGTGAGAAGGGGGTTATGAGGGGGGTTATAAATGATTGGTAATGATTGGTTAATTATTGTTTTTTATTTAAATAAGAATATTAAATAATATTTCATTAAATATAAAAATAATAATAAAAATAAAAATTTTTCATTAAATATAGAAAACTTACAAATACTAAAAAAAATTACAAATACTAAAAAACAACAAATACTTAAAAAAAAGTTACAAATACTTAAAAAAAGCTACAAATACTTAAAAAAACTACTCGTCGTCGTCGTCTCCTTCTTCGTTTTCTCCTTCTTCTTCTTCTTCTCCTTCTTCTTCTTCTTCTGCTTCTTCTTCTCCTACTTCTTCTTCTTCTTCTTCATCATCTTCTTCTTCTTCTTCTTGGTTGTGATGAAGCGGGCGAATCGACCATGCTTCCTCCACCAAATCCGCCTTCAACGCGTTATGTATCTCCTTGGAACGCAACATGGCACTGTTTTGGAATCTCTCCTCCTGTGTCGCTTGCGTCCCTGGAACATCTTCTTCTGCTACATAGTTTGGGCATATTGCCTTTCCTTCGTCTTCAAGTATCATATTATGCATTATGATACAAGCATACATCACCATTCTAATCCTTTCTTTTTCCCACACACGACAAGGATTTCTAACAAAATGCCATCGTTGTTGTAGAACGCCAAAACATCTCTCGACGTCCTTTCTTGCAGACTCATGAGTTCTTTTAAAATATTGCCTTCTTTCATCTGTTGCCTGACTAAACGTTTTGACGAGCATTGAATACTCCGGATATATACCATCCGCCAAGTAGTATCCATGCTCGTAGTAATTATTATTTGCATAAAACCCACATTTCGGTATTGTTCCGCCAATGTAAGACTCTAGCAATGGCGAAAACTGAAAAGTATTTATGTCGTTCATACACCCGGCGAGACCAAAGAAGGCCGACCAAACCCACAGGTCGTGTGAGGCAACTGCTTGTAAAACCAACGTTGGTCCCTTTTGGTCACCGCGTGTATGTTGACCTCGCCATGCGGTTGGACAAGCATACCATCGCCATTGACGACAATCTATACTACCAATCATACCGGGTAGTCCATGTTTTTGTAAATGCCTTTCATATAGTTGTTGAAGGTTGCTCCATGTCGGGTTTCTCAAGTATCTTTTTCCATATAATTGGCATATACCTAAAAAAATCAAATGTATATATAAAAAATATGTACCAAGTATATGTATATATAAAAAAATCAAAAGTATATTTGATTTATACCGTAGCAGAAATACTGCAAAGTATCGCGTGTGGTTTTCTCCGCCATCTTCAAATACTCATCATTGATATCGTATGTGTTCCCGTAGGCGAGTACACGTATTGCGGAAGTCACCTTTTGAATTGCGGTGAATCCTAAACACCCTCTAGCGTCGGGTTTTTGCTTAAAGTAGTCATAGGCGGACTCTAAATCTTGCGTGATGCGCAAAAATAAGTTTTTACTCATCCTAAATCTTCGCCTAAACATACCAGGGCCGTATACCGGATTCTCATTGAAATAGTCATTCATCAAACGGTCATTGGCGGCTACACGGTCTCGCTCTATGTATTGCCTAGACAATATCGGCGTGGGGGGGGGGATTATTTATAAGATGCATCGCGCTAGTCGCTAGCGTAGCCGCACTCGTAACGGCTTCTTCCTCTTCCGCGCCGTCATCGCGAAAAAACTGGTTATATAGATCGATAAACGAATCTTCGGAGGGAGGAGACGACATTTTGGTGAATTCTTTGTGTGTTGAAATTTTTTGAGTTGTATGTATGTATTGTATGTGTGAATGAGTGTGTGTATGTAGTGTATGTGTTTAGTTTAACACACACACACACATATATATATATATATATATAGATAATAGAAGTGAATTTTTTTTTTTTAATTGAAAGAAGACCGTTTCTCAACGGTCATTTTGACCAAACTTCACCCCACAACGCTGTTATACACACAACGGATTATGCTCAAAACGGGCTATAGCGCCCCGGGGGGCGGTATAGCCTGAAAACGCCGCTATCTTGCATCCACTACACAAGGCCTTAGTCCATATGTTAAATGGGCTTGGCTTATTGACCCTTTTTTTTGTTTAAAGTTTGTGTTTGTGTTTTATATCGGTGTCGGAAATTGTCACCTGTATATTTGAATGCTAAAAGAATAAAATATTCAACCCACTTTATGATCATGAATATTGTGGCTTTATTGTAACTGTAACCCTGATGTTGATCATTTGTGCACAAGGTTACATGGGTTTATCTTTCATTGGTGTATCTTTGACTTTGACTTTTATTTGTAGTAAATAGTGGATTTTTGATGCCGATCAACAAAAGGAATTAATTAACCAAGAAATGGAAACATATAACAAATACATGTGATAGGTATTGGCCCCTTCAAAGTTGGGACCATTTAGTAAAATGCAAGGACATATTATTTTTGTTTTGTAGGGTAGGAGGCCATCATGTAAAGGCCACACATGCCATGGGGCTTCCCTGTATTTCTCTTTATTCTTATGTATCCTTTCTCTCCCCATTTTGGTCCCCATGAGTTCCTCACTATTACATAATCTAGACCCTTGGTTGTTCCATATCCGACAGCCGCAACTCCATGATCCAATTCGGTCCCACAATGCCCATCGAAAACACCCTAATCAATGACCAAGATATACAAGTCACAAAAGTTGGCTAACTAGTCAGAACGGAATATGCAACGACTTAGGAGGTTCTATGCATTAAATCAGACATTCAGTTACTTTGAGCCTTTTTGAGTTATTTTTTTTATTTGACCCGATTTGGATAAAATGAAATTAAAATCAACACATTCATAAATAAATGGGTCGTTGTAGACTTACCCCGCTATAGAACTGGAAATCACGACCCGAGGCTTCAATGGCAACGCTAATCGGCTGGTTTGCAAGTGCCTTCAAGAAACTATCTTCATTGTTCCGTGGTACATCATGATATCCGCTTATCGTCACCTTTTCTGATACATCCTATGATAATACAAAATCTATTTAGAATCATACATATTTTATAGGTTTACATTCCTTAATTACTTTTACAAGTTCATAAAGTTTTACCTTCTTGTCATCACATGTTCCTTCACTCATGATATAAGGATACTCCTCTTCTTTATGTAGTCCACCATTTCTCATGATGTATGCAAATGCATAATCCATGAGACCTCCATTGCAACCATTGTTGAAGGTTGTGTCACAATCAATTAGTTCTTGTTCTGATAACTCAGTTAGATTTCCCGTTACAATTTGGTTTATACCTTCCACAGCCGCGACGGTTGAGAAAGCCCAACAACTACCTGCATATATAGGTAAACTCATTAGATATGTTAAAAGCATATTTGATAACTAACATGTTAGTAAGCTAGGTGATTCTTTGACAACTCAATTTTACTCTATAAATCTTAGTTAAAAAAATTACTTACCACATTGACCTTGGTTCTTGACCGGAACAACAGCTCCTTTCTTCCTCCAATCAACCGATTTTGGCAAATCCACGAAATCTCTATAACTAAATTCTTCAATGGATTCGTCTTTCCTTTCGGGCAATTCACCTTTGAGCCCTAAGAACTTGTCCTTAAACTCTTGGTGACTCATATCAGCAAACTCATTAAGTCCAAGCCAATAGTTGCTAACTTTCTTGTTGGTCTCATCGATATGCTTCAAGTTGTCCATAAATATCTCGAATCTGTGTAGTTTCTCATCTAGATTTTCATAGAGTTTGTTGTGTTTAACCACCCATGATTCAAAAAGGTGAATCACCTTATGAATTGAGGTTAGATCCTCTGGGGCGTATCCTAGGATTGAAAACTCGTGGGCTAAAGCCGAACATGCGAAAAACGACACGAGTACAAAGAAGAGTGAGGTTGTTTTGGAAGGAATGAGGAATGCCATTGTTGTTGATGTTTGAAGATGTGAATGAAGTTATGGAGTGTGCATGGTTTATATATATAGGGTTTTGTTTATTCAAAGGCTTGAGTTTTTGCTTTGAAGTTAAGATAGATGGATATGTAAAGTGTGGTTCTTTTTTGGACAATCTTTTCATCCAAGCATCTCTTGTTGACTACACTTAGAAGCATAAACATGGTAAAATTACGCCTACTCTTATTTATATATAATAATGATGATGACGACAAACTAGTTGTAAATATATACTTCACTTTTTTTTTTAAAGAAAACGGTACTAACATATATATATTGAAAATCACATTCCACTTACGATGATAAGTTGATAACAAACACCTCGTAGTATTCCTTGAAAAAACTAGTTTGTTTCGGTTTCTCTAATCTGAACGTAAAATCCTTCAATTGCAAAATAGTATTTAATCATTACCTCCCATATATCGAATATCGACTCTTTAACTAGTTTGTTTCAGTTTCTCTAATCTGACCGCAAATACCACCCCGTCCTGGCTGTGATGGACCAGAAGTACCGCGGCCCTCGATGTACATCACGAATCACGAACGCGAAGAACGAAAGTAGCCGTTGGGGAACATGCCAATGGTGATGTGACCATTAAAAAAATCATTTTTTTACCATCAATTAATTAATATATATATAAAAAAATAGGTGTTTGATGACGTGACATTAGGGCTGTTCAAAACGCTCGACGCTCGCCGATCGCTCGCCGCTCGTTCGAAATTTGCTCGGAAATTGCTTGTTCGATTTTCCGTTCGGTTGTAAATGAGCCGATCGGCTCGATTCGGTTTGTAAACGAGCCAAGCACGAGCAAAAGTCCGCTCGGCTCGGTTCGGCTCGATACAATTTTTATTAATTTATCATATGTATAAACATTAATTACAATTATATTTAAAGTTTTATACATGCCACTCTATTGGGTTTAGGTCAATATATATACATATATAGAGTTATATTTATAGTTATTGGCTCATTCAACTCAATAATAAATTAACCATAAATTTAATTGTAAAACCCTAAGTCGTGAAAAAAAATGCTTGACTTTCTATTCCCATTAGTTGTCCACCATCAATCATCTCCCGCTATCAACCTACGCCACAACAAGACAATCGTTCTCTGTAGTATGCTCAACTAGAGCCTCATTCTCAAACGGTCGAACCTCAGACATCACTAGGTAGCGAGAATATTAAAGGAAACATCCCAAATTTATGGTTGTCCGAGAACATTCACCGCTCGTCGCTCGCTCGATGCTCGCTCGAAAAAATGTGCGCTCGAACACTGCTCGCTCGGTTTTTGGATCGATTGTAAATGAGCCGATCGGCTCGGTTCGGTTTGTAAATGAGCCAAGCACGAGCAAAGGTCCGCTCGGTTCGGCTCGGCTCGTGAACAGCCCTACGTGACATTCATTGGTGGACTCCTCCCCCCTTTGAATGTACCACGTGACTTCTTGTGAGAATATTTTTAAAATATTTATATCACAAATTATTCATTTATCAATGCTCCTTTTATATATTTTAAGTTTCAAAATCTTTTATCTTTTCATACGATATTGTTTCTTATTATAAAAACATCATATTCATTTGGATTTAATAATAATAACAAATTATTGAGAAAGTATACGATACAAAGTAATCTTGACTTAAGAAGTGTAGGAAGCCACCAGGGATTGACACGTGTAAACCATGGTTAACTCTACCTAACTCAAACCCTGTGGCTCACAATTCATGAAAGCTCGAAAGAAAAACCCATTTAATCAACTTCTGTATCATACATCACAAATCCAAATCCCAATTAAAACCTCATTGAAACCCTAGATCTGATCTAGAAAGAAAAAACAAGAGCACAATTGAAATTACATTTGATGCTTGAACCCTAATTGATTCAGCTTGAAGGTCTGACCAATATTATCATCATCGTCGTCATCATCATCATCATCGTCATCATCATCATCGTCATCACCACCACCACCACCACCACCACTCTATTCTAGTGATAAAGTTTGCGCATCACAACCTTCTTCTTTCGGTAAGGCTCCCATCGATTAGGAGGAGCTAGGGTTTCGGTTGGAGGATTTAAGGAGGAGAAACAGAGGATATTGAGAAACAGAGGAGTTAAGGAGTTAAGATTAGAGATTGAAAACAAGAGTTTGGAGGTGTTTTGTATGTGAATTAATGGAGATAGGTGAAGGCAACCGTAGTATAATGGAGATAATGTGAATTAATGGAGATAGGTGAAGGCAACCGTAGTATAAATTGGTGCGTCCAAACTTATGTAAATGGGGTAAACTTAATGGTGCGTTTAAAAATTTAAGGGTGCGTCCAAAATTATTAAGTGTGCATCCAAACTTAAATTAGGTAAACTTAATGGCTCTGACTTCCAATGTTGGCTGTTCATATCAAAGGTGCGTCCAAAATTAATGAGTGCTTCCAAATGTTCAATAAGTGCTTCCAAAATTTTTAATGAGTGCGTTCAAATTTTCAATGAGTGCTTCCAAACTTTTTAATGAGTGCTTCCAAACTTTTTAAGTATGATTAGGGTTTTTAATCTGCATCCAGCCATCTTGTTAATCTAATGGCTGAGATTGCTTCTTACGTTAAGAAGCTTTGTACGTTATCTCTTCCCTTAAATTATTATTGTACAATTATTTAACCTAGGTTTATTATTTGTTCGGATCTACCAATCTAAGCATTTGATGTTTTTTTTCTATTTGTTTTATTGATTGATTGTAAACGATTGAATGTTATTTGCAACTTTGTTCTTTATCTTTCAATTCCCGAGAATTCTAAAATTGGGATCTATTAGAGAGGGTTTGGTTTGGTAATCATTGGATTTTATTTTTTATTAATTGTGGGTGTATTGATGTTTCGATTTAGTTGCTATTGTTGTTTGCACCTCATATGCGATGTTGTCTTTGCTGGTTAGCCACGCCTTGACGAAACTTGAGCTTTGTTTCGCGGCCATATCATGTATATAATAGATTGTATTTTAAGTTTTAGCACCAGTTAAATGGTTTTATATGCTCTTTATAACATGTAAGCGATCATGCGAAATCTTCCGGCGTCTTACATGATAGAAACGTGCTCTGTGGCTGGCCCTGGTTGTATAAACGTTAAGTTATCAACACAATGGATAGCTAAGGTACTGATTTTGATTGCTATATAATAATTATTACAATGTGGAAAATTGCAGGCTTTCTAATACAGATCGTCTTACGACAGGTCATGTCATGTATATAATAGATTGTATTTTTAAGTTTTAACATCAGTTAAATGGTTTTATATGCTCTTTAATTGGTCACACAATAAATTTGTTATGCACATGTTGATTAGGTGATGGATGAATATCAGAAGACGCATGGTGATTCATGTGTACAAGTAGATAAAACCGATAAAGGTCTGTATCTTAATGATGCATTACCCAGGTGATCGATGTCGTTGGGTCGGTCAAAAATAAGTAAAAATCTAGTATAGTAAAAGTGAGTCGTCTCCACAGGGAATTGGTGGAATGAGTAGTTTTGTAAATATAAGTATTAAACTAAAACCTAATTAATTTGTTATTAACTTGAATTTCAGAAAACGGATTGGAAAAAGTTGTAAACAATAATACTAAAGAAGCAACCCCCTACGAGCTTCCGGTTTAATGATTCACCCAAACCTGGTTAAATGATATGATATCACATAGACATGACTTTGTTAAACGTTTTCAATTCAAGTGATAATCGAACACAAGTTTTTAATAGTAACCTATAAAATTCAATTACCAACCCACGTGTATCAATTACCCTCCCAATGATCAAACTACTCACGATGCAAGAAAACCGAATGCGAATGATAAAAAGATAAGCAATTGAAACACACGTAAATTGTTTAAATGATTAAAACCAAAAATATTCTTCAAGTGAATGAAAAACAATCCACAAACCAAATATAACAAGTTTAAAGGTTTCACAAACAAACCGTACACCCGGAGGTGGTTACAAAAGTGTTTAGCCGCTCATCTTCATCATAGAATCTTTAATGAATGATTGGAATGATTATTGCAAGAAAGGATTGATTGGATTGAGGTTTGGGATGATGAAAAGTGTGTTTGGGAGCTGAAAAACGGCTAGGGTTCAAGGTTTTTTCGTTTGGGATTGAAGTTCTCTTTAAATATGGTAAAAATCCTTCAAATTCGTAGCTTTTCCAACCCCTAGCGCCTCCCCCAGCGCAACCCTGCGCTGGGATCAAAAACTTGCTGACCCGCTCTAATTTTAGCGCATACCAGTGCTGATTATTGGGGTCTGGCTCAGCCCCACGCCTCCCCTAGCGCAGCCCCGTGCTGGTTACTGGTATGCGTCCGTTTTTGCCATAAAATCTTCGTTAGAACTCCGTTTTCTTCGATTCTTGCAGCCACGTCTTCGTATTTCAGAGCTCTATCACATCATCATTTAATATCTTCATTTAAAAGCCATTTGGTTTCTCCGAAATTGCATCCAATCCGCTCCAGCTACCTGAAATCCAAATCAAACTCAAAGTAACCATGTTTTATAATATAATTCACTTAAAAACACATAATTAACTACATCTTAACATGGTAAAACACCCTCTCATCACCAGGTTTTCTTCTTTTATCATTTTTTTATTAAGTCATATTAGATTTTTCAACCCCGAGACCTTCCCGGGGTAATCAGCTAGTTATATATAAACAAATTTTACCTGTTATTTACACCATTCACAATCCTAGTATTATCAACTCTCTATCCTACCATTTTCAACTCTCAAAAACTAATTTATTTTCTATAATGGTGTGTTGGACCGAAGAGGAAGAGATTGCGCTAGTAATTGCGTATAATAATGTACATGAAAATATGAGCTCGTCCAATCGGGGCAGTTGGGCTCCACAATGGGCTAACGTTTTAGCCTAATTTAGTGTCCTAGTCGGTGGAACACAACGAACTTGTGATTCAATATCGCACAAGTGGTCGGATCTCAAAGCGAAGTGCGAAAACTTTGAAAAAATGTTTAAAAACCTCGGATGAGGACCCCAACGTAGCCGAAGACACGACTATAGACCTTACTCAAATCGAGTATACTTCCGATTTTGGCCAAAGTTTTGACCATGTTTCGGCATGACAGATTTTAAGGCCAAAATTATTTTTGGTTAATTATGTTTTCTACTTATTATTTTATTTTATATTTTTTATGTTATGTAATGTTATTTAATTTTAGTTCATGTGATGTTTTTATTTCATTTTATGTAATGTTATTTAATTTTATAGCTAAGTGATGGGATTGGGTGCTCATCATTGCGCGGAGCATACCCAAACCCGGAATACAACCCCGCGGAGCAACTCTCCACGCACAAGAGAAGCTTCTCCAACAAGCAAAGCAGCAACGACTCTCCTACAATCACGGAGTGATGCCCGCGCGCGTAAGCGGTAAAAGCGGTAATCGTTCCATGTTTCCTTATTTATAGTTATCTCTTAACTACTTTACTAATATAATCTTTGGGTAGTGGAGACAACCCTAATCGGGCCTGGCCCATTACGATTAGGGTTTTGGGTAATGGTGGCATACGTCCACCTCTATATAAGGGATTATATCCCTAATAGAGAGGACACTTTTGGCTAACCCTAAGAGCTATCATACTTGATAGTATCCCCATTCACCCACGTTTTTGTTATAAACTACTACCTTGTGTAGTCGTCTCCCTACCCACATCACCTTTACTTGCAGGTTACTCTAATCCAGGAAGTGCTAGTGAAGGATCAATCTTGTGGTTACATCTAGTCTATCATCCCCATAAGGAGGTTAGACTACTTGTTTCTTCATTGGCGCCATCTGGTCTACTAATCTTTCAAACTAGTGCCAATGGATTCTGGAGCTGAACAACGTGCTGACCCCATCAATGTTGACGATGGAGTTCAAGCGAATCAAGACACAGGAGCACCAACGACGGTGACTAAGAATGTGAATCAAAAGCAGGCTGCTACGAATTTTCAACTGTTTTCCTCAAGAAAGCCGACGTCAGCGGCACAAAAGAAAACAGTTGAAGAGCCTGTGG
This sequence comes from Ambrosia artemisiifolia, assembly GCA_032199755.1. Lineage (NCBI taxonomy): Eukaryota > Viridiplantae > Streptophyta > Magnoliopsida > Asterales > Asteraceae > Ambrosia > Ambrosia artemisiifolia. Next base: position 17,820,526 of record CM063519.1, read on the forward strand.
ATGACCTGGAAGAATGGCTGGCTCAAGAAAGTGCTAAGACAATAGCAGAGTACCAGAGGAAACTGATAGCAAAGGCCAGGTTGGAATCGAGGAAGACTCTGACTTTTGACACTGAAGATGACTCTCAAGATGACGAACAGCCTGTTGTTCGCCCTACAGCCAAACCTCGTCAGGCGGTACGTGGTGGAGAACGTGGTAAAAGTACTCACGTTCAGGACCACGTCAACCTGACTGGGGAACCCGATGGCTATGAGTCCAAAAATGAGATCAATTCTGATCCAACTTGGAAGCCGCGTCCGAAGTCCGTAGCCAGCAATCAGACTAACCCAGACGATGACCTTAACAAACCATACCGTCCAAAATCATTTGCGGAAAGATCCAAATTTTGTGCAAGAATTGCGCTGGCTCACATGCCAGTTGAATGCAAGCTGCCAAACACGATTGGAAAATATGATGGCTTGCGCGATCCAGATGATCACCTGCACGCATTTGACTGCGCAGGAAGTTCTAAGCCGTGGCCGGTTCAAGCTTGGTGCCACCTGTTTGTTCAAACCTTAATGGGAGCGGCACGGGTCTGGTATGAAAGTTTACCGGTAGGAAGTCTCGTGGACTTCGATGATTTGATAAAGAAATTCAAGAATCATTTCTCCCATCTTCGGAAGCACAAGAAAGACAAGGCTCATGTTTTGTTATGTTCCCGGAAAGATAATGAGAACCTGGAAGATTATATCATTCGCTATAACAAAGAAGCCCTACAACTGGGGTGTGGTGAAGAGCTTACCAGGGCCGCATTCATTCACGGAGTGCGGAATGATGATCTCATGAGATGCCTGACTGGGAAAGAAGGTGTGCCCGAAGCATGGGATGAACTCATAGAAGCTGCAAAGGTATATGCGTCATCGGAGCGCTCGTTTACGCGCTCGAAAAATTTTCATCACAGCGGCAATCAAGGTGCACACACGCACGACAAAGGGAAAGGGAAACAGTCCGTGTGGTCTAGAATCTCGGGTGCCACAGAGGAGGGGAAGTACTCCTCAGGACAAGATGCACGGCACTATCTCAACAACAAGCACCCGCGCGATTCGAAGCCACCAAGTAAGAAGAACTATGACTGGACCCCACTGTCAAAAATACCGTCAGAAGTCCTGAAGACCGAACAAGTCCAGTTTCCCAAGCCCAGGGAATTAAGGCAAGATCGAAGAAACGTGGACACGTCAAGGTATTGTGAATACCATGAAGATTATGGCCATCTCACGAACAACTGCTATAGTCTAAAGATGGAGATTGAGAATGCAATCAAGTCTGGTCAGCTCTCCCATTTAGTCAAGAACATGCGGAAGAAACCCAGGGATTCGCACGGGGATGCTGATCCCAATCATAAGAAGATCAAAAACCTCAACGCGCATCACGTGCAGCGCTCAGACCGTCACAATTGTTACATGACTCACGGCAGGAGTCAAAAGAAGAGATCTTACTCTATAGCTCAAGATGATTCCTGGAAGGAAGCACCTGTCGTCATGCCACGCGTCAAGGGAGGAGCGTCTTTCACAACACCGTTGATCATAACGGGAGTCATTGGGCATTATCGCACAAGATATATGTTCCTCGATAATGGGAGCAGTACTGACATCATGTATCAACAGTGTTTCGATCAGTTAGATGCTGAAGATAAAGAAAAGCTCGTCCCAACCACAGAGCCAATATCCGGATTCATTCACGAAGTGATCATTCCACTGGGTATACTCACACTCCCTGTCACATGGACAGACGGACAACTCTCCCGCACGGAGATTTGTGACTTCATGGTCTTACCAGTGAATTCATCGCATGATGTCCTCATAGGGAGAGAAGGATTGGCAAAATTTAACTGCAACGCGTCCACACCGCACCAGATGGTTGGTTTTCCAACGCGTGGAGGGGTGGCTTTCATACGTGGCAACAAAAATTGTCATGCAATAGACACATGCAAGCCTCCCAAGATAATGAAGCCAGCAAACTGCACTGATCCCGAAAAATGGGTCATTAACCCTAAATTCCCGGATCAGACGATTGTCATAGGCCCAGTAATCTCCGACACCATACGTGCGCATTTGAAACAGCTATTAACTAAGAACATGGACGTCTTTGCTTTTCAGCCCGCGGACATGGTTGGCGTTCCACGTCACATCGCTGAGCATAAGCTCAACGTCTACAAGTCCGTGGAACCAATCGTCCAGAAAAAGCGCAGTATGGGGCCAGAGAAAACAAAGGCCATGAATGAGCAAGTTGCTGAACTATTGGACGCAGGCATCCTGCGTCGAACAAGATACCAAACTTGGGTTGCTAACCCGGTCATGGTCGGAAAGTCCAATGGGGGCTGGCGGATGTGCGTGGATTACAAAGACATAAACAAGGCATGTCCGAAAGATTGTTATCCACTTCCTGAGATTGATCTAAAGGTGGACTCCCTAGCACCGTTCAGATTTAAGTGTTTTCTCGACGCTTATAAAGGTTATCACCAAATCCAGATGGCCAAAGAGGATGAAGACGAGACATCCTTCCGAACGGATACGGGCACTTATTGCTATACCAAGATGCCATTTGGATTAAAGAACGCAGGAGCAACATATCAGCGTTTAATGGACATTGTGTTCAATAAACAAATCGGAGTCAATCTCGAGGTATACGTGGACGATTTGGTCATCAAAAGCACAGCGGAAGACCAAATGCTTTTGGATATCCTAAAAACTTTTGATGAACTCCGCACAGTCCGAATGAAACTTAATCAGAGCAAGTGTTCTTTTGGAATGGAGGAAGGCAAGTTCCTGGGAGTGATCGTCACCAAAGATGGTTTCCGAGCAAACCTCGATAAAGTACAGGCAATTGAGCGCATGCCATCCCCATCTTCCGTCCGGGAAGTTCAGACACTCATGGGACGCTTAGTAGCTTTAAATCGCTTTCTCTCAAATTACGCGTCAAAGTCATTCCCCTTCGTGAACACATTGAAAAGTTGCCTCAAGAAGTCAAATTTCAAATGGACAGAAGAAGCTGAGGCTGCCTTCAAAGAGATGAAAGAATGCTTGAGTCACTTGCCTACGCTCACAGCGCCACTTCCAAAAGAGCCATTGACGTTGTACTTGTCAGTAACGGAAAAAGCAATTGGTGCTGTTCTCCTGGTTGATCGGAAAGGCGTCCAAACTCCAGTGTATTATGTTAGTAGAACTTTGCTTGACGCGGAGACCCGATACTCCACAATGGAGAAGCTGGTGCTAGCATTGGTACACGCATCAAGAAGACTGCGGAGATACTTCCAGGGACACCCCATTAATGTCCTAACAGACTTTCGCATTAATGACATCCTGCGCAAGCCAGAATTGTCAGGACGCCTGGCCAAGTGGGCCATTGAGCTGGGAGAGCACACAATTGAATACAAGTCTAGAACATCCTTTAAAGGGCAAATACTTGCAGACTTCGCCGCAGAAGTCCCTTCTGAAAGCATAACTGAATGTCAGCAAGCACACATCACTTCTCCCACTCCTGAACCAGCGGAGAAATGGGAACTATACACAGATGGGGCATGCAATGACGACGGCGCTGGAGCGGGTCTGTGCTTAATCACACCGGATGGGAAGGATTTCACATACGCAATCCGCCTTGATTTCCCAACAACAAACAATGAAGCGGAGTACGAGGCATTGCTTGCAGGGTTGCGCATTGCAAAGAAAATGGGTGTGCAACACTTGGAAGCCCACGTCGATTCTCAGTTGGTAGCAAACCACATCGACGGCTCATACGAAGCACGAGAAGCATCCATGATTCTATACCTGGAGCAAGCCAAGGACCTCATGCGTGATTTCGCGTACTACAAGGTCCATCACATCAAGCGAAGTCAAAATAAGCCAGCGGATGCGTTAAGCAAGATGGCATCAACAGTCTTTGATCACTTGGCAAAGGATGTGCGGGTGGAAGTTTTGGATCACCCATCGGTGCCTCAAAAACAAGTTAATGTTGTCCAGACCGGCAAGACCTCTTGGATAACACCCATCAAGGCTTATCTCACGCAGGGGACGCTTCCAGACAACAAGGCAGAAGCTCGAAAGCTCCAAAACAAGGCTTTGCATTACCAAGTCATCGACGGGATACTGTATCGGCGCTCGTATCTAGGGCCATTGCTCCGTTGCGTTGACTCCGCAGAAGCAACTTACCTTATCAAAGATATACATGAAGGGTCGTGCGGATTACACGCTGGCCCAAGGATGGTTGTGGCTAAGCTAATGAATGCGGGGTACTACTGGCCCGGAATGCACATGGACGCCATGACAGATTTGCGCAAATGCAAGTCTTGTCAACGCCATGCGTCAGGAACTTTGCGTCCTATGAATAATTTGGTACCCGTCACTGCGGCATGGCCATTTCAAAAATGGGCCATTGACCTCGTAGGCCCATTTCCCACAGCTCCCGGGAACGTGAAATACTTGGTAGTGGCAATTGATTACTTCACCAAATGGGTAGAAGCAAAAACCTTGGCATCCATCGATGGAAAAAGCATCAAGAAGTTTATCTGGGAATTCATCATCTGCCGCTTTGGCCTACCGATGGAGATTGTGAGTGATAATGGCACGCAATTCGCGGACCAACACTTGCAAGAATGGTTATCTTCCATGGGCATCAAGCAGATATTCACCTCAGTAGCACATCCGCAGGGTAACGGACAAGTTGAGCGCGCAAATAGAAGCATAGTAGAAGGCATAAAAACCAGGCTTGGCACGAAGCGCACTGGTTGGGTTGATGAACTCCCTCATGTCCTATGGGCTCATCGCACGTTGTCCAAGACAAGAAACGGAGAAACACCGTTCAGCCTCACATACGGGACAGAGGCTGTCATACCCGCGGAAATGCATTGCGCATCACCAAGGATTTTACTGGCAAATCATCGAGTAAATGACACAGAGTTAAAGTTAAATCTGGACCTGTTAGATGAGCGCAGAGACATGGCCGCTATCAAAGAGGCCAATTATAAGCGACAGCTTGAGAAGTATTATAATGCAAAGGTTAAGGCAGAGGCTTTCCGCGTTGGGGATTATGTTTTCCGCAACAATGAGGCATCCAACGCGGAAAAGCCAGGCAAGCTTGCGCCAAACTGGGAAGGACCATACAAGGTGCAAGAAGTATTGGGGAAGGGCGCTTATGCTTTAGAACGTTTAGATGGTTCCCCAATCCCACGCACATGGAACGCAGCCCAGTTGCGTATTTGTTACCTGTAAGGCATTATCTCACATTTGTAATAAACAGCCTATGGCTACGTTCATTTCAGTTTCAATAAAGAGAACTTTCATTTTCCTTTATATTCTTTCAATATGGATTACATACAATGACAATCATGATCAAAAAAGCATTACATTCAGCAAAAAGCGTCAACCAGCTACAAACAAAACCCTAGTACTACATATATGCCACTAACCAAGACAAAAAAAGCAAAAGGAGTGGCCTAATCAGTACAATATTTGCATCACTGATTACTTAGCAAAAACACCAAAAGCCCATTGTTACTATCCCTGTGCATTACTATTCCCACTAAGTGGCATGCTGCCAACCGGTAGGTGTTCGACGAAGTCTAAGTTTGGGAGTCTTTGGAACATCACCAAGCTCATCCAACTTCTTTACCTTCAAAGGAACACCAGACGGACCTTGTTGGTTCACTTGATCTTCAGTCAACAGGAGATAACCACAATAAGTGGCCAGCTGGAGCATGGCAGTAGGAGGGACTTTGATCACACGGGGGTGATCAGGTAACATCAGCATCCCTTGGAGTGCTTCAACTTCAGCGTTTGTGATTCTTAGAGGAGAAGCCATAAGGGCAGTAGATGAGAAGAAAGAAGGAGTTATGTACAAAAAATTAATCAGTAATTAGCCTTTTATAGGAGGGACAAGGCAAACCATTAATTACCATTAATGGTTAATACTCGAGTAGGGATGCCAACCGTCACATCAATCAATTGGAGCGCCGTCAAACCTGTCAGACGACGTCAGCAAACTGACACAAGTGGCATCCTTTTCAAAGTTGACGTCAGACAATCATCATTGCAAATTTAAAACATCACACAAAATACGAGTCAACAGAATTCGAAAATGCAAAATACAAAGGAGAATATAATTGTTCAGCAAAATAACAAGAGTTGCAACAACAAAGGAAGATAACGACAATCACTCATAATCTATGAGATCTATGTAAGTGTCGTCTTCAGCTTCTTCATTCACTGCGCCAGAGCCTGCACCAGCAGCGAACGATTCAACTCCTCCCTGCGCAGCCGCCTTCCGCGCCTCCTCCTCCTTCCGCTCTTTTTCTTCCAGCTCCGCGCCAAGACGGTCAGATTCTTCAAAATACTCGCGAAGCTGCCCAATGGGGTCCTCCGTCTTCAAGCATTGGTCTACCACATCGAAGACGTCAAAGGTGAGGGTCTCAAATTCCTCCTGCGCAGCATTGGCTTCATCTTCATACGGCTTACCAAAGTGTTCTCCATCTTCGAGCGCCAAGCCAGCAGCATGATGATGATAGCCCTCAGTAAATCCTTGCTGCAAACCACTCCGCATGGATGTTGCTCCGATCTTCGCCACAGCATCGCCAAATTTTGGCTCATTCCATATGCGTTTAAAGACCTATGGATTACGCAAGAACCAGTTAACATAAAGAAAATATAACAAAGCATACAACAGAAATTAAGGGAGATCTTACCCCTTGAAGACCATGCTGCATCATCCAGGATAATCGCTCACGAGCAGCTTGAGAAGTTTGCACAGCATTCTGAAGTTCATTCTGAGTTTGCTGAAGGCTTATCTCCAGCTGCACGCGTGAAGAATCCAGCAAGGCATTTGTTTCATCATGTTGTGCCTTCTCACCAGCAAGACCCTTCACTTGTTCCTCCAACTCTGACATCGGTGTTGTGGCAGTCACAAGGGCCTCATGTTGATCCTTCAACTTGATAACAGTGTCAGACAACTCAGCTTGTTTCGCATCAAGAGCTTTCTGTTTCTCCTCTGCCTCGAGAACTACTCGGGCAAGATCATTCTTCAGCTTTTCAACGGCCTTTCGACCACGCTCAAGGTCTAAGTTGGTACGCTCACAAGACTCTTTCCACAGCTTGGCAGCCTCAACCTTCTCCGTCTTCAACTTCTGGATCTCACCCTCCGCGGTCCGAAGTTGACCCCTCAATTGCTCAACTTCTGCACGAGAATCTGCGCGGACGCGCTGGAACTCTTCCTCTCTTTTTCTTTATGCATCCTCTGCACTCTTCAAAGCCTGCCAAGACCGCTAGAACTCCTCTTCTCGCCGCATTAATGACCCATAGTTACTGAAGCAAAGAGCTAAGTTCAGGCTCATATCAGACAGCAGCGAACGACGGTCAATGCCATCTTGGTAATCCCGTTCGCTGGGCGGCACAGCGTAGGAGATAAACTCCTCCGCGTCCAGCGGATTGGTAAAGCGAGTTGTTTGCCTTATGTCCCAACAGGGTTGATACGGCCTGTTTGGATCATAGTCCGGGGGAGCTACTCTCCCCCTACTTCCACTTGTTCTTCCCGATCCCCGAGCTGTCTCGTGTACACTCCGTTTAGGAGTTGAGAAGGACAACACCACATCTGCGGACACCTTCTCCGCAGGAACCTCAGTGGAAACAGGCTTGCTTGATTCAGGAGGCAGGTCAAGCTGCGTACCTTTCCCTTCACATGAAGCGTCCATCGCCACATTTGTAGCATCAACATCCGTATGCAACGACTCAATCAACGGACGTTTCTCCGCCTTTTTACTCGCTTCTGGAGACAGCGTTACCCCTTCAACATGAGAGGACAACTGGGTCTCCAACACGGACAAGTTTGTCCCTTCCACATTCTCCGGAACAGGTTCAATGACCTTCTTCGCAATCACAACTGGTTTCTTAAAGGTCCCCAGTCGGCCTCAATCCCATAATGATCAAGAAATGTGGAAAAAGAAGAGGCATCCCACTTGACAACGGTGGTGTTGATACCCTTTTCTGTTTTCTCGGTTGCTTTCGATTGATCAACAGGACAAGATGTTTCTTGAGACATTTTTAGATGAGTAAAAAAGAACAGGAAATCAAAGCAAGACAAGAACAGGAAGTTGAGAGGTCTGAAGTGCAAGGAATGGGAATAGTGAAACTTGAAAAATTCGAAATGACTTTATACTGTGTGCAATAACTGCCAATGACGTCAGCCTGGGTAAACGGAAACGACTTTCCACGCGACACGTGGCATTGAACAGCTACATAGGCGGCACACGCACTTTACACGCGCTCAACACGCGCCTGACGCAGCCGTCTGCCATAACTGATGGGACGCTCACTGACACAAGTGTAGCTTGTGGCAGACGCTACCCACCATCCTTCGCTCAGTAACAGACAACTGTCCTCAACCAATGTGACACGTCAAGCGGTCGTGGAGAATTAACGTAAAATAAAGTACCGTTCTCCGCACTCCGCATATGCAACACTCCGAGTCCTCAGTAATCCGAACAAACTCTCCACCAACAGCCTCGTTTTCGCTACCAAAGAAGGATGAGCTATCATCCGAAAGTCACTATTATGAGTCCACCATCCACCCTCTTCCCTCATACACTTGAGAAAAGGGTACACACTGGACTGGGGGGACTTGATGGGATTGGGTGCTCATCATTGCGCGGAGCATACCCAAACCCGGAATACAACCCCGCGGAGCAACTCTCCGCGCACTAGAGAAGCTTCTCCAGCAAGCAAAGCAGCAACGACTCTCCTACAATCACGGAGTGATGCCCGCGCGCGTAAGCGGTAAAAGCGGTAATCGTTCCATGTTTCCTTATTTATAGTTATCTCTTAACTACTTTACTAATATAATCTTTGGGTAGTGGAGACAACCCTAATCGGGCCTGGCCCATTACGATTAGGGTTTTGGGTAATGGTGGCATATGTCCACCTCTATATAAGGGATCATATCCCTAATAGAGAGGACACTTTTGGCTAACCCTAAGAGCTATCATACTTGATAGTATCCCCATTCACCCACGTTTTTGTTATAAACTACTACCTTGTGTAGTCGTCTCCCTACCCACATCACCTTTACTTGCAGGTTACTCCAATCCAGGAAGTGCTAGTAAAGGATCAATCTTGTGGTTACATCTAGTCTATCATCCCCATAAGGAGGTTAGACTACTTGTTTCTTCACTAAGTAAAAAAAAGTTAGTGATGAATGTAATGATGTGATGGCCACCTCATGTAAAATGTGATAGATGTAATGAAATGAGGTGACACATGATGATTGGTTGAATGTGGTGTGATGACCAGCCCATCCTACATCCTACATCTTTTGGTTTGTCTACTTTGCCTTTTGACATCCTTGAACGATTTTTAAAATATTGATGTTGCACTTCCAGGATGTCGAACTAAGGCCATGTGTAGTGGGGGTTTTATGAGGGCTTGATGAGGCTTGATGAAATAAAAAATAACAAATACTCAAAGATTATATTTTTTTCTCAATTTGGGCATTGCGTTTTAGACACATTTCTAATGCTTTTCCGGTTAAGTGATCGAGCGACTTCGAGTATAACTCAAAGTCATGTTCAAATTGTCGATCCCTCATAAGCTCGACCACCTCTCGGTTGTCTTGGATACGTTGAGCCCCGATGTCATGTATGCCTTGAAGGCGTTGGTTAATCTCATAAAACGCTTGACTCTACTCGGCTACCCCCGACAATGACTCCGTTCTCGTCGCTTGACCAACCCTTCGACCGGGCGGACGTCGTAACTCATCCGCCCCTTCCTCCCCTACAAAAAAAAACAGATTTTCTTCGGCGTTTAAGTCGATGTTTCGAGCGTCAGACGTTGGCGTTTCGGGTTCAACCGACTTGGAGGTCTTTGACTTCTTTGTCGGCCTCATATTTTTAGACTTAGATGAAGAAGTTCCAACCGTTGGGCGGACATTGGTCCATTTCGAGCTATTACGTATGAGCCTCCAAACCTTCAAGTACTGGAAATTCCCATGTGTTGCTTGATATTCTTCCAAAGCCGCCTCCATGATCTTCTCGTCGCCATTGCCGCTTTTCCAACCGAATTTTTTTCGTTGATAAATGACTTGAAATTTTGTGCATTTGCTGTTAATATTGCTCCACTTGCCCGATATGGAATCCGGGCCCCAGTAATTATCCCCCTACCAACAAGACCAAAAATTATTTTCCAGATTCATCTCCAAAAAAATATATAAGTGGCGTTAAAAAAATAATATGCATAAATTAAAATGACCTAACAAAAAATATATATCTTACAAACTCAGGGATCCTCCGGTACGTCGATCCAGGTTCGGGCTAACACATACTCCTCTTCCTCGTCCCACAATTGTACATTTTTTTCGCGTGGGTATCGGTTTCTTTCTTTTTATGTGAACATCTTTATAGCGCGGGTTGTTGCTCCGGCTCCTCGTTGATCGGCTATGTCTCCGGAACAAAGCCGGGCTCCGTTTGCCAAGCTTGTGATGACCCGAACATTTGAGATGACCCGAAACCTCCCATTTTGAAGTTATATGCGTTATGGTCCCATCCCATGGGTTGGTTTAAGAGGTTCATAAAACCGGCTTGGTTTTGAACTGAACCCGCCGCTTGATTGAGGAGGAACAAAACCACGATTGAATGGATTTATGGTTTAGAGGATAACTATATGTAATGTATGTATTTAAAATGAGATGAGGATGATAAAATGGTGTAGATGAGGAGGATAATATGTAGTGTATGTATTTGAAATGGCGTAGGGGAGATATATATATAATTGTTTTTTTTGTTTTAATTAAACAATTTGACCGTTCAATGGTCATAAATTCCAAACAGTCGGATTGGCATGCACCTTCACCTCACGATGGATATCAAGCCCTCCCCCCATAGCCGGCAGGGGCGATGTTCCCGGCGCTATGGGCGATTGTCGCGCCCCCATCACCCCACTGCTTGATCTAAGTGGTAAGCATCCCCGTGTATGTCACATTTGGTGAAGCTATAGGATGTTGTTGCCCAACCATTAAACCGGTTTAGTTTTAACCATTTTATCAAAATTAAAATATAACCAAAACACACTAGTTTTTAGAAAAATCTTCCACTTGTGTCTAAAGAATCCCTTGTAACAAGGCAATAGCCGTCTATGATGGTTGCCTTTTGATCTCTATCATCTTAAACCTATCGAAACAAATATTTGTTTTATCTTACAAACTTACATTATAAATACAACTCAGATCACATATATCTCACAAGTAAGCTACAATCTTTGTGCCAACCACAAACTTAGAAACCATGGCTTCTATGTTTGTGAAAATGGTCACAATACTTTCACTTTACGTGATGTTTGTTGTATTGGTAGAAAGTAGATCGACCCTCATTGGTAAGTCACTTAAGTTCCTTGTTGTTCATAACCGATTGAGTTCAACATGTTTACAGTTTATTCGGTTAAAAAAATAGGATTTAAAAGTTTGTCTTGGATCGCGCCAATTGAACCATATTGCGCGAGTTAACGCCCTTTACATATTTATATTTCAAGATTTACATATATAGTTATGTAACAAGTTTAAAACATTAAAAATAAAGTGGTCCAAATTATCTGAATCATATTCTTATCCTTCGAACATTAGGACACTTTTTTTATCTTCTATATTTATGAAACAGGTTTCCAGAAGCCAGATTTAGTGGTTACATGTAACCAAGTTATTGGTGCGCAAACGGGAGATGACTGCACCACCATTAGCACGTCATTTAAGTTGGGTTTGGAGTCATTTTTGGCCATCAACCCTAACATCAATTGTACTTCGATCTTTGTGGGTCAATGGATTTGTGTCAACGGAACTGTGACCAACTGATGGCAAGAAGATAGTGTTTCATAACATGTAATCAAGAAGTATCTGAATTAATAATGAGCTAGATAAACTCAAATGAGCTCTGGTTTATGTTGTAATTTCATATAAACAAGTTAATACTATGTGGTGGTTCCTTAGAACTATATATTTATGGGTCAAAATATGTAATTTTTGGTAGTGTCATCATGAATCGTTGAGAATGATCTAATCTTCCAAACCATCTGATATGATTCATGGTTGCGTTTTGACTGGTAGTTTAACGGTTAGGCTGACGGTTTGAAACTAAGAATCGATCAGTGTGAACGAAACTAGTTGTTGAACCTTTTCACAATTTCACCTATGGATTAGCGATGATGAATTCAACACTAGCATTACCTATGATAGCTATAGATTTTCGGACGACATATGACTTGAATAAAATTATACGTACAAACATAAAATACAAAACCCATCAGTGGTTACCTACGTATTGGCGATGTCTCCTATTGTAAAAAGTAATTATGGGCGTTAATGAGCCTATGATAGGTGTTACATGGTTTAGGTTATACAAATTCATGTTAGGTCATTACAAGTCATTTTGATGTTAAATTACATGTGTATGATCGGTACATATGGCCTTAATGGCCCATACTGTGTGTTAGTGAGTTATTTTATATTACACAAACCCGTATTAGGTCATTACAAGTCATTTGGTGTTAAATTACATGCTATATGATGGTTAGCAATTTAATGCGACGTTTGTTATGTATTACTCCCTCCGTCCCAATTTAAATGTCCTTATTTCCTTTTTTGTTTGTCCCAAATTAAATGTCTCTTTTCAAAAATGGAAATGTAATTTCCAGTTTTGCCCGTAAAAGACAAAACACAATCACCACCTTTGAGGATATAATTGTCATTTTACCACATACAAACAAAAGATTTCTTAAAAAGTGTGTTTTTAAACATGGGACATTTAAATTGGGACAGAGGGAGTAGTATATTTAGGTCAAACAAAGTCATATTAGATTACAACAAGTCATTTTGGTGTAGCTTTACGCTTTTATGTAACACAAATCTACATTAACTCATAAAAGTTGTTTTGGTGTTAAGTTACATGTGCTTGATGATTAGTACATTAATGGGCATGGATATTTTTTTTTGAAGGTTAATTTCTTTAATCCTTTAGTATGTGGGACTTGGCCTTGCCATGGATATTTTACACATCACACTAGATCATAAAGTCATTTTGGTGCTTAGGATGTGTATGCATAATTGTATTGTATACAAGAGACGTATCACTAACTAATGTAACCAACTAAACAGTATAACTGATAATACATTGTTCCTTTTCGGTTCAATGAGTCAACCTGTCAACTTGATTAAACTCGTCGAACCCATAATGTGGAATCATCGATGTTTCCTTTGGGTTTGAGGGCTGGCGAGATAAAAAAAAAAGCTACCAACACAATGTATAAAGCGGTCTTATTTTGAAACATGCAAGTATTTTTTTTTTTGTTGCATATATTGTTACGAAGAAGATTTGAGATTATAAATGTAACTAAACCAAGAAAGGAAAACCTTTAATTAAGTTGACACAAACATTTCAAACTGTTTGCTTATCAGAGAAAAATATTGTAATATTAGCTGTATTCAATATTGTGTATTACAAAGAAAGCGTGAGAGAACAAATAAATAGGCTAATACAAGATCAACAAAAAAGGAATGTATGCTGATGGATTTCTAACGGTTATAAGCCTTAAGATTGATAGCTGTCAATAAGTCCCTTAAACAAGGAAATGATGATTTCTCTGATCCTTGATTTTATACTTTCTAACACAAACATGTAAATCAAACGACAAAGCTTAATTCTAAACCTCTCACATTCTGAAATACAAACTGTAAAAAAACAACATCAAACTCGAGCTAAATGAAGTCTTTCTAGCTCTTTATTCGTTCAAATGATCGCAACTGTATGTGTCGAGGTAGATCAATTAGTCAAGCTTCCATCGACACACACCCATTGTCCCACAAAGATGGCTTCACAATTGATGTTGGGGTTGATCGCCAAAAAAGACTCCAAACTCATCTTAAACGACTGGCTAATGCTTGTGCAATCGTCGCCAGACTCCACACCAATAACTTGGTCACAAACAACAACTGAATTTGTCTTTTGGAAGCCATCTACACAAAATCCATTATGATCATATTAAAAATAAAGATATGTTGTGCCAATGTTACAAGGAAAAGAAAATACCGAGTAGGGTGGTTCTGCTTTCTGCCAATACGATGAACATTAGGCAAAGTGAAAGTATGGTGGCCATTTTCACAAACATGGAATCTTTCATGGCCATGATCTATTGGTGATGATATGATTGTGAGTTGCTTTAGTTATGTTATAGGAGTACTTTTAGTTGGTATATATAGGGAATGATTTGGATACAGTATTCATATCATTCTATAGATGAGCCAATTCACTTTGTAATCTGAGAATTAACAGCCGGCCATTGTTTTACAGGTTCTATTGTTTTTACTATTGAATATAAATATATATTTTTTAAATAAAAATGGCATTATGTAGAGAAAACCAAGTAGCCATGTAACATTATGGTTAAGTTAAAATGATTGCATGTATATAGTCATGAGAGTATGAGATACCAAAGGGCTTGTCGCTTACGGTATCAAGATATTTGTGTAGGAAAGGTATTCGTTATTTTGTGGTTGAGGGTTCAAGTCTCATGGTGTACATAAGTGTACATGAGACTTGAGACCATTAATTAATCAAAGAGTATGTAGCCTAGCGGTATCAAGGTGTTAAGGAAAAGTTTCTCTCCCCATGAGATTAATGGTCTCAAGTCTCATGGTCGGCAAAAGTCTAGATTTATTTGTAGATTTTAGAGGGACATGTCTAAGTTTGTCGGTCTAAAATAAGCATATAAGTGTAGATCTCTAAGAGTATGTTTAAAGTAAAATTTACAAAGGTACAAGTTTCCATAGTTTCCTTGTTACATGGATGGCATCAATTACTTAAGTTTAAAACAATATAAGATTAAATAAAAAAGAAAGTCAGGTAAATAATGATAAGAAATTAGGCAACCATTTTCTCACCTTAGCTAGTCCATCAAAATTGATAAGTATCTTTCTATTCATATTTATACAAAGAGAATCTGTTGAAGAGTTTGGCGAACAATACTCAGTACAAGCGGGCATGCGCCAAGTGGCAAAGCTTGGTGATTGAATTGGTAGGGGCCGACTCATTTTTTTCCGATCGGTAGGGGCCGGAAGATCAAATCAATGGTGGCCGCGGACTCAATTCATATAAAAATTACCTACCAAAAAACGACAGGGGTGGGGAACCCCCGGGCCTCCACTATGATGCGCCCTTGCATATGTGGTTTATAATGGATTTGAAAAGCCAGGAACAATTTGACGTTCAAGAAGGATACATGTTCTCCTTTGAAAACAGCAGAAGAG
The DNA here is from genome assembly GCA_032199755.1 of Ambrosia artemisiifolia. Classification (NCBI taxonomy): domain Eukaryota; kingdom Viridiplantae; phylum Streptophyta; class Magnoliopsida; order Asterales; family Asteraceae; genus Ambrosia; species Ambrosia artemisiifolia. The sequence goes on from CM063519.1 coordinate 17,835,826, forward strand.
ATCAAGATTCAATCATTTAGTTGGATCAAGATTCAAACCTTTAGTAATTGATCCTGGATCCACATTGTAATTGGATGGTGTTCTAGTTTTTAGAATTTGGTTCAGTGGTTAAGAGTTCTGTCATCCGGGGAGATGCAGGTTTGATTTCCGCTTGGGCCATTTTCAGCAGATATCCGGGTGAAGGGACGAATCGAGGCTTTGATCCCGGGTTTGAACCTGACCGGGGGGGGGGGGGGGGGGGGTTACGGATTTCAACCAGTTACCGTGCATCAGGGGGTATGGTCACGACGGTCAGCATTTAATCTGTAACTATATATAAAAGAAAATGCCTAAAGTGACATGACCAAGGTTTTAAAAACCGGTAAATATCGGCCGGTTATACATGTATTACCATTTTCGGATGGAAATCTGGTACGAAACACTCCGGGTAAGTATGGAAAACGGTATCGATTTTATACCGCCGGTAAAATCTGGCATACCGGTTTGAACCGCTACACCGGTACCGGCATAGGTTAGTTTTTGGGTTATTTATAGATTATTTTATTTTATAAGGAACAACTTTTAAAAATTAAAAACTTAAGATTATCTATTGGATTCAAGTAATAGGTAATTAATGATTATTAGCGGGTTCTAGTTGATGACTAGCAGCTAAAAATGGATAGATTGGGTGTAAGATGAGCTTGTTAAATGGGTCATTATGAGTCTGAAAATGAGCAGGTATTTAAGGGATATTTTGAGTATAAAATAGATAATATTAAACAAAACTAAGATCTTGGGTTTGCAAAAAGAGCCCAAATGTGCATCATTTTAGTGGGTTTTAGTATGTTAACACTCTTATTTTTGAATCTGATGCAAAACAAATTTTAAGCAGGTTTTTGAAAAATATTTAGAGGGTAAATAAGACATGTTAAAGTGTGGATGAAAGAACTAACATAAAACCTAAGTGTCTTTGCAAAATAGTCACAAAAATCGCACTTTTATTGAGTTTTGAGTGATTAAAATGACCATTTCCCGGTCTGATGTAAAATAGAGTATTTGTTGTGGAAATGTGTATAAATATCATCAATTAGGATGTATAATAGGTTCTATGTTAACGGATGCTTACAGTGCAAAACTATGTGTTAGAAGTCGCCAAAATGTGGTTTTTGAGACGCCTACATGCTAGATTATATGACTGTTTTAGAACAACAAATTTGGTCTTGTTTAGTGGATTATATGCAGGTCCTATGATGGAAATTAAGTTCATATAATGTACATAGGTCGATATGTGACATTGGTGACTTGTATGCGATGAAAAATTGCTAGAATAGACCGTATGGCGTGTTCTAATGGTATGTTAACTAGGATTGGAAATGTAAGATGGATTATATGATGATTTATACGTGAGATGATTTCTTGGGAATATTGTCATGAAGCCTAGACTGACTATGTGTAATTTGTGTTTACTAGGGTGGCTACGTTTTGATAAGAACGACCCTACATGAACATGAGTCGTGATGTAGTGACGGTATAAGACTGTGTGCTACCTACATTATGATAAGTGTATTATGATAAGTTATGCGGATCTAACATGTATTGATTATATGTGTAAACATGTAAGTGTGGACCTAAGGAATGGGTAATTTAATGTGGCATATATGTGTGTGAGGACTAAAACTAAACCGATACCGAAATCACCAATGGGGTGATAGGGTAAGAGTTAATGGAAATTTAATCGTTTTTGGTTAAACTAAGTCGAGGAAGTTTGGTGAATGACTTGATTAGACTTAGAATGATTGCTAAAATAGCCTTATGAATTATAGGGTATTGTTAGTAATGGATTGTGGTTTGGACTAGGAAATTGCTGGATTGCTACGCTAAGGTGAGTTTTACAGCCCTTTTTTTATAAATGTTTTTGAAATGTTTTAATATCGGGGGATTAACATGTTGTATGATTAGCAGGACTAGAAATATAGAACAATTGATGGCCTTAGGTGTGTGTGCGCGAGTTACTTGGAGTACCTCGTTGGTCCTCTCCGGATGGACCCTTCCCGCACATCTTACTCATTAGCTCTGGATTGAGTTGCGGTTTGTGTTAGTAGATCTATTGGGTTGACGACATTATCCTGACCAGTAGAGTGGGTTGAATGGGAAACATAACCTAAACCGTTCCTCTTTAATTAGAGTTGAGCCTGGGGAAACAAATTGTTGTGGTTTGATTAAGTACCTTAGGTTATATCATGCTTGTTAGATTTTCACGAGTCTACTTGGTTCTCTTCGAGTTGTACTTGATCATACGAATACATACTTATGCTTAATAATAATAACTTTTGTTTATTATCATAAAACCTGTGAACTCGCCAACATTTCATTGATGTTTTTAATCATGTTTTTCAGGTACTGATGCCTAAGGGGTCTGAGAGTGGGTTTGGCAGGGCAATACTATGGACATGATCTTGGGACCATAAAACTGTTAACAATGTCTTTGTTTTATTTTTAAATAAATTGTAAAACAATAACTATGTAACTCCGCTTCACCTTGGTAATAACATGTTTTTATTAACTTTCTTAAGACCAGAAACGTAAATGTGTTAGGCTAGAAGGTGGTTGCAAGATGTCCATACGTATCTTCATGTTTGTTGCTAAACTTTATGGTAACAACTTCCGTTACCTCATGACTTGCCTTCCGTTGTGCGTTGTTGGGGTGTGACACGACGGAGAGAGATTTCATATACGAACTGATGATGATGACTACGATATCAACGAAGTTTGGGGTATTTATCAAACACTGATTTTCATAGATGATAAATTTGTGCTTTTTTTTATTTTTCTAACCTAAAACTGATTTACAATGCAGAATTATATCCAACCCTAATTTTGATCAATCTATATCATAGAGGTTAAGATTAAACGAAAATAGGGTTGGATACAATTCTACATTGTAAATCAGTTGTAGGTTAGAAAAATAAAAAAGCACACATTTATCATCTATGAAAATCAGTGTTTGATAAATACCCCAAACTTCGTTGATATCGTACTCATCATCATCAGTTTGTATATGAAATCTTTATCCATCGTCGTCCATTGTGCTGATCGTTTTCAAAATTCAGTTAGAGTGAGGGTTTGTAATGAGAATGGTTTCAAAGAGGAGTTTTATTCAGTGTTTTAAGAAAAAGAGTTAAAAAGACAAAAATACCCTCACATGATCTGCACGTGAGGGGACTTAGCGAAGATAATTAACTTGGTTAGTAAAAAAGGTTGTAACATGTAGCAAAATCACTAGGTAAAGATTCTTTTGAGTGCAAATGAAACATAAAGGTTGAAACCTGCAATTTTAGCCAAACAAAAAGGTTGATTTTTGTAATTCTGTCTTAAAAAAACCTTTAGTGACACATGATGCATTCCCCTTATTTCCCTCTAAAAATCTTTCTCTATCATGTTTCTCCTCACAATTTTTAAACGTTAATAACATTTATATGCGAGATTTTTTTTTAAAAAAAATTTACACCAAATTAACAAGCGTTTTATTATCTTTCCAACGAGTACCATAGTGTCATACAAAAAACGAGAAAAAGAAACCGGCTTTTTAGGGAGTTTTTGTTCATACAGAAAAAACACAATGTGTGCATTTAATTCACTAATCATGTCTAGGCATAAAGACCTCACTCGAGCAAGAGGTGTACACGTCGAATTAGTAGGTTTTATGAGTTATCGAGTGTTGATTCTTTAAAAAAAATCTAAAAAAACGGCTATTCCTTTTATGATACACATATTTTGTCACTTTATATTAGATTTGTCTATCCCGGATGCTCCCGGTGTGTAAAAAAATGGCTACATGGTTCGAATGGGAATGGTGAGAGGTTTGGGTTTACTTGGAGCAAGTTGGTGCCTCTCAAATGCAATATATTTATGTGGCGTCTCTTTATGGATCGTTTACCCACTAAAATGGCATTGATAAGAAGGAATATCCAGGTGACTAATTCGAATTGTAGTTGGTGCGAGATTGACGAAGAAACATCATAGCACTTATTTACTAGTTGTGGCATCTCGGTCGGTGTTTGGAATGGCATAGCTAGATGGTGTCGAATCCCGGACATTTACGCTTTCCATGTCAAAGATTTGGCGATTATTCATGAAACGTGCGGATCGATGGGAACTAAAAAGGAAGTGTTACATGGGGTGGTCATTATTGCGTGTTGGGTTTTGTGAAAAGCTAGGAATGGTAAGATTTTTTGATAATAAGGAGTCTAAGGTGGTCGAGTTGCTGACGGATATAAATACCTTATCGTTTCTTTGGTATAAACATAGGTTCAAACAAGATGTAGTGGATTGGGATAGATGGTCTAGATTTGATTTGATGTAATCGTTTTTGGTTGTTTGGTTTTCGGCTTGCTTTCTACATCTTGATGATAGCTTGTCATTTTTTGGTGTTAATGAAAGTTATTCTAATTTTATGAGTAACTTGCAACTGGTCCCTCATTTATCCAGTTTAATATTATTTAAATAAACTAGTTTTAACTAGTTAATCAATTAAAGACAAAACTTAACCAAAACATTCAGTTTTGTTAAATCTTAGTTCAGTTTATTCAAGTAAGAATCCAATATGACAAGGCTAATTACGGCAATGGCCGTCTGCATCTTTTCGTATTACAATGTGATGGTTGGCTTTTTGATCTATGTAATCTTAAAGTTATCGAAACATATATTTGTTTTATCTTTAGAATTTACCCTATAAATACAGCTCAGATTATGTGTCACAAGTAAGCTACCATCTTTGTGACAACCACAGGCTAGAAACAATGGCTTCCATGTTTGTGAAAATTGTCGCAACTCTTTCGCTTTGCTTGATGCTTGTCGTCTTGGCAGAAAGTAGATCGACTCTCATTGGTGGTAAGTCAGTTGAATTCCCAGTTGTTCAGTAACAACGTTTATAAGCAAATCGGCCAGTTTGGAGTTTATATGGTTTCGCCCATGATTTAGGCTTTAAAAACAATGGTTCAGCCGCGGATTGTCTTGAAATCGGCTGTTTAAACTGAACCAACTACTAGTTATATTTTTAATATCCATGAACCAACTGATCAACTTTAAAACTGGAAAAAGATTTTTTTTTTTTTTAATACAGAAAGGTCTGAGCCGTTTTTGTCAGGTTTGGCAGAGCGAGTCAACCCAGCAAGTTTGGTTTGCCGTTTTCTTCGGCATAGTTACTAGTATGGCTCGAAATCCTGACAAACCTGGACTGTGAAAACCGTTCGTTTAAAGCATTTTGGTGATTCGGTTTACACCAAATTCTGAAACATTAAGACACTGTTTTCTTTTATATGAACAGGTTTCCAGAAGCCAGCTCCTGTTGTCACATGCAACCAAGTTATTGGTGCGCAACCAGGGGATGACTGCACCACCATTAGCAAGTCATCTAAGTTGGGTTTGGAGTCATTTTTGGCAATCAACCCTAATGTCAATTGTGAATCGATCTTCGTGGGTCAATGGGTTTGTGTTGATGGAACTGCCACCTAATGATGACCAGAGAAACAAGTGTTTTGTAACATGTAATGAAGAAGTTTCTGAATCAATAACGAGCTAGATGAACTCCAATCAGCTCTGCTTTATGTTGTAGTTTCATATTTAAATGTACTCGCTACTTTATGTTGTACAAGTCAAAACAGGTTGGTATGGGTCGACCCAAACATGTTTTGTCCAATTTAGTAATAATCTTTTTCATTTTATAATGTTTTTTGTAGTAAAAGGTAAAGTTTCAAAACATATGATCCGTTTCAACCCGTTCAGGCGTTCATCCTATTTGACACGGTCCTTAAATTGAAACATAACTCAAATAGACATAACTCACAAAAGCTTTTTACATTGTAAACATGTTTTAACAATTTGTCTTGTGCCAAACTTTTTGTTCACCAATTGATTGAAATGATACAAAACGAATTTTAAAACGAGTGGTTGTACGGTTCAAGAAACGACCAACCTTTTTTTGTTATTACACCGAGTCTACACCTTCAACTTGTTGTCGGGCCAAGTATCTCTCTCTTCTTTCTTTCTACAAGAAGCAAGAAAAAATGGAAAAAAGGGGAACATTAGCAGGCAATTTAGAAGTGTCAGTCGTTGTAGAACCCAAACATAACCGATATATTTATATGTGTAAAACACATCAATTCTAACCTGAGCACATTTAAATGCCGTGTAACAAACACAACCTATTTAACCCATGAATCTTAACCGAGCCAAACAGGTTGACGGGTTGAAAATTAGTTATAATCAAGAAACGTGTTAAATGGGTTGGTGGGTTGTAATAAATGAGTTGAACAGGTTGGCAGGTCAACATTTTTAGTTCAACGAGCTAAACAACACAACCCGAACATGCCCTATTTATTAAACGGGTTAGATAATGACAACCCAAAAATTTATATTAGTGAAACCTCACCCATTCATCTATAACAAGGCCTTCACCAACAACTTTGGTCCCAATTTCCTCTGGAGGTTTCTTTCGGGATTCAAGAGCAGCCTCCGCCTCCGCCAACCGCAGCTTCAGTTTTTCCAGTGCCTTCAGTATTTATTTCCAATTTCAGTAACGATAACTGTATTTTCTGATATATAAGAATGCATAATAATTATACTTACAGGACTAGGATGTTCAACATCTAGAAAAACGACTTGCAATATCTGTTCCACCGCCACTTGGTCTTTCTGCTCATCAAACTGAGTCCACACGAAATATTCAATTAAAAACAACAGAAGATTGACTATTAAAATAAGATAATAAATTGTTTGAAATCAATAATCATAAATCATAAGATAAACGTATTGAAGGAGGTTTTATAACTCACTATTTCAGGTACATAATCCATCATCCCTTTGACTTTCAGGCTCATGATTTTGAATTTCACCTTTCGTTTTAGCTCCATTGGCCTTTCGTTGTTCTCTGGAGGCTCCACAAACTTGAAAACTATCAAAACAAAAGATGACACTCATATAAGCATAATCATAGAAAAAGACGCTTAATTATTTATAAAAATAAAAAATTGAGTTCACCAAATTGTATTATATCTGCCACAAACAAAATAAACTTTCGTCTTTGAATATTTGATATTTATCATATAAAAATGTAAATAAATGTTGTTACCGGTTGCAATAATAGTCTCGCCGGGAGCTAGAATAGCGCCAGGAGGACGCATGAAGCAGCTTTTTGGAGCGGTTGTTTGAAACTTAAGCAAAAAAAAAAACATTTATTAAATGGAAGAACTAATGCTACAGATGGACTTAAATTTAAAAAAAAAATTATTCTACAAAGTAAAACTCAGACATTATACAAGAATATAGAAAACAGTTAGCAGGCTTTAATAAGTTGAATAATCATACCTTGAAAGCTACATGAGACTTGCTAGTGTTCTTGATCTTAATAGCACTTTGGACTTGCTTACCCGGTTCATCTAAAAAGTTGAATGAAAATAGAAATATTTATAATTATGTAGTTTACATATTACATATAAAACACCAAACCATAAACATGTGAGCTAAAACTAAAAACAAATGGATAAAATCAGTTTAAAGAAGCACTATGTGACAGGCCACATTTTAAGATCGGTTCTACTAGGAAATGTGTGGGCTCTTGGTCACCGTTGCATATCTTTTGGAAGTGCCTAAACAATTAAGGGAAGGGGAGTGCTAGAATTGCTTGCATTTCTCGGTTCCATGGCGGACGAAACAGTGACTCTGAGGCTTAATAATAAGCCACACAAAATGGATGGCCCTCGCAGATTCAAGGATGCCGCACAGCACTAGCAAGACAAGTTCGTGACAACTAGCTCACGACCGATGCACATAAAATCTGGAAATCAAAATATACTTCAAAAAGAAAAGAAACTTGTTTACCATGTATACACTATATTCACTAATCAAAGCTCATGTATCAATCCGATAAGGCTCCTTCTAAAGGTAAACAAACCAAATTCACGTTAATAATTTCTAGTTTTTAGCATTGTCAATAACATTTAGTTGTCAATTGGAAAGATAGTCAAAGATGTTAACCTTAATATAGTTAAATACCTTATAGACGATTATTACCTATTTGAAGTTTAATACTGATACGGAATGAAACTCAAACATAAACAGAAATCACTGTTAAAGCACCACAGGCATCTATAGATAAAAAAGTTTACAACTGCTATCTTGTGTGTGTAAAGAATGACTCTCATTCTATTGTTGTAGAGAAGTTTGAGACATCTTCTATGTTTATTGGTTGTATTACTTGTGTCATCCTAAACTAAACTATAGATTGTCAACATATAAATACGCCGACCAAAGAATCTAAACTTGTCATATTGATGTGGATAGCAAGCTAGATTTATCATCACATGACATAGGTAGTACTACCAGATCGTTTCATAGGCATCAGCTATTGTCTATGTGATTCTTTACATAAAGGAAAACTTAGCACACTTGTTATCTGATTTGTTACAAAATGGACCATGATAGGTTGGTACACGTTACAACACTTTCCAGTGCACATCCCAGTATCGTGTGGCATAAATATTCACATCTGCAGATATCTTTCCTGTACACTGGACTGAACTTTTCAGAAACAATTAATAATTTATAAGTCAGCTACTAAAAGACTGAATAAAAAAACCTGCATAGAGACCATTCAAATAAATATTGCTAATTTGCACCTGGGCCCTAGAAGTATTTTTCCCAGTTCTCCCTTACACCTAATTAGCAACAGGGATGTAAGTGCTAAAAGGCCACAGGTAAGATCAATTAATAGCCTTGCATAATGTTCTGCAACATTCTCTTAAAGCATGATGTCCCTCATTCTAAATTCTAATTTGGACAAAGCTTTAATCAATCAAGGGATTTCGGCTTCCAAGGTATGCATACGTTTATTATGTTGCTTTAGTTATGAAATTACAGGTAAGGTACTTCTTCCATCCCAGGACACATAAGAACACAAAATAGCATTCTATTGGCTCATGACACATATAAAGAAAAAAAATGACATTCTATCATTTCTTATATAACAAGTAATCAAGTATATGTTAAACTAACTCTTGGTTTTCAAATAAACCAGGAATATATTTGTAATCACTATTCGCTAAACTAGAAGCGAATTGGAAAATTAAATTGAAAGATTCCCAGTGAAAGAAAAGTAGGACAATTTTCACGTGAAGGAAGGTTTATCGTCTTCATATGAATTATCGTATCTCTTTGTTCTCCTATTTATCTCCACACTTCTTTAAGCTCTTTCTGTTTTCCCCGTGCTAATATTGATTTTAAAGATTATGATGTTCATAAATGTAACCTTCTTTGAATATTAGTCACAGCTTCTTGAACTCCGTATACTATAACTAAAACCTATTAAGCCACAGTCGATATTGATCGGTTACAGTTATTGCTTGGTTGGGTTTAAATTTGAAATAAACATGGTAAAATACCACAATCTTATAACCCACCTCAGCCTGTACCTTTAATCTTCAATTCAATTATTTCTAAATTCTAACATCTCCCTTGAATAAGTCAAAATGCTCATCCACCACTACCAATCAACACACTCACTAATGATGTCATATAGCTTCAACTAATTTGCTAATCTAACCTTTGCCTTATTCACAACCTCTTTTCCTTCAAAAACCTCACCACACAAGTATCTCAAATCCATCAAAAGCAGGAATCAAAATCTACTTACATACATCAGAACAATGAAAACACGAGCAATAACCAAACTACACCGTTAACAAACCGAAAAACAACGAAACTAAACCGAAAATCAGTTATTGATTTTTGTTGTACCCACAGTTAACCGAAATTAAATTTATCGAACCATTCATATTTTCATATATTTCATATATTTCTAGCTTTTATACCGCCATTTCATGTATTTCTAAGCAATAGTTTTAGCCTAGGTTTGGTTTTGGTAATCAACCAAAACAAACCAAACCAAAAACCGATCGGTCAATAAAATAGATTAACCTATGACTTATTCTTCGTTTCCGATACTAATAACCGAACCGAACCATGCACCTCAAGTCAACTACTAGCACACAAGTTTCAGCACAATTACAATCTATCCACCTGTTCCTACTCAACTTAACAATTCCTAAAGGAACAATCACATAACTCAATACCTAATCTCACTCGATTCCCCTAATTTCAACTGACAGCACATAAACACAGCAAATAAACACCAACTCTCTAACAAATCAACAAATTCAAACAGATCTCATCGTATTATCAACAATAATCTCAAAACAAAGTAACAAACAAAGAAGCAACCAACAACAAAACGCGAGTATTGATCTCACATGGAAAATAGAGCTTATTCCTCGGATCAAGCCGAAGACGACGTCGTGTCGGAAGCAGAGATCTAGCCACAGACGAAACAGAACTTCCGCTATGACTATTATTAGTATTATTATTAATAGTAGTATTATTATTATGGCTCTGAGTGTTATATCCTTCTATTGGATAGGAAGAAGAAGAGGAAGAAGTTGTATGTGATGTATTATTATTAGTAGTAGTAGTAGTCGTCTTAAACGGTAGCTTAAATAATCCCCAAACTTTGCTGCTGCTGCTGCTTCCACCACCGTTGCTGCCACCGCTATCGTCAACGATGGCCATATCTCCGGTCAATTGTTTTTCAGATAATAATAATAATAATAATAAACCACAAGCGTGTTTTGTGTATTGTGAATATGATGACTAATAAGTTGGGAATGAGAGCTTTCTCTTTCTCTTACATAGAGAAAAAAAAAAATTGTTTACTTTACTTTTTGAGACTTGGGAGTATTTTTGTTTTGTGTCCTTTATGTTTAAGTTGGATGTAAAGTTGAGTACCTAACTTTCGGTTTGTGTTTCTCGAGCGGGAAATGTTTACGGTTGGTTTGTGTGCAGGGCCGTCACCTGGTGGGTACCATGATTCCTTTCGGTCTTGCGTTATCACCCTTACCTTGATTCACTACCTCAAAACACATATTTGTATGCAAAACTAATGGGGGTACCAGTAAAGTCTACGGGTGGCGCTCCTCCGCTCTTAGAAAGTGTAATGTTAAAGGTGTGATCAAGTCGAGGTTGAACTGGAACTCATTTAATTTATGATTGGTTGAGCTTGATCTCGGCTGAAACGGTTTCAAGCATTGTTTCTAAAGCTCGTGCACTTTAGCTCGGTTTTTGACTTGTTTATTATTTTTTGATTGATTTGTATATATTACAATTATTTTTATTTATATATATAATATTAGATATAAAAAAATATATATAAATAACAGGCTCGCTTAGGCCCACTAGTCAAATCAAGCTAAATAAGTGAAACTCGGACTTGGACGCATTTGCTAAACTAGCTTATTTCTTAGGCTCTGGCATGTTTAAGTTTGGCTCATTTCGATCCAATCTAGACTAGTTTATAAGCAGTTTAGTTTGTTTGGTGGCAAATTACTCTATATACTAAATAGCATCGTCTTAGGAAACGGTCGCTTTTATCCCATTCCACTTTGCCACCTAAGTTTCTTATTTATACTTCTGCAACTTTTTTAACTTTGGAAAATCTCATCTAGGCCACATATGATTGTCTGTATAAAATTTTGTCCAGTTATACTTTGCTTCATCAATAAAGAGTGACTGTGTTGCTTCTGTTGCGCCGCCACCTGCCACCGGTGGACATTCCCGTAAACATCTCTTGCTCCAGTTTCTTTGTTGTTGACGGGCTCTCCGGTGTGCGCCCGATTATGGCGATAGTTACACGGTGACATTTCCATTCGGGCAACTCATGACTGTGACGGTGATGACGGCTTTGCTTCATCGTCACCCTCGACAAGGCAAATCAGATGAAGGCTTCGGTGAATTAAATATATTTAAAAATTGATATCATTTCAGGAGAGGTTTGAAAGACAGGACAAAACACAAGCGACCCAATCTCATAATGCATTTCATCAAGTGGCCAAACCCAGCTCTTGGAACGTATACAAGAATTACTAGTGAGTACAAAAACGAAAAAGTAGATATAAAATGCACAGGACGCAGTCGTGGTGCCTAGCTGTTAAGATGGAGCGAAACTTCACCCGCTGCATCGTGTGGGAATCCCGCCGGTTCATACCACCAGTTAGGACTATTTATGATCTTAGGTGGTCTAACAATGGGCCATATTATGAAAAGATTGTCTTGGCTATATATGATCCTGGTCTAACAATGCACAAACGATGGAGCATAACGTAATAACCATTATGAGTCTTGTTGTATACTATGATCAAAATTATGAGTGCACCTTGGTTATTACGGTTTTGTTAAATAAAATTAACAACATATACTTTCTTAAGTAAAAATATAGTTATTGAAGCTTAACACGTTTTTATCATTGTATGCATCTAACCACCACTTTGTCATGTTTATATGAAAACCGAGTAAGCTAACACGTAAAGGTGGTATAGGTAAATAGCTTTGCTTTGGGCCTCCAGAATAGTTGAGTTGGCCCTGACTTCTACCAACAACCTAACCGAATATATATATTTAGTAAGTGGTAAACCATTTAGTAAGTGGAATTATCACGCGTTGGATGCTAGTGTAATAGAATGTGTGCATATTTGCTTATGCTCGGGAATGTGTTAAAGTGTTTTGTATGTAAAGGTTGGTCGTTATGTGTAGATTGAGTATAGGTTCGGAATGTCATGTTTGTCCTTGAAAATACATGAAGGAAGAATAGTATGACGGGTCAAGATAACTTGTACATGGGATTTGTACATGCGTGTATATTTTAGTGTTATTAATCTTTTTGTTATGAGGATGGTAATAAAGTTGCAGGTATGTAAGTATGAATGCATGGAAATTGGAGGATAGGATCCGGAGACCGGATCCGAACTTATAAAAAGGCATTTGGATATGACCATTGAGTATTGTTGATATTATTTCCATATTGTGAATATTTGCATGAAGTCACTTAATGAACTAACGAAATGGTTATGTGGTAGTTGCAGGTTGTCTAGTCAAGCTCACAAAGCAAGAAATGGTTGGAGGTCGAGTGAGGACACGAATTGTACGGCGTCGCGGTCACGGTCACGTATATTAATAAAGATGAGTTGTATTTGATGTAAAAGACGAAAGTATGAAACACCTATAATATTTAATACATATGGGTTCAAAACATACGAGAATGCTTTTATCAAGCAATAAATTTTCTGGTTCGTAATTCCGCTGCGTATTTTCGGTTAAAAAGATTTAGGGTGTTTCACAAAATATATGGCTTCCAAAGCATAATCATCGTTTAAACTAATTAATGGATAATGGGCAGTTAATCTATGATGCCTCCATCTTCTAGTGATTAATCCATGTTTTTAGGTATTTCTTTTTGTTCACTGTTTTTAAAGGAGTTTTTAGTTGTTATTAAGGACATGAAAGGAAAATTAGTCAATAATCCTCTCTGATTGTGGTGGTGGTTGTTTATGTGGAGGTCGTGACGAAGACCGGAGATGGTTGAGGTGTTGGTGATTTGTGGAGGTGATTGGTGGGGAAGATGAAGTGGGTGGTGGGTTGTGGTGGTTGGATGTCTGTGGTAATGGTTGTGGTGAAAGTGGAGATGGATGGTGGTGGTGGTGGTTTGGGGAGGTGGTGGTGGTTTATGAAGGTGATGGGTTGGGGAAGATGTAGTGGGTGGGTCTCACATTAATTCTTTTTATATTTTTTTTAAAAACAAAGGGAGTTTAGTAATTTCACACCAACTTAACTGGATAATATAACCTCCGTTAACTCCAGGGACTATCCGAGTTAAAAAATGTCAAAAGTTGGGGACTATACCTGTAATTTTCAAAAGTTGAGAACTAAAGGTGAAATCTAAGCAAACCACATGGACTATTCGAGCAATTTTCTCTTATTTTTATTTAAATCATATATTTATATATAATATTAGATAAAAATGATATAAATAACAGGCTCGTTCAGGCTCACTGGTCAAATCAAGCTAAATAAGCGAAGCCCGGACTTGGGCGCATTTGCTAAACTAGCTTATTTCTTAGGCTCTGGCATGTTTAAGTTTGGCTCATTTCGATCCGATCTAGACTAGTTTATAAGCAGTTTGGTTTGTTTGGTGGCAAATTAGGACTATATTATAGAAGGTTGCATTTGGCTATTTATGATCTTAGTTGGTCTAACAATGTGCCATATTATAAAAGATTGTCTTGGCTATTTATGATCCTGGTCTATTATGATCCTGGTCTAATAATGCACAAACGATGGAGCATAACGTAATAACCATTATGAGTCTTGTTGTATACTATGATCAAAATTATGAGTGCACCTTGGTTATTACGGTTTTGTCATGTTTATATGAAAACCGAGTAAGCTAACACGTAAAGGTGGTAAAGGTAAATAGCTTTGCTTTATGAAAACCGAGTAAGCTAACACGTAAAGGTGGTAAAGGTAAATAGCTTTGCTTTGGGCCTCCAGAATAGTTGAGTTGGCCCTGACTTTTACCAACAACCTAACCGGAAATTTTAGCAGCAGTACATAAGCTACAACCTGACCCGTTTTGCAAACAATATACGGCCTGCAATTCAACCCTTAGAGGAGATATAATTTAACCAAAAATTTGTTGAAGCAACTCTATAATTGTAAAATCCATTTTCCCCTGTCAACATCCCTGGCAAATCCATCCGAAATCCCATGTTTATACATCTGGGTGAAGAAAGAGTCTAATGACCCACAGGAATTTGACGTTGTCTCCAACTCCAAGTTTTGCAGTTGTTATCGCCTCTAACTCGTATGAAAATAAGGCATGTCTGATTCTATAAAAAATGACTGTGTGAGTATGGATATCAAATATGATTGAAGTTATCAACAAAAAAAGTATGTCAACTTACTGAAAGGCCAGATTGATATTGCAGCCTATAAATTAAAAAAAAAGTCTAAACAACTTATCGTTGGCAACACATGTAAATAGGTGAGTGATCGGTTGCATTGAGTAACGGGTCAAAGGCCAAATGATTCAAGTTCGTTTGCTTAGCTGAAGTACTTTTGGATAATAGTTAAGCGTGTGAACATTAGTATAAGAAATCAAATGTTCACTTTGGATAATAGTTAAGCGTGTGAACATTAGTATAAGAAATCAAATGTTCACTTTGGATAATAGTTAAGCGTGTGAACATTTTTCTTTGACATGTTAAGAAATCAAATATAACTGACTACATTGGACATTTGGACCTGTTAGTAAAGTGAGCACTTCAAATTACCATCTCTAAAACAAAGAGATCATAGTATCAGAAGTTAATACCAGAGGTACAATCCCTTTAAGATTGCATTTCCTCATTTTTCACTGTTTCCACTTGCAAGTTTCTACAAAGAAAGAAAGAAAGAAAGAGCACCAGTCAATGGAAAATACGAAACATGAACAATAGATTGAATTCAGATTTCAGACATTGAGCAAAGCTCGTATAATTGTTTCTTGAAATTACATTAAAGGTCCTGAAAACTTTTGCTTGACTCTGCAACCTAAAAATTCACATAAAGCTGTAACAACGAGTGTTGAGTAATAAGGTGTAAATGGGCGCGGTCGGTTGCGTTGAATAATAGGTCAAAGGGCAAACGGGTCAGGTTCGTCTAGGTTTGCTGAAACACTTTTTTCCCAAAATGTTCAGCTTTTTGTAAATAATATGGATCAAACGCCTCATGGGTTAGGTCGGTCGAGCCATTCATTTGACCCATTTAAAAGCCAACATAACACATAAGCAAAATTGATATTTTATCAAACACCAAATAGACAATGATAACGACCCAAGGGAATAAACATTACAATATAACAAACGCCAGGGACGACGAAGCGAAACAAGTAATAGAAAAGCATATAGTATCAGACGACCCATTCTAAAAACAATGCAACATTAAGATGACGAACAAATTCAATAGTCAAGCATAGAATACGCCAAACACAAACATAAACATAAAAAAGTTGAACAACAATAGAGTAAACGATACCTGAGCTGACAACAATTCACCCAATTACACAGAGAGCGTAGTCTGTATGTACAATTCGATTCAATCGTATTTATTAAAAAAACAATAGTTTTTTATTATTAAACGCATGGATACTAAAAGGCATTGTTGCGGAACTCGCTAGGCGCTACCAACTCGGCCGACCGGAGAGTTGCGAGTACTTGGCCTAGGCGGAGGAGTACTCGGGGGTCAAATCGGCCTAGGCGGGGAGTACTAGGAGTACTTGACCAACTCGACTATACTCGGCGACCTAACTTGTAGCGTCGAGTACTCAGCTAGTAATTAGTTAACTCGGCCTTGTTTTGCAACATTGCTAAAACAGACGAAGATGATGACATAGTAAGACATAGTAGGTTATTAAATTAAACAAAAGTTAAAAGAACCAACCCTGGTATACACAAGAATTACAAAAATGCCATTAATTGTTGATCGTTAATTTCCAGGTATAGGCTCTTGTTCTCTCCGCCTTCTAGTTCATCCTCCATCCCCTACCCTTCCCCTCTTTCTTTATTTATTTCAATTCCTTCATTCATTCATCTCAAACAAACAAATAAACCATAAGCATTATTATTAGCAAACCATCAATGGGTTTTGCTGTTGTCAACCCTCTCCCTCTTTTCCCTCACCCTACTAAACAACAGCAGCAGCCCATTTCCTTCTCCTCCCTCTTTCTCGGATCAACCCGACCCCTCAACACTACCCGATCCATTTCCTCTGCTCAACCTCAGCCACGTCGATCTGCTCATCATCTTTCTGTTGTTCACGCTAAAGTGTCTTCATCTTCATCTGATGTCAAGCTCAAATCATCCTCCTCTACAGATCTCGTCAGTTTTTCTTTCCTTTCTACTTTTAATAATAATATTAATATTACTAATAATAATAATTGTTTAATTGATCTGGTTTGGTTGGTGTGTTAGACGTTAATTACGAGGATGAGGCTCAATTCACTACTTTAAAACCCTAATTTATTTGATATTCTTCATCCCAATAATATTTGATGCATGCTGATGATGTGAAAATTTGGAATTTTTTAATCACAATATGAAGTTTTTTATTTATTTATAAATTAGAACATGACAGGGAGGGATGATCTAATTTATTCTAATTAGAATGTGCTGTTATACTATAACTATGAATAAGCATCAAGTCACGTCTATATCAGGTCAATCCACATTGAATTAGTAAGTTATTTTATAGTGTAATCCTAATGCATAAAAGAAGTTGAAAGATGTTATTTATAAAAGAAGTTGACAAAAACTATGTTAATATTATAAAAATACAACATGTGTAATACTCTGTTTAAAAGATTGAAAGATGGGAGGGAGGTTTCTATGTTGGAATTTGGAAACATACGAGATAAGCGATTTATTATCATCGTGTAAATCTGGTTCTATAGATAGGATGCATAATATTAACACTAACAATATGCAGAAAAGAAAAATAAATGAAAACTGTTACTTACATGATTCGAAAATATCGGTTGGGTTGGGTTGGGTTGACCCGTTTAGATTAACAAATTACAACTTGACGACTGCTAATGCCAAACCTATGAGATTCATTAATCAAAATCGTGTGAAAATCAGGTGAACAGAACAAATTATCAAGCTTGTAATCATTCATACCAACATTCTCTTAGGTATTACCTTGAATTAAAAAACTTAAGCCGAACGGGAACATGTCCCTTGCCTTTAAACGTTTGTATCCCAAGATTTAGACTTATGCTATAGATTTATAGCAATAGTGTTATGTAATATATTTATATTGGAAAACCTTACAAGAAGTGTTTGTTGATCTACTTAATATCCTTCTGCCGACGTCTATTTAATATCATGTTGA
Organism: Ambrosia artemisiifolia; assembly: GCA_032199755.1. NCBI lineage: Eukaryota > Viridiplantae > Streptophyta > Magnoliopsida > Asterales > Asteraceae > Ambrosia > Ambrosia artemisiifolia. The sequence continues at coordinate 17,853,613 of CM063519.1, forward strand.
AGCTATTTAATATCAAGAAAAGAAATTTTACTTGGATGTTTGATCTGTGTCTGCAGCTGGTTACGAAAGAAGAAGGTTTAGAAGTATATGAAGATATGATCTTGGGTAGAGTTTTTGAGGACATGTGTGCACAGATGTATTACAGGGGCAAAATGTTTGGCTTTGTCCATTTATACAATGGTCAAGAAGCTGTTTCCTCAGGATTTATCAAACTCTTAAAGAAGGAGGACAGTGTTGTGAGCACATACCGTGATCACGTTCATGCTCTAAGCAAAGGTGTGCCTGCACGCGCCGTCATGAGTGAGCTTTTTGGGAAGACAACAGGGTGTTGCCGTGGGCAGGGTGGGTCCATGCACATGTTCTCCGCTGAGCACAATGTTCTTGGTGGTTTTGCCTTCATTGGAGAAGGGATACCTGTTGCCACAGGGGCAGCATTCACTAGCAAGTACAAAAGGGAAGTTTTGAAAGAAGCTGATTGTGATCATGTCACGTTGGCATTCTTTGGAGACGGGACTGCAAATAATGGGCAGTTCTTTGAGTGCTTGAACATGGCTTCTCTATGGAAGTTGCCTATAATATTTGTTGTGGAGAATAATCTATGGGCCATTGGGATGTCCCATCTTCGCGCGACTTCAGATCCCGAAATCTGGAAGAAAGGCCCAGCTTTTGGTATGCCCGGAGTCCATGTTGATGGGATGGATGTGTTGAAGGTGAGGGAAGTAGCAAAGGAGGCTATTGGGCGGGCTAGAAGAGGTGAAGGCCCGACATTGGTTGAATGCGAGACTTACAGGTTTAGAGGACACTCTTTGGCTGACCCTGACGAGCTTCGTGACCCAGGTGATTTAAGTTTTGAAGGGTGCTATTTGTACTTGCTGGTTTGATTAACAAATTAACATGCTTTTGTTTGAACCATATGACAGATGAGAAGGCCCGTTATGCAGCCCGAGACCCAATAACCCAGTTTAAGAAATACCTGCTTGATAACAAACTGGCGAGTGAAGCAGACTTGAAGGCGATCGAGAAGAAGATAGACGAGGTGGTTGAAGATGCTGTGGAGTTTGCAGACGAAAGCCCGGCACCTTCTAGAAGCCAGCTGTTGGAGAATGTGTTTGCTGATCCAAGAGGCTTTGGAATTGGGCCTGATGGAAGGTATAGGTGTGAAGACCCTAAGTTCACAGAAGGCACAGCTCAGGTCTAGGCTTTGGTTTGTCCTCCTTTTATGTTTTTGTTTCATCATGTTTGTCTTCTTTTTCTATAGTTCTTGTGTTTTCTTATGCCAACGATTATTACCTAGCTTTTTGGATTATTCTCTTTCAAAGTCTTGTACTTGATCAAACTTGTAGTGCAACTTATTTATATAAAATCTCTTATTGAAATAATAATCGGTTTAAGTTCATACAAAGTATTTTCATAAATGTCAAAGGGGCTGTTTGGTTGATTAAGTGTTGAATCATTAAGATGGTCTGAATAGTTAAGAGGCTCTGAATGGTTAAGAGCTGAATCATTCAGCATCACTTATTAGCTTAATGGTCCAGCGCTTAATCATTCCATTCAGATGCTGAAACAAACAGTCTGAATGCTGAATGATTCAGACCTGAATGGTTAAGAGGCTGATTAAGAGGCTACCAAACAGCCCCTAAGATATGTAATTTGTGGTGTTTGAACAAGGAGGTGGCTTCCAGTTGAATTTTGTTGCCACATCATCATAAAACGCCACACATGTGCCACTTGTATGCCACATAAACAAAAAAAATAGATAACCATGTCAGTCAGACCATCTCTAATGCTAAATGCGCCCTTAAGCGCCCATAGCTGCCACGTCATCTGCCCCATAATATCTTTACAAATCTTTAAAAACCTTAATTTCATCTCTAACCTTACAAATATCCTTACCATTCTTAGTTTCCACCTCATCACCTAACCATTACACACAATAATTACATAAAAATTTTTTTTTAACTTTCGGTCCACCTCATTGCAAGAACCAGGGCAAATACATGCCCTTGTGCAAGGGCACATCACCTAAGCGCTCTTTAGGATGGACACACTCCAATGCTAAGGGCCTCTAAGGGCATTCAAGCGCTTCATCTCTAAGGGCCCATTGGAGATGGTCTCAACTGTTACAAAATCGTCTAGTAGCAAAAAAGTTTTCTGCAAATTTATCTACTAGATTTTAAAATGGCCTAATGGGTAACATCTGTAAAAGTAAGTTACTATGGTATAACCTTAGCTCATTATATTTTGATAACTTGATGCCCCATTCGATGTCTTTTTATACTGCCTAATAAAAAAAAACTGAAAAAATAAACTGATTGACCAAATACCCAACACTAGAATTTATGGATTTAATTATTCCATGTAAAATGATACTATTAAAAATTTCCTACAAGCATCATCTTCTGGTAGGTTTTCTCAACATAATGACAAGAACTTTAGGCGGAACTAAAAAGTTTCAACGAGTGGCTTACAATACATTAGTGGATACATTTTACTATTTTAGAGTCAAAATACATCCTTTTAAAAATATCGATATTAAAACAAAATTTGGTCGTGGGGAAGGTTACAAGTGACAAGTCCTTGGACTGCTTTCTAGTTACGTCCACCTATGGCTGTAAACGAACCTAACGAATACCAACAATGCCTTGTTCGTATTCGTTTGTTCAGAAAATATATTTGTTCACGAACAGTTCATAAACACTTACCGAACGATATTCCCTATTCGTGTTCGTTTGTTAATTTTGTTCATGAACGCACACGAACACAAACAAAATTCATGAACAAAAAGAAGTGTTCATGAACGAAAACAAAGACAAACAAACATATGTTAGTTTTTGAATAAAATCGAATTCACATACATATATTTACCTCATATAAATAAAAAATGAAGAATATAAAAAAATATATAAAAATAAAAAACTTTATTAAACTATCGAACACAAACGAACACGTTACCGAACATTCACGAATATAAATGAACTAATGCAACCTCTGTTTATGTTCGTTCGTTTAACTAAACGAACGATTTTTTGTTCGTATTAGTTCATTTATTAAACGACGAACAAAAATGAACTTCCCGCTGAACGGTTCATTAATGGTTCGCTGAAAGTTCATAAATGAACAAACCAAACATTCAACGAACAATTCGTAAAATGTTTGGCAGGAAGTTCGTTTAGTTAAACAAACGAACATGAATAGAGGCCGCGTTCGTTCTTTCATTTATGTTGGTGAAAGTTCGGTAACGTTTTCTTATATGTTTTTTTTTGTGGTTTTTAGGGTTTTTAACATTTTATTTTTAATTTGAGTACTTAAAATTTCCCGATGGTAGATTATTTAATTTATATTAGTGTATCACCTATTCATATTACTTTAACTATTTTGATTAATTGTTATTTTGGGTGGATTAAACAAGGATTTCAAGTTTAGTATGATAATTTTGTATTTTTATGAATCATGTGATCAAGAGTATGTCAAGTATATTTGGGTAATTGGATTAGTATATTTTGGGCGGACAATGTTCGTGATGAAACTTTCAAAATTTAATATGTGTTAGTTTGTGCTCGGTTTTGTTCATTAATGTCTGTTTGTGTTCGTTTACGTTCATTAGTGTTTATTTGTGTTCGCTTTTGTCCGACACCTAAATTTAACAAACAAAATTTCCTTAACAAACGAAAACCTCGTTCAGTAACTGTTCATGAACAGTTCATGAACACATATTTTCCTAACAAAAGAATACGAACAAAAAATGTCGTTTGGTAATTGTTTATAACCAGTTCGTAAACACATTATTTCCTTAACAAACGAACACGAACAAGGCCATGTCCATGTTCGTTTGGTTCGTTTATAGCCCCACCAATCACCACTGCATAACTCCACCAGACACCAACCAATAATATCATGAAATGTGGTTGTGTTGATGGAACATTGGGTGTAAAAGTGAGCAATATTTGTGTCACTTGTCAATAATATCATGTATGTGTTTGTAGCGATGGGGGCATTAGGCATAAACGTTGATTTGCGGTAGACGTGGCATAAAATCAATTAGTTTCATGACATGTATGCATCAATGGCACATTGAGAGCGTAGGTTCTTAAGTGACCAAGTCAACTCTGATATTTTTAATTCCATCCTCATCAACACCATAAAATATTTATCACTCGAATCTACTTTCTAAATATTTAGCAAATTTCTTTAGTATAATAATAGGTCATGCTTGGTGCACGAGACTTGTGTATGTGTATGGTTCGGTGATGTCATTGTCAGCCTAACATAGGTCTGATATACGTATGCATCCTAATTACTCTATTTCTGTATGAGGCTATTTACATGACTCAAATGAAAACAATCTTATCATTGTTTCAAAATTCGTCTCTAGAATATGTCATAACTCATAAGTATATCTAATCATAATAGTATTTGTTTTATACGATTAGTACGAGAACTGAAAAGCATATATCCAGGAGGTTAAAAGTAAATTAACTTCTTAATTTTTGAAAGAAAAAAAATGTTTCACTATTGATCATACTTATATTATATTGTTTTGTTTTGTATATCGTTTCACTCATAATAATAATAATGAACGCTATCATCTTTGATTCTTTTAATAGTCATTGCATTATTAGATTGAATTCATCAATCATTTCTATTAATGCACAAAAAAAAACTATATATTATCTTCTTTATGAAGAATTTTCTTTTCTCAAAAGGCTAAACTTCTCATATTATAACATTTCATTACTAAAAGAATTAAAATTACCAGCCAGTAATATTACCGATAAATCAATGAAGAATTCTACATAAAAAAACAAAAAACAAATTAGTTGTCCGTAATCCTCATGGATAACATTGATGTTAATCAACCTAAATATCCATATTGGTAACATGTTTGACACTTGTTTTAAATATGCATGTGTTGCCTTAAAATTCAGTGGGCCTTAAGTAGTAGTTTAGTAGGTATTAAGTTTATCGTTAAGTCACTCATGCAATAGTTTTATTGACTCTCAATTCCTTTTGACATTTTTGACCTATTCAAGTGTTTCCATTATAGCTAGTTTTTTATTTGATTTATTTGACTTATTGGCAATAATATGAAATTTAAATAAACTTTTCATCAACAAACTCATCAAAACTTCCTTACATTGTGTCACCCATATTTTTGTGAGTGAATTCCTCGTATTTTATGATAGATTGTGAGTAGTTATGAGTGAATGATATGAGAAACGTATTGTTCATTGATATATTTGGGGAACACGGTTTTCTTACATTTATTTTTTAATATTTTTTAAAGTGATTGTGACTAGAGGAAAGAGAAAAAATAATGATATAAATATAAAAATTATTATTTAATTGAAAAAAAGAGAGATAATATAGTGTTTTTAGTGTAATAAATGATTGTGAGTGGTATAAGTGAATTAGGATGGGGAGCCTATTGTGAATGCTAACATTAAGAAGTTATGCTACATTGTATTTTTTTCACTTGTAACATCATAATGAATGAAAGATGTCATCTATATTATATGATCAGTTGATCACCGGTATTGCATCATTTAAGTTGGCTATGTATAATAACAAACATTTGATACTCATTTTTAAACGACGAAACTTCTATTAAAAAATAGAAAACCGAGCCAACAAGAAACTGAAACTCAACTTACCAAATTACATCACGAATTATGGCTTTTTTGCTTATGTTTAAACTCAAATATCTAACACACAATACATACATGATACTAAACTAATAAGAGAACGCTAGAGTGTGCGAATTTATAAAACAATTTCTATATACGATATAACTTTAGTACATGTCTTGTATTATAGCAAAAAAGAAAAGTTTGACTAGTCATCTCTACATTGACTATAAAGTAAAACAAAACACTATACATATATGGAACTAAGAGGCAAGAGTCAATGTAGTTTGAAACTTTGAATTTGTAGTAGAATGTGCAAAATTTTGAATTCAGAAAAGATAATGGAGAAATTTGCGTACTTGAAATAGTTAAGGGGTGTATAGTGAATATTTTCCACAATTGAAACGGCATCGTATTCGTATGGTCTTTTATCATGTTTTGAAAGTGTCAAATGGTTAACCTCGTTGACTTCTAAGCGAATTTCATTTTCAAATATGATTTGGACTTTGGAGGTTTGAATGACTTTGGAGGTTTGAATATATATGTTTAACTAGCTTAGTACTCGTGCGATGTACGGGATTCCCTACATTATTATTCATAACGAATATAATTTATTATACAAAGGAAGTAAGTTACGATCATTGGCGAAGGATAAGAAGGGCCAGGGGTGGCCCTGGCCCCCCCTGTTTTCTGGCGCAGTGGTATAAATTTGTGATTTTCATAGGTAAATTGAGTCCGGGTTGAGTCCGGCCCCCACCGATTTGCCACTACCGACCGAAAAAAATTGAGTCCGACCCCCACCGATTCCGAAACCAAGCTTCGCCACTGGTTACGATGAATGTTGATTATTGACATTTTCAGATTAACGAATATTTTTTTGGATTAAATTAATATTCTAAATAACTTGACATGATTTCTATCTATTTTACTAATGAGTGTTAATATAACTCTTAACAACTTATACCGAGGAGATTGACTAAAAACAAACATGTTAAATATTAGAAGTAACATAAATTAAGAGTTATAAACAAATTTTAATGAAGGTATGAATATTTCAAGTAATATCACTTACAGTTTGTGGTCGATGAAGCTTAAACAAATATGGTAAAATCAATCTTCTGCATCGCACGGTATTTATTTTAGATGAAAACATCCATGTAGATAAATAAATATCTATACTGATTCACAAACACACCCATACTTCATACAACTCACTATAATATAGTTAGTCATCTTACTATGAGCCACCTAAAAAATTGCAGCAATGGAACTCCGGATAATATCTAAATCGCCATATTCCAACACCTTCTTGGTGCAGAACTTAAGACTCAAGAGCTGCACGTTCCCTATTGACACCGTTTGACCCTGAGGAAACATCAAACCAACTGAACGCGGGCCTAGTTTGGAGCATTCTAAATATGAAACCGAAGGAGATATTGTCATAAATGGTGCAGTTAGTATGTCAGACTGTCCATAGTGAATGTGACCCGAAGCAGGTGGTCAAATTTGCAGCTTCGCCCGAATTTGCATTGCTCATTTTGCATGTAAAAACTGCACGACTCCACCCCCTGTTCATTCACAAAAGTTAATGTCATGATGGTAACATTTAGAACAAAAGTAATATTTGCAAAATGTATTACATTAAGACTACAAAACTGAAAAGATTTGGTAATGATAAAAATAATGATGTGTCCTACTATTTAGCTTGCTAAAGACCCACCCACAAAAGATTATTATTATCCCCGTAAAGGTAACATTTTTACACCATTACATATTTGGACAATAATTTTGTTACATCACATCTTGTTACAACTTCATCTCCCAAGCAAAGAGTCGCTCCAGAGTGGAATGTCAATGTCGGCTTTGATGTCCAGCTTGAACTCAAGTTACTCAACACCCCTCTTGAATGATATACACTCTTTGCAATGCAAATTCAAAATAAGTCACACCCAGTTTCAAAAAAAAAAAAAAAAATCAACTAATTCTGCAACCAAACTCAAATTCAAAACAAAGCATATCCTATTTAATAAAAAATAAAATAAATAAATAAAACTTAGTAATTCGGCTACCTGATCCCAGAATTTAAAACATATCATATCATGTTTCTGCAACCCAATATCCAACCTCAAAACAACTTAATACCCACCTTAAAAATAGAAAATAAAAAACAATTAGTAGTTCTTACTTTTCGATTGACGAAAACTCCGGTAGACAACCCCACCTGTTTCAAGCATCTCCGACACTTGTTCACCGGAATTACCAACCTCATCAAAATACTCTCTAATAAAACCAACAATTTCCGTCATATCTCGATGCCTAACCACCATTCGCATATCACCCTTATCATCATACTGACTCGTGTTCCGGCTCGCGTCAAAATGGATATGAATGACTTAAAAAAATATATGTATACATAAAAATATAATTTAACCTGAATTGAAATTACGAAAAAAAAATGTGAAGAAACATGAGTACCGTAATATCTTATGAATTTTTTCTTAATATTACCAGGAGAAAACCATGGCTGATAATTGAAGGAATTAAATGACGATTGATGAAGGAAATAGAAACCCTAGAGTGATGTACGATTCGTTGATGAAGGAAACAGAAGAGAGGAAACGTTTGACTTCATTAAATAACAAAAACCCCTATTTTAAATGAAATAACAATAATGGGTATTAGGAGTATCCATTTTCTTGACCCATTAAAATGAGCGGGAAAAAGTAATATGAAACCCTCAGAAGGTGTCAAGTGTCCCTCATCTACTTTTATTTATATATAATAGTAGAAGTAGATTTATCATTCCAAAAATAATACTAAAAGTAAAGGTAAATATATATAAAGGATTAGGTTTAGATAACTTTTGTTCGTTTACCACCTTCTATAAAAAAAAAAAAAATTGTTAACTACGTTAGTTTAGTTTTATACCCATGTAGTTTAGTAGAAACAAAGTAATTAAAAAGATTTGTTGATTATAAACATGGGATTAAGGTAAAAGAGATTTAGAGATATTATCAATCAAACTTAAACATGTATAGTGGTTTACATGCGAGGTTGAAAAAATCCCGATTAATCACCGATTAATCAGTGATTAATCGCTAGTCCCCACTTTACTGATTAATTTTGGGCTAATCCCTCAATTAATCGGTGTCGCGATTAATCACCGATTAGTCGGACTAAATTGGCCCTAGTTGGACTAAAAAAACTAAAAATTAGGTAAAAAATGACTTCGAACGAGTCAAAACTGGAGCAAATCGATCAAATAACAAGTTCTTACCTCAAAATTGAATGATAATTCATGATTTAGAAGCAAAATCAATGAAACTCCATGAACCCTAGTTGCGTCTAATGGTTCCTTACGATGAAAGAGGAATGAGGAGGAAAAACGGGATATGGTGAACGATGGAGGTGATTAGGGTTATTTAAGTTTAGGTATTTTAATATTTAACCCCCGTCCATATTCAGTAGTTTATATTTGGCCTCTAAACTTCTAAATTTATGCATATAAGGTAAAAAAAATTAGCATTATATGTATAAATTTGAAAAAATATATACAAAAATCCAATCCGATTAATACCGATTAATCCCTAGTCGTTACCCCACCGACCGACTAGCGCCTAGCGAGTTCTACAACACTGTTTACATGTTAACTACGTTAGTTTAGTTATCTTACATATATTGTTTGATTTTTTGAGTTCGACTAAGAATTGTCTTTTGTTATCTTCTCTCTACAAGGTAGAGGTCACATTGTACGCTCATCTCTTATAGAATCATGAAATCATCACTCATCTCTCTGTAACGTAGGTTAAGGTTATCAATCTTCTATTTAATTAAGGGGCTGTTTGGTAGTCTCTGAATGGTTACTAAGAGGCTGCATCAAAATGATTCATAGTCGCTTAATAGTTAAGATGTAATATTAAGTATGAATGGTTAAGATCTAACATCTTAATGGTTTGCCTCTTAACTATTCAAACTTAAGTTACCTCTTAACCATTTAGAGGTTATGGACCATTAAGAGGTAGCCTCTAAATAGTCATTAAAAGGTTACCAAACAGCCCCTAAGTTAGAGTTGATGTACAACTTCATGTACTCGGTTGGTATAATATTGTAATGAATGTAATGGTCACCTTCACAATATTTTTTCTTAATGTTGGAGTGATTACCACTCCCAAATACATAAAGTATTTGAAAGAATGTTACAATTTGGGGATCATTTTATATACGAAAAGTGTGTAATGATTTAGTGAATCATTCACCTTCTAGGTGTGAATACAAGAGACTTCGGATGGCCAATGAGTCTCATAATGAGGTAAAGAGGAAACACGCATAAGGTAAGTCACTTGATGGCTTTATTCTCATTTAAATTCTGAATACGTTTACATTCTTATATAAACACCTATACATGTTTGAAAACTAGCCATACGAGCTTCACAATAGGAAGCTTGAATTAGAATGCAAATTTGATAGAAAATGACCTTAGTTGAAGGTTGAAAACATTGCAATTATTCTAATGGGTTAATTGGGGAAAACATTAGTTAGACAACGACCTTAATCGAGGGTCAAACTTTACGCAAACATCGGTTGTTGTTATTTGCTTGAGTATATTTGTGGATCACTATGTTAACAATCTCAAGCTAGTCTTGAAGCAAAAAGGGGCATGAGTAAAGGTAAGTCATATTCATGACTTATAAGTCTTATTTATGTTGTGTTGAGTTATTGACGAGTTGGAAAACTATCGTGATCCCCAAGAAGCTTGAAATTTGGAAATATCACCACATCTTGAGTCATACGGGCCGGGCGAGTAAGACTAAGGGACTGCTTGATATGATTTGTCAGATTAAGTGATGAATCATTAAGAGGGTCTGAATGGTTCAACACCCCTTAGTAGCTGAATGGTTAAGAGCTTCATGGAACCATTCAGATGCTTTTTTTAGTTGAAACAAACACTCTTAATGCTGAATGATTAAGAGGTTTATTAAGAGGCTAACAAACACCCCCTAAGTAAAATGGCACATGTGGCCATGGACATGAGGGCATCGCCACAATGGTAGTACAATTAAGGTGGATGCATACCTGATGTGCCGAGATTTACACGTGCATTTACTACCCTTTTTGCATCAAAATCATGATTTTATCATAGTATATCATTCCTAAATCCTTTTTATTTGATAATTGTAGGTTTTTGGAGTCAATAAGAAAAAAGGGGAGAAAACGGCACAAAAGATGAAAAATTGAAGACTTTGAGAGCAGCAACAGATGTTGCACGGTCGCGCAACGACCGTGCACTGGTTCCTGGTAGAAACACTTGTTGTAGCCTACCCCACACTTCTGATATAAACACTTTTTCTCCCACCGCAGGCTCTCAATCCCCCAAATCATCTTTCTAAGATTCTTGAGTGACCTTTGGAGCTTGGAATCATTCCATAATTACTTGTTGTAGCCTACCATAGAGAGAGAAATCCTAACCCCACTAGAAATCTCTATCCAACCCTCACCATGATTTATTGTAAAATCTACCTTTGTGAGTTTGTTGTAATGCTAATACTTGGCTAAATTTCTAGGGTGTTGCTAGGGTGAAGATGAACTTGGTATGTTTTATATAGTCTATGTTTAGTTTAAGTGGTGTTTTGTATTAATGGTATTCTTTCTACTATTTCTTTGTTTGGTGAACTAACTAATTAATCAACTTAGTATTTGATCTTGTGGGTGTCTTGATAGGAAGTGGAAGGACTTATGAGTGTATCCGTGGCGTGTAAAAACCCGCGCACTTGTAAACAAACCATAACTCCACGTTTAGCGATTAGCCCATTTGTGTTGTGGAAACACTCAGACTTTGTGGTTAATCCTCAACTATCAAACTTCACTTAGGGTCGGTAGGGTCTTTATACTTAGCCTTGGTTTTAAGCCAATATTTGGTTGTGCAACTTAGCTACATAGTCTATGTGTTAGCTTTGGCGCAAACCAAAGATTGTTGAACTCGTGTTAGAAGTAAACAGTCTTTATTTACTTATATTATTATATTGCCACATAATTAATAATAGATCAATCACTTTTTGGTAAATTAATTATTTCAAGCAAAGGATGAGCGTACTCGGGAGGAGACGAGGCATTTGCCATGTCAAGTGGTAGTTTGTCAATCGCTACGGCTTTTGGAAAGTTATTCACAAATGAAAAGAGTAGTTAGATGTCAATATCGCAACTTTGGAAGGTGTCTTTTTCAGGGTTGGGCACACACAATCTTAGGTGATATGCCCCTCACTGTTAAGAGGTGAGCTTACCGGGACGGGGGACCCTCACAATAACAATCAATAACATAAATCATTTTTAGGTTATTGCGGGAGACATAATTTGAGGACACATCACTTAGCTAAATATTTACTTTTAATTCATACCAAGAGAAGTATGATCCCAAAGCAACACTTTTGTTTAGTTATTGTTTACTCTCTAGGATACTTTCGTTTTTTCTTCATTTTTATAAACTTTTTCTTAACAACTTAAAACTGTGTAATAAAAGTCGTGTCTTTGGGTTCGATACTCGGTACTTGCTCAAATCTATACTATACCTGATAGATACACTTGCCTGTGGTGTGAGTTTTAGACTATTAAGCAAATATCGTTTTTATAAATTTAAAACTTCAATCGCATATTGGTAAAATATTATTTTTCTTTGGTTTTAGAATACCAAGTTTTAACACATCATACCCTATCAAGAACCTTGATACGGCTGGCCATTCATAAATCACAAATCTAAGTAGTGATGGTTAAAGAACCTAGAAAAGTCTTGCTAAGGCAAAGAGGGTGGAAGTTGTCGTTTACGGCGTAATCACCTCTTTAGGATTATACTGTTATTGAGAACTTATGTGTACGTATTTAATGGTTCTGGATAATCAAATGATAGGATAATGGGATCATATGAATGTCCAAGGCATGATCTTGACAAGAATTGGGTCTTAATGGGTCGGATGATCCGTGTAGGGAATAAACATGATTTTGAGTTAGAAACCGAACAAGGATTTTTAAACATAAGTCTTAACATCTTAAAGGCATGTATATTGATCCATAAACAAGTCCCCAAGTGTCCCGAGGATTGGTCTTGAATGTATATGGGAGTAAAACAATGTGCACGGTAAAATATGGAAGAAATTGGTTAAGTATAAAAAGATCAAATCTAGGCAAGTTTTTGATGAAACGTGGCCTGGCGCCACGCGATGGGATCTCCTGGATTCGTCGCATGGCACGAGAGATGCCACTTAGTTTTTATTTCCTTTTTAAATCATTTCTAATTGATTCCCATTAACGTTTAATGGGTTATTTGACTTTGTAAAACCCTAGGTACGAAGGCTTTGGATGCCGGAAGTTGATCAAGCTATTCAAATAACCGAACGCACGAATCTCATAAACACTTTCGCATATTCTTTATTTAAAACATTATAAGATGATGGGGTTGAAGGTAAATTATATATCACTGAACCATCGACACACGTTGGTAAACCATATTTTATTTTGTCAAACCTTCGGAAATCATGTCTAAGTTTAAAAAAAAAGTTTTAATTTGTCCCCAGATATTACAATCCTAATCACGTGATTAATTCATTAAACCCTGTTTACTCGGGTTGGGTTTTACAGACAGATCTTTATGGTCTGTTGAACATGGTACACAGGAAAAAAAGCTCACACATTTTAAGAAAATCCAAACCCTAAGTACGAAAACCATATCTTTATCAAATATGTGGCTTATAAATTGGTTATCGACTCACTGGAGCTCAAGGCAGATCCTGGTGCCACCCCTGAAACTAACTAAAACTACCGATTTGGGGGGGGGGGGGGGGTTACTAAAAATCCAAAAAATACGACGTTTCAAATGTTTATATGTATGTTTGCACATGATGATAAGGCTCGATATTTAATTTCCAAAGCTAAGTGAACAAGATGAGATTAGTCTTCTAAGTTGATAAAATGCCATCCCTGACACTCATAAACTATTAGATGATCTTGAAGCGTTGCTAAAACCCAAGGAGTCTTCCCCGGCATGGTTCCATGGTGTTAAAATTCCCAGATCATTGACACATTTGTCACCGTCAAGTTATTCCGGAAACAAAATTATATGTCAGAAGTGACGATGGTAGTTCCAGTGACAAGGGTGGAGCAGGTGACCCCACACTCTTGGTTGCCTCTATGTGTGTGGGGATGGGGGGTGTTACAATTTGATTTGTTATCAGAATAATGTATTTTTTTGTTACGTAGAACCGGTATAGACAATAGATATTTGTTATTATTATTCACTTTCGATGTAACATAATTTGTTTCTTTTCAAATATTTTTTTTTAACAAAGTCCCAAATATATTGTTGCGATGCGTTTATTTTTTTCTACGTTTCAATATGTTTTTTTTTCAAAACTGAACAACCCCAACGCATGGGCATAACTTAGTCGATTGACTTTAAAAAACATTTGAATATCTTAATAAATCATTTATGGATCCAATAACAGTCAAATAGGCTTCACATCCCCAACCTATAAATTTAAAGTTTTGAAGATCTTTACAACAACACTCAACTCAATAAACCTATGTGAACAAAGCTATGATAGGGTTAGAGGAGGGTGAGATGTAGGCAATTTTACATTTATATCTATGAATAAAAAATGCTTTCAGAGAGACCATCAACTACAAGATAAACAAAGAGACCAAAAATATATAAATAGATAACTACCAATAACAACGACAAAAGCAAAACAAGTGGTGAGAAAGAGTGACCTGTAACAATAGAAACAAATATGACAACATAAAACAACATAATAACAGAAGTACAATAAAACAACATAATAAAGTATAGGATAGTCTAAATCTCAAGACAAAGCTAAGACACTTTTGTACCCTTCTCTAAAAGTCCATAACCTTTATCATACGTCTCCACAAACTCTGATCCTATGTCATGGACTAAGGAAATCATATGCAAACTAAATGTTATAAATGCAGGAGAGAGAGAGAGAGAGAAAGGGGTACCGCCCTGCCAATAATCCACGTGGCACGTTGCTAGTGGCTGAAGGCGGATCTTTCTCTGTCTGCGTTAGACTGTGTCAGTCGGTGCCAGTCTGCTTCTTCTGGAAGGTCGTCTGAGGTGACGCATAACACAAAGGAGATAAATGCAGCAAGTGGAGATAAGGGGAGCTGCACCTTCCCTGCCGGTGCTCAGACTTAGCGGGCGAGCACTAACACGCGTCAGGTTGTGATTGGTCCGCGGCAAACCATCACTGAGTTGGGCGATAGGTCTTGCAAGATGGATTGCACTCCATGTGTGGCTTTGCAGGTCATAGGCTCCACGGAGGTTGAGACTTCGCGGAGGTCTACTGTCTTCAAATAGTAGCCTTGTGAATGGCATTGGTGATTCTGTCCGTGGAGGTCTTGTGAGTCAACAATGTTGTGGGGTAGGGTCCATCTACGCGATAAAAGTTAGGACCGCATCCCTTCAGAGACTCCTTTAACCTGCACACAAATTTCGGGTTCTACTGGTCTACAAAATCTGGTGGTTGAAACATATAAACGGTTTTATGTAAATCGCTATGTAAAAAGGCATTTTTCACATCAAGCTGATTTATAGGCCAAGCCCGTGATAATGCCAAACTCAGTATTGTGCGAATGGTGGTAGGTTTAACCACGGGACTAAACGTCTCGTCGCAATCAACGCAAGCTTTTGGGATTTACCATTAACCACAATGCAAGCTTTATACCATTCAAGCGAGCCATCTGCACGAAACTTGTGACGAAATAAGCACATACATCTAATAACATGTGCATCATGCGGTCGAGGCACGAGATCCCACAGGTTATTATCCATTAAAATCGTGTATTCGTTTTTCATGGCATCTGACCAGTGCGGATCGGACAGGGAATCAAGGTGTGATTTGGGTAATGGGGAAACGATGTCCACGTTAAGGATAAAGGGTGTTTTAGGTTTGGATGTCCCGTCCCGAGACTGGGTGGTCATGTGGGGTCGGGGTGGGACTGGGTGAGCTATGGGTGTGGCTGAAGTGGTTTGTCGAAGGTGAGGCAGGATAGGATGTGGAGCCGGGGGTGGGGACTGGGTCGGCATATGAGGATGAGTTTGGGAGTTGGGCCTAGGTGGGTGATGTTGGGCTTGAGTTGTGGGTTGGGGCGTAAGGGGTTGGGTAGTTTGCGAGACGTGTCGTAGGAGGCGTTTCGAGAAGGTGATGGGATGCTGGGTTTGATGGGCTGAAGGTTGGGAGTGGATTTGAGGAGGAGTGTGGTGATGTGTAGGAGTAGGAGGGACGGTGGGAGGTGGGTGTGCAGAAGTAATGGGTGTGGTGCTCATATGCTGGTTAAAGAGGATGGGTGAGGGCTCGCACTCAAGGAAGGTATAGGATGAATGGTCGGGTTTGGAGGTTTTGGAATGGGGAAATTCAAGCTCATTGAATGTGACATGGCGAGAACATATGATTTTGCTAGCGCAGAGATCAAAGGCATCTATAGCCACTATGATCAGCAGGGTACCCAAGGAAGACGCAAAGTGAAGTTCTAGGGGCGAGTTTGTGTGGACGGGTGTTGGATTGATTGGGGTAGCACGCACAACCAAACATGCGAAGGTGTTCATAGTCAGGGTGTTTAATATATAGGGCAGCAGTGGGTGTTTGAAAAGGCAAGTATGTTATGTAAATAAACCGTGGTATGGGGAGCTTCCACCCAGTAGTGAGGTGGAAGAGAGGCATGTGTGATGAAAGACGACATGATTTAATTAAGACGACAAATCATGCGCTCAGCAATCCCATTTTGTTGGAAAGTGTGTGGGCATGAAAATCGTAATTGCAAACCATGTGTGGTTGCAAATTGTTTAAATTGGTGTTTGTTGAGAATTCTCCACCCATGCCACATTGAAAAGTTTTGATATATAGGCGAAATTGGGTGGAAACAAATTTATGAAATACACAATTATGAAATACAGGAAAGAAAGGGAAGGGTGGCCGGCAACTATGAGGGTCGAACCCTAGAAAGGAAAAAAATTGCGGTTATGGGGATGGTTGTGATACCATGTTAGGGGGTGTTTGGGATTGCTTTTTGAAATGGAGTTTTAGATTATTGCGTTTAGAAAACGCAAATAATCAGTTTTTAGTGTTTGGGGTTGAGTTTTGAAATAGATCTTTAGGCTACCAAAATGCAATAGTCTAAAAGCAGCTTCACCCATGTTTTTTCAAAACGCATTATCTGTTTTGAAAAATCAATCCCAAACACCCATCTATGAGAATGATTGCCTTTCATTGATAATAAGAAAAGTTATGAATACACAATTACAAGACTATAAACATGAAAACAAGATCTTCACAAATCAAGGAGATATATCTATAATACATTATAAAGGAGGAGTGATGTACCATATTGGAATTTTGACATGGGTACAATTTTTAAAGCAACAAGTATAAGAGAATAAAGCTTATTTCATAAGGGTATTATAGGGATATTTGGGACAATTAAGACACTTAGAAGGGTAATTTAGACATTTCACTCACCATCTCCTTTACAATGTGAAAACAAATTTACAATACTACCCTTTTTTTCCCTCTTGTAACCTACAATTCAAATCAAAGGTCTTTCAAGTGAATGATTCATTGATGAAAACTTATTGTTTGAATTTAGTCTGTTCGATGACACAATTAAGAATGAAACCGTATGTTATAATTTAATCAGTTCCCCTACATTCTATTTCATTTACTTTCATCACCTCTCTTGCTTTCCTCTCTCGAATGATCGTTTATCTACAATCCAAATAACAAACGGGGAATTACAGGTGTTGTTGAATCTCCCAAAAAGTTCCAGCTACCGAATATGTTTAGTAATCCACCGACAGGTATCTAATTCTTTAGTTTTGTCAATTAGGGTTGTTTTACCAGATATGTTGCTATTAAATTGTTACTGGAGCCATTTAATTTGTTAGTTCTTTGAAGCATCGCCTTTTATACTACTTTGGTAAGGAAAAGAATTTATTCATGCCCTCGTTGAAGGTGAGTTTTATGTTTGTACTCGGTTGTCATTTTGTTTCACATTGTGTACTTCTTTGTATGTTTCCTCCCCGTGTGTATGTTTTTAATTTTATTTTTTGGCTTATGGGTTTCTTGATGTAGACCAAGTGTTTGTTTTTTAGTTAAAATATCACCAAAATATGATGGCAACCTATCTGGGGGATTTTCAGTTTGGGGTTGGGGTCCCTAATGGGGCAGAAGCGGTGCTACACAGTGCTAACAGGTTTCTGAGCGCGTTCCATTCTGACGGGTCCCTGGCTATGCTCACTGTTGATTTTTCTAACGCCTTTAACGAGGTGGACCGTACGACACTTCTCAGGGAAGTTAGTTGCAGATGCCCATCTATCTTCCCGTGGGTCCAATTTTTATATGCGCAACCCGCAAGATTATATGTGGGGGATACCCATATTGGGGCTACCACAGGGGTGCAGCAAGGGGACCCTCTCGGCCCCCTTCTCTTTGCGCTGGTTCTTCATCCGCTGATCCTCCGTGTGCAGGGCGCCTGCTCCTTGCCCTTCCATGCCTGGTACTTGGACGATGGCACTATCATTGGTAAGGCAGAGGAAGTTTCTAGGGCGTTGGACATTATCCGTTCAGAGGGGGCATCTCTTGGGCTTAGGCTTAATATTCGGAAAACGGAGATTTTTTGGCCGTCATGCAATGGTGCGAAGAAAGTGCCGGGTTTATTCCCTAGCGAGATTAGCAGGCCCGTAGGGGGGGTTAAACTCCTCGGGGGGGGGGGGGGGGGGGTTAGTCGGGATGCAAGGTTTATTCAGTCTTTGGCATCTAGACGAGCTCTTCGGGCGGTTGATCTTATGAAACGACTGTCGGACTTAAGGGACCCCCAAAGTGAGCTCCTCCTGTTGCGCTCGTGCATGGGGGTTGCTAAATTAGTGTTTGGGCTCCGGACTTGTCAACCCGAACATGTCAAAGAGGCTGTGTCTATCTTTGATGCAGGTCTGCGAGGGGCTGTTGAAGACATTGTTGTCAGCGGAGGACCGCATTTTGGGGACCTCCAGTGGAGGTTGGCTTCCTTCCCTATGCGTTGCGGGGGCTTAGGGCTTATATCGGCGGAGGACGTCTCCGCATATGCTTTTGTAGCGTCCAGGGCCCAATCGTGGAAACTGCAGGACCACATCTTGCGAAGCGCTGGTGTTATGGGGGTGGATCCTGACTACTCCCTTGCGCTTGGTAATATTGGAACAACTCTCCCAGACCTTGATCTAGGCGGTTTTACTGATAAGGAGACCGCCCCCAAGAAACCTCAACAAACTTTGGCGAGTGCTCTTTATGGTAAACACGCACAGGATATGGAGGAGCGGTTCGATATGACCCCGCGTCAAAAGGCAGTTTTGGCCTGTCTCAAGGGGGCTCATGCCCAAGATTTTTTGACTGTTGCGCCCATTGAAGGTCTTGGGCAACGGATGTCAGCAGTTGAATACAAAGCCGTCCTTAAATACCGGCTCATGATTCCCCTTTTCCCGCCAGACGACTCTTGCCCCATTTGTAAAAAAGCCTGTTTGGATAGATTTGGCGAGCATGCCCTTCACTGTAAGGAATTGCCGGGGTTCAAGTATCGTCATGACTGGGTTAGAGATGTTTTATGGGATGTGCTTAGGCGCGCCGGGATCTCAGCCAAGAAAGAAGCCCCTGTCAATTTTCTGACTGACCCACGAGAGGGAAGATCTACCCTGCGTCCTGCGGACGTCCTTGTGTTTGGCTGGGCGGGGGGTAAGCACGCGTGTGTTGACCTCACTGGGGTGTCCCCACTGGTGGGGCTGAGAGATAGTGGATTCGTTCCGGGACAGGCGGTTTTGAAGGCGGAAGCTAGGAAGGTTGTTAAGCACGAGGCAGCATGTCTAGAGAATCAACATGTGTTCATTCCGTTTGCCTTCGATACTTTTGGATCCTTAGCCCCTGAGGCAGTTCGTTTTTTGGAGCGGGTGCAGAAGGTGGTCCACAGTGATTTGCAAAGCCCGAGGAACCAAAAGTTTGTATTTAGTAGAATAGGCTTCGCGATTCAAAAGGGTATAGCGGCGCAACTTGTTGCTCGCTTACCCATTATCCAGATGTAACTTGGTTTGTTTCGTATTTTATAAGATACCATCAAGTGTTAAAAGCTAAAAAAAAAAAATATATGATTGTACAATTTGTATTTCAGGCTTATTATTGGCTGCAAATTCGACTATTCGTACAGCAAGGCAAAGGAAGAATGAATTGGAGTATAAACTTTCCAGGGTATGTTTTAAAGAACAGAAATATCTGTAGAGTGCTTTTTTTTTGGATTAATCTTGTATAAATAAATAATGGAAGATGATTGCTGAAGTTGGATTTTGGTACTTTTGATATTAGTTGCGATACGTTAAGTTTTTTTATTACTTTTTATTTAAAATCTATCATGTTCAAGGCAAATATATTTTAGCTTTCTTACTAATAAAAATGCTGATTTTAGGCTACAAAAGAGAAGCTTGAGTTGGAGCAAGAATATGGTCGCTGAAGTAACAACATTGGTAAGATGGTCAAGAGGATCAAGTTGCTTGAGCAACAAATCAGTAATGTCAACGAGCAAAAAATTAAGGACACCCAGGTTTTACTTCTATCTAATCTTCCTGTATGATTGCCTACTTGCCTTTTGTTCACATGTAAATACACATGTGTCAAATATAATTTATTCAGCTGGCTTATCTTTTTTAAGCGAGAATAGTTCTTGCCTATGTATGCTGCCATATTACAGACTAATATCATAAAGAACAAACAGAAAGTTGAAAATGAAAAAAATATTGTTATTCCAAATATTTCTAACAGAAAAACAACAAGATTTGTTAATAGCGCTCCCTACGCTCGCATAGCGAATTCCATAGTTTAGCGTGAGCTTCCCGCTATAAGGTGTTTAGTGCCTAAATAGCGATGATATAGCGTTGAGATACATTTTTTTAAAATAAATACCAGTATATTCTTATAAAATAAGTGTATTTTAGGGGTTTTTGTTACAAGATCTATATAAGAAGCTTATATCGTGCCATCTATCATCTTCTGGACACCTGACCATAGACGAAAAACTCAAGTTATAATTAAGTTTCTATCTATCTTTTAGAAAGTATAAAGACTACCAATGTAAAGCCTATGCTATGAGCCTGTTTCTAAAGAGTATGGGTGGCAAGCTGGATGAGTTGACGTGTTGGGTAAGCAGATCAACATGGTTTTAGTTGAAATTTGTCAGTGTGTACATGTCAAATTGGGTCGAGCCAGTAACTCATGTCAAAATGCGGTTGGGTATGTAAGCTTAGCTTACTCGATTCCGTAACTTTTAGACGACGTTGTGTTAAATAAAAAAAACAAGAGGTAGAAGAGCATAGAAAGCCTTTAAATGAAGCTGGTGCAGGGAAGGCTGATTTAATAAAAACAGAGCTGAGATAAAAACCGATGGGTATACTTTATTTGTTAAGATGCTAAATTAAAGACGCATTTTTATTGTGAAAAATAAAAGCGAACTTCAACCTTTTTGTACCTTGGACTAATCAAGTTTTAGACCTTAAAACGGGCCTAATTGGACTGAATTGAGTTTTCGGGCTGAAGTGGGTCGAGAATTGTGGTAGGACCGGCCCATGCGGTTTGTTACCTTCCACTTAGTCTGCAGTGTTAATGGGTGGAAAGTTAGATCATTATAAAGGCATTGGAGATAATGACTTGCTATCATTCTTGAACTGTTTGCAAGTGTTACTTTATTGTCACACCTTTGTTTGATATTTCAGCAAGCTGTGACCTCATTTGTTAATCAGAACATTTTAATTAGGCATGCAACAACTATTAGGCAAGATAACTTCATATTATGCACCACTTAGGTTCTTCAGTTGTTAAACTAATTAAAAAAATGGTTTTAAATTACAACTTATCGGCTATTCTTGTTTTTTTTTCTCAAAGGTCAGGTACGGTAACTTTATCACAGCTTTTATGATGAAATGGTATAACAAGTATTGTTTGTTGAAAAGTTTCGTATCATTATTTCAGTTTCGTTTGACCCGTTGGATCCTTTCGGGAACATAACAATCAAATGGGATGTCATCTCTTGGACCCCAGATGGTTATGTGGTGAGCTTATTGTAGATGTATTCCTATTGCAAAATGGGAGGGCTTGGGGGTTGCACCTGGCTCTAAATGGGTTCGGGTCATAATGTATTTGGGTTGTATGCGAGCCAAACCATTTGTGAGTTACTCGAAATAAGCTCACTAAAAGCTCAAATCGAGCCAAACTAAAACCATCTCGAGCCTAACACTTAATATAATACAAGATATGTTTACATAATAATAATTATTATATACTCGTACTAAATTATGATGGAAAAAAAATATACACACACACATAAATTAATAAAATAACTAATAAACAATAACAATGGTTTTGATGATTATTTATTCACATTCGCCTAAATTAAGAGTTATAACTATTGGGATATTACCTATCTTTAATTGCTGGATTCACATACCTTGAAAGAAATGAGAATATTGAAGGTAAGTATAGTTCTTGTTCATCGTAATGTTTATTCTTTTGCTAAATGAACTATAATTTAATTAACCTTGCTTAATCTAATAGTTTGTATATTGTACTTAGGTTCGATCAACATACTGCAAGAAAGAATTTGAGTGGGACAATTTAGAATGATTAGCTAAAAAGGTAAAACAATTTAATTACCTTCGTTCTTATTTTTATGTTCTTTTGCAAATGGTTGATATAGAATTCAACTAGGTTATAAAGTTTTGAATCAAGAATTGAGATTCACTCTAGGTGCTTTTTGTCTCTTAACTGATATGAGTCATCTTCTTGAGTTTTTTGTATCCCTCGTCCTCATAAGTTTTAACCTTTTGCATACAACAACATTTTATCGTGGTGATGTGGACTGAATTTGGACGGATATATCTCAAGAATTCAATGCAGAAAGTTTTTTCTTAGGTGGCATGCTTGATTTTCGTGTATGAAGTGGAACTATTTAACATGTTTAAGCATATCTTTTCCATGTTTCGTTATGTTCAACAAGTAGACAAGAATTTTGTTTATGGTTTCTTATGTGAGTGAAATATACCCCCTTACAGATGGGAACCTGCTACTTCTCTCAACCACCCTTGAGAGATATAATAATGTGTAGGTAGTTGTTCAGGCATAGGAAACGTTGTGGAACCATTTTTTGCTATTCCATATTGAATGATGACTTTAAACAAGGAAGAGTTTCAATAGCCAAGGATGAGGTTGATGTGCTTTTGCAAATAACACAAAAGGTAATTGAATCAATACTCATTGATTTTTTATTTACTTGATGTGTTTTTGTATTCATTTTATTCTACTTCTATAGATGCAAACATATCTCAAGTACATAGAAAATCTGTTCTATGCGATAATCCAATTTGATGTGGTTAGTATCTATCTCTGATTTTGAGATCTTTATTTTTTTCCCTCCCAAATTGCAACTGCAGTTTTCAATATAAGAAGTATTTTTTTATGCTAATTTTTGTTTACCATTTCCTTTTTAGTTTTGTTATGTTTAAATTATTTTATTTAGTCAAACAAAAATCAGATGTTAACTACAACAGTAAATTAGTGGTATACAAAATACATTACACACGTCACAAAACGGCACCAAAATATACGTACCCGCGGCAACGCGCGGGCATAGCTACTAGTACACAATAAATACAATTAATGCAAAATAATATGGTCCGCTAATATCATCAAATATTCAAATTCACCATCAAATCAAAAGAAAGTAAGAAACCCTACGTAATTTACTAATTTAGATCTCAAGTACAACAAGTAGTACGTGAAGTAGAATAGTATAATGTATTGACACACACACACAACTGGACCCCGTGACCTTAAGCTAAGTTATCTTGATAAACTATAAATGAAGTGAGCTCTGCATGACGTATGTATGATAAGTGTTAAATATTTTGAAACCATGCATTATGCATAAGATTAATAATTAATAATAATATGGGACATGATTGAATTGAAATAAATAAATAAACGACTTAGTTGTAAGAAACCCGTGAATATAATAAATAAAAAATAGACTAAAAAGGGTACGTGGCTATAATATTACGGCGGAGTACAGCTAATGATGTATTATACCACGACATTTTAGACCACCTCCACCGCCCACACCAGGCTAGAAAACGATGTATGTGGCTCTTAGTCATGATGTTACTAACAAAACCATGCATTATGAAATGGTGCTTGTTCAATAATTTTACGGATAAGATCGATGTTTTAAAAATCAGTTTATACTGGCCGTTACAATCGGTTGAATTGCCTAGTACAACCGGTTGAACCGTTGCTGACCCAAACCAAAATGATAAAAAAACCAATCATTAAAACATTGGATAAGATGTATTAATAAGAAGTTTTTCAGAGTTAGAAGACTTCTATTTAGACCATTTACAATAACAAAAGAATATAATTGAAAAGGCTTTTCAATTCGAATTCCGTAACCTCTAGTTTGACCAAACTATCAAACTCGAATTCCGTAATTTAGGCGTTTGATTTCGGCCTAGAAGATTTCTCCCCGACTTTAACAATTTATGAACCATTCATTGTTAGTGTAAAATACGTAAATCATTCTTAATTTACACGTTTAATATAGAGTTAATAGCCAAAATCGTCCCTGAGTTTTGGTCACTTTTGCCACTTCAGTCCAAAACCCTAACCTTTTACATCTGGGTCCTCAGTTTCTTTTTTTTTTTGACAAATTCGTCCCTGAAAAAGGTTTAGGTTTTGCTAAATTCGTCCCTGAGGTTTGGTCACTTTTGCCACTTCAGTCCACAACTTAAACGTTGTCAGGGACGAATTTGGCAAGAAAAATAAAACTTAAGGACCCAGATGTAAAAGGTTTAGGTTTTGGACTGAAGTGACAAAAGTGATCAAACCTCAGGAACAATTTTGGCCATTAACTCTTTAATATACCTTTATAAGTTTTAGCATTTATTTGTCGGCTTTCAATTATAAAAATTTGTCAATACGTGTCAAATTTAGAAAATTTAGAAGTGTTTATAAAAAAAAAAAAAAAAAAACTTCATTCAATAATATAACATCTTCACCAAAAGGGTATCCTTTACAATGCCGTGCTTCCATTACATAAAAATACATAAATACAATACGTAAATAACGAAGGTTGACTAAATGAGGTTTTATCTTATAATATAGTGACACGTAAAAAGTATTAATTTCTATTAAACAATTAGCCGTAAAAGTGTGTTAGATTTTATCCGGCATATATATGTTAACAGAAAATCATTAAAAAAGAGCGTTCGATGTGTGTTATTTCTCAAAATAAGGGACACGTAGCCATGAGATAAGACAATGGACGGCTACCCATCCCAATCACATTTGACTTTATTTTTCTTCCTCCGTATCTATATTTATGTGTACTATCTCCATTTCAAAAACACACAACCATATATATATGTTCTCTATTAGATAGATTATATTGATATTTTGATATAATATTGCTAGTTAACACCATCATTATCATCATCATGGGAAGAACACCTCAGTGTGACAAAAATGGTGGTTTAAGAAAAGGTCCATGGACTGCTGAAGAAGACCAGAAGCTCATTGACTACATTAACAAGAATGGTTATGGACATTGGAGAACTCTTCCCAAGAATGCGGGTACGTTTCGTCGTTGGTTTGTAATGTATCATACACTGTTAGGGGCCAAGAGGGTTCGATGACACCATCGAATCAGTTTTGGACTATATAATTGTAGTTGAAGGGTGAAATAACTCTATGTTAACCCTGACTCAAAAGTTTTGTTTAATTATATATAATATTTGTCACAAGAATATGTTAATGTTTATACATCCCGTGCTTTGTATAATGGTGTTAGATCTTAATAGGATTTTTGTTTTGTTCGACTATGTATAGGTCTCCAAAGATGTGGAAAGAGTTGTAGGTTAAGATGGACGAATTATCTTAGACCGGATATTAAAAGAGGCAAGTTTTCTTTTGATGAGGAGGAAACCATCATTCAACTTCATGGTGTCTTGGGCAATAAGTAAGTCAAAGTTCTTAACCTTCTAATTGGTGTTTTTTAAATATTATTCTAGATTTTGTAGTTGACTTTAGATGCTTTTGAAAATTTGGTTATCAATTGTCAAATGTTATTTTATAGCTAGATTGATGGATTTCAAAACCTTTATCTTTGCTATTATCATATGTTGACTAATCATCAACGTTTGGTTATTGGATAGATGGTCAACAATTGCATCTCATTTGCCTGGAAGAACGGATAACGAGATAAAAAACTATTGGAACACATACATTAGGAAAAGACTCATTAGAATGGGAATTGATCCTGTCACTCATAAACCTCGGCTAGATCTTTCATCCATTTTGAGCTTGGCAGGGATCCAACCCACTGTCGACCTTGACATGTTGAGGTTAGCCGCTTTGTTCCTTGCGTCACAAGGCAATCAAAACCTTGAATTCAGTTATCCAAGCACACAACTAAACCATCTGGAAAATACCCTACAAGTTCAAGAATCCAATCATCATGTTCAAAATCAAATTCTAAATCAAGACACTTTTTCATGTGGTGTTCCATTTTCTAGTGAAACTTCCAAGCTCATGGAACCCAATGTAGACCAAACAATTGATACTTTAGCTTGCAATATTATTGATCTTAAAAGCTATTCTCAAACAAACTTCAGTAACAAAGTTGGTCTCATGTCGAGTTTCTTGCATTCATCATGTACGCCTTCTTCATCAAGCGTAACTCCCATTAATTCGAATTTGGCCTACGCTAATGAAAGCACTACAGAAGAAGATAGAGATATAAGCTATTGTAGCAACATGTTCAAGTATGAATTCCAAGAAGCATTGGATGCTAATATTTTAATGTAATATTTATATTATATTATATTTTAGTTTAAATTACCAGAATTGTTGACTAGGTCCATTTCTTTAAATATTTTTGTTTAATTAGCTCTTAAATGTATTTGCTAAAACCTCTAGGAAATTATAATTTTTTATACTTGAAAAAAATTGAAGATGGGTTGTCCCCTTGGATTAGCCAGAAGCCTTTAGGAATCGGAAACAGCTACTAACCTTAGCAATGTTATTTATAAAGTTAATGTATAAGCTATGTATCAACACTAAAAGTCTAAAATGTTCTTAGTTTTAACCACATTTAGTAAATTCTTTAGTGAAATCATTGTATGATTGAGAAAATAGCACTTATCAAAAGTGAGATCTTCATTTTATCCAAAAGTGGTTTTTCTTATTATTGACATATACGGATTAATATAATCATTGCCAATTAAGTCAACTACAAATAATAATTTAATAATTAAATAGTATCAATTTAAAAGTAAACCTTTTTTTAACCACAATCACTACATATATAAATATAAAGAGCCAGCCAGCCGCTGAATACAAACACCAAATAAAGTCAATTACAACAGATCAAGGACATCAAACGTTGACCATTTTTTCCAAGATAAGATCGGCAGATTTGATCTATGGCGAATCCACATAAAAGCGTCTTCTTTGATGAGGTCTACAAGTTTTGTTGTTGGGATAAAGTTGTCGTCGAACACCTTATTGTTTCTCGCAACCCAAATTCTTCAAGTTGTTGCCATAGCCACCATATTGACAATTTTTTTCCACTTCTTTGAGCCCGGGCAAGAAGTGATATATCCGATCATCTGGTTAAAAGTAGAAACACGAGCAGGCTAAGCAATTGTCATCCAAGTCAAAACGTTCCACCAAACCGCAGTAGCCCAAAGGCAGTTGATGAAAATATGATCCACGTCTTCAGTACCGTAACCGCACCTGTCACAAATATTGTTAGCTAAGTTGACTCCACGTTTATGTAATTCCACTTTAGCCGCCACCCGACCTGCTAAAGCCTCCATAGAAGGTAATTGCTCTTGTAAGGTGCCCACTCGTTCCTTTAGAAAGGCGTTTCGACCTGCTGCCCGTTTCTTCTTTGAGCAACCTCGTCCCTGATCTCCTTCGCAGCGAACTGATGACCAAACCTGTCATCCCAGACCCAATTTTCCCGATTCCCAGTGAAAGAAAAACGGCCCAGCAGCTCCAAAAGCTTACTAAGCTGCTCTTTTTCAGCAACAGAGTTTGGCTCTCTGACCCACTTACAGTTCCAGCCTGAGACCCCATCTCCGGACACCCAAGACGCCGTGTCCGAGCCATTTTTTTTGCCTTAGACAGGCTGTACAAATCAGGCAAAGCCAACTGCAAGGGGACTTCACTGATCCACGAGTCCTTCCAGAATCTCGTACTATGTCTGTTTCCCACCTTAACCTTAAGTTTTTCAATCACTTTGATACCCACTTTTTCTAACACCTCCTCCATGTTACCAATTTCCTTCCCACCCGTTCCTTTTGTAATAAAGTCCAGAAAGATGAAGGACTAAAAGTGTCAACTTGAATCTTAGTTTGTTAGAAGTCGTTAACTTCAGATTAGGGCTTATAAAGCTATGTTAAGTCATTGATTTGGGTTGATTGTCTGTATTCTTCTTTCTTTCAATTCCTTTTCTGTAATCATTTGTTAATCAATAAAGTTCTTAATTGTTGGTCAATTGTTCTTGAATTTGATTGTTTCTGGTATTTAATTACAACAATTGATATCAGAGCAAGGTTGTGCTCGTTTCAGAACAATCAATCAATTCAATGGTGACGACGAAGTTTGAGTTGGAGAAATTTGATGGGAAGAACGATTTCAGCCTATGGAGGTTGAAGATGAGGGCGTTACTTGTTTATCAGGGTGTTGATGATGCTCTATGGGGAGAAGCTAACATGCCTGCTGGTTTGACAGAGAAGGAGAAGAAAGATATGTTAGAAAAGGCTTATAGTGCAATAATCTTGAGTCTTGGTGATTGTGTTCTTAGGGAAGTGTCCAAGGAAACAAGTGCAGCAGGAATTTGGGCCAAACTTGAGGTTTGGAATCGGGTTTGTTGGTGTTTCTAGGTTAGGGAGAATCTTGACTAGTTCTTGGGCAATAAGACTGGCCAGTTGGTTGAGGTCGATGTTGTTGAGATGGGAAGACATCTACGAGGATCACGCATAAGAAATTTGCATAAGTGTTTTTAAATAATACATCTTTCGAATTTATAAATTAAGTTACTAGCATTTTGGTTAACAATGAAAAGCTTGTGGGTAGGATAGATGTAAACTTTAGATAAACAGAATACATAAGCTCAAATTGTCCTCATAGATTTAGTATGCAAGTTCAAGTTACGCGTATAGGACGCAAGTTTCACATTGTTCATATGGCGTAACACGCATGTATAAGCAAGTATAGTGCACTTAGTTAACATAGAGGAGTTTTGATTAATGTTGGTTTGCGATTATTAGTATTGTTTGGAGATCGCTAGAGTAGCTTGAAACGCGAGTCTTGAGAGCCTTTGCGAGAAAAAAAAAATAAATCAAATATACATAGTGAAAACATAGCAAGAAAACAACATTGAGAGGCTTGTTTTAAACAAGCAATTGGAGTGTTCCGGAACGGAACTAAGACTAACCAAAGTGGTTCAAATTTACCTTTGAGTTTGAAAACATGATTTGGCCTAATAGGTGGAATACTCTCCCCGAACTTGCGGTTAACGGTATTCACCCTTCAAGTTACTACATGTTTCTTGTCATTAGTAAATTTGAGACTTTGGCGAGATTTAAAAAAAATATCAAGGATTGAAATTAGTTGCTAAGTTGCGGATTTCACTCCTATCTTAGCGAGGTCGTTTCTTTGAGTGTGGTTTGTACACTTTGTCCAACGTGGCAAGAAAATTAATTCTAACCTTCAATTGGTATGTGTCCACTAGAACGAGAATTGTGAAATTTCCACCAAGGTGAGGATATCACTCCTATCTTGGTGCAGTTTCAAAAACACAAAGAATTTACGCGGATTAAAAGTTATCACCAAAGTGAGGGTTTCACGCCTATTTCGGTGATTTCCTTTCGTTTGTGGTATACGAGCATCTTCGAGTGTAGAGTAATCCACAAGTAGGAAGGTAATTTTCTTTTAAAGTCCAAAAGAATAGAGTAGAAGCAAGATAGGGAGAACAAGTATATTAAGCATGATAAAAGGAATGGTCAAAAAGGTTCCTAACTATAGTCTAGGTCAAACATGGCAATTTTTCCTAATTCCCTATAGTCATGGCTCTGATACCAATCTGTCACACCCCAACCGATGGCGGAATGATCGAGGTGAGACTTAGTGGTAGATTGATCAAAGACTTCATGACACTAGATTTTGTGACAATATAGTTTAAAGATAGAATTTCATTTATTGTCTAAAAATAGAAATACAAGTAGTTCATATAACCAAAAATACAACAACAAGAATATGATAACTTGAACTAGAGTGTGTTTCTATGTCCAATCCTAAGTAGATTTCTTGAATGTCCTGCAACAAATATTTCCTGCAACATGTATAAAATATCCGTCAACACATAAAGCATTGGTGAGCATACTAGTTTTGACATACATACATAGCATAATAAAGTTTTGCTTATAGGCATATGCAAGAGAACCATACAAACGGCGACTAGCCACGAAGAATTTTGCTTAACATGACCCATGTAGGGGGCGGATAGCCAATCCTATAGCGCTATACATGCAAGGTGGGTTGTCAACTATATGAACATTTGTATGTTAGAGTAAATAGTTTTACATAGCATAGCGTACAAGCATATAATAGACTTTAGATTGCGCATGATAGAATTTAGAATATGAGACTTTAGACTAAGCATAATAGACTGTAGAGTTTAAAATCGTTTGAGTTTTGATAGTGATACATGTTGAGCCCCAAAGAATAAAGGATAAAAGGGGGACAAGTATGAACTCACCTTTGGGTGCGTTTAGCAAGGTTCCAAAAGAATGAGTCTTGGAAGATTAGTTCCTTAGCCTTGGTTAACTAGAATTAGAAAAATAAAGGGTCTTAGATTCGAGTTTAGGCTATAGATTCAAGAGAGTCAAGCAAGCCTTTTAGGCGAACCAAAACACAAACCACCATGAAGGTGATTCGGATGGTCATAAGAGTCAAGCAAGCCTTGTAGGCGAACCAAAACACAAACCACCATAGAGGTGATTCGGATGGTTATGAGAGTCAAGCATTGGTAAGGTAGGGATGTATCCACAAACCTTCCAAGTTATTAGATTAGTAGAGTTTTGAAAGTATATATTTTAATATTTACATAATAAAACTAGGAGATTAAAGTAGTGTATGGTGACTTAGTTTGGAAGAGCCTTGGCTTTCCTTTGTCAACCATTAACCATAGCACAAGTCCATCCAACATTAAGTTGTTGGTGAACTTGGTTGGTATCACTTCAACTAACCTTCTAGTGCATAAAAACAATAGAAGATGAACAACCTTTGAGGCCTCATTTTGGTGTCCTACTCATATTTATTTGCCATAGCAAACAAGAGCAAGGTTCTAGAGGTTTTCCCAAGGGGTTAGAAGAAAAGGAGAAACGAAGAAAGAAGAGGAAAGTTGGAGTTTAAAATGAGAAAACTCACTTAGAAGTGGGCTTCCAACACTTAAGATTTCTTGAAGAATTTGGAGGTTTTTAGAGGATTTGAGATTGAGCAAGTGTTAGAATGGGTAGGGAGTGGTGTATTTATAGGTGGGGTAGAGTGGTTGGGTAATTAAGAGAGTTAAAAGGTGGTTGAGAGTAAATTAGGTGGGGGATATATCTTAAAAAAAGAAAAATAATAAAAATAAAAGAAAAGAACGGCAACAACAATATATTGATTTCATGTTGTATATTATTGTTACTTGACACAAAGTCAAAGCAAATCAACGTTTTCCCATTTTATTTTAATATTTTTTTTGAAAGTATTATTATTAAAATAAATATATATGTTTTATTTAAAATAAATAAATAAATAAATATTAAAATCTTAACTAAATAAGTTTCTTGTTATGACGTTTAGATTAGGATAAATTATAATAACGGCTCGTCATGAATTGGTAGGAGTATAAAAAAACGAATAAAGGCGAACTTGGAATTTGTTAAATATAGAATTTAAAATATATGTAAAAGTTAAAATCACGCGATGTTACAAGGAGCTTCATTTGAAATGACATATGATAAAGGGTATTTCAGGGATTTGAAATATGGGAATCTTGGTATAGTCAAGATTGGTGATGGTAGGATTTGTGAAATTAAGGGAACTGGGACTTTTACATTCAAGATGGATAATGGAATGATTATGGATATTCTTAATGTGAGGTATGTTCCTGATTTGAATAGAAGTTTACTAGTGATAGGGTTGTTTTGAAAGAAAGGGTTACCATGTGTTGTTAAAAGATGGTAAAGCCTTGGTTATGAAAGGACATGTGGAAGTGATGTTAGGAACTAGACAAAAGAATCTATGTTCTTGATGGACATGTGATGACACCTCATGTGATAGAATCAATTGATCATACATTTGAACAAGTGTAGATTGAAAACTGTAAAAAAGAAGATATAGATGTGTTACATGGTAGTGACTTAGAGGTTTGTGATAAGACTTTGATTGGTGAAAAGGTGTTCAAGGTATAGGGACTAGGTGTTAATGAGCCAAGGGTAAAATGTAGCAACTCTATGCTATGTGTAAAGAAATATTTGACTAAGGTGGAGCCTGTACAAGATGAGGTGGAGATTGTCCAGACTAAGGTGGAGCATGGTAAGTGTACAGAGAAAGAGACTCAGGAGGACATAACTGTTTTTTGGTGATAAAATGGTCTGTTGAAAGGGATAGGACAAGGAACGCTGATTTAAAGCTTTTGACTTGTGAAGAGATTATGATCAAGTGGTGGAAGTTAGTGAATGACGGAATAAATTCATCATGTGGAAATGAAACTTGGTTGGTGATGGTTAATTCTGAAATGATGTTTAAGGACAGAATTAATACCAGGGGTAAAATGGTCATTAGTTCTGTTGATTCTGATTATGCAGAAGTTGTTGACCATGAAAGGTTCAAAGTTGTTATTGTATATTAGGTTTTGAAAGATGTTTTAAAGTGCAAAAACAAGCTATAATAGGTGGTAATGTTGTGTATTGCAGAATCAGGTCAATATGTTTTGACAATCGCAATGAAGAAGGTCAAAATGGTTCAATTTGTGGCTAATCTGTGTGCAGCAAATAATGTGATCAAACACTGAATGAAACAAGTTTTTGATTCTTGTTTGGAAGGTTAATAAGTGAGGTTGATCATGATTGTTGACTTAGGGTGTAGATTGTTGGAATAATAACAACAACAACAACCAAGCCTAGTAAATCCCACAAATAGCAAAGCTATTGGTAGGGTCTGGAATAATAAGTCAAAATCATGGGTCAAACTAATAAGTCAACTTGGCAGATTTGGAAAAATAAAGTCCAGGGGTTATTTATGCCATTATCTCAAAGTCTTATTAGTGTTATAATATGTTTTAGTTTGTTTGTAATAAAGTCTAGAAAGATGAAGGACTAAAAGTGTCAATTTGAATCTTAGTTTGTTAGAAGTCATTAACTTCATATTACGGCTTATAAAGCTAGGTTAAGTCATTGATTTGGGTTGATTGTCTGATTCTTCTTTCTTTCAATTCCTTTTTTGTAACTGTTTGTTAATCAATAAATTTCTTAATCGTTGGTTAATTGTTCTTGAATTTGATTCTTTCTGGTGTTTAATTACAACACTCATTACTCTGTCGTAATTTCAACGTTTTGATATATGTCATATAAAGCATCATATATACCATTTAAAATGTTCCTTCTACAAACGTAATCATCATTTTGGATAGGGATTGCAAAAGAACCCGAACCCCACGGGTATACCCGAGATATTTGGGACGGGTATACCCGATACCCGATGGGTACGAATCCGGGCTTGGGTTTAAAATTTTACCTTTTTTTTCGTGTTCGGGTATGGTATATTGCGATACCCTACCCGATTAGCCGATATATGAATATCCGATTACCCGCAAAAAACCCGATATAATTTATTTATAATATATATGTTTTATACATTTAGCATATGTCTGTCTATTTGTATTTCTAAAATATCATTTCCTTATATATTTATTGTTTCCAAACTTCCACCAGTCCTATTAGTTTCTATCATAGAAAATTAAACGTCAAAATTTTATGGGTATTTTCTACTACAAATCCCAACGGGTATTTTTTTAACAAACTAACAGGTATACCCGATACCTGTAGGTATACCCAATACCCGACGGGTATCGGGTAGGGTTTGGTATTCGGTTTTGCAAACGGGTACGGGTTTGGTATTACCAATACCCTACCCGAACCCGGCCCATTGCCATCCCTAGTCTTGGAGGGGGATTATTTTCCATTATTGTTTGTATAAGGATTTGATAAATATGTTTGTTAGGAATCGGTGTACAATTTTAATTTTAATAAAATCATTATATTTTATTATTTATTAACATTTAACGGAAGCGTGTACACAAATCATTACATTCGTTTTAACCTCTTCCTTGATCCAATTACAAACCGTTTAAATGTTTACAAAACCCATACGATATGGTATTTTAGGTCTATACCCTTTTGACAAAAAAACCAAAAATAGGCAATTTGGATTCGACAAACGTCATGCTAGTTGACAAGTCACGAACCCGCAACACATAAACCACATTTTGAAACGAATGGGCGAGACGACTGAATCCCAGCTCGAAAACCGAGACGTAGCAAATTCCGCAATAGTGGTGATTCTAGGCTTTCTTATAATTTGGATATGCTATTTCGGGGTCAATCTATTAGGATTAATAGGGTACGGGGCTGCAGGTGGAGGCGGTAATTGGATCGGGTGATACAGCGCCACATGGGCGAACGACAGTGGGGTGGTGGCCTGTTGAGCGAGCTTCTTCCGATCTAAATCCGAGCGAGCTTCCAGTGAGACTTAGTTAGTTGTGTGCCATATGTTGTACATACATATTCTCAATTCAAAATTTTAAATGAATGATGGCTGTTATTTGTGACAGTTAATGACTTAAAGGTCACTATTTGTTGACAAAGGTTGACCCCTCATTCCTCATATTAGATCACCCCCTATATTTTCTCCATAAAATCTTCTCATATCTCCATAAAACAACACAATGCATCATCCAATATTATTTCATTTCTTGTTAATATGATTCAGAATCTTCCTTTCTTGTCCCATCCTCCAAGTTCCCTAAAGATTCATTGTGTCCATTAAGATCATGTATTCATGTAGTTTTTCATTGACTTTTGGTTCAAATCATCATACCATTGGCATAGAAAAACAAATATTATGGCAACAATGTTTAGCAGGATATACAAAAGTCACATCTTAAACCGAGTTTTCATCCGAAACTCGCATATAGAACCGATTAAAGTTTCGTGGAAAAAACCCGAGATTGGATGGAAGAAACTAAATTTTGATGGATCATGCAAATGCAACACCGGTAAAGCAAGCATAGGAGGCGTTATACGCGATCACAATGCGGATTTTTTGTTAGGCTATGCCGAATCCATAGGGAAAAGTAATAGCACCGTCGCTGAATTCGCAGCCCTTCGTCGCGGTCTTGAGTTGGTTCTTGAAAATGGTTATAGTGATGGTGATATATGGGTTGAAGGAGATTATATGACTTTGGTTGATATAGTGTCACTAAAAAGGGATGTCAAATGTGTTGAAGTGCAAAAACATGTTAGTTGTATTAAGTTACTTTTACCTGAGTTTAGAAACTGTTTAGTGACACATGTTTACCGACAAGGTAATAGGGTCGCTGATAAGTTTGCGAAAATCGGGCATCGGTTAGAAGGGCCTCAGATTTGGCATGTTAATCCTCCTAGTGAAGTTGTGACGATTATGAATGAAGATGCAAATGGTAAGGTTATTCTTCGTAGATAAGATGATTAATTATTTGATTGTACATATTTAATGTGATACACAATTCGTCGCAAAAGTTGAATTGTCATAATATATGTCTTTTTGTGACGAAGATTATTTTTATGGAGTTAAAAGAAATTAGTGTTCATGCCAAATCCATGGAATGATCAATTGATCACCAGATCATCATTTTTATAATTAGAAAAAAAAACAGATGAGTGGGAGTGAAATATTTTTAAATAAATAGCTATTTTAAGTTGTAAATTTTTAACAATTATAACTACATAGATAAAAAAGATTATAACTATCAAATGATATAAATTAAGTAAAAATAATTCTTACACAAGTCCAACTTAGAACTTACCTCGGCATTTATAAGTTACAACTCCTATAAAAGCCTTAACTGACCAACCCAACTAATAGCCCAAATAGACAAATAGTTATCAACGCATATATGGGCTTCACTTACCCAGCGAGTGGCCTATGTATACTAAAACAGTCAGGTGCTATTGTGCTTTACAATAAAACTAGCATTAAGCCCCCATCGCGTTGCGACGGGGACGTACATCGTGAAAAAAAGTAATATTGAAACATTTTATCGAACCCGTGTGTTGAAGAAACGTTGGACTCGCACTTTGCGACGGAACTATTAAACCGAATGAAAAGTAGATCGACGTAGAAACATTTAACCACGCAAGCTCATTGCGTGTTGACGCGCCAAAGTTAAAACAAAATGTAAAACATAGAAAAGAATAACCAAGTCGACTTAGGACCCATGCATTTGACAGGGCCGTTAAAAGGGGAAAAATAGACTAAAAAATGTAGAACCACACACGTGCATTGCAGCGTGTTAACTCGCAAAATTTAGACCAAAACATTAAACATAAAAATTGAAAAGATGAAAAGTATTGGGTTTAAAATATAAAAAAAGTTTTGTGGCAAATTAGTAATATTTGAAAAGCATATGGGTTACAAAGGAAAAAAAAGAGATGAAGTACAACCATTTATGCACACCTTACAACTAACAATGCATCAACAACTTGTAAATTAATATTACTAGTCTGAATGCCCGCGCGTTGCGGCGGGTGTCTCGACTAATGTGAGATTACGAAGCACAACCCATTCCAAGTTTCTAACATATTATTACATAACTATTTAGTGCTTATCCATATGTTGTCCTGTTGCAATTTGTATTCATTCAATCATTATTACCTTAATTTTTACTTCAATCATTTTAACATGTAGGTCAGTGAACAACAAATTAACCTTGATGGAAATATTTTAAACAAAGCATATGGTTCAAAATTCTATATGAGGAAGATGTAGTAAGCCGGTCATTACTATTTCATTATGTTACTCTTTCATTATGTTATTAACAGTTAAGGCCCAAGACTCAAAAAATTTAGTTCGACTATTTTCACTTCCTTCGAGACCTGATATATTTCCTACCTATTTCATTATTTTCGAGACAATACCTTTTGTGTCTGGAACCAAACCTGAAATATCAAGCACATGATGTTAACCTATGTTGTTGGGTCCAAAATTAGTACTTCATAAGTTAGCAACATCTTAGGCTCAGAAGTTGTGGCTTTAAGTAACCTGGTTGCTCGTGTCAAGCCATCACAACTTAACAAAGTAAAGCAATAAAGCGACTATGAAGAGACAAACATGTTATCCGGTCGGACAGATTTGTAGCCATTATATCAGAATGGACGTATGTGATTTTGGAAATCACTGTTCAAGCCATTAAATCTTTAATATATAGGTTCCAAGTCTAAAGAAACATGGGCGCAAGGTGGGTTGCAGGTGTAAGTCTACCATCCTACACCTTTGCAACACCATGTTTGCCAATTATCTTAAAAAGGATTGTGACTCATCACAACTACCAAACCAAATACAAATCTACCATCCACACTATCAATAGCCAGTAAGCCTTTCTTAATAAGTACATAAATTAAATTTGGCACATGTTTCAACCAATGGTTATGCTAACTGTTCAACCTCATTCACAGTCATTTGATGCTTCTATACCACTGCATGATAGGAGTTTTTACCACTAATGGCTTCATTTAAACACCACAACCCCATGGCGGACAAGCAGCACCATTCGTCACCATCCATGACTCGTAAGAAACTGTGATTGTGTGTGTGGATCCGGAAATAAGACGGACAAAAAAGGGAGTTCATAGCTATGTCTTAGGGGAAAGTATATGTGAATGAAGTCACAGCAGCGAATGAAGTATACACCTTAAATTTCTACTTAATGCACAGTCATCCCAATGATCTAGGTTGGTTAGAGTTTTATAAAGACCTACTGCCCTATTCTTAAATGTACACGTAACATATATTTAAGTTTTTATTTCATAAACACATTTATTACACAACAATGAAGGCTCGGTTGTCAACTCGTGCATTCTATTTGAACATCAACAGTTGCTTAAAAGTGGTAACATCAACAGTTCTGGTGTACAACAAAAACCAAACAATAAGTATGTAAACGAAAGCAAATTATCAAGTAGTAAAT
The DNA here is from genome assembly GCA_032199755.1 of Ambrosia artemisiifolia. Lineage (NCBI taxonomy): Eukaryota > Viridiplantae > Streptophyta > Magnoliopsida > Asterales > Asteraceae > Ambrosia > Ambrosia artemisiifolia. The sequence goes on from CM063519.1 coordinate 17,891,631, forward strand.
AAAATAGAATACACGTAACATATAATCCGCAATGGGATACCAAAAGAAAAGAAACTTAGCTCTCAGGAGCTTTAACGCCTCATGCCTTAGGCGCGAGCCGTTGTGGTGCCGGAAAACAGGGCGGCTACGGTGTGACAATACATTACTTTCTTTAACACTCAAAAATCCATACCCTAAGTACAACATCATCCAATAGGAAAATTATTATCAACTTAACAGAATTAAAATAGCTTGAGTTAGTTGCAAATAAGTATAACTAAACTAATATAGAAATGTGCTATCCTCCACAAATTAATAATCCAATAAACATATAATATTATGCTATCTTCTACAAGCAGTTAAGTGAATGAAAAGAACAAATTAAAGATATTACCAGTGCCATGAGTGAATCAATTGGGCCAATATCTTGAACCCCCTGCATCTTTACAACAATAAGAACAACAAGAATAAGAAAACCAATCATTGTTCAAGTAATAATCAGATAAAAAAATAAAAAAAAGTAAAAAAAAAATATCAAATTTTTTGGTCTTCCTCGGCTTTTGAAACCAAAATGCATCGGAGTGCCTCAAGCTTTTTAAACCAAGCCTTAACAATTTTTTAGCATAAATTAAACTTATACTAACACACATGTTTCCTTGCTGATGCAACATAAAGTTTTTAACAAAATCACCACAAATATGTACGGTTTGAGTGTCTAACTAAATCAGCACTTACGAAAGCAACCTAGAAAATTTCTAAAGTTCTACCAATCCACCAATTAATTCACTCAGATTACAATCAACTGGAAGAAACCCCTTTTGCATGATTACTCAATTAACACAAACACAAATTCATAATTGACTAAACCAAAAAGATTATAATTTAAAGGTTTAAAACCCTCCATACAAATCCAACAAATATAATCATTCCCAATAGACAATCAACAAGATGGAGTTAAAAAAACATAAATTGATGTAATAAAGAGTCACCTTAATTACGATACGCTTAACATCTTTTAAAAACCGACGAGATGGATCAATTACAGCCATTGTTAAAGGGTTTAATGCCTGAAAGCAGAGAGAAAGAGATAACGAAACTCAAAAGTGTAGAAGGGTTCTAGTGTCTGCAAAAGTGTAAATCGATATATAGAGAGAGGAGCGTTGTAAGGTAAGTAAGAGCTTGACTTAAAAGGCAGAAAACTGAAATGTAAATGAATGCGTATGTGAGAATATAAGGAGGTAGTGGTGTTTGCATTGAATTGGTAATTCATGATGATGTTTCATTGCACGAAGGAGAAGATATGAAGACCTTTGGGTTACAGATAATGATTATGGTGAGTTATGGGATATTATTGGTGATTATGGTGAGTACTGATTACGATGAGTTATGGTGACAATGAGTGAAAGGAAGGAGACGGTTTCAATGAGTGTTTTCATTACATTAGTAATGTGTATTATTGCCATAAAAGGTTACACAAGGGGCATAAAAGGAAAAAAAAGTGGTAAAGTTTAGAGGATTACACTTGTAACTTTTAAGTTGTCATCTTAACTTTGACATTTTGGACCTTTTTACCCATGGCTCCCTCTTTATAATGTATTATAGATTATAGATTACAATAAAATTAAGCCCATTTAAAATTAGACCACTATGTCTATTACGTCTAGGGGTGTTCAACTCGTTCGACGCTCGTGACTCGGTTGCAGCTCGCTCAAAAAATACTCGCTTGATTTTCCGCTCAATTGTGAATGAGCCGGTTGGCTCGGTTCAGTTTGTAAGCGAGCCAAGAACAAGCAAAGGTCTGCTCGATTCGGCTCGTGAACAACCCTAGTTACGTCTGTAAGTCATGCTCAATTGAGCCCATTTAACTCTCGCAACTCCTAACTAGAGGTGCACAAAAAACTTGTATCCGGAACTGGAGCCGAGAAAAAAAGCCCAGAGCACGTTATTTTAGTACCATGGTATTTTATACCCGTAACTAAGGCTGCAAATGAACTGAACTTTCATCGAACAGTTTATGAACCGTTCGACGGGAAGTTTATTTGTGTTCGTTCGTTTAATAAACGAACGAACATAAACGAACGAACGAACATAAACAGAGGTCGTGTTCGTTCATTTATGTTCGTGAACGTTCGGTAACGTGTTCGTTTGTGTTCGATAGTTTATTAAGGTATTTAATTTTATACTTCTTATATATTCTTTTATTTTTATTTTTTTACCCATTAAAAATATATATGAGGTAAATTTATGCTTATATGAGATCAATAAACTTACATTTTGTATAGAAGGTCATTATATGTTTCCACGTTCCAGCGTTAATGCCCTCCACCTCCAACGCCCTTCTCTAGTACTAAGTATGTTTGGACAATTAGGTTATATTTTGGATGGATCTAGCTAATGTTTTAATTTATGTGAATTCGATGTTATTCAAAAGTTAATATATGCCCGTTTGTGTTTGTTTCCATTCATTAATACATCTTTGTGTTCATGAACACTTGTTTGTGTTCATTATGTCTGTTTGTGTTCGTGTGTGCTCATGAACAAAATTAACAAACGAACATGAGTGTTTTCTTAACAAACGAACACGAACAAGGCCATGTCCGTGTTCGTTCGGTTTGTTTGCAGCCCTACCCGTAACCGATCCCGACCCTACTCATAGGGTATGGATAGCGTATACATTTTGAGCTCAATAACCATACCCAATTTATACTAAAAAAACCCAAAACCACTTATACCCTATACTCGAACCCGGTTTTTTTAATACCATATAGAAGATCCGAATGTTTATAGTATATATTTATGTTTACTTTACAACTTTTATATTTATGTTTCTTACAAATGCGTATTATAAAGCAAATAATTTGTACTTAAGTAATGTATGTTATCGTAATTCATTTTAAATAATTTCACAAATTACAAACCAAATTTAATTTTTAAACGAATTATTTTTGTGTAAAATAATAAAACAAAATTTATTTTTTAAATTGGTTATTAATACCTAGATCCATACCCGATCCCAATAGCGGGTTATGCCCTCGATCATACCCTGCCCATACCCGAACCCTACCCAATTCCTCTCAATACCCGATTTCGGATTTTCCAATACCCGATGATACTCGGACCCGGTTCCATACCCGGAACCAGGTATTAAACACAATTTGATTTGTGCACCTCTGCTCCAAACTCGAATCACGTTTAATTTAGCTTTCTCTATACCACCACAGGGCAAAACAAACGAAATATACAAAAGTTAAAGAAATAAAATATATCAATACAATTATATAATCTATCCACTATATCATCATATCTATATACAATACAAATACAATCCTCCAATTTTGGGCATACTGTTTTGAATGCAGGTTACAAGACGCAAAGCGAAAGGGCCTTTTGAACCGAGTCCAAAGCCAAGCTTGAGCCAACTTGAATGCAGTTAACCACTTAACCTGTTTGAACTTCAAACTATTTCACTTAACGAAACAGTTTGTTTGATTTTGATTTGTATTTTAACATGGAAAAACATATTAGCATATGATTAAACATCGTCTCGCAAAACTATTTTTTTTGTGTTTTGACTTCATGGCTTGTTGCATAAAAAAATGAAAACACCCAAACTTCAGTTTGCAGTAAGATGTTCGGTTATATGCTAAATAATCTTTTCCAGGTTTTCAAATGGTCGAACCAAAATCAAGAAAGTTGATTCGTTACTGTAAACAAGTGAAGTCGGCTCAAACTTGGACTTGGATTCGGGTCAAAAGACCTGTTTGCTTTACATCTTGAAACCAACAATCAAAACTTCTTGCACAAGCCTTACTATACAAAATGTGATACGGGTATGATATTCTTCGGGCAACCTCTATGGAAGTTGACTTCAGATAGGTTGACTTCCTCTTAAGTTAATTTAGAATCTAAAACCCTGCCATAATAGAAACTAAGATTTCACATCAACGAAACATAAAATAAAACCGCACCTGTAAAAGCTTTCCCTCTTCATGAGGTGCGAGGCATATCTCAGGTTGACACAGTCAAAGGGCACGTGTTTGACTTTTGACTTTTAACAGTGAGTTTCTTTTAAAATATATAATATTAAAAAAGGAGTTTTCTGCTCTTGCTTTGTTCCGGCGCCCTTTCCTAAGAGCATCCACAATGCGGCCCTTGGACGGGTCTGCTTGGGTGGACGAGTGGAAACCGGACGGGTATGCATTGGAGGGGGAGGCCCGGTGGGGTTGGGTTGGGTTTGGTAGAGTGGACGAGTCTAGTTTGGAATATGGTGGGCCCATTCCGACTTTTTGAATAAATAAATAAAAAGGTTTTCTTATGTGTGGGTATAACTTAAATAAAAGAAAAAGTAGGTGATGAGGTGGAGGTTTGGAATGGCTGTGGTTTGGAATGATGTGGCATGCTGATATGCCGGTTTGGAATTTTGGACGGGCCTTAGCATTGTGGATGCTCTAAGGACTTTTCAGTTCTCAAATAAAAAAGGAACATCCTATTTAAAGTTTAAAACATGCAACCAATTTAATCACTAATACGGCGAATATGCACTTTTGACCATAGGTCAACTGAAAATTCCTGGTCAAATCTATCTATATAATAATTGAGGTTAACTTGGGTTGAATTGAGCATTTTTAGAGTGTCCACGTCATCCAACTTAGATATTCGGTAAATATGGAGCTCCGACCAAACCCACAATCCTTCAAACCCTAATACGCAGCAAGCACAACTCCTCGCCTGTTTTCTTCTTTTTTCTCTCTTCAACCCTTCTGCCTTCAACAATCAAAAGGGCACAGACCTAGATCTAGTCCCTTCTACCTTCAGTATTCTCTTCCATCTTCCATCGCAAGGTATGTTTGTGTTTTCGGATCTATGGATGGTATATGTTTGTGTTTTTTCTGATTTGTGTAACGAAATACAGCGTAGTCATTTGATTATTGTATGTGGGGTGTACCTGTTAAGGTTCATCGTGTAGGATTGTTTTAAAGTACGCACTCAAGATGTTCGATGAAATGTCAATGTTAATAATTCTGATGTTGTTGTGACTGTCTTACTCTTTCGTTATTTGATGATGGGTGGTGTGCAGGAGTGGGAAGGAAGGTGGAACAATGGCATGTCAAACTCTATATTTATTATGGTGCAGCTGGTGCTGACTTTGTTGTGGAGTCTACTGGAGTCTTTACCGACAAGGACAAGGCTGCTGCCCACTTGAAGGTATAATCAGATCCCTTAGTTTTACATACTTTTAGCTGGTGGATTATGATTTAGTTGTTTTTTTTTTATGCTCATGGTTTTATTGGGTTTATTTTGCTTGATCAGGGTGGTGCTAACAAAGTTTGGCATTGTTGAGGGCCTTATGGACAACTGTGCATTCCATCACTGGTATGTAGTATTGCAGGATACTTGCATCAGTCTACTTATTAATTTTAAGCATCAAACTACAATATAAAATTTAACATCCTGATAAACGTTTCAGCCACTCAAAAGACTGTTGATGGTCCATCAATGAAGGACTGGAGAGGTGGAAGGGCTGCTTTTTTCAACATCATAATAACAATACTTTCATCCGCCCCAAATGTTTCACAACTTAGTTTTTACTGTCGAGTATGATCTTGGATGAGGAACCATGGCTGAAATCGTCGTTATATTAGGTATAATAGTATAATACTACCTGCACTCAAAATATTTGGGACCGATTACTCAACCAAAGATGGAACCGGGGTATGTTTTTTTGCTGCCAATATTTTCTTTTTGATTCATACTTAATGTGGAAACTAATGTTATATGTCTGCTTATATTGTTGTTGATCTTTTGCTTTTTAATATAAATTTCATGTACGCGATTACATTCATGTTTCAGATTTAGCTAATGGGCATATGGCTGCATTGAGAAAACTCTCGGATCCTGATATAGGTGTGTCTCTTTTGCATGTTAAATTATTTCAGATTTCGATTTTAGCATTTACTAGAACAATTACATTTACAAATAATATCATGCAATTGTACATTTACAAATGTGTCTATTGATATATTCTACTACAAATATTTCTGATCAAATATGGGGATTTTGATTATTAATGGGTTTATTGAGTGTTGGAGAAGACATGGTTGGATATGTATGATGAGGTTTTTAATCCTCACGGGGTTATTCAGCTTGGATTAGATGAAAACAAGGTTATTTTTTTTTACTTATTTGTTTAAAATTTTTATAAGCCTCATATGTTTTAGTAATTTTGTTTGGATTGGATGAAAACAAGGTGGTTTATTAATTTGTGATAGTTTTTAATTAACCATGATAAACTCATGATTTGAAAGGTTCAGAAAGAAGGCAACAACAACTCAAGTTACTCTTGGGTTAGTGAACTTTTGCTTTTATCTAATTTTGTTTTCTGTTAAGGACACTTTAACATATATATATATATATATTTGTATATATGTATATTTGTATATATGTATATATGTATGTATTCAGTTTGCATGAGTTCATAATGATTATATCATTTTAGATTTTTAGTAGTAGTGAGAATATTAACCAGATTCTTCTTTGTTTTCTGTTTGCAGCATAATGAATTGCTGTGGAGGGGCACGTCGAAGACCATGTAAGACCTCAATCAGGTTCGTGTTCGTTGTTATTTTTAATCCTTAACTTATTTTTCTGGTATTTATTATTAGTTTTTGGTATTCGCAGATACAATGGGTTTGATGAAGTTGAAGGAATTGAGTTGGGTATCCATGAGGATTCCCAAAACAAAACCTAACTCGCTGAATTGCTTCGCTGAATTGCACATGAGTTGATTGTAAGTGCAGCAGGCTTATTCATGATCTTTAAGGTTCGATCTATCTTACTTTTTCTATATATATATGTAATTTAGATTTAGACGTGTATAGTTATAATTTAGATTTAGGTGTAGTTATGAGAGCACTGAGCTTCTGATGTGTTACCTACAGTTCTTCCGGTGAAAAAGATTATTATGTTCTAAACAGGATTTCACAAAGATACAATCTTTTCATTGTAGGTTGGAGCATGCTTGGTGAGTTAACACGATATAATACTCGGTATGATATTTTAAATGAATTATACATATCAAGTACTGTATATGTGTATGTGTGTGTGTGTGTGCGCATTATATGTCTTTTCTCTTGAGTCATTATACATATGGTAGGGTTATGTGTGGCTTAACTTAGTTGGTCGATTAAATGAACGGGTCAGGTGGGTTGGATAATGGGTCGGGTCAAGTCTGAATCAAGCAACCACTTCAAATAAAAAAGAAAAGCACCTAACTGTGAATCTATTGATTTAGTAGTTTGGAAAAATGATTTGTGTAAATGTTTAATTAGTTATCAGGTAGTTGGGATCTGGTGTGTTATTAAAAACATTCATTTCGCTGAATGTTTGAGTATAAGTAATCTAAATGTTTTATGTTGGGGTGAGTTTTAGATTCGTGAGCGTATAGGTGGTAAAGTGGCAGGTCCACATTTTTCTAACTTGATTCATCTGTTACTCTAGAAAGCATCCACTAATGATTTTATGTATAAATAAATGAACTTAATTACATATGAATTAAGGATTAAAACAAACAGAAGGAATGGAAGTTGGTTGTATTTGGAAAATAAATAACAACAAAGAAGGTGAGGAGTTGTTAAAAGTATATAAAATTTGGTTTGACCTTAAAATAAATTAAAAATATGTGTTTGGGTTGGAAGGCATCTGTTGACTTTGTTAAGATTAGCTTCAACTGCAAATAATGGATGAACCTGCAGAGTACTATGCCAATCTTGAGCGTATAAACTTATATCTTCTGAATGCTCTGTTTCTTTTTCTTGATTTTGGACAGGGGCGTGTTATTCCTTGTCATTTTATCAGAATTGTGAAAAGTCAACAACCCGTCTACCTTAAAGGTTCGGTTTTACTTGTAACTGATTGTGGATGGAAGAATCAGCTGTTGATTCTGGATGGAAGAATCAGCCTTCAACTCCAAGGCCTTGTGATCCCACAGGTCAGAAATGTTGCTTGACCAGATCACCAGAATTACTTCTGACTTTTTGAACATTTTGATAATAGACTTAGGTTGTAACATTAATTGTAATAGTATAGTTTCTCGAATCATATATAATTCCCAAAGTCTCTTTGATGCATTCAGCTTCTAGGTTCATCGGACGACGGTTCGTAGATTATTTTGGAGTCGAGTTCATAGATAAATCAAATTTTGTTTTATTTTAAGGTTTGGTGATTTCATGGAAACACAAAAAATAGTATTGGCTGTTTACAAAGATCTATATAGTAGTACTTGCAATTTAGAACAAACAAACAAACAGCTATGTTTGTTGTTTATTGTTGCTATGCAAATTACAACAGGAAATAAACCTACCTGGTAACAATTATGTTACTGTAAATCTATGTTTTTGTTGGGGTGATGTCCAGTAGTTGTTATATTTAATTGTGAGCTGTGTCGGTTAATTAGTTGACAACCTAGATGTAGATTCTCTTTGTCTCGCTTGTATCATATATGACCAGATCCAATACCCCGGTTGTAGAACCCACCGCTAGACCCGTTAGTATATATTTTCGTTTTATAACAATGATAAGAAAATAGGTACATGTGACATGTTTTCTTTTGAAGTAAATTTATCTTCTTACAATACAAATTACAAACTAACAGTTACACATCCTTTTGTTTTGTTTTCCATAAACAATTGACAACGTATCCAGAAAAAAAAAGAGCTAAAAGTGCATTGCTGTTTGTGACAGCCGCTTGCTGATGCGGAAGGAGCGAAAAAGCGTAGCATGGTTGAGTTATTGAAGATGTACGATGGCGTGTCGTTTGTAAGTTAAAAAACACTTAGCTTCTTGTGTTTATACATATATGTACTTTTAAGGTTTGAGTTGTGTTGCGACTGTTGAAGCCTATTATGTATCACATCTGTGCGTTAGCTTAATTGGTTTTTTGTTAAAGTGTTTAGCATGATTGCATAGTTTTGTTCGTATTCTTTAGACCAATTGGTGTGTGTACAACTTTAGAGGTGGATTTGCAGGCCTACTATGTGTATTGCATTTGTATTAGCAAAGTTTTTGTTGAGAGTTGTAATGGGTTATTGGCCTTAAAGTTAATGTTTGATCTGTCTTTGCTGTTACCGGTAGACAAGTGGAACAGAGGAGATTTTATCAAGTATGAACTTCACAACAAGGATGAAAATTGGCTAAAAGAGTTTTAACAATGAAAAAAGTGGTCCTTCCAGCTAAAAGGTAAGTCCATCTTGTCCTACAAATTGGAATGTTGCTGTTTGATTTAAAATGTTGTTTTTTGTAGGGATCTAATTGTTTTCAAAAGTGGGCGATCAGTCTACTTTGAAGAATTAGGAAAAAGGCGCCAACTTTCAGTACATATCAAGCTAAGATGACATGTTTATGTCTAAACAAGAGTCAAGTTTTGTACAATTGGGAAATCATGTTTCGTCGTAGTTTGCAAATGTGTTTTATTGGTATACGAAATGTATATACTATATACAAATCATAGTTATCAAAGGCGTGAGGCGCACTTAAAGCGTTTAGGCCCCGCCTGTGGCCTAGGCGAGAAGCGCAAAAAAAAAAAAAAAAACGCAGGCGTGAGAAAAAAAGCGCAAATAAAAAAAATAAAAAACTCACCAAATCATTACAAATAACAATCATCTTATAAAATAATATAAATATAAACTGACTGATTTAGCCATACCTGCTAAAAGGATTAACACGCCTTTGATAATTATGTAGCAGACAAAATCAGTTGATGGTAAATCAGTGAGTTGAGATGTTTATATATTGAAGAATAATTCAATATCTATAAGTGTTTTAAAAATCATATATATTAAAAAAACATTGATTGAGATTTATATATATTTCTATAAATTGGTAAGTATTGGTCGATTATAATAGTAAGGGGATTAGGTTTTAAAAATCAGACCGTGGCTTTTTTATATAGGAGGGAAAAGCGGGATCTGGTGGCTTCTAGGAAATCGGTCGCCTAGGCGGTCAAGGCGATGGCTTTTGATAACTATGATACAAATCCTGTTTTTTTCGTTCATGTTTTCCACCTTTCTTTCCAATTAACTTAAGAAAGTGAAAGTTTAATATCTCAATTTATTGGTTTATATTGCAGAGTACGATGCATTCGGACATCCTCATGTCTTTGAGAAAATATTTCATGTTTATGGAGGTGGAACATCACACACCATGAATACAATTTGGATGTTGCGATAAGAGGGATAACACAGGGAATGAAGAAAAAAGAGGTCCAACTACGGAGTATTGTACAATGTAGATATCTCTTTTCGGTGCCTATAAGTCAACCTGCAAGAAGGTAACTTAATTGATCGTATCATTCTTCTTTTAACATGTAGAATGTAGATCTCTTGTCTGTGCCTATCTATTTGTCATTTTATTTTTTTTTTATTTTGTGTGTGTGTGTGTGTGTGTGTTAATGATTGATTCAAAGATTGCGAGTTAAGGTTATCATACTGACATTGAACAACTTGATATGGATAATGTGTAAGGTTGACACGCGATCTTCTTGAAGAAATTGACTGGCGTGATGATCGCGTTGTTACTCCCGTTAAAAATGAGGTATGTAAAAGTCATAGTCTCTTTGTATTTGTTAAAAAACTTATATAAAATTGAAAGTGAGGTTTACCTTTTAGATTTCAAATTTCATGATATCATGAGTTTCCCAGGTCATGTAATTGATATAAACATGTATGGTTGATACATATATTTATTTATCTTAACATCTGAATATGAAGTTACATTGAAATCTTAATAGTTCTGTTAGTAGTTAATCTCTCTAATCATTTTATTAATATGATATGATTATTTAATTTGTGGGATATTGTCAAAGGGTGTCACGTTTGATGTAGATTTGTTTTCACACTTTCAACCAGTTGACTTTTTGTGACTTGACATTGTTGATTGGTTCAATGAGTATGTTGTAGTCATGTTTGTCAAAAAAACTGATTTGGTTGTCTGTGATTTGTATAAAAATGCTTTGTTTTCGTTATAACAACGCTTAGGCATGCCATGAGATGTGTAAATAATTTTAAGGTAGCTATAAAGTGATAACTGGATTTGTAGTGGTTTGGGTGTCACGTTTTATGTACAGTTGTTCGACTCGCTTTCAATGGGTTCGACGTTTTATGTTTCTTTATTTCATGTTTATATTACTTTCTATTTTAAATTCATAGCATACAATGGAATTTATAGAACGCTTTTTTCCAGCATCATGTATAATTGTGTTTTTTTTAATTTCTTTTTTCTATTAAAACACGTGATTCCGTAATGTTGAGCGGGTCATGATATTTGAATGTCGTGTTTTTCCGTTTGCGACAGGCTAACCTGCTTCTTTATGTTGGCTTACCTATAGCGGGTCATATTATTTGAATGTCGTGTTTTCCGTTAGTTTTAATAATTGGTATGATTTATATGTTGTACACTATGATTTGTTGTGTTTTATTTTTCAGCAATTGGAAAGTTTTTATGCATCAACAAATCTTAAAAAAAAACAACTGATTAATGGCAAACTGCAATTAGTTGTTCTTGAAGGTGATGCTCATAACAGTTTGAAACAACTGACATCATCATAGTCTATTATCAAAAAAATTAATGGATTAAAAGAACAATTGTTTCATGTGTAGAATTTTGTTAACTTTTTAGTCTAATAAGTGTCAGTTTGTGTGAATTGAATAACAAATTAGACACTCATAATGATCTCAAGTTGTTCAATTTTCTTGCATCATCTCTCACTTTTGGTATGGACTTGTCACACTCATTGATACTTACAAAATTTTGTTTGATTTGAAACCAAGTATTCTGGTTTAAAGAAAAAGAACTCATTGTTATATTTACAACATGTTAAATTTTATGCGATCGATATTTGCATTACATTTGTTAGCGCGATGATGATTATATTAAGAATAAGAAAGATGTGATCGATAAGTAAAGTTCAAAAGAGCTAAACCATATAATATGCCCAACAGTTTGCAGTTAATCAAAGTAATACTTATGGTCCTGCAATCCACTAACAAATGCGTTTCATGCCATTCTTGAAACTTACATCTTGAACTTTCTTTTTTGTTTTTGCAGGCTTATACTGAGAAGGAGGATAATAAAACACTTAAACGGAAGCAGCATGAGTGAATGCAGCCAAAAATGAGAAAGATGGATATTGTTTATCAGTTGTTTTTGATTCCCAAGCACAAGTAATGTGAGTTGCTGCTTTTAATGAATGTAGATACTCCCTCAGCTCTGAAAATTGTTAAGTTACAATACAATTATAGGCTCTTATGTTCAAGATGGTTTAATGTCAAGAAAAATTCCGAAGGCTTCCATGTAGATGATTTCAGCCACAGAGGTGATTAATCACTTATTCAAAATTTTTTTGAGGTCATATCTATTTTAAGGTTCTAAATTATTTAGGAATTTATGGATTTATGTTAATTTGGCTTTGGGAACATGAATTACTTGCCACAGCTTTGTTCTTGATCAATCGAAGCTCATAAGAACAGTTTTTTGTACAACTCAAAGTCTGTTTTTGTTTGTTTTTCTTATTTCATTTTAATTTTATACTCAAAGGCTTTGGGGACATGAATTACTTGCCACAACTTTGTATTTTAATTTTATCAACGGATGCTTTAAATCAAAATAACCGACTTTTTTTGTTTATTTTTTCTTTATGAAATGCTGATTAAACTACTAATGTATTTTTTGTTGCCTCAAACAAGTGTTGCACACGAAGTGATGCAAAATGACTGATATGAAAGAACTGATCATTTGAGTTAACTACTGATGTAAAAGTGTCAGTTTTTTTATAAATTGGAGTACTGGGAATTCGCCGATAGAATATATGGTCTTTTTAGTGTTGTTTTGTTAATTTATTGGTTTAAATGTTAACAAGTTTTAAATTTCCAGTCAACTGATATGAAAGGAATTAGAAAAATGCAAACATGAAGCTAATTCATCGCTTATGACTAAACACACATGTTGCTCTATATCCCTATATGTTGACCTCCCTCTTCTCTGTCAAGGAAACCAATGGTCCTGCTTTACAGGTATAGCGTTTTATTTTGATTTAGTGGTCAATGTGATATATCAGCTTTTGAGGGGATGTCTTATCATTGTAAATTCGAGTGAAGTTAGTGATTACCTTAACTTAATAACATAGGTGTTGAACCAATGTAAGATGATGCTAAATGACTTAACTGTTGTTAAATTGAATACAGAAGATACTGCTGGAGTAGCTCATATAGCTCTGAGAATTTGTTTAATATATTTTAGTTTTTTTTAATTTAGGTTTAATAGATTAATCGCTTCATTACATTTTACTCAGTTTAAGCCATGCGCAGGTTCCATTAATCAAGAATGCATAATCCAGAAGGTGAGTCTGGAAATTTCACTTCGTAGACCTGGTAAATTTTTTTAACTTGGTTTTTTGCACTACCAATTACTTTGTTATATGCTTGCTTCGACATTTCTTAAGTAGAAAATTGGTCGCATTTTCCTGCAAAATGGGTGGATTTGGGATAACCATGTGTAATATGGGAAACTGAAAATTGGGTTATGCTCAGGTACCGTTTTAGATTTAGCTGACCCCTTTTGCCTCAAGTACTCTACACTAACTTCAACCCATTTTGACCCATACACATTTTAAAGTAAACCAATTGAACCGGTTTAAATTAACATATTTTGACCCATACCCGTTGACCCGTTATTCAGTTTTTAATATCCTTATTGATATACAACTTTGTGTTTTAAAGCTTATTATCTCCCATGTTTTCCCACATGGGTTTGAAAATTTTGTGATATTTTTGTAAAAGTTCTGTTTTATTACATAGATATTATACCCTACTTTGAATAAATAAAACCAAATTAGTCATTTATGATGTAACTATGGATTTTGTGTTCCTTCATGGCTTATTGTTTAATTTTTGTATCAAGTTTTTTTTTTTTGGATTTTAGGTTCCAAAAATGGTTGAGGGAAAGCATGAGAGTCGATGGAATTCACCTGCAACTTTGTGGCGAAGAAGTGAAAAAAGTTAGTCCATTGATGCAATAAGTAGTTTACAGAATTTAAGAACAAGTTGATAAATTTGGCACATGTTTGGTTCTTTTCCGAGTAGCTAAACCTCTTGATAATTTGGCACATGTTTGGTTCTTTTCCGAGTAGCTAAACCTCTTCATAATTCGGCACATGTTTGGTTCTTTCCATTGGCTAAACCTCTTGAATTTTGTTCAATACATTAATATGCATATGTTTCATTCTTGGAACCTAAAATCTAAAACGATACCTATGTTCTTTTAGGTGTTGTTTCTTTCAGATTGTTGTTCTTTAGTGTATTCGTGTCTATATCGATCCAATTGGTGTACTGGATACATTTTTTTAAAAATTAATCGACTATATGATATCTGCCAGTCTGGCTATCGTGTTTTTTTGCATATAAGCAACATCAACCATGTGATACGCTGTTAGTAAGCAAATTATCCGTTGAACAGGCTATTGATTTCAATCGAGTGAACATAGCACCGATAACTTTAGTGTAGGATTCGGATATTAATATGTTTAACTACACAACCGAAGTAAGAATTATAATACTTTGGTCATGCCCAATGTTCAACACTCCAAGAATTACTATTGTTATGACATGATCACAGTGGATGATGTATCTTTAGAGACTTATGATTTTGTTTTTGTTATTGAATGAATTGTAATTTTAATTTGGATATTATATTTACAATTTATCATTTTTATATTTACAATTTATCATAAGTTGATATTATTTTACATCTATTCATTTTATTTTATTGTCAAAACTTTACATCTTCTTCATTACATGTATGGTCAATGTGGTTACTTTTGTTATACTTAACTGAGAAAAGCTACAAACGAGTGCACTATTATGTTTTTATTGGTTCGCTTATTTGTACGTATCCTCTACCTAATCAATTATCTAGCCAACACTTGGAGGAAAGATTGACACTGCTGTTTTAACTTATGCAACTTGATCTTCTTAACCAAATAAGTTTAGTTATTGACATCAATCATGTCTTATGTGATCTTCAACAACTCTATTTACTGATGTATTTCTTATATTCCTTTTTTTATAATAGATAAGTGAATGGTTGATGGAAGATAACCGATAAAAGTATCAAAAAGTCAAGAAGGTATTTGTTGTTTAACCTGGTGACTATGCAAGTAACTTCAGTTATTAACATTACGCCAAATCAAACATTTGTTGATTCATATATCTTTTATTGGGTAACATTAAACTTTTATGATATTTTGCATGCAACCGAAATCTATATGCATTGTATTACGTAACTTCAATAAATAAAACTTGTATAGTACAATCATTACAGAATTTTCTCATTTGACTTGGGGATGTAACGTGTGTACACACGGGACTCTAAAATCAATTCCCTATAAGAGACAACGACACATTCTGTGAAGATATTTATGATACATAGGTCAACGAGAAGAAAAACAAAACCCTAATCGGATATGAATGATTTTAGACTAAGTGAATATTATATAACCCCCATTTAGCCA
The DNA here is from genome assembly GCA_032199755.1 of Ambrosia artemisiifolia. Taxonomy (NCBI): domain Eukaryota; kingdom Viridiplantae; phylum Streptophyta; class Magnoliopsida; order Asterales; family Asteraceae; genus Ambrosia; species Ambrosia artemisiifolia. The sequence continues at coordinate 17,907,169 of CM063519.1, forward strand.
CATGAGTTTGAGTTATGTAACAAAATGAAATTAAAGTTATTGAGTTATAAACAATAAATCCTACAGAGCCTTGAGATATGGGTTACACTACAAGTAACTAGCAAAAGGATAATTTGTGGTCGGGTTACACACATGAGTTATGTAAACTACAGAGGGGCTTACATGTGTTGATTTTCTAAATCTTATGATACATAGACTAAACATTTAGCCAACGGACCAAAAGACATAAACATATGTATGTGTAATTTGATATAAAATTAAAATATAATTTTTGCTTACCTAATGAATTTTAGCCTAATTGCGTAGTGGATTAGTGAATGTTGAACTTTAATGCGTGGTCTAAATCGTGTATAACTTTCTTTACAAATGTCTTTGATTATAATATTTGTTGTGTGACTCTGCCTATGTAACCGTGTGATATGTTTGTGTGTGTAGATTGTATCTAATGTCATATTTATTACACAAATGTATATTTGGCAGTATATATATATATATATATATATTTGTATATGTTTGAAAATTGGTAGGTTTTTCTCGAACACGTATAAGTTTGACCTAATTTTGTTAGTAATTACATAATATATGTTTTCTTTTTAGTAATGGATATGTGGACAAATATATACATGGATATTGTGTGATGTGTATGTGTACTATTGTTTAAATGAAGGTCGTTAATCATCACATATGAATATGTATATTATTACGTATATATACATAAGGTTTTTCCCAAACTATTATATTTATATCTATGAAAGTTGACTACCAAAAATTTTTTTTAACCCCCGCTAAATGGTGATTCAACATAGATTCTACATCTTGAAACCAAAACGATATTATATGTATACATACAATTATTGAATATATGCATATTTTAAACAGTTATAAGAAACGTTCATATGTGATTATATTATAATAATTTATAGTGTTTGCAAAACAATATATATACAAATACTTTACACATTAAAGCTACTAAATCTTATACGTTTATTTGTCATGTTAGAGATTTAACTACTATTATACAACACATGCATGTATGTATTTTATAAATTCTAACTTAATATCATCTTATATTCATTTTCATTTTACTCGGGGCACATAATTCGGTGAGTAAACGTAATATATTGTTTTTAGGTATTGATCGTTCAATGGATGTTATGATTAGTTGGAATTAGGGGATCTCGATGGGCAATTAGCATGTCAACCCCTTAATCGAGTCAAACGATTTAGATGTGATTAGGTATGTCAATTAGGCTGTAAGGTAACTTCTACGGTTTCTCAGATTCATTGATTTCACTTATTACTACCGGTGCGGATCAGAATGACGAGATTATAGTTTAATTTTCCAACATATATACATTCATATTACGTATTTTGTTATTTTGTTTTCAATTCCAATGGTTTGGGACCTTATGAAATAAAAACCTACATTGTAAGGGAACTTAATACAATATGTTAGCTTTGATATTCGTTACTAATTAGCCAATGTGCAAATTTTCAGATTCATCTAGAAGAAGATGCTCGATATTGGAAGGAAATCTGGTTTTCAACTTAGTTCATCTAGAAGAAGATGCTCGATTGTAGTACTCAAATAAAATAACCGTCCAATCCAAGTAACTACTAAACTACAAACATTTGTAGACATGCGAAGCTAAAGAGCATAAATAGATTATAAAAAATTCAAAATGTAAAGCATGAATTTGCAACATGTTAGACGTATCTAGAGTTGACATGTATTTGAAGAATCCTGCTTTTACACATGGACAATTGTATGTAGAATAAATATGTTATTATATTTACCTATGAGCAGTTTTATGTTTTGTTAAACTATATTTAATTGCTTTGAACGTTAATGTTCATTTTTATTCCGTTAGAATAAATACGTTATTATTCATTTTATTATTTGTTTTTAAATCACGTCAAATCAAAGAGTTTTTAATCGATATATCCATTGTTGCATTATATTAACCTTTTTGATGATATTTTGCATGCAACCAAAATTACGAATTGTATTACGTAAATTTAAATAAATAAAAGAACTTGCAAACTGTAATCTTTATAGAATTTTTTTCATTTTACTTGTAGATGCACCGTGGGTCCCCCACGGGACTCTAACCTAGTATATATGTAAATTAACCCCATATGTCTATGTAGTGAGAGTAAAGCCAAATGTTAAGTGATTAATACTAGTTTACCATATATGTAATTCTAACCATATCTTAAACTCGGTTAAAAGTCAAACCAACGCCTAAAAAGGACTATGCAAAGTCAAACATAGCATGAGGGTAGTCAACTGAACAATTTAATAAAATCATATCTTAATTTATTATTTAACTTCAATATACCTGGAAATGAAATGGAGATTAAGGAGGGTAAGGTTATTTTATTTTTATTTTTTTGTAATTTTGACCGTACCTCATTGGTTTAACCATTGTTAGCTTTACCTCTTACCGGCTGGCTCGTTGCAGACCTTTATACATAAGATACTTTACCTGAAATGGTTAATGTTTCCATATAAACTATTAGCTATGTGTGATTAAATAGAATTTATATTACTTATATAGACTTATAAAGAAAGTAAATAATCACACAAAATAAGAACTGTACACAGAATGTAGACATTGTTGACCATTTCTTTGACTTTCAGCAAAACTGTCAAGCCAATTGAAACACCTAAAAGGGAATATAAATGAATGTGAATGAATCAGAATTAATACACTCTATATATACTTTTAACCTTGTCTTAAACTTTATGAAAAGTCAAAGATATCCATCCCTGCAAGGAAAAATCGAGTCAAAGGTATATGCCTTTGACCATATCTTGAGCTTTGGAAATATTTACTGCATTACATCTCTAGAAATTTAGGATTTTCTTCAAATCATACCTTACTACTTGTGAACAAAATAAACATTACAGCGCTTGTGTGCAGCTTTATAATCCAGGAGATTTAAGGAGTTTGACTAAAATACCCTTTATAGAACACTATGACAGAAGCTTTGTCGAATGAGAAATAGCAAAGGACCAAGACCACCTGCAACATGAATTTTATACATATAGATTAATATAAAATCTAGAGAATGACCGTAACTACGGATACAATAACCGAGAAAGTTTAATACGAATTGCAAGAATATTGTTATCGCTGATGTCATTATTACTATCAAGTTCTTCCACACGACAATAAAATTACAGCTAATTTCTGACATCAGCATCATAAATTTTATGCCAGGAAGCAAACGAATTTTGCTAAAATTTTGTATTAGTCATGCAAAAACGCAAGCACAAAACTCAGTCAAATTGGCATTTACTAATTATAGCTAATTTCTGACATCAGCATCATAAATTATATCAATTTCACATCACGGCCTTGGTTTTAAAAAGCGTGAGGCGCTCTGAGACGTTTAAGTCCCAAAATCATGAATCGTTCTACCTATTAATTCTTGAGTCCATACATTCATGGTGCATGGTACAATAAGAACTATATGGTATTTTATATCAGCAAGAATCGTTAATAAAGTATTTATTATTACAAAACTAAATCAACGAGCGAAGTTTGATATATTTTGCTCTCTTGCCCAAGACTTATTGTACACTACTCCAATACACGAGACGTAATTAGTATATAATTCGTTTGTACGTCCCATCTCGATTAATTATTACTCCTATATGGGACCCACAATCACACGTTCACTCTTGACACAAATACGACCCGCAAATAGAAAACGCTAAACAGCTTAAGCAACAATAAATATATTACTTCTATATATCTCTGCAAACTCATACATGATCCAATTTCATGTATTCTTTTGGTTCACAGGATCCAAGTCCACAACCACACACACTCAAACCAGGCAAAGCACCCCTAAAGGAGATTGGTGTGGCTCACTAAGGATCGCTATATATTAATGTATATGCTGACCATATTTATAAGATTGTTGACCAATTTAGTTCGGTGTGTAAACCTAAAGTTCCATCAAGAGTTTGTAATGGCGACAAATGTTAATTAAAGACCTACGAACAAAGCATCCAATGCTAGATTTATGACCACCATTTTGATTCCACGATAGCAATCATGCCAATCATTCAACGACTTTACCTTTTCCTTTTATTCAACATCTTACATGTAGATATACGTATATGTGTGTGTGTCTATCATGATATGATTATAAAAAACCACGATGCATATATAATAAAGCATGGGCCCTATTCTGGCCAAAAAACCACAAAAAGTTTACACAAGTCACAAGCTATGTATGGCTAAGTCTTATCTATTTTCACAAGCCAATCTTCAAGCCAAAACAACAACTTACTCTGGTTGTGAGACAAACACCTCACGCATTGCTTCAATTGCTTCCTGCATTCGACTAATCGCCGCTTTCTTCACCTATCAAGCACAAATTCTTAAATTAGACAACAGGAACATACATTAAAATATTAAATAATAATAATAATAATGTGTTCATAAGTCAGCATAGAATATTTACCTGCATCATATTCCCTTTGGCTTTGTGTCTTACCGGAAGTAAGCGAACTTCATCACTCAGTTTGATGGACTCCAGTGCACTTTCCGGTGACAAGAATTCGTAAATCATATTAACACATGACTGCATAACATTAAACATACCAGAATTTTATTTGCATGGTTTAAGAATTAAAATTTTCTAGTTCTTAACTAGTTAACGTTATATAACACGTTACCTTAGTTTTCCTCATCTGGTAAGGACAACCAGCAGGAATGATAACAGCTTCACCTATGCGTTGCTCAACGCTCAGTGCATCCACGTCTAGATATGGTAATAAAGATACAAAACAAAATAATAACGTTAATAATAACCGAAAAGAGAATAAAATTGAAAAGAAACTTGCTGAGAGATTGTAGGAGGCTTACTAAATTCTTGCTTGAGTCTCATTTTGTGATCGTCATCTAAGTAGAACACTTCATCAAAAAGTGGATGGACAACCTGTAATGACGACGAAAGCAAGTACATATTTAAGCAATCCAATAGATTATGATACATATACTAAAACAAAAAATAAGACATTTATTATACCTTTTTTGGAGAGCCATGGAATCTGCTAAGCTTGTCAGAATACTTTCTAAGGTACTCTAAAAGCTTTGGAACATCTTCTCTACGGAAAATATCCCAGTAGGCCCCACAACTATTACTCGGTGATGGATCTTCGTCATCAGATTCTGATTCCGAATCATCAGATACTAAATTCACTTCATGGCTGACCGTGTCCTCCAACCTTGATGATGTCAGATCCACGTTGACGTCACTGTGACGTTGGTTCTCCATTCTTGACGTGCTAGCAAACATCCCCTCGAGTTTATTTCGATTTAAAATCTTTTTTGAAGATTTGAGGTGGTCTTGTGAATTGTATTTGTGCATCAACATTTTCACCTCATTTAAAATTGTTTCACGAATGGGACGGGCGTTAGCATATACAAGAACATTGACCTGAATACAAAAAAGAAATATCAACAAAAATTTCAATACATAGTAATTTCCATAAAACCTTATGATAAATAAAGTAAATAAGAAATTAAGAAAGTTACCTCGTCGTATGCATGGATACGTAAAGTTGAAAAAAGATCCGCTTCCGTAGGGTTATCCGATCTACCATAGAAGATGCTAACATAAGAACCCATGGCTTCAAGATTCATAAATCCGGTGAACGGATTAATGCATTCTTGAAGGGGCAACGACCGGATAATGGCATTGTGATGATCCGGGAAGTGATTTTCAAGAAAATCAGAAGAAAACCGAAGTTTGAATTTTAACGACTCATCCCACACATTTTCATGTGTTATACCCCCTGAGAAGATCTGTTTTCTTCTAAACTCAACCTCGCACCAATCACGAGTGTTTTGTGTTGATCCTGTCTTAGTGCTGTTTCGGGATTCAACACTCTTTTTAAGATACTGGCACAGTATGAATCCGAAACCCCAATCCAAGTTTGGTTGAGTTTGTAACGCATCCCGGATGACCATCGGTTTGCCTTGTCCCCAATGATATGAAATGTTCAAGGTGATTATCCTTGAACTCCGGCTTAGTGGAGAAATATAAAGTCGCATCTTTTTCATCACATAAGATGCATGGCGAAGAATCAGATAATCCACTTTCTTCAGCAAGTATTTGCTTGGCATTTTCTTCGAGATCTTTCGTGAGACAAAGCGGGTAGAAAGACGTCAAACGTAACAGACCTCTCTCACAACCACCTAAATGCTTAGGTGGACAGCTTATACGTCCGTCTGAACAAAACCTCCAAGATTTGTTTTTTAAACGTTTGCTTCTTATCATTTTTGTCTCTTCCAAATCTTCGATCTTCGAATGCAATAATCCGTCACGAATATCGTGACAACAAACTAAGCACAGCATGAAAGAACAATAATCACAACTTCTGTGAACATCTGGAATGCAAGCCTTGCAAACACTGTGGTACCATACAAATAAACATATAAAATGTAAGCCACAAAACTAACTAAAATCAGATGATGAGACCAAGAACATTCCTAAATGGTGTTTGAAATTCACCTGCATTCCTTCTCAGTATATCCTGCAATCGGAACCTTTAGCCCGTTATGACATATCCCTGTAATCATAAACACACATCAACTATTTATATTGTAAACAACAACAAAAAATTACCAATTTTGTAAGTTATGAGTTACGACCCATACTAAAAGTTACCAATTTAGCCATCATATACCTTTATTTCGAGCTTCAGTGTCCAACTCGATTATCTTTTCCTGATTCATCTTTGACATCACTGGAAGAAGCTCCCGGATCATGCGAAGTTGTTGACTTTTTTCAAAGTCGGACATATTTTCACGATTGGAAACCGTTGTCTCCTTTTCATGATCACACATAATCACATCCTCGTCAACATCATAAATAACTGGCTCCTGAATCACGAAAAAAAAAGACAGATTATCAGAATACACTATAGTACCAAAAGTGAAAACAGACGTGTCAATTTTTACGGTTCCAACTCAAACCTTTGTTGAAACTTGTTTAGGTTTCCCTTTTGTGCAGGCTCGGCAGGGGCACTCCCCTTGGCACACCGGACACTCCCTCTCGACTGTCTTCTTACAATAACACCTAAATGTATTCAAACAACAAAAACTTAGATTCATTGAATTTAACTCGGAAAAAGGTAAGTTCAACTTCATTTACTGCAAGTTTCCCAATGTATAAGAACATAATGCATACATCTTCAAGTATAGAATCACCATATATAAAAAAATATATATTTAACTCGGGTGAAACAGACCTTTTGTTAATGCATTCTTCACAAAAGAAATTCTTCTTGCAAGTTAAACACTTGACAAGAACACAAAAGCTAGTCAATCGACACCAATGGCACTTCTTGACGATCTTCGTCTTGATCTTTTTCGTCTTGATGATCTTCTTCTGCTCGACGATCTTCTCCTGCTTGATGATCTTCTTCTGCTGGACAATCTTCTTCTGCTCAGCAATCTTCTTCTTGTTGATCTTCTCCTTTGCCGCAGCTTTTACGTTTTCTTTTATAGCTGGTAAACTCTACATCCATAAATTGAAAAAAACATTAAATACACTAAAATAAGAACTAACACAAACCAAAACAACCATGTCATTGAGTACAAGCAAATGTCAACAATTTCTGCAAGGAAGAATATCATACATCATAGCGATATACAAAATACAAAGTACAAAGACACCAATAAATGATGAATATGCATGAAAAAACATCATACAATTTAGTAAAGATTCAAATATGAAACAAATAACATGGAAAGCTCCACACTTGGTTAATGAAACATGTATACAGATTACCGAACAATATAACACACGCAATACAATAAACGGACAACAAAAGGTATTGACCCGTTCAACCCATCCTGAAACTCCACTCGCATTGACCAACTCTAAAGACCGTTTGGGTCCGTTAGCCATCCCACCAACCTGCCACAGCCTTAAACTAATGAATTCGACCCATTATCTAAACAACCCAACACGTCAACCCGCCCCAAAAGTTCACCCATTTTGAACAGATAGTCGGATACCCATGAAACCTTACCCCTTTCGACCCACCCTACACAATCGTCGGTTTGACCCGTTAACCCCTTCTGACCCATTGCTGATAAAACAGGTCCTTATTATGTCGTGTTAAAAGGTCAAAAACAACGCGATTAACACAAGTATCAAACATTAATATGACTCATTTAACCACATTATATATCATGTCTATAACACAGTTGTATGTTTTATGTACCAAGAAAAAAAATGACGGAGCCTATCCTAATTTTAATTATTTTAAAAACTAAAAAAATCAAATAGTGCACTTTTTATAAAACATATCATATCTAGTCTTAAACAAGTGACCTATTGCCGGCCCTAAATTCTAACCAGACCCTTTTCTTATCTTCATATATGAGTAACAAAATAAGGCAAACACAAAAAACACAAAAACAATTCAAATAGTCACAACTCCTCTCTCCAACAAGTAAAAACACAAAATCAAAGCATTAAACAAACACAAAAACACATTGATGTGTGTAAATGTACATATATATAAATAACACAAGTTCTAATTAAAACGACTCACCTAAAAACTACACACGCACGGCAAGTGTACCGGTCGCAAAGCAGTAAACAGATAAGACCGAGTATCGAACCCAAAGACGCGAATGCAACTCTAGATCACAACCTATACCGAATACTAGCCTAAATAAATATATACTTAAATGGGGGGTATTTTAAACTACTAATTATAAACTTAATTAAACTAAATATAAATAAAATAACCTCAACTGCTTATACGAAACTAGGAACTTGGAGAATTCAGATAGGAAGAAGGCTGGTTACTTAGGTAAAATCCCTAGACACTAGCAATAAATCCTGAATCTGGTAATTAACTTGAGACCCCAATTTCATCCAACTACTCTCCTCCTGCAGGTAAGGCTAGCAAGCTAGAATCAAGGTGGGACAAGTGTAGAAATGCTAAGATGGATTTGGATCGCCCTAGCGTACCGAAATCCCACAGAAATCAGATTAAAACCTCTCCTGGATTAAAACCCTCAAACTATGAAGCAGACTTAAACTCTACTGAAGAAAACCTAGGAAAACTCTAAACACGGACAAGTAGCGACTCCCGCCCTAGCGCTTGCCAACTACCGAACAATGCCTAGTTAGTTACCTAGCAAACTCGAGTTAGATTTCTCACCCTCAAGAATGGACTGCACGTTTTAGTTAATTTATTATATTAGTTTGTCATACTTGTGTCGTACTTCAACTCCAAATACTAGCACGCTAACCTAAGTTGACGAACTAGATTGATTTCAAGACCTAGGGGGTATCTCTACATGCCTAGCTCCACAAAACCAATAAACAAACTTCAAATAAAATCAACACCAACACACATATATCAAATCCAACAATAAACTTAAAATCATATAATTCTACACATCAAATTAAAAACCAAAAATCATTAAATACTGCATAAAACGTGTCTAGTTCATAAACCTAAGCAACCATGGAAATATTTAGTTCATAATTAAAATCAGAAACATAGTCATAAAGTCTCGAAAAACAATGATAAACATGTCTCTAAAAATATAAAAACGATAAAACAAACCACCGGGTCTTCGAATAATATATCTTTATTTCACCCGAGACCTTCTCCTCTAACGAAGCTCCTTTAGTCGAAGAACACAGCAGCTCCTCCTTTTGAATTAATGTTTTGTCGAATGAATCAAAATAATCCTCCCCGCCGTCATAAACATATATCCCTCTTTTTTCGTAACCGACTTAATACTTTGGGTTTCTAATTGTTGTCTTGTGTTTAGGCTTGGGCTACGGCCCAAGCAAACTTTTGTTTTCTTTTTTTTTATTATATTATTATTATTATATTATTAGTATGCTCCAAGCTAGCTTCGGGTGTTCGCGACTTGGGTGTTCTTGGCTCGACCAAAATTTCTCGTTTAAGCTCCAACGTCCATAAACATCTACAAAATATAAAATAAATAAATAAGTACTAAAAACTAATAAAAATTATACAATGAGAAAAATAGACAAACAAACGAATACACGCCTAAAACTACTAAAAACTATATACAAAAGACTCAATTATGACTCAAAATACATAGGAAAATAGATGTGTTTTACGACACATCAAACATCCCCACACTTAAACCTTTTTCGTCCCTGAAAAAGAATTATGCAATGGGATCACAATCAAATAATCTGGCCTCAAAACATAGGTTATTTTAATTTTAAAAATCTAATCACGTGCCAACTGCGATTGCAGGTATACTTGTCCTCTTAAACCCAACCACCGGTTTCTAAGCCCCTTATCATGTTAGTTAAATTTTAGGTTCATTTAGTCTACCTAGGGTCTCACACTAAAGAAGCCATAGTTTCACATAATCCCGCCTCAAGCTTATGAAACAAAAGGAACAACCAATTGACTATTCCTAACCGTTTTATGTAGAAAACCAAGAGAATTTAAAATCATTTTTTTTTCTTTTTTTTTCGGCTTACTTAACTCAGAGGGTGTGACCAATCCAAGTCGCTATCCCAGTGGCCAGGCACCTTAAGCTTCAGCATTTTTTTTTTCATCTCAGCATACTTAACTCAGAGGGTGTGACCAATCCAAGTCGCTATCCCAGTGGCCAGGCACCTTAAGCTTCAGCATTTTTGCTTTGATTTCTAATTTTTTTTAAGAGATTAGAAATTCTAACGGTTTTTCTACTTATAACGGTGCTTCTTATACTATTTTTGGCGGTTTCAGCTTCCCTATTTTTTCCTAGATGAGAACCCACAAGGTATCCTAATATATTTAGGTGTTTTAGCTCAAAGGAAACTTTTCTACCGGCTGGGCCTACCCACACATCCCAAGTCAACACGCTTTTGATTATTTATTCTTCTAATACATATAATATTTAAAAACCAGACACTTGATTTTATCTATCATTTCCCATATTTTATAATGCAAACTTCAAAATCAGGGACATTTTTTTCTTTGTTTTTTTTTTCAGTTTTGTTATTTGACTCAACCTATAAGCTAAACGACAGTTTCCCATCCCCACACTTAAACTCTACATTGCCCTACATTGCCCTCAATGTAGGAATAGAAAACGACACAAAACAAAAAAAAATAAATTCCGAATACAAAAATAAAAAGATAAGTGCAAATTGGAAAGGACTTAGCTGGTTTATTAACGCGTAAGCTCCAAAAACTCTAGTCCAATCCAGCTCGATCATATAGCATTTTGGTCGCGATCGGCTCTGACACAATGGTAAACTCTCGGGTTGCTTCAATATAATGTACAGCTCCAGAATCGCCCGAATGGAGATTGAGTACGAGCGGTACAATCCAAACCTGCACAAGATAAAACAAACAAAACCCGAGCATAATACCGAACCACACAAAAATAAAAAGACTCAAACTACTAACTTAGACTCATAATATAACAACAAACAAGAAAACGTACCTGCTTGGCAAAATGGCGGTGAATGGTGGTAGAACCAAATGGGTAGAGAAAAAAAATTATGGTTCTCGCTCAACGTGAAGGACACTGGTGATCACAACACACGTTGCAAGCGAAGAAAATATATATATATATATATATATATATATATATATATATATATAACTTTCCGGGGTAATAGCTGGTCGCATGAGGCGAACAGGTCAGCCCAGACTCCTCACATTACGTGAAAAGTCTTTTTTCAGAGAAAGTTAATTACTTTTTTTTTAAGAAAAATTCTCTTATTACCCAAACCTTTACCAAAACTCTCACTCATAAAATATATATAAAGATAAATACATGGGATCCGCTCATGGTGAAATTTCCTCTACCTAAGCAAACACGCAAACCTGCAAACAGATTCAAAGACACAAAAAAAAACAAAGATAAAAAAAAGAAAGATAAAAACTTATGAACCACTACCGATGGACGGACCACAAATAAAAAAATGAAAAGCTAGAAAAAAATTAAATAGGTATAAATATAAATTTACAAACTCTACAGAGCCTCCCCACACTTAAACTTAATCAGGGGGCTTCTCTTTTATCTGAACCCGATCCAACCCGTTTAATTCCACCCGGTCCATATTATTTAGCAAAATTACATTAGTGGAATTGAGAAATATTTTATCTAATTTAAATGGGTCGGGCCACCAATATTTAAATTTACCTGGACCAAACCTGATTCTTGGCATGTAATGAGGGGACTTGTTGTCTCTGCAACTCCTGACCCTCACCATGTGTCGGTCCAGGTGCCTCTTCGCCTTCTCCCGTGGTGGTGGCCATGGTGGTGGCACTAGTAGCAATGTGATATCCAATGCCTGCACGGGCCGGCTGTGGCGTTCTTCTTCTTCCACCACCACTGCTTCTTTCTCATCTTCATTGTTTAGTGACACTTGGTCAAAATCTTTGTCCACTTCTGGAGCTGACAAATCCACTAACTCGTCACCAAACTCTGCTTCCCAATCAGCTGCTTTTTCAAGCAGGTCAGTGGTGTCTTCCTCTTCCACCACTTCTTCCTCAAACAGCCAGCCTGTGGATTCTGAAAAATCCATATCTTCCTCAGCCTCCCTTGTCTTCTCCATCATCGATTTCCTGTACGCGTCCCAGGCTATCCTTTCTGTCTCCTCATCATCACTCCAGACATCTGCCTCCCAAGGATATGCTGTTGAACTAGAGATCTGGCAAGGCTGCTCATCCTGCTGAACCAAAGGTGGGACTAAGGCGTCCATTATGGTCTCTGGCTCTAACCCTGAATCCATCTCGTCTGGGTCATCATATGTGAAATAAACCTGCTGAACTGGAGGTGGGACTTCAACGTCCATTATGGTCTTCAGTTCATCCACCTGAGTCTGTAGCCTCTCAAGTGCCGCATCTTGTTCCCTCAAATAGTCGGTGCGCTTGGATAGCAAAGAACGCATATCCTCGAGCATGACCTGTTGATTAGCAAGGAAGGCGTCTTGCTTAGCAAGAAGGGCGGCAAAGTCGGGCCTAGTGTGAGACGAGACATCCCGATAATCGTGATGTGGATACAAGTGTTGGCTTGGTGGATACTCTGACGAGCTACCACCATGCCTTTCCTCATACATCTCAGCTTGTAGACGATCAAGCCGACTTTTTATTCTATCTAGTGACTCAGATGTGGCAGGGTTAAACCACCGGTTAGCCTGTGGGTATGAAGGCTGGAACTGATATGGCTGCGACTGCAAATACGTGTTAGAATAATAATCTGTGGAATACCCCGATGAATATGAATGAGGGCATCTTAAGGTAAAATGGGGTCCTCCGCAGATCTCGCACATGATAAAAAACAATTTATATATTACGAATAAAAAAATAATAATAAATAAAAAAAAATAAAAGTAAAAATTATTCACAAAATAGTAGACCAGAAACGGTTCGGATAATTCTCAAGAGTGCCAATTGCGTCCCCGGCAACGGCGCCAAAAACTTGATGTGTGTAAATGTACATATATATAAATAACACAAGTTCTAATTAAAACGACTCACCTAAAAACTACACACGCACGGCAAGTGTACCGGTCGCAAAGCAGTAAACAGATAAGACCGAGTATCGAACCCAAAGACGCGAATGCAACTCTAGATCACAACCTATACCGAATACTAGCCTAAATAAATATATACTTAAATGGGGGGTATTTTAAACTACTAATTATAAACTTAATTAAACTAAATATAAATAAAATAACCTCAACTGCTTATACGAAACTAGGAACTTGGAGAATTCAGATAGGAAGAAGGCTGGTTACTTAGGTAAAATCCCTAGACACTAGCAATAAATCCTGAATCTGGTAATTAACTTGAGACCCCAATTTCATCCAACTACTCTCCTCCTGCAGGTAAGGCTAGCAAGCTAGAATCAAGGTGGGACAAGTGTAGAAATGCTAAGATGGATTTGGATCGCCCTAGCGTACCGAAATCCCACAGAAATCAGATTAAAACCTCTCCTGGATTAAAACCCTCAAACTATGAAGCAGACTTAAACTCTACTGAAGAAAACCTAGGAAAACTCTAAACACGGACAAGTAGCGACTCCCGCCCTAGCGCTTGCCAACTACCGAACAATGCCTAGTTAGTTACCTAGCAAACTCGAGTTAGATTTCTCACCCTCAAGAATGGACTGCACGTTTTAGTTAATTTATTATATTAGTTTGTCATACTTGTGTCGTACTTCAACTCCAAATACTAGCACGCTAACCTAAGTTGACGAACTAGATTGATTTCAAGACCTAGGGGGTATCTCTACATGCCTAGCTCCACAAAACCAATAAACAAACTTCAAATAAAATCAACACCAACACACATATATCAAATCCAACAATAAACTTAAAATCATATAATTCTACACATCAAATTAAAAACCAAAAATCATTAAATACTGCATAAAACGTGTCTAGTTCATAAACCTAAGCAACCATGGAAATATTTAGTTCATAATTAAAATCAGAAACATAGTCATAAAGTCTCGAAAAACAATGATAAACATGTCTCTAAAAATATAAAAACGATAAAACAAACCACCGGGTCTTCGAATAATATATCTTTATTTCACCCGAGACCTTCTCCTCTAACGAAGCTCCTTTAGTCGAAGAACACAGCAGCTCCTCCTTTTGAATTAATGTTTTGTCGAATGAATCAAAATAATCCTCCCCGCCGTCATAAACATATATCCCTCTTTTTTCGTAACCGACTTAATACTTTGGGTTTCTAATTGTTGTCTTGTGTTTAGGCTTGGGCTACGGCCCAAGCAAACTTTTGTTTTCTTTTTTTTTATTATATTATTATTATTATATTATTAGTATGCTCCAAGCTAGCTTCGGGTGTTCGCGACTTGGGTGTTCTTGGCTCGACCAAAATTTCTCGTTTAAGCTCCAACGTCCATAAACATCTACAAAATATAAAATAAATAAATAAGTACTAAAAACTAATAAAAATTATACAATGAGAAAAATAGACAAACAAACGAATACACGCCTAAAACTACTAAAAACTATATACAAAAGACTCAATTATGACTCAAAATACATAGGAAAATAGATGTGTTTTACGACACATCAAACATCCCCACACTTAAACCTTTTTCGTCCCTGAAAAAGAATTATGCAATGGGATCACAATCAAATAATCTGGCCTCAAAACATAGGTTATTTTAATTTTAAAAATCTAATCACGTGCCAACTGCGATTGCAGGTATACTTGTCCTCTTAAACCCAACCACCGGTTTCTAAGCCCCTTATCATGTTAGTTAAATTTTAGGTTCATTTAGTCTACCTAGGGTCTCACACTAAAGAAGCCATAGTTTCACATAATCCCGCCTCAAGCTTATGAAACAAAAGGAACAACCAATTGACTATTCCTAACCGTTTTATGTAGAAAACCAAGAGAATTTAAAATCATTTTTTTTTCTTTTTTTTTCGGCTTACTTAACTCAGAGGGTGTGACCAATCCAAGTCGCTATCCCAGTGGCCAGGCACCTTAAGCTTCAGCATTTTTTTTTTCATCTCAGCATACTTAACTCAGAGGGTGTGACCAATCCAAGTCGCTATCCCAGTGGCCAGGCACCTTAAGCTTCAGCATTTTTGCTTTGATTTCTAATTTTTTTTAAGAGATTAGAAATTCTAACGGTTTTTCTACTTATAACGGTGCTTCTTATACTATTTTTGGCGGTTTCAGCTTCCCTATTTTTTCCTAGATGAGAACCCACAAGGTATCCTAATATATTTAGGTGTTTTAGCTCAAAGGAAACTTTTCTACCGGCTGGGCCTACCCACACATCCCAAGTCAACACGCTTTTGATTATTTATTCTTCTAATACATATAATATTTAAAAACCAGACACTTGATTTTATCTATCATTTCCCATATTTTATAATGCAAACTTCAAAATCAGGGACATTTTTTTCTTTGTTTTTTTTTTCAGTTTTGTTATTTGACTCAACCTATAAGCTAAACGACAGTTTCCCATCCCCACACTTAAACTCTACATTGCCCTACATTGCCCTCAATGTAGGAATAGAAAACGACACAAAACAAAAAAAAATAAATTCCGAATACAAAAATAAAAAGATAAGTGCAAATTGGAAAGGACTTAGCTGGTTTATTAACGCGTAAGCTCCAAAAACTCTAGTCCAATCCAGCTCGATCATATAGCATTTTGGTCGCGATCGGCTCTGACACAATGGTAAACTCTCGGGTTGCTTCAATATAATGTACAGCTCCAGAATCGCCCGAATGGAGATTGAGTACGAGCGGTACAATCCAAACCTGCACAAGATAAAACAAACAAAACCCGAGCATAATACCGAACCACACAAAAATAAAAAGACTCAAACTACTAACTTAGACTCATAATATAACAACAAACAAGAAAACGTACCTGCTTGGCAAAATGGCGGTGAATGGTGGTAGAACCAAATGGGTAGAGAAAAAAAATTATGGTTCTCGCTCAACGTGAAGGACACTGGTGATCACAACACACGTTGCAAGCGAAGAAAATATATATATATATATATATATATATATATATATATATATATATATATATATATATATATATAACTTTCCGGGGTAATAGCTGGTCGCATGAGGCGAACAGGTCAGCCCAGACTCCTCACATTACGTGAAAAGTCTTTTTTCAGAGAAAGTTAATTACTTTTTTTTTAAGAAAAATTCTCTTATTACCCAAACCTTTACCAAAACTCTCACTCATAAAATATATATAAAGATAAATACATGGGATCCGCTCATGGTGAAATTTCCTCTACCTAAGCAAACACGCAAACCTGCAAACAGATTCAAAGACACAAAAAAAAACAAAGATAAAAAAAAGAAAGATAAAAACTTATGAACCACTACCGATGGACGGACCACAAATAAAAAAATGAAAAGCTAGAAAAAAATTAAATAGGTATAAATATAAATTTACAAACTCTACAGAGCCTCCCCACACTTAAACTTAATCAGGGGGCTTCTCTTTTATCTGAACCCGATCCAACCCGTTTAATTCCACCCGGTCCATATTATTTAGCAAAATTACATTAGTGGAATTGAGAAATATTTTATCTAATTTAAATGGGTCGGGCCACCAATATTTAAATTTACCTGGACCAAACCTGATTCTTGGCATGTAATGAGGGGACTTGTTGTCTCTGCAACTCCTGACCCTCACCATGTGTCGGTCCAGGTGCCTCTTCGCCTTCTCCCGTGGTGGTGGCCATGGTGGTGGCACTAGTAGCAATGTGATATCCAATGCCTGCACGGGCCGGCTGTGGCGTTCTTCTTCTTCCACCACCACTGCTTCTTTCTCATCTTCATTGTTTAGTGACACTTGGTCAAAATCTTTGTCCACTTCTGGAGCTGACAAATCCACTAACTCGTCACCAAACTCTGCTTCCCAATCAGCTGCTTTTTCAAGCAGGTCAGTGGTGTCTTCCTCTTCCACCACTTCTTCCTCAAACAGCCAGCCTGTGGATTCTGAAAAATCCATATCTTCCTCAGCCTCCCTTGTCTTCTCCATCATCGATTTCCTGTACGCGTCCCAGGCTATCCTTTCTGTCTCCTCATCATCACTCCAGACATCTGCCTCCCAAGGATATGCTGTTGAACTAGAGATCTGGCAAGGCTGCTCATCCTGCTGAACCAAAGGTGGGACTAAGGCGTCCATTATGGTCTCTGGCTCTAACCCTGAATCCATCTCGTCTGGGTCATCATATGTGAAATAAACCTGCTGAACTGGAGGTGGGACTTCAACGTCCATTATGGTCTTCAGTTCATCCACCTGAGTCTGTAGCCTCTCAAGTGCCGCATCTTGTTCCCTCAAATAGTCGGTGCGCTTGGATAGCAAAGAACGCATATCCTCGAGCATGACCTGTTGATTAGCAAGGAAGGCGTCTTGCTTAGCAAGAAGGGCGGCAAAGTCGGGCCTAGTGTGAGACGAGACATCCCGATAATCGTGATGTGGATACAAGTGTTGGCTTGGTGGATACTCTGACGAGCTACCACCATGCCTTTCCTCATACATCTCAGCTTGTAGACGATCAAGCCGACTTTTTATTCTATCTAGTGACTCAGATGTGGCAGGGTTAAACCACCGGTTAGCCTGTGGGTATGAAGGCTGGAACTGATATGGCTGCGACTGCAAATACGTGTTAGAATAATAATCTGTGGAATACCCCGATGAATATGAATGAGGGCATCTTAAGGTAAAATGGGGTCCTCCGCAGATCTCGCACATGATAAAAAACAATTTATATATTACGAATAAAAAAATAATAATAAATAAAAAAAAATAAAAGTAAAAATTATTCACAAAATAGTAGACCAGAAACGGTTCGGATAATTCTCAAGAGTGCCAATTGCGTCCCCGGCAACGGCGCCAAAAACTTGATGTGTGTAAATGTACATATATATAAATAACACAAGTTCTAATTAAAACGACTCACCTAAAAACTACACACGCACGGCAAGTGTACCGGTCGCAAAGCAGTAAACAGATAAGACCGAGTATCGAACCCAAAGACGCGAATGCAACTCTAGATCACAACCTATACCGAATACTAGCCTAAATAAATATATACTTAAATGGGGGGTATTTTAAACTACTAATTATAAACTTAATTAAACTAAATATAAATAAAATAACCTCAACTGCTTATACGAAACTAGGAACTTGGAGAATTCAGATAGGAAGAAGGCTGGTTACTTAGGTAAAATCCCTAGACACTAGCAATAAATCCTGAATCTGGTAATTAACTTGAGACCCCAATTTCATCCAACTACTCTCCTCCTGCAGGTAAGGCTAGCAAGCTAGAATCAAGGTGGGACAAGTGTAGAAATGCTAAGATGGATTTGGATCGCCCTAGCGTACCGAAATCCCACAGAAATCAGATTAAAACCTCTCCTGGATTAAAACCCTCAAACTATGAAGCAGACTTAAACTCTACTGAAGAAAACCTAGGAAAACTCTAAACACGGACAAGTAGCGACTCCCGCCCTAGCGCTTGCCAACTACCGAACAATGCCTAGTTAGTTACCTAGCAAACTCGAGTTAGATTTCTCACCCTCAAGAATGGACTGCACGTTTTAGTTAATTTATTATATTAGTTTGTCATACTTGTGTCGTACTTCAACTCCAAATACTAGCACGCTAACCTAAGTTGACGAACTAGATTGATTTCAAGACCTAGGGGGTATCTCTACATGCCTAGCTCCACAAAACCAATAAACAAACTTCAAATAAAATCAACACCAACACACATATATCAAATCCAACAATAAACTTAAAATCATATAATTCTACACATCAAATTAAAAACCAAAAATCATTAAATACTGCATAAAACGTGTCTAGTTCATAAACCTAAGCAACCATGGAAATATTTAGTTCATAATTAAAATCAGAAACATAGTCATAAAGTCTCGAAAAACAATGATAAACATGTCTCTAAAAATATAAAAACGATAAAACAAACCACCGGGTCTTCGAATAATATATCTTTATTTCACCCGAGACCTTCTCCTCTAACGAAGCTCCTTTAGTCGAAGAACACAGCAGCTCCTCCTTTTGAATTAATGTTTTGTCGAATGAATCAAAATAATCCTCCCCGCCGTCATAAACATATATCCCTCTTTTTTCGTAACCGACTTAATACTTTGGGTTTCTAATTGTTGTCTTGTGTTTAGGCTTGGGCTACGGCCCAAGCAAACTTTTGTTTTCTTTTTTTTTATTATATTATTATTATTATATTATTAGTATGCTCCAAGCTAGCTTCGGGTGTTCGCGACTTGGGTGTTCTTGGCTCGACCAAAATTTCTCGTTTAAGCTCCAACGTCCATAAACATCTACAAAATATAAAATAAATAAATAAGTACTAAAAACTAATAAAAATTATACAATGAGAAAAATAGACAAACAAACGAATACACGCCTAAAACTACTAAAAACTATATACAAAAGACTCAATTATGACTCAAAATACATAGGAAAATAGATGTGTTTTACGACACATCACACATATCAATTAAAAACCAAAATGCATAAAATAACAACCTTCACCACCGAAACCGGAACCGGTTCACAATTCTTCGATCGAATCGGCCTTCTAAAGCCAGCACTCACAAAGCCACCAACTTTAACCAAAGGAGACTCCACTTTCTGCTCCAACTCCACTAAAGAATCCACTTCTGCACCAATTTCCATAACACCCATCTCCAATTTTACCCTTTTAGCCCTCTTTGATGATTCTTGGTCCAGTTTTGGTGTGTGTTGTTTGGTTCTGTGGAGTTTCAGGTGATCAGGCACTGGCTGCCTTTGATTCCTGAGTTGGGCTTGTTGGATATGTTGTATACAGTAGTTTTTACCTTCTGCTACTGGCCTGTTGCACCTCCAGCCTCTGCCATCAGATCTTTTGCATGATTGTGAGTCAGCCATTGATGGGGTTTCAAGATTTTGTGATGGGAAACAAAAAAAATCAAATCTTTTTTATGGGGTTTCAAGAAATTGTGATGGGAAACAAAAGATTGAAGCTTTTTGTGCAGGAGAGATGGGGTTAAGAAAGGGGAGAGTGTGTGTGATTTACATGTGTTGGATTCTTGTTATATATATAGTATGTTCTATGTTCTATGTTCCATGTAATGTGATGTGGAAATGGAGATCATGTGAATGCAATCTTTATTGCAATATTTTAAAAAAAAATTAAATTTAATGTTTGTTCGGAGTAGTTAATGTGTGATTACTCTTTTTTAGTGGTTTGATTATCCCAATAATTCTAAATTATACTCTCTTTTTTAGTGATGTTTAGCACTTTAAAATATAGTAGTGTGACTAGGTATTCAAAATAGTTGATAATGCTAGATACGACTCGTGAGGCCCCTAAAGCCGAACAAAAAGGACTGGTGCACTCGATCAAATTACATGCTTTATTTAGGAGTCACCTTTCTTGATTTCAAGAAAACAAGTCGATGGTGATCTCATTTTTATAAGAGAATATAAAGTGTACAGACTTTAACTGCTATCTACGTTGCAATCAGGGATAACACCTATAATGACAGTTCTTCAGTTTTAGACTGTCGGATGTAACAAGTCTTATGTCT
Source organism: Ambrosia artemisiifolia (assembly GCA_032199755.1). Taxonomy (NCBI): domain Eukaryota; kingdom Viridiplantae; phylum Streptophyta; class Magnoliopsida; order Asterales; family Asteraceae; genus Ambrosia; species Ambrosia artemisiifolia. The sequence continues at coordinate 17,928,293 of CM063519.1, forward strand.
CAGACGTAACTAATGCATATTTGTCATATGATTTAGAAACGAACATAACAATATGTAATGGTAATAAAAACAAATATAATAAGGTCGTGTCCATATCGATTGTTTTTTTTTCTTGTCAAATTTCTGTCAACCTATTTCCAAAACAGTTTATTTTCATCCTTGGTGTGTTACTTAATTCATTTTAGTTAGGGATCGTGTTTTTGTGTCCACTATCCAGCCATGTTTTTGACATTCTAATTAAACCTAATAATCTTTCTGTTTCAGTAAGCAAACTTCATCGCCGACGCCTTTTGTTTTTTCTTTTTGTTTCCCGGCAACCACTAACCCTAATCCCAATATGTCATCTTAACCTAACTAAGGGAAGTTGTCCAAGTGATCTAATGTCTAAAGAGTGGTTCCCTATGCTAGATACAACATACTATAATGACGGTTCTTCGGTTTCAGACTATGGGATGTAACAAGTGTTATGTCATTTGATTTAGAAACTAACATTATGTGATGGTAATAAAAACAAATCTAATAAGGTTGCGCCCTATTGATCTTTTCTAGTCAATTACTTGTCAACCTATTTCCAAAACGATTTATTTTCATCCTAGTGTGTTAATTAATTTCAGGTTGGGGTCGAGTTTTGTGTCCACCATCCACCCATGTTTTCTACATTATACACAACTAATCCTAATGGTCTTTCTTCTTTCGTAAGTAAACTATATTGCGCACTTTCTTATTTCTTTTCATTTTCGACGAACACTAACCCTAATCCTAGTATGACGTGTTAACCTAACTATGGGAAGTTGTTCAAGTGACCTAATTTCTAAAGAGTGGTTGCCTATGCTAGATACAACAAACTATAATGACGGTTCTTCGGTTTCATACCGTCGAATGTAACAAGTGTTAGGTCTCAAATGTAACTAATGTGTATTTGTCATATGATTTAGAAACTAACATAACATTATGTGATGGTAATAAAAACCAATATAATAAGGTCGCGTCCATATTGATTGTCTTTTTTCTAGTCATTTACTCGTCAACCTATTTCCAAAACAGTTTATTTTCATCCTTGGTTTGTTACTTAATTCATTTTAAGTTTGGATCGTGTTTATGTGTTCACTGCCCATCCATGTTTTTATTATTCTACACAACTGAACATATTATTCTTTCCTTTTCAGTAAGCAAACTACATTGTGCACCTTACTTTTTTTCTTTTCGTTTATGGCAAATACTAACCCTAAACCTAATATGTCATGTTAACCTAACTATGGGAAGTTGGTGAACTGATCTAATGTCTAAAGAGTGGTTGCCTATGCTAGATACAACAAGCTATAATGACGGTTCTTCGGTTTCAAATCATGTGATGTAACAAGTGTTAGGTCTCAAATGTAAGTAATGTGTATATGTAATGTGATTTAGAAACTAACATAACATTATGTGGTGAAAATAAAAACAAATCTAATCAGGTTGCGTCCATATTGATTGTTTTCTTTTTGTAGTCAGTTACTCGTCAACCTATTTCCAAAACAGTTTATTTTCACCATTGGTGTGTTATATAATTCATTTTAGATTAGGATCATGTTCTTGTGTCCACTGTCCACCCATGTTTTTGACATTCTACACAACTAAACTAATAGTCTTTCTTTTTCAGTAAGCAAACTACATTGCACATTCCTTTTTTTCTTATTTTTGAATTTTGGCGAACACTAACCCTAATCCTAATATATCATGTTAACCTAACTAACAAAGTTGCTCAGGTGATCTAATATCATGTTAACCTAATCCTAATATGTCATGTTAACATAACTAAGGAAGTTGCTCAGGTGATCTAATATCTAAAGAGTGGTCGCCTATAACCCTAATCCCAATATGTCATGTGAACCTAACTAAGGAAGTTGCTCAGGTGATCTAATATCTAAAGAGTGGTCGCCCAAGCTATATACAACAAACTATAATGACGAATCTTCAGCTTCTTCATATTTATCCTTTTATATTTTAGATTTTTTTTATAAATGGTCAGTAGATGTTGTAATTCTAGGTGAACAGTACGTATCAAATTTATACAGTGTCCACATCATTCTTTTCTGTATGTTTAAAATTTACATAATATGCGCATGTCGCTAGAAAATGTTCATCTCCAGTGCAAGTAGCTAAATGCACTCACAAACATGCACATATATAGCAGCAGATCAGATTTTTCAAATGCATAAAAAGCACGAATTTTCTCTCCAACCCTACAAACATCCTTATTAATACTTACATTTTCATATCACCACATTTTTTACATTTATTTAATGCTCAAATTCTTTTTATAACTACTTCGTAACACATTTCTTTGTTTTCGCATTACTAAAAATATAACTAAAATCTATAATCTATAATCTATCTATAACTATATATAAAAGAATTGAATTTTGTAATGTGGCATTCAATGATGGCCTCACCCCCCCCCCCCCCCCCCCTTGAATGTGCCACATGGCATAATGAGATGAAAAAGTTTTTTTTTTCGTTTTTATTATTTCCCCATCAAAACCCTAATCCATAAATTAATATATACATCGTTTCCTTCTCTAGCCTCTCAAAACCCTAATATTACTTCCTTCATCATCCAGGTCATCTTCTTCTTCATTCAATTTATAACAGATAAACATTCACCGACGACAAACCAGCCATCGACCACCACAAGAACCACCCACTGTTTTCTCCACCGAGGCCACCACCGAACAGTCGATGGGCCAGCCTGCTCAATGTTTATTGGTCTTTATTATTGTTGTTGTTGGTGATCGATTCATGACCAACCCACATCATCATTATTTAATGTTTGTTCTCTTAATCCTGTTACTAATCGATTGTTCTATGTTTGCGATTTTCTTTTTATGTGATTAACTTTGTGTGTTTACTCTTTCTTGGTTATTATAGTTTGTAGATGTTCTATATCATGCGATGTTAGTTTTTTCGTATTGTTTGAAATAATAATAATAATAATAATAATAATAATAATAATAATAATAATAATAATAATAATAATAATAATTATGGAAAAGGGGTTTGGTGTGTGTTAACTTATCTTTGAAAATACACAAATAAATAACCACACATTGATGTTCAGAGGAAGGTTAATCAAGGGACTTGAGGATCAAGATAAGTTCAATCACATCATTTATACAGAGAGACAGACAATAAAGACATGGCTATAAATTCAAGTGATTTTTCTGACCCTCCTGCTCCTTCTTGGTTTACTCCCAAAAGGTACACTCTTTGTGTTTCTTTCCTACTTCTTCTTCTAGGTTAGGGTTTCGATCAACTATGAAGCTAAGTAATACAGAAATTCGCGTATTTTTCGATCTTCTTTAAGACGAGAAATTGAATATTGCAATTTGGTTTTGGAAGGTTTAGGATAATTAGTGTTTTTGGTTTTGTGATGTAGTTTCTTTGATTTCATTCGCAATATTTGGTTGCAATGGCAGATACAGAAGTTTTCACTATGGGGGCAAAAATCGGATAGGGGCCTAATTAATTTAATAATAAATAGTTCATTCATAACATGTATTTAACAAATTAGGAGATCATTAGTATTCAACTATGTGCATTACCTCTAGGATTAATTAAAATCCAAACCAAGTTAAAGGGTTAAAAGATAACTTTAGATAAAATTAAGAGAATTAACGAAAATGTTACGCATATTTTGCAATTGCAGCGAAGAAGGAAAACACTAGCATCTTTTATTATTCTCATAATATGTTGAACGGTGAATGGGGGTTAACTTGTCCTCTGCTCTACCAACTGAGGGGCTGTTTGGTAGCCTCTTAATCAGCCTCTTAACCATTCAGGTCTGAATCATTCAGCATTCAGACTGTTTGTTTCAGCATCTGAATGGAATGATTAAGTGCTGAACCATTAAGCTAATAAAGGATGCTGAATGATTCAGCTCTTAACCATTCAAAGCCTCTTAACTATTCAGAACATCTTAATGATTCAGCACTTAATCAACCAAACAGCCCCTGAGCTATCCCGACTATTCCTGATGTCTCATCCTCTATCCAACTTTCGATTCACTCGTGGGATCCGGGCGGTCCGGGGGGGACCACCATGGCTCCTCTCTTCTCGAGAATCCATACATCCCTTATCAGTGTATGGACAGCTATCTCTCGAGCACAGGTTTAGGTTCGGCCTCAATGGGAAAATAAAATGGAGCACCTAACAACGCATCTTCACAGACCAAGAACAACGAGATCACCCCTTTCATTCTGGGGTGACGGAGGGATTATACCATTCGAGCCTTTTTTTCATGCTTTTCCCCGATGTCTGGAGAAAGCTGAAATCAAATGGGATGTGTCTATTTATCTATCTCTTGACTCGAAATGGGAGCAGGTTTGAAAAGGGATCTTAGAGTGTCTAGGGTTGGGCCAGGAGGGTCTCTTAACGCCTTCTTTTTCTTCTCATCGGAGTTCTTTCACAAAGACTTGTCATGGTAAGGAAGAAGGGGGGAACAGGCAAGTAACAGTTTTATCTTTCCTACCCAGTTCAGCAAGGCGATATCCCTTTCTCGACAGTTTTACTTATTTTAATAATAGTTTTATCTCATGCGGCTTATTATGGGTGTTGGTTGAATTTTGAGCAGTACAGATTGTGATTTGAATTTGCTTATTTATTTGTTTTTTTTTTCTTGGTTAACTGTTTTTAAGTTCACACCAAGTGTTCGAGTAAATGTTTTAGCAACTTTTGATTTAGTGACTTGGTATTTATTAGTCATGAACAGGAGGCCCAAATGGATCAATCAGGAAGAGTACAGACATGGAACAAGAGCAAACAATGGTAATGCATACAGTTAACCAAATATATCTACAAAATATACGTGTAAGTGTGTAACATTATTGAGCTATAGCCTAGTGGTACCCACTACCAATGATAAGTGTTGGGCATGAGAGGTGACAAGTTCAAATCTTGTGAGCAGCACTTTGAGGTATTTTGCCGGGATCATAACCCTTGTGGGGTGGGATGATCGGTATCCAATATGGATACCAGGGGTCAGAGGGTCTCCTCCACATACCCTTTTTTTTATTAAGCTATAGGTCTATAATAATAATAGAGAACGAGATCACTAAAGTTAACAGTAGTTCTGCAAATTAGTTGAATACTTAATGTTTATTTTGATGTAGTGATATTCTATTGTAATTATTAGTGACTAATATAGGAATCAAATCCATATGGGACCAATATAATTGAGATGGTAGCGTATTAGGTAGTTAGGGGATACAGTAACTGTCGAAATGGTAGTTTTCCTTTGCAGCCGTATTTGGTTGAGTTTTTCTTATGTAAATCATATATTGAAAATTTTATTACATTATATTAGATTTTTTAACTTCGGGACACTCCTGGAGTAATCAACTAGTACTAACTATATATATAATTAATAACTGACATAAATAAACATAATTAAAGTATTTAAATATTTTTGAGAAAAATTAAATATATTTATAAACATTAAAAACTTAAATCTAGAAAATTAAACATCACAAAGTTAAACAAACATTAATATAAGGAAACACATAGTTAGCCTCTGTTGGACCAAAAATGTTTTAGTAAATCTTGTTGAATTGCTAGATGAGCTTCTTGACTACGTAAACCTCTAAAGCTTCTCATTTTCATCACACTATTGTTAGAAAAAAAATATTTTTAAATATTCTACTATTTTGAAAGTAGTTTGGAAGTTGAATTTGTATTTTTTTTTTTGGTAAAGTTATTACCTGTTAATATATTACCTTTTGAAACTTGAAAGTGCTTTGAAACAATTTTTTAAGGGTGCATGGGATATCCTTTACATTTTTTTAAGTTTTTTATCATACCTAATCAACATATGTCACCTTAATCGTTACATTCTATCACTAAATCATTCCACATCATTCACAAAAACCAACCAAACACAATATTACACCTCATCCTCAAACAAACCATCAATCCAACCATCCTTCTTTCACAGTCGTGATAGCCATCAAGATCATGATGGTTTTCATCGTGAAAAAGGAAGACATGATGATATTTAACACCATCATAATCCATTGCAATAGTATTTTTAGTTTAATCCTTACATTTACGTCAAGTTTATTTGTATTAATTAAGCAATAAGGTTGGTTAGTGGTTTATTCAGAGTTTTTAACAAGTTTTGGGTTCAAGTCTCACACATATAGAATTAAGAAATATGTTATCAATATATATATATAGTAGGGTTCTTGTACAAGTGGTGTTATTTTTTGTGAAAAGGGTAAGTGTGTTGGCCATTAGATCTATAAATGAAGGGTGGATATTGAGTAATGGCAAAACTGTAATATATGTTATAATTTTGATTAATTAATTTGATTAGATATGGGTAGTAAATTGGTGTGTTATAAATTTGAAAAGTTACATACAAGTTACATGTAACTTCCGCCGTTCTTTTTTAAATGCCAATAATTGTTTATACATAATTATTTTTTAAAAAAATGCACCATAATAACATGCGTTTTTCATCTTTAATATGTGTATCATATTATTATATATATATATACATATAAAAAGTTATGTTTAAACCTTCTAGGTGTGTTTTATTCTATAAAACATAATAAACTAATCTGTTTTATTTAAAATACACATGCATTGAATAAAAACAAGCTAGAGTGTTTTATAATAATCACTTAATACTTTGTTATGTGGGTTAACTATAGTCAGTTTTATATGAATCAGATTGTTATCATGGTAGGTGTTTTATATCAATCATATGTATTAAAATTGTGTTTTATCAAATTACCTTAATACCCTCATTCTTTAAATTTAATGATTGTCATATGTCAATACCAGAATCCTTCTCACACTTTTCACAAATCTCACCGTTTGTAGACGAACCTCTACCTGTATCTATATATATAATAAAATGATTGGGATGGGTACACGTGGCACTTGATGAGGCCATCAACACCCTTGAATTCTAACCAAAAAATTTCAGTTATAAATAACCCAATATTTATTAATTTATAATCTTTTTCTTTTATCTTTATATTTATCCTTATTTATTACTTTACTATATAAGAAACAAAAATTTTATGAATATCTCAATTTTATTTGATATGAAATAATATTATTAAATCATAATTTCATGTTTATCTCTTATTTATTAAATATTTATTATCTTAACTAATTCTTTTTATATTTCTGTTTATTAAAAACCATTTAATATTTTATTGATCCAACCTTATGTAATATTAAATTTTCTAACAAAATAATAAATAAAAGACAAAAAAAATGTTATAACTCGTGTCATACACAAGTTTCTAACGAAACTATAAATGGGAGTTTCGTTTTCATCCAGGGCAGCATAGGTTAAAACCAGTCGTTTTTAAAAAAACTACACCTTCAAGACTACCACCTCAATCCCGCCTTGCAATGGTTGCTTCTGCCTTTGCCCCACATCCAAATGTACATTCTCTCTTTAATGTATATTTTCATTCTTATTCACATGATTAAAATTATAGTTTTCTCATATTATACTACATTAATTTCTATGCTACATATTAATACATATTTTGTCATTTCATAATAGATTTGTCTATTCTGGAAAATTCCTAAATATAACCTAGTGTGTATATATTAGAAGGTGATGAAGAATGGTAATTTGATTTTTGGAATAATATGTTGTTTGTTTCTTCATATTATTATCATTTAAATATTATAATAGATTATTGTTATATTAACGTCTATTCCCTTTTACGGTTTTCATTAATATCATATAACGTTTTACAAAATTTTGAATATACAGTTGTCATGTTTTATTATTGTGTATGATTCGGTAAAAGTTCTATTCAAACGGGTCATATATAATTTATTTTTTTATCATCACAAAGCGAACATATACTGACCAAGCAACATCCGTACCGGTACCGTATTCGTTTTATATTTTTAATGATGCGACGGTATAAAATTGTTGGACACGGAGTTATATTCACAATAAATAATTATTTTTGGTATTGTAACCTATCTCGAGTGTTTGTATGATACAGGTACCTTAAGGAATCGAACCGACGCCGTCCGAACAACACTAGTATACCAGTAGGAGCATTTGTTTTTATGGTTTTCAATTGATGTAAAACACATGTCCATTGCTATGTTAAGTGCAGGTATCCTACCGGTGTTGTAATATACCGGATCAATAATCATCGAAAGCCAGCTGCGGCAAAACAAAAAGAAATCCCCCTAGGTTATAATTACGAAAACACGTTTTTCGTAAATAGAAGACGCCACAAGAATATCTCATAATATATAACTGGAATCCAGTAATATATATCAGATTTTGTGTAACGGACATGGAAATCGTGTGAATGCAATCCTTCTTACATTATTTTGAAATTTTTGAGTTTTTAATTTTAGTTCCAAATATTTCTTCTGAACGATTAATGTCCCATCACTAAATGTTATGCAAAGTAATCAAGATTTACCAACAAAGATAATGATCAAATTAAAAATTTTGATTCCCTAATTAATCACTAGTAAGAAGATATCAGAAAGTACTTTTATAAATTTTGGAATATTAGATTTAAATAATTTTAACTTTTTTTTAATAAGATTTAAATAATTTTAACTAAGAGCTATTAGCGGCCACCAGTCCCAACTTTAAAAAATACTGATGATGGTCCTAAATTTAACCCATTTTACGCCAGTAATTCAATACTAACTAAAAGTTAACTCAGTTTTTGCTGATATGACATATCACATAAGCAGTCCACGTTATCAAAACTTTGCCATATAAGCAGTCCATGTCATCAAAAGTTTGACTTTTTTTACCACATTAGCAGCCCACGTCAGTAAAGCTTTGACTTTTTTTTACCACACAAGCAGTTTACATTAACAAAAACTAATTGGGCTAACTTTTAGTTAGTATGGGACTGCTGAGAAAAAATAAGTTAAAAGGTGAGACCGTGAGCAATGATTTTTGAAGTTGGGACGGGTAACGGCAATTGTTGATAGTTAAGATTATTTGAATTCAATATTACATAAATTTTGCCTTTTAAACGCTATAACATTGTACCTAAAGAGTAACGTACAAAAGTACGAAACGAACTAACAAGAAACTTAAACAAAGAGATATTAACATATTTAATTATGGGAAAATGGATTTTAATACTCCCAATTATCGCCTGTTGGCGGATAATACTCCCAACTATCACTTTGGCCATTAGCACTCTAAACTTTCAACTTGTTTGCTTTTATCACTCCCAAACTAACTGAGGTCTAACCTGGTTAGTGTTTGTGGCCAAAATGTAAAAACCTAAACTTTGGGATATTTATAAAGCTTTTTATTATAATTATTATTATAACATATTAAATTTAAATTATTATTATTATTAAAAAATTATTATTATTTTTAAAATTTTATAAACCAACCCAACCCCCCCCCCCCCCCTTCTGTTGTTGACAGAACCCCCCCCCCCCCCCCCCCCCCCTAACCCATAACCATTTAAGAAAACCCATTATAAAAACCCAAACCAACCCCCCTGCCCTCTTCCCGGCTGCTCACGGCAGAGCTCCGACGGAGCAGTCCCAACAAACACCCACATCTACATCCATATTCTATGAGTGAGAGAGAGAGAGAGGGAGCAGAAGCAGAAGAGAGAGAGAGAGAGAGAGTCGGTAGAGAGAGAGAGAGAGAGAAAGCAATCAGATCTGAAAAGGGAGGAAATCAAAGTGGATATGAGAGACGGCGGTGGTGTTGTTGAAGACGGCGGCGGCAGTCTGGGGTCCGATTAGGGTTTTGTTCTGATTTGGGGATTTTGTGTGAGCATTATGATGGAGGAAGAAGGTAGTCACGGTGGTGATGTGGTGTTCCGATGGGTTACAGGATCTCCGGCGGTGGTGTAGGGTTTCCGGTGAAGGGTGGGTGGTGGTGGTTTCCGGTGAAGGTGGTGGTGGTTTCCGGTGAAGGGTGATGGTTTAGAGAGAGGGGGGGGGGGGGGGTCTGTTACAGAAGAGGGGGGTGGGGTGGGATTTATAAGTTAAAGGTTTATTGTCAAAAATGCACCTTAGGTTTTGTTTTTTATATTTTGGCCACATATAAGTTTAGGTTTTTACATTTTGGCCACGAACACTAACCAGGTTAGACCTCAGTTAGTTTGGGAGTGATAAAAGCAAACAAGTTGAAAGTTTTGAGTGCTAATGGCCAAAGTGATAGTTGGGAGTATTATCCGCCAACAGGCGATAGTTGAGAGTATTAAAATCCATTTCCCCTTTAATTAATAGTGAGGCTACTGTATACATTCACTAGGTAATCTTCTTCTTCTTCTTCTTTTTTTTTTTTTTTTTTGACAAATATTAGTTTTATTATATTTTACATCAAAATCCTATATTACTCCTTGCCAAGGTTTCAATATGAAACCTCTTTTAAAAGTTATGTGCCTTTACAAGGTAGGCTAATCCCACATTCACTTCACCGATTACATAGCTATAAGAATATTGACATGATATCCCCACAGTGTGTTATGAACTATTGCTTTGCAAATTAAGAAGCTGCTTATTGTCTTGTTCTAAAACTAAACCTAATATACATTTGTCATCTAATCATAGTGACACTTACACCTAAAATGGGTCATGTCCATATCAATTATTTATATTTCCGTACTAATTAAATGTTTACCCATTTTAATTTGGTTATTTTCAGGTTGGTTTTAATTTGTGTTACTTGATTAAAATGAAACTAAGATCTGTTTCGAGTATCGTGCCAAACCATTTTCTAACATTCTACAACATGTCAACACCTAATCTATGACTCTTTCTTTTTCGTTAAGTAGACTACAATCGCCCAAACTTTTTTCTTTTTGTGAACCCTAACTATAGCATGTCGAATAACCTAAGGGTAGCGAATGAAGTAACAAAAGTAACAAAGTGTCAACAAGTGATTGTATTTCACCGGCAAATGGTAACGGGGTTCTTCTCTTTATTCATATTTTTCTTTACTTTTGATGGATCGCTATACTAATCTGTTAATTCTTTGTGAATTAGTATCTATAAATATCGACTGTTGTGAACAGAAATAACAATGTGGAATTCGCTTAAAGTGTCATAACCAACTCATTGCGACTCATCGTTCTTGTTGAGATTTTACTCTCCATCGTAAACATAAGAGAGCATGAGTAACTCTAGTACCGTTTGTAACATTTAACCTTTCATACCAACCAATACATTAACAAATATTAACTATTTTATAATTTAAGATAGAACAATACTATGTTAAGCGTTGAGCATATAAACGCGTAAGATTTGTTTATGTAAGAAACGACGGTTGATATGTATTAACTATATTTTTATTAATTGGGTTAATGGATTTTAATAATCTTAACTTTAACATATTGGCCTGTAGTAGTTGTAACTAATGAAATGTTTAGTGACAGTCATAACTTTAACTTATTTTTCCTCAACGGTCTCATACTAACTAGAAGTTAGCCCAACTAGTTTTTGTTGTCGTGGATTGCTTATGTGGCAAAAAGTTAGAGTTTTGCTAAAGTGGACTACTTATGTGGTAAAAAGTCTAATTTTTGATGATGTGGTCTACTTTTGTGGTAAAGTTTTGATGACATGAACTGCTTATGTAGCAGATCACATTAGCAATAACTATGTGGATTAACTTTAGTTAGTGTGAGACCACTGAAGAAAATAGGTTAAAAGTTGAGATTGTCATTAAATATTTTCTTAGTTAGGACCATTATTGGCCAATATATCAAAGTTGGAGTTATTAAAATCCAAAACCCTTTTAATTTAAGAAATCAACTAAACTTTGATGGACCATGCAAACGCAAGATTGGTAAAGCTAGTATAGGAGGCGGTATACGCGAACACAACGCTGAGTTTTTGATAGGGTATGTTGAATCCAACATTAAAGCTTGTAGTGTTGTCATTGATTTGTAGTAGGGGTGTTCAAAACTGGATATCCGAAAATTCGGATATCCGAAATTTTTGGATAGATGGTTTCACTATCCGAATCTGTATTCGAAATTTCGGATATCCCGAATTTCAGATATCTGATCGGATAGTGAATCGGATATCTGAATATTCAATATTATTATGATATATTTTATTTTATATGTTTAATATATAAATTTTTGGATACATATAAACTTATACTTTTGGGGTTGATTCATGTAAACATATTTATAAACTTATACTTTTGGGGTGATTCCTGTAAACATATTTATAAACTTATACTTATCCATAAACCTTTACACATATAAACTTATACTCTTGGGGTATTCATGTATACATATTCATAAACTTTTATTTATAATAAACGTTTTACATGCGATTCATACACGTGTGATGCTTTGAACTCTTGTGCTTAATGATTAGACATAAACGTGGTATACTTGAAAACTTTACATAATCATTAACTTTGCTTGCCGACTTTAACAATGAGTAGCGCTATTTGGATTGACAACACACCCAATGGAAAGTACCTATGTATTAGATACTATTTTCATACATGTTTCAAGTTACTCTTAAGACACATTATCTAAGCTTTTGGATCAGTATTTAGTTTGGACATCTTTGTATTACAGTTTAGACTTAGCAGAATGTCGCTTAGAATCATTTGTACATCATTTCAATGTAATAAACTATTCGATCAATGTATCAATCTTACACTTTAGTATCATGAATTGTTGAACAATCGTCACCTTCGTGGCACCCCAATGTTTCCGCCATTGGTTGGAGTGTAACAGATTGGTATCAGAGCCATGGTTATAGGGAATTAGGTTATTAGTAAAATGACCTAGACTATAACTAAGAACCTATACCTAAGCCTATCTGTGATTATTTGTTTATTTGCTAAACTTTCTTCCTTGTAACTCTCGTTCTTTCCCCTACCTTTCTCCACTTCTTCTTCTTTCTTTATCATGGGTTTTGAGGAGTAACTATACTTGGATAAGAGGTCTACACTTTGGGGCATTATGTATATTCTTGGCTTAATTGTCTATCGTTGTTCTTCATAAAAATTTTCATTCCTTTAGAGTGTTGACTCTATGTGAGAGAACACGTGCAATCTGGAAGGATGAATGCCTGTACAAAGGGTTTTTTGGCATAGGCAAGCATAGCGCATAAATCCATTGACAGACTTGTTATGCTTACCTGGGGATTCCTAGAGTAAGTGTCCACTTATAGGCTAAAGCACGTCTTCGTTAATCTCCGACTGAGTTTGATTCTTTGAACAGTCAAAAGTTTTTGTCGGGTCTTATGACTAGATAAGAACAATTCAATATTTTATTATTGACTTCTTAAATTATTGATGACTTATCATATGCTTTAATCTTTCATACTTTTTGGTATGCATTTTCATACTTGGTTATTTTGTTCAAACCTCATACTGATAAAGATTTTCTTTTTACTTTCGCTCTCTCATAATCTTCTTTATTCATAAATGGTTGATTGTCGTATTGTTGATCATTGAATCCTTTTCCTAAAATACATATACCTTACCACATATATTTCATATTTTAAATATTGGTTGTAGACTTGTAATTCCTTTGTTGTTTGAACCCTGTAAAAATCATACCATCATCTCATAACCTTTATCGTATTTCTACATATTGCAAACAACCCTTCATGTCTCATTATTATATTCATCGAACACAACACTTTACTATACAAGATTGGAATGGTTTTCTCATCCATACACATTTCATTCAATCATAATGCACTATATCTTATCTAATACCTTGTGTGGAAAGACAGTTTGATCTCGAAAAGTATGCCTTGAAAATTCCCATTTTTGCTCCATCAGATACTTTATTAAACTCATGATTTCTTCAAACTATCATTAACAATTGGTCGTAATAAATATTTTGAAATTATTTAAGTTCAACTTGTAGTTTTGAATGCATCAAAATATTTCACATGTATGGCAAATAAATAATAATTTTTCTATAAAAAGGGGTTTGCGAAATTTAAAGAAAATTTAGAATTACAAGGATTTTCTTAAAAACTTATCAGGGCACCTGGGATCATACTTACGTTTAACGTATTCATTTTAGTTCCTGGAAATGTTGTCTCATATGTTTGGTTTCATTATTTGACACAATTGATTTTCAACTTTAAATTCCAAAGATATGAATTAACCAGTCGTCCTCTTATAATCTTGGAAATTATTTGATCTCTTATAACTTTGGAAATTATTTGATCTCTTATGATCTGTGGAAATTATTTGGGACATGTGACGTTCGAGTCCCACGGATGGCGCCAATGAAGAAACACGGATATAACAATCTATATTAAGAGCACAATAAAGAGATATTTCTTATTAATGTTTGCTGGACAATTACAAAGACTCGGACACAGATTGTTACAACATCTCAACTATAATCTATCTTTCTCTGCTATAACGAGCTCTCTAAGGGTTTCTCTGCTGAGGATTGAATGATCCATTCTCCTTGGGGAGAAGGGGTATTTATGGCCCTTGAGATGTCCTGTGATTGGCTGAGATGAGAATGACAGCTGGCTGTAGATTGTATATCATTGTCACTGTGGGCGCTGGCCTTCTGCGATTGGTCCACGTGTCCTGCGACTGTCCTTTATGTCTTTTTCTGTACCTCGTACTTGCAGGTGATCATGGAGCAGGGAATAATGGCCTCTGATTGGCTGTACGTCCCTTTCATTGTCGGGTTATGACTGTCACGTTCGAGGTGACATGCGCGGGCTTCTAGAAGTCCATGTCAGCATGGTGTGCTGTCATGTGTGGAGATGTGGGGCCGTGCGCATGCGCGGATACATATCTCTTCAGTTACTTACACTAATAGACTATGGACTTGAGTTTAGTGTTGTATACATTGGTTTTAAACTTTGATGTGGTACAAAGGTATGACCCCAAGGGGTGAAACCTATTAAACGAGTAAATTATGCAAATTCATGTCAAAATATGATCGATGGTAATAAATGAATCAAAGTGTGTTGATCAATAAAGCTATGTGGTAAAAAGGGTAAGACTTGATTTTATTCTTTTCAAAGTAATTAACATAGTCATATGAGATGTTGAAAACAATGAATTTCTTTAAAACTTACAAATTTGATTTCATTTCATAATTGAGAGGCTCTCATGGAAACATGGAAATTTGAAACTTCACTTTAAAAGTTTATTTCACACTCATTTTTTTCTTAAACTCGAAATTTAAATACAAGATCGACTCGTACACAATGTCTATAAATGGAAATTTACATACTATCGTTTTGGCATGAAGCTACATAAGCATGACCTAGATTTCAAGTTATTTGTTCTTTACATAAATTCTGCATGTCCCAAATAAATCCTAGTATACATGCTATAACTTGAGCTTACGTGATACTTATCTACACAAAAATGATCTATATGCTTACTTGTCGACTCAAGGTTGTAGAACTCGCTAGGCGCTAGTCGGCCGGTGGGGTACCGATTAGGGATTAATCGGGATTAATCAGGATTAACCGGGATTAATCGGATTGGATTTATATATGTATTTTTCCAAATTTATACATATATAATGTTGATTTTATACCTTATATGTATAAATTTTGAAGTTTAGGGGCCAAATATAAACTAGTGAATATGGATGTGGGTTAAATATTAAAATACTTGAACTTAAATAACCGTAATCACCTTCATCGTTTACCATACCCCGTTTTTTCCTCCCGTTCCTTCTTTCATTGTATGGAACCATCATACGCAACTAGGGTTTTTGGAGTTTCATCGATTTTGGTTCTAAATCATGGATTATCATCCAATTTTGAGCTAAGACCTTATTTGATTTGATCGATTTGCTCCAGTTTTGACCAGTTCGAATTCATTTTTGACCTAATTTTGAGTTTTTTAGGTCCGACTAGGACCAATTTGGTCCGACTAATTGGTGATTAATCGCGATTTTTACAACACTGGACCGCCACCGATTAATTTAGTGATTAGACCAAAATTAATCAGTAAAGTGGGGACTAGCGATTAATCACCGATTAATCGGTGGTTAATCGGGATTTTTACAACCTTTGTCGTATTGCGTATACTGGTAATCTTAACTATCATCGTTGAGTTGATCATTGAATCCTTTTCCTAAAATACATATACCTTACCACATATATTTCATATTTCAAATATTAGCATCATGAGTTGTTGACAATCGTCACCTTCGTGGCATCCCGATGTTTTCGCCATCGGTTGGGGTGTTACATTGGCTTAGGACTTGCAATGATTGTAGTAAATATACTTAGTAAAAACTAACAATAATATATAAAACAATATAGCATATTTAATATAATATATGATACAAATTAATATTATATACGTATATAACACATTTTGAGCAAGTTACATTTTAGTCCTTTATGTTTACACTGACTTTTAGCGGTTGTCCTTTAGCTTCAGAAATCATACTTTATGTTTAAAACAATCTTGCAACTTTTGTCCTCTCCACTAACGATGTCAAATTTATCTATTAAATCCAGTCACGTGTTTTTTAAATGACTAACCTATTTTTACCAATTACAAATTTAAAATACAAGAGGAGCTCTGCTAAATGCTAGAATAAACACAAAGGACAAAAACATAAGTTACCCTAACATTTATTAATATACTAACAATTATATATGTTAATACTACCTAACAATTATATAAAAACATTAATACTAATAGTAATAAATGCAATATGTAAAAAAAGACAAATCATTAACTTCAAAAGTTTTTGCAATATAAAAAAATGGTTGAAGTGTAATATGTGTTTATTTGAAATCTAATATATATTGTAAGGATTAAATGCAAATGAGCTTAACCTACTAAATATGAGAAGTGGAAAGAGATTTTTTTTTTTTTGAATTTTTTTCTCATAAGATTAAACATGCTTTCTAGATGAACAATATAAACAAAAATCTTTTTAGTGTAATTACGCTATTAGAGTACTTACAGTAGTTTACATTAGACTAATTACACCATTTTTTTTAGATTTCAGTACTAAAATACATGTTTAACAAGATTGAAAAAAAATTTAAAAAAAAATATTCTCTCCTTCACTTGTCACGTGAAAGCCTATTTATAGAATAAAACTCATTTGTACGAGAACATTACTCTCTCTCTTTATATATATATATTAAAAATGTGTAGGTAAATAGTTTAAAAAAATTACAAAACTTATAAACATACTAAAAACACATTTTATGTAAGAAGTATTTAACCAATGATAAAAAAATTAAACAATTTATTTATGTTGTTCTGGTGTATATATTATATCAAGTTACAATGGCCATATTCGGTTCCATTTTTTTTAATATCATACAATGGATAAGACTGAATTATAAGTTTTGTCTTTTAGGTATATACCTGATTGCAAAAATGTCCTTTAACTTTAAAATTGATTGGCCATTCAAAAAAAAAAACTTTAAAATTGATTGGTTTTTTCCTTTATCTTTTAAAATCTTGCACGTTATGTCCTTTATAGCTAACTCGGTTAGTTTTCTTCGTTAAGTTAGGTCATGTGGCCTGCACATGAGGGTATTTTAGTAAAATCACCCACCCCTCTTATGTTCTTTCCCAATTTACATATTATAAACCCTTTTTCACCTAACAACTAGCATCTTCTTCATGAATCTCTGTTCCTAATTACCTCTAATTCTTCATCAACTGCATATATATACATACAATAAATTAAACAACAAAAACCACCCTATAAACTACAAGTAAAATCGATTTCAACCAGCTAATTAGCACTACAATCAAAGATGAATTCAAGATGTTGTGGGACAAAATCCGAATTCGAATCTCGGGTTTTCAACCCTCACAAGAACCCATCGTTTTTTCAGATCTGTATATTGAAATTGGGGTTAGGGTTTTGATCGAATAAGAAGGGAATGGTGGTCGTTGGCAACAAAAGCAGGTGGCCGGAACTGGTTGCGCGAGTGCGATGAAGGGTTGGATTCGAGTCAGAAGGGTTTGATCGGATATCATGGGATGCTTGAAGCTGACGAGGAAGGGTTGATTGGGTTAAAGGCGATGACAATGAGGGGTTGGATTCGAGTCAGAGGTTTCAAGTGCTGAGGGGTTGGCAGTGATTGTGGGTTGGTGGTGTTGGTGAGCGGTTGTGATGGTGACAATCTAGTCTAGGGTTTATAATCTTCATATTTGGGGAAGAACATAAGAGGGGTGGGTGATTTTACTATAATACCCTCATGTGCAGGTCATGTGACATGATTTAACTGAGAAAACTAACCGAGTTAGCCATAAAGGACATAACGTGCAAGATTTTAAAAGATAAAGGACAAAACCAATCAATTTTGAAGTTAAAGGACATTCTTTGCAATTAGGTATATACCTAAAGGACAAAACTTGTAATTCAGTCTATGGATAATAAAAAAAGAGTTATAATGCTTATATAGAAGCCCTGAACTTACAACATATTATTTAGAGTTAACTGCAGTTTTCGTCCCCTGTAGTTTCCCCAACTAACAGGTTCAGAACGAGTATAACACTCTGAGTCCCTGTGGTTTGTCGGGCTAACACTTTACATCCTCTTATTAACGTTAGTTAGTTTTTATGTTAGTTTATGGGTGAAATGACTATTATACCCATCCATCTATTTTGTTCTCCAACCCACCCACCATCACCACCACCATCTCCACCATCACCATCCCTCTCCTCACCATCTCCCCTCTCTACAATAATAATAATAACAGAGATCCACCAGAAAAGAAGCACCTCAGCTTCACTGTATTACAACTTTATGATTTCTACTATCAAGATACAGTTACAGTCACTGTCAAAGGATCTCGAGTTGGAGTTGGTTAAAATCTTGAGAGTTTTCACATCCATTAATATCTCAAATAATCACTTTTCGGGGGAAATACCACACGCAATTTGGCAGCCCAAAGCACTTTATGTTCTCAATGTATCACATAATGAGTTCAAAGGCTCCATCCTACCATCTTTGGGAAATTTGAGTCATCATCTCCGTCATTCTATCTCTTAGTATTATTATTGTGGAGAGAGGGGATGTTGAGGAGAGGGATGGTGACGGTGGAGATGGTGGTGTTGCAGGTGGTGGTGGTGGGTTGGTTGGAGAAGAAGATGGAGGGGTATAATAGTCATTTCACTAAAAAATTAACAGAAAAACTAACTGATGTAAATAAGAGAGATGTAAAGTGTGATCCCGACAAAATACAAAGACTCAAAGTGTTGTACTCGTGCTGAACTTGTTAGTTAGGGCAAACTACTGGGATGAAAAATGCAATTAACTCTATTATTTATTCACATTCCCATTAAACTTCCATGTGATATTTATAAATATGTAATTTTGTTATATAACTCGTTTCATGTTTGGATTTTATTATTTTAAGCTTGTATTACTCTAAAACATAAATACATGCAATTCATATTAACATTAGTTTGTTCGCCACTTAGGTTATAGCCTAGTGGTAGAGAGGAAATTTTCTCTTGGGTGAGGTTGGGAGTTCAACTCCATTGGTGTACAAATAAAGGTGTAAAAGGGTGTAACAAATTAGCCGTTAAAAAAAACATTAGTTTGTTCCTTTTCTATTATTATATTTTATATTGATTTCTGTAATAAATTCACTGTAATTAATGTTTGATCTTCTCTTCTATATAAATATCAACATTTCACACAAACAAAACAAACATGTTCAACATGACAAGATCCTCTATTTTCATCATATTTCTTGTCATTCTTATGAGAGTAGGTAACTTTTCATTCCCTTTCTTTGAATTTGTTGGAGACCATGCCCCTAGTTAACTTAAAAATATGTAATCAATTAAAAATGAGAATTTTTATGTATATTCTTAATTCGTAGGTATGGAGTCGCTGATGGCTGAAAAAGTTTGTACCGCCACTCGTTTCCTACCCTTGTGTTATAAAGGTGCATGTATACATGTATGCATCCAGGACCATGGACCTTCTTCTGATGGACATTGCAAGAATCCATTTATATGTATTTGTCGTTTTAAATGCCCTACAAATGATGGCAATGCTACACCTAATCATCAAGTCTCCTCCCTTCCTTCTAGTCGTGATTCCTCGTATCCCCTACCCCCAAAATAATTAAGAACACAAATTATAAGGTTTATTTTATGTTCTACCTGCATTCCTATTTAGAGGAAGTTATGCGATATCATTATCAATGTTATAAGATGTTATATTTTTGTTTATTGGAGCATCTCTTTATCTAAAAATCTCAAATAAGCAGTGAAAACAAATATTATTGATTTTATGTTATAACTAGTATTAAGGACTTGCGCTTTGTGACATACCCCTAATTGTATACGCCATTTAGGTGAATATCGGCCATATGTAATGGTATACATTAAATCATGTATATTTCTTGTCTATGTATATGAGGTATATGAAATTTAAGCAAATTATACGTATACAAATTAAATAGTGTTTATTTCTTGTGTATGTATATGGGGTAGAGGTGTAATGGAACATATGAATTATCTGCTAATGAATTAAAGGAGGGGGTCAAAAGCAACTAAATTTGACTAGTGATTTTTGATGAGGAACAAAACTTGATAATCAATAGAGGGTAAATTTGTAACCCAAGTCAATTACCGCTTGAGGAGTTGAGTTTGTCATTGTGACATACAATGATGTCGTGTGATGAATTGTGGGAGATCTTAATGCCTTATTTAGTAGGCTCGGTGAACAGTTTGATACATTATTTACGGTTTAAAGGTTTGGAGATCGATTATAAGAAGGAAAGTAAATGAACTATTTTATAATTTAAGAATAGGTTAGTTTTAAAACTCTATTATGTTTGTGCTAGCTACCTTTATCACTCATGACCTCGTGGTGGTTCAGTGGTATGGTGTTTGCTCCTCATACAAATGATGTGAGTTTAAATCCTTGCAAATGCAATGTTATTGTTAGGTGGTATTTAGGTGTAAAAAGTTGTTAATTAACAAATAGCTACCTAAAAAACTGTAAGTAATTAAAGTTTGGGACTTTGGGTACACCTATGACTTGAGTTTGACATAGGTCAATGGCTGATCTTTCATCCTTTGAAACGTAAGATGTGTATACGTATTGTATGTCAACTTAATAAGATTATTGATGATTGAAAATGGAAAAGTATTTTGAGAGATTAAACGAACATTACATTACATTACAATATATTAATAACCATCTTAATTTAAATAGTTAAGTTTCATTTATTTTATTTTGGCCATATTTTTTTTTTCTTTTTTTGTTAACTTTTTTTTTCCATTTTGACCAACAAATTTTTTTTAAGTTTTTTTTCTCATTTTGGCCACACAATGTTTTTTTTACTTTTTGTTTAAGTTTTTTTTTTCCCGTTTTGGCCACCAACTTTTTTATTAAGTTTTTTTTTTTTTTCATTTTGGCCCCCGACATAATGCGTTTTTTTACCTGATTTCACACGGGTTTGGTTTTTCTTTGTTTATTATCTATATAACGAACGGCCACCGACCACATCTACCGAGCGCCATCTCCACCATGTGCCGCGGACTGCGGGAGATTCCCGGTATTCTCCACGTAGCCGCTGCCACTTTTGTATTTTCTCATTGTCCAAGGTTAGTCTCTATGCCTTTGTCGGTTACCAAAATCCGCATTAACGCGTCATGTGAAAAACGCGCAACGCGCGTATTAATACACGTAGTGTATATTAATACATGTAACAAGTGAGACTCCAAAAATCCTATTAAGTTGTCAAACCTTGTAACATTTTAATCATTAATGCAAATATGTTTATTGTATAACCTTTGTAAAAAAGTGACACATCATCCCTATCAGGTTTGAGCGTAATGGATGTGGTAATCAAAATGTGTAGGCAATATAGTTATGTAGATGATATGAAAAATAATACTAGATATTTACAAGTTACAACATCTTATGCATTAACCTGAAAGTGTCCATTTAACATTGAAGTTAGAGTTAATTACACAAATAGTCCATGTGGTGTGACCCATGTTACTATACAAATGGATTGACTTGTCTTTACAAATGAGCATTTTAGGTATCACATTGTTAATAGAGAATCAAGCACCGAATGATCTGTAGAGTCTTATATGAATAAAGCACCGAATGATCGGTAGAAACTCATTATGCAACACAAGTCTTTAGGTTCGCATCTTGGGCGATGGGTAAGTTCATTCGCTCTGTAGCTATGCATCAATATTACATAATTACGCATAAAATTACATGTCATAAATAATTACCTATTATATATATATGCTAATTACACAAGTTAGGCCATATGTGATACTCAAGTGAGAGGGAAAAAGTGTGCCACATAGGTTTCACTAGGAATGAACATTTGGCATCAAGTATCGGTACCGTCCTAAGAGATTCAGTATGGTATTCGGTACCCACGTTTTCAAACATTCGGTATCCGTATTATATACCGCTACCGTTCAATACCAATACCATATAGAATGTATATTTTGTAATGAGTATCGGTACCGTACTGATAGAATCGGTATTGCACTGATAGATTCGGTACGGTATTTGGTACCTTATTTTTCAAAAAATCGGTATAGATACCGGTTCGGTACCTATTTCATACCTAGGTTTCTCCTCACACTTCTAAACATATATACTAGTCAACTGGGAGGAGCATTGGTTTAAATTAATTTTTTTAGTTCATCTAATTAGTTGCTTTGAATCTAAACGTAAACTTAGGGGTGAGCAAGAAATGGTTCCGAACTGTGAAAATCGTGAAACTGACCCGAAACTGCTAGAACGAACCGAATTAATGTTATAGGTTTCGGTTCTCATATTTTGGCAAAATCGGTTTGCGGTTCGGTTCCGGTTAAAACCAACGGGTCCAGTTAAGAACCGTTAGAACCGTTTTAATTTGAATTAAAGTAGATATTTAAAGATTGCATGTTGGTGTTGTCTTGGTCTTCAATTATTCAATTTTCTTCTCCAAAGTCACATTCCAACTCCAATCATCATACGAGATTTTCTCTTCCAATCTTTTGTCAGGTTTGTTTTTTTTTTCTTCTTCCTCTATTACATTACTTATCTTTGATTACTCATTTACTGATTTACTCTATTCATCATCATATTTATGCACTCTATTTTTCTTTCGCATCAAACCTAAGTTTAATCTTTTAACTAAGTGAATCATACAAAAAATGTTTCTGGTGACAAGAATGACGAAAATGAAACCACTAATGAAAGCAAATCGGGAATTAAAAAGTGACAACAAGAAGAAGGAAGCTCATAGGTGATTGGTGAATGTTGGAAACATTTTGATGAATTTTATGATGAGGATGGCAATAGAAAAGGAAGATGCAGATACTATGAAAAAGAATTGAATGTTGCAATTGATGTTTTGATTGGTTTGATTGTTTTTGTTTGTTTTTTTATTCAATTGTTAATTTTAGGATTTTATTGACAACTGGTTCCGGCCTAGAACCGTTTCGCCCGGTTTTGAACCGAACCGTTTTGTAATTATCGGTTCCAGTTCCGGTTCTCATATTTTGGAATAAACGGTTCTCGGGTCGGTCCGGTTCGGTTCAATTTGGTTCGGAACCGTTGCACAGCTCTACGTAAACTAGTTCTAAATAATAATTATTTTTAGGCACATATTATTGGGAAACATAATTAAATTAATGTATTTTTTAGAACATTACTTAATAAAAAAACCACTTCATATTCAAAATACACAAACAAAAAGTAGTAATCATCGGATAAGTTAAGCCTCCAAATATGCTCTACTAAATCCTTGTGAAGCTTGGGATGTGTTTCTCAATTGCGAATCATCTTACGGTTTGCTTTGTTTCTCTTCCTCGTTGATCTTTACAAAGCCAAGTGGATGTCCTCGTCATAGGTTGAGCAAATCGCTCGATGAGCATCCTCTAAACTCATATTTTGTAAAATCACACAAGCATGCAATACGTTTTATTTTTTACTTTTTGTCCAAAGCCGTGCCAGATTGTGCACGATATGCCAGTGTTGCTTCCAACGCCGATTTCTTGCTGATTCTTGAGCTTGTTTAAATTTATTTTTTATCATCTTGCATTCATGTAAACGATTCGAAGAGGGTAACATATTCAAGATAAATAGCATTGGAATGTGCCATCATTTACATTTTCAAGCATATTTATTCTTATATTTGACATCTTTGGATGCATTGTTACATGATTTGTGAAATTGCAGTGGCATTTGGCCTTGTGGTGGTAAACAAGTAGAAAAATAATGAAAAGCGACTAAATATATCAAGCAAAGCCAAGCATGGTTATCATATATGCATGCGGTAGTCCTCCAAAGAAGCCTTAATTAGAAACTAATTAATAAAATGTATGGGTATGCTGAAGCCGACATGGGTATACTTAGATCAAGAAGCACTTTTGTAATACCACACTTCAGTTCCGGTTGCACTACTGATCTCACCATATATGGTTAATCTACCAAGTGTTGATTGTTGTATTATGGCCACTTAATTGTGGCTAGACTTCTTTATCATTTTGGTGCTATTGAACCTTGTTGTTAATTTATAATATTTGAAGTTATGCTGTGATGGCGTGTTTATGTATTTGAATTATTAAACTTGATTCTATTGATTATGAGCGATACTTGGGTTTTGAACTTGTGTGTGTATAAGTGTGTCCGATGTGGTCTCAGGTCTTTGTACACAATCCAAGCTTGTACGTCTTTATCCAAACACGGTTGTCACACCGAGGATGGTGGATAGAGTTTTATGTTTCAAGTTTGCTATTTCAAAGTCATGAAGGTCATAGATTTTGTGGAATTGATTTTTGTGTCTTTGATTGATGACTTAATTTTTCGTGGTTATATCCTCAGCATATAGTTCCCATTATAAGTCTTGGAATAAAAAGTGTATTTTTGACACTAACTAATATTATAAATTTTGTTGTAACCAACCTTTAATTATCAATATTAACTCTACCAAATTATTTTTAAAAACTATCTGAAAGTTTTTCTTTTTTCTCAACGTTCTTGTATAAGGTTAATTGAAAATGAATTTTATTTAAAATTGAATATTATATTTTTGGTAACCTAATTTGTATTAAATGTTTGTACTTTATAGGTGTCATAACTGCGTAACAAACCAAATCGATTACGGCGAAACCGCGAAACAACCCTATTGATATTATCGGTGCCCGTATTCGATTTATGTTTGTTGTTTAATCTAAAACATATTTTGGTATCACATTGGGCATATCCCGACTTTATTTTTTTGGGTTGTTCTTATTATTCGTAAAAGGTTATATATTAAACACACTCCATCTCACACATATTTATAATTTCAAAATACTTTGACTGAAAAATTTTATATTTACATAATTATTAAAGTACAAAGTAAGAAAAAAAAATATTATTTATAACTTTTCATTACATAATTCAAGTCCATTAAATATAAATTTTGTGTAAGTTAAGCCATTCAAGAAGATTTTTTTTTTTAATAAAATACTGTAATAAGATTGCATCACATTTTTATCATTATAATCATGAATTATAGGAAAAAGTAATTCAAAATATTATAATAAGATTGCATCATATTTAACGGGAATTGGAATTAAATCATTCCAATTTTTCTGGGTTATAAGGCAATAATCTCAACTTGAAAGTTGAAATTTAACTGCACTAACTTGTCATTGATTTTATTTCATTGGATCAAAACTAACCGGGTTTAACTTAGTTTCCTGCTGACGTGACAACCCACGTGACGTATGACGTGTTAAAATTTATATACTTGCCAGTCAAATGGGCAGTTTTCCGCTGACGTGGCAACAAACTGGGCAGTTTTTCTGCTGACGTGGTAGCCAACCGGGCAGTTTTCTGCTGACGTGGCAGCAAACTGGGCAGTTTTTGCCACGTCATACGCCACGTGGGCTGCCACATCAGCAGAAAAATAATTGGGTTAACTCCAGTTAGTTTTGGTCCAATGGAATAAAATCTATGACAAGTTAAGCTTGTTAAATTCCAACTTTCAAGTTGGGATTATTGCCTTCCAATCCAGTAAATTTGAAATTATTTAATTCCAATTCCTCTTACCTTATTAATCAATAATTACACAAGAAAATATATTTAAAATTCTAAAATGTTGTAATAATATGATAACACATTTGATCATTATAATCATGAATGAGTTAAATGCCAAAATGGCCCCTGTGGTTTGACCCAAATTGCCACTTTGGTCACTTTTTTGAATTTTTTGCCAAAACCACCCCTCAAGTATCGAAAAGTGCCAAAATGACCCATATTTAACTGAGTTTATAACTGAGGAAGGAAAATCAGTTAAGTATCAGGGGCATTTTCATCCTTTCATCCCAACCCCCCCTCTTCTTCTTCTTCTGCAAATATAAGCACCACCCATCTCCACAACCTTCACCAGCCACCGCCGCCACCACCACCACCACCACCACCACCCTTCACCGTCCACCACCACCCTTCACCCTCCACCACCACCTACTCAAACCACAATCCAATCACTGTCACTAGCCACATAACCTTCACCGACAATCATCAACACCATAAATCAAATTGAAAAATCCACTTCAATCGTTAAAACACAATTCAGATCATTCAACTTGAATTCAATTAGCAGAAACCTAACAGCAACAAATTTCAAACATGAACTTAAGAACAGAAATGCAGAACACACATATAAAACCTTCTCAAAACATAAATAACACTAAATCATTAAAACCTTCTCAGAACAAACATATAAAACCTTCTCAAAACAAATTTCAAACCCTAAATCACCTACCAGAACCTTCACCACATTAATCAACAAAATTCCAAATTTCCAAACCCTAAATCACCTACCAGAACCTTCACCATCCTCTCCTCTCTCTCTACCCTTGGGTTTAGATGCAGATCTTAGATGCAGATCTTAGAGGAGAACTAATCAATGGAGCATGAAGCGAAGCAGGGTACCGATCAGAAACCGAAGCAGCCGATCGAATTTCGTCAACACTAACTTCAGAAGCAGTAGGCATCATTGATCATGTTCGTCCTACTGATGGATACGAATGCCAGTTCTCGCTTTCTCCGTCCCTAATTTCACTTTTCTCTGCAAAACAACAACAACAACAACAACAACAATAATAATAATAATAATAATAATAATAATAATAATAAATAGAGTTATAGAGAGAGAGAGAGTAACCAGAGAGAGAGATAGACAGACGAGGAGGAGGAAGAAGACGACGACGGCGGATTTGGTGGTGGTTGGAGGCGGTGCGGCGGCGGTGGCTGGGGGTGGAGACAGGGAGGAGAGTGTGTGTGTTTGTTAAGAGAGATCAGGGAGGAGAGTGTGTGTGTGGTGAGGGTTTATATAAATGGGTGGGTGTTTTGGGGATGATGATGATGATGTTAAGGTGTGGTGAGGGTTTATATAAATGGGTGGGTGTTTTGGGGATGATGATGATGATGCGGTCAACAAAAGTCAACTACTCAAAGGACAGGTCAACAAGAAGTCAATCTGGTTAAAAACTCAGTTTACAGATGAAAGGACGAAAATGCCCCTGATACTTAACTGAGTTTTTGATCCTCGTTAGAAACTCAGTTAAATATGGGTCATTTTGGCACTTTTCGATACTTGAGGGGTGGTTTTGGCATTTGGGTCAAACCACAGGGGCCATTTTGGCATTTAACTCATCATGAATTATAGGGAAAAGTAATTTGAAATACCGCAATAAGATTGTATCATATTTTACCATGTTAATCGTAAATTACACAAGAAAATATATTTAAAAATCTAAAATATTGTAATTTGTAATCTATTATATAACTGAAACCCTCAAATCCTACTTAGCACTCATATAGTCATTCCCTCATTTAAGAGTGTCATGTAGGATAGATACCATGTGTCATTTAGTAATTTTAGGAAAAAAAAAAGTTTAAAAACAAAATTGGATTTCTCTTTCTCATGTTTCCTCCTATAATTTTTAAACGTTAATATATTTTATTTATGAGATTTTCTAAAGAAAAAAATTACACCAAATTAACGAGTGTTTTATTATCTTTCCAATGAGTACCATGGTGCTATAAAAAACAGAGAAAAAAACGACTATTTTTGTGGGGTATTGTTCATACAGGAAAAAAACACGTGTTCAGGTAATTCATTAATCATGTATAGGCAAGTCACTAATTATGTTCAAACCAGTAAATATGAATTCTATTTTCAACCAGAGCCGAATAGGTTAATAGAGTTATACGCTGTTTTAGGTTAGGTATCAATATTATTATGTTAGAGTTGTACATTTGTTTAGTCTTTAGGATATGTGTTAATATTAGAGTTACATTGGAGTTGTACATTGTTTTAGGTTAGGTGTTAGCATTGGAGTTGTACATTGTTTTACGTTAGATATTAATATTAGAGTTATATATCAGTCTATTTCATATGCAAAACTGATGTGTCATATTAGATTTCTTAGCCCCGGAACGCTCCCGGAGTATAATCTAGTAATATAATATCACATTTCATCACTTTAATCATGAATTTTAGGAAAAAGCAATTTGCAATACCGCAATAAGATTGTAAGCTCGAAGCTGGTGGTTGTAAGCTGATAGCTGTAGCTTTTTAAATATATTTTTGTGTTTGGCAGAGTAGTTGGAGCTTTTAATAAAATGTATAAAATGACAAAAATAGGCATAATTAAAAGCTTGTAAGGAAGGTTTTTATTTTTATTTTATGATAGAATGGTATTTGTGTTATTTACTCATTAAAAGCTTGTAGCTAGTAGGAGTTTTTTCTTAAACGCTAGTACTAGTAACTTTTCAATATAGAGCTTTTTCTCCTAACCTAAAAGCTTCAAGCTCATTCAAACAAACAAGGCTTTTTATTAAGTAGGAGTTTTTTCTTAAGAGCTTAAAGCTTAAAGCTCTTAAAAGCTATTTACCAAACATACCCTTAATCGTAAATCACACTAGAAAAACAAAATATTGTAATAAGATTGTATCACATCCTAACATTTTAATCACGAATTCTAAAAAAAATGGGTAGTTCGAAGTATTGTAACAAGAGTGTGTCAAATTTTACCATATTAATCATAGGGAGAAGATCCTATTTTTTTTTACAAAGTATTGTAAAAAGTGTAGAAGACAATATAAGCTATTGATCTAAGAATGTTGAGATTTAAGTGGTACCCAATAATAATTGAATCATACTAAAAAAATGTCACACCCCGATTTTTCGTGAAGTTTGGTACCTTTGCTACGCAGCGAAAAGATGCATCTAAGACCTTTTGTTTCCTGAACGCCATTTCTAACCCTCTAGGATCCCCGATCCCAAGACGTCACCCACTCCAACCATGCCGTTACCATAGTTTAAACCTGAAAGACATGCTTAAAAAGTTAACATAAAGCTGGTGAGTTCATAAGTTTGTGTGACCAAGAGTTAAGTTCAATAATAGACATGAAGTTTAATTTGAAACATGATAGATAAGTTCAGCCCGAGATACTTTCAACCTGAAATCATATGTAGTCCCATTCTTAAACCAGGGAATAAAGTTGTGTTATTCCAAACCAGGAATAAAGTTTCAAAAATAAGTAATGTTCGAAAACTAAAGTTCACAGGTTTTTCCACAAACAGTTCCAAAAGTATGAAAGATCATATCCGTTATTACTATGTTATATGAACATTAGCTAGACGTTAAGTATGTTACTACTACGATTGAAACCATTGTTGACCGTGTTTCCAATAGTGTGTACCCTTCGGACTACCGTCATCCTCGGTAGGCCCTGTGTGTTTGAGACAATATGCACCTGTCTGGCTTCCAGCCGACCCGGGTGGGGTTTGTCAGGACCAATAGACCTATCCACATTTCCCCGCTATATACCCATAGTAAAACATGATCTTTATGTATCCAAAGTGTGTAGCATATTTCTCCCCCATGAGAAAGTGTGTGAAGTGGGGCCGTGAAACTCACGCAACCCGTTTCATCTCCCTTTTACCCATGTACGAGTTTATAAAAGTATTTGTAATGTTAAACATTAATTTCTCAAAACTTTGTTACGCTTTAAATTCATCAGGTTTTCATAAGGAAGCACATCTTTCCCCCGAAAACATTTACAAAAACAGTAAAAAAGTGGGGTCATGAACTCACCTTAATTTTCTTGCTTATCTAGCAAATAATTCCAAAGCCTCGACCGACTTCCTCGTGCCCTAATTACCAATAAAGGACACCTTAACAGTCTATCACACATAAGTCTAGCTTATCAACCGATTAAAAGATAGTTTATTCCACTATCTATACTCGTGTGTACTAACCCGAATCTTAATATGTTTCAACTCGACGAACCAATCATGACTTATCTTAATTCATGTATTACATACAACATAGCACCCAAGTTGCACACTTGTTACTATTTGTGTGTAAACCATGTTGGACTAGTACCCCGAAACGTATAATTATCCTGAATCGTAGCTCGGCTCGTAAATCGTATAAACATATTTGTCTTGTGTAATTATATTTTAGAAAATACTCTTTGAGGAAATACAAATTTAGTTATTAAAATCGATTAATAACATTTGTTACTTTTTCTCAAATATTGTTTGAAAATCATCTTTATTGTTACAAATAATTAGTCTTTGTAAACATTTCGATTTTGTATATATTGCAGTTGTCCAAAACACTTAGGGTTATTTATTTATAGAAATAATAATAGCAGTTCGTTATGCTTTGATTTTTATAAAAATTTGGGCAGAGTTTCCTCTGTTTTTGTACAAACCAGACAACACCCGTTGTCTACAATTTTCCCCAAAATCAACTTTCAAACACAAGTCACTAAGTTCTTTTATCCATAATTCCGATTTACGAGACTCTATAAGTTTCGACACCTATATATACTTAATTATACAAATATATATATATACAAATATATATATATATATATAGCAATATATATATATATATATAGCAATATATAAATACAATATAGTCCAACAATATAGTCCAATGTTATTTAGTCCGATGTTCGATATCATAAGTCACATCAATTAACCATTTACCAAATCGTCCGATATATAATATATAATTACCGTTTATTATTTTTATTCGGTTCGTTCGCGAGTCAAAACTCTTTCATTCGTATCAATATATTTATAATTATATAATCTTCATAATATATATAATATTTACAAATATACAATATTTATAAATATATATAATATCTACAATAATAATAAATACGAATTTAAGTATACCGATTTGTACGTGCGCGTCTCGATCTACATCAACACCGGAACCGAATATGACCGTTGACCGTCTGCTAACCAGCTTGACTACAGTTGACCGGCTGACCGGGTTTGACCAAACCGGACCCAAATATCCTCCAAGACCCGAGACCCAAAACCGAACAAGATCTCCTACCGAATCTGTTTCCAGACACGACCCGGACCAGACCTAACCCAAAACCAAATCTAACCCGGCCCAGAAACATACTCAAGACCAACAATTGACTAAGCATCTACCTGAACGGAACCGGACCAGAAGCGAACGCCTCGAGACCTTACCAACAAACAACCTGATCCAAAACTGAACCGTGATACAAACCCGGCCATGAGATGTGACCCGAATCGATCCCAAATGCGACCCATATTGACCCTTGCCAAACGTGAACCGAAACTGAAACCAAACCTGGACCGGACATCACCGTATCGGACCACCACAACCATTTCTTGACCAGATCCGTAACCACCATTACCATCGCCTAGCCAAGCCCCTACCGTGAACCAGAACTACACCCGAGATGAACCCACCAGTCGAGCACCTACCGGACCTGGGACACCGAAGCCACCATCACCCTTACCGAACCACAACCACCATCTTTATCACCGTCTCCACCATTTCGGCCGACCACCAAACCCGACGCAACCACCACCAGCCGATTTCCAACAACAAAGCCACCACCACTCCCTCGACATCTACATAACAACCACCCAATTGACCACTAAATATTTAAATGCTACGTAACTACGTATTTTTGTATAACGTTACGTGTTTTTTTATATAGCGGTACAAAATTATGCATCAATACATAATTACGGAATATGCATTTTATTCTAAAACAAGTATAACGTTACGTGATTATAGTATGTAATTACATAACACTACGTAATTACGTATTTACTAGGCAGATTTTTATGGCACTCTGTTAAATATTTACATGGACCATTATACTGGCTTAAAGTATTCATGTCAGTTTTTTGTGGTCACACACACTTTGCACTAGTTTGATGTCTTGTACGATAACCTTCCTCTTAATCATATATTAAAAAAATCAAATTATTGAAATAAGATTGTATCACATTTGTCCTTTTAATCATGAATTCTAAAAAAACAAATATTGCAATTATATTATACTATTAACAAGCAACTCTATTTAAACAGTAACTTTATTATTTTTTTATTGTTTCAGCATTTGTAAAGGTTATTTATATGTAAATGTTTGAATATAGTAACAAAAAACTTGCTGATGCAGATGGTTGCAACATTGTTGTCTGGTGGGTGTGACTCGAGTTCGAGTCAAGTAGGAACCCTTTTTTTTAATATTCCTCTAATACTATTAAATACAAAGAAAGAGAAACTCATTTTTAATATTCCTTTAATACTATTAAATACAAAGAAAGAGAAACTCATTACCTTCTGAGATCTCTTTCTCAATCCCTTTTCTCTCAACACACACCCCTTTAAATCAAACCATATCCTCATTACCTTCCATTTCTCTACAGTAGGGTATCGATTTATTTCTTAAATTTTTAAATGTAAATCCTTTGTTGTCTGTTAGTTTTAGTTATGGTGATAGGGTTATTTGTTGTGGCTTATCTCTTGGTCATAATGGGTATATCACATTCCGGATTTGACAAAGACACATTCTCATTATTAGAATAAGTTAGTATATTTGGTCTATACAAAACTTAACTTCAAACTTTAATATTGTATTATTTCATCACAACTGTTAAGGTTTGAGTTACCTATCATTATGAGTATAGTTCAAACTATTTTCACCAAGTATTTTAAGCGATGCTTGGTTGCTTAATTGTTCTTTTAACAAAACATGTCAAGTAAAATAATACAATCACTAATTTAGCAAACATATATGTAAAATGCATCTAGAAGTAGGCTTGATGACTTTATGAATTGAGGGTGTTATATCATCTTAGGAAAGTATGGTGGAAATTATAAGTTATGAAGCCACCGTAGGTTGTTATAAAGAAGTCATTGAAAGCTTACATAGTATTGTTATGGATATTGTTTTCCTTCCACTAACTTTACACCCATAAGCACATAAAGAACAAACTTATGATCGTGTAAAAGTGCCTAATTTTATGTTGGGACCCGTATCCGGTTTATGTTTATTATAGTTGTTTTGACCCGGACCAACATGTGGATATCTACCTTAAAATATCCTCTGACTTTGGGTGATGACATACGACAGGTGTGAAATGTAGCAACACATGAGGTTGTAATAGTCTATTGGGTTCAAAGTTGAATTTGTATCATAATGGACCTTACAATTGATTGTCATTGACGAGTACTCACTACACAAGGTAAGAGAGGATGTATTATGGAAAAGGGCAACATTCGTTAATAGTTCACCTAACAATATTGCTTATAGTTCTTCGATTAGGATTTATGTTAGTTTTTCATTCATGTTTCAACTCCAAATGTACAAACGAAAACAATGGCAGATCTCCCGCTGCAACACGCGGCCGGCAAGCCACTAGTAAGTATTAATCATAAACTATACAATAACATATATTTTAAATTCAAATATTGTAATACGATTATATCATATTTTATACCATTTTAATCATGAATTATAGAAAAAGTAAATTGAAATATTGTAATATCATTGTATCATATTTTTCCATATTAATAATCTTTACTATATAATAAAAAAGAAACTAAATGGGACACACGTGTTATTCATTTGAGCTCTCTAATTTTTTGTTTTCCCGCTCCTCTCTCTTAAACCTAATTTATGGATAACAACTTTTTCAAATAAAGATAATTATTATATAACTAGATTATACCCCGGGAGCGTTCCGGGGTTAAGAAATCTAATATGACATATCAATTTTACATATGAAATAGACTGATACGCTTTACAGTTACATGCAGGAAAGCTTCGAGTAGCACCTACTCTAAAACAATTAACAATGTATCTCTAATGTTAACGCCTAACCTTTTAAACAATGTATAACTCTAATGTTAACATCTAACTTAAAACAGTGTATAACTCTAATAACGTATAACTCCAATGCTAACACCTACTGAAAATAGAATTCATATTTACTGGTCTGAACATAATTAGTGACTTGTCTATACATGATTAATTAATTAGCCGAACACTTTGTGTTTTTTTCCTGTATGAACAAAACCCCACAAAAAAATAGTCGTTTTTTCTCCGTTTTTTGATATAGCACTATGATACTCGTTGGAAAGATAATAAAACGTTCGTTAATTTTGTGCAATTTTTTTCTTTACAAAATCTCGTATATAAAAGATATTAACTTTTAAAATATTATGGGAGGAAACATGATAGAGTAATTGAAAAATCCAATTTTGTTTTTAATTGTTTTCCTAAAATCACTTAATGGCACATAAGATGCCATTTTTAGTTTTAATTTTATATCATTAATGACATGTCATTGCCACATGACACACTCCAAGAGATGATGCCCTCTTTGAGTGTCATGTAAAATTTATTGCTTTCAATTATTATTTTAAAATTCAAATATGTCAATTAATATTTTTTTATCTTTTCCTTATCTTTATATTTTCTTACTATAAAATAAATAATTATTGATCACCATTATTTTCTCTTATCTCTCATATTAAATAATAGCACTATATGGTAATTTCTTGTTTCTTTTTTATATTAACTAATAATAATTTTTTATTTCTCTCTCATATTAAATAAAAATACTAAATCAAATTTTTTCTGTTTCTCTCTTATTTATTTATTTATTTATTTGTTTTTCTCAACTATTTATTCTATTTTTCTTTTATTAGTAACAATTTAATATTTATTAATTCAACCTCGTATAATACACGAGTTTAACCTAAAAATAAATAAAAAACAAAGTAAAGCGTTTTAATTAGTAAACAATACATCAAATTTATTTTTTAAAGACATGTTGACGACTAACGATGTATGTGTTACTTGATCACATTACAATTACTCAACCCATTTAAGACACGTTTATTTAGCCCATATAATGACAGTTTTTTTAATATAACTTTTTTTATTATTTAGCATATAAAAATGCATTTGTTCACCCCATCTAATAGAAATGGTTCTAATTAACATAGTATATTACACAAGAAACTATATCTAAATTTCAAAATACTGTATCATGTTAATCATGATTGTTAGGAAAAAGTAATTCGAAATTGTAATAAGATTGTATCATGTTTTACCATATTCTATTAATCATAAATTACACAAGAAGACATATTTAATATATATATATATATATATATATATATATATATATATATATATATGGGTCAAGTTTTTCTACACAGTGTAACAAAAATAAGAAGACTAAAAAGGATACAAAAAACACAATAGATCATGAAATATGATACAATAAATCACAAAATATAACACAGTGCTAAAAAATATAACACAATGCTGAAGAAAAAAGACACAATGAATTTAAAAAATGACACAATGATGAAAATAAGAAAAAGACACAATGGTACATAAAAGACACAATGATATAATGCATATTAGAAAAACTACAAGCAAAAACCCCAAAAAAGAAGACTTAAAAACTAACGTCGTGGGGTTCAATAAGACGGTTACAATGCCGCTTGAATGAGTTCAATCGGAGTCCGTTTGATACCCTTCCTACGACTTCCTATTTTTCTTGCACTGTGCATTTAATCCTAACCATATATATATATATATATATATATATATATATATATACTAAAGGTTCTTATTTGATCCCATTCCTATATATATATATATATATATATATATATATATACTAGTAGGAAACCCGCGCAATGCTGCGGCGGTGACATTTTACAAAACCATACTCATTTTCTATTAGTTTATTAATCTGCTCATGATATATTGTAGCATCGGTGTGATCTATGTCATGAATATAACTATCTCAATTAAATAATAAGCAAACACACGAATAAGATGACATCAAAAGTAACATAGTAATTTAAAACTAAATTCCAAATAAGAAAGTATGAGTCATAAACATAGTAATTCAAAAAAGAAGAATCAGTTTGTTAACTACTTGCATTAGCATCTAAGGGTGTGAATTTCTAGTACAATACAAACCTAATACAAAGTTAGTGGGTTACTATTTAGAGTAACGGACTTGGAATAGTGTGGGTTAAACACTTAAACCCACCAAACTGTTTTGTTAGTGGGTTGGATCAACTTGGCGAGGTCATGGGTTGAGCCATTTAACCCATGTGTGTGTAATCTTTATAATGTGTTCCGATGATTTGGCATCTTATGTTGAAATTTGAAAGTTAAAATCAAAACCCGCAATAGGTTTAATAATTTATACATAACTTTTTGTTTTGCGTAAGGTTTTATAGTTTATACATAACTTTTTTTATAAGCATTCGTATTGTTTTTTGCATTTGACATTTTATTAAATGAAATATAAAGTAAAATAAATCGAGTCCAACAGGTTGTGTTAAGTGTTATCCGTCGTTTATGTTTGTTCTGTTCATATGAGGTTGTGCCCACAAACACCACCCATTGGAACTCATTGACCATGTACGCCAAATTTTATTAATAATTGTTAAGTTCAAACTATAATAACTGCAAGTATAGAGTAGAATAAAGCACGATTGTAGCAACAACTCAACAAGTGCAAATTCAGGAATTGCATGAGTGCAAATATGTTCTTCCATTGCTGAAACAAAATATGGTAAAATAAGGCTAGCTGTTTTGAGCCAGACTCCTCATCCAATAAGGTTCTCTATGAATGAACATTCATCTTATTTTCTATAACCTTGATTACTACTTTTATTATGATTATTTAACCTGTTTAAGTGAAAGGATTCTATTAAGAAGCGACAAGGTTTGTTTATACATCTTTTTTTTTTTGAACTGTAAAAAATGATAGACAAGTATTTGCTAAATGGTTCAAATACTTGATCGGATTCCATCACACAAAAAAACGAATGGCATGCTTCTCAAAACAAATATAGACAAGGATTCATGTGGTAACAGTAGATCGAACATGGTTATAGGACTTCTTCATGATTTACTCTTTATATAGTACACAAGGACATCCATAATGATCCAAAACACCACCAGTGTCATGTTACTCCATGTCGAAAAGTTTGAGATCTGTGAATAGTATCAAGATTAGAAATTCTTAAAATTGTATACTGTATTTGTTTCATATTTAACCCAAAAAAGAAAAACAAAATGCAGGAAGAAACACTGCAAATGTATTGGAAATTGAAATGGTATACAGCGGTTGAACAGGTTGACAACACTTGACCCACCATGACCATTTGACCAGCTTGGACTGTGTCTGACCCAGTTGACCTGCTCACGAAACAACCTAAATCGCATCCAAACTTATTAACCGCTCACCAAATAGCCCCTAGTTGCATCCAAACTTATAATACTTTCCAATGAAATAATCTTTTCCAAACGAATCAACTATATCAAGTCATATACAATCATAGAATGTCAATAAATAAAACATTAACAGAGAGAATAAAATGAGGGCAATTTTTAAGATATGAAGTATACGAATTAAAGATCCACCATGTGGTTGAATGAATCATTTGACTTCTAACGAATAATCTCTCGGTGGACGAACTCTTAAATGTTGTAGCTACATCCTATCAATGGATGTTCATGTAATTGTCTGTAACAAGCCATTATGCCTCAAAGGGGCTCGGGAGAGGGTTCACAACCTTGGAATTCGATAAAAACCTGCATTTCAAATCACGAATTGCAGATTGCATTGAAAGAATAAAGAACACAAGGCTGTTTGAAGTATAAATATGAGTACAGAAGATTTGAAGGTTGAAATAAACCAATTCTTGGCAGTTATTTTTTTTCTTTGCAAAGGGAATAACAAATAAGACTTTACAACAAAAAGTTATTGCAAACAGAAAGATTGGCAATCCTATATATAATTGTAGTCATAGATTGTATCATAAAAAGATTGGCAATCCTAGATATAATTATAATTCCATGTGACCAGAAAACGACAAAACACAAGTACGGTGTTACTTCAATTTGACATTTGAATTGAAATTTACCTCCACTGACTTATCAAGTATCATTTCAACCTAAAGCATCAAAGATAGAATTTTGAATCTCATATAACTCTATATATTTATATAGATTAAAAAAAGCCAACAATTTACTGCTGAAGGAGTTACCTCTGGATCCGCATATTCCACCAGATTTGAAGAAAAGAAATACTTCCTGCACAGAATATACAATAGTTCCTGAATTTAGTCTCCACCCAAACAGTTTTCGACTAAAATCCAAAAGACTCCATAGTTCCTGCACAAAATATACAATATACCTTCTAAGCTTTTGTGTTTGCAATTGATTTTGCCAAGATTTTGAGTAACAAATTTTCAATCTCTCATATCTAATCCTCTTTAGCACCAACAGGTAGAGTTGTTTCTGACAACTTACTACATGTGAATCTAAACTTGAAAGTTTTTACTACATGCAGTTGGTGCCTAGCTCTCAACTCCAGCTCATCTATAACATGTGTGACAGACTTATAACCATCACCAACAAACTTTACACCCTACACAACTCGGTATTCACAAACCAAGATTATATTAAATTAAAATCCGGTCACGATAAAATGTAAGCATAAAGTGGAGGGGCATAATAGTACCCTGCATGTCTGTAACATTAGCATCTTTGTCCATTAAGCACCCACCGTTGTTGTCTAAACACTCGTTTGTTTGTATTTTTGTAAACAATATACCCCTAGTTTTGTTAACAAAAATATCCACCTTGTATTTAAGCCATGTTGTTCATTTAACTATAACTTGAGAACAAAACCAGTAAATTTCCATAAATATTTTGGTAATTTAGAAATACAATTTAAATAAAATGTATATAGAAGATAATGATACTGACCATCAGTCAAACATACGGCTGGCTTAGTGGTCTCTTCAAATCCTGAGCGAATGGCCTTTAGAACTGCTTGCTTAGCAAGCTTACCTGAAACAGCCCAAGTAAATTAAGATTAACACTGCAAAGACCCTCGGACGTTTTTTACATGCATAAAATATACAATATACCTTCTAAAATCCTCGAACGTTTTTTAAACTATGATCCAAATGACCTGCTTCCCCATTGGCCAGTTTGGTCTCAAACCAAACTACACCATAAGATGTATACAAATTTAGCATTTTATTGTTTAGAAATTCTTTCCAGCTCAATCTCTTGAAGCTGTATTTTACGAGTAAGATTTTCTACCTACAATTTCCCATTATGCAATCAGTAAAGGCCATCTAAAGGAAGTGAAAACATTTTCTGCTTCTGTTTCTCTTTTCTTTTGGGAATGGGGATCGGGTCAAAACAGACCATTTTAGCGCGGGTCATGTCCGGTCACCCACAAGCACTTATATGTCCATTTTTTAAACTATTCTACAAATAATTAATGCGGTATATATGATAATTATAACATAACAATAAAACCTAAAATAAGATCTAGGAACATTAGACCACATATACACAATTGCAGCCACCACTGGAACAGAGTCAAGCGCCGTTTCAAAAAGTTGCATACCAGTACGTTTAAAGCAGCAAGTGTGGTCGATCCTTCGCGAGTGAACTGCATAAACCAGGAACCATTAGTTAACACTTAACTTTGACATTGAACATCAACTAAAGAAAAGTATAATACCTTCAATGTAGAAAATTCACGATGCTCGCTTCCACGTAATAAGTTGTCCGCCACAAGAATTCACCATCATTCTACCTAATACAGATCCAATACGACCCATTCCCATCACACAAACAGTTTGTCCTTTAAGCATATTTCCCACTAACCTAAACAATGAAATTGTTTAGGTACATGATAAAAAAATATTTTGGTTAAGAAAGCTTTAAGCAAAAAGATTCTTGAGCTCCCAATTCTAAAGTGCTCACAGAGTTAATTACAATTGCATCTATTATCATGTTCAGTTGCATTTTAGCAAGTATGATGATTAGTATTTAATAAATATTATAACACCACGTCCTCAAGGACCCTTTCCAGCCCTAATCAAGAACCAACAAACCAATAAACAATAAAAAGATTAAATTACGAAAACCATAAACATATATTCGAACATAATCACGATTGATAAAACAAAACCACAGAAAAAACACTCACAAACGTCAAAATCAAACCGCAAAACAAGAAGTCTGGTACCTGCAACTACAAGCCCTAGTTCTTGCCCCAATTGTATCCATTCTGGTTCTCACCACTGTTTTAAGAGTAGTTAATGTGGTCTTCAAAATATCAGCAACAGCTTCCACTATCTAATCAGAAACATCTTCAACCTTTATAACCCATATTCCGAGATGATCTCTCATCCGAGGAAAAAAACATATCAAAGCCAAGCTTACCACTGTACTTTCAGTTAAGAATAAAACAAAACACTCTTACTTGAATGAAATCTAGGCTTTATTATTAAAAAAATGAATATTAATCGAAGGATATGGCCATCATCACTCTCGGAAATGGTATTCCTGAGAAAGTTGTGTCTACTATCACTGAAGTAGAACTCAACCTGCAATGGAAAGAGTTATAGATATATAAAAAAATCAAAAGTACAAAGGATATGGATCAACAACTTAATAGAGAGAGATATGAATAGAATACCTATCTAATGATTTTCTTGACGGTTTCTTCATATTCAGTTGACACCATCTTCTTTATCTTTGAGTTCAAAGAGAAATATTAATATCAGAAAGAGAAAGAGATATGGTTAGGGAAAAACGATACCGAGAGGTCAAAACCGGTGGATCTGGTGTTGGATTGAGAGAGATTCATCCATCTGGTATAATTAAGAAAGCCTAGATCTTGAATCTGACTTGAATAAAACCCTAGATCTTGAATCGCCTGGACTGGAGAGAGAGCAGGGAGCCGGATATAATCCATCTAGTATAATTGAGAAACCCTAATGCGTATGTGTACCCCGTGTTTTTTTTCTTTTGCATTAGGCTTGTACATAATGCATTATAGCTTGTAACCCTTAAGTAATAGTGCATCAACCCATTGTACAATATGCTTTTGAGAGTTGTAAAGTGGCAAATGACCATTTCTACCCTTCCTATATGCTTATTAATATAGTATAGATATATATATATATATATATATATATATATATATATATATATGGAAGGGTTATCTTGAGAACAAGAAAATTTGTGAGAACACTAAGAACCATTTTCATCCATAGATCATTCTCAATTAATGGCCAAGATTAAATAGGGGATTAGATGAGGAGGAAACCATAAAATAAGACTTTAAAGGGCAACAATGTAAAATTTCACTTCAAATCAATAAGCCTACAATACTGTCTTCCATAACCCACAATATAACGTCTTCTTCATCATGAAATCAAACGAATTCGTCCAAAATTCTAAAAAGCGCCTTCCTTCTCCTGATATCAACTTGCAAATCAGAACGTATCTAGTGTTTTTACGAAACAAAAAGCAAGAATGAATGACAATTGATCCGTTGGTAAACGTACAGATGCATTTGAGCCTAATATTCATAATGAGGTATGATTTCTATTTTGTTTAGTGAGTTTAGTTAAACTAGGGTTTCTCTAGTTCTGGTTTTTCTTGACAGCTCGACCATACTTACTGGACAAGTAGTCGATGTTTCATGCTCATAATCGGTGTGTAATTTAGGGGTTTTTGTTCCTAATTGATATTTCACGTCAGTTTTAGATGTTTCTAATCTACACTATTTCTTGATTGATCATCTAATGCATATATTGGTTAAATAAGGATCTGGGTCTTGACTTGTTTAGTGGAAAGTTAGGTTTTGTGTTTTAGATGATTGATTAAGGACTATGTGTTGTTTATTTGGTATAGCAAAATAGTAAATTATGTAAACTTACACATAGTCACATACACAATGGTTTAACAATTTAACAAACAGTGGGCATGTTTTTTTTTTATAATAATCAAAGATATAAGTATGACTTATATGGCATTTAAATGTTATATTGGTTTGATTTGCGGAATTTTACGGATCGGTTAGTGATTTAGGTGGTTTTAATGTTTGATTGTACAATAGTGTTGGTATTTTGAATGCGATGGCTAATATTAAATTTTAGGGTTTTGGAAAACAAAAGTGAAATCTTCTAATTTATTGATTTGAGCAGCTTCTAAGGTTAGATAGAAACACCAATACATTTATCATATAAATGATAAAAAGTAGTATAAAAGAATGCACCAGATTTGACTTATCAAACTCCCAGTTTTGTAATGCAATTGTCTATGACAAATGTATTTTCATAGATTATAAATACTGTATAATAAAGTTGTGACTACATTCTATTTTTTTTCTAACAGAAGCATCAAGGAGTAAGAAACTACAAAAGAAAAAAGAGATAATTCACATGGTGAGAGAAGTAAAGTCAAATAAACTCCAAGAAATCGTCACATGTGAAGGTATTATTATTAATATAGATTAAACAAAATAGTCATATATATATGCAGGCTTTCACATGTGTAAATAAGATGTTTATAGATGTTTAAGTAATCTGTTTACACATGTGTAAATCATCTTAGTTACCATTGCATTTGAGTAATTAAGCAATTTGCACATGTGTAAATTAGGTGTTTACACATGTGTAAGTAAGGTGTTAACACATGTGTAAATGATCTTAGTTAATATCGACTTTGTGCAATTAAGCAAAATCTAGCAATCGAAGTAACTAACAACATGGATGAATCCAAA
This sequence comes from Ambrosia artemisiifolia, assembly GCA_032199755.1. Lineage (NCBI taxonomy): Eukaryota > Viridiplantae > Streptophyta > Magnoliopsida > Asterales > Asteraceae > Ambrosia > Ambrosia artemisiifolia. Next base: position 17,971,196 of record CM063519.1, read on the forward strand.
AGATTTATTGGTCCAGAAGATAATCTGAAACACGATGAAAAAGACACCGAGGCAAAAGTGGTAAGATCTTTAACAAATAAAAATTACACCGAAAAGAACTGAAAATATGTTTTGTACATATATATAAATAAAAAACTTACAAATGCTCTTTGTTGAAACAGAATGTTTATAGTCTACTTGAAATCAGTGGGTCATGCAAAATGGGAAGCTATGGAAGCGGTGAAATAACTTGGGAACAAAAGCAAACAGTATTGATTGTAGAGAGTTCCCAATGAGACACATGGATATGTACAAGGAAAATCATGTGAAGAATCGTGAATGCGACTTGAAACTAAGAAAAGCAAGAGACGAAAAGCACAACTCAATTTGCTTAGAAAGAAATATGGCGTGAAGATTGTGTTTTTGAAATCAAATACTCACCAGGATCATCTGATCCAAAAAAGAATTGCAATTTGAGAAAGACAAAAATGAAAAAGAGACTAATTTATATTTTGTATTATGACTTGTTTTTATGTTATGCATACCGTGTGTCAAGAATTATGACTTGTTGGGAAATTGTATGTTTTGAATATACGGATAATATTATTTTTGTTTAAGTCCTACTTGTTGGTCAATTTAATACTTAAGATTTTTTCAAAAAAAATACTATCTTGGTTTAATTAACAGTTACACATGTGTAAAACATAAGCATGTAAGTTGACAATGAACAAATTTACACGTGTTTAATACTATGCATATAGGTAATATATAAAAAATAAGTGACAGTAAACAATTTACACATGTGTAATTCTGCTGCAAATGTGTAATCGATAAACTAATAAGTGATAGTGAACAATTTACACATGTGTAAAACAAACACTTACACATGTGTAAAACAATTGAAATAGCTAGTTAAAATAGAAATATGAGACGGTGGATAGTTTACACATGTGTAATACACATGAAAATGTGTAATCCATAAACAAATAAGTGACAAACGTTTTACACATGTTTAAAATATATACTTATACATGTGTGAAACAATTAAATATAGGTAAAATAGAAATAAATGACACTGAACAGTTACACATGTGTAATTCACCTGCACATGTGTAAAACAACTGAACATAGGTAAAATATAAAAAATGACACGTAACAGTTTACATATGTGTAATATAGATGAAAAATGTGTATCTCAAACAGAAACAAATAAATGACTGAATAATTTACACATGTGTAAAATAGAAACAGATGCAACTGTGAATAGTTTACACATGCGTAATATAAATGAACATATGTAAAAAGTAGAAAAAATAAGTGTTGATGAATTGTTTACACATGCGTAATTCTATGAAAATGTGTAAAATAGAAACAAATAATTGACAGTGAATAATTTACACATGTGCAAGACATACAACATAAGGATACATGAGATTTACACATGTGTAAAAAAGAAACAAAAAGTGAGAGTGGATAATTTAAAAATGTTTAATACAATCAAACATATGTAAAATAGGAACAAATAAGTGACAGTGAACAATTTACACATGTGTAATTCAGATGTAAATGTATAAAACAAAAACAAATAGGTGATAGTGAATAATTTCCACATGTGTAAGACATATAACATAAGGATACATGAGATTTACACATGTGTAAAACAGACACTTACACATGTGAAAAACATATGCAAATGTGTAAAACAGAAACAAATAAGTGAGGGTGAACAATTTACACATGTGTAATACAATAATGTTATTTGCAGGTCTGTAATTCAGCATGATACAAATGTGTAACTTAATGTGAAATCGTGCACACACTATCACTATGTGTTATTTTAATAAATTATGTGTGGAAAGTACCATATAATATCAAAACAGTGACATGATAAATGATAAAAATGTACAATTCATCAACGAAACAAGCATGAAATGTAAGCAATAATTACATTGAATTAATAAAGCATACAAATATTTAGTTTTCCGGTTTACAAAAAACCACCTTGACTCATATTGTCTTCTATACCATTATGATAAGTTGCTTGATTGGTGGTAGTGTAAGGCTTCATCTTCTTCCTTATCGTCATCAGATTAGGTAGAATTCATTTGGCGATGATCCTACCAACAAAAATATGACATGCCGATGCAAAACTGAAAGATTTGCCCTTAACCAAAATCTATCGAATTTCAACAGAGATTTGAAATCACTTAAAAGGTTTGGAGAATGATCTGCACATATAGCAACCAAGACGAATGAACTAGAAAAATAAATTAAAATAAAGCAACATACAACTGCAGTTAACCAACCAAAAGAGCTCCAACACCTGCTTCATTATGAAACCATAACACCTTATTCTTATTAGACTCAAGCTATGAAACCAAACAATTGAATAAACCTTATTATTCTTAACATATCAAAATAAAATAAACTGATTCTTGAATTTTCTGCTAATTTTGCCTTACAAACTAATAAGGATTAACTTCTAAGATATTCTATGTGAAACCCTATTCAAACATAGTAGAACTAAAACTCAATTAGCACAGATTAAGAACAAAATATTCTCCAATTAGAGTTACAAGCATAGATTTGAAAAAATCAAATATTTAATATTAACTACTTTAAATAACCCTAACAATTACACTGTGAAATTTAAGCAAAAAGAACCCCAAACACATTTGTGGCTGATTTCGATATCAATATTAGTTATGGAACCATGCTTCATCAATAAAAAATGCGACTCAACATTCCTCACATATGATTTAGGATGAACTAGAGCTACAATCCATAAATAAGAAATTAATTGGGGCAAATTATGACCTCAATATAAACATAAGTTAAAATCGTGGAACAAAAACCACGATACATAAACAAAGTAATTGATACCAAAATCAATCCGAATTTGATTTGAGAAAAAATCAGTGAATCAGAAAATCACCTCAAAACAATCAACAACTGAAGAACATACCTGTAGATTTGGAACGAAACAGTTTAAGATCAATTAATCTAAACCATAATCGATTGAATAAGATTACTAATTGAAGATTATGTGCAAGGTTAAAGAGAGAACCTGCTGTAGGGATTGAAATTTGGTGATAATGGATACAGGAGAGTATCTAGGGTATTGTTAAGAGCACCCGTAGTGGGGCGCTACCCAAGCCTTTTTTTAAAAAATAGCGCCCCCCACACTGAAACAGTGGGGCGCTATAGAGTTAAAAACCGGACAAGCGTTATGTTAATAACGCTAGAGTTTGAATGCTTCATCCAATCAAAATGAGACACGTGGAGGAGGGGGGGCCAAGATTAACAGTCATGTGACCGTTGTGGAAGGCTTTGAACGGCTAACTTTTTTTTTTGTTTATATATATATTTTCTACACAAACTATAAACACATATATATTTTCCAAGCAAACACACAACAAATACAATACACACACAAAACACATATATTTTTAAACACAAAAAACAACACTAGTTAAAAAAAATGGGTTCCCCCGCGTCATCATCTGTTGCGAGAGAATATTATAAAGAGTTTCTAGCCGACGAGGGTGATTCGACAGACGAAGACTTGGAGCAAGATGCGGTTACGAGTGCGCTTGCGCTTGCGTCGAGATATATGGAACAAACTAGTTCGCCTACCACTGCACCAAAACTTAGTAGGCAGTATTACGAACGAGATCGGGTTTCGGCAAATGCTCGATTGATGAAAGATTACTTCGATGAAAACCCGACTTACCCCGACCCAAAGATGTTTAGGCGTCGTTTCCGGATGAGCAAACGTTTATTTCTACGTATATCCGGAGATTTGGAGAACGCGTTCCCTTACTTTCAACAAAAATCAGATGCTAGGGGGAATATGGGATTCACGTCTATTCAAAAGTGCACCTCGGCACTGCGTATACTCGCTTACGGCAACTCGACGGATATCAACGACGAGTATTTAAAAATGGCCGAGAAAACATCACGCGATTCTTTGGAGTATTTTTGCCAAGGTACATAACTTTTTTATATATTTTTGTAAATAGTTAGATCAATTTTTTTTATATATTTTTATATATAGTTAGATCAATTTTTTTTATATATTTTTGTATTTAATTTTTTAGGAATAATAAAGTTGTACGGAGCCCGGTATCTTAGAAGGCCCACTTGGTACGACTTACAAAAAATTTACGAGGTGCATAACAATGAACATGGGTTACCAGGAATGCTGGGTAGCATTGATTGTCGTCACTGGCGTTGGTATAATTGCCCAACCGCTTGGCGAGGTCAATTCACACGTGGTGACCAAAAAGGACCATCAATTATTCTTCAAGCGGTGGCTTCAGTCGATCTTTGGGTTTGGTCGGCCTTCTTTGGTGTTGCGGGTTCATGCAACGACTTAAACGTTTTTGAGGGGTCGCCTATTATTGAGGATTTCATTTCTGGCCGGGCGGCAAAGGCGTGTTTTTACGCTAATGGAAACTACTACCCACACGGATACTATTTGGCTGACGGTATATATCCGAGGTATACCATTATCGCTAAGACCTTCAGTAACCCGTACGATGAAAAACGGGCACACTTCAAACAGGTTCAAGAGGCGGCGCGGAAGGACATAGAGAGATGTTTTGGGGTTCTTCAACAGCGTTGGCATTACATAAGAAATCCTGCTCGTGCATGGACCACAGACAAGCTGCGAGATGCTATGTATGCATGTATAATCATGCATAATATGATATTAGAAGATGAAGGTAAAGCGATATGCCAAAATTATGTACCGGAAGCCGTTCAAGATCTACCGCAAGCCAATCAGGAAGAATGAATACAAAACGCATATGAACTTCGTGACCATGAAGCACATGACGAGTTAACGGCGGATTTGGTCCAACATGCGTGGTCGGTTAGGTATATTCCAAATGAAGGCGAAGGTGAAGGCGAAGATGAAGAAGAAGGTGAAGAGGAAGGTGATGATGATGAAGAAGAAGAAGAGTACGATGAGAGCGAAGATGAAAATTAATATTATTTGTAATTTTTTTTATATTTATTTGCCTTTTATTTGTGTGTTTTTTTAATATTATTTGTATTTTTTTTAATTTAATTAATATTAGTTGTGTGTTTTTAATATTATTTGTAATTTTTTAATATTTATTTGCCTTTTATTTTAATTATTTTGAGTTAAAAGAATAAAAAAAATAAATTCCACGTGGCCCAATCAGATTCAGGGGCTTTATATATAAAGCCCCACCACTACACCCTTTTTCAGTTTCTTTCTCTATGCTGACTCAGCAGCCACGTGGACCAATCAGGATGGGGGGCTTTATATATAAAGCCCCCCACTACACATGCTCTAAAGTACCAAAATAACCTTTTAAGTCAAAACACAAGAGAAATAAATGAGTGGCTGAGATTTGTTCTCATGGTTCTCACAAAAGATAGGTGTTCTCATTTAAACCTTCCCATATATATATATATATATATATATATATATATATATATATATATATATATATATGGGATGATTATATAGAAAACCCACTCAAATTGAGAAAACCCTGGAAACTCCGACTTCCCAAGCTTTTTGTTATCTGAAAAAATTAGAGTATGTAATATATATGTTTTTAAGAGTTTTGAGCCAAAAAAATTAAAAAAGCGCCAGGTGGATTTTAAAAAATAAATAAATATGTTTCGTGTTACATATGTTACATGTCTGTAGAGTGTGTAACACACGTTACACAAAAAAACTTATTTAAAAAAAAATCCACTCGGCGCTTTTTTGATTTTTTTGCTCAAAACTCTTAAAAACATGTAAATTACATACCCTAATTTTTTTTCAGATAATAAAAAGCTCGAAAAGTCGGAGTTTCTAGGGTTTTCTCAATTTGAGTGGGTTTTCTCTATATACTTAGCCTATATATATATATATATATATATATATATGTATGTATATATATATCAAAGCATGAAATCTTACAAGGTATTCAAAGATGTCATCCTCCCCGTTGAGTGTGTCATGTGGCGTCTTCTTTATTTCCATGAAAATGTCTCTTTCTCTCTCATGTTTCCCCCACAATTTTAAAACGTTAATAACTTTAATATACGAGATTTTTTTAAAAAAATTACACCAAATTAACGAACGTTTTATTATCTTCCCAACGAGTACCATAGTGCTATACAAAAAACGAAAAAAAAAATGATTTTTGTTGTCGGTATTGTTCATACAGGAAAAAAAACACAATGTGTTCATTTAATTCGTTAATCATGTCTAGGCAAGTCACTAATCATGTTCAAACTAGGAATTTTATTTTCATTAAGAGCATAATAGGTTAAAACCATTTCTTTAAAAAAAAGTCACGCCTTCAAGATTGCCACCTCAACCACACCCTGCAATGGTTGTTTCTAGCTCTGCTTCTCATCCAAACATACATTTTCTTTTTAATATACATTTTCATTTTTTTTCAAATGATTAAAATTGTTGTTTTTTCATATTACAGTAAATTAATTTCTATGTTAAATTATAACGCGTATTATATCATATCTTATTAGATTTATCTATCCCGGATAACTTCCGGGATATAATCTAGTACTAGATTATTTCTCGGAATCTTTCAATAATTGGGAGTGGGCAGGGTGGGCGATCGCTGATGGCCAGAAACATTTTAGGTCCCGTCAATGTTCCAGCCTGCAAGCGTGTATGTATATATATTTTTTTCCTATTTTTTTCCGTTGAGAAAAGGTTTTGTAGATACAGTATGATAAGATTTAGAAGATAAAGTTTAAGTAAAGTATTTATTTATTTTTTTTAATTTGAAATGGTAGTACCTCAAAATCTGCAAAGGCATGATGGACATTGGACAACCCACCCTCACCAATATTTTATTTCAAAACTTTTGTCCTATTTGGTTTTCTATTTTTTTAAGGGGGGAGGGGTGCTCCTAGTAATTTTTTTCACTTCAATGAATTACACCAATCTTGCACTGCCACACCACTTCACTTCACTGATTTACTTCACCGAAACACTTTTTTGGAGGTAGTACTTCACTGATTCACTTCACTTCACTGAAATCTTTTATTTTTTTAGTTTTTTTTAAGAAATATTAATTAAACATATTATTAAACTAATAAAATAAACTTACAATATTAAAAGTAAATAAAACAAAGAAATGCAAACACACATAATTAAAAATAAACTAAATAAAAAACTATTCGGCTTCCACTTCGAGGTACGGTAGATCAAGTACGGCTAGATGTTCAATGAGATCATTTCGAAGTCGGAAATGCATATCGGAGTCTGTCAACTCCGCAAGGGCATCCTCGTCGAACACCGGTTGGATTGGGGGATCGCGTATGTGGACCGGTGATATCGCACTCTCCTCGTCTTTAATGATCATGTTGTGCAATATCATGCATGTATAGACGATGACGCTACACCTATCAACGGTCATCGGCCTCAAGGGTCAGTTGGTAATTCCCCATTTCCCCTTTAATGCTCCGAACGCTCACTCAACATCCTTCCTTGCCGCCTGTTGCACCCTAATGAATTTCTTTTCCTTCAGATCGGCCGGATATCGAAATGCTTTCACAAATGTTGACCAGGTTGGGTAGATGCCATCGGTAAGAAAATATCTACGTTTATATAAGTGTCCATTTAAAATAAATGGACACTGCAGCGCTGTTCCATTTCGTTGGATAAGAAAAGCTAGAGATTGTTGGAGAACATTTATGTTGTTGAGTGAACGGGGGGGACCCAAAAATCCATGCCAAAACCACATATCTTGCGAAGCGACCGTGTGACACCTGACAATTTTCCAAGACAATATCCGTACACTTAACTAGATTCACAACGTTTCAGTTCGTGCATTAGACATTATGACATTAACCATGTCATCCCAAGTCTAGCAAAGCCCAAACAATTTCAAGAATTAAATACATTTTTTCAACAATGTCCATTAACACATGCAACACCCGATTATCCTGAAACAATTCGCAATGAACATTCATGTCAATGGCACGCACAACAGAGAGCAACAAAACGTCCAATTATTACATACAATTGAAACAAGATTACACGTGACAATATTCGATTTGAAAACTAATCAATTGCACATTAAACACGAACATTTATAAAGTTATTTTTCTAAATATCCAACATATTATTTCATAGAGTTTTGTCATGAATCCAATTCTTTCAAAAAAAAAAAAAAGAAAGAAAGAAAGAAACATATTTACATACATATCTAAACATAAACCAAATAAAACAATACATGGCTAGACACTTCACCAACAAGGTTAATCTCTTTTCTAAACCACCATCCCATACACATTTGACTACCGATATTATATAAAACCCTACATCAAATACATACGGTCACATATATGTGTGTGTGGTTGAATTGGACATGCCTACATACATACAAACATAAACAAACAACACACTAATCCACATATTTCACCAATATATGGCCTTATCTACCCTACAACATTGATCTATACATGGTTAACTTCCTTCTTTGTTGAATCCATCTCCCAAAAATCGGCTACGTTACTTTTCCCATGAAGCATGCTTTAGCTAGTCAACCCCTTATACAAACATGGCAACTTTCTTTTTCACCAACACATCCTAGGCATGTTGACCTTCCAAAACCAAATAACCCTCTCCTACATCTCTTCCTCCCCCACTTGGTTATAAATAGGGCCGGTTGCCCCATCTTTGCCACACCACAGCTACAAAGTTTCTCTAACTCTCACAACACATACTCTCCCTCTCTTCTCTTTGTTTTGGCTCAGCATCACCCCCCACCCGACCCCATTTCCAATCGCAACCCATCATCATAACCATAATCAAGATGGTCAAGAAGCCTAATAGCTATATTGTGGGAGCAAACGACGAGTCTCGACCCATATCCACTTATCTTTTGATTCTATTCTAGTGGTATATCAAAAGAACTACCTAACTATCTTCATTTCTTATCTTACAAGTAAATACAAGGTTCACCTGAAACTATAATGTACATTAACACACTAATATGACAAGTTATGGATGGCAACCTTTACAAAACATGGACTTATACACCTACATACATAATCGCATATGCATGTAAGTGTAGTATACATACACGCATATGACACCCACATACATGTATATATACAGGTAAGTGTATGCGCATGTGTATAATGTTGAGTATTAGGCATAAACATGACACTTGAACTTTAAACATCAACAAATACAAAGGTTCTTGATTTTAAGAAAACACATGTTAGTAAGTCTCAACATGTGTTAACACTTCTTTTTACATAAGAGTTTTTAACGTGTGTTAACATGAGGTATCATATGGTGACATATGGTAACTTGTGAACCCAGTGTTGATAAGATTAGTTATTTTTACAACTAAAAACGAATGGATCTAACGAGAGTTTCCAAGATCTACGAGTTAAAACCGTACATCTTATTAAAAGTACAAACAAAGACACGTACTAATCATCACATGTATGGACTATAACCTCACATACACATGGTCCAAAGAACTACAAATCGGGTGAACAACTTGCACGGTAAATAAACAAGTACAAAAAGATAAGTTGTCCTTAACATTCTAGGGCACTTTCGTTGAGACTCTATTCTTTCAAGATTTTGCATTTGCTAGACCTCTCACACAGACACCAGGTTAGTTTCACAACTAGTTTTTACTGTTTTATAATTTTGGGGGAAAAACATGCATTTACAAGTACACATTTACTAGTTTACATCTACATGTAGATAGTTAGCAGTTTACATTTTACATTTATAAGTTTACAGTTATCAGTTTTCATTTAGAAGTTTACAATTATTAGTTTTCATATACAAATTTATAGTTACCAGTTACCAGTTTTCATTTGCAAGTTTGCAGTTATCCGTATTACATTTACAAGTTTACATTACAAGTTCACATTTACAAGTACATACACCTGTTACATTTACAATGTTCACATTTACAAGCTTAGTATGAAATCTATTTGATCATTATGTGTGCATGAGACGACCATAGGACTGGGAGTCCTGGTACAGTACAATTTGCGCAAGGAAGTTCTTGTGTCATTTCATTACTATAACCATTAGCTATGGACTTAGCCGTGGAACACTTAAATAGTACAATTGGGCTAACACCCCCACTCTTGGTTATTCGCACTAACTTGATTGCATGTGTCAGGGAGTGCATGTTATTCCTGAACATTCATACATTGTCTTTAGTGTACAATGGGCAAGGCACAACACGTTTAGGTTTGGTTATAGGCACATGTTGACACATACATCATTGTCCTAGCTAGGCCCTGATTCATTCTGATTTACAGGTAACAAGAAACCTGATCATTCACGAATTCATAGGCTTGTGTACATTTTCTCAAACAGTTTTCATGCTATATTGCAAGGGAATATTTTTATAAGTTTTACAATAATAGTCCAAAGGAATGGTTTACAAGTTTTCTAAATGGTTTACAATATTTTTATACCTTACAAAGATTTTAAGTGAACGATTTCCAAGTACAAAACACACAGTCTAAGGAATACCTCACAAGGATTCCCACAGGACAGAGCATGGTTTTCACAAACAAGTTACAAGTTTTCACGAACAATTCATGGGATTTTTCGCGAACAAACATACATGAACAATGAGTCACGAAACCTGTGAACTCGCTAACTTTATGTTGACAAAATATTTTATGCATGTTTTTCAGGTAATAGATTTTCATAAATGGAACTTGGGATTCAAGCACACGTTACACGACACTATTTTTGTGGAGATTTTTATTTGAACTAGCAAGTATTACGAAGTTTGGATGTAAAATCGTTAGATTTCAAAAACAATGAATTTCTTGAATTGTAACTTTTGACGAGCTGAAATCAAAGCTTATGTTTTATTTAGTTGTTTGCTTGAATCTTGTACTTGAAAACGTTTCGAGTTACATCCAGTGATTCCGCCTTAGCGGGGTGTGACAAACTGCTTCTAGCATGATCATAGGGTATTGGTGATCGCCTCTCATATATTGTCCTCATAATTTCCTAGGACATTTTTTTCTTTTAACATAACCAATTTGTGCCACTCGTAAAAACTTTCTGTATCCGCCACTGCCTCACGATAGGTGCATTTTGTTCCATTTTGTTTGTTTTGATTGTTGTTTGATTTAATGTTTTTGAATGGATTAAGATATAGTGTAAATATGGTGGTTTTTGATGTTGGGTAGAAGGAGGAAGGGGTATGACTATTTAATTATAGTTTTATTTATTTATGTATTTTTTTGGTTGTGTGTTTGTGTGTTTACTTAAGGTAAAGTTAAAGTGACAGACAACTCATATATTTTTTATTCCCTTGAATTCTATTTATTGGCGATGATAGCTAATTGAAAGTGAAATTAAAACTTATGGTCTATAAAGAGTTAGATCGAGACCTTTTATTCCAAAAACGGCAGGACAAATACGTTGTTTGCTTAAGTAAGTAAGTTGTATCATTTCAACACACTACTTTTGTTTTATTTATGTTATAACAATTATCGTCGTACTATGAGTCTTTTCTTTTTATTTATGTGATTGATGAGTTTATATGGGGTAGTGCCCGCGTTTTTTATGTCGTTCAAGGCCTAATTTTTGTTTTTTTAATTTTCGGGGATGAACCTAACCAACGTCGTTTGCAATTGTGGGCGTGGAGAGCCTTTTGCCTATGGGTATACCAGGGTATCCGGGCTTTGTGGGACGTTAAAAAAGAATTTAAAACCTTCGTTGGTCAAACTATAATAATTAACAAAATAAAAATAAAAGAAATAAAAATTAAACATTAATTATTCTTTTAACGATATAATCATAAATCATACCATAAATTCTTTGAAAATATATCACTCATAAATTCCATTTAAAAATATATCAACAATGAATATCATTGTATCATATTATACCATTTGCATCAAAATTTCATTAAATTAAATTAAAAATATGTTAAGGATTCAAATACTGTAACAAGATTGTAGCATATTTTCATGAGCATTCATACTCTCCCTTTCTATATAAACCCCTCTTTCTTTCTCTTCTATCCGTCCTACATCATTAGCTTTGATTTTATGTTTTCTCTTCACAAAGCTTGCAAAGAAATGGCAAGGATTCAGTGAAGGTAGTTTCTTATTGTCTGAAATTTGTTATACATGCATTTAAATTATTATGTTCTTGATTGATTTGATTATAACCTAATTTGCTATTTTGTTGATCTTTCCTTGTAAATATTTTTAGTTTCATCTTATTTGATTTTGATTAGATGGATTTAATGGGTCAAAACTAGCAAAAGGGTAAATTTTGGGGGCATGTTAAATGGATATGGATAGGTCATATGGTGTGGGTAACAGGTTCAACCGGTCATAATTTTAGAATGTAACTAACAGGTCAGGTGGTTTGGGTAATGGATGGTAAAAAATTTGTGCAGGAACAAGTAAACAACGGGTTGGTTGGGTTCGAACATGTTAGGTTAACCCATCAACAGTTTTTCAATTGGAAACATGAAGTATGTTTAAAAGAAACTATTATTGAATTAATCAAACAATATTTTAAAAACTTGATTACAAGGGACTTGTAGTTTATTTACCCGATTGTAATAAAATATAATTAAAGATTTACGCGTTATGTTCGTAGTCAATTGAAGTAGATTACCAATTAGAATTTACCATTTTAAGATAAGTTTAATGATAGAACATTAGAATGTAAGTTTGTTATTTGAATGAAGTAGGCTTCATTGTAAGAAGACAATCATCTGAGAGTGTCCTGTTATATTAGTTTTTCTTTATCATTATGCCTTGCTTGTCTCGGGCGTGCGTTTTTTTTCTGCGTTTTGCGCCTAGGCGACTGTAGAGGAACGGATTTGACAAAAACACAGGATTATATGATCATACAAGGTGCTAAACCAGGTGCGGAAACCCTAGTTTAGAACAAACTGAAGTAAACTCAATCAAAACACAATCAAGATCATTTTAAATGCTTTTCATAGATTAACTTGTTCAAATAAACCTTTACAGACTGATAACAGTTAATCTAGACCTCAAACAGACAATCTCTAACCTCTCAGGAACACACACACAAAACACACACTCTCTATCACTCGTTATACTTTACAAAAACTTGATTTCTATTTATACTAACTGTACGTTCGCCCAGTCACACTGGTCGAAGGTAGCAGTTTTCCACATTCGCCCAGTAGACTGGTCGAATGTGATCTTCTTGTGCATTCCTGTTCTTCCTTCGTCCATAACCATTCTTCCTTCGCCCACTATTATACTCATTCGCCCCTTCTGATTCTCCTTCACCCATTAACACATGTTAGTATCTAATCATTAGTCGCAAAACGGCATCTACAAACTCCCCCTCGACTATTGATTAGATCTTTTCCTATCTTCATCCATGGCTTTGTTCAACAGTTTGATTCTCAGAATACTCTTCTGTTCTTTCGTCATTTCCGGCTCTAACTTTCTCTTTACCGGCTTCGACACATTCGCCATCTTAACCTTTTTGCCAAGCTTCCCTTCCAGATTGCTTCCAGCATTGATATCATAAGCAAAGCAAACACCCACAACTTGTGTGTATTTCCTTGCTTGATCTGCATCGTTCGGCTCATGATGAATCGGATTATAGAATAACATGATGATGTCTTCGAAGGTGCAATTTATCAGCCACATAGGATCAAATACATGCACATGCTTGTATTTATCCTTTCCATCTCTCAGCACTATCACAGCTTCTGCTTTCCTCCAATCATAATACCAAAATATGAAGTCAGCACTGAAGTGTTGAGGCATAGGCATCAAAGGAATCTTTCTCATAACTTCAGGTGCCTTATATATCAAGGTAACCTTCTTCAACTTGGTTCTGGGATCAATATCCTTGTGAACTTTCCTCCGAGGATATTGAGGCTTGAATCTATTCCATCTCGTTCTACTCTCCCAAACCAATTTGTCTGCACACCAACCAACATGAGTATTATTCACTGAAGCACCAGACATAGGGAATCTGCATAGATCTCTAACCGCCCAGTACGGTAGAGTTAGCAAGTCAATGAATCTGTAGAAATACAAGATTCCTGATTCCCACTTGGCAGCTAAGCACTTCAGCCTGCTCAAGTATGTCCACCCAAGAGCTCTTCCTCTGAACTTTGCATTATGAAACCTATAGAAGTTTCCTTGAGCTTCGGGTTTTGGTCGGTTTTCATCCATCAATCTTAGTTTCTTCAAATACTCTTTCAACTCATCAGTCTTGTTTGAAGATTCTGGCAAATCTGCTCCAAGTACTTTTTCAACAAATTCAGCACTTCTTTTTCTTGCCTTTTTCTTAGCAGACGTATTATGCCTTTCTGTAAAATCAGGAAACACCACGTCTTCATCATTTTGTCTGAAGTACTGTGGATATTCCTCGTGTGTAATATCCTCAATCTCAACTTCCTCAAACTCAGGGGTTTCTTTATCATCAGAGTGAGTTCCAACATCCTTTTCAGGAATAGGTGGAATCGACTCATCAACAATAAACTCTTCAAAAGTTTTCCCTACTCTCTGTGCAAGACCATCCAATATCTCCTTTGCTACAGACACAGGTACTTCCCCCTCTTCAAGATCAGGATCGTTATATTCCAACTCATATCTCATATCATCTGTTTGGAATATTTCAGCAAAACGTCCTGTGAACTCAATGGTCCACTCTCTCTTCTCTAACATGTCTTTATAAACTTGTTTTGCATCATCAGATAACGACCTCACCTTCTCATTCCAGAACACAGTCTCATCATCTACATTCTCTCCCTTCTTCTTAGAACTAGACTCACCTGTGTCTTTCTTCTTCTTAGAAGGTGGTCTCTTCTCAAATGTGAACTTAGCAGTATCATCTCCTCCATCATTGTCATCACTGCTACTACTATCATCATCTTTTTGACTCCCTGAACCTTCAGCATCATCATCATCATCATTGTTATCATCTTCATCATCACTTTTATCCGATTCTTCATTCTCATCATCATCCTCATCCTCTTCTTTATCAGATTCAGATGGTTCAAAATCTACCTTTTCAACTTCTCTCTCTTCATCTTCTTCACCCTCCTTCAGCTTGGGTGCTTCATTGTACAGATTTTGAATCAGATCACTAAGGCGTTTGTTTTCAGCCTTCAACTCCTTATTGTCTTCTTTGATTGCCTTATATCTGTTTTTGTTTCTCAGAACTTTACCTTCAAGCTTCTGATTCTTTGCTTCAAGCTTCTTTACCTTCTCATCTATCTCATCTTGATTAGATTTAGAAGCAACAACTATCTGAAGCATTTTCTCTTCATTCTGTTTAAACTTGGCAATCTCAGCTTGTTGAGCCACAAGCATCTTCATCATATCATCCATTCTTTTGTTCATCTGTTTCATCACTTCATCATCCACAGTGAGCTTCTTAGACTTGGATTTAGACTTAGATGGCTCAATCTCAGCTTCTTTTCCCTTCTGAGGCTTGGTAAACATATCAAGAACATTATCCAGGGCAATATTAAATTCCTCCACTGGTAATGTTGTAGCCTCTTTTGTCTTTTGTTTCTTTGCAGCTGGTGAAGATTGTTTAGATGATGTTCCAGCATCCGGTAATCTCTTTCCTTTTAACAACAAGTTCAACTCCTTCTCTCTGAGTTGCTTAGTGCTAGTCTTCTTAGCCATAGACTTGTGTTTGGGCTTGGGCAAATTCACAACAACTGTTTCTCCTTCATTCAACTCATCCAGATTAACAGTCAAAACTTCATCTACAGCATCAATAGATTGCTTACTCTTATTAGCTTCTTCTATTGATCTATTCAAAGATTCAGACTCACCAACCAAAGTGGCCTTTTGTTTGGTAGTCTTGACATTCTCAGCATCCGAATCCCATTGTTCCTCAGTTTCTGTCTCCTCAGAATCAACAGACTCCTCATCTACCAAACCTGTCCCCTTCTTTGCAGTAGTCTTCTTCCTCACTGTCTTTTGTTTTGAACTACCCTGCTCTGTCTTTCCCTTGCCCTTCCCTTTGGCTCCGGGATTGACAACTTGCCTCTTCCGTTTCGTGCTTGCATCAGCATACACAAGTGGATCGTCATTGTCACTATCACTGTTAGGATGCCTTGCTAGATTCTTTCCAGGATCCTCATAATCCTCTCTAGCCAAAGCTCCGAATAATCTTCTGAAAGGTGGTCTATCTTTTTCAGGAATACCCTTATAAGCTTTTATCCTTGCCAAAGTTCTCACATTCATATGATCCATATTGAGAATCTGTGTCGGATCCTTCTTCAAGTGTGGATATTTGTGATCGAAGATCATCATCAAAAATCTAGGGTAAAGCATAAAGTACTTCTTCTTCAAACCCTTCAACATTTCCAGCATGTGGTCTAAAATCATCCCAGCAACATTAAATGGTTTATTGAGAGTCAATGCAACCATTAATGAGCTTAAACTTTTCCTCATTACGTCATAACCACCACTAACACATCCAAATACTAGAATGATGACGTGAGCAAAATACTTGAACTGTACGCTCAGCTTTCCTTTATACATAGAACCATCAGTAATCGGTCCTTTGTATTTCATTCTTAGGAAGCATGCCTTTTGCTCAGTCCAGGAAAGTTCTCTTGGATCCTCACTTGTTTCAAATTGGATCTGGAGAGCTTCTCTGATGTCTGCTTCAGTGATGAACATCTCCATTCCCTGAATTTTGCTTTTAATGATCGTCTGATTATCAAAGTAATCATACTTGGCGTTATTATAAAAGTCCTCAACTATATCCTTGTAGATAATAGTTGGTGTTGCCAATGCATAAACGACTCTACATCTCTTCAGAAACTTGATAATCTCTGTAAATTCTACATTCTTCTCCACATCACCAAGATATGCACAACAGTTGTGGGTCTTCTCAAACGGCCATTTGCTACCGCTTGATGATCCTTCTTCTTGTACTGTCTCTGGGATAGGATCAGTAACTGCAGTCTCCACAGGAATATCAGCAGTTGATTGTTCTTCAGCCATCTGAAATGAAAAATCAAAACAAAACGTCAAAACACGAAATCGTCAAAAATTCAAATTTTTAGGTTTTTCAAATTTCACATTCGCCCATAACATACTGGCCGAATGTAAGATTTTGTGGCCGAAGGTGCAATATTTTTGGTCGAATGTAAAGTATTTTGATAAAAATGTTCATTCGTCCGTTTCAGTGTTTCCTTCGTCCACAATTTCTACCTTCGTCCGGTCGATGACCCGAAGGAGAAAATGATTCAAACCCAAAATTCAAAAATTTTTCAATCATGTTTTTAGCCCCTGATTTTGATCCAAATCTGTTCTAAAACGATCGACTAAGCATCGTCTACCATCAATTTTCTTAAATCATCATTTTATATCAGTTTTCAAAACGAATTAGGGTTTTTCTTTATCTAAACAATCAATCACTACTGAAATGTTGTTAAAATCCTAATTCCTTCCATACTCTCCCCCTAAAACTGATATGGAATGATTATCAATCAATATTAATCCCTAACAAACACTGGAATATCAAACATTCTAAAACCCTAAGTCCGGTTCTAAAACAAACGATTCCATGTTCAATCCGTCTCCATTACCTGTAAAATTGGTATGAAAATGATCAGTGAACACTAGGTAATAAAATGCACAAGCAGAGAATTCAAAAGCAACAAGGTTCTGGTATGATGAAAAAATTTTGAAAAAATGTAACTGTTTGGTCGAACCTGTGAAGGCTTATTTATAGGGTTCTACCTTCGCCCATTTCAAACGGCCGAATGTAAAACTTTTCCACCTTCGCCCCTAATCAAAGGCACGAAGGTAAAAGTGGTTTTACCCGAATGTAAAAATTGAATAAAAGCCACATTCGCCCAGATTGAAACGGCCGAATGTAAACAAAAATCCCTCATTCGTCCCAAATAAATGGGCGAATGTAAAATGGAATTTTGAAAAATATAGCCAAATTACAAATTCGAATCCCGTTTAACATTTTTCAATCCGTTAAGCTTCCAAATCACAAATTATCACTTTTAGAATGATACAAAGCCCAGATGGTGTTGTCAAATCTCAGAAATTGACTATCAAGCATCCCCGGTTATCAAAAATAAAGCAGAAATGCAAAAATTTTGGATTTTTCTGAAATTTTATCAAAACACACCTAAAATCTTTTTGGATCACCAACACTTGAAGTGTTAGATTCATTTTCCGATGCTGAATCAGATTTTACCGAACTCTCCGGTGTCACTTGGTGACAATTATGGTTTTCAAAAAGAACCGGAGATGGTACAGCCCGATAATTGGTTGTTTTGTCATCAATGATGTGGTCTACCACATAAGCAACATTTTTGTAGCTTTCCAACTTTTTGTTTATTTTCTCAGCAAAGCATTTGATGGCGGCCATTTCTAACTTGGTATTTTCAATTTCATTGATATAATTGTTAATTGCCAATTGTTTTAATGACAAAGTGTTTTTCAAGTCAGAAATGTCCTTTTTATATCCATCTAACACTTTGTTAAAAGCATTCAACTCTTTGCGAGTAGATTGACTGTTCATGATAGCACTATCACGTTGAATACGGAGTTGTTTAACCTCCTCAGTCAATCTATCACAAGCACCACAATATTTTTCACTAGTATTGTCAGTACTACAAGCAGAACTTACAGGTTTTGGCGGGTCAGTCATGGCCATTAATGCAAAATGAGCTTCCTTTCCTGCAAAGAATCTGGAGTAGTCAATCTTTGTGAAAGCATCATCTGCAATGCACGACTTCCTAGTCATCAGAAAATCTGCCTCTGCAAGTAACTGATCAATATCTTCATCCAGAGAATTAACACTAGCTTCTGTATCCGAGTCACTGTCTGAATCAGAATAAACCGATTCACACTCCTCAGGAATGTCAGAAACAGTATCAATCACCACTCCTGAATTAGTCTCTTCATTTTCAACCTCAACATTAATCTCAGAATCAACCTTAACAGGTTCAACATCACCATCCATTTCAGCCTCAGAATCATCACTATCAACTTCAGTTTCAACCTTCTCCTCCACTGTCACTGAATCTTCAAGATCAACCTGATAGGCAACACACGCCACATTTCCCCCAGTGGTTATCTCCTCAACACCTATCTGAATACTTGACCAGTCAAACCTCTCATCTTGTTGAGTAACCAATGCTTGATTGGTATTCTGTTGTTCAGCTGGTGTAGTGATTGGTATGACTGTTCGGTTAGTATTGTTTGGTGTTTGGTTTTGTGTCTGGTTTGGTGTGGTTGGTTGTCTATTTTGGTTGTTGTTAAAGTTGTTTTGACGGTTTTGGTAATTGTTGTTGTTGTTTTGGGAAGAAACTTGGTTTTGGTTTTGTTGTTGACGGTTCTGATAGGTAGCATTAAATGGATTCCTGTTGCCTTGTTTCGGTGGTTGTGTGCATTCACGTTTAAAGTGACCTTTACCCCCACAATTAAAACAAGTCACTTTCTCCTTATTAAACCCGTAGGTTGTGTTAGGAGAAGTTCCCAAGTCAGTTCTACCTGTTTTCTCTATAAACTCTGTTGCTCTTCGCATAATGCTCGCAAATGCCCATTGGATGTCAATGAGTTCCATTTCCTCCTTATCAATCTGTGCGTAGTCTTCATTGGTCAAATTGTTATTACCAATTTGACTAGCAACTAATCCATTATAGGAAGAAACCATTGCAGAGACTAATGCAATATGTTGCTGAGCAACTTCAACTGTTACATTTCCAAGATTGGAAGTTTCCAAAACCACAGTTGGTTGATTAGGTTGATTCATTGGTAGTGGTTGAGTTTGACCAGCAGTGTAAAAAGCTGCTTGTTGTTTTGGTGAGAATGGTGGAATGTATGAATATTGATATGGAATTTGTGGTTGTGGTTGTGATAAAGATGAAGTTTGTTGATGGTAGTTAATGATGGGTGATTCTACAGCATTGGATATACAAGCAACATGTGGTGTTACTAGCCCTCCCGAACTTGTACTTGCTGGAACTAAAGATCCTCCAAAGTATAGGTTTGGATTCTGAGGAATCTGTGCTCTCCTTGCTTTCCTCTTCTCTTCCAACTCTTTGTTTTCCAGCTTCTCAACGAACTCTTGAAGAGACCAATACTGAAAAGCATCCTTTTCCTTCAAAACATCCACATGCTGATCCCAGTTTGGTGGTAAAGCTTCAGCAAACTTGTCCACCTGTTTAGCCATAGGGATCTGTACACCATAGCTAGACAATTCAGATATTAAATGGTTATATCTAGGAGTTAGTTCTTTCAAAGTTTCATTTCCAACATAAGAAAAATTCTCAAACTCCTTAACAAGCTCTTCCATCCTCAAATTCCTAGTCTTCTCATTTCCATCATGCTTCCTTTTAAGCATATCCCACAAAGCCTTAGAAGTTGTACACGTCCCAAACTGATGCAAAAGATCATTAGTAATGGCTTGTGTCAGTTGTGAGAACGCCTTCTTTTCCACAGCAAACTTTTTCTTCTCATCCTCCGCCATGCTCTCCAATGGCACTGGTTCACCCATGTTCTCCAGAACTGGTGGTGTGTATCCTTTAGCAATCATGTTCCATGCTTCAGCACCTTCTACTCCCATGCCTTCCAAGTGTATCTTGAACTTTTTCTGCCACTGATTGTATTCCTGAATCTCCATGAGCTTCGGTGGCCGAGTCCCGCTACCTGAAGACAAATCATTAATCAGTGTGGAAATAGCATTAGTAGTTTGAGTGTTTACCACCGCTGCTGCTACTCCCCAGTAGTCAGACTGTGGTACTGTAGGTGCACTCTGAGTCATGTAGTTAACCGGCTGCGAAGACTGTGTGCTCGTCTTCTGTGCTGCTACGGTCCATGGGTCCATCACCTGCTGTTGTGGTTGTGTAGTTGCTGGTGTAGGAGTAGTCTGATAACGCCACATAGTCACGCACTTCGAAAAATTCAACACTTAGAAAAATTTTCAAAAACTTATCCTAGGTTCGCCCAGAATGTGTTTAGATTCGTCCCTTTTTAGTACAGGTTCGTCCAAAACACTTTCACCCGAATGTAGGATTTCACTAGAAGGTAAAAACTCACAAACTCTTCCTACGTTCGCCCAAATTTAACTAGGTTCGACCGTTCCTGAAACACCTTCGTACCCCCGATGAACCGAAGGTAAAGATTTAGACCCGAATGTAAACTGTTCTTAGTGAAAAAACTCTTCGTTCGTCCGAATTCAACTACGTTCGCCCGAAAATCTACACTCCTTCGACCAAACACTCACACATTCGCCCACTAAACTCAGGTTCGCCCATATCTCAGTTTTGAAAAACGGTTACACTTTGAAAAACGGTTATTTTCATCATTGATTTTCAAAAGTTTGTGGATTTGATTGATCTTGATCAGGTTATGCTTCGGAGATGATTTGGAACAACTTTAATACTTGGAATTTTGAATTTTAACCACAAAATCACCTCTAATTCTTTCAAAAACACACAAAAACCATTTTTAGTTGAAAACAGATGTGAATTGATGAAAATTATGTTCAAATCAGCTCTGAGTTTATCAATTTGTTGTTGTATGATCCTCTACGCTCTGATACCACTTTGTAGAGGAACGGATTTGACAAAAACACAGGATTATATGATCATACAAGGTGCTAAACCAGGTGCGGAAACCCTAGTTTAGAACAAACTGAAGTAAACTCAATCAAAACACAATCAAGATCATTTTAAATGCTTTTCATAGATTAACTTGTTCAAATAAACCTTTACAGACTGATAACAGTTAATCTAGACCTCAAACAGACAATCTCTAACCTCTCAGGAACACACACACAAAACACACACTCTCTATCACTCGTTATACTTTACAAAAACTTGATTTCTATTTATACTAACTGTAC
This sequence comes from Ambrosia artemisiifolia, assembly GCA_032199755.1. Lineage (NCBI taxonomy): Eukaryota > Viridiplantae > Streptophyta > Magnoliopsida > Asterales > Asteraceae > Ambrosia > Ambrosia artemisiifolia. The sequence goes on from CM063519.1 coordinate 17,993,037, forward strand.
GTTCGCCCAGTCACACTGGTCGAAGGTAGCAGTTTTCCACATTCGCCCAGTAGACTGGTCGAATGTGATCTTCTTGTGCATTCCTGTTCTTCCTTCGTCCATAACCATTCTTCCTTCGCCCACTATTATACTCATTCGCCCCTTCTGATTCTCCTTCACCCATTAACACATGTTAGTATCTAATCATTAGTCGCAAAACGGCATCTACAGCGACCGACAATGCCTTTGCACCTTGAGTGCGCTAGGCACCTTTGAGTATCTAGTTTATACGTGCATACACCGAATTTTTCTAAAAGTATATTTTCTTGAATAGAATTTGTTTAGATGTGATATTTAATTCTAGGGTTTATTCATCAAGAGGTCTAGTGGAATTTAAAGTTACACATTTGTGGGAAATAAGTTCACGTTTATGGGTGCCATCCACCTTTGATGTGCTGGTAATGTATTTTTGGTATAGATCAAGGTTGGGTATATCGGTTTATTCAAGGCAGTCAAAGGTGCAAAAAGATAGGGAACATGCCAGCATACTAAAGATTTTTTTGTTGTTGTTGCTAAATGGCATCAGAAAAGCTAAAACAGTAGATTATTTTTACAAACATAATGAGCATACAAATCAACAAGAAAAAAATGATCATGATGGTCACCATACAGGTGCTCATGGCGCCTAGGCCTTGCCCACGTGTGTCTCTTGCACCATTGACTACGTAGGGTTTATCCGTGAACCCCATGTGTTATCTTTCAATGTGTAAATATGATTGTATAGGAATAAGCCATTCTGAGTACCATGCTTCATCTTTCAAACTTGGTTTTCTTTGTATTTTCTTCAAGATCACTTCCTGGATCAATACAATGCTATCTTCCGATCGTTGCTGATTCAAGAATACATGGATCCATACACAGGCTGTATGAATCTTGGAGCATATTCACGATACCAAACTAAAATCCCTAACTTGGGTTCTTATGTTAGTGTGTCTTATGGTAGATTGGGTTACCATATGGATGCAAATCTATTATTGAATTTGCGTGTCCATGGATATGACATGGTAATTTTCTACTTTTATACTTTACTTTATTCTACATTGAAACTTTTTGAACTTATTGTATTTGAAAACACCCATTGATATTTCATGAAGCACCAGGGAAAAGGCAAACCGATTGTCATCCGGGATGTCTTTCAAACTCAACCAAATTGGGATTTTGAATTCATCTTATGCATTCATGACGAATTATTGCATTCGAAGATCGAAGATTTGAAAGAGACAAAAATGATAAGAAGCAAATGTTTAAAAAACAAATCTTGGAGGTATTGTTCAGACAGACGTATAAGCTGTCTACCTAAGCATTTAGGTGGTTGTGAGAGAGGTCTGTTACGTTTGACGTCTTTCTACCCGTTTTGTCTCACAAAAGATCTCAAAGAAAATGCAAAGCAAATACTTGCCCAAGAAAGTGGGTTATCTGATTCTTCGCCATGCATCTTATGTGATGAAAAAGATGCGAGTTTACATTTCACCACTAAGCGGAACTTCAAGGATAATCACCTTGAACACCTCATAAATCATTGGGGACAAGGCAAACCGATGGTCATCCGGGATGTGTTACGAACTCAACCAAACTTGGATTGGGGTTTCGGATTCATATTGTGCCAGTATCTTAAAAAGAGTGCCGAATCCCGAAACAACACTAAGACAGGATCAACGAAAAACACTCGTGATTGGTGCGAGGTTGAGTTTGGAAGAAAACATATCTTCTCAGGGGGTATAACACATGAAAATGTGTGGGATGAGTCGCTAAAATTCAACTTCGGTTTTCTTCTGATTTTCTTGAAGATCACTTCCCGGATCATCACAATGCCATTATCCGGTCGTTTCCCCTCCAAGAATGCATTAATCCTTTCATCGGATTTATGAATCTTGAAATCATGGGTTCTTATGTTAGCGTCTTCTATGGTGCATCGGATAACCCTATGGAAGCAGATCTTTTTTCAACTTTACGTATCCATGCATACAACGATGTAACTTTCTTTAATTCTTATTTACTTTATTTATCATAGGGTTTTATGGAATTTATTATGTATTGAAATTTTTATTGATATTTCTTTTTTGTATTCAGGTCAATGTTCTTGTATATGCTAACGCCCATCCTATTCGTGAAACAATTTTAAATGAGGTGAAAATGTTGATGTATAAATACAATTCACAAGACCACCTCAAATCTTCAAACAAGATTTCAAATCGAAATAAACTCGAGGGGATGTTTGCTAGCACATCAAGAATGGATAACGAATGTCACAGTGACGTCAACGTGGGTCTGACATCATCAAGGTTGGAGGACACAGTCAGCCATGAAGTGGATTTAGTACCTGATGATTCGGAATCAGAATCGGATGACAAAGATCTATCACTGAGTAATAGTTGTGGGGCCCATTGGGATATTTTCTGTCAAGAAGATGTTCCAAAGCTTTTAGAGTACCTTAGAAAGTATTCTGACATGCTTAGCAGATTTCCTGGCTCTCCCAAGAAGGTATAGTTAATGTTTAATTTTTTTGTTTAGTTTTTAATACCTAATCTATTGGCTTACTCAAATATATGTACTTGCTTTTGTTGTCACTAAAGGTTGTCCATCCACTATTTGACGAAGTCTTCTACTTAAATGACAATCATAAAGTAAGGAGACTCAAGGAAGAATTCAGTAAGCCTTCTTCAAACTTTCCACATGTTAGTTTAAAATTTTAATTCTTTTTTTTATTGTTATTAACGTTATTTTTGCTTTGTTATTTTTTTTACCATAAATAGACATGGATGCACTGAGCGTTGAGCAACGTATAGGTGAAGCTGTTATCATTCCTGATGGTTGTCCTTACCAGATGAAGAAATCTAAGGTAACGTGTTATATATTGTTTAGTACTAGAAAAATTCAATTCTTAAAGCATGTGTTTAAATTCTAATATGTTTATTGTTGTGCAGTCATGTGTTAATGTGGTTTATGAGTTCATGTCACCGGAAAGTGCACTAGAGTTCATCAAAGTGAGTGAGGAAGTGTGTCTATTTTCTTAAAATCACAAAGCAAGGGGAATATAATGCAGGTTAGTATTAGTATGACACACTATTATTTTCCTTAATAATCTAAGCTTGTTTTGTGGACTAAGTTTAGAAAGTTATATTCTCAGATGAAGAAAATGGCCATTAATCAATGCGGGTAGGAATTGAAGAACTGCTTGAGATGTTTGTCTCACTAATAGAGTAAGTTGTTGCTTTGGCTCAAAGATTGGCTTGTGTAAATGGGTAGACTTAGCCATAGCTTGTGACTTGGTAACGAAAGTTGTAAACTTAATGTGGTTGTTTATGCCCAATTTGTTTGGGTGTAGGTTTGACTTCACATTGGGCCAAACTGATTAGGAGGGGGCGTAGATTGGGCTTATCCGACACTAGCATCCCTGGCCCAATTGTTCCAAATCCGTTAGTTTTGGCATATTGTCTAAATTAATATTTCTTGTTCCCAAACCTGTAAACTCAAATCTGCTTAGTATATATAGATGTGCAGGGCGTTGTATTCCTTGGAGCACCTAATTAATAAAAATACCTAGTTGCAGCATAGTGGACGTAGGTCACATCGACCGAACCACTTTAAATCCTTGGGTTCAGTATTGTGTGTTTAATCATAACCATATATTGGGGCCATGCATATGATATTTGCATCATTGCTTTTTCATATCATATCATTATATCTTTGAATGTGAATTCAGGACCGATAAGTATTTGTGTGTGTATACATATACATAAATGTCACACCCTCTAATTCCACTTGTGGGGTTTTATCGCGAGGCGCGTGACATACCAGGATGCAAGTCAACGGTCACAATAAACGACAACTCTATGATAAAAATAACGTAATAAAATCCATCAGTTTAAATGTTCACCATACCAACCAAATCACAGCAGAAGCAGTTATAAAGTTTACAACCCAAAATGTAAGTAATTTAAATGTTTGAAATAAGTTTAACACCATGCAAAGACCGGAAAAGACACAGTGCGACCCACGTGCGCCTAATTCGTGCTGCTACCTTAGCGACCTGAGAAAACGTGTTATTTTAGTCAACACATATAGTGTTGGTGAGTTCACAGAGTTTTATGGTCGTAAAAGTAAGTAATTGTTTGTAAACCAGACCAACAATCCTTACATCTATACCTGATGCTAGCTAGACATCGTTACATGATACTTAAGCGTTATGAACCATTGTTGAACGTTAGTAAATGCCTTTAATACCCACCACCAGTCATCACCAGGTGTCGTAACTTAGATAGGACAAATATGTACCCGTCTAACCTCCAGTCGACCCATGTGGGGCTTGTCGGGCCCCAATAGATCTATTCACACTTTTTCCGCTATGTATCCACATATTCATGGTTCAAAAGGTAGAAATGACTTAATTATGAAATGTCTCTTAGTACCCATGTGATATAATGTAATAATGTGGTCCAAAAGTTAGAGTTTATCCAACATGTTTCTCCCGCGAAATGAGAACAGTAAAAGTGGGGTTGTGACACTCACCTTAGGTTGCGTTCTTCATAAACAGACCAAATGACCGAGTTATTATAGCCCCTAATACCTGCGACCTATCATAGGATGTTTATAAGTGTCTTGACTAATAACCCGTAGCTTAACTAGTCCCTGATTGTCCAAACAATGACTATGTACGTTTGAAAACATGTTTGAATGTTTGACTCGACCGCATAAGACAAGACATGACGCCCTGCTGGTGACATGATACTCCCGTGTTAGTCAAATACAAGTAAACAAGTACCCATGTGTAGATACGCACCTTATACGAATAAAAGTTCCCAATTCCTAACATATAGTTCACATAATGCATGTATGAGTCATGACATGTGTTACGAGGTTCCTAGACATGTCATGGGGTTTACAATATGTTACTAGGTGTCAAAACATGTTACGAGGTTCCAAAATGCACTTCCGGTATCAAAACACACGAATGGCTGCTAAAACACACGACTATGTACAAACCAGGCGAGTATGGGAGCTAGTCGTCCCATATCCACACGACTATGAAACATAGTCGTCCTGAACCACGTGACTATGACATTATAGTAGCCTGTGCTGCAAGCCACATGCCATTTTGCGCGCGAAACCCTCTAAATCAGATCCGAATCGGGTTGTAGCACCCCTAATCAATCCCCAATCATCAAACAACCCAACCCTATCAATAATCCCCTAATTAGTCATCCGTTTATCACGCTAATTGCAAGTATTTCCCAAAATGGATAATATTATGGGTATGTCACATCATTGCATGAGAACATTACCCTAAATGCCAAATAATTAGATTTTATCACATAATCATATTATTAACATCATTATGCTGTTGATTCATCATTTTAACATAAACTCTAGCAATATTCAATCATCACATCTCATCCTAGATCCTTCTAACATCCTCAAACGGGTCAAAACACATTATATTCACATAACACATCATACAATCATCAAAATCTAAGATAAACATCCTAACAACTATCCTAGATCACTAACATAGCAAATACAAAAGAATCCCCATGTTTAGATCATCAAAAACCATTTCAAGCATGTATCTTTTGTTGAAAAGCCATATTAATGCTTAGATCTAGTTTAAAATTGTTTTTCAAATGTTTTCAAAGATAGAAACTCTTTAAATCTAGGTCTGGACCTTTAGGGTTCAAAATAAAAACTTAACATGTGACACCCGGCAAACTCAGGTTAATACTTTTTCAAACATATAAGTCTACCTTAGCAAAAAAATTTACTTAACGTACTTAACTAGGTTAGTTAAGTCGGTTCGATGATTCGGGGAATCATTGGGAGTTGATTTACACTTACGTATTGTCCAGGGTCCAATGGTTAGGGGAATCATTGGGGGAAACACGCACACACGAGTCTTGAGTCCCGTTGTTGGTGAAATTACATAGTTGGATTGAGTTATCACATGTTGAATGTTCTATGAATGATGTACAACTTGTGAATGCATGTTTATGTGATTAGGTATGTTAACGTATGTTAAAAAGGCATGTTTATGTGTTAAGGTGTGTTAACATGTGTTAAAATGGTAAGATTGTGAATCGGAGGATCAAACAAAGAAATCTGAAAATTCATTCGACCTTGTGAAAGGTCGAATGAAGAATCATATAGCACGAACCAAAGCTTTAATCTTTGGTTCGAGCCTTTGAGGGTGCGAACGAAGGCCGAGTATAAACATAACACTTTGCCACATTTTCATCATTTCACAACCTTAACTCGCCTCCAAGTGCTCTCTCTCAACCCCAAACCTGTAGAAAGGAATTTTTGCTCTGGTTTGTCAGATCCTAAAGCTAAAACACGTTCTATAATAAAAACAAGTGAAGATTCGAGGCGTGTTCATTATCTAAACCCCTTTTAATCAAATTTCATACGTTTTTATCAAACCCTAAGTGTCCATATCTGATTTAAATGAGTTTTCATGAATAAAAACCTTTCTAACATCTTTCTAATTAGATCTATACATGAATAATGAGTTTTCTTATAAAAACCCAAATGTTAATGATGTTTGATGATTTTTTTATGTGTTATATGATATGAAATGATGTATAGATGTTATGTAGCTGACTTAGGACTGATTTGGAACATGATTTATGGATGTTTTGATGTCTAATTGATGTTTGTTGGATTTTCACCCATTTTGAGGAATTTATGCTAGGTATAGGGTTTGTTCATGTTCATGTTGATGGTGATGATGATATGTTTGGGGATTCACTAATACACGTCTAATTTGTGCATATTGATATGTACATAAGGTTATTTTGATAGTTTCTTACTTAGGTAAAGTTTTCATGCAATTGATGTGGCATTTCCATAATTTGCTATTTTGGGTAAGTTGTAAATTGTGATGTGAAATGGCCGGATTTATGAGTATAGATGGTAGGGTTTCATGAGGATAGTATAGACCAAATTGACTATTGTGATTTGTCGCATTTCGTGAAGGTTTCGATCATATTTGATGGGATTTTGTCCGTTTAATTGATTCAGCTAAGGTTGGGTCGAACCAGATTTCCATTCGACCCTTTGATGGGTCGAACCAATTATCTGGAATCTCATTCGACCCATATAAAGGCACGAACCAAATTTGATATTTTTGGTTCGAAGCTTCGATTGTAGAAATGTAACTTTGGTATAAACTAAGTGTTTATGTGCATTTCTTGTATGTAATCTATGTATACTTGATCAACTAATGTGACAGGTCACCAATGGGATGCCGATTCTGTCTTGTGTGTCGGGACAACGTTCAAACACAATTTCAAACATACGTATTCATGATCTGGACAATCGGGGACTAGTTAACCTACAGGTTAATAGTCGAAACACTTATACAAACTTTATGATAGGTCACTGGTAATTGGGACCATCATCGCATTGTTGAATTATTTTGTCTTCAAGAATGCAACCTAAGGTGAGTTTCACGGCCCCACTTCACACACTTTCTCATGGGGGAGAAACATGCTACACACTTTGGATAAGTAAAGGTCATGTTATACTATGGTTATCATTTGTTTACTATGTGACTCATCAAAATCCCAAGAAAACCACTAATATGGGGATATAGCGGGGAAATGTGGATAGATCTATTGGGCCTGACAAACCCCACCTGGGTCGACTGGGAACCGGACGGGTGCATATTGTCTCAAACACACAGGGCCTACCGGGGATGATGGTAGTCCGAAGGGTACACATTATTGGAACAATAGAGTCAGCAATGGTTTCAATCATAGTAGTAACATACATAACATCTAGCTAACGTTCATATAACATAGTAGTAACGGGAATGATCTTTCACATTTATGGAAACTGCTTTTGTAAAACCTGTGAACTCACCAGCATAGTATGTTGACATTTTTAGCATGTTTTCTCAGGTCGCTAAGGTAGCAGCTTTGGATAGGCGTACATGGTCTCACGGTGTCTAGGTCTCATGCATTGTGCTAAACTTTTAAACATTCGTCTTTTACTTATATTTTTGGGATTGTAAACTGTTAATTTTCTGCTGTAATTGAGTTGGTACTTTTAAACTGCATGGTTTGGTTACGTTACTTTATTCATATAGTTGTTATTTATTGTGACCGTTGACTTGGATCCTGGTATGTCACGCGCCTCGCGGTAAAACCCCGCAAGTGGAATATGAGGGTGTGACATAACAAGAGCTTAGGATGAATAACACACCTTAGATATTGTTTGGAAAAGATGATTTAAACTTGGAAATGATAAATTTAGGGCAAAAACGGGTTTCAGAAGTTAAGGATGGTGTGAGAGCACTTTGTGGTGAGTTAGGGTTGCACAAATGATGTTTTACAGGTCAAGGGTGGTATTTATAGGTATTTCTAGTCGGGCCAGACACTCTGGGCGACTATGGTGCTGCAGGAGGCCAATATGATTTATACTCGTCCCCTTTTTAGGCGACTATGAACCATAGTCGCCCCCTGTAGGGATGATCGGTTTTGGCGAGTTATTTGCTAATTTAACACATTAATTCACGTATCCACATATCGACAAGTTATATAATGATTGTATAACACTTATTACTTGATAAGTAACACGTTTACGTTAATTCACCAACTTCTTGGACTCGAGACTTGCGTGTGTGAGTTTTTACCCGGTGATCCTCCTAATCACCAACCCTTGGAAATATGAGCGTAATCCGACTCCCGATGATCCCCGGATCATCATAACGACTCCCGATAATTCCCCGAATCATCAAATTGACTTCCGGTGATCCCTCAGATCACCGAATTGACTCAACTGGACTAGATAAGTATGTTTTATGAATGTTTTGCTAAGGTAGACTTAGGTGTTTGGTAAAAGTTATTAACCTGGGTTTGCCGGGTGTCAAAATAAAAGATGTTGAAGATAATTAAATTTTGTAAAGGTTTGTTTAATGATTAACATGATGGCTACTGTGAATCAAATTTATGGCCAAGTTTACACATCAAATCAAATTGTTTATGTATTTAATTTACATAAACATAAAAAATACCAAGTGCATTAGTAGATTTATTAAATTTCTTAACTATTTAATACATTTAGATCATCATTGGACAAGTATACTGATCGTCGTGTTAGAAATGGATGTTTTAGGAAACTACTTACATCTTGATAGAATTTGATTATGTGTCAAATTGCATAGGTATATAGAAGGATTATGTTTTTTGTTTGTTAAAGCTTTATGTATTCTCATGTTAATTATTCAAAAACTCGTGTTAGAAATCAATGTTGGTTCTGTTGTTATTTGTATAACGTTTTTTTTATTTGCGGGTCGTATTGTGAGGAGAGTGAATTAGTGATTCTGTCTCATTTAAGAATATATAACTAACAAAGACAAGACATACAAAAAATTGTAAACCACATGGCTTGTAGCCTAGCAGTGGTATCAAGGTGTGTGGTAAAGGTGTTCATACCAAAGTGATTGAATGTTTGAGGCTTTGAGTCCCATGGTGGACATTTGTATGGATTCGGGAGTTGGTTAAATGGGTGTGAGAGTTAGCAGTTCATAAAAAGTAAAATTGCAATTCAAAAATGGGTGGCGACGCAGCTTGTTGTTCGTCTACCTGCTATTATGATGTAACTTTCGTATTTTGTTTTAATGAGAAGATTGGGTTTGGTTCTGAAATTGATGAAAAAGCAAAATGAATTTTATTTAATTACATATTATATATAATATCAATTAGCAACATGGTCGGCACTCACAAAATCTACTGTACATGGCATATTCGTAATTACTTTGTATTCTGAGGGCATAGATAAATGTAGGCGAAGACAAAATAGCTTCAAGTTACATCTCTGCCGTCGTCGGTGCCGGCAACTGCAAGACGCTAAAAAAACCGTCTATTCGGGTTCGAATCTTTTTTTCCCCTGCTTTTGTCTTCCGCGTTTCGCTTTGTCTAACGCGTCGCCGTTTAGAGTATTTCTTTTACCGGTTTTGTCTTCGGCCGTACCGTCGGTGCACGACCGCCAAAACCAGTCTCCCCCTTCCCTCTATCTGCCATAATCCTTCTTTTATCCTGTTTTTGAGCTGCTCCACGACCACCGACGTAACTATCCGCGGCATCGCCGTAGTAGTCGCTCGACGGATGTTGCACGACCTATATCGGGAACGAAGGAGGCTTTTCGATTCCAAAACTGCCGCATCTTTTCTTCTCAGTTTGGTGCTTTTGTAGTCGGTGTGGTTTCAGCGTGTGGTAAAGACGTAACTGCTTTGAAGGATGGTTGAAAGTGGAGGTAGAACGAGGTGGGTGAAGGTGGTGACGCCGGGTTAAGGAGGAGGTTACAAGAGAGGTAGTGGTTTGAATATGTGGGTAGTGTGGTGGGGATGAATCGGTTGTTTGACTTGAGTTTCTAAATGGGTTAGGTGGCTACATCTTTTCTTTTGCAGTAAAAGACATCAAAATCGCTTTATGGTTGCTGTAGTGGTATTCTCTTTTCATAGCACAATCATATGCTTCTAGCACATGTATAGTTCAAACATAATGTTAATTAAGTTAGGTCGGAAACGTGAAAATGCGTGTTCTCATATGGTTATGGCATCCCATAACATTTGGATTAATATAGTCGATGTTTACAATGTACCCGCGCCGCAACACGCGTGGGTCAATGCGTTTTAAAATCCATATGTTAATGCACGGTTCAACCCGCCGCACGCCGCCGCAACGCGCGGCGGGCAAAATACTAGTTAAATCTTTAAATAGTAGTGTGCAATAAGTCTTAGCAACTTCAAGATTCTCGTGATTATACACGTATAAAAGTATTCGGGGAACAACTTACATCTTGGTTTAGCAACTTGGAGGTTCTTGTATATTCTTTAGTGAACTCTGATTATGCATGGAGTCGCAAAGACATATACAAGTGATTTTTTTAGTGTTGTTAAAGCCTCACGTATTCTCATCATTAATGAATTCAAATTAGCGTGTTAGAAATGAATATTGACTCTATTTGTTTGAGTTTAACATTTTCTATACATGAGTTGTATTTATATGAAGTGAGGAGAGTGAACATGTGATTGTGGGTCCCAATAAGGGATAAGGCACATATCTAGTTGAATCCACTACTCGTTTTAACACACATCTAATAATATTCTCCCACTTCACCATCCACTACAACCTTAAACAAATGTTGCATTTCATATTTACTATTTGTGAACCTAGAGTTGATCCCCCCCCCCCCCCCCCCCAAATCCCATCCCACGGGACTTGAGGCAGCGTTCCCATGTAACCCGCAAACCCATCTAGCTTACCCCTTGGTACCCTTAGCAGTAATAATCGATAAATATGGGACCTACAATAGAATTATAGACCAGTTACATCTTAAATCTTGAAATAGTGCACCATAAATTTTGGCCAAGGGAGCAAAAATAACATACTTTGTTCATTGAGTAAATCTTGTAATCATAAATACTTTATTCATGGTGGATTTGGGTAGTGGTGGACCTACATACATCCGAAGGGGGCGGGCGCCTCCCTTAAAATAAAAAAATTAGTGTAATTTGTAGGCAAAAATTCCGACCGCTACCCTTAAAAGTTTGGTTAAACCCCCTGATCGTCCCCCAAGAGAATAAATCTTGAATCCGCTATTGGATTTGGGCCAATTTTAAGCTAAATTGGGCTTTTATGGAATATTATGTAATGATCGTCGGTTGTCAAAAATGTATTATAATCATGGGGTGGATGATATTCTTATGTTTAAATGCAAAATTTGTGGTTTTTGTGTAAATATGGTGATTTTGGCTTAGTTTAATCTAAAATGACAATTTAGTGTTATAATTAGCCAAATTCACTAAACATAGTCCCCAATTGATCAATTATACTTGAAAACTTTTGATTTAAAAGTTCATATGAAGGCGATAAAAAATGTTTTGGTAAATTCTTAAACTAGCGGGTCGGGTTGGGTCAGGTTGAAATTGAATCTACACTTGCTATTAAAAAATACAATAGAAATTGTTTAGTAATAATGACACATCAGCAATGACAATATACTTGTAACGCGTATGTTGTATGCTATTTTCTCGATTATTGTATATTTCTTACTAATCGAGCGCGCGTAAATTTTGTGTTGCAGGTGGTCTGGTCTCTTTATTATTTCTCATTTGGCAAAGCCTCCTTGCTCTATAAAAGGGTATTTAAGTCAATTCAAATTTAGAATCTCTTATATTATAAAAGCTGCAGGAATCTGTTGTAACGTTAATAAGGTATATATTTTCCCTATAGTTAGTGCATATAATCTTTCCAAAAGCTTAACTACATCTGTTGACGATCTGTTATACGAAACTTGTTTTGTTACTCTTTTGTAGGGAATGATGACATCAGCCGTACTGATATGGTAATCTGTGTAATTATCAAGATTCCTTATAAAGCAGATATTTATCATGTTCATTTCCAGCAGCAATTGACAGTGGCAATGGTCATAACCATTGAGGTAACACTTGGTTAAAAGTTACACTTTGTGTGGACGCATAGGGCAAGGTCAAAGTTACATTAAGTTGAATGTGAAGTAACCATTTACCCTCTTTAATCATTTTTTCCTTTCATGGTATATTTAATTAAGTGAAGTTTAAGATGTGATTTGTTTTATATTGATCACTTCACTTACCTTATGTTTGTGTTTGACATTGCATCCAAGTTCGAAAACTCATGGCCCCCACCTTACCTTGCTAACCAGTGCGACATGGTAAGGACACATATTAATCACTCAACATTGTATACTCTATTGACATAGTTAAATGTGCATTTAAGTTTGACTACTTAGGAATTTCCAGTTGTCCTATGGGCAAAAGTGTATATTCGTTGTATTAGTGATTATTTAGTTGCCTATTTTAAACTTTAATTTAGGATGTCCCTTTTCTATTTGAGACCATAAAAAGTCCTTAGGAAATGGAACTAGCACAAAGTAAGAACATATATCATTTAGAAGTCGAACCCTTTTGAATGTGAGTCAAGATGAGATATGCCTCAATGCTTATGAAGAAATAAGCTTTTAAAAGTGCAGTTTGTTTTATGTTTCCTTAATGCATATGTTATGTTTTTAGTTGATGTGAAATCTTTTTTTTTATTCACTTAAAAATGATTTATTATACTTTTTTATGGCAAGCCTCCATTTTTGTTAGAGTTCTAACTGCAAGTTTAAAGATCCAAAACAAACGAGTCTTTTAAACCGAGTCCTGGTCTAAGTTTGAGCAATTGAGCCAACTCAAATTCACTTCAAAAGGCTGAAACCTGTAATCAGAACCTTTTACACATAAGTGGAGATATAGTATAAATAGATAGATCTTATATAGGTATAGTTATATAGATATATTTTATTTCTTTAATATAATTGAATATTGTTTGCTTTGCCTCAAAGCTTAAATCATGAGATGTATCTTTGAAGAGTTATCAAAGATCAATAGTTTAGTTACAAGTACAAGAGTTAATTGGGCTTAGTTAAGCTGGACCTAGTATTCTAATTATTTTGTTTAATCTTATTGTAAAGCCCATGCAAGTTTTGGTAACTTATTGGGCTATTAGTTAGCATAGGCTATGTAGGGAATAAACGAGCCGGGCCTGATAAGGCACGAGCTTGGCTTCATCATGCTTTTATGAGCGTGAGCTCGAGCTTGACTCCGTTCGGGCCTATTATTTTTAGCTTGAGCTCGGCTAGAAAGTAATACCCCAGAGCTTGAGCTCCGCTCGAGATAATTTGAGAACAATTTAAAACGAGCTAAAGTTCGAGCTCGCTTCGATAGCTTAAATGAGCCAAAGCATGGCTCGATCTCAACTCACAATTGTTATTTCAACTGGACAATATTGCATACATAGAAAAAGATAATAGGAAGCTTGTTTGGGCTCGTTTAGGCTAATGAACCTATACGAGCTTTGTATGTAAAGCTCGAGCTAGGCTTTATTCAAGCTTTTTACCGATCTGATCCCGTGTAGCTCTCAAGCCGCTACGCATCGTTTACACCCTAGCTATTAGTTTGATCATGGACCTAAGAACCATTTTTAATTAATTTAATAAGTTAAGGTTTTGTTTATCATCTAATTATAATTGCTTAAGTTACATTTGAAGTTGTTATTGGCGACGCTCACCTTTAAGGATGCCCGTACAAACATTTTTTTTATTTTTTAAATTTAAGAAAAGTATAATGTACTATTTTTGTTAATAACTCCGAACCAAAAGGACAATGCTTTAGCGGTGTCCAGATGACTTTTCCTATGGGAGATCACCGGTTGGAGTCTCGTTCGTGACAAAATATCGGGCTTTGAGCCAGGGTGTTACCACAAAGTAGGGCCTTCATGTGGTGTGTTTTTTGTAGAATTGGTGACGGGCCAGGTCACCAACATCGTTTGCAATTGCGGTCGTGGGTAGCCTTTTTCCTATGTGTATACCAGGGTATCCAGGCTTTGTAGGACGTTCAAAATGTTTTTAATAACTTCATTGGTCAAACTTTAATAATTAAGAAAAAAATAAAAGAAATGAAAAATATACATTGAAAATTCTTTGAACGATATAATCATAAATCATCCCATAAATTCTTTGAAAATATATCACTCATAAATTCCATTTAAAATATATCAAGAATGAATATAATTGTATCATATATTCATATTATACCATTTGCGTCAAAATTCCATTGGACAAAATTGCATACATAGAAAAACTAATAGGGAGTTTGTTTGGGCCCGTTTAGGCTAATGAGCCTATACGGGCATTGTATGTAAAGCTCGAGTTCGGGCTCGTTCGAGCTTTTTACTTATTTAATCCAAAGTAGCTCTCAAGCCGCTGTGTATCGTTTACACCCTAGCTATTAGTTGGATCATGGACCTAAGTACTATTTTTAATTAATTTAATAAGTTAAGGTTATGTTATCATCTAACTAGAATTGCTTTACATTTAAAGTTGTTATTGGCGGTTCTCTCCTTTAAGGATGCTCGTACAAACATTTTTTTTATTTTCTAAATTCAAGAAAAGTATAAAGTACTATTTTTGTTAATAACTCATCAGTTGGAGTCTCATTCATGATGAAATATCGGGGTGTAAGCCAGGTGTGTTATCACACAGTGGGGCCTTTAGGTGGTGTGTTTTTTTCTAGAATTGGTGACGGGCCAAGTCACCAACGTCGTTGGCAATTGCAGGCGTGTGTAGCCTTTTCCTTATGGGTATATCAAGGTATTCGGGCTTTGATGAACGATAAAAAAGAATTTAATAAATTCATTGGTCAAACTTTAATAATTAAGAAAAATAAAAATAAAAGAAATGAAAAATACTAATTATTCTTTTAACGATATAATCATAAATCATCCCATAAATCATTTGAAAATATATCACTCATAAATTCCATTTAAAAATATATCAACAATGAATATCATTGTATCATATTATACCATTTGCATCAAATTTCCATTGTACAGAATTGCATATATAGAAAAAATAATAGGAAGTTTGTCTGGGCTCGTTTAGGCTAGTGAACCTATACGGGCTTTGTATGTAAAGCTCGAGCTGGGGCTCGTTCGAGCTTTTTACCGATCTGATCACGAGTAGCTCTCGAGCCGTTGCGCATCGTTTACACCCTAGCTATTAGTTGGATCATGGACCTATAAACTATTTTTAATTAATTTAATAAGTTAAGGTTTTGTTTATCATCTAATTATAATTGCTTAAGTTACCTTTAAAGTTGTTATTGGGAATGCTTTCCTTTAAGGATGCTCGTACAAACATTTTTTATTTTCTAAATTCATGAAAAGTATAATGTACTATTTCTGTTAGTAACTCCGAGCCAAAGGGACAATGCTTTAGCGGTATCCAGATGAATTTTTCTAGGGGAGATCATCGGTTGGAGTTTCGTTCGTGATGAAATAACGGGGTATGAGCCAGGGGTTTTACCATACAGTGGGGCCTTCATGTGGTGTGTTTTTTTCTAGAATTGGTGATGGGCCAGGTCACCAACATCATTTGCAATTACGGGCGTGTGTAGCCTTTTGCCTATGGGTATACCAGGGTATCCGAGCTTTGTTGGACGTTCAAAAAGAATTTAATAACTTCATTTGTCAAACTTTAATAATTAAGAAAATAAAAATAAAATAAATGAAAAAATACATTAATTATTTTTTTAACGATATAATCATAAATCATCCCATAAATTCTTTGAAAATATATCACTCATAAATCCCATTTAAAAAATTTCAACAATGAATATCATTGTATCATATTATACTATTTGCATCAATATTCCCTTAAGTTAAATTAAAAATATGTTAAGAATTCAAATATTGTAATAAGATTGTAGCTTCTTTTCATGAGCGTTCGTACTCTCCCTTTCTTTATAAACCCCTCTTTCTTTCTCTTCTAGCAATCCTACAACATTAGCTTTGATTTTATGTTTTCTTTTCAGAAACCTTGCAAAGAAATGGCAATGATTCAGTGAAGGTAGTTTCTTATTGTTTGAAATTTGTTATATATGCATTTAAACTCTTATGTTCTTGATTGATTTGATTATAACCTAATTTGCTATTTTGTTGATCTTTCCTTGTAAATCTTTTTGAGTTTCGCCTTATTTGATTTTGATTAGATGGATTTAATGGGTCAAAACAAGCAAAAGGGGTAAATTTTGGGGGCATGTTAGATGGGTAGGTCATGTGGTGTGGGTAACAGGTTAAACCGGGCATAATTTTAGGATGTAACTAACAGGTCGGGTGGTTTGGGTAATGGATCGTTAAAAAGATTTTAGCAGGAACAAGTAAACAACGGGTTGGTTGGGTTCGAACAGTTAGGTTTACCCACCAACAATTTTTCAATTGGAAACATGAAATATGTTTAGAAGAAACTATTATTGAATTAATCAAACACTATTACAGGAGAAGTATAAAGTACTAGTTTTTTAATGAATAACTTTGAGCCAAAGGGATAATGCTTTAGCGGCATCTGGATGACTATCTTTAGGGAGGTTGTCAGTTGGAGTCTCAATCATGACAAAATATTAGGTATGAGCCAGGGGTTTTTACCACACAGTGTGCCTTCAGGCGATGGATTTCCTCTGAAATTGATTATAGGCCAAGTCACCAATGATGTCTGCGATTGCGGGCGATGTAGCCTTTTGCCTATAGGTATACCAAGTTAGTTGGGCTTTGTTGAATATTCAAACAAGGTTAATAACTTCGATGCTTAAACTTTAATATTTAAAAAAAACAAATAAAAGAAACCAAAAATATAAAATTGCTCTTTTAATGATATAACCATAAATTAACCCATAAAACTATGAAAATATATGACTCATAAATTCCATTTAAAAGTATATCTACAATGAATAACATTGTATCGTATTATACCATTTGCATCATAAATTCCATTAAAATATATCAAGAATTTAAATATTGTAATAAGATTGTATCATTTTTTCATGAGCATTCATACTGTCCATTTCTTTAAAACCCCCTCTTTCAGTCTCTTCTAGCAATCACACAACATTAGCTTGATTTTGTTTTTCTCTTCACTAAGCTTGCTAAGAAATGGCAAGGATACAGTGAAGGTAGTTTCTTATTGCCTGAAATTTGTTATATATGCATTAAATTGTTATGTTCTTGATTGATTTGATTATAACCAAATTTGCTATTTTGTTGATCTTTCCTTGTAAATATTTTTAGTTTCGCCTTATTTGATTTTGATTTGATGGATTTAATGGGTCAAAACTAGCAAAAGGGGTAAATTTTGGGGGCATGTTAGATGGGTAGGTCATGTGGTGTGGTGTGGGTAACAAGTTAAACCGAACATAATTTTAGGATGAAACTAACACGTCAGGAGGTTTGGGTAACGGATGGTAAAAATTTTGGGCAGGTTAGGTTTACCCACCAACAGTTTTTGAATTGGAAATATGAAATATGTTTAGAAGAAACTATTATTGACTTAATCAAACACTATTTTAAAAACCTGATTACAAGGGACTTGTAGTTTATTTGACCCATTTGCAATAAAATATAATTAAACATTTGCGCGTTATGTTCGTAGTCAATTGAAGCATATTAGAAGTTAGAATTTACCATTTTAAGTTAAGTTTAATGATAGAACATTAGAATGTAAGTTTGTTATTTGAATGTAGTAGGCTTCATTGTAAGAAGACAATCATCTTAAAGTGTCATGTTATATTAGTTTTTTATGCCTATAATATATTTTCTTTATTATTGTGCCTTGCTTGTCTCAGGCGTGCGTTTTTATGCGTTTTGCGCCTAGGCGACCGGCAAGGCCTTTGCCCCTTGAGTGCGCCAAGCACCTTTGAGTACCTAGTTTATACTTGCATAAACTAGGTTTATGAATCAAGAGGTCTAGTGGAATTAAAAGTTACAAATTTGTGGAAAATAAGTTGAGCTTTCCCTGGCAAAGATTCAGACTCATCGGATACTAAAATCACTTCACGTTTATGGGTGTCATCCACCTTTAATGTGTTAGTAAACATCCCCACGAGATTATTTTGATTTGCAATCTTCTTTGAAGACTTGAGATGGTCTTATGAATTGTATTTATTTATTGACATCCTCACCTCATTTAGAATTCTTTCACGAATATAACGAGCGCTAGCATGTACAAGAACATTGACCTAAATTCAAAAAATGAAATATCAGCGGTTGTTTCAAAATATGATAATTTCCATAAAATTCTATCAAAAAAGTAAATAGGAATTAGAAAGTTACCACGTCCTACGCATGTATATGTAAATCTGACAAAAGATCTACATCCATAGGGTTATCCAATTCACCATAATAGATGCTAACATAAGAACCCAAGTTAGGGTTTTTAGTTTTATGTGGTGAACATGTTCCAAGATTTATAAATCCGATATTGGATTAATGCATTCTTGAAGGGGCAATGACTAGATAATGGCATTGTGATGATGCGGGAAGTGATCTTGATGAAAATTAATAGAAAATCGAAGTTTGAATTTTAGACTCATCCCACACATTTTCATGTGTTATACCCCTTGAAATATTCCATTTCTTTCAAATTCAAACTCACACCAGGCATGAGTGATTTTTGCTTATCCTGATTGGTGTTGTTTTAGAATTCGGCACTCATTTTTGAGGTATTCGTATAAGATGAATCCAAAATCCTAATCCAAATCTGGTTGAGTTTGAAACACGTCCTGAATAACAATAGGTTTGCCCTTTTCACGATGCTTCATAAAGTTCAAGATAATTATCCTTGCAATCCTGCTTTTTAGAAAATACAAACTTGGTTCGCATTTCCATTACATAACAACCATGGTGAAGAATCAGATAACCCGTTGAGTTTCATGAAGTCTTCTACTTAACGGGTTAACTAAATCTTCACCATCTCATCATGTGATGAAAATGATGAATCTAGTTTGTATTTATCCGCCAAGCAAAAATTGCAAAAACAATTATTTTGAACACTTTATGAATCATTAGGGAAAACGATTGTTATTTGGGACGTGTTTCTAATTTAACCAAATTTGGATTAGGATTTTGTATTCATGTTATACGAGTATCTTGAAAAGAGTGACGAATTCCTAACAATCACTGAAACCGGATTAGCAAAAATCACTCGTGATTGATGTGGGGTTGAATTTAGAAGAAAACACATATTTTTAGGGGGTATAACACATTAAAATGTGTGGACTAAGTTTCTAAAGTTCAAACGTTGGTACTAGCTCTATGAATCTTGCAGCATATGCATCATATCAAACTAAAAACCCTAACTTGGGTTCTTATGTTAACATCTTTTATGGTGAAATAAATAACCCTATAGATGCAGAACGTTTGTCTAATTTACATATCCATGCATATGACGTGGTAACTTTCTTATTTGCTTTATTGATAACAGATTTTTATGTAAATTATCATATTTTAAAGCACGCGTTGATATAATAATTATGATTTAAGTTAATGTTCTTGTTCATGCTACTGGTCATCCTATACGTGAGAGAATTCTAAATAAAGTGAAGATGTTGATGAATAATAACAAGTCACAAGATTATCTTAAATCTTCTCGGAAGATTGCATTTTGAAATAAACTCAAGGGGATGTTTGCTAGTTCCCCAAGGTCGGAGGACAACCGTACCCATGAAGTGATTTTAATATCTTTAGAATCAGATACAAATTTTTGTCAAGTTACTAATACTTGTGGCGCGCAATGGGATATATACCTCAGAAAAGATGTCCCAATGCTTTTAAAGTATCTTAGAAAGCATTTTTGATAAGCTTACTTGCATTAGGCTCCAGGTTGTTCATTCACTGTTTGATGAAGTCTTGTACTTAGATAATGGTCATAAAACGAGACTCATGAAAGAATTCAATTAGCCTCCCTAATCTTTCAACAAGTTAGTTTTGAATTCTAATTTTATGTAAGTCATAACTAAAGTGGTTTTATTTATTTTTATTTTTTTTATTTTTTTGGCGGTGTATATTTTCACTACTAGAAAATTGGGCTATTGTCACCAAAAGTTGCTACCAAAAAAAATGGTAGCAAATTTAGCAACCGCTTTTACACCAAAATATGTATTATAAGATATGGTAACTAATCGGTTGCAAATTCTGACACCGTTTATTTTTTGTGGTAAATTCGTGAGAAAAAATAATAAGAAAGAATTAAAAAATAATAATTTTATAAAAAAAATAACAAACCTACTGAAATGTGACCACCTTAGCGGTAGCAAATTTAGAGACCGATTTCTTAAAGTGTAATGTATATATATATATATATATATATATATGGTAGCTAATCAGTGGTAAATTTTGAGACTAAATTGCTACCATATTAGCCACGATAAAACTGGGCTATTGTCACCAAAAGTTGCTACCTAGAAAAATGGTAGCAAATTTCGCAACCGATTTTACACCAAAATATGTATTATAAGATAAGGTAACTAATCGGTTGCAAATTTTGACACCGTTTATTTTTTGTGGTAAATTCGTGAGAAAAATAATAAGAAACACTAAAAAATAATATTCTATAAAAAAACAACAAACCTATTGAATTGTGCCCACCTTAGCGGTAGCAAATTTATGGACCTATTTCTTAAAGTGTAATACACATATATATGGTAGCTAATTAGTGTTAAATTTTGAGACTAAATTGCTACGATATTAGCCACGATAATTAACACTACGTCAAAATAGGCCACAATCACTCTTTTTCTAAAACTGCCTCACCACACTTTCAATTAAATATGTGGCTAAAGGTCATTAATCGCATTTCCAAACCTTCTAGCCTACCTTTAACTGCACATTTTATTTATTCATGTGACCATTGTACACCAGTTCAAAACTTTTAGCCACACTTTAGGTACATAATGTGACATTTTGTAGCCACACTAGATAAGTGTAGCCAAATTTGATCTATGGCCACGATATTTGTTCGATTTTTTATTCATACGATGAAAAACACATTTTTTGGAAACCTTTAGCCACACTTTATGAAATAAGATGTGTCATTTAGTAGGCACACAAAATGAAAAAAAAAACTAGTAACTATAAATATTTTATCATCAATTAGATCTAATGATGGTCAATTGGATCCAATAATGGTCAGTTAGGCCTAAAGACAGACAATTAGATTTAATCATTGTCACTTAGACCCAATGAAGGTCATTTAGACCCAACGATGGTCAATTAGACCCGATGATGGTCAACTATGCCCGTTGATGGCCAATTAGAACCAATGATCGTCAATTAGATCTAACGATGGTAAATTAGATCCAGTGATGGTTAATTACACCAATGATGGTTAGTTAGATCCAATGATGGTCAGCTAGGCCCAATGATGATCAATTAGATCCAATGATGGTCAATTAGAACCCATGATCGCCATTTACATCCATTGGTGGTCAATTAGATCCAATGATGGTTAATTACACCACTGATAGTCAGTTGGATCCAGTGATGGTCAGTTAGGCCCAATGATTGTCAGTTAGATCCAATGATGGTCAGTTACACCCAATGATAACTAATGAGATCCAATGATGGTCGATTAGGCCTAATGATGGTCAGGTAGATCCAATCATTGTCACTTAGACCTAATGATAGTCATTTAGACCCGATAATGGTCAATTAGGCCCGATGACGATCAACTAGGCCCAATGATGGTCAATTAGAACCAACGATCGTTAATTAGATCCAATGATGGTTAATTAGAACCACTGTGGTCAATTAGATCCCATGATGGTTAATTAAACCAATGATCGTTAGTTAGATCCAATGATGGTCATTTAGGCCAATGATGGCCAGTTAGATCCAATCATTGTCACTTAGACCTAATGATGGTCAGTTAGATCCAATCATTGTCACTTAGACCTAATGATGGTCATTTAGACCCAATGATGGTGAATTAGACCCGATGATTGACATAGGCACAATGATGGTCAATTTAGAACCAATGATCATCAATTAGATCCAATGATGGTCAATTAGATCCAATAATGGTTAATTAAACCAATAATGGTTAGTTAAATGCAATGATGGTCAGTAAGCTCAATAATGGTTAGTTACTTCCAACGATGGTCAGTTAGGCCGAATGATGGTTAGATAGACCCAATAATTTTCACTTAGACACAATTATGGTCAATTAGGCCCAATAATGGTCAATTAGTTAGATATTTATACACACACATTTCATATTTATCCCACTAAACTAACATCTATCTATACATATAATAAAAGAAAGCCATTTTAATGACATGACACTCAAAGAGGCATTCTCCTCATTGAGTGTGCCATGTGTCATCCCATGTGGCATTGAGATATTTTAGGAAAAAAATAATTTAAAAACAAAATTAGATTTTTGTCTCTTATGTTTCCTCCCATAATTTTTAAACGTTAATATCTTTTATATACGAGATTTTTTAAAGAAAAAAATTACACCAAATTAACGAGTGTTTTATTATCTTTCCAACGAGTACCATAGTGCTATATAAAAAACGGAGAAAAAAAACAACTATTTTTTGTTAGGTTTTGTTAAAACAGGAAAAAAACACATAACGTTCAGGTAAATCATTAATCATGTATAGGCAAGTCATTAATTATGTTCAAATCAGTAAATATGAATTCTATTTTCAACATGCGTTAGCATTGGATTAATACATTGTTTTAGGTTAGATATTAATATTAAAGTCATACATTGTTTAAGGTTAGGCGTTAACATTGGAGATATATTTTTAATTGTTTTAGGTTAGCTGTTATCCGAAGCTTTCATGCATGTAACTGTAAAGCGCATCATTCTATTTTATATGTAAAATTAATATGTCATATTATATTTTTCAACCCCGGGATGTTCCCGGGGTATAATCTATATATATATATAAAAGAAAAGACTTTTGCTGACGTGGCGGCTATTGGTTCCTCCATGAAACTGCCACGTGGCATTATAATTGAAAGATTTTAGTGATTTTGAATTATTTTGATTTTTTAATAAAAAAGAAAAAGATAAAACCCTAAAAAAGATTGAGTTATTTTAGGAAAAAGGATTTAAAAACAAATTTAAATTTTTCTCTCTCATATTTCCTCCCATAATTTTTAAACGTTAATATCTTTTATATACGAGATTTTTTAAAGAAAAAAATTACACCAGATTAACGAGCGTTTTATTATCTTTCCAACGAGTACCATAGTGCTATATAAAAAACGGAGAAAAAAAACAACTATTTTTTGTGGAGTTTCGTTAATACACGAAACAAAAAAAAAACACAAAGTGTTCAGGTTATTTATTAATCATGTTTTTTCTTTTAAACCAGCTTCTTATCTACGATGTTGAAATTCAGCCCAATCGTCATGCTATCATTGGAATTTTACTCTTCTAAAGATGGATAGGTATACTTCATCAAGAGAAGCTACGAGAAAGAATCGTGCAACACTGCAACACATGGTGTCACCTTATAGCAAGATTATTTTTTTTTATTTAATTACAAGAGTAATAATTACTATTAGTATTAGTATTATTAGAATGGTTATATTTTTCAACCCCGGGATCCTTCCGGGGTAATCAGCTAGTCTAGTATATAATATAAGATTTTTTTTTTAAAACGTGCCTCAAGATTTACGTTCCCTAGCCAGGTGGCTCCTAACCAACCGAAAGGTCGTTCGTGTGTCCTAACAAGTTCATTCTCATATCTAATACGAGTGGTAAATAAAAGTAATTTTCGATAAGAACTAGAAATGTTAACATTTCAAAACAAATTTTAAGAACGGTTTTATTATTTTCCCCTGGTATATTTTCATTTTTCCTCCTTAATAACAAGTCTTTAACCTTTACTCAACTTCCCTTTCATTCCCTCATAACCCTAGATCAACGATTACCGCTCTAGGCCTCGACTTCTCCGCTGCCGCACACCAACTGGTATGAATATTTATACCCTCAATCGCTCTTGTTAATTGCTCAGATTTGTGCATTTCAAGATATGAAGCACATTGAATCAGGCCCCTACATTAACCCGTCACACTTATAAGTTATAACCACATTGATTCATTTTTTTTCTTGAGATTTGTTAGAAATTAGTTAATTTTGTGGTTTTTCTAATGATATTGGAATTTGGTTTATGCAATAATTTCTTATTAACACTGAAAGTCGATTGAATATGCTACAATATGTGAATTATGTTTCTTTGATTTGCAGGATATAGTGCTATTGTTTCCTGACCTCCAATATATTTTTGATTTGCTGGACCAATGTATTTATTTTCCAAACTTGTATGTCAACAAAATTAAGAGGTCTTTATTACAGCATTATTGGAGCAGAGAATGCATTATGATAATAGTATATACTGTACACGATTCTTTGTTTAGGGACTATGGATTTTCAGGCATACTATTCGCAGACCCATTTTAATCAGTCTTATTCTTAAAATCAACTACATCTGTAGGGAAAACTACATAGAGGTATATTTTCCAAATTTACCCTGGTTGAGTTAAGTGTTTAACTTATCTATCGTATGTGTATGTTTAACTATTGATGTCATTATGGATATTTATGCAAACCATTGAGTTCACTAAGCTGATTAGAACGTAGATAAATAGTTTGTGTCAATTTGGATAGACATGATCTTGACTTTGTGTTGGTTATGTTGTATATATATACTACTGTTGGGATCCTGTATAACAAGAACTCCATGATTTTGTTCTTTAGACACTTTAGCTTATTAACTTCCAATCAAGATCATTTTCATCAACATTATATCTATGTTTTCCTAAAGTTCTGAAATAGTATTTGCAAAAATTGATTTCTAGTTTGTCATTCAACATTTCAAAGGATTGTTATCTTTGATTACATTATTAACTTTCTCTATATTGAAATAAATGTATGTAAATTCTTAATTTCTTTATCCCATTAATGTTTCAAGTTTTTAAAGTACACCACTAAATGCAATAGCAATTAAACTTGACTTTTGTAATCAAATTTATGCGCTTTTTAAAACTAATATTGCTTCCATATAATGTACTAACAGCCTAAACAAGGAAGTTCATTTTTATCTACACTACGTGAGTTATTGTACCCTAAGGTAAGTCCATTCAGCAACTTCTTTGCTTAAGTTTGCGTTGTTTGTGTCTTCAACTAGTTGTAAAACAAATTAAAATACTTATACCAAGGTTTAAATCTTTATAGCTTTAACAGTCGTGCTTTATATAAAGGCTTCTTTTGTTGTTCATATTTGTTATAAGCTATCTGTAAGTTTTTTTCTATTATTGAAAATGATTTTAAACATCTACATTCACTAACAGTTTAATTATATTTGTTAGATATGTTGCTTGAAGAAAGTGTTTGACATTGATGTGAAGAATTTGAATGTTTGAAAAGTTATCGATAGCTACACGAGCTACATGGAAAGGCTATGGAAAGGTTACTGAGCAAAAGCTAAATGATTACTTCAAAGAGACTTGGTGGCTTACACATTATGATGTAGAAAAAGGCTGGGTATCTACAAATACGGCTTCAATAGATGTAAGTTTACTTGCTCATTTCAGTTTTTGAAAAACATTATTTGGTAATTAATTGATAATTGTACTCTTTTTTTTTTTTTGCTAAATTGAAGACATGATGAAGTTGGGAAACAAACATTCGGTTGAATCACTTATCGACAACTCGATTATTGAGAATATACATGGATGAAGCTTTGTTCATTTGCATGGGTAGGGACATGATCTGGTTATTTTGCTAGTAACATGGGTACTACTCGGAATCCCATGCATATTACTTACGACACGCTAGTGGCTGAACTTGAAACATCGAAAGGGAAATGTGCAATTATGGAACACACCTTGACAGAGACCAAAGGGTAGTATCATGCCTCCTTCACCAAGCATATCAGGACAATTACAAGGTGAAACATCAAAGATTGGTGAAAATATCAATAAATGAAGTACTTTAGTATCTTCAGGCTAAAGAAAAGGTTGTTGACTTTGTGTTTGGCGGCTATCGTTTCCACAGTGGTGCTCTTTATTGCTTCAAATGCTGATTTGAGGTGTTTCAGTCGAGGTAAAGATACCGTTTCATCACTGTTGTGCAACTCACTTGATCCATTTGATTCTATTCATTGCTTGTTTTGTAGATTGAAAAGTTGAACTTGGTTATCAAAGAGCTTATTAAGGAAAAAGATGAAGATAAAGAAAGGTTTCGAAGGAATTATTGCGGGCTTGGTGGCTGAAAAAGGAAAGATAATGCGGATAAGAGGTTATGCTCAATAGAATGACACAAATTAAAGCTATGTTAAAAACTACGGGTCGAAATAGGCTATAAACACTTAGGCGTGAATGTTTTTAAGTTTTTTATCTGTTGGGACAAATCAAAGAGGATTGAAGAAACCACCTTTTGATAACCTTAGTCCAAATTCATATTCTGCTTAAGTATGGAAACAACTGCTGAAGAACAAAGAAGAAGTACTGAAGAACAAATGTACAAAGTACTGAAGAGTAACTCATCAGCAGTTCTGAAGTCTAACCAGACACTACACTGAAGAACTACTGAAGACAAACTACTCATCAGCAGTTTGTCACTCATCAGCACTTTGTGATCAGAAGCTTCTAACCGACTGAAGATCAGCAGTTTATTATTATATTGTTTTGTTAAAGTCTTGATTTCAAGTTTCGATGTACAGACTGTTGTAACCTTATCTTTAGCCGAATATCTTTGTTAAATATCTTAGATAACTTCAGACAACGGTTTAGTATATTGGTCTATAAATAGATGAGTTTGTTCATCTATTTTATACGTGTGACATAACAGCTGGGATCTCATCAGATGGATCTTTCCCAGCTTATGACAATGAAGAACTGAGTCAAACTGCTGACAACATGTGTTTCATCATGGATGATTTAAAATATTTTAGCAGTGATGACTTAGAAGAAATGGAGATATTGCACCAACTGGCCTTGTTAAGCTTAAAAACTAACAAATTTTACAAAAGGCCAAGAAGGAAATTTCCAGGACTTAACAACTCTACAAAAGTTGGTTTTGACAAATCTAAACTTAGATGTCACAAGTGTCAAAAGTTGGGACACTTTGCTAGAGAGTGTAGAAGCTCTAGCTACAACCAACCCATGTCTGGAAATCAATTTAACTCCTCTTATAATAGGAATAATGAAACTCAAGGGAGTGCTCATTTTGTACAGGCACAAGCTCCACAAGTTCAATATGTGCCACAAGTACAATATGTCCAGATGCCTGCTCAGCAACAACAGCAGCTGATGCCTCCTTTTCAAACTGCTCAACAACCTGCACAAACTCAACAACCCCCTCAGCAACAAAGCTTATTTACATCAGGGTATGTTGACTGGAGCAGTCTTCCTTATGACACATCAGAATGCAGTCAGGATGCAGACAATAAGGTCTATGATGTCAACTGGGGAGAACCTGATAATGGCAGAAAGAACTTTGCCTTAATGGCTTTTGAAGGATACTCTTCAAATTCTGCACTCACACAGGTATCACAACAATCTCTTTTAAAGCTTTGCACTAAATCTTGCAAAGAATCTTTTGCTTTAATAAGAGAAACAAATGTGCATTTACAAGGCAAATCCAATGATATGGAGAGAAAATACACACAGATGAAGTGTGATTTAGAAAGAAAAATTGTTTTGAAAAACAAAGAAATTTCTAAACTGAATGATAAATCCATTGAAACCCAAGCACAAATTAAAACAATGATAGACAACCTAGGAAAAGTCAGACAAGAGCTTGCTGACACCAAGGTTGATTGTGAAAAATGGGTTGAGTCTTGTAAAGGGTACCAAATGCTGCTTAACAAACAAACTGCAGCAAATGTTAAGTTTGGCATTGGGTATACCGACACTGAATCACCAACAGATTTCACCCACAAAACTGATAATGATGGGAAGAAATTGATTCAAACTTCTGACATGGAGGAATGCACATCCTACCATCAGAACTTTTTTAAAAAGGAAAGTACTGCAGAAGTTAAAACTACTGACAATAAGCCATCAGCAGTTTCAACTATATCAGGAGTTGAGATCCTGAAAACTGCTGATGACCTATTTCAAAATGCTGATATTGTCAGTAAATTGCCTTCCAGCTCTCTTGATTTATCTAAAAAGAAAGAGAAGGCAAAAGCATGTGAAATATGTGGTCTGTTTAACCACATAACTGAACTTTGCAGATATAGAAAGGTAAATCAGTTAAACAAACAAAGACAACAACTGATTGTGGGAAAACAGATAAAACAAAACTTTGAAAATACTTTCTTTCCCAACAAACAACAATCAAACAAAAACCTGTCTAAGAAGAGGCTTTTATCTCAACAAAAGTCATCTTCTCAAAGTTCATCTTCGGAAGTAACACCTAACTCATCAGTAGTTTCACAAACTGCTGAAGTTAAAGATTTGATAAACATGGTTAAACTTCTGATGACCAAAGTTGATGGTGGACACCAAAAAGAACCCACCATTGCTCTTAATGACAAATCCATTGCCAAAAAGACATGGATTTCTAAAATTGGTCCACAACAAGCGGCACCTGTTCTCAAGAGCAAACCCAAAGCGAAACTGGCTTGGGTTGCCAAAACTAACTAATTTGCTATCTTGTGCAGAGGGTCTCCAGAGGTTTGAATAGCATATGGTATGTGGATAGTGGAGGCTCAATGCACATGACTGGATGCAGATACCTGATAAACAATTTTATCAGTCAAAGAGAAGGATCTGTGTCCTTTGGGAACAATGCCAAGGGATATGTGCTAGGATATGGCAATGTATCCTCAGGCAGAATGCAGTTTGACAAGGTCAATCTGGTTGAAAACCTTGAGTACAACTTGCTGAGTGTCTCACAAATGTGTGACAAAGGATATTCTTCCTTTTTCACCAAGACAGCATGCAAGATCATATCACCAGAAGGCCAGAAGTTGATAGAGAAGATTATTGAAGATCATACTTTGCTGATTGCCAAAAGGTGTGGCAATGTCTATGCAGTGGACATTGAAAAAGACAAAGTATTAAACAAGACTGTCTGTTTCTTCTCAAAGGCATCAACTTCAGAAAATGATCTCTGGCACAGGAGACTTGGCCATGTGAACTTTAAAACCATCAATAAAGTCACAAAAATGGGCTTGGTCAGGGGTCTACCTTTGAAGGAATATCAGTGCAAAGAACACTGTGTTTCCTGTCTTAAAGGTAAACAGCATAAGTCCTCCTATAAGTCTATTGAAGAATCTAAAACAACTGCATGTCTTCAACTACTCCATATGGACTTATTTGGACCAGTCAAGATAATGAGCCTTGGTAAGAAGAAGTACTGCTTGGTCATCATTGATGACTACTCAAGATTCACATGGGTCTTCTTCTTATATTCCAAGGATGAGGCAGCTGAAATCATTAAGTTCTTCATTCTACAAGTTGAGAAGCAATATTCTCTATCTGTCAAAGTCATCAGGAGTGACAATGGGACAGAGTTCAGGAACAAAACTCTGGATGAATTCTGTCTGTCTAAAGGGATTGTTAGACAGTTCAGCATTCCCAGAACTCCTGAACAAAATGGTGTGGTAGAAAGGAAGAACAGAACCTTAATAGAAGCAGCCAGAACAATGTTAGCTGATTCAGGCCTACCTTTGTATTTTTGGGCTGAAGCAGTCAACACAGCATGTTATGTTCAAAATAGAGTTCTTATCAACAAGAGACATACCAAGACTGCCTATGAAATTCTTCATGGCATAAAGCCCCTTATCTCCTTCTTCAGGGCTTTTGGGTGTCAATGTTTTATCCTCAACATCAAAGACTCTATCTCAAAATTTGCTGCAAAAGTTGATACAGGTTATTTTCTTGGTTATTCTCCTTTGAGAAAAGCTTACAAAGTTTTCAATTCTAGAACCAAGATAGTTTGAAACACTGAATGTCAAGTTCAATGAATCAAAACACACTCTTATTCCAGCAAATCCTGCTGAATTATTTGATCTTGACAACTTTCATTTCGGACCTGAAAAGACTGTTGAATCATCCAAACCTCCTCAAAATGGTTTTCAAGGATTTGAAGATGATAGTCCTGCACCATGGACTCCAAACACAGTCAGAAGATCAACTATTAAACCTTCAGAAGTTTCAATAGCTTCAACTTCAGGAACTACTGATGAACATTTTGAAAGTACTGATTCAGCTGAACCTAAAACTCCTGAAACTCAAACAACAGCTGAACCAGATATTATCAATCTCAGTGGTTTATTTGAAGAACAAGTAGAGCCATCCTCTAGTACAGGTCTACAACAACTAATTGAACACAAGGATCATCCATTAGATCAAATCATGGGTGATATTGCCTCAGGGGTACTTACAAGAAACCAGCTTTCCAACTTTTGCTTCTTCTCAGCATTCATTTCTCAGTTGGAACCAAAGAAATATCAAGAAGCCCTCAAAGACAACAATTGGGTGCAAGCAATGCAAGAAGAATTGCTTCAATTCAAGAAACAACAGGTTTGGGAAATCTGTCCCTTACCTCGAGACAAGCAACCAATTGGAACAAGATGGGTCTTCAGAAACAAATCAGATGAGGCTGGTATGATCATCAAGAACAAAGCAAGATTGATGGTACAAGGTTATTCTCAAGAGGAAGGAATTGATTATGATGGAACCTTTGCACCAGTTGCAAGACTTGAAGCTATCAGGTTATTTTTAGCTTATGCAATTTCCAACAACATTAAAGTTTATCAAATGGATGTCAAAAGTGCATTTTTGTATGGAAAAATAAAAGAAGAAGTGTATGTCTGTCAACCTCCAGGGTTTGAGGATCCTTCTCATCCTGATTGGGTTTACAAACTTGACAAAGCTCTTTATGGGCTAAAACAGGCTCCAAGAGCCTGGTATGAAACACTTTCAAACTTTTTACTTAAGAATCACTTTTCAAGGGGATCCATTGATAAAACTCTTTTCATAAAACATGTTGGAAATCATGTCTTACTTGTTCAAATTTATGTTGATGATATCATATTTGGTTCAACAAACTCAAAACTATGTGAAGATTTTAAGAAACTCATGCAATCAAAATTTGAAATGAGTACAATGGGAGAATTGCAGTACTTTTTGGTACTGCAAATCAAGCAACAATCAAATGGAACATTTATACATCAATCAAAATATGTTAAAGAATTATTGAACAAATTTTCTTTACAAGACTGTAAAACATGTTCCACTCCCATGACACCAATCACACAAGTTGAACCAGATGATCAAGGGAAACATATTGATCAAACCATGTATAGATGTATGATAGGTTCTCTTTTGTACTTAACTGCTTCTAGACCAGATATCATGTTTTCAACTTGTGTCTGTGCTAGATACCAATCTGCACCAAGAGAATCACACCTAATTGCAGTCAAAAGAATCTTCAGATATCTGAAAGGAACTCCTAATTTAGGAGTTTGGTATCCTGCTTCAAGCAATACTAAGTTAACTGCTTTTTCAGATAGTGACTATGCAGGGTGCAAGATGTCAAGAAAATCAACATCTGGTGGTTGTCAATTTTTAGGAAACTGTCTGGTGTCCTGGCAATCAAAGAAACAAACATCTGTGGTAACATCAACAGCTGAAGCTGAATACATTGCTGCTGCAAGCTGTACTTCACAGATACAATGGCTCCAATATCAACTGCTTGATTATGGAATCAAAGAGACCAAGACTCCACTTTTAGTAGACAGCAAATCTGCCATTAGCATCATTCAAAATCCTGTTCAGTTTTCAAAAACTAAACACATTGAAATCAGGTATCATTTCATAAGAGATTGCTATGAAAAAGGCAAGATTGAGGTGAAGCATGTCACAACAGCTAATCAAATAGCTGACATTTTCACCAAACCCCTTGATTCAACAACTTTTCAGAGGTTAGTATCCATGCTTGGGATGTTAAACTTGGAAGAAAGTCTGTAAGTGTTTCACTTTTTAGTTCTGCACATATTTTATTTTCACTTACATACTTATCTGTCACAAACCTCTGAAGACCAAATTTGAGAAAGAGAAACTACTGATGAACAATTTTTGAGAAAAACTACTGATAAACATCAAAATGGGAAATTTTCAAATGGAAAATAACTACTGATGAGAATCAGAAGTTATTTAAGTGTTTTAAAAGTCATTTTCATCAGCAGTTGAAACTGCTGAAGAGATGACCAAAACCACTGATGAAGAAACCTTCTTCATCAGCAGTTTCATTAAAAAGGGTAAAACAGACTTTTCACTCATCAGAAATTTGACCTAGTCGGTTAAAAACTTCTGATAAATACCTTTTTCAAACACTTATCCATTCAAAAAGCAAAATTCCCTCTCTCTCTCTCAAATCAAAACCAAAACCCCTTCTCTAACCTAAAAATACTGTTCGATCAAACAAACCATGGCTCTCGTTCTAAAACAGGGACATAATCAGCGAGGCTACTTTGAGAAAGATGAAGCCTGGTCCCAGTATGATGAAATCATTGATCTCATCATGAAATCCCAGTATTATGAAGCTTTCACCATCGATCCACCCATTCATGAAGAAACTCTCAATGAGTTCTGGGCTAACACAGAGACGGTGACAGTTAATAATGAAGTGATCTCCCTCAAATCTTCAATAAAAAGGAAACTGATGGCCATATCACCGGAAACACTAAGCATCAGGCTTGGTTTGAAGGATTCTAATGCACCTGAGCATATTCCAAACTCTGACATCCATCTAACCATGACAGAATGTGGTTATCAAGGTACTTTAGCACAAGCAACAGTTTACAAGAAATATTTTGACCCAAAATATAAACTGCTATTTCATTATATAATTATGTGCTTAAGTCCAAAAACTGGGTCTATTGATCAGATGCCTTCTACTTTTCAACCAATCTTTCATTCTATAATAAATGAAACTCCTTTTAAGGCATCTAAACTATTTTTCAATGAGTTGGTTCTACACCATCATAATGATAAAAAGAAGTTTTTACTGTACCCAAGATTTGTTATGCAATGCATAATCAAAGAACTTGGAGAGGGAGTACTTGTGGGTGAGTCAACAACTTTAAACCCACTGACTTCACAAGTATTCTCTAGGCACAACAAACCAGCACTTGTGCTAGAAGATGACCAAGGGGAAGAACAACCAATCCCTAAGGAACCCGCATCTTCCAAACCCAAAAAGAAAACCAAAAAGCCAAAACAGCAAAAACAAAAACCAACCAAACCCTTGAAAAAGACAGTTCAGGAAGTGGAGAACCCTGAAACTGCTAATGTGCAATCTGCACTTGATAAGGATGTGGCTGAAACATCCTCTCAGCACACACCTTCTCCACCTCCTAAAAGAAAACCTGTTACAGTCATTTTCAAAAGAAAAAGATTTAAGAAGGCTGTAACAACTGACCCATCCTTTGAAATTGCTGAACCTGAACCCATACAAACTACTGAACACCTACCCATTACAACTACTGAACCTGAACCTTCCCACACAACTTTTGAAATTGCCCAACTTCTCTCAGGACTAAAAGGATCCCATCCAACACATGTCACTCCCCCAGCAACACATCAAATTGCGGAGATGCCTTCTCCACTTGACATGGATGTGGACCTTATTAGCCCAAATCAGGGAGTTGAGGATGGACCAGAGTTTATAAGCCCAAACTTAGAAACTCTTGGTACTTTTGAGGCTGCTACTACTCACTTATCACCCAGTGGTGAACATAAGGATAGTAGTAACATAATTAAGACCTCAAATTTGGCAACTACTGATGAAGGCCTAGTGCCTGAAGTAGGAAAACCTCAGTTCCAAGACAAAGAGGTTCATGAGAAGACTAGTTTGGGACTAGCTCATGATATAACTGATCCTGCCCTCTCTGAGGACACTATCAGGGATTCAGATGATTCCATTAGTTTGGATGATGAATCAAACATTCCACAAACAGAATTGACGGTTGACATTGAAGGTCCTGCATCTAAGGTATCCAAGCTCAAGAAGCTGCTCACCAAAGATCAGGTTAAAGACCACTTAGCCCAAAAATCCCCACAAGTGGCATCTTCAGAGAAATCTGAGGATCACCCAAAAACACCCCCTTCACAAAAACAACCTACCCAATTCTCTGGGCTCACTGGCATAGACTTGAACCAACTATGCAGCCCAGATGGTCCCATGTTCCAGACAATGAAACAAATTATCATTGATCAACTCAAGACATTCACAACTGCTTGGGAGTTAAAGGCTAACAACCAATTTGGGTTGATAAATTCAAGACTTGCTGAACTGAACAAGAAGATGGATCAAACGCAAGATCAGTTAGCAAGGTTGTCTGCTGCAACTTCTCACTCAATAAGGCTTCCAGAAGTGGATGAAGCCAAAAAGGGGGAGAAGACTAAGGAACCACAAACTGAAGTTGCTACAAAAGAAAATCCTGAAGCTGAAAAGCCAATACAAAGACCAGGAAAAGAAATCTTTCAGGAGTTCTCATCATCTAAGGCACAAGAAGAAACTGCTGATCCCATTATTCAAACTGCTGAAGACAATCCTTCAGTAGTTGTGAGTCAAGTTAAACCATCAGCAGTTTCACCTCCAAAACCAACATCAGAAGTTTCTAAGGCACCTGATAGAGAACCTACTTCCATTCCTATGCCAGCAACAACTTCCACAACTGTTTTAAACCCTACTCCCATTGCTATGTCGAAAGAACTGTTGGAGAAGAGTTTGAAAGAGGCTGCAAAGAAGGCTAAGGAAGACAAAGTATGGAACAGCCTTGAAACAAGAGATGATCTGAACTTTCAAGAGAAATTGATCAAGTATCAAGAAAAGATTGATGAGCTTGAGGCTGAAGAGAGAGCACTTGAAGCTGTTGTAGAAGAAGATAAAAGAGCACAGCTGATCACATTTATCACAAGAACTCCAAATCCAAACAAGTGGCTCTCAAAAGACTCTCTACACAAGAACTGACAAGAAGAACTCAAATTCTATCTGATAGGTTAGCAACAGAGAATGAGAGAAAAGCCAAAAGAGCAGAAATTATAGATGAATTAGTGGCAAATGGCTATGGTTCAAAGGCCTCAGTCTCAAAATGGAAAGAACAAACACTATATGAGACTTACAAGAAGTACAAGGCCAGCAAAGCTGCAGAGCCAGAGAGATTTGAAACTCCTGAAGTCCAACCAACTTCTATCATAAAGAGATCTTCTGGTGCACTAAAGAAGCCTGCCAAAAAGAGAAAAGCAGAGGGAGAACCCATTGTGAAAACTGATTTCAAGATGGTACTCTTGGAAGGAAATCATTTAGTGCATGCTGACTTTGATGTAGAAGAAAAACCCCTCCTTACACAATTCAGAGACAAGGCTACTTATGCTTATCAATTACAACAATCCATTCAAGAGAAGACACACACAAGAGTTGTAACAGAACATCACTTGCCCAACATGCCTATCCAAAGTGGTGTTGAACTTCAAGGTAGTCAAGAATCTCACCTGAGAGTCACTGAAATTGAAGACATTCCTCAATCATCCTCAGGTTTACCTAAGGAAACAGGCTTGGTTTCCTATGCCTCTGACTTTGACAGGTCAAAGGTAAATATTATCAAATGGTCATTTACTGATTCCAACTCAGTACTTGTGACCAGGAGAGATCGTTCAAGTAAGGTCTACAAAAACTCAAAGGAGTTGAGTGTTTTATCTTCCAAAGACCTTCTCACAATTCAACATCTAACACCTGAATTAGGACCTCTCACTGAGCAACAAAGATGTACTCTTACTACCCGGATGACAGCAGAAATCTGGAGGATACTAGAAGAGAGAAAGGATCAACAATAAAGATTGGATAAGGTTTTGGCTTCATCAATCCAGGGAGAGATTGTTGGGACAAAGAGGATTGAAGAAACCACCTTTTGATAACCTTAGTCCAAATTCATATTCTGCTTAAGTATGGAAACAACTGCTGAAGAACAAAGAAGAAGTACTGAAGAACAAATGTACAAAGTACTGAAGAGTAACTCATCAGCAGTTCTGAAGTCTAACCAGACACTACACTGAAGAACTACTGAAGACAAACTACTCATCAGCAGTTTGTCACTCATCAGCACTTTGTGATCAGAAGCTTCTAACCGACTGAAGATCAGCAGTTTATTATTATATTGTTTTGTTAAAGTCTTGATTTCAAGTTTCGATGTACAGACTGTTGTAACCTTATCTTTAGCCGAATATCTTTGTTAAATATCTTAGATAACTTCAGACAACGGTTTAGTATATT
This sequence comes from Ambrosia artemisiifolia, assembly GCA_032199755.1. Classification (NCBI taxonomy): domain Eukaryota; kingdom Viridiplantae; phylum Streptophyta; class Magnoliopsida; order Asterales; family Asteraceae; genus Ambrosia; species Ambrosia artemisiifolia. The sequence goes on from CM063519.1 coordinate 18,029,736, forward strand.
GGTCTATAAATAGATGAGTTTGTTCATCTATTTTATACGTGTGATATTTTTGTAATTCCTTTGATCTAAATTGAAATCCTTCGGGCTTTGAACTTATAATCCATTTCACATCTGAGAAACATAAATTGCTTTACTGCTTTATACTTGAACTGTATTTATTGTTTCTCATTTATTATTCAGTCAATGGGGAGTAATAACTCCTCTTAAAAGTGATCTTTTAATCTTTGAACACTTGTTATTCCGCTGCTCATTAACTCTTATATAAATCTGATACACATAAGTGTTCTTAATAGAGGCCACTGATCCAACATTATCGATAATTTTGGTTATATTATGTTTGGTTGGTGTTTCTATTATAGTCTTTTATATGATTTTAAAATCGAAAAAACGGTAATAAATTTGTTTTATATAAATTGAGATTTTGTGATATTCGATTGTTTTATATAATATAGTTTTCTTGAAATGTAATTGAATTAATAAAGTAGGAAAAAAATTGTAGCAAAGCTAGATGGTAGCAAATTTTCAATGAAAGTGGTGGTTAAATTGTAGCAAATTTTCAATGAAAGTGGTGGTTAAATGGTAGCAAATTTTCAATGAAAGTGGTGACTAAATGGTTTCAAATTTTCAGTGAAAATGGTGGCTTAATGGTAGCAAATTTTAAATGAAAGTGGTGGTTAAATGGTAGCAAATTTTCGATGAAAGTGGTGGCTAAATGGTAGTAAATTCTCAAAGAAAGCTGTGACTAAATGGTTGCAGACTAAATGGTACCAAAACGGTTACAAAAGGGTGTAAATTTTCAATAAAAATGGTGCCTAAATGGTGGCAATATCGGTGGCTAAATGGTACCAAAACAGTAGCAAAACACATTCCTAAAACATTGTAGGAGCGGTAACAATAATTTAACCGTTTTTGTGGTGACAAAAATATGGTAGCAAAATACAAAAGTAGTAGCTATTTGGTGACATTAGGGCAAGACATGGGTGTTTTTGCTACCGCATTTTCCGTTGCAAAATGGTTGCTACAGAGCAATTGCTACCATTAAGTGACCAAAAATGGGGTGACAAAAGCCCAATTTTCTAGTAGTAATTTATCACTTTTGATATGGATGCATTGAGTTTCAAACAAGATACTGGTGAAACTGTTATCATGCCTGCAGGTTGTCTGTACAAGCAGAATGAAATCATGTGTTAATGCTATTGTGAGTTTACGTGGCCAGGTTAGTATTATTATGATACATATTGAAGTTTGTTTTTGTGGTGTTAAGTTTAGAAAGTTGTATTTTCAGGTTAAGAAAATGGCGATTGATTGAATGAAGAAAACAACGGAAGGACTGCTTGAGGTGTTCGTCTCAAAAACCTAGTAAGTTGTTGCTTTAGCTAAAAGTTGGTTTGTGTAGCCGTAGTTCATGACTTCATAAGCAGAGGTGTAAACCTTTTGTGGTTGTTTATGGCATGTTTTGATATCCATGCTATGCAAATAACATGAGCATGGCTCTAGCCGGACCATAAACAACCACATAAAAGTTTACACATTTAATTATGAAGTCACAAGCTATGCTAATTTGTCAATTTACACAAGGCAATCTTTGAGCCAAAGCAACAACTTACTATGCTTGTGAGACAACCGACATACGACCAAGTCTACCAATTTACAAAATGTTGAATGAACGAAATTATTGCCATAGTTTTTTTTTCTTTCTTTTTTAGATATCCAATTTTTATTAAAACATAATTGCGAAAAGTTACATCAAGATAGCGGACAGGCAGGCAACAAGCTGCGCCGCCACCCCTTTCTGGACGGCAAACCCTAGCCTACTAAAAACGAACCCCTGCCCCCCCCCCCCCCCCCCCCCCCCGCGGAGTCGAGACACTGCTATGAATAACCTGTTGGACTCTGGACAGGAAACGGATGGCTTCTGGTGCCAAGGAGCCGAAGGTGTCAAAAGCCAGGGGTACGAAAACGTGTTGGTTCTCCTCACTAGGGCTGTTCACGAGCCGAGCCGATCCGAACGGAGCTTTGCTCATGCTTGGCTCGTTTACAAACCGAACCGAGCGGAGCAGCTCGTTTACAATCGAGCCGAAAACCGAACGAGCATTCTTCGAGCGCAAATTTTCCGAGCGAGCGCCGAGCGAGAATCGAGCAAAGACTAATATGGACGAGTATAAAATTGGGATGTTTCCTTTAATGTTTTCATTGTCGGGTGACAACTAAGTTCAAAGTGTCTGATGATAACACTAGTATTGAGATCTCAATGTCCAAGGATGAGGCTTAGATTGAGGCTGGTGAGGTGATGAGCATACGTTAGACAACAGTTGTTGCATTGTGAAATAGGTGTGATATCAAGCGACAATTAGTGATGGACGACTATTAAAATAAAGAAGTCAAGACTGTCACCTCATGACGTATTATTTTACTATTAATCTAGTGTTAATTTTTTTATTGTGTCAAGTGGGCTGGTTATATTTTGTTTGCATATACTGAGTCAAATCTAAGAGAATCTTATATATAAAGCCATAAATTTATCTGTAAATTGTGTGTATATTTATTATTAAATAAATAAAAATTTATTCGAGCCGAACCGAGCCGAGCGTACCTTTGCTCGTGCTTGGCTCATTTACAAACCGAACCGAGCCGATCGGCTCATATACAACCGAGCGGAAGATCGAGCGAGCATTTTCCGAACGAGCGACGAGCGATCCTCGAGCGGTGAGCGATTTGAACAGCCCTACTCCTCACAAGCTTTAGCATGCTTCTCAACTTTCTTCGCTTCTGCTTTCCGCACCGCTTGCCCTACTACAAAACCATTATCCCTCAAACCAACCATGGGAGATACACCTGTTAGGTCGACACAAGCGTGTTTTCTCCTGGCCCACCCAAAGACAAGCAGGTCTGCTAGACGTAGGGTGGATCTCCCTTCTGCAGGGTTCGAGAGGAAATTCACTGGAGCCTCTTTCTTGGCTGAGATCTCAGCCCTTCTTAAAATGTCCCAAAGAACGTCCCGGACCCAGTCATGCCTATATTTGAAACCAGGCAGCTCCTTAGAGTGGACCGCGTGTTCCCCGTATTTGTCCAGGCATGCCTTACGGCAAATCGGACATACTTCATCTTCATAGTTAATCAAGTTTATGGTCAGAATTTAGCCTTAGATGCTTTGTTTGTATGTCTTTGATTAACGTTTGTTGTGGTTTCGAACTGTTGGTGGAAATTCAAGTTTACTCACTATCAAATTGTTCAACAATCTATATATATGGTCAAAATCTACCATAACAAAAAAAGTAGAGCTTGGATTTTGGTAATGTTATTATATTATTTAAGTAACAGAAACATAGAACATACTAAGTGCATTAGTCGAAGTAAAATTTTTAATATTTTTTCTTGTATTATTTAGTTAGTTCTCTACCATGAGCATACTGGCTTGAACTTAATTAAGGGGGTGTTTGGGATTGATTATTCAAAATAGATTATGCGTTTTGGAAAAGCATGGGTGGAGATGCTTATAGATTATTGCATTTTGGTAGCCTAAAAAACTGATTATCTGCGTTTTCAAAACACAATCCAAACACTAAAAACTGATTATCTGCGTTTTCAAAATGCAATAATCTAAAAATCAGATTCAAAACGCAATCCCAAACACCCTCTAAGTACTATTTCCTTGTGATTGTACACTTGTAAACCTTATTATGGGGAACAACTTACATCTTGATATGGCAACTTTGAGATTCTTCTAATTTCCTTATGCGAAATTTGATTGTGTGTGAATATGCACATATAGCCATATATATAGAAGGAATTTTTTATTGTTTGTTTAAGCATCATGTATTCTCGCTGTTACATAGCTCAGATATTGATCTTGTTAGAAATGAGTGTTGGTTCTATCTGTTAGGTGCTTAACTATTTTAATTTGTTATTTGTGATTATATAATATTCACATCAACAATGATCAAACATGCATAAATCTTGTGTCGCAGGTTGTCTTGCCCCTTTTTGTTTGTCATTCGGCAAAGCCTTCTACATAGTGTTGTATAAGAGGGTATTTAAGTCAAATTCCATTTTACAACATTAATTTTGTTCACAAGTATACATTACCTATTGTTAGTGCATTTAGTTACTTGCCTTCTATTTTATTTTTTCCTTCATGGCCGTGTTTGACTTTTCAAAAATTTTAAGACATACGTTAAAGTTAACTTGCTATTGTGTTTGGCTTTGCATGGGGTTTAGAGTACTATCAATATTACATTGAGTTGAATATTAAGTAACCACTTACCCTCTTTAATCTCCCTTTCTCCTATCATGGTGTATTCAGTTATGTGAAGTGTTAGACGTGATTTGTATAATAGTGAATTCACTTCACTTACCTCGTGTTGTGTTTGACATTGTATCGAGTCTTTTACAGGTGTTTTTTTCAGATTACCATGAGAAGCCGTCACTGAAAAACTCACGGCACCCACACCACAATACCCTGCCAACCATTGGGACGATGTAAAACGAACTCGTGCTAGGCAGGTACCTTTTAAGGTGTTGGTTTGACTTTGAAGTGAGATATGAATCATAAGGTTAGTATTGCATTACATATTAATCACGTAACATTTGACTTTACTTTATTGATACTAGTTGGTAACCCGCGCGTTGCGGTGGGTCTAAAAACTACATCAAATTGTATCAATTCATTAAGACGTAAAATTCATCGAAAACTTTTTATTTAAATGATATATTAAATAACGAATACTTGTAACAACATAAGATAATTATTCTTATCTCAACTAAAGTATAATAACATTCGCACGGATTATTGAAATATATTGATTTTAGGTGGATTCTAGTAATAATCCATTCAACAACTCGTAAAGTTAGTTCCATAATACATTTATTCTCAAGACTACACTACCTCACACGTAACACTTTGGTCACGCCTACCACTTAACGATATATACTATTAAATGATACAAACAGCTTTGCCAAATAGCTCGTAAATCAAAACTTTACGTTTTGTTTCATACGTGACATACACACATGAATTCACCAAAGTTGCTCCATGTAATAAATAATAAGTAGGAGAGGGGATGTACAAGAGGATTTTGCATAAGGGTATTATTGGGAAAAATTTCATGACATTTTGGGTGTGAAGCACTAAACTTTTCATATGCCATCTTAAAAAACATAGGAAATTACCAATGTAGCCATCTCTCCTCCTTAATAAGGTAACCTAGATAGTTAAAACTTAAAACTGCATATATGCTTGGCAACTTACTTCCACCTTTCTCTTTAGGAGTTTCCATTTGACCTATGGTCAAAAGTGCGTATTCATCGTATAAGTGATAAAATCGGTTCTAGCGGGGATAGATCATGTCTTCTGTAACTCTGTTTCTTCAGTTGTGATTTTTTATTGGTTAACAATGATTTAGCTCTTGGTCTGGATCTAGTTAAGGCAGGTTTTTAAATCTGATACCAACTTATTCTGAAGTCAACTTCTATAGAGGCTGCCTGAAGAATTTCGCATTCGAAACACATTTTTGTATGGCAAGCCTCCATTTTTATAATTTATATTTGCAGGTTTCAGGCGAACTGGCCTTTTGACCAAGTCTCAAAGCCAAAGGCCAGTTGCTGTGTGTCTTGAAACCTGCAGTCAGGCGTTTGTACACAAAAAATGAGTATTAAAATCGGTTCACTATCTTTTTCATTAATTTTGTTCAGAACCTTGCTTCGGCTAGAAGCCAGGAGAAAGTTTAAATCAAATGGGATGTCCTTTAATAGTTATCATAGATTGATGGTTTAATACAAGTTCAAGAGATAAATTGGCTCAGTTATGTTTAATCTTATTACAAAGCCCATGACTATTTTATTAATCATATGGGCTAGTATTTAATTAAGTGAAGCCCATTTCTTCACCCAATGACATTTTATTCAATATTGGATTTTACCCAAAAGTCATGTGGCAGTGATTTTGATGTAGATCTGGCAAAGCAAGCCCATGCATTAAGATATGGGTCTTTATTGAGATGTTTTGGCCGTTGGGTTCTGTTGCCCATAACTTTTTTTACTGGCTTGAACAAAACAAAGTTATTAATTTTGACTGATCAAGCCAGCCAATGTGGGGTTGTCTCATTTGGTAGAGACATATGCCTCTTATAAGGGTTTTAGGTTCATACTTGGGCAATAAAGTAGTTTAGAAGAATTACTGGAGCAAATATAGAGCAAAAGTAACATTTGTTGTTAAAAAATTGATGGATCAGGATGGGCAAACATAAATACCCATGGGTCACGATGGGCAAACATAAATACTTCATGGGTCACGATAGACAATTCAAAAAAAGAATATGCGTCTTCTTGTCAACACTACCAGATTGCACGATGGTCTGGACTATCCGTCGGCTTTGTTGAGTTCAGATATCACAGCCTCTTGGTGATTATTTGATCCCAAAATCCTTGAAATCAATAAGGTTTTTCCATTATTCGTTTACATACAAAATACGTATGAAACATATTTTTTTAATCATAAACGACAAGAAGTATATTCGTCACAAAGATTATCTATGTCACATATTTACTTTTAGAGCTCTTTACCGCAAACATTATTACCACAAATTCACTTTTGGAGCTCTTCACAACAAACCATGACGGTCAAATGGACATGTCAAAATAAAGTTGATAGGTCAAAAGTCATCTAAAGTACTATATCATCTTTCAAAAAAAAAACCCTAAATTGCTTTATTATCTTTAAAAAAGGAAACCCTAAATTGCTTTATTATCTTTCAAAAAAAAAAAAAAAAAAAACCCTAAATTGCTTTATTAAGAAGGCCTCGGATATCCAGACACTAGGGTTTTTTATTCAGACATCCCCTCCACGGGCCGTGGAGGCCTTCACTGGCCGTGGTAGCCCATGCAATGATTAGTAATCATTGGCTATGATTAGAAACATTTCCACTGGCCGTGGAGACCCATTCTGCCACATCTCCACTGCCTATGGAAATGTTTCCCCCACGGCCAGAGGAGACCTCCACGGCCAGTGGAAATGTGGCAGAATGGGTCTCCACGACCCATGCAGGCCTCCACGACCCATGGAAATGTTTCCTCCACGGCCAGTGGAGACCCATTTTTTTATTTTTTAAGTGTGTTTTATATATTTTAACAATGTTATTTGTGTTTTTTATATAAAAAAAGATTCATTTCTTATTATAAATATAAATTAGCGTACAAAACAATTTTTTCCACTTAGTAATTCGATATACCTGATAAACAGATATATACGATAAGCTATAACAAGTCAATATAGGTTTTCAGGTAATACTTGCTGGAGATTGGTCATTCCTTGTGATACATGACATTGGATTCTTGTCTCTTGTCTCTTGGAAGCTTTAGGCAAAGAGGTATGAAGAGTTATTTGGATTGTTCTCATCGTCTGTTAACCTCCATCTCTCTTAAAAAAAGGTAGTGAGTGGGGTTGTGAAAAAGAGATGTGCGTGTTTAAGATGGGTTAAATAGGTGAAATAATCCAATGGTCATGTATCACAAGGAATGACCAATCTCAAGCAAGCATTACCTGAGAACCTATATTGACTTGTTATAGCTTATCGTATATATCTGTTTTATCATGTATACCGAATTACTAAGTGGAAAAAATTGTTGTGCACGCTAATTTATATTTATAATAAGAAATGAATCTTTTTTTTATTAAAAAAACACAAATATCATGGTTAAAATACATAAAACACACTTAAAAATAAAAAAAAAATGGGTCTCCACAGCCAGTGGAGACCTCCACGGCCAGTGAAAATGTGGCAAAATGGGTCTCCACGGCCACTGGAGACCTCCACGGCCAGTGGAAATGTTACATTCACAAAAAAAAACATTTTATATAAATAACAAATTATTGCCAATGATTACTAATCATTGCAGGAGCTACCACGGCCAGTGAAGACCTCTATGGCCCATGGTTTTATGTTTTTTTTCTCTCCACGGCCAGTGGAGGCCTCCACGGTCCGTCGGGAGGATGTCTAGGGTTTTAGAGGGAATGTCTAGATAGCATCACCCATTAAGAATGCTCAAAAAGAATCTTTTATTAATATTCTTTTATCAAGATTTATTATGACTGCTGACTTAACACTAATTTATCACCTCTTAAACACTTATTTTCCATAACAAGAAATGAAAAGAAAGATCATCTTGTTCTAAGGTTGTGTGTAGTGGCACCCCCACAACGGCGTTTTGGCCCTATAGCGCCGGGGAACACCGCCCCCCAGGCGCTATAGGGCGTTTTGGCTTGTGCGGGTTATGTCCACAGCAGCGTTGTGATCTTGGTTGTTGTGTAGAAGACCGTTGAACGGTCAAGACAATTTAATTAAAAAAAAAATTAACTTTTCCTTTTCTTTTATATACATACATACATACTCTACACAACACACACTTACAAATCTAAAACACACACACTTCAATCCAAACACTCTCTAGATCAAACTTCAAAACAGAAATGAATCCTTTCGGTAGAGGTTTCGGTTTTGGTTCCCAAACCAGTGGCGACAACACCCGACCAATTGCTCCGGTTTCGGGTTCAAACCCGCAAAGTTTCACGAACCTGTTAAACCAACCCTATGGTTGGGACCCGAACATGTGTAACTTTAACATGGCAGAGAGTTTTGGGATGCCCATGAGAGGTGGGTTTAACCAAATACAAGTGTTTGGGACATCCCAAATGTTCGGCTCTTCAAATGCTTGGCAAGAGTCGGTTCCGGAGACACAACAGCCGGTCGCAGAGGAAGAGCCCGTGCGAGGCAAGGCAATCGCACAAGGAAGCCGGGCTCACAAAAGAAAAGAGACGGTCGGTCGTGCCAAGAAAAAGGTTCAAACATGGACCGACCACGAGTTGTACTCGTTAACCCGAGCGTGGGTTGACGTGTCTGAGGATCCTATAATCGGTAAGATATATATTTTTTGGTTTGTTATATTTTTTTAGTTTGTTATATTTTTTGGTTATGTTATATTTTTTTTGGTTTGTTATATTTTTTGGTTATGTTATATTTTTTTGTTTTGTTATATTTTTTGGTTATGTTATATTTTTTTGTTTGTTTTGTCAGCCAACAACCAAAGCAAAGGCGATTTTTTTGTTTGTTTTGCACAAATTTTCAAGGCATTTACCAGCGCACCCGGCACGGGTGGAAAAGTGGGCAAAGCGACGAGAATATTTTGACGGCGGCTATGGAAGAATACAATCAGGAGTACGGGAATTTCCCGTACTTGAAATGTTGGCGCGTGCTGAAAGACTGCACCAAATGGCACACCGTCCGCCCAACGGTTGGAACTTCTTCATCTAGGGCCCAAAATACGAGGCCTTCAAAAAAGTTGAGGACCTCTGACTCGGTTGATCCCGAAACGCCTACGTCTGACGCGCGTTATGTCGACCTCAACTCACCAGAAGAAAATCCCTATTTTGCAGGGGAGGAGGGGGCGGATGAGATACCTCGTCCGCTCGGTCGATGGGCTGCTCGAGCCGCACGGGCGGAGTCTTCGTCGGGGGTGAACCAGTTAATCCCTGCATTTGCTGAAATGAACCAGCGGCTCCAAGACTTACGCGACATTGGGGCTCAGCGTATTCAAGAAAACCGAGAGGTGGTTGACATCACGAGTGATCGACAGTTTGAACGCGACTTTGCTTTTTACACGGCAAAGCACGACGGCCTAGAGGGCAAAGCGTTGGAAATGTTGTTGAAACGAAAGAAACAAATCGAGGAAAAATATAACCTTTGAGTATTTTTATCTTTTATTTAGGGTTTGTATTTTTTTTTTAGTATTTGTATTTTTTTTAGTATTGGTATTTTTTTTTTGTTTTAGTATTTGTAATCTTTGGTTTTAGTATTTGTAATTTTTTTTTATTTAATGAAATATTATTAAGTATTTAATATTCTTATTTAAATAAAAAACAATAATTAACCAATCATTACCAATCATTTATAACCTCCCTCATAACCCCCTTCCCACTACACCCTCTTTTTCCATAACCCCACTTCTATTACTTTTTAATATTTTAATACCACAACCCCCACATAACCCCCACCACTACACATGCCCTAACAACAGGCAATTGTTAGTGCTTCAAATCAAGTCATGATGATTTGACCATTGGGAAAAAAGGTGTCCTAGAAGAAATATTCACATACTAAAATAGAAAGGTCATTATTTGCATATTTTTACAATCAAGGCCATCATATTGTCCTTCACGGTAACTCAGTTGGTGAATGGACTAGAGATCTCTCTTGGAGGTCTCAGGTTCGATTCCCACGAATGACATAATGAGAAATGATGGATGACTCATGGCCTATGGTCATGAGTTCGAGTCCTGATCTCCCCAGGTTTTACCGGTTCACTACTGTCGTGCCTTCGGGCGGGTATATGGATCGGGTTTTCCCTGGAAGCGCGCTGTCGGGCGGGATAGGGGCTTCGTGCGTCCGAGGTGGGCCAGGTTGTGCCCCTGTCTTTGCCACTAGAGGGTCGCATACGAAGTACCCGACGTTATTTAGTTGGCCGTTAAAAAAAAGGCCTCATATTTATAAATTAACTTCATTGATTACAAATTTTCTATACATATTGTTGGATTGTTTTTAACAACAGGCAATTGTTAATTGTAAGTGCTTGATATCAAGTCATTATGACTTAACCATTGGGGGAAATGTGCCCCAAAAGAAACATTCACATATTAGACTATACGGAGTGAGGTGAAACGTTATGTGGCACTTATGAGACCCATGTAGGGGGGGGGGGGGGGATTGTGGGAAGTGGAAGGGGGAAGAGGGGGGGGGGGGGGGGGAAGTGACATGTGGAATTTCTTTTTTTTTTCTTTATAAAAAAACTTTAATAAATTAATAAACATAATAATAAAATAAAAATTGCAACCAAAAATTTATTAAATTAATAAAATAATAATAAAAAAATATTTAACATTAAAAAATAATATTTATTAAAAAAATATATATTCAAACATTTGAATTTCAAACGATTACTGTTCCAAACGTATGAATTTCAAACGGTTTCCCCACCCCCCTATTTCAAACGTTTGAATTTCAAATTCCCCCCCCCCCCCCAAACGTTTAAATTTCAAACGTTCGAATTTCAAACATTTTCCCCCCAAACTGTCATATTTCTAACCCTATAAATACAAGACCAAAACTCATTCTCAGTCACAACTCCTCCTCCTTCTCCTCAAACCAATGAAAGATATGGGTGGCGGTTATGCACCAGATGCTGCTGGACCGTCTAATCTCCTGCAGTACTCTCGCCGGGGCCGGGGCCGCCCCCGGCGACTACCATTTTCATCTCCTCCTCCTCCTCCTTCACAACCAACCGTTTCTCCTCCTGCTGCTGCACAACCAACCTTCTCTCTTCCTCCACAACCTTGGTTCTATCCTCCTCCTCCTCCTGCTGCACAACCAACCTTCTCTCCTCCTCCACAACCTTGGTTCTATCCTCCTCCTCCTGCTGCACAACCAACCTTCTCTCCTCCTCCTCCTCCTCCTGCTACTCAAGCAGATCATGATTTCACGGATGAGGAGTTGGTCTGGGCCGTGGATTATACCATGGCTCCGAGGGAAATGGACTGACTAAGGTTGTCGGCACCCACCCCCCGGTGTAGGGAGAGTGCACCCACCCCCCACCACCAGACTACACCCACCCCCCACCACCAGACTACACCCACCCCCCCACCACCAGACTACACCCACCCCGTACCACCAGACTACACCCACCCCCACCACTGAAGGGAGCCAACCAAGGAGGACTTGGAAGCACTTAGGGAAGCGATGGAAGAAGAACGCTTCTACTACTACTACTACTCGGATGCAAGGTTGTCATCTCCTTGCCGCATCCCCTCGGATGTGAGGTCCGACGGTCGCGATAGCGACCGTTCTGTGTCACCTCCAGCGTATATGCTGGAAGACTGGGACAATTACTCCCCGTAGTGGGGGTTTAGGTTTTAATAAGTAATTTAGGATTATATTATGTGTTTATGTAATGTGTTTAGGTTTTAATAAGTAATTTAGGAACTCTGTTTGTAATAAGTAATTTAGGATTGTATTTTTATGTGTTTATGTATTATGTGTTAATGTGATGGTTTAAATTTAAGTTTTATGTAATCTGTTTACATAAACTAACATTAAACACAAAAACAAATAAAACATTAAACACTAGAACCTTAAACATTAAACAAAATAAAAACGCATCATAGACCAGGACAAAAGATTGGTGATGTGAAAGTCGCTGTCGTAGCGTTGCCGATAAGCGTCGTGTGTGAGTTGAATTGCCATCTGTTCGCTAACGCCAGGGTGCGCCTGCATCGTCGCTTCATAGACTGTGTGCCATCTCCTACAGTTATTTTGAATGGCAGACCACTTACTGGAGATCTGATCAACGTTACGATTGTTCGTTTGGCTAATTAGGTTGTGCTCGTGCAACACAATTTGCCAAAAGTCCTCCCTATTGTTTGGCGGGTTCTCCGTAGTGTTGATCCACGCCGTCACCAAATAGAGTTGATCCTGATTAGTCCACCATGCCATGCTTTTGGTTTGTATTTGGGTTGCTGTTTGGGTTTGTGATTTGTGTTTGTGTTGTGTATGTATGTATGTATATATATACATGTATGTTAAAAAAACATAAAAAAATTAAGTCCCTTCCCAACGGTCAAATTTTTTAAGGGTTTTTTTTTTTTTTTTTTTTTTTTTTTTTTTTTTTTTTTTTTTTTACAACGGTTAAAAAATTAAATGGCCCAATCAACAACCCACACGTAGCTTCCCCCCCTCCCCCCACGCCCGGCCTTATCTCCCCGCCTCACCTCCTCCGCCCCTCCTCCACGCCCCTGCGGGGCGGTGTTCCCGCCCGGGAAAGCTCCTCTCACCCACTTCTCCCGCCCCATTCCGTGTTGTCTTACAATAGTAAGGTGATTACTTGTATATTTTTCATTCAAAGTCAGCATTTTTTAAATTAATTTTATTGATTACACATTTTCTGTTACATAATGTATATTTCTCAATAAAATTCAGCATTTTTATAAGAATGGTTTGCCATAAACAGTTGAAAGTTATATATATTTATGTTTTAAGACAGAACATGTTTTGGTATGAATTTATAATGTTAACAAAATATGAAGTAAATGAATTAAATTATGAAATTTTGGAAGGAAAAAAAAAAAAAGATAATTTATATTTCTTGGAAAACCGGGTTCTTACCAATTCCCATTTCAACTGGTCCAACCCAGACCCAAATGAAGGCGGTCCAAGTGTGTTTGACCAAACCGGTTATGTAATCAGAATCTAACCGGCCGATACAGTTATGAGATCATTGTTAATATCCATACACATCATATAAATATAAATACACGTTATAGTTGGTCAAATCCTATGTCCAAAAGGTAAAGAAACAAACTTTCTGTAATAAATCTAGTTCTTATAAAGACGAAAACAATAGAAAATAAGATTTCAATCTCTAACAATGCAAAACTTACGTAAACAAATTTTTAACACTATGTGACGTGTTCATGTAAAATGCGAAAAAGTGCATCACACACGGAGGTTTCACATTTCACCTTTCATTAAAAGTGTGTTGTGTCAATACGATTGTAGTGTACTGGTAGAGACATTGGTGGGCAATGATAAAAGACCTGGAGGATCCTGGGTTCAATTCTTGAGCCAGACAAGTTTACCGGTAATTTCATTGTCATGCCTACGGACGAGTGGGTTGCCGGGTTTTCCCCAGAATTGGTGTCAAAGGGTGCCCCAAGAGTGCTCGGGTTTAAGTTGTTGGCCATTCAAAAAAATTAAAAGTGTTGTGGATGTAGGAAATGAAGTGGGATGATTAATAAGAAAATGATAAAAGAAATGGTGAGGTGAAGTTAAAACATTGTTCGAATGTTAATTGATAATGAATTAAAACTGATTTATCTTTCCACTAGTGCTCGTGAAAGCCTCCACGCCCCTGATCTCACCCTGTTTGTGCCATGCTGTGGCGGAGTCCCACCCACATCCCCTCTAACACACAGCAGAGTCCCACCCACATCCCCTCTAACGTGCCATCTTAGGTTTATGGGTGTGGAGACGGGAGGCAACCCTCCACGTAGGAAAAAGTGTCAGTCAGGGCCGGTGTGCTCCATCCAAGATGTGGAGAACATGCAACCTGATTGGTCACATTGAATGCAAGAGTGATGTTATTGGCCGTTCTTGACGGAGACATGGGTGGGGGCAGTGTTTGGGACGGGGACGAAGGAGAGAGAAGGTAAGACATGGGGTGCTACGTCTCCACACCCATAAGCCTTACCGCGCCCCGCAACACCCAACCTTAGTGTCAAGAGTCAAGACCCATGCGCGATCGAGAGAGACAAAAGTACAAAACTCACAAGTTTGACCAACTTCGTTGTATATTTTCTCTTGTTCCCATTAATATATCTTTTACCTTTTCAACTGGATCCTCTTGTTCATTGTCCTTTTCCTTAAAAGTTTATTGACTCCCATACTACTCCGCTACTTTTTCTGCAATATTTTATTTCTGATGGTTTTGTTTACGATATGGACCTCTATCATTGTGATTGGCTCACATCCAAAAGATCACAAGCCTTCTTTATATACCTTTTTAAATTTAATTTACCAAAGCATCTATACACATTATTTTTGGATCAACAAAAACAAAACAAAGAAGCCAAACTATATTCATGAACAATTAAATGACCAAACTATTTCCAATTAACATTTTGTTACTCAAAAGGTTCCATTGCCAATTATCCACAACCAATCAAGAGCGACACCCGCGAAAATTCCTCCTAGAAGGAACACCACCAAAATGTTTCCTAACGCGTTCGCCTCAGGACCCTAAAAAGTCAACACCAAAACAAAATCTTGAGTCAAGAAGCTTTACTAAATATTTTTAAAGCAAAGATTATATTGTTTTTTGTAATGTAAACTCACCGTGTAACCTTTAGGAGCTGCGGTCATAACACATACAGTGAGATGACCATTTGTTAATCCGAGCAAAGATATAAGCATAATCATCCATCCCTGATCACCGTATTTTGCAGTGAAATAGAAAGCAGGAATGAACAAGAAACGTGATAATATAGCAATCATTAACCATTTACGCGATTCAATCTTTATAGATTTAATTAGAGGAATGTATCTTCCTATGAGATCCCAAACATTGTACATTGCGATTAGAACAAGAGGGTACCTATGAAAAATATCATCGTTAGATTGACAACTAAAAGCCAAGCCAATAAGCAATTGATAAAACCGTGTAATTAATAAGGTATCAAGATGAGAGTGAGTTGGGTGGTTTGCATAACGGGTCAAAACATATTTGGAAACACTTTTTAATTAGATTGGTTTGATGAGAAATTACCATGAGCCCAACTGATGATTTCCTGTATTTTCATACAAGAATCCAGGGAAAATGGAGAGAGTAAGGACATATATCAAGAACAAATCCAATGCGTAATCGATGTTCTTTAACAACAGTTCTTTATTAGTCAATCGCGCAGGAAACTTTGCATCTATACCAGCCTGCAAAAACACAAAAAGCCAAAGATTTTCTCTTAAACAATTAATTTGCAACAATTTTTTAACTTTGAAATTTATTATCATTAATAAGAAAAAAGTTTTAAAAAATTACTGTTCCATTAGGTTCAGTTTGGATGCCTGCTGCAGCAAGATCAGATGCAACGGTTGTTGACCCTTCTCGTGCTGCTTTGGCGCGATAATGCTTCACAATCGGTAATTTAGCAAACACAAAGGCGTAGAGCAAAATGCATAAAAACTCGAAGAATGTTGATATTGCAAGAAATAACACTGCAACCAAAAAAAAGTCATAATCAGATTAAAGATTAAATAATAATTTTAACTTTGAACAATGAACACTTACTAGTCCCTTTTCGTAAGCCATTCGAAGATTTGTCAAAAACGGCTTTTGTCATTAGCCTTAATCCTGAGGTTAGAACACCTGATGCTGCTAAACCAGCAAAGAAAGACTGCAAGATCAGACCAATAACACTTTTAATACTTTTGAAGATTTAGCCTGACACATGATTATTGATATTTATATTGTTTTAATTATGGATACAATATTACTTGGATGAATTCCGGGTTCATGAAGGCCAAATCTCCAACCATTCCGCCTTGAACATGAGCATCAGCGACACCAAAACCCGCCACGAAAACACATATGGCAATGTAGTTACCAGCCCCGCCCTTACCAGATGAGGCTAAATCTACCTGTGAACATGTTTAGAATAATGTTTCATGAATAAAAGTATTATAGAGGTCATCATGCCTAAATGTTCAAAACTTTTTAAGTACCACTATGAGGGCCAGAGTGCATAGAAAGAATAATATGTATCCTGCGATGTTACGCTTCCTAGTGTCGACTTTTGATTCGTTATATGCAAGTATCGCCATTGTTCCTAACGCGAACGGTTGGTAGACGAGGGTAAGTACCCTTGACGGGTGGTAATCCTATAAATAAGAAAAAAAAACATAACGAATAATAATCTCAAAGAAAAACATGAGCAACTCATTAAAAAAAAGTAAGAAAAAAAATGCATTTTCTTTTATAAAAGGGGGAATTTCATATATCCTTTTAAACTTGCAAAATCACATATTTCGTCGTAACACACTTCAAGTATGATTTGGGAAATATGTAATTTTGCAAGTTTAGACGGGACATTTGATATCCCTCCAAGATGTTATATAATTTGACTCGGATTTGAATATTCGGGTTCAATATGTTCCGAAAAAAGATTCGAATTCGACTAAGAAACCAAATGACGATTCCACATTTTATATAAAAATAGCAACATGAATAAATAAATGAACTTTTTGAACAGAATAATAATCTTGAAGACCTTTTACTTACAGGAAACAATGCATAGTAGTAGTCACCAATAGTCAACATACTATTCCATGATACCAAAGATCCAAATCCAAGAATCCAACATACCAATACTGCCAACCTCTTCCCCTGAAAATTCAAAATATTATCACAACACAAAATATTAAAAACAAAATAATAATAATAATAATAACAACAACAACAATATTAATAATAATCATAATAATAAGGGGTGGCGGCGCAACTTGGTGCATGTCTGCCTCCTATTTCGATGCAATCTTCGCTTTTGTAGAATGAACTAAACATATCATCTTTTATTCAAAACAATAATAATAATAATAATAATAATAATAATAATAATAATAATAATAATAATAATAATAATAATAATAATAATAATAATAATAATAATAATAATAATGATAATGATAATAATAATAATAATAATCCAAATTATGCGGAGATCATAAACAACCACATAAGACTTTTTATTTTTGAGCACAAACCTCAACTTTCAGAGGAGTTTCATTAGAACCATCAACAACATCCATGGCTGCCATACTGCATAACATAAACAGAGGAAAAACATAAGTTTCTTTTTATCAATGACAAAACATATAAAAGATGATATTTTCACAAACCCCATGTGGAATTTGCAAAGATATTTGAAGATACTGTGTCCAAAAAGAAAGGAATTGTCATTTATATAACCATAGAAGGTGGACAAGATTCTTGCTATAAGGTTCAATAAAATACCATTAATGTAACCAAAAGACATAAGAATAAGATCAAAACAAAGAACAAAGATACCAATAACTTACCAAAGATGGAGTCAAGGGGATTCACTGTGTGTTTAGGTGAAGTCTGTGAAAAAAGATACCCTTTTAGTCTAAAGACTTATGAGTAGAATATATATATAGATATAGAGTGATGATGATGTATGGTGGGAAACGGAATCTGCATAAATCTTTAAAAAAATATTTTCCAGGTAGGTGTTGATTTATTTATTTATTGTTTTTTTTTGTATTTTTATTTTGACGAAATTTAAGGTATTCAGTGATTTTTTTATATTTTTGTTTTACGCAATGTATGGTATTCAGTGATTTTTTTATATTTTTATATTTTTATTTAGAACTTTAAGATACTCAGTGATTTTTTTTTTATTTTACGAAATTTATGGTATTCAGTGATTTTTTTTATATTTTTATTTTGCGAAATTTAAGGCAGTCAACGAGATAAGATAGGAGGGAAGGTTGCAAAGTCAGTTTGCACAGTGTGTACAGCCTTGCCGCTAAAGTGGGACGATAATTATTAAGAAATCATTTAAGTTTATACGCTAATATGACATAATAATTAATATTTCGAATATTTTCCCTTTTTTTGTTGTTGTTAAGATGATAACCTCCAACAGGTTATAAAACATTTTAGGCTCATACTGTCATACAAGAAAATATAAACTCTTTGATTTTGTTTAAAAAAAATCATTGTAGGATCGAAGTTTGGTAAAAATGCTGTGTAGGAAAACACTTTTCGGTTTGGAGTTGTCTTATGGTGTAACATCATCTTTATTAACAAATGGACTATTGGGTACGTGACAAGTATTTTTAGAAATAATTTTTGACAAGTTTAATTAATTTTTTAAAGGTTTAAATGACACCAATGATAAGTTTAATTTAATTAAATAAAAAAAGTTACTTTATTTAATTAAATAAAATAGCAATTTTAAAAAAAGTTATATCCATAAATGTTTAAATTTTGATTTTGTAAATATAAAATTTCTAAAAGATCTTATGTTTCGCTGTGATTTAAAATTCTATGGATTTAATTTTATATTAACATTAAACCATCAGCTAATGCATTTCACATGGCATATAATTATAACAATTTTTTATTATATATAAAATATTTCCGATCCCTATGATCATTTTCTTTTTCTAATGTATGAATTGAATTTTAAAAGCGAAACTAGCGAACAAAAGTGTGAACAGTCAACTCTATGAGAGCGCCTGCTTACCAATTGTTGACATTAAAGGTTTTTAATGCAAATCGGTAAGAAAAAACCAAATTAACTTACCTATATAACCAAATTAACCGATAAAACTAAAATAAAAACAACCACACCATATAATAAACTACGAGCCATTGGGGTTGGTGGTCCAGTGGTAAGGCAAAGCCTTTTAATACACTAAAAGTGTGAGGTCTTGAGTTCAAGTCTCACAAGGAGCAAGAAATTCGCCTTTCAAAAAAATATAATAAACTACGAAATCGGTTAATTGTTTTATGAAAACAAAAAACAGCGGGTCAGTTATGGTTTACATAAGCTAATACCAAACCAATACATAGTAAAAAATCTTAATATAACTTGATATTGAAATATACTAAAATAATATATCAATTAATTGGTTGAAAAGGACCGTAAGAAATCATACTCAT
The DNA here is from genome assembly GCA_032199755.1 of Ambrosia artemisiifolia. Classification (NCBI taxonomy): domain Eukaryota; kingdom Viridiplantae; phylum Streptophyta; class Magnoliopsida; order Asterales; family Asteraceae; genus Ambrosia; species Ambrosia artemisiifolia. The sequence goes on from CM063519.1 coordinate 18,049,017, forward strand.
CAGCTTTGCGTCATATCGTACAAGACAACTATGTAAATACAAGTTTCATAGTCGTGTGCTTTGTGATTTCACGTCCTTCTCGAGTTTATTATTGATAAGCTCCTTTCTTGTTTCTATCGTGTGGGGTTTTGGGGCTTCAGGCATGCAAAACAAACATAAAGCAACTAAGCCTAGAATGCAATATTGTTAGACTATCCATTGTGGGCCGTGAGCGAGCCTGGTGCTCACTCTCAGCCACAACATCCTCATGCGGACAATCGTGGAGCAAGCATAGGCAATGTTGGTCGTATGCGTTAACGGGAGAAAGTGAGCTTTGGTCGCGCCAGTGCTAACCCCAAGCCCCAACGGGGTCAAGCGATCGGGTTACTTGAGAGTGAAGTCGGTGCCTCGCCCCTGCTCACTCGCGGCCCATAACGGATAGTCTTATTAGACTCAGAGTAGTAGGCGTTAACCGTATTCCACCTGATCAAGAGCGGATGCCCAACACCAAAACCTAACCGTCAAAATGGGGAGCTAAGACCAAAATAAAGCAACTAAGTCAAGATTCGTATTCATCCATGGCCTCTTAATCTAGTGGTATGGTATGGTGTCCCCCATTACAAATGTGAGGTTGTAGTTTCAAATTCTTGCAAGTGCAAGGTGAGGTGGAATTAAGGTGTAATAAAATTTGCCGTTAAAAAAAGTCTAGCTTCGTATTCAGTTTAATTCTGAATTTTTAATTTTGTATTTGAAACTCGAATTTAAATTTACCGTAAATAATGAATAGTTTTATGTCACACCCCACCTAGGCGGAAACACGACATGTAATGTCGAAAGGTTTTTAAGCACAATGTTTGAGCAAACACATAAAGAAACCACATGAAATTGATACCAAATACTTAATGTTTTACAAACATAAATGTAAAATGTCTTGAAACTGGTAGAAAACCAAGTAAACACACATAAATCTTTAAATATTCAAGAAAGACCCCAAAAAAGTTGGTATCACAGGGTGCATGCCCAAACAGATTCTCAAGTCCCATAGTGTGTGCTAATCAATTACCTGAAAAACATGCATAAAAGATTTGTCAACATAAAGCCAGTGAATTCACAAGTTTAAATGTACTCAAAGTAAAATTAGTGAAATTCGTGTGTGACCAATCAAAGCTAGCTAAGCCAATGATTATTGTGCCAACATGAGTCTCATAACCAAACCTCTTGACTGTTGTGTCACGCGCATTGTACAATAAAGACAATGTAAGAATCGTATAGCACTCTTTTGTATATAACAGGTTAGCGCGACTAACCAAGAGTGGGAGTGTCAAACCCAATAGATCTATTTAAGTGTTCTATGGATAAACCGATAGCTAATGGTTACAGTGAACGTGTGTACGAGGACTATTTGAGCTTAAGAACCGATTGTCTCATGTTTCACCTGGTAGTCATGATAGAATTCACTCTAAACAATTTGTAACTTGAATAAGGTAGCATGTTTTTCCCCCAAAAGTATGAAAATAGTAAAAAGGTGCCATGAAACTCACCTTGTGTCCGTGCGAGTAAGCTAGCAATTGGTAAGCCCGAATGAAACTAGAGTCCGAACTAAAGTGCCCTAGAAGTTAAAGGACAATTTAAGTCTCTATACTCGATTATTTACCATGCAAGTTGTTCACCCGCGGTATGTCCTTGGAACATGTCACACCTCGCCAAGGCGGAAACGTGATGAAGAAACAACGAGTATAACTTACCCGAAAAGTGGATAAGTTTGGTTTGATACTCGTGTTCGCTCAAGGTATAATCCTTCACTCATACTAATGACTAAATTGAAACCCTAGAAGATGAGAGAAAGAGTAACGTGTGTGGTGAAAGTGAGTACACAAGAATATAAGTGGTTTAGTCTAGATCGACCTACGTCCACTCTAAAGAGAGATATATTATTGCTCGGAATATTACAAGGTGATTACAAGAATTTTCTCTCTATGCTAGTTCTTGCACGAAGTGTTTGATCCATTGCAAAGGAGAGGAAGTCTCCTTTTTATAGGAAAAAGCATGGGCCAACTGATTTGGCCCACGAAAGGAGCAATCAATCTGGGCCCTGGCTCAGGCCCAGACATCTTCAGCCTAGAAAATGGCGGGAAACAAGTGGCAATTAATGCTGATGTGAGAGAAGGTATGACTTGGTCTGCAGAAAATCTACGTGGCGTTATGTGATTGGGCGCAGACGGCGCTTCCCTTTGACACAGCATGATTGACCAGCTGTTGGCGTCTGATGTGACATTTGGCAGCAAGCAGACATGCTTATACAGTACTTTGACGAGTACTGTTAACAGCAGCATGGGAGCAGTCACGTCACTATTCCTTGTTAGTGGTTATTGGACCACTCATGACACGTGTTGCTCTCTGATTGGCGCAGGGTATGCCCAGATCTGACCAAATCTTCTCAATTCTTGATCGTCCGTACCTCGTACCAAAAGCTGATGTTAGTCGAATATCCAGCGCGTAAATACACGTGCGAAGATTCCTTTTGTTGGTGACGTCACACAGCTGAAGTCATCCGGCGCATGAGCTAGTTATGATGCGCATGTTTGGTTCCGCGGATGTTTGACAATGTGTAGAACGAGGATTCTTTTCGCGGATTGGATTACCGCGGGCTCTTTGTGGAAGCATTTTATAGGGACGTTATCCACGCCAGGATGGGGTACTATATCCTTTTACGTGAGATGTAACTTCGAAAGGTTTTCAAGCACACAAGTTATGCAAGCATCAAATTCATAAGTTAAGAGATATATTAAAAGACATCATTGTTTAACATAACAGCCGAAATATTGTCTTAAGAACCACATTTAAAATGACATTGTCTAAATCATTTAATCAAAAGAAGGTTCAAGATATCCCCGAGATGCTCATGCGCGACTCCAAGTTCCATGATGATCAATTAATTGCCTGAAAAACATGCAAATAAAATATGTCAACAATTAAGTTGGTGAAGTCACGGATTTTGGATTCTATGTAAACCATGGGTAACTGGATAAATGCCTAGCTAAGACAATAATCATTATGTGACTATCATGTGCCCGTAACCAAACCTTGATGTATGCTGTGCCTCGCCCATTGTACACAAAAGACAATGAATATAATGTGAAATACAAGCACTCTTTTGATATCTGCCATCCGGTTAGAGCGACTAACCAAGAGTGGGGGTGTCAACCAATAGATATATTCCGGTGTTTCATGGCTATGTCCATAGCTAATGGTTACAGTAAAATGTATGACACGAGGGCTTATGAGTACTCTGAACCTTTTTATCTTATGTTCACATAATAGTCAAAAATGAAACTGAACTTGTATGCATGTTTTCCCCCTAAAAGTATGAAAACAGTAAAATGGGGCCGTGAGAACTCACCTGATGTCTATGTGCTAACTACTGACTGAGTTTGACGTGGAATGTCTGAAAAAAGTGCCCTATATTCAAATAAGGACAACTTAAGTCTGTATGTTGTACTATTTACCATGCAATTGCTCACCAAATGTGTACTTTTATGGACTGTGTGTTTCTGTACAGCTGTCTATATGTGTTACACACTGTATGTGTTGGAAAAGTTTGTTTTTGTCATTATTTGTGACTGTGATTAACCATTTGTGACAAACACCGACGTCTTGGTTTTCTACATATTATCATGTGGTATGTGTGCCACTTATTTGTACCGAATAGGGCGTGTTAACACATGTTTTAGATCTTTCTTGTATAAAAATGTCGTTTTCTCATGTTTTACCATAGTTCACATATATAATTAGGTGGTTAACATATTTTTTTTCCAAAAAAATTCTTGATTTAAAGCTCTTTTGACACATGTTTCTTGGTTTTTAATGTATGTTTCCAAAATCGCCATTATGTATATATGTCAAACTTCAAGTTCAAAGACGATTGTTATGGCTTCTAAACAGCCCTATGCACACACGCATATACTCGTGTATATGTGTTTGAGTATGTGTGCCCATACATGTGTGTTTCTTCGTGTATATACATACCACATGTAGGTGTTTACATAAGTGTTTTCTTTTTTGCAACTATTTCAACTTGTGAGCACTATAACCAATTAATAACAACTTGTCTCGATTGTATGTGTGTGTGTGTGAGTGGTGAGACTAGTCGAGTGAGGTTGATGTGAGCCGAAACATGGATAAAAATGATGCATAGATAGTTAGTTAACATACCATAACAATGTGACTTAGAATGAAGATGAAAGTGATCTATAGTCGTTTCCTTCCACCTTTCGACCTCTAAATGCTTGGACAAGGACCAAGGGGTTGTGGGAGGTGAGCTTGATCGATGAGGACTCGGGTATAGGGGTGGTTTTTGTTCGGCCGCGAGGTACACCGAGGGAAAGGAAGGTAACAATGTGTTAGTGAGTTTTCTTTGTGGGTGTGCTTTCTTCCTTCACTTGGCCGATATATATATATATATATATATATATATATATATATATAAGAAAAGGGAGTGTTGGATTGGCTAACATACATGGTAAATCAACATGTTCATTTCTATTGTAGCTTAAATGTGTTCTTTAAAGCTAGGATAATAGTTGACTTGTTCATTGTTGTTCGTACATGTAGGGCGCCTCCTAGGCCGATCTTGGGAATGAATATGGATGGTTTTGGAAGGTCAATTGTTATGGGAATTAGATGTGGGAAAAGCTAGGATCCTTGTTGGTGTTTGGCATAGATGTTAGTGTTTTCTCGTTAAGAGTGGTGTGTAGATGATGAGAGGGTGTGTGTGTGTGTGTGTATGCATACGGTTATATATGTATATATGTGGGTGAGTGTTTGTCACATTCCAAGCATGTGTTTGTGTGTGTGTATCCGTATATATATAAATATATATATATATATATATATATGTGTGTGTGTGTGTGTGTGTGTGTGTGTGTCTTGTGTAAGATAGCGGGTGTCCAAAACCAACACACGTTCTTTTGTCTTGGGAATGATAGAGCCGAAAATTCTAGGGAGAGAACACATGATGTTTTGGGTTAGTTGACTTGCATGTATTGAGAGCATTGTGTAGTTTACTTCCATTGTAGGTACTGTGCTTTTTCTTAGGACTTTGGCTGGTGTTTGATCATGTGTATGTGGCTGTGGGCTTATGTGTGCATGTGGGAATGTATTTGTTAGGTTCTAATGCTCATATTTGTCTATATAGATCGCATGTAGGCATAGATATTCACACACTTGTATTTTCGGGACTTATTCATGTGTGTACATGTATATGTATGTCCATATATTGTTTCGTATGGGGTTAGGTTATGTTGATTATGATTGAACCTCCCATACATGAATATGTACATATGTCCAAATGTTGTGTAATTTAGTTATGAATCCATCGATTGATGCCAATGTTTCTGTGTTAGCTTGTTGACACCATTATAATGTCATGTGTTAATTTGTTTTTGAACATGTGTTGGGTGGATTTGTTATCTCATGATACATATGTCTTGAAGATAAAATCAATGATCCTATGATTTTATGTGTTGATTGTTTCACAAAATGTCTTGTGAGTGTCCGAGTTTTCATGAGTAAACGGGACTTTGTAATGGATTCCTGAACTATCTTGGACCTTGCTAGACTCGGGGTGGCACATGTATTGTAATAAAATGTCTAATGCATAACTGTAATTGACAAAATGGTGAGAGTGTGTACGGATCTTGACCCGGAAATCTGGCGGGTATCACAGAACACATGTATGTATTATATATATATATAGTATAAAAATCATGTTTACATATGTATTTTAGAAAGATTTGGATCCATGACAAAAACTATACAAAATAATACGTCGAAATATTCATAAAAATAAAAATGGAATTATAAATATTCATGTTTCATGTGGGATTGTGTGGCTTTTAAATCAAATATTGTCATATGTAGTCTTGTTTCCATTATATGTAATAATTGGACATTTTGTTGCTCTCTCTTGAGCGTGTCATTGGCTTGATTGCTCATTGCCAATTGTTTCAGGATAATCGGGTGTTGCATGCGAATGGACATTGTTGGAAAATGTAACGAATTCATGAAATTGTTTGGGCTTTGGTAGACTTGGGATGACATAGTTAGTGTAATAATGTCTAATGCACAAATAGAAATGACATAGTTTAAAAAAGAGCGTGTACGGATCTTGACCTGGGAAATCGACAAGTATCACATTTTAGTTTTATTTTTAATACTACTACAAAATAGTTAGTTTTTACAACAAAAATACTAATTGACAAATTAATTAACCATCAATATGTCAAAAGACCAAAATCATAACTTAACAACCAAATAGAGTAGCCACAATACACCATATAAAAAGTTAAAAATAAAATACGAATAGTCTAACATTCAAAATTGGAATCTCCATAGTACAAATTAATAAAGTAAGATTTGTCTAACATTCAGAATGGAAACTTCCAAGCTTAATGAACTAAATGCTCCATTTGTAACACCCCAAAAATTGATAATTAGCGTTTATGCTAATAAGGGTAATAACCGGCTTAAAATTCCAATTTATAATACTAAATAATCTCGGATTAACAATAGTTGGGAACTAACCTCGTTACTCACGTTAGGTGAATAACAATATAAAAGGCTTTATAAAATTAACCGGGTTAGCGAAAGTTAACCAAAATCCATACCTGGAGGGACTGAACCTGCCAAGTGATGAAACTTGGCTTTATAACTTGGACAAAATGCAGGGAATGCATTTCCCTTGCTCAAAAACTCATGACACAAGCACCCTCTATCAAACAAAACCCTAAAAACTCATAAACAAGCTTGAATCAAGCTTAATTCAAGGGACTTTTGCTTGGGATAGCAAGAAATCAGACCTACAAACCTCATGTAATCACTAGGTAACTTTGGTTTTATCATATTTGATGTATTATTATAGCTTGCATGACAAGTTGATAATCTAGGGTTTTTACAAAAAGTCGAATTGGGTGTTGGGGAAGGTGTCTCTAGTTCAAGGGAACCTTAATCCCAACAAAATTTATTAAATTCATGCCAGTCTATCAAATTGGGTGAAAAAATCCCTAAGGTAACTTGGTAAGTGATGTGCCGAGAAATTGATATGTTTTCACTTATAATTATCACCCATTTTATACCTAAAATCATGCGTTTATCTCTGTTTTGTCATGATTTATCTTCCTTTGTTGATAATTGCAGGTTCGGAGGTCCGGTGATGAAAAGAAGTGAAAACCCGCACAAAACAGACGAAGACTTGAAGACTTTGAAGACCTGCCAGACGTGGCACGACCATGCCCAAGGTCGTGCAACCCTCCCGGGTCAACAAGTCAACATTTCCAAGTCAAAAGAGGTCAATTTCAGTGTTTCAGAAAGAGCACGGGCGTGCATTGGTGTATGGCACGGCCGTGCTTTACTCCAGCGTGTTCAACAACGCAAAAACCGACCAAGACTGACAAAACGGTTGAGCTTCTGAAATGGCACGGGTGTGCCAGGTCACTTGGCACGGGCGTGCTTACCCTTGGTACAGACAATTCTGAATGCAAGGACTCTGCAACAGTACCCGTTGTCTAGCATGGGCGTGGCAAAACGTTGTCAAGAGCGTGCCAAAGCTGAAATGCCTATAAATAGAGGCCTCCACCCCACATTTTGAAGCATCCCTTCTCACTCGAAACTCCACACTTCTTCAGAGTGTTTCTGCCTTCTTTGAGGATCTTTGGTGTCCTTTGGAGCCTGGGATCACTCCATAAACACCTAGAGAGAGAGAGAAATTACCAAAACCACCCAAATCCTTTAGAAATCTTCATACAAGCTTCATGATGTCTTGTACACAAACCCAACCTTGTGAGCTTGTTGTATCAACCATGTAGGCTAGACTTCTGTTGGTGTTGCTAGGGTGATGATGGAAACTTGGTATGAATTAATATAGTTTATCTTTTATTTTAAAGCGGTATTTTGTGTTCTTAATAATTCTAACTATTCTAAACTTTTTTTAATAATCTAATTAATAAATCACAGAGTCTTTGGTCTTGTGGGTGTCTTGATAGGAAGTAGGAGGACTCATGAGTGTACCCCTGGTGTGTAACAACCCATGCACTTGTGAGCTAACCTAATCCTACGAGTAGTGATTAGCCCATTTATGGGTAGAAATACACACACTTTGTGGCTCAATCCTCTACTATCAAGATCTCATCTAGGGTCGGTACGGTCTTTATACTTGGTCCTAGTGATAAGTCAAGACTTAGCCTTGCGACTTGGCTCCATTGTCTATGTGATAGCCTTGGCGCAGGCCAAGGATTGATGAACCCATGTTGAGAGAAAACAGTCTTTATTTTCTTTCATTATTATACTGCCACACAGTTAATAATAGATCACTCACTTTTTGATAAGTTAATTAAATCAAGTAGAAGATGCACGTGTGCCGGTTGGTCACGACTCTTTTATGATATTAAGTGGTAATTTTATTAGGTCATGCTCCGGCCACTGGTAAATTATTCATAAAAGTTTAAATATTTAGATGTCTATATCGCAACATTGGGAGGCGGGTAATTCGGGGTTGAGTCGACACAATCTCGGGTCACTTTTTTTCAGTGTTGAGAGGTGAGCTTACCAGTTCGGGAGACCCTCCTAATAACCTTAAGAACGCAGTCGTTTGTACAGCTTTTGCGATAACAGTCACCTCTAGAAAGTGCTATAGCAATTCTACGTTAAGCATAAGTGCGCAGCTCAAACACACCACTTAAAATAAAGATAACTATTTTTCATACCAGGTTCCATCTGATCCCGAATCAACACCATTGTTTTGTCATTGATTTCTCTTAAAAGTTTACATCTCTCTTTTTACATTACTTTTTCTCCACGCTATTTAAAAAAAAGTCTTTTTAGTAATTTTAGGAAGCTGAGTAGTAAAAATCATGTGCACGGATTCGATACTCGGTACTTGCACATTTCTATATTATACACGATAGGTGCGCTTGCCTATTGTGCCGGGTCTAGAACGTTGAGCAACTATCGTTTTAAATTATAAATTTAAAACTTGTAAGTGTCTATCTGTTTTCTAACTTACTCACCTTTTCATCACTACTCTTGGCATTTCTCTCGGGATTTGCTCTTTTTGAAAAGAAGTTAAGTTTTTAATAAAACACCAGCACGCACCAAGTTTTTGGCGCCGTTGCCGGGAACACGACTGTTTTAGAGAAAGGTTTTCTTAAAATTACTTTTTCATTTTCTTTGTGTTTTTACAAAAATCTTATCTAAAAGGTTCTCCAATAGTGTATGAACTTGCGTCCCTCGCCAATTCTTACACCTCCTCTTGAAGAACCCGCAAGATATTTTAGAGCTAGAAGAAAAGAAGAAAGATTAAAAATGGCACAAGTTGATAGAACCATCTCAGATTTTGCTAGAACTTCCATCAATGCCTTGGGCCCTAGCATCGCTAGACCCAACGTTGATGCTGACCATTTTGAAATCAAGTCCCATGTCATCCACATGATACAACAAAACTGCACTTTTCATGGTCTTCCCAATGAAGATCCCCATGCTCACATCGCAAATTTCCTCGAAATTTGTGACACTTTTAAGTTGCATAATGTCACTCCTGACGCTATCCGACTTCGCATGTTTCCTTTTTCATTAAAGGATCGTTGCAAAGCATGGTTAAACTCACAACCCGCAGGTTCCATTACCACCTGGAATGACCTTGCCCAAAAGTTTCTCTCAAAATATTTTCCCCCTGCCAAAGCCGCAAAGTTAAGAAATGACATCACCACCTTTTGTCAAGAAGAGGGAGAGTCACTCTATGAAGCCTAGGAGAGATTCAAAGTGTAACAACCCGACCCGGTGGGGCCTGTAAGAAATGACAGTTTGGTAACAGACTTGCACAACGGAAGCACCGATAACTAATATTTATTGTTTAATACAATTTCAAATCCAAAATAAAATACACAACTTAAATAAATAATCTAATGTCTATGCAGGGACGAATCGCGGAGGTCGTCAAAGCAGTGTAATCTCTTAGTCGATCCAATCTCTATTCTGCATGTCTCTAATCCACACAAGCAAGCATATACCCTATCTTCATGATTCTCCAAGTGTAGTACCTGAACACATGCTTAAAAGAGTTTGGGTCAGCAATTAAGCTGGTGAGTTCGTGTAAGTTATTAAGTAAAAACAGTTTAACAGATCGAAAACAAGTTTACATAGTTCGAAACATGGTGATGTACATGTATCACACCTCAAACCTAACACAGAATCCATCTACTCCCATTATGGATTCCCTATGGCATAATATATGCCGCAACGGTCCGCAGACCTCAGTGGAGGGTTTTCCGGGCTTCCGGATCCACTATACGTGGGGGATTCCCCAAATAGTACTACCCACATTTTAAGTGGCCCAACTCCCTTGGGTTAATGAGTGTGCATCTGGTTTCGGGAGCCCTTGTCACATCAAGTAAGTTTACACAAAACAGTTTACACGTACAAGCATATGTTCACCCCAAAACAGTAAAACAGAAAAAGGGGAAGTACACGAACTCACCTTAGCTGCGTATCATACGGTCATGTAGCACTCCAAGTCAAGATTCCATCTATCATACACTGACAAGATCCTATTCAATATTTATAGCCGTTAGTGCGTGTAACCAATATCGCGGTTACACGTGTGGGCACACTTAAGTTCCTTGTCCATACTTCTATTGTCGAGTTATATTATCTTCTATTCTATTCGCATTTAATGTCCGAACCAATATCTAATCTCCATGTGGTAGTGTTTCATAATACTCTAAGCTCTAAATGTTGGTTAATTAATATATAATCATATGTATTATTATCTAGGTTCTTAATAGTCCAACGTCCGATTATGTTATTGTCATAACTAGTTGAGTCCATAGTTGAATGTCTTGGTCGCGATTCTCATGATTCATTAATATTACAAATCGTCCTATATTGACAAGTCATCGATACATACTAATATGCATTAATTTACTTTGTCGATCTATATACTTTATATAGTTTCATTATTCGCCTTAGTTAACTTATCAAGTCGAGTCCATGTGATTTGTATAATGTCCCATTGATCATTTATATCATATATGTTTAGTTGTCTACGATACCATTCGTTATCTTTTAGGTGATCATATGTCCTATGCGTCACTTTGTACATTGTTGTTTGTATCTAAGTAATAGGTCCCAAGGTTCCAAGTCTTATATCCGGATTAGTTCGTCTAGTGCTCAAGTTATGCCCAATATTTGTGTATTCAATGTCTATTATCCATCATTAATTATTGTCCCAATAATCTCCTAAAACACATATGTATAATTGTATGTTGGGTTGATCCTATATTCAAGTCCCACACATGTAATTCGCTTAATAATATTAATGCTAGTATTAAGAATAGTTCGGGTTCTTATGTTTATACCTATCGGCTCCTCCATTTAGCTAAGTTGACTGATCGGTTGACCTGCGTTGACCCAAGCCCACTGCCTTTGACCTTCGTTGACCGATCCCAACATAATTGACTCGGATCTTGTCCCATATAGGTCAGGATCATAACTTGAGACCTAAGTTTGTCATTATCGTCCCACCTGAATCACCGCCGCCGCCGCTGCTCTAAACCCTAGCCGCTGTCACCAACCACCGTACCATCATCATCATCATCATCATGCCCACACCAAATCCCTAAATCAGAACAAGAACCCTAAACCATCGCTACCATCGTCGCTCGTCTGTCCTGCTTCCAACCACCACCAGATTCTGCCGCCGTCGTCTTCTGCTGTCGTCGGGGTCGGGGCTGGCTAGTGGCCATAGTCATCCTTCTTCTTCCTTTCTTCAGCTTTCTTCCTCTGCGTCTCGTCTCTCTCTCTCTCTCTCTACGATTCTCTCTCGAGTTTCTCTCTTACCAGATCTGGTCTGATTCCCTAATAATAATCGGTGTATGTGTGTGTTCGTTAACAATAATATCAGAAGGGAGGGGTTCGAGTGGGTTGAGGTGATTCGCCGGATTCAATGGCCGGAGCTCCGCCTTGGAGGATGGCAGGAGTCTCCGGCTCCTTTCTCCCTCTCTAGGTTCTATGTATGTGTGTGTGAAGTCTGATAAACACACAGCTATGTGTGTACATGGTTTTTATAAAAAAGATATTGTGTATGTTGTAACACCCCAACCGATGGCGGAAACATCGAGGTGTCACGTAGTGACGATTGTTCAATAGCTCATGGTACTAAAGTGTAAATTTGAATACATTTGAATTAAATAGTTTATTACAATGAAAGGAAAAATACAATAATTCTAAAGTGTCAAGTCTATCTAAAATACAATAAAATCAAAACTTATATTAAATCCAAAAGCTTAAAAGAAGCGTCTCAAAATCAACCTGAAACATGTATAAAATAATTTTGTCAACACATATAATGTATTGGTGAGCATACCCTGTTTGAATACATATAGTAGAAAAAGTGTTTAGCAATTCATGTGTTGTATACCGTTTGCAACTATGTAATAAGTAGTACAGTCAAAACCAACCCTAAGACAAGACAACACTTTGAAAACCATTTTTGAGTATAATGAATCACAAGACAATGACCAAGGTCTCTCAACAGAGTCACAAGGGGTATATACCATAGTACTATTCATTGAAATGCAAGGCCACAACGGTTAATGATTTTGACAGTCATAGATACACACCAATTAACATAAAGCAAACACACTTGAGAATTGCATTTAGTAAAAGAATAACATTTAGTCATAATGTACATGAATAGCCCCAAAAGAGTAAAACATGAAAAAGGGGAAAAATATACTCACAGTTTTGCTAAGCGATAAATCCAACAAAGTTCGTCGCAAAGGCTTAAGAATTCCGAAGAACTCAACCTATATGTTTAAGAATACTAATGAGGAAAATGACTTAAAAGTCTAAGGCATCTATAATCTAGGGCATTAGGGTTTGCTAGACTTATGTAGGGAAAATGAAGTTTTATTATATCTTGAATGTAATAATAATTTCTAAATAAAATATATCATGATTCACGATCGAATAGGTGACTAAAGAAGTTTAATACTACGTTTCCCCAAGTAGGAACATTTTCTATTTTATAGAAAAACATCCATAAACCATATTTTAATAATTCACATTTAACTAAATAAGTAATAATATCTAATTAAATGTAAATAAACTAAAAATACAAGATATGATCCAAAAATGATATTTTTATGAAAACTAATTATTTTCTGATGTATAACAGTGGAAATAATTTTTCCATAATTTTTCTCAATTTATTTGTATTTAAAATAAATTTAATGAGTTTAAATCATGTTTAAATGATTAAAAATAGGAAAATTAATAAAAATAAACGTTTTCTGAACCAAAAATTTTTATTTAGGTTCATGATCCTTAAAAATAATTTTCCAGAAAGTTTGGGTTTTAAATCATTAAAAATGAATTTTTAATCAATTATTTATGATTAAAACTATTTAAATTAATAAAATTATGAAAAATAAATATTTTCAGCAACAAAAAATATGATAATTTTATATAAGTTGTCAAGAAGTTACACCTAAATTTTCATAATTTTTGGAGCAAAAATGAATTTTCTATGAATATTATAAGATTAATGTATATATATATAAATATATAAATAAAACAAAACAAAACAAAAGTAATAAAAGGAAATGGGATCAGACAGCTGATAACAGGGGTCGAACCCGAGTGTTTTCTGTATCAAACTGACAAACAAACCACTACACCACAAGACTTTTGTTGATTAAACTTGAACACAAAAACATTAAAACCATTAAGAAAACTTCATCTCCTTCCCCAAGTTAAAACCCTAACCCCAGTTTCTAAGATCCTTCAATTCACACAGATTAGAACCCGAATCAAAAGGGCTTTCGAAGGATGATGTTAGAACAACAAAACGGCAAGAGAAGATCAGACTTACACAAACGATAATGGCCGAAATCAAGGGTTGCAGGTCCACGACTTTGAAGTCAAAAACCGGTGATTCTGGTCTCACTTTTGATGTGTTTGAAATGGGTTTATGATGTGCCAAGATTGGTTAACGAAATGGGATGAAAATTATATAGTATTGTTGAAAGTTTCAAGTGTTTGATTCGAGTTAATGGAGCCGACGGTTACGAGTCATAAAGTCGATTATTATGTGATTAAAACGTAAAACATTAAGTCTAAACGTTTCATAGCTCAAGGAGAAGGTCCAAACAAACATTAAAAAGGATTAAAACGCATTAAAAATCATTTGTTGGAGTCGCCGGACGTTTGCCGGATTTGAATTCCGGTGACCGGAATTTCCGGTCGGAAAACAGGAGGGAGGGAGCTCTATGTTTAAAAGTTTTGACCTTTGGCAATTTTAGTCCCTATAGTTAAGAAATCATTGTTTGGTTAGATTTTTTCTTTATAAACTTAACCATAAGTTAACAAAATGTTGTAAATCTTTTAACTTTTATAAACTTCATTTGTTTTAACAAGGTTTCATAAAACAATTATCAAGATGTATTACAATTAATTATTGTTTCTGTAAACATATTTAATTAGAATATAAACATTTCCATGTAAACAAAATATAATGATCGAATTAAATTTTATTACCTTCGAAATGAAAAAGTACAAGGGTTAAAATTGATAACTGGTTAATAATTGAGGATGATGGTTGTCACATATGTGGTGTTGTGTCATACAAATAGATGGGTGGGTGTAAGGGTGTTTCAAGATTAGAGTGCCATGGGGCACATGGCACTCATGCCATGTGTCCCATGGTGACTAATCACCATGTTCACGGGTTGGGTTCATTAATACGTTTTAGCCCGGTCTCGCAACGTGTATATACGAATAATAATTACATATACTGATTCAGTTTTTGATTTCGTGTATAAACGTGCTGCTATAGTACTCTAAGCGCGAAAAATTCTGGCCCTTAGGACCGGGTTGTTACACAAAGATATGCTGAGAAAATGCCCACACCATGGTCTTGAAGTTTGGTTACAAGTTTCATCCTTATACAATGGGCTGACGAACCAAGCAAGGCAGACGCTAGACGCAACCGCAGGAGATATTTTCGGGAACAAGAGACCGCATGAGGTATTTTCGGGAACAAGAGACCGCAGGAAGCTTATGATCTCATCGAGGAAATTGCAGTTAACAGCTATCAGTGGTACAACCCTCGAAGCCGGCCATCAAAGACCGGCCTCTATCAAGTCGATTCCAACACTTCTTTGTAAGCTCAAATTGAGGCATTATCAACTCGACTAAACTAGTTGAGCAAAGCACAAGTTAATGCCATCACCTCAACAGAGTTGCAGCCGCAAGACGGGAGTCTTCCTCAAACCACCATGGAACAAGTTGACTTCATTGGTACAAGCCGCCCGCCAAACAATCCTTACAGCAACATTTACAATCCTGGCTGGCGTGATCATCCAAACTTCGGGTGGAAGAACATCAACAATACCATGCAACCACCCGGATTCAGTCAACAAAACAACCGGCAACGCCCTCCAAACAACAGTTACCCATCCGTAGATGAAAGACTTGCAATGCTTGAAGCCCGATCAGCAGCACGAATGGACGAGAAGTTCAACAACACCGACAAGAGGCTTCAAGGACTCGAATCCACCATCATAAACTTGGAGGTACAGCTAGGTGTAATGGCCAAGTCTCTCGCAGAAAGACTCATCGGAAGCCTTCCAAGCAACACTGAAACCAACCCAAAAGCCAATATTAGTGCCATAACTCTTTGAAGCAGCCACGTTTATCCTGAACCAGCGATACCTGCCAATGAAGAAGTTACACCACCCATCCCACCACCAGTTGAACCCACTCCAACCATAACCATTCCCAATGTCACCGCACCAGAAAACTCGACCGCCAGTTCACCAATGCCGGTTAATGAAGGCCCCGCAGTCAACCAGAGCCCTCCAGCTGCTCCACCACCTGAACCACCATCAAAGACACTACAGAGGGAATATCGGCCTAACATACCTTACCCCGGACGATTGATGAGACAAAAGACGGACGAGCAGTATCATAAATTCATCGAGCTCCTAAGTCAGATCCATGTCAACTTGCCTTTCATAGAATTCATTCAGCAAATGCCCAAGTACTCCAAATTTTTGAAGAACTTCTTGAGCAACAAAAGAAATCTCGAGGCAGCAGTCAAGGGAAACGCACTAGAGTGCGCTACACTACTCTCGCAACATCTTCCTCCAAAGCTATCTTATCCTGAGAAATTTTCTTTGCCATGCTTCATAAGCAACTTGCCTATAAATTATGCCTTAGCAGATCTGGGTGCGAGTGTGAATGTTATGCCCACTTATATCTACAAGCAGCTCAATCTGGGTAAACCGCGACCGTTGACAGCTACAATCGAGTTGGCGTATGGCTCCATAAAGAAGCCTTAGGGAGTCGTTGAAAACCTACTCATCAAGATAGGAAATTTCATCTTTCCGGGAGATTTCGTCATCCTCAACATGGGCGAGAGTCATGCTCCCATCATTCTCGGTCGGTCGTTCTTAGACACTGCCCGAGCTACCATAGATATGAGTGAGGGGATTCTGACACTTTGGGTTGGGAGTAATAAATTGCACTACACGGCCGGTGGAAGAGAATACGAGCCTGAAGTTCCATTTGATGTGGCCTACTTCATTAATAGACAACTCGACTATCAACTGAGGAAAGATAAAGGTGCACCAGTGGTACCACCAGAGGAATCGGCAGTAGGGCTTGACAATACCAAGTGGATAGATGAGTACTGGGACAACCGTCAGAGGAGAAGGAACGGACGAAAGAAAAACACCGTCAGCGCCCCAGGGGCAGGGAAGGAAGCAGTCTGAGCATCACACGTTTTGTCTAGTCAAAGACAGGAAACGTGGCTCTACCATGGAGGCCGTCCGGATTCAGTAGATTAGGACGAATAAGTTGAGAAGTTGGTGCATACGGTAGACAAGTCAGTCAAGAACCATCAGGTATGGTCGTTCACTCTTGATACTTTCTATCACCCAGGTGTGCCCTCTCGGCATTAGGACCAGTAGCTTGTTTTTATTTTTATTTCTATTTTAGTACTAATAAACTGTTGAAGTTCATGCCAAGTGATTACTCTCGAGGACGTATCCATGTAGAGGCAGCTGCAGGGATTGACCGCATGTGGACTGTTGGAAGACAAGGGGGAGATACTTGTTCCTTTTGACTTGCCCGCTTTTTCTTTGCACACACATATACTACTATCATTAATTTAAAATGGTGTAAAAGAATTAAGTGTGAGGTGTTTAAAATTTTTATGAAATTTAAAACACGTCAAAGCAGTTAGTAAACCGTAACAAAAAGGCAATTTTTTAAAAGAGTTTTCGGAAACAAAAACATTTTCAAACCCTTTGAGTTAGCCCAACGACTTTGCGAGAGATTAGGGAGGTTTTTGGTAGACAACAGGACAACCTGAGGTGTTCCCAATTCCTTAAATAACCCCTAACCTTACATGTGAGTATTGAGCCTTATCGAGCACACCATCACATATATACTATACATGCTCGTTCATTTCACTTGAGAGATATTCCCCGATTGGCATGACCCGATTAGAACTTGTGTGACTTATACGCGGCAAGACCACATCAGAGGGGAGTGTGTGAAAATGATCTAGGCACCTAAGACTTACCCATTCCGTTATCGTTAGCCTTCCAGATATTTTCCACACACCTAGTCACCCATCTTTGAGCCTTAGCCTTTTCATTTCCTTACATCGATTTAACCCCCGCCATGACGAAACTAGGGAAGTGTTTAGGTATTGAAGAAGCTCTTTCGCAATTTTGGGACTTTGAAGCATAGGCCGCACATCAAGAAATCAGAGTTGAGATCATGAAGAGGCTACAAAAGAAAGCCATCAAAAAGAGCATATCAAGTATCAAGAAATCATCCAGCAAGCATCATGTGAAATCTGTGTTTAGTTAAAAAAAAGTGTGTGAATAAAGATGCTAAACCAATAAAGGGATCGAAAGAACTTCATAAGAAACGTTTTGCAAAGCTTTCCAGAAAGACCGAAGTGACTGACACAACCTAGTGGAGGCTATTAGGCGGCCCTCGCGCCGAACGATTCACGAAGAGTAGGCCACAGTCGAGCTACAAAGTCAAAAGGAAGATCAGCAAAGCCAACTTAGAAGATCGCCAAAAGATTCAGCCAATACCTCAAGCATTAAACCCGAAGTTAGTCATGGTGGTAGACTCCATTCCTACCCTATTTTCCATTATCCCACTAAAAATAACCCATGAAAAGTCCTTTTGATTCACACGCTCTACCTCAATAAAAGTAGTGGAGTTGCGATTTGTACCCAAGCCTATGATTCGACTCGGCCATCGGGTAGAATCTGAGTGTTCACCCCCCAAATAAAACCCGAGTGAATGAGAGGCGTGAGGAAAAAGGAAAAATGGGCGCCTTAGGAATTGCATCAATAAGTCTCACCTTAAGCCATGCCCGAAATCCCTAAAGTTTATTAAGTTAGACTCTTAGGAGGTAAGTTGAGCTCGGCACATCGAGTTAGACTTACAATTTTTATCCCAAATAAAATTGCCTAATGTTCGGTTTGCTTGAGCACAAGCAAAAGCTCAAGTCTGAGGTGTTATGATGTGCCGAGAAATTGATATGTTTTCACTTATAATTATCACCCATTTTATACCTAAAATCATGCGTTTATCTCTGTTTTGTCAGGATTAATCTTTCTTCGTTGATAATTGCATGTTCGGAGGTCCGGTGATGAAAAGAAGGGAAAAACCGCACAAAACGACACAAAAAGACGAAGATTTGAAGACTTTGAAGACCTGCCAGACATGGCACGGCCGTGCAACCCTCCCGGGTCAACAAGTCAACATTTCTAAGTCAAAAGAGGTCAATTTCAGTGTTTCCGGAAGAGCACGGGCGTGCTCTGGTGTATGGCACGGCCGTGCTTTACTCCAGCGTGTTCTCCAAGGCAAAAACTGACCAAGACTGACAAAACGGTTGAGCTTCTGAAATGGCACGGGCGTGCCAGGTCACTTGGCACGAGCGTGCTTACCCTTGGTACAGACAATTCTGCATGCAAGGACTCTTCAACAGTACCTGTTGTCTAGCATGGGCGTTCAAGAATGTTGTCAAGGGCGTGCCAGAGCTGAAATGTCTATAAATAGAGGCCTGCACCCCACATTTTGAAGCATCCCTTCTCACTCGAAACACCACACTTCTCCAGAGTGTTTCTTCCTTCTTTGAGGATCTTTGGTGTCCTTTGGAGCCTGAGATCACTCCATAAACACCTAGAGAGAGATAGAGAGAGAGAAATCACCAAAACCACCCAAATCCTTTAGAATTCTTCATACAACCTTCATGATGTCTTGTACACAAACCCAACCTTGTGAGGTTGTTGTATCAACCGTGCTAGGCTAGATTTATGTTGGTGTTGCTAGGGTGATGATGGAAACCTGGTATGAATTAATATAGTTTATCTTTTATTTTAAAGTGGTGTTTTGTGTTCTTAATAATTCTAACTATTCTAAACTTTGTTTAATGATCTAATTAATAAATCACTTAGTCTTTGGTCTTGTGGGTGTCTTGATAGGAAGTTGGAGGACTCATGAGTGTACCCATGGTGTGTAACAACCCATGCACTTGTGAGCTTACCTAATCCTACGAGTAGTGATTAGCCCATTTGTGGGTAAAAATACACACACATTGTGGCTCAATCCTCTACTATCAAGATCTCATCTAGGGTCGGTACGGTCTTTATACTTGGTCCTAGTGATAAGTCAAGACTTAGCCTTGCGACTTGGCTCTATTGTCTATGTGATAGCCTTGGCGCAGGTTAAGGATTGATGAACCAGTGTTGAGAGAAAACGGTCTTTATTTTCTTTCATTATTATACTGCCACACAGTTAATAATAGATCACTCACTTTTTGATAAGTTAATTAAATCAAGTAGAAGATGCACGTGTGCCGGTTGGTCACGACTCTTTTATAATACTAAGTGGTAATTTATTAGGTCATGCTCCGGCCACCGGTAAATTATTCATAAAAGTTTAAATATTTAGAGATCTATATCGCAACATTGGGAGGCGGGTAATTCGGGGTTGAGTCGACACAGTCTCGGGTCACTTTCTTTTTAGTGTTGAGAGGTGAGCTTACCAGTTTGGGAGACCCTCATAATAACCTTAAGAACACAGTCGTTTGTACAGTTTTTGCGATAACAGTCACCTCTAGAAAATACTGTAGCAATTCTAAGTTAAGCATAAGTGTGCAGCTCAAACACACCACTGAAAATAAAGATAACTATTTTTCATACCAGGTTCCATTTGATCCCGAAGCAGCACCATTATTTTTTCATTGATTTCTCTTAAAAGTTTACATCTCTCTTTTTACTTTACTTTTTCTCCACGCTATTTAATAAAAAGTCTTTTTAGCAATTTTAGGAAGCTGAGTAGTAAAAATCGTGTCCACGGATTCGATACTCGGTACTTGCACATTTCTATACTATACACGATAGGTGCGCTTGCCTATTGTGCTGGGTCTAGAACGTTGAGCAACTATCGTTTTAAATTATAAATTTAAAACTTCTAAGTGTCTATCTGTTTTCTAACTTAGTCACCTTTTCATCAATACTCTTGGCATTTCTCTCAGGATTTGCTCTTTTACTAAAACACCAGCACGCACCAGTGAGTATTGATGGGTATGAGCAACATGTGTGCTCATAAGCTAAAAATAAGTGTTTTGGAACTAAGAATGTGAACTTAGGTTGTCAAATTGTCATCATATGATAAATCAAGGCTGAATACTTGATTGATAGGCAATTTTCTTATAAAACACCCAAAAATTTTAGTCTTTATGATTCATGCCCACCAATTGTTTGTTAAAATGTCCAAATGAATGAATTTGGACAAAAAATCGTTAAATGTGTTGAACATAGTAAAAATTAGCAAAAGGTTGATTGATCATGTGTAACCATGTTGTTAATTATGAATCTAACAACCTATGTGGATAACAATCTACTAGGTAGTAAAAAGAAAGGCTCCGGGAGGCCCAGAATCGAAGGAAATGCACAGGTAGGAGTACGCACAAAGGTAAGTCACTCGATGGCTTAAATCTCAATATATTCCTAGTATGTTTATATGCTTAATTACACCTTTGTATATACATTTGGGATCTAGACATTTGGAGTGTCACAAAAGAAGCTTAAAAGAGATTCATAATTCATAGAAAACGGCCTTAGATGGTTGTCAATATCCCAAATTTGATTAACAGGTCGATTTGGGTAAAACGCTAATTAGACAAGGACCTAAGATAAGGGTCAACGTTATGCCAATATCAATTATGTTAATTGCTTGAGTATATTCGTAGACTCTATGTTATCAATCTCAAGCTAGTCTAAAAGCAAAAAGAGGGTGAACTAAGGTAAGTCATAACTATGACTTTATAACCATATACATATATGCATAGTAGGAGAGTATAACAATGAGAAGTTCATGTAATTGAGATAGAATTTGTGATTTCCAAGGGATAGGGAAAACATCGGACAAAACCATGTCACGAGTCATAAGGGCCGAGTAAACAAGATCGAGAGAAGTGACACATGTGGCCATGGACGCGAGGCATCGATAACATGACAAAAATGACTTGGGCGGAAAGTCACTTAGTCGAGTTGAGGCTTGATAAGTGTGTATAAATCAAAACTAGAACACGGAAATCTTAAAATCTCATGATTTTAACTCTTACAAAACTTAATGGTGAGGTTAAAAATGGGTAAGTAAATCACAGTTTTTGTGTTAGAAACCGAACAAGGAGTTCAATCCTAGCTTTAATCATATATGTAGTACGTGTCATAACCCATAAACGAGTCGTGGTTCCCCCTTTTGGATATAATATAAAACCTCAAGGTGGGATCCTAACTGTAGACATGGTTCCCCTTTCTGGTGCTACCTTAAAACCTCAAAGGGGATCCTAACTGAAGACTTGGTTCCTCTTTTTGGTTCTACTTTAAAACCTCAAAGGGGGGATCCTAACTGAAGACTTGGTTCCCCTTGTTAGTTCCAAGTCAAATCCTTAAAGGGTATCCCCACTGAAGACTTGGTTCCCATGAAGACTTGGTTCCCATGTTTGGTTCTACCTGAAAACCTCAAGGGGGGATCCTACTGGTATGCCACGAGGATAGTTTTGGAGTTGCCCGAATAGTGCAGCTTGGTGCTGCAAGTTGGCTAGAAAAATGACTAAGTATAAAGCTGGAAATTTTAGAAACAAAACTTATTTTTTATACTTTCCATCATATTCGATTTTAGTAATGTTTAACGGGTTATTCACTCGCGTTTAACCCTCAAGGACTCATGTACATGATATGGATGATGATCAAGGCTCGAATCAAGAACCGAATGCATAAGACTCGTCCGCTTCCGTAACGTTTAAACTTAATCTTTTAAAACTTGGTTTTTGGAAGGCGTTTTGTTGTCATGTTTGATACTAACTAGACTATACGTATGTTTTGAAATGTGATGCGTATGTGCTAAAAACTTGTGAAACACGTTTAATATGTAATGATTTATTCATAAACTTCCAAACTAAGTTAATTGCCTCATAAATTATCGTATAATCACCCGTTTATCGCGTAAAGCCTTACACCATTCCAACATCAACAACAATTATGAACTCAAACTAAATGAATAGAAAAATACTAAATTGTAAAATACGGAATGGCACTTCAAATTCTCACGGTACAATATGAAAGGTCGGCCATGATCCTCCAACAAACCGAACCTCTGCCTGACTTCTACAACACCCATTCATGATTGTGCATGGATAAAAATAGAAAAAATGCACAAACATGTATCAGGACTCAATTTGCTGGCAATGCCCTTAACACCACCATCAACTCCTCTCACTAACCGGACACCTCTGACAGCTCCAACACCAGATCCGTTACTTTGACTGAGTTCGTGGTCGATGCCGAGGACGTGGCTACTCCAACCACAGCCGAGGCATATCTAGCGCTTCACAGAACTCGTGCGCGGGCTACTCCCCTTGGCCAACTCAATTCCCTCAATAGGTCGACCCACAATTTAACTCAAACAGATGGACCCCTTGGCCCAACACACCACCCTGCACCTATCCATCAACACCCATGCCCAACTCTCCTGCCCAAGGTATTCTTGGCCTACGATCGACCCAATCTTATGCGGCCTCCTATGACCCTACTAATGTTGAATAGTCCCTCTACTCCATGTCATTTCAGCAACTGGATCACAACTGGACAACGGACACTCGCGCCAGCACCACCATGACACCTGAATTTAGTATGTCCCCCTCTATTTATAATACTGGCATTATTCGTCACATTATTGTTGGTTATCGTAAAACCATTCATGTTAAAGGACAAGGCAACATCACCTTTCATCCTTCCCACTTTTAAACTAAATAACGTCCTATATGCACCATCCTTAATTAAAAATATGTTCGTCTTTTTACCACTGATAACCAATTATCTATTGAATGTGACCCATATGGTTTTACTATGAAAGACTTTCAAACTATGAAACCTATCCTACGGTGCAATGGCCCAAGGTCCTCTACAGTCTACACTCTTAGCCCAACACAATGTTCTAAGATCACTATTGCTTCAACTTCTGCTGCTATTACTCAAGACGCATGGCATCAACTACTTAGTCATCCGTGCCACATTTTAAATACCCTTAAAAATTCTAGTTCCATTAAATGTACTCCCTTGAAACCTAAGTTTGTTAATCTTGTGTTTTTAGGAAGAACATCAAACTTCCTTTTGTTTCTTATATTACTACTACTTTGATGCCATATGATATTGATCAAATGGACTTTTGGACATCCTCCGTCATAAGTAACCAGGGGGGGTGCACCGTTTTTATGTTCTTTCTCTTGATGATTATAGTAATTTCTTGTGGACATACCCTCTAAGTCACAGATCCAATATTTTCTTTACTTCCACCATTTTCACTAATTTTGTAACTCAATTTGGATACAAAATTAAAAAATTTCAAATGTGATAACGGTAAAGAATATGCTAGCTTTCAATTTCACCAATTTTGTCACCTTAATGGCATGTGCTTCTGTTTCTCTTGCCCACACGCCTCTTCCCAAAACGGCAAAGTGGAATGCAAAATCTGATCCATTAACAACATCATCCGAACCATTTTGGCACAATCTTCGCTGCCAAACACTTTTAGCACCATGCACGGGAAGTGGCTACCTATTTACTTAACATCACCCCTATTAAACTAAACAACTTCCTCACATCAACCCACCACCTATACCATATGTTTCCCGAGTATGATCACTTCTTTGTGTTTGGATGCCTTTGTTACCCTCTTACACCCACCACAACTATACACAAACTGGATTATTGTTCCACTCCTTGTGTTTTTCTCGGCTGTCCTCTAAACCCTCGTGGATACAAATGCCTTGAGCTTACCACAAACACAATTTATATCAACCGACATGTACTATTCGATGAACCATTTTTCCCTTTGCAAATAACCCCAAACCATCCTTACATCTTATGATTTTCTAATAGCCAATCTTAATCCACTCCTTTGGCCACACATCCAAAGTACAAACCCAACCCTAACATACCCAAAATATCGGCCCAACCATTCCCACGTCCACCACATGGCCCATTTTGAGGCCCACTATCCCCAACCGTCTCCTCTTCCTAACCGGCTCAGCCTCCCATTACGGCCCAACAGTCCCCACCAGTCTCCCTACCTCAGTCGGCCTAATCTCATTCAGCCCAACCACCCTCCATGACTCATATGTCACCTACTGTTCCCATCACCATACCACCACCAATCCCACCCCTCGCTCCTACTTGCACCATCCAGACACGCTCCATGGATGGCATTTCTAAAACTAAACAAATATTTACCCTTCACACCTTAACCAAAATTGCCCCTATTCCAAAAAACCCGAAGGAAGCCTTATCCTCAACGGATTGGCACAAATCCATGACCAACGAATTCAATGTCCTGATTAAAAATAAGACCTAGGAATTTGTACCAAAACACCCTAATATGCATATTATTTGAAGTATGTGATTTTTTTTGTCATAAATACATGTCTGATGGCACTTTGGAGCCATACAAAGCAAAGGTGGTTGTGATGGTCATGGTCAACAAGTTGGTATGGATTGTGGTGAGAATTTTAGTCTGATTGTTAAATCAGGTACTATGTGGACTGTGCTCACATTGACATTATCTAAATCTTGGTTGATACATCAGTTAGACGTTACAAATGCCTTCTTAAACAGAACCCTTAATGAGACAGTTTATATGTGGCAACCCATGGGGTTTCGACATCATGATTTTTCAGATCATGTATGCTTCCTTAAAAAGTCACTTTATGGTCTTAAATAAGTACCGCTAGCATGGTACTAATGATTCATCGACATTATCACTTTTATTGGGTTCAAGCAAAGTAAATTTGACAATTCTCTTTTTCTACTATCATCATGGTCGAGATATTTCTTATTTACTCATCTATGTGGATGACATTATTGTCATCACCTCCGCTGAAGCCTAACGCAAATAGTTGATGGCTCGTCTTGTGGCTGAATTTGCTATGAACGACGTCAGACCCCTAAGTTATTTTTTGGGATCCATGTTTCTCGCAGGTAACACTATGTTTCTCTCACAGTAATTATATGCTCATGATATTGTTGAAAGGTCCAGTATGAACACTTGTAAAGCAGTTTTCATCCTAGTTGACACTAAACAAAAACGAAATGCAAACTCTAGTCACGCTTTTGAGAACCCCCACTCTTTATTGCAACCTTGCTAGTACTCTTCAGTACCTAATCTTTACCAGACCAGATGTCAACTATGTGGTTCAACAAGTCTACATGCATATGCATTCTCCGAATATTGATCCTTGGAATGCTTTGAGACGCATCAACTGTTATATACATGATACCTCCCCTTATGCTTTGCGTACCTATACAGATGCAGACTGGACT
This sequence comes from Ambrosia artemisiifolia, assembly GCA_032199755.1. Taxonomy (NCBI): domain Eukaryota; kingdom Viridiplantae; phylum Streptophyta; class Magnoliopsida; order Asterales; family Asteraceae; genus Ambrosia; species Ambrosia artemisiifolia. The sequence continues at coordinate 18,074,966 of CM063519.1, forward strand.
GATCGCCTAGATATGCGAAGGTCCACTTCTGGTTATCTTGGTCCTCGAAACGACAAACCACCATATCTTGATCAAGTGATGAAGCAGAGTATCGAGATGTTGATAATTTGGTGGCTGAAATATGATGGTTGTGAAACCTTCTTTTGGAACTACCAAACCTAGTGAATACGGCCACTCTTGTGTATTGTCATAATATAAGTGCAATTTATTTATCATGGAATCCAGTTCAACACCAATGCACTAAGCATATTGAGTTGGATATTCATTTCCTGCAAGAGCATGTCGAACCCAACACAGTTGGTATCCTGCACACCCTGACAAGATTTCAAATTGCAAACATCTCCATTAAAGGGCTACCTCGTGTATTATTTGATGATTTCAGTTTCAATCTTGGCCTCCTCTTGTTTCGACAGCGGGAATATAATAGAAGATATTATGATATCAAGAAAACTTAGGAAATTATATCTCCAATGTAATTGTTTTGTTTGATTTGATTGATATCTCTTCCCTATTATTAAGGGATTACAATTGTTGTATATATTGCACTTATCAATAGAATGCAAATTAGTTTTGGGTTTATGTCTCTATCAAAGGGTGTAGACATGAGGTAGCATAAACAAAAAAAAAAGTTCCTATCTCCGTAACCTAACTCTAGGGCTCTAGGCCAATCATTTACACAAGCATGAGAAAGAACCATTTAATATAGTTGCTAGTTGAGATTTACACGTTGGTTTTTAACATTTTGTTTTGATGACAGAAGCCAAGATATACAACAATTTATAAGATTTTTTTTTAATCTCCGACGAAAAGTTCAATTGTAATTAATAAGAAGCAAAAAATACAAGGTTTAGAAAAACAACCATTAACGGGAAATGGTAACTCGGTGATGCGGAGATGAGAGAAATTGTATGTTTTACTCTAAAACAATCCACCTAAAAGCAGCGAGCTTGAAAAACATTATCTTAGACATCCTACAACTATATATTTACTTTTTTGAACAGAAACTACTACTGATTAGGAGTAATGATCCCGTACCGAAAATACCGATATCAAATTTTTAACAAAAGTTGGTAGTGAATACCGTACTGAATATATCGGTACCGTATAGGTATCGGTAATGGTATTTGGATACAGGTACCCGTTTTGGCACCACTTGGTTATTTTTATTTTTGAGCACTCGTACGGGTACTAAGTAGGTAAAATAGGTACGAGTATCAATACAGTTTGGGTACCAAATAAGTAAAATTGATACTAATGACCGTCTGTCGTCATGGGTCATACAAAACCTAAATAACCTAGGTAGCCAGGGTAAGTAGGGAATATCGAATCCACGAGGAGCATGTGGTTAATATCACATAAATTATTTGTTCGTCTAATCTAGTTATCAAATAAATATAAAAATACAATTATGAATGGAGTTTTGGTTTTAACAACTAATTATACTTTTAGATCTAAAACAGTAATAATGCTAAGTAACTTTCAACCGAGATCCTATTTGTATAATTTTGCAATCTATTCGATTTAATTACAAGAACACCACATAGACATGGCCTTGGTTATCCTGTCACAATAACTAGCTATCCTGTCACAATAACTATTCGGATTGAAATAATAACTAAGGACAGTTTACTCAATGGTAATCAATTTAGTTATCCTGTCACAATACTAAAGATGATCTTTGATAGTAACCGAACAATCTAGTTATCCTGTCACAATAGCTAAAGTCGATTTCTAACACCAACCGTGGAACCTAATTATCCCTATACAAATATCAACCAACCTCTCTCTAATGCCAGAAATCACAGTTAATAGATATATTGATTCAAATATAAGCAAGGTTTATTCAATCCAACACAAGTAGTAAAAATACTAGTTCATACATAATCAAAACGAGTTCAGAATACAAAATCAATACAAAGATTCACCCGGGGAAAAGCTACAAAGATGTAACTGTGCATCTTGTTCACGCGACTTCTTCTTTTCTGTGCGATCCTCCCTCTCGGTATGCGTGACCTAATCAACAGCCAAATGGCTGCGCCTTCTGTTTCCCCTGGTTCCGTCGATTGTCGTGTGACTCCCAAAAGCTGCCGTCCAGAATCCTTGAGCTCGATAACCTTGATCCCTTTTTAATTCTTAAATTGGATGTCTTGTTTTATTTTCTATTAATAAGATGTAGACCAAACAAACATTCAGCAACCTCTTTTATTTATTTTTTTTCTTTACAATTTTGCTATGGCTAGGCACAAGATCAACCACTTGCTTCTCATCATGTAACTCCTGCTACCCATTTATGACCAACTTAAAAATTAACTTTTTCGTCAATTCTGTAGCAACATTTAAAAAGCATTTAATTTTATGAACTAAACAAATTTGCAATCATGATTTTAGTTGTGATCATATACGACTTTTCTTTACATTAATAACATTACTAGCTTATTAAACTACAAAATAAATTAATACATTTATATTATAATTAATATTAACATAAAATATATATAAAACTAGCATATTAATATTGTGTTTTCACAAACACCAGATACGAGTACCATAAATATCATAATACGAACAAAAACATAATATCAAAGTACCGAATACCAAAATCAAAAAATTGAGTATCGATACATATACCGAATATTTAAAATCGGTATGGGTACGATATAGGTACGGATATGAGTATTTGGGAAAAAAAAAAACTATCCCTAGTTATGAGTAGTGTTGTAAAACTCGGTTTGGCCTTCTACTCGGCGACCTACCCTGGAGCGAGTACTTGGACTAATCGGGGGAATACTCGAGGGTCAAGTCGGCCTATACGGGGAGTACTCGGAGTAATCGGCCAACTCGGCTATACTCGGCGACCTACCCTGAAGCGAGTACTCGGGGAGTGATCGGTCAATTCAGCCTTATTTTGCAACAGAGGTTATGAGTATGAGCCACTTAAGTATAATCTAAGTTTATTAGTTATATTAGCCACTTTGTTAATACATGTCTCTTGAGATAATGAGATTAAAATCAAAATGTATCAGTATATGGAATTTGATTTTTGGCCAAAAGAAAGGACGAAAAAAAAGGTCAATTGTACAAAAGCTCACGTCACCAATAAAAGATGGGTCATGTTATTTACATCGGGTTTTTAAAGGTTTTACAGCTCTCTACGGCTCGTAGAGGCCTCTACGGGCCGTAGAGGTGTTAGAGTATTGAAAACCACATCCCTCTACGGCTCGTAGAGGCCTCTACGGGACGTAGAGGTGGGTGCCCACTGCAATGATTGACACAGGCCTCTATAGCTCGTAGAGGCCTCTACGAGCCGTAGAGGCTGGTGCAAATAAGTTTTGGGGTTGTGCAAATAGGGGGCCTAAAAGATCGGGACCCACAGATTTCACGGTGTAAATTGATCGATTTGGCTTGGATTGTCAAAAATCTATTTTGGTGTGAAAGATTTCACGCTACAACTCACCATTCATCCACCAATCAAAAGCCTCCAAATCTCCAACGGTAGTATTTATATAGTATTAATTTACAAGTTGATTGTGCTTTATGGTTTGTACCGCATGCATCAAATGTTGTACCCATGTATTCCTTCTACTGGCGTCTAGCCTCAAATCTAACGTAGGGTTTCATCCACCCAGAAACTTCTCACCATAATACCACCTCCAGCCCTATCCCATCACCGGTTGTCAAACCGCCATATCCATCCTCAACCGCGGCTTGCCACCAGCCACCTCTGGACTGCACCCCTCTTTTACAAAGGCGAGAGATAGATTATCTAATCAAAGGTCAAACACAGCAATAAAGGAACAAACCGACCCAATCGAGGGTCTGGCGGCGTATTCCGACCAAGCATGCGGAAGTAGAGGTATTTTTCCGACTTTTTGGTTCGATCTGGCAAATTATTTTGTAAATTTATTAAAGTCAAACGAGATTTAGGTTTTTACCAAGGGGATTTTCTACATTACATCATTCGGCGGGAAAGTCAATGTTACTGGATTGTTGTACTCTAGATATAGACTTTTAACCCGCAATTCATAGGTATGCATTGCTCTCTTTATTATGGTCTGTTTTTCTGTGTCATACTGGATTTTGTACCATACTTTCTGTATATATTGCCTTTTGAGTGTTCAATAGATGCGTGAATGAAACCTTTGATAGATGTTTTCGGTGGAAAGCGGGAATTATTATTGGTGAATATTCATATTCATATGGTTCAAAAAGAAAGTAAAATGCCACATCCTTTACGTTAACATAAAGTATTATTGTTTTTATGTCCTCTAAAGTTCCTTTACAATTAGGTTGGTATACATAATTATTTTATTTAGTTGAAATTTCCAAATGGTGCTGCTTGAATTCCTAACATAGTTAAAACAATCACAAGAGTCGCGTTGACCGAAAGCAAAAACATATTGGTTGACCAGAAGTTTTGTGTTCAAATACGTTGTACGTATTGTAAAATCTTCACAAAATGAACCTATGAGTACCAACCAATAACTTACTTGGATCAAAAAGTTTTAAGTAAGGAATGGATATAAACCTGAACATTCAATCAACATACTACAACTAATATAAAACTACATGTGGGTATTGATTTTTCTAGGAAAGGTTCTCTTGAATGTAATTTTTTTCCTCATCAGATTTAACAAAGCTAATACAAGGTCTATGCAAAGAGTATTGTTTTATTGATATGTTAGCTGACAAGATAGGATATTGATCCTCTTATGTCACTTGAGAATATAACATTGACTTTTTCCTCGGTTTACATGTGAAAAGATACAATCAGTTTTTTAAGCTTCGGTCTGTTATTTTATGTTCCAGTTGGTATCTGTTATCTAAAAAATTTATTATACCGAGACAACCGCTAATAATGGATCTTCTCTGGGTTTCTGTTTGCATAGCTAATGAAGAAGATCAAGATCACGATGACATCTGCTTGCATCTAATTACAGTATACGTTCCTTAAAGTTTCCCCAATTTTGGTTTGAGTTGGGCTGCTTATACTGTCTGTTGCTTGCTGAGCACCAACGTTGCTGTTGTTTTTTGTCCTTCGTTGGAAGCCACCGCCGATTAAGTCCTTTGAAAAATCAAAATACGAATCTGTTTTACAGCTTTTGTTCCTGGACAATCGAACCCCTGTATGTTTCCTTTTTAATGACACATTTAGTCGACCACTTGAAAATCACCCTTGACCCCTAAAATTATTGTAGTTTGATAGAAATTTTACATTGGCTTATGCAGCGGCAACAGAGAAGGATGCAAGAAGCGCAAGAGAGGGTATACTTGCTTGGTAGAACTACATGTAAGTTGATTAATTTATTTATTATGGCACTGATTATTTAGTTTATTGTCCCACTTTAAAGCAGATTTTAGATAATTAAGTTGATTACAAATGTGTGGACACAATTTTTTTCTGCTCTGTTGGAATTTAAAATTTTATGCCAGAAGATGTAATATGTTTTATTGATGAGCTGAAAACTAGTTTAGTGCTTTGCTTATTCTTATTCTTGGGTGAGAAACTAACGAAACAGATTGCCCAAATTGATTTATATATCGGGTCAAAGCGAAGCTACATGCCAACCTTCTGATAGTTAGGATTAGAGGTGCACAAATCGGTACCGGTTTTGGCAGGTTTGAAACACAAACCTATGGACCGGTTTCGGCTCCGTTTCAGTTCTTTTAGGTTTCAGTTCATAAACCAGTTCGTTAGTTTGATGCTTATTTATGTGGCAAAAGGGGAACGGTGAGATCTTCCTAACCCCACTATTATGACCCATCAATCCTCACGTGCATACAGTCGGCAAGCTAAAGATATATCTATTCACACTAACCAAATTATTTGTGTTTGGGATTCACTAAATGCATTATATGCAAAACGTACGGGACAAAATATCGGTGTATTTCAACACGCATGTATGGCTCAACATTTTTAACTCTATTTCCCGTTTAACAGCCCCATTTTAATGCATGGGTACGAAGTTGATTGAGTTATTCTTTTCTATGTTTACGTTTCGGTCTAATTTTTGCGCGTTAAAATGCCGCAATGACCATGCGTGGTTAAACATTTTTACGTCTACTTTTGATTTAGTTTAATAGTCCCACCGCAAAACACATGTTCAACACTCCCTTCAACAAACGAGTTTGATAAAACGTTTTAACATTACCTCTCTTTTTTACGGTTACACGCCCCGCCGCAACGCGCGAGGCGTCATACTAGTTATTATTATTTGTTTTAAATTTCAATAATAATAATAATAATAATAAATAATAATAATAAATAACTGGGTAGGGTTAAGGATAACCAAAGAATGATGAGGGAGGTAGGGTTAAGGATATCATCTCTGGAGAAACTTGAGATTATATTCTCGCTCCACACCTTGAGTCTATAAATGACACAATGATGAGGCGGTGTTGTATTGAACACGTTTAATAGTTAACTAGCAAGGATTGTTGCGCGTACGACGCACGTTGCGCAGGGATGTGACGGATAGCGTATCAAGAGCGCTTCAATATCGTTTCAGTTTACGTTGAACTTGATCCATTATCACCAACCTGTCTTAGTTTCCGTATGTATGACTAAGGGGCTGTTTGGTAGCCTCTTAATCAGCCTCTTAACCATTCAGGTCTGAATCATTCAGCATTTAGACTGTTTGTTTCAGCATCTGAATGGAATGATTAAGTGCTGAACCATTAAGCTAATAAGGGATGCTGAATGATTCAGCTCTTAACCATTCAGAGCCTCTTAACTATTCAGACCATCTTAATAATTCAGCACTTAATCAACCAAACATCCCATAAGCAAGATGAAAAAAAGACAAAACCTTTTTACCAAGGTTGAGAACAAACCTGATAGCACTCAAAGTCCCTCTCTGTGTACTCCCTTTCTGTCTCTCTCTCTGTCTCCTACACAAAGAAAAGGCAAGCACCATCAGCACTCTATCCCTCATAGATTAACTTCACTGTCGCATCATTGGCGGTGGAAAACGGGTAACACCGTAGCTCCACCAAAATTACCGAATCTCAGGCGATATGTATGCTACAGCCCGGTCAGAGAAGGAAGAATCACAGCGCAATACCTGCAAATTGTGGTTGTCATCGACCCGAGCGAACAACGTTGCATGCCACCTATCTATCTGAGCGGGTTGTGGGCTGGATTTCTGGGCTGTTACGCTTGCTTCTTTTTGGGCGATTTAGAGGCGCCTTTTCTAGGCGGTTTTGGTCGGCGGGTACTGTAGCACCGACGCTACGTCAAATGATATATATATAATAACTAGAGTTTTGACCCGCCGCGCGTTGCGGCGGCGCCGTATAGTATAGACCACAATTAACTCGAACCATTTACAAACTAAATATACGTAAAAACGTGTGACAGTGGACGTCGCCACTATATGTTCATCAGATGCTTGATTATCAGTTCACCTTTTTTTGGTAGATAATCTTCTAATTCTAAAAGTGTTGCTGCAATGCAAAATGGTTAATTATTTTAAAAAATACAAAAAAAAGCTTTCAGGTAAGTTACTCTACCCTGCTCTAAAATTAGGCTACTATGATACTATATGTACTCCAAGTATAACAAAAAAAGCTATATATGACAGTAATGGTAGCTCCAATTCGTTGGTTGTAAATAAGCAATAAGCACACACTTTTTTTCATCCAAAGTTGCAAACACTTGTTTATCCATTTTAAGAAACACGGGAGTAGTTCAAACGAAGTAGCATGTACCTTAACCCCTTTTTGTCCGGAATGATCAAGAAATAACAACAGGTTCAAAATGTCTTGAAAACAACATTAAAGTGATTGTTTGCACTCGAGCTTCAACATGTTCAAGGTTCAGGCATGCACACTCAGTAAGCACCAGCTTAAATATAACATCAATTCTCAACCAACCAAAGAAGTCATCAAAGTTCATTCTTACCAGAATCTAAATGAAATTCTTTGAAAGAATAAAATCATGGTAGATTTCTAATTGAAAAAAAGACAATTGCTAAGAGTTTTCAAGAGTTATGGCTGCAAGGCGGGTTGCAGGTTAAAACCTGCTATCCACAATCCTTGTCACGCCACCTTTATCAAGTATCAAGGAAAATTTCAAACTCATCACAGTCAAGCAAACCTGGCAACGTAATCACCGGATCAGGAAGAAGTTGGAGGCCGCGACTACGTCGGTGAGCCACCAATCAGGTTTCACTAAAGGAAAACACCCATGTCGTCCACCGTCGCCACCATCCAGCCCCGGTAACCGGTAAAGACAGAGGTGGCATAGTGTGTAAGGACCACCCAATAAAGCTCACTGAAATCTGGTAACCACAACGGCCATTGTACATTAAAAATCCAATTAACAAAAAACAACAAAAACACAAAACCTCAAACATACTTACCTTAACGAAACAATAATGGGAAAAAAAAAAAGCCAAAGCGTAGCTGAAATCGTCATAAAGGTCTGGCTAACCTTAGTATCCATCGTATATTTCACAATGGTTTCAACCACAGGACACGTTAAAGAATAAAAATTCTTGGCCAACTAATCATGTCCTATTCCGATCAGGACCGCCATCGTAAACAAAGAGTATATAATGGTTCGCCGTCATGTATCCGCCATATTTGTCTAGAAAAAACACTCTCAAATGGTAGGCAACAATATTAATGATCAGCCAATGGAAAATGGTGGGTGTTATAAGGTGTACAGAGTTGAAAAAATAAGCTGCAGGATTATTTTTGTGATTGTAAATATTATTAGCAAAACATGACGCAATCAGAAACCTACCAAATGCATGCTGTTAAATTTTCCACTTCTGCACTTAAACTTTGCAACTTTTCTGTATCTTCCACAAAAACAATGAGCAATCAAACATTAGCTAACATGCATGAGCACTTGCTAAATCATGAACAATATTTATCATTGAGCTACATTCTGAGTTGTACACTAAACTTTTCCACAGAAGAAACCTGCAAGTTACAAAAAATTGGCAACTATTAAGCACAAACATGGTAATATAAACAGTAGTAAAACATAATAATCTCACACATATTAGAAAGATAACATCATCATGAGACAAAATCAGAGGTCAGGTAAAGCATTTACAACCACTATCGTCACAACAACACAAAGAGAAATCTATATGGATCATGTATAGCAAAAGGCACACAATGACCATTCTAATCTAAGTGATAAAACAATTATACTCATCCAATACACTTAATCACATAAAACAATGCATATATTTGTATATTGTTTAGTTACAGAGCAAGTAATTTCATACCTGTAAAAGGCATTATTCAATGTTTGAAAAAAATCGCGGCTGGTGGTGATGTGCAATCTAAAAAGAAGCATTAAAAGCAAACATGTCATAACTGTATAAATTTTTCAATTTCCTTCGTAGGTTCATGATGAACTTATTTACATAGCAGCAATTGGATCATTGTCTCCGTCCCAGACTCCATTTGGCAAGCATAAAAACGGACAACACTATAAAAAAATTATGAGATAAAGTGTGACCCGTTTAGATGGTGCATACTGCAAAATATAATCATTTACTTATAATAGGCAAAGACCCTGGCCACTATATGGCCCTTGGGGGGTTAACCATCCTGCAAACAATATGCATTTTTATCACTAAATTCTCATATATTATTTGTTGTACTAAATTTCAAAATCCAAATCTCATACTACAAAACTAACTCAGCTTCATCTTAAATCCACTTTTCTAGATCATCAACCAAAGAAAGCACATCAACACTACACTCGTATGTAGCTTGATTAAGAATTTCATATGTATCGATCGCTGGCACGATGGGCTTTGACATGCCAAAACAAAATAGGGTAAAAAAAAATCCTAAAATAAGAGCTCAACTCAACCATCTATAACTGGATCATCGCCGGAGACAAAGAGAAGCAACATACCAGATCGGACGGAACCCCAAGTGGAGAGGGATAAGCAAACGCGCGAGATGAAGAAGACATCACCACCTACCACCGTCAACATCATCAGCCACAAACAACGAACCCAACGACGACACCGGAGGAGGACGATGTGAAGACAACGATTAGTATGGTGATTTCTAGTGAGAAAGAAGATAGGAGATGGTCTGGATTAGAGAGAAACAAAGATGAGAGGACATGTAATAGAGAGAGAGAGAGAAAGAAGACGGTGGAAGGTGAAAGAACAAAACGCAACTGTCCATATCTGTACACGTGTAAAAAGAAATGCTAGTGAAGCTGGGAGTACAACCCCTCAATGCAGAAAACATCTTTAAAGCGCATGGTACAACTAATCACTGCACAAAAGAGTTGCTAATTAGAATTATATAAATAATGAGAGTGTTAGCCCAAAACACATAAAAAATGTTAGCCCAGTTTGTCCTATGTCCATCTTAGTCCAGCTTTTCATTTTTATTTTTGCATGTTTCGTGCTTTATTATTATTATTTTTTTTAATTTAGTGTATTGTAATTTTTATTATTTGTTTTTAATGAAACATTATTTGTTTTAAAATAAAAAAATTAAATAAATTTGGGTAATCATTGCAAAGGGCATTGTGGGGCTTGAAACCACTACACACCTTATTAATTTCAAGCCCCACAATGCCCCATGTGTGACTAGGATATCACATGTCACACAATGCCCCATTCTGAGGCTTAAATTTCACCACACTACACGTGTTCTTAGGGCTGAAATACCGTGTCAAACACAAAACATGCTAAGGTCAAATACAAACCAGTTAAGATCGTGCATGTTCATGTCGTGTTATCATATTCGTGTCTGAAACCGTTAAGCTTGCATGATCTAATTCAATGTGTGTGGTATATAGTGTAAGTTTCAATAATAAGAAACTTTAAACGAATTGATATTTGAGAAACCCCTAATTTAATATGTATAATATTTAGTAAAAATCATTTTTAAATAGGAAAATAATTATCTTTACATATGTTTTTTTTGAGCTTTTGCATATAAACACACGTAGAAGTTATTATTATTATTTTTTTTTACATTTTAGGCCATTTTTATTTGTTTTTCATTAAACATCTTCTGCATGTGTTTACATGCTAAATGTCTTAAAAAATTATAAAGATGATTTTTTAACTCACCCATATATATAATATACTAGGGGCCGCGCTCGTTCCCCCTCGTTTTTTTGCACGAAATGAAAATTTTTAATATTTTTTACGATTTTTGTAAAACGTTACTACTCAAATAAATTATACGTCACTACTAAAATTAAATTTACGTAACTACTAAAATAAATTATATGTTACAAAGTTACGTTACTCGAAAAGATTATTTATCGAACTCGAATAAAGCACGTAACACATTCTAAATTCTAAACCTAAGTTTTTCAAACCCAAATAAAACCAAGTTCAACTACCACGGCCCAACCCAAACAGCCCAATAGCCCACCCCAACCCATCAGGCACACACGTGACCAAAACCCAAAAAAAAACCTTGTTTCCTGTTCTGTCCCTCGTCTTCCTCTTCTGTATTTAGGGCTGTTCAAATCGCTAGCCATAGCCGATCGCTTGCCGCTCGTTCGGAATTTGCTCAGAAAATGCTCGCTCGATTTTTTGCTCGGTTGTAAATGAGTTGATCGGCTCGGTTCGACTCGATATAATTTGTATTAACTTGTTGTATATATAATTATATATATATATATATATATATACACATTAACTACAATTATATCTATCTTACCTTATTAAGTACCAAAGATGGGTAAAAGGGTAAAATCATCTTCATTTTAAGATGTGGGTTCAAAGGCCTCTTTAGAAATCTCTACTTTTTGCCATTTTCTTCCCTTTATACCCCTTATGTACAATATTTAATGGTAATTATACAAAACTCTATTTCACACCTTGTGAAGATGCAACACCCAAATCAAAGCTTCCATAGGTTACAAATTTAGGTATCATTAACACCCAATTAAATGACAGAAGATTAGCTATAATCAATTCGTAAACCCCTGCAATCCCCCCTTTAATCTCAATTCGTAACCCCCATTGAATCTCCCCTTTTATATGATTTAATCCCGTTTTATGTTTGTTTCCTATAAATCTCCAAATTCTTTACACATGCAAAATGGAACGAGGATCTTCACTTTCTTATGTTATATGTTATTTGTGATTCTAGATGTTTGTAATAATTTGGATTGAATTTTGGTTGGTAACACTGTTTGTTTCGTTTTGTTATTTTACAGGTTTTTTCCTTTCTTGTGTCATAATTCCAAAACCACTCCAACTCCGGCGTTTCTTTAGGTAATACCCTTCATTTTCAATTATATTTTTAATCTTCGGTTTTAAATACAATGAGCTCTCTTTATATTTGATCTGAGAATATGTTAAGGGTGGGATGCAGAAGTTTAGGGTTACTCATTTATAAACTTGCAGGTATAATATTTTTAAAAAGGCGATTTATTCCATCCCGAGCATAGTTGTCACTTATTTATCTCTTTTGCATCCTGACTAAGTATTTTCATAATATAACTAGTTTTTACCTTTAATTTACACTCTTAGCACTCTACCTCACAATTTCTAATTTGGAATACAAAATTATTTCTACTAGGTAATTTTTTACCAAAGCAGGAAGTATATGTGTATTAATTTTAATTTCGAAGGAACTATATATTGTAAGATGAAATGCAGCCTATATGACACTCTTAAAGAGCTACTTGAAATGATCACATGGGTTCTACTTGGCGGTTAGCATTCATGATAAACTTGTATGTTGTTACTTTCAGTACTCTATTATCTTGTATTTCAAAGCAAAGTAATTTATAGTTAGCTAATTAATTAAACTAACAAAAAATAAAACAGTAATAGATTTCAAATCTTGCAAATTAGCTTATTGAATGTCGATTCTATAATTCTTAACAGTAGATGCATTATATTATAATTTTATATTGATTTTAGTTTGTAGTGTTAGGTCAACACTAATTTCATTTAAGTTGAATGAGGAAAAGTTTATTTTTTGGGTGAGGTATTAATTTAGCTGATTTAGGTTATTATCTTTTTTTATTGACTTCTTGCATTCATTATTCAGGTACTTTATGATATTGGTAAAGAATCTCTGTCCTACATTTGAGTGTCGTGTTAAAAATTTAATGCTTGACTTTTATAATTGGTACATATTTAAGAAAATTTTATTCAAGTAAAAAGTAATGGACCTTGCTCATGAAAGAGCTGGAATTTGATTGTCGATGTATTATTTACCATATCTTATGTTAATTTCTTTTATGTCAATTCCTAGGTTTATACTCACTTGCTCTTTGTGAATTGATATGTTAGTTTTTTTTTATCAAATTGGTATTTGAAATAATTATTACATGAAACCGGTCACACGATGTATTCTAAATATCAAGTACCCGCAACAACGTGCGGGCATTTCCACTAGTTTATTTATACTACCACTCTATTGAGTTTGACTTAATATATACAATTATATTAATAGTTATTGGCCAGTCAACACAATAATAACTTAACACTAAGTTTAATTGTAAAACCCTAAGTCGTAAAAAGACATGTTTGACTTTCTATTCCTATTAGTTGTTCGCCATCAATCGCCTCACTGACTTCAACCTGAGCCTCATTCTAGTTGAGGGTAAAAATCCTTAGAATGATTTTACCTTATATCCCCAATACAACATCCTCAGGATACTGAAGGATCAGACAGACTTCGGGATGTAACTATACTTCAACATGTGCGCATCCTGAAGATGGACTAACAATTTATGTTTACATGATATAATTGCAGGAATGATATGGAATCACAGCTATTCTCCAACGACTGTTAGTCAAAGACTATCAAGAATAAAGAAGACATGCTTGCCAACCAAGTTCAAAATCAAGGAGGAGGTCAAACCCGTAACCGTCTTGCATTTAATATAGGCGAATAAAGGGGAATTTGCCATCCAACGACTATATTATGTTGAAGCTCACTTAACGTTCACCTGAAACAGTTTCTACCAACATTGAAGGAGCTTAACTACATAGCGGATCTCACGGGATTCATTATTTACTTCCTAGTACTATATAAATGGGAATGATGGACGAGTATAGGACACATTGCTATCACTAGAGCTACACACATACACTTAGCTACTTAGAACACTCGCACAATCATTGTATTCTTAGAACACTCGTCCACTCATTCTTCCAAAGTTGTAATCTTTTTTACCAAATTAATATTAACAAACAAGGCAGGGGCCTAGTCTCCTCCCGAGGTTTTATGCCGGCGATCTACAATTGATCAAGGGCTTTCCTCGTAGATCGAGTGTTGTTCTTTGTGTTTTATTACTTTATTTGTTCATTCCTTGAATCTGCCAACAGTTCCATCCCGAGGATATAACTGTCCATCCCGAATCATACCTTTGCCATCCCGAGCATAGTTGTCACTTATTTATCTCATTTGCATCCTGACTAAGTATTTTCAGAATATAACTAGTTTTTACCTTTGATTTACACTCTTAGCACTGTACCTCACAATTTCTAATTTGGAATACAAAATTATTTCTACTAGGTAACTTTTGACCAAAACAATTCTCAGAAAACCGGACCTCAAACTTAGTGTCATCCTCGAACGGTTGAACCTCGGCCATCACTAGGCGGCGGGAACATTAAAGGAAACAACCAAATTTATAGTTGTCGAAAAACTCGCCGCTCGTTTGAAAAAATGTCCGCCTGAAAAATGCTCGTCTTCCTCTTCTGAATATATCACACATTAAAGGAAGATGATAAATTTGTAACATTAAATGGAATGTGTGACCTTGCTCGTGTAATGGTGGAAATCAAAAAACATAAAACCTTTCCTTTGGTTTATCGGGTATTGAAGTTAGCGTTAGTTTTGCCGGTTGCAACTGCAACCATTGAGAGTTGTTTTTGTAAAATGTAGCTTATCAAGACAGATTTACGCATTGAATGGGTGAGGAGTATTTGAACAACGTTTTAATTTATGCGGCCGAAAGTGAAACTTTTGAAAAAGTAAAAGGAGACGACGTAATGGCTCGATTTCAAGCTTTCAAGAACCGAAGAGGCGAAATCTATTAGTTATGTGTTTAACTTTATTATCATGATTTTATTTTTATTTCCTTTACATTGTGTGAAACTACGGCAATTTTTTTTAATGTTACTCCTAAAATTATTTTATAGATCCGCCACTGATACTAGGTAAAAAAATACATATAAGTGTAAAGTATTTTTCCGATTTATATTATATTAATAATAAGTGTATAAGTACAATTAATAACTGAAATACAATTAAAAATACATATAAGTATAAAATATTTGATTTTTTATTTGATTGCTAAGAGAGAGGGAGAGAGGGAGAGAGGGAGGGAGAGAGGGAGAGGGGAGGAGAGAGGGAGAGAAAGGAGGGAGAGAATGAGAATGAGAGAGAGAGAGAGGGGAGAGGGAGTAAAAGGGAGAGGGAGAAGGAGGGAGAGAATGAGAATGAGAGAGAGGGGGGGAGAGAGAGAGAATGGGAGGGAGAGAGAGAGGGAGTGGAGGGGGGGGACAAGGAGGGCAGGGGAGGGAGTGGGAGAGGGAGATGGGGAGGGAGGGAGGGGGGCGAGGGGGTAGGGAGAGAGGAGGGGAGGAAGGGAGAACACAACATCCGTTATTTTCTCCATGATAGAACACGATTCCTTTTTTAACAGTTTTAACTTTTCTGTGCTTATAAACGTATGAAATGAGGATAAAACTTAAAACAAAAGAATTATGGTATTTTGAGTCTTTGACCCAAAGTCCATTTTCTATTAATCCTATGGCAGACCTATACAAAGGAGTGCAAAATCTAAGTGCACCCGTAGTGGACATTTTGGGGGGCCTTTTGCACCTCCATAGAGTCGGCAACACCGCCCCCCAACGCTATGGAGGCATTACGGTCAAATACCAACCTTCACATCAAGGCTCAATAACTCTTCACACAAACATTCAAACACAAAGATGAATTCTTTCGGACGAGGTTTCGGTTCTCAATCGTTTGGCGAGTCAAACCAACCCATTGCTCTGGGTTCGGTTCAAAATCAGGCAGGTTTTATGAACCTGTTAAACCAACCCATGGGATAGGACCCGAACACATATAACTTCAACTTGGGAGGTTTCGGGTCATCCCAAGTCTTTGGGTCTTCTCAAATGTTCGGGTCATAACAAGCTTGGCAAGAGCCAATGTCGGTTCTAGAGACCCAGGAGCCGGAGTTGGAGCAAGAGCCGGAGCGACCAACCGGGCGACAAAGACGATCCCACAAATAGAAAGAAACCGAACCCCGCACGAAAAATAACGTACAAGCATGGGACAACGAAAGTTGTACGCGTTAGCCCGAGCGTGGATTGACGTTTCGGAGGATCCTATTGTTTGTAGGATATATACTTTTGTTATGTTATATTAATTTATACATAGTATTTTTTCAACACGCACTTATATATTTTTTGGTTTGTTTTTTTAGCGAACTATCAAAATAAAGGTGAGTTTTGGAGACGAATCCGGACAATATTTTTTGGTCTCGTTGATAAGGGAGAAGATTACTGGCCCTCGGATTCAATATCGGGCAAGTGGAGCGATATTAACACCAAATGCACTAACTTTCAAGCCATTTATCAATGCTGCCGGTACGGTTGGAAATCTGGCCAAAACGACGAGCAGATTTTGGAGGTTGCTTTGGAAGAATATAAAGCCACACATGGGAATTTTCAATACTTGAGGCTTTGGCGGCTGGTACAAGATTGTTTCAAATGGTCCAACGTCCACCCGACTGTTGGAACTTCTTCATCTAGGGCCAAAAATATGAGACCTTCAAAGAAGTCCAAGACCACCGACTTGGTTGATCCCGAAACGCCAACTTCTAAAGCGCGAAATAACGACTTAAACGCCGAAGAAAATGCGTTTTTTGGACGGGAGAAGGGGCAGACGAGATGCCATGTTGTAACACACCGCCTCTAATACCATCCAATATTGCCCGCTTTGCCCATTAGAAGCTCACGAATTTGTTTTTGGTTACCTAGGGAAAAACTTCCCAGGAGGTCACCCATCCTGGTACTACTTCCACCTGAGCACGCTTAACTGTAGAGTTTTCATGTGCTCCACAGCCAACTAAGCCCAAAACGCGTTGGTGATTTAAGAGGCAGGACATTACTTATGAACCAAGATCTCTCATGTCCACGGTCGATGTGGGATATGCCTAGGGTGTTACACATGTCCACCCGGTCGAAAGGCTGCTCGAGCCGCAGAAAAGAAAACCATAAAATTAACTAAAGAGTGACAAATGTAATGATTAAATTACGTATTCTTAGAGATATATGATTTCATATCAGATTTGAAAAGGGAAAAAATGATTAGTAGTGATGGGTATCTTATAGTTAGAACGGTGAATAATGAAGAGATAAAAAGGTTTAGTAGGAGGGATGATCAATTTTTTGGTTAGGGTATGTGAGAAAAATTAGGAAAAGAAATAAAGAAACTTGTAAAGGAAGTATGCGGGAAAAATATAATGAGTAGCTCTAAGAGAGTGCCAAATGTCCCACAAATGATTTTATTTATTTATTATAGTAGATTCCCCATAAAGTATCACGGAGCACCCCACTACGTACACATGTGACATGCCCTAAATATGAATTCATCAATGTCACTAAGATCGTAACAAACTACATAGAACATATGTTTGTGTTAAAATGGTTAACCAAAAAACAAAATGACTGATTTATTTCAACTTATTTTTATCTTTGGTAACAATTATTCTTTTTTTTTATATAAAATGTAACTTTTTTTTAATAGCCAACAAACCATCCCTCTACGTGGGAGGTACGTGGCAAATTTTCCTCCGCTCGTGAAGCAGACGACCTGCCAGAAGACACCGGATGTGCAGGAACCCCTTGGAATGAGTAAGCCTTCGCCCCCCTCAAACTCGAACCTGGGTAAAATCCGATTCAGGCGATCACCGAGACGTCCATCCTACCAGCTGTAGTCAAGACTTATAAAATGTAACTTAACTAGGTTTATACCCGCCGCACGTTGCCGCGACGGAGGCAAGAGGGTTACTAATATGAAGTGTCAAAACGTACAATCATGGTCGTCTCATCACGGCGGCTAGGAGCTCCACCACCGGTCTCACTCTTCGTCTCTGGACTCGTTTTCCTTCCTAATGGTATGAAAAAAAAAATAATAAGTTAAAACTTAAAAGGTATAATACGAATATATCACATTTAAAGTGATACCAAGCACATGTCACTTGCTCCATATATATGGATGTGTGTGTACGATGGTATGTATGTATGTCATGATGGGTTTTTTTGTTTGTTTGCAAGAAAGTAATATCCCACTTATTAGATATATTTATGGATATAATTGTAATTGATTGTAATTTGTATTTATTGTCATTATCTCTACCCTAAAATAGGGGATATGATTTGTATTATATAAACCGATTAATATCAATGTAAAGGGGTAAGGATCCCATTCTTACATGGTATCACTAGACCAGGCTTTCTTCTCCTAAAGAAACCTAACCGCCCATTCTTCTTCATTCTCCCACAACCTTGCTGTCGTCCTCTTCCTCCTCTCAATGGCCGGCGACAAAGCTACTGAATCCCCTCTCATCCCAATCCCCTCTGACACTAAAATCCATCCAGCAATCACTGTGTCTAATATCAAAAATTATATCCCAATTATGCTCGAAATCGACTCTTCCCAGTATGTCTCCTGGTCGACATTATTCAAGATTCACTGTAAGGCATTCCTGGTCTATGACCATCTTCTTCCACGTCCAACCTCATCGTCTGCTTCTCAGGCCGCTGACCCAGACAAACCCATGGATGAATGGGATCGATTGGACAGTATTGTACTCCAATGGATGTACAGTACGGTATCAAACGATCTCCTTCATACCGTTATTCAGAAAACCTCTACTGCCCATGAAGCTTGGGTCGCAATGGAAGACTTGTTTCAGGATAATAAAGTCGTCGGAGCAATACATCTGCTGCATAAGTTTTCTAACACTCGTCTTGATAATTTTTCCTCTATGTCTGCTTATTGTCAGGAACTGAAGACTCTTGCTGATCAACTCTCTAATGTGGACGCACCAGTTGACAACGACCGGTTGGTCTTACAATTAATAGCAGGGCTGAATGAACAATATGAATGCACAACAGCAATTCTGTCCGGAACCGAACCATTGCCCACGTTCTACAAAGCCAGATCAACGTTGATTCAAGCCGAAACACGGAAAACTAAGCAGACTTTGCAGGCCTCGAAGGCAGCGTCAACAGCCCTAAACACCGTCGCCGGACAGCCTAGTCGACCTCCTACTGCCTTGGATAACCACCGCTCTAACGGAAGCTATTCGGCTTAGTTTCGTGGTCGGAGCAGCTCCCGAGGCCGTGGCAGGGGTCGTGGTGGTCGGGACGTGGTCAGTCTTTTTACCAGCAGACTTTCACTCCTCAACAGGTCTTGAACATGCTTCAATCTTGCCCCCCCCCCCCCGCTCTACACATCAACAGGCCTCATCTTATTCCCCTTGGGCCGCCCCACCATGCCCCTACCCCACTAGTTCCAACCGGCCCACAGTCAACCATAATTCTTCTCATGGACTACTTGGGCCGAGACCATCACAGGCCCACTATGCTTACACCGTAACAGATATTGAGCAAGCACTCTTTACTATGTCTCTGCAGCAGCCTGATGCTACTCATTATTTTGACACCGGTGCAACCAATACCATGTCTCATAACTCAGGTGGCTACCATACCTTTTCTAATGATTGAATTTCTAAACATATTATTGTAGGTAATGGCGACACCATTCCAATATTAGGACAGGGCACCAAATACCTACCAAACCCTTTCCACCATTTGTCCTTAAAAACGTCCTTTACCCACCTAAACTTTTAAAGAACCTAATATCTGTACGTAAGTTCACTAGAGATAACTCTGTTTCTATTGAATTTGACGAATTTGGTTTTCTTGTGAAGAACTACAAGACCAAGACCTCTCTGCTTCGATGCAACAGAAGCGATGATCTGTACCCACTCGTACTTGGATCTGGTTCCCATACACCATCCGCTTTTGCTGCTATCTCTTCCACACTCTGGCATCAACGTCTTCGACACACGAGACACCTAGTTTTACATTCTTTAAAACATTCCAGTTCTATTTCTTTTAGAAAACTTAATAATAATGAATGCCAGTCGTGTGTTTTTGGAAAGAGTACTCGTTTACCTTTTATGTCATCTGTTACTTGCACCAAACAACCTTTTGATATCATTCACAGCGATCTATGGACATCACCTGTCCTCAGTTCAGGTGGTCATAAATATTATGTCATATTTTTATATGATCACACCAACTTTCTATGGACCTACCCCATGACAAACAAATCCCAAACCATTACCATGTTCACCCAATTTCCCAAATATGTTAAAACACAATTTGAATGTACAATTAAAACTTTTCAATGTGATAATGGCCGTGAGTACGTTAATCATAACTTCCAAACCTTTTTTAGCACCAATGGCAACCTATACCGACTCTCTTGCCCACACACCTCGCCTCAAAACGGCAAAGCCGAAACAAAAATTCGCACCATCAATAATATGGTTCGAACTCTTCTAGCCCAAGCCTTCCTCCCCCTCCTACTGGCACCATGCCTCGGAAACCGCCACATACCTACTTAACATATTACCGAACACCGTCACTAAATCCAAAACACCCACCAAACTCCTATACCTACAATCCCCCACTTATGACCACCTCCGTGTTTTTGGATGCCTCTGTTATCCTCTTACACCTCCCACATCTATTCACAAACTAGACTATCGCTCTCACCCGTGTGTCTTTCTCGGCTATCCTCCAAACCATCGAGGATAAAAGTGCCTTCACCTACCTTCCAAACAAATCATCGTCTCCCGCCACGTGGCGTTCGATGAAACCACGTTTCCTTTTGCTACCACCTTCACCTCCACACACTCTTACGAATTCCTCACTGACCCATTACCACCCCAATTATGGCCTCATATCTCAAACCCCCTAGCCAATCAATCAGCCACACCCAACAACAGCACACCTTCTCCTCCCGGCCCAACACAAACACACGACCCAACAATCACCTCTCCTGTCCGTGACACCCCTCAACCGGCCCACCACTCCCCTAGACCCTCACAACCCCAAACGGCCCAACACATACCACCCATCCATTCCAGCCCACGCCCACACCATTCGGACACCTCCTCAGCTAGGCCCAACACCACCGCTGATTCACCAGCCCACACCGACCCTTCAACCACACCTGCCCCGCAAGCCAATGCCCAAACCGAACGTACCGTCCGTGCTCGGTCTATAAGCGACATCTTCAAATCTAAACAACCCTTCAACATCCACACATCCACAACCACTCGCACCATCATCCCCGTTCAAAAACCCAACCGATGCCCTTACTATTCCGGAATGGTATTATGCCATGACTACAGAGTTTAATGCACTCATTAGAAACGGTACTTGGGAGTTAGTTCCGAGGAACCCTAACATGAACGTCATACGCAGCATGTGGCTTTTCAAGCATAAGTATAAGTTTGACGGTTCCCTGGAGCGCTATAAAGCGCGCTTAGTTTGCGACGGTCGTACACAACAGGTTGGGGTTGATTATGGGGAAACATTTAGCCCGGTACTCAAACCGGCTACCATGCGGACTGTGCTTTCCATTGCTCTTTCTTAGGGCAGGGCGGTTCATCAGTTAGACGTTACTAACGCTTTTTTGCATGGTAATCTTAATGAGTCTGTCTATATGTATCAGCTGATGGGGGTTTCGGGACATGAATTTTCCAGATCATGTGTGCTCTCTCAAGAAGTCTCTTTACGGATTAAAACAGGCTCCTCGGGCGTGGTACCAGCGATTCATAGACTATGTTCTCAGTATTGGTTTTCGTCATAGTCGCTGTGATGCTTCCCTCTTTACTCTTCACCAGGGAAAGGACACTGCCTACCTTCTCTTATATGTGGTTGACATTCTCCTAGTCATATCATCCACGCAGATTCGGCACTGCCTTATGTCCAGTCTCTCATCTGAATTCGCAATGAAAGACCTTGGACCTCTCAACTACTTTCTTGGCATCTCAGTCACTCGCACAGGTAACACCATGTTTCTGTCTCAGCAGTCCTATGCCACAGGCATTATTGCTCAAGCCGGTATGCAGTCTTGTAATCTGGTTTCCACCCCAGTGGACACTTCGATTAAACTCAGTGCCACCTCGGGGACGCTCTTCAAGGACCCCATCCTCTTTTGCAGTCTAGCTGGTGCAATGCAATACCTTACCTTCACTAGACCAGACATCACCTACGCCGTCCAGCAGGTCTGCATGCACATTCATTCCCCTCATACGTACGTCCCACTGGAATGCGCTAAAGTGCATCATCAGGTATATCAAAGGCACTTCTGCCTTCGGTCTTACTCTTGGCAGCTCCTCTGTTCCTTCCCTAGTGGCTTACATAGATGCTGACTGGGCGGGTTGTCCTGACACCCGCCGTTCGACTAGTGGTTATTGTATTTATTTGGGTGATCCCTCATGGTCTTCAAAACGACAGAGTACAGTATCCCGTTCCAGTGCAGAGGCTGAGTACCGTGGCGTAGCCAATGTTGTCGCTGAAATTTGCTGGCTCCGCAACCTTCTTTTGGAACTTCATCGACCTCTCTCACGGGCTACCTTGGTTTATTGCGACAACGTCAGCGCCATTTATTTGTCTGGTAATCCTGTGCAACACCAACGTACTAAACACATTGAGCTTGACATTCATTTTGTACGTGAATAGGTTCAACACGGTCATGTGCGTGTTTTACACGTTCCTTCCCCGCTACCAGATTACTGACATTTTTACCAAAGGGTTGCCGCGGATATTATTTGAAGACTTTCAGGACAGTCTCAACATCCGTTCTCCTCCCGCTTCGACTGCGGGGGTATATTAGATATATTTATGGATATGATTGTAATTGATTGTAATATGTATTTATTGTCATTATCTCTACCCTAAAATAGGGGATATGATTTGTATTATATAAACTGATTAACATCAACATAAAGGGGCAAGGATCCCATTCTTACACCACTTTCTGTGGTAAAAAAGAATACACATAATAAAGGAATTACTGGACTAAAATAATTGCAAACCATCACTACCGAAGACAGAGGACACCACAATCACTGTCATCATCGCACCATCCACTTTAACCAACGACATCTGGAGACAACCACAACAACCTTCTCAGGCGACCGCTGCCACCACATCTCAGACCACCACCACGATACCATCTTCAAAAATCTAGGGTTCCGACAACTCGATCTAAGCTTGCATGTTGTCGCGGTGCAGATCGGCATCGGTAAAGTACAAACCTTAAACCTCTATGTTGTTTCAGTGTTGTTTATGCATTCATTCTCGACACCCGATATTAACGGCCTGAACTAATATTTCGATAGGTGAAAACCGACCGAAGGAGGTTACAGTTAAGGTTGTAGAAATCGCGGGCGGCGTAGGCAAACGACAACGGTGGTGACGTCGTTGGTAAGTATATCTGTCCTCTTCTCTCTCCACTTTGATGCGGAATTAGTCGGAAATCATCGCCGGTGATGGGTAAAGACCGAGTAGCACCACCGCCTCGTTCTCAATCGATGTTGGCTCTCCGGGCGCGCTCGTAAGTTATAGTCTGTCACAGTACTATTTGGATGGGATGATGGGGAAGCAAGAGATGGAGAAGGAAAGGTGTAGAGGAGGAGCACAGAAACAGTAAGTGATGGAGAAGGAAATCGTCGGAATTAGCGTAGAGAAAGTGGAGAGAGAAGAGGACAGATATACTTTATTGACTCACTGCATCACGTGGTTGTGCGTGCGCTTTACCATTTACCAATTTGTATTCTGCGTAACAATAATAGCACCTCACACAAAAACTTACTAATTGTGTGTGTGTGTGTGTGTGTGTATATATATATAGGGCAAGGATCAATGGAAAACCCTAATTATTTTGGGAAACTCTAGTAAACCCTTAGAAAAACCTACTTCCCAAGCTTTTTTTTTGAAAAAATTAGGGCATGTAATATACATGTTTTTAAGAGATTTGAGCCAAAAAAAATTAAAAAAGCGCCGAACAGTTTAAAAAAAAAATTCATCATAACATATGTTACCATTGCAAAAAAAAAGGCTAACATATGTTATGTGCACAACTTATTTTATTTTAAAAAAAAAAACCGTTCGGCGCTTTTTTGATTTTTTTGGTTCAAAACACTTAAAAACATGTATTTTACATGCCCTAATTTTTTCAAAAAAAAAGCTCGAGAAGTAGGGTTTTCCACGGGTTTTCTGAAAAAACAGGGTTTTCCATGGATGCTTCCCCTATATATATATATATAGGGAATGGTTCTAAAGAAAACCCTCCTTATTTGGTAAACTCTGGAAACTCTGACTTCCCAATATTTTTTTTTTTTTGAAAAAAATAGGGCAAGTAATATACATGATTTTAAGCATTTTGGGCCAAAAAAATTAAAAAAGCGCCGAGTAGTTTTTTTTAAAAAAATAAAATAAAATTTTGACTAACACATGTTAAGCGCTAATAACAGGTGTTAACCATGTGTTAACTATATGTAAACAGTAGACGTTTTTTATTTTAAAAAAAAAAACTGGTCGGCGCTTTTTTCGATTTTTTTGGCTCAAAATACTTAAAAAAATGTATATTACATACCCTATTTTTTTCAAAAAAAAAAATGTTGGAAAGTCAGAGTTTCCAGAGTTTACCAAATAAGGAGGGTTTCCTCTATATACTTTACCTATATAATATATATATATATATAATTAACAATTAGGTAAACATTGACACTTAGTTTTCATTTGTGTCGACTGGGGTATTGTTCGTGGGCCAGTTTGTCACTAGCTGGGCTGGCCCATTTACCAAGGTCAAATTATGATGTCAGACTGGACCAGAAAAGGGACAGAATGATAGCGATTTGTAATATATGGTTCATGTATTTGTTTCAAATAGATTTATCAAATAAATAAAATACAAATAGATGCAAAAGGTCTCGTTACTTGAGGTGCGAACGATTGAACGAAGAAATTATGTAGAATGATGATTATCTGAAGCTAAACGTTAAACAATACTAAAAATAAAGTAATAGTATTCAATATTTTTTTTTGTTTTTCTTGTTGTAAAAACTAATACGATCATATCAAAATACTTAGAAAAATAAAAGGCAAGAAAATATGCGTCTTAAGACCGTAGCAAATCTTGTGCCTAGACTCAAGAGTTGTATAATGTGCAAGTCTTTGGCAAAATTCCCTATAGTAGGGGTGACCAAATAACCAAC
Organism: Ambrosia artemisiifolia; assembly: GCA_032199755.1. Classification (NCBI taxonomy): domain Eukaryota; kingdom Viridiplantae; phylum Streptophyta; class Magnoliopsida; order Asterales; family Asteraceae; genus Ambrosia; species Ambrosia artemisiifolia. The sequence continues at coordinate 18,100,263 of CM063519.1, forward strand.
TTAACTGAACCGAATTAACTAAACCAAACTATTAGCAAATGGTTTAGTTTACATGTAACCGAACAGGAAAATGTGGGTCGACTTGGGTTGTGTTATGTAATAATTGAATTAACCAAATTGAATCGGATATCAATTTATAATGAATTTAAAATACCACCCATGCTTGTGCTAGCAGTCTTGAGTAGTAAGCAACAACTAATATGTTATTTATAAACAAATATGACAAGGTACACCCACGCTACGTGACCAGTTAACGCCTTTTGTTACATTGTAGATGGTTGTCTTTGAGCAATTTTATAACTAACGCATGATAAGCTTCTTTGTTCATCTTACACATTTATGTATGGTTACCATTTTTAAAATTATTTATGGTGAAACAACAAAAATCTAACATCTTTTTTACTTAACATTTTAACAATATTATAACTTTTTAGAAACATCAATGGTATAATTTTAATGACATTTGTAATAAGTAACCTTCATGCATTATGTTTTTAATGCTTTCTTAAATGCATCAAAGGGACAAAATTGTAAATTACGAGTTGTTTATGTATCAACACTTGTATCAAATACAACATGGTTCTTAAGTTTTTTGAAATTGAATTGAAATTACATTGTTGTCATCCTCAAGTCTTAAATTTATACGCCTAGTTCATAGTCGGCCACCGTTATCGAAATAAGCCCTTAGGCGGAGATTTAGGCGTTTTGGACATTAGGCGAGTGCTAGGCGGCAATGTTTTTGACCGGGAACCGTCGCCGCTGAGGTCCGATTGTGTATACAGAGGTGAAGAGAAGAAGATGATAATGACAACAATACTATTAGAGGATGAGAAGAGAAGAAGATAAACAATAATGTTAGAGAGAGAGAAGAAGAAGAAGAAGATAACAACATAATATTAGAGAGAGAGAGAGAGAGAGAGAGGGATATGTGCGACGCTGCATATCTTCAACTTTTAAATATTTAGGGTTTTAACAATAGTTTCAATAAACCCCCCTCATAAATCAAGCTCTATTACTTTTAATCCTTCAAGTTCTAATCATTTATATTATAAAACTGAAATATTTAACACTCTAAATATTATTTATATTTCAAATATATAAATTATTTATAATGTAATCCAGTTCAACCGGTCCGACCAATGAACCTTAACATATTTATGTGTATATATCTTAACATATTTTCAAAAAAACACCTAAATTTGTGTGTGTGTAATACGTTTAAAAATTCCAAAACGCATGCCTAGCACCTTCCACAATCTTACTATTTATGAAAAAAATAGAGTTAATTACACAAATAGTCCTTTTGGTTTACCCCAAGTAACAACTTTAAGTACTAACAGTTTTTAGTAAAAGGTTCTGGTTCCAATTTTGTAACATATGGTTCTAGTGTCGGTTTAGTTAATCAATTTAGTTATTTAAACACATATAATCATAACTAAACAATTAAATATGTTATAAAATCATGATTTCTAACCATAGTGTCTCATGTCCATTTTCATATTTTTTTTTTAATTTTTGAACACTAAAAAACGGGATGTATTATCATTAACTAGATCTTGAGGACCAAACCTTATGTATAGTGAGGGAGATTTGTAAGACCTTAGGTTTGTGCTTTATCACGTCAAAATTTGTGATGATGTACAAGCTTAAAGATTGCTAGTTGGAAAGGCTGTTAAGAAATTTTCATATTCACAAAGAAATAGTTGAGTGTGTGTACAGAGAGGAAACAAGAAGAAGGAGCAAAAGGGGAGAACCAACATTCTCCATGCCCTTTTTTTATTGTTATTATTATGTACAAGCATCTCATTCAAAAGGAAAAACTCGAGCATCTCAGACCTTAAAAAAATGTACATGATTGAAGTTGTACCACCTAAAAATTCCCTAGATGCCATTCCTAAAAAATTCCCTAGATGCCAAACTCATGGTTGTATAAGCTGTAGAGATCATGACTGATTGAATCATGGAATGAATCTTGAAAGACCAAATCAGGAAATGGGTCTTGATAATTGTTTCCATGCTCCAAGTTCTCGATTGGGCAAAGTTGTGTCCAAAACAATTGAAGATCTTCGACGGTTCCTGGGGATCCAATATCATAGTAGTTATTATTAAGGCCAACTTCTTGCTCTATGGAAGGAGTGGTACTACTAGATGAAGAGGAGCTATCATCCTCAAAAGTTAATGAGGATTGAGTCACAATGTTTTCTGTTACATAATTAACATGTTGTTGAGTATTCTTAGTAACATTGGATATCCCACGTTTCTTAAGATGAGTATGCCAGTAGTTCTTGACTTCGTTATCGGTTCGACCAGGAAGTCTTGTAGCAATTGCAGACCATCTGTTAATAGATTAGAAAACAAGTAAACAACCGCATAAATTAATATTACTAATATTTCCTAAAAGTATCTTTAATCAAATCTATGGATTTTTAATATATATAAGCATATTGGATGGGCTTGTGGGCCAATTAAGACATCCTCATTACATTCTATTTAAGTAACTTTTCTGAATAAATTAAGTATGAGTCGCTTTTAAATTGGGTGTTTACTGTTTAATGTTTACTTGACTTGTTGAAACATACATAAACTCACTATATTTTAATTTAGCACAAATAAGACATCTATGAATAAGACAAACTTTAGAGATGTATAACCAAAAATATCTTTAGATACTTAATAGACATTAGTTGGTATGTGTTGGATTAGTATCTATCTATGCATACCTATTGCCAAGAACTGAATGAGAATGTAGTATGATTTCTTCCTCTTCCTTGGAGAAGTTCCCTCTCTTTATGTTAGGCTTAAGATAATTCATCCACCGAAGTCTACAACTCTTCCCACTTCTCGACAACCCTAAAGACATAAGAAAAACAATAAGAAATCACACTATTTCAATATCACATAATCATAGATCCCAAAACCGTATCGTTAAATTTACTTACCGGCATATTTGGGCATAAGAGACCAGTTCCAGATGCCATATCTTTTAATATAAGACACCAACTTCTGATCTTCTTCAAGACTCCATGAACCTTTCTTTAAACCTGTGCTCTTCTCGCTACTTGGAGTCCTCATCACTTCTAAGCGTAAGCTATATCGAAACAAGTAGTATCATGAACTGATGGAGTAGCAGTAGTGACTGATCAAGTGATATAAATAATGATCCATTTACAAGTGTAATAGTTATGATGAAGCAGCTTCCTGTCAACCTCCAAGAAACTTCCATTATTAATAAGTTCTGTGTTGCAATCACCTTGGTCAAAGCAAACACTATATTAGTAAACAATTGCAGGAGCCAAAGATATAATTAATGTGTAGTAACTCAATATTAAATAGTACAAAAGAATCAAGAGATAAGATAAAATACTGCCCACTTGGCGTACAATGTGTCTAGATTTGAAATTACGTACATGGGGAAACTGAAATAAATCAAATAATATATTGTGGAATGCACATGTGTGTTATTAAACTAACTGATGAATTAGTATGGTGCTTTGTTTAAAATGCATCTCTATCAAAAGTTTTGTCCGCATGCAGTGTAGCTCACGGATTGATAACAAATCCCGAAAATAATAATTATATATTATGCCTCATTAAAAATAATACTTTTTCAGATAAGCACACACTCTAAGAGTATCCCATTGGGTCAATTTTGTACACACATGTCAAGAAATTTCAAGGATTTTGGAGCTCTTCTTTAAAACGGGGCCCTACTAGAATTGTTTACGGGTACCCCACTACCAGTATGGTAAGACCGCCGTCACTCATGCTGGTAGTGGTTCCGTGAACCAAATTCTGGTTCTAGTTAACGGGCTGGTACCCATGATTTTTATCTCTTTCTCTCTCTTTGTCTCTACCTCTCTCTCATTGATTGTGGGTAAATAATCAGTGAATTGTTGCCTTCAAAAAAATGTTTCAGTGAACGAAACCAGTGAAGTGATGTGACAGTGTAAGATTGGTTGAAATCAGTGAAGTTGAAAAAAACTCACGGGTAGAGCCCCGTCCCCCCTAATTTCAAGTTGGTACTTTTGTATATTTATCGATAGCCTTATAATTATTTGTATAATGATGATCAATTATTAATTATCCTAAGCTCCAATAACAGATATGTTTTTGACGGGCGGACTTATCATTAGATGAGCCTTATTAGGGTGTCCCCTGAGTATGTATAAATAAGGAGAGATTACTAGGGATTAAGGGTTACACAACATTATTATCATAATACCGTTAAAGTTTTCGGCCCCCTCTCTCTATAACCGATTCTTCACTAAGAATCATAATCAATCATAACTACATACCCTAAAGGGAAACCAATCATACTAACAAGGATATCGTCTTCTAATACTCTTACAGCATCAGTATCAGGTCTCACGAATCTCTCAGGTATTATTATTATTGTTATGTTTTCCTTTACATACAGTCAAAACTGATCAACATGTGGTATCAGAGTTATGTTGCTCAATCAATTTTAATTATTTTCCATTAAGATCTGGCATTAAAATTGGAAAACATTTATGTTAAAACCTGATAATGATGTTTACGGGTTCCTTGAAACTTTTGGTTAAAAATGAAAATTTTCGGTTATATATTTTTTTTATTTTTAACCAATTTTTTTATTTTCATATGATTTAATTTTTGAAATCTGTTAATAAATCTTTAAGGTATCAGATTTTGATTCCAGATTATGAATGTTCAAAAGTTCATGGAATTTTTCGGTTGATGTTTTTCAAGAACACCATAATTTTTTCGAAAATTTCCTTATGATTTAGTTCAAGATTGGATTAAAATCTTGTTTATGATATTTTAGTAAACTTAATATCCAAGGAATTTTGTGTAACACCCTAGGCATATCCCACATCTCCCGTGGACAGGAGAGATCTTGGTTCATAAGTAATGTCCTGCCTCAAAAATCACCAACGCGTTTTGGGCTTAGTTGGCTGTGGAGCACATGAAAACTCCACAGTTACGCGTGCTCAGGTGGAAGTAGTACCAGGATGGGTGACCTCCTGGGAAGTTTTCCCTTGGGTAACCAAAAATAAATCCGTGAGCTTCTAATGGGCAAAGCGGACAATATTAGATGATATTAGAGGCGGTAGAGGTGTACAAAAAAACCGGTTTTTTTTTTAACCGAAAAAAAAAAACCGAAATCGGTTTTTTTAAAAACCGGTTTTTTTTCCAACCGGTTCAAGAACCGACCCGAGCAACCAGTTTTAGACCGGGTATTGTATCAGGAAAATGCTTTTTTTAAAAACCGGTTTTTTTTTAAAACCGGGTAATAAACCGGGTAGCACAAAAAACCGGTTTTAAAACCGGTTCATCCCAAAAACCGGTTTCCAGGCACACAAAAAAAACCGGTTTAACCGGTTTTTTTCGCTGGAAAAAATGGCAGCAGCAGCAGCAACGGTCATATGACCGTTTGGGTCAAAAAGTGACCGTTTTTTGGGCTTTTTTCCCTCAAATTTTCATCCTTTAACCCCTATAAATACCCCATGATGTTTTGGGTTGATTACACAACTCTAATACACTCTAAATACTCTCCAAAATCATAAAAAACCATTAAGTTTTAGCCAAAAAAAAAAAAGAAACTTTCAAATGGCTTCCTCTAGCCAACAAGATTCCACTCATATTGGTGCTTCACGTAGCGATGTGGTGGTTCGGGTTCTTCCTACCAAGCGAAATCGAGAAATTTGGCAACACTACGATATGTGTGAAATGGCTTCGGGTGAAAAAAAGGCTCGTTGCAAATATTGTAAAGGTTTCTACAAACCGGAAGCAAACTCGTCTTTGCAAAAGCACGTCGCAAAGCCATTTTGCAAGGTTTTGAAAGCACAAGCTTCGAATGATCAACCGGCAATGACAAGTGAAGGAGAGATCTTCGCTTACTCCCTTGATGCGGTTCGTGAGGAAATGGCATGTTTTGTCATTCAAGAAAGCCTTCCATTCAACCACTTCGACAATCAAAGGTATACTCGCCTTGTGCAAAGAACTCTCCAACCACGATACACTCATGTAAGTCGTGCAACTCTTAGAAGGGATTGTTTAAAAATGTGGAAAAAGCTAAAAATGAAACAATTTCTTTTTTTGAAAATTTACAAACCGGTGTAAACCTTACTAGCGATGTGTGGTCGACACCTCATGGTGTACCCGACTCTTACATTTGTGTCACCGCACATTGGGTTCAACCCGATACATGGCAAATGATGAAACGTACGATTGCGTTTCAACTTTTCGATTATCCACACACGGGTCAAAATATTTTTAATGTTATTGACAACGTTATTAGAACTTATAAATTGGAGGAAAAAATATTTTCTATATCTTTTGATAACGCCTCCAACAATAACGTTGCAATAACACAATTAAAATTAAAATATAACCCGATTTGTGAAGGTGCATTTTTTCATAGTCGATGTGTTGCACACATCATAAACTTGGCGGTTCAAGACGGTTTAAAAGTTGTTGAGTCACAAAAGGAGGGTTTTAGAAGGATGTTGCGTGATATTTTTAGCAACGTCCAAAGACATACTAAATATATAAAGTTTTGTAAGGATGCGAAAAAACCGTGTTTGGGTCCGAATTGGGATTGCCCAACAAGATGGAGTTCTACATGTATCATGTTTGAAAAGGCGATTTCACAAAAAGAAACTTTAATGGCTTTTCATGAAATCTTGTCGAGTCGTGGTAAGGTTAACCCTTACCATGCAAGGGGTTGGGAAACTATTGAGCGTATAGCCGATATGCTACAAGTTTTTAAAACGTCGACAACCGCTTTATCCGGTGTTTATTATCCCACAAGTCCTTTAGCAATTCACAAAATATTTTTAATGACATCTAAACTAAGAAAGATAAGTGTGTATGGGCATCCGTATTCGGATATGGTAACACAAATGAAAGAAAAACTTAAAAAATATTTTAAAGAGATACCACCGGTTTTTTGTTGTGCCGCCGCCTTAAACCCTTGCTATAACATAAGGGGCGTTAATTCTATGATTGATAAAATTGCGGACGAGTTGGGTTTAAATTGTGCCGAAGACCCATGTTTTAGCCAAGGTTTGAAAAATAAATTTAACAATCATCTTAATGGCATGTATGCTTTTTATCAATCAAAATATGGTTCAAGCTCACAAATTCATGATTCGTTGAGAAACACTTTGGACGAGAATTCCAACGATTCCGAGTTTGCTTTTTTTAGTCATTTATGGAATTTAAATGAACATGATGAAGCTAGTAACACACCAAGTAGCGAACTCGGGAGATATAGTGGTTCAAACTTTTTACAACACTACACTCCCGAACAATTTAAAAACTTTGATTTGTTGGCTTGGTGGAAAGAAAAGGAAGAACAATTTCCGATTCTAGCCGCCATGGCCCGAGATTTACTAAGTGTCCAAGCTTCTACGGTAGCTTCGGAATCCGCTTTTTCTACTAGTGGCAGGGTCTTATCAATAAGGAGAACGAGGCTAACTCCTTAGGCGGTTGAGATATCTATTTGCTTAAAGGATTACTTGGATGCGGCGGAAAGAGTACAAGATAAGCGCTCACTTGAGGGAGAATTGGAGTACGAAGCCGAATTGTACGAGGACGAGGTGAATATGGCCTTGATTGAACCAATGACCAACGAAGAAGCCGAACTTGATGAATACCTTCGAAACAACTCGGGTTCGGGCGAAGATTAAAGATGTTTTTCAAGAGAAGTTTGATGTATTCAAGACGCTTGCTTATGTTCAAGACTTTTAGTTGTTTAAGTTTTTCCTAGTTATGTTTTAAGACTTTAAGTTGTTTAAGTTTCGAGTTGTTTAAGACTTTAATTTGGATGGTTTTATTGTGTAATTTGGATGTTTTTTAGTAGTTAATGAAATGGTTATGGAGGTTTTAAGTTATAACTTTCTTAATTAATATGTTAGAAGTTTGTTTGGATTGTTTGGAATGGAAAAAAAAATAAAATAAACAGAAGCAGCAGCGAGCAGCAGATACAGCAGCAAAAAATCAGTTTTTTTCCCAGACAAAAAAACCGGTTTTTTTAACCTGTTTTAAAAACCGGTTTTTAAAACCCGGTTTTATAACCTGTTGGAACCGGTTTTAAAAAATATAGTTTACCCTTCGAAAAACCGGTTTAAAAACCGGTTCAGTTATCAAAAAAACCGGTTTTAACACCTAAAAAAAAAACCGGTTTCGAAAAAAAACCGGTTTCGGTTTTTAAAAAAACCCGTTTTGTACACCTCTAAGAGGCGGGGTGTTACATTTTGAAATCTTATCGATAAAATCAAAGATTTCAAAATATTAGGAAATCATTGGACATAATTATTCCTATCTAAAATTGGAAAAAGATATAAGTAAATCCCTAAATTTTTTTGAACCACTAACTTTATCAGTTTTCTTTTCGATAATAATAACTGCTTTCGGTTTTAAGGATAAATAAATTAGGTTCTCGGATTATCAATTAGTTCCCTAATTCAGGTTCTCGTTTTTTTAAGTTCTCGATTTAAAGCTTTCGATCAGGTTCACCGACAGGAGTTCTAGGTCAAGGTCTTCTACTTCAAAAACACATAATGTTTTTTCGAGAACCCATAATGTTTCCGAGAACCCATCTTATTTCTCAAGAACTATCATGTATTCGAGAACCAATATTTTTCGAGAACTATTAAAGAATCCGAGAACTGTTAAAGTTGTCCGAAAACATAAGTTATTCGAGTACTCATAATATATTCAAGAACTCATCAGTAAATCGAGAACTAATTATGATATTCGAGAACTCCATGACATTCAAGAACTCATTATGATATCTGGGAACCCATTAAGTCTTCGAGTACTCATGATTTATTCGAGATCTCATAACTCTTCCGAGAACTTATCACTTTCGAGAACTCATTAAGTCCTCGAGAACTCATAATTTCAAGAACCCCTTATGTTATTCGAAATCTCATAAGTTTTCCCGGAACTCATTATTTTTCTGAGAACCCCTTATGCTATTTGAGAACTCGTATAATTTTTTTTAGAACTCAATTCTTTGAGAACCTATTATTTCGAGAACTCATAATCTATTTTGAGAACTCTTCATTTTTCGGGAACTCATAAGATTACGGAAAACCCATTATTTTTCAGGATCTCTAATAAAATTTACAGTTTTGATAAAACCTAATGTATCAAGTTTATTCAATACATCATAGAACCTTGCTTAACTTGAAATAACATTTTATGTGTCACTTCTACCCAAAGGTGATGTGTCACATTAGTTCGTTATATAAGATCTCGTTAAGCATTGTGGCTCGGTTCACATAATTTCCATAAGGTTTCACTTCTGCCCAAAGATGATGTGTAACAAATTATGTTGGTGAACTGAGCGTATTGCATTAAAACTTTGAATGTCTCACTTCTGCCCAAAGGTGATGTGTTACATTCACTGTTTTGCAACTTAATAATTAAATAATAGCGTATAGCCAAAGCTAGAGCATGTTATTTAAGGAGCTTATGATTTGGTGTTATAATAAGTTATCATAGCTTCATTAGTATAATGGTCTTTGTTCTGCCTGCCTTAGATAATTACTTTCCCCTTAGATTACTATAAGTTCTTCTCTAACTTAGTATCTTACTATTATCATCTTTTTCCACTATTAGCTCCCAACTGCGGCATCACTACCTTAACTGGTGATAACTTTGCTTCCTGGAAAGATTCACTTATGCTGACTATGGCGTTGCTGGATTTCGATTAGGCACTGAGAGAGGATGTTCCTCCTGAACTCACTGACAAAAGCACCGCTGCTGATAAAATGGTGCATGAGAAATGGGAAAGATGCAACCGTATGTCTCTCATGTTCATTAGGAACTCCATTAGCATGCCTATTAGAGGATCTATTGCAGATTCTAAGATTGCTAAAGAATATCTGGCTGTTGACGCTTTCAATATTAACTACAACACATAGAAAGAAAAGTGGACAATGTAGGTGTTGATCGCTATGTGCGTGCAAGAGGAGGAACGGATGAAGCTGGAGAAACCTGAAATTGCTTACCTTACAACTGCTAATCCATAGAAGAGGAAGAGCAAATCTAACAAGAATCATAATGTTAATACCCAGAGGAACGATGCAAGTACCTCATCTTGCCTTAAGAGCTCAAAGGCAAGTTCCTCTACAAGTTCTGTAAGAAAGAAGGACATAAGCAAAAGGACTGCCATGAATTTAAGGAGTGGCTAAATAAGAAAGGTAATCATCTACTTATGATACTTGAGTCCTTTAACTTAAATGTTCCATCTAATACTTAGTGGTTTGACTCTGGTTCTATGGTCCATGTGACCAATTCTCTTCAAGGATTCCGTACAATCCAGAAGATGGCAAGAAACCAAAGAACACTTAACGTTGAGAATGGAAATCACTTATTGTCGAAGCCTTGGGAACATTAGAATTAAAATTCAAAATTGGTTTATGTATTGTTCTTTATGATACCTTACATATTCTTGAGATTACTCGGAATCTTGTATCTGGACCTAAGTTAGACATGGATGGTTTTGACGTTTCTCACGGTCATGGCAAACTTACGATTACTTATGATTCCAAGTGTACATGGTTTTCTGGATGGTGGTCTCTATAAGTTAGAACTAGATGATGATTTTTCCAAGTCTTTGTTATCATATAACTTTAATGAATTACTAACAAAGAAGAAACGCAAGAGAGACTTAGAAACTTTATCCATGTTGTGCATCAACGTTTAGGCCATATTTCACGAGAAAGGTTAACCAGACTCGTGAAGGATGGGGTATTACCCTCTCTTGATTTGGATGATTTTGGAACATGTGTCAAATGCCTTAAGGACAAAATGACATCAACAAATAAGAAAGGTGCCACTAGGAGCTCTAATTGATTAGAACTCATTCATACTGACATTAGTGGCCCTTATAATGTTCCTGGAATAACTGGACATACTTCGTTTATCACTTTCATTGATGATTATTCTCGTTACATGTACTTGTATATCATTAAGGAAAAATCCGAATCACTAACAACTTTTAAAGATTATAAAGCTGAAGTTGAAAAGCAATTAGATCGTCAGATAAAAGTTGTTAGATCAGATAGAGAAGGTAAATATTATGGTAGACATACTGATGTGGGTCAAACCCTTGGCCCATTTTATGAGTTTTGTAAGAGCCAGGCGATTGTGAACCAATACACCATGCCTGGTACTTCTCACCAGAACGATGTAGTTGTTCCTCTGGACTAATGCCTTAAAAACAGCTGTTCATATACTTAATAGAGTTCCTACGAAGTCTATCCCCAAAACTCCTTACGAACTTTGGACAGGTAGGAAACCGAGTCTTAGATATATGAAAGTATGGGGTTGTCTTGCTGAAGCAAAGTTATATAACCCTTTATTACGAAAACTTGACATGAAGACCGTCAGTTGTTTCTTTATCGGGTATCCTGAGAACTCTAAGGGTTATAGATTCTACTATCCTTTCCATGTCACTCGTATTATGGAAACCAAGCGTGCAGCATTCTTAGAGGATTTCAAGGTTAGTGAGAGTAATGAAAATCCTTATGAAGAATTGCAAGAAATACAAGATGCAGGGTAGATAGATTTGTCGCTTACTAAAACTCCGATGATTCCTCTCGTATCCAATGCTAATTCTACTCCTAACGTCACTGCACCAACACCTTCATAGCCAGATCTTCACGAACCAGCTAATGAAGACCCATCAAACACTCAACACCATGACAATGATGAACCTGAAAACCAACTTCGAAGGTCATCAAGGTCCAGAACGCCTACCGATTCGAACTCTTATAACGAAACCATTAGCAGTGATCAGTGTTCAAAATGGTCTAAAGCTATGACTGGCGAGTTTGAATCCATGAGGAAAAATGACGTTGATGATTTGGTTAAATTACCCAGCGGTGCAAAAGTTGTAGGATGTAAATGGGTCTTCAAAACAAAACTAGATCCGAATGGGAACGTTGAACGCTATAAAGCGAGACTGGTTGCGAAAGGCTACACTCAGAAAGAGGGAATTGATTATTAATAGACTTTTTCACCTGTCTCTAGAAAAGATTCCTTAAGGATCGTTATAGCCCTCCTAGCTCATTTTGATATAGAGTTACATCAGATGGACGTTAAGACTGCTTTCCTAATGGTGACTTGGATGAAATCCATATACGGTTTGAAACAAGCCTCACGTCAATGGTACTTAAAGTTTGATGAAGTCGTTAAGAGTAATGGTTTCATGAAGAATCAAGTCGATCAATGCACCTACCTTAAGATGAGTGGGAGTAATTATACTATTCTTGTCCTTTAGGTTGATGATATCTTATTGGCAAGCAATAACTTAGATATGTTGCATGAGTCGAAGCGATTACTTTCATCTATTTTCGACATGAAGGATCTCGGAGAAGCCTCTTATGTCATTGGCATCGAAATACACCGAGACAGACGTAATGGGATTTTAGGTTTGTCCCAAAGGTCCTACATTGATCGTGTTCTCACACGTTATAACATGCAACATTGTAAACCTATTCCAGCTCCGGTAGCTAAGGGAGATGTATTCGGTTTATTCCAATGTCTGAAACAGAAGTGGAAAAGGAACAAATGAGAATGATACCTTATGGCTCAGTAGTCGGTAGTCTTGCTTATGCTCAAGTCTGTACGCGTCCAGATATTGCTTATGTCACTGGAATGCTAGGCCGTCACTTGAATAATCCTGGCCATGATCATTGGAAAGCAGCTAAGAAAGTGTTAAGATATCTGCAAGGGACTAAACACTATAAACTGACTTACAGAAGAAGTGATCATTTAGAATTGGTAGGATACTCTGACTTTGCTAAATGCAAAGATGATAACAAATCCACTCGGGGTATATCTTTATGCTAGCAGGCGGACCCATTCCATGGAATAGTAATAAACAGGGACTTACAGCAACATCCACAATGATGGTAGAATACATCGTTGTATATAATGCAACTTGTCATGGAATGTAGATTAGGAATCTCATTACTGGATTCAAAATTGTCGATTCCATCTCTAGACAATTGAAGCTTTGCCGCCGTTAGTTTCTCGAACAGTAACAGTTTCATTGGCACTGGTCATTTCTTAGATATAAAGTATTTGTTCGTACGTGAACGAGTTGAGGAAAACAATCTTCGTATCGAACATATAAGTACTAACGATTTGCTTCCGAATCCGATAACTAAAGGTCTCCCACCTTAAGTATTCGAAGAACACGTTACGAAGATGGGGCTTACTAATGACCTTTTTAGAAGCAAATGTACTTATTGACCACTTAAGTTTTATGAATAATGCCTTACGTTTAATGAAATTTCCTCATTATGATTTGTTTGTCTATTAGTATGTTAAGCTAGCACAATGACATGCAGACAATAATGTTAAGTTTTAAATTTGGATTGTAGTATGATAAAGGGGGGGTCCTAAGTCGAATATAGACTTAACGACTGCACTTCTCTGCTACAATTTGGGTTTAGAACTAAAATGAGTATTAATCTCTCAACACTAACATAATGCTCTTAACAAATTATTACTCGGCTAAGTGGGAGATTGTTGGAATAAATATATGTAACGTTTGTATATTTAATGATAGCCTTTATAGTCATTTGTATAATGATGATCATTTATTAATTATCCTAAGCCAAATAACAGATATGTCTTTGATAGGCAGACTTATCATTAGATGGGGCTTATTAGGGTGTCCCCTGGGTATGTATAAATAAGGAGAGATTACTAGGGATTAAGGGTTACACAACATTATTATCATAACACCATTAAAGTTTTTGCCCCCTCTTTCTCTATAACCAATTGTTCACCAAGAATCATAATCCATCATAACTGCATACTCTAAAGGGAACCCGTTCATACTGACAAGGATGTCGTCTTCCAATACTCGTACAACATTAGTATCAGGTCTCACAAATTTCTCAGGTATTATTATTATTGTTATGTTTTACTTTACATACTGTCAAAACTGATCAACAATCGAGGCATGAAGAATGTGAGAGGTAGGGCTGTTTATGAGCCGAACCGAGCCAAGCCAGGTCAAGCTCGCGCTCGGATTTAAAACCAAGCTGAAAATCAAAGCTCAAGCTCGGCTTGGTTTTAAACCGAGCCGGCTCGGCTCGGCTTTGCTTGGCTTGAATTTAAAAAGAAAAAAGAAAAATTGGCTTTCAAAATTCAATAATCTAAAATATTATTCAATAGTTAAAAATAACACAATTGAAATAAGTTCAACCAAATACATTACAAGCTATCATCAAGTTCAAAAAATACAAAATAAGGCTTAAATTTCAACGGAATACAATATAAGTTAATCAGCATACGAATTAACCCCCTAAATATGCAATAGATGTCTGATTGATCTCCTAAATACTAACCTATTTGAAATTAAAAGCAGTATTCAGTTTGATATTTGACTACTTGGACAATTATCATTATGCTATGGTTTATTTAAATAACCTGATTAGTTGTAACTTCAATCCCAAGCACACAATCTCCATGCTGCTATTACCAAATATTAAACATGTAAAATATTCCCCAACTTTTTAAACATTTTTATAGTATATTATATGTATATAACAAAATATATTCAAAATTAGAACTATCCGATCCAAACCGAGCCAGCTCGGCTCGTTACGAACCGAGCTGAGCTAGGCTCACTTTCTAACCGATCCGAGCCGGATCGGCTCAGTTTCAAATCGAGCGATATCGAGCGAGCTTCTTTCGAGCTAAATCCGAGCGAGTTTCGAGCGAGCTCCGAGCCACAAGCATTTTGAACAGCCCTAGACTGAGAGGGAAAAATCAAATATTAGGGAGAGAATTTGACCCTGTGTACACGATGCCTACGGCGATGACAACAATCGTTGGCATAGAAAGGCTTGTAGCGACGTTATTCCCAACGACTTGTAAGGCCGTCCGTTGTGGTGCACGACTGGATCTGCGCGAACGAGCTCGCCAGCCACCTGGATCGCCGCTACCACAACACCCCCACTCGAAAGGTCCCGCGAGCGAGCCCAAGCAACCACACTCGCATGGGGTAGCGGGGAATTATGTGTGCAGGTTTGTAATTTTTCTATTTTTTTCTATTTGTTGCAGGTTTGTAATCCAAAAATAAAAACTTATTTGGATGAAATATTTGTTTGCTGGTTAGGTTTGTAGAAGAAGGTTTGTAGAAGAAGACAAAGAAGAGAATGTTAATAATTTAATATAATATAATTTTTTTTATTAATGTTAAAACAATGAATAAAGTTATTTGTTTTTTATGTTTTTTTATTAATGATGTCTTTTTTAATTTTTTTTAATTAATGAATTTTTTATGCTTATTATTTATTTTGTATTACAAATTTAAATATTATATAACTTTAAAATAAAAAAGTTTAAAAAATAATAATAAAAAACAAAAAAACTGGATAAAGCTGCTGCTTACCTCTAGCCACAACAGCATCAGGCGAGTGAGCGGCAGCTTTATCACTCTGCCATGTCACCGCCTACGTGGCTGAATATAAGAGGATAGAGCCATTGCTCACTTTAAGTCACAACGAATAGTCTAAGGGAGTTCATAATATTACACTAATATTATATTATACTTACAGATGAAATGTCTTTTTTTTTTCGAATTCATGTTCAAGTAAGTTATGAGGTTTGTTATCGTAGTTTGTGATGATCAATTTGCTACTTCACTTTTCTTTTGATTAGTTCATTAAACATAATTCTTGTTTCTCTATTTAGATTATATATTCTAAATGTTAATTTACACTCACTTCTAACTAAATATGTAATTGGGCACATATGTATGAACTCTTGGTGTATATGTACGTTGAGCTATTGGACCTCTTTCCTAAAATATGGAATCTTTAGTATATCCTTCTTTCCTTGCTGCCTATAATTATAGGTGTAGATTATTTGATCTTTTTAATAGGAATACTGTATTTGAATAATCTCAACTATTGGCTATTGGCTATTGGTCATCACTAGCCTCATTTTTAAAAATCATTGCTGACGGTCCAACATTTTTAATTTATTTTCCCTCAACGGTTACATATTAACTAAAAGTTAACCCAATTAGTTTTTGCTGACGTGGACTGCTTATGTGGCAAAAAGTCAAAGTTTTGCTAATATGCTCTACTTATGTGTCAAAAGTCAAACTTTTAATGATGTGGGCTGCTTGTGTGGTAATGTTTTGATCACATAGCTGCTTAAGTGGTAGTGTACACCAGCAAAAACTAATTGAGGAAAATATGTTAAAAGTTAAGACCATCAATAATGATTTTTGAAGTTGAATTGGTGACAACTAATAGCTGATAGTTAGGATTATTTAATTATTAAAAGCGTAAGAAAATGATATATTAATTATTAAAACATGCATTATATATTCATAATTCATTCAAGCGAACTATAAAGCAATATCAGGTAAGTTTTTAAATATAACAAATCATGAGAGTATGTCTGTTCATAGGGCTGCTAAATGGGTCCTGTATGTCAGGTTGACAGGTCTAACCTAACCCGAGCCTAAAAATTTTAGTTGAATCCAAACATGACATAAACCCGAAAATCTTATCATACATATGAATCCGAATATCCTCGGCTTGAACCGATCACGACTCATTTAACACGATTTTCCCCCCGCAATTTGGTGTATTAAAGTTAAAGAAATTAATACAAAAAATGTATATAATATAGTTACATTTCAATTATAAATTCGTATATCAAATTCTCTTTTTAAGTTATAATTGTGACATAAAAACTCACCAATTTAATTTATGACATAAAACATATTGTGAAAAATAAAATATAAAAGGTCAACCCGCCAACCTGCCCGGGTTGACATGAACCTGACCTGTTTAGCTAAATGGATACGCGGACTCAACTTGAAGCGAACCCCAACCTATTTAGACTAAACCTAAACACGCGCGGATTTCGTGTTTGGTTTTTGTTCTGTTTTCAAATCATGTCGCACACCTATTTCTTCATACAATTATCCATATGCTCACACGATAAGCAGCCTCTCTTTAGTGGGTGGACCCATTCTTACCCATACAGCCATCTTTGGATATTTGTCAGATAAACCCAACATTTTCACGTTCAAAGTTATCATGCTAGGATGGGTGTTTTAAACTGTAATACGTAAAGTAGAAAATACAATTAATTTAAAAAAAGCACATTATTATTTTCCTCATTTAGTCTAGTTTAAAATACATGTGCATTCCAGTGAGTATTATTATATTTTTATCATGTTCAAATATGGACATTGTACACCGCGTAAGCAGTATTTTATGTTATAACTTGATTCTTATGCTTTAATATTAAGTTAGTACGTATTAATTTTATGGGGAATTGGATTTTAATAACCTGAACTAAAAAATTGGCCATATATAACCTGAACTATTGATTTATTGGAATATAACACCCACTAACGGTTAAATCACTAACACCGTTGGTGGGTTCGCTGACGTGGCAAAATTTGCTGACGTGGCATGCTGACGTGTCAATCCATGTGTGCAAACATCAGCATGCCACGTCACCAACTTGTGCCACATCAGCGTTTAGGTTATATATGGCCAATTTTTTAGTTGAGGGTGCCAATGACCAATTTCGAATAGTTTGGGTTATTAAAATCCAATTCCCCATGTTTGCCTCTTCTGATTGTATACTTATATAGTGTTTATTTTGACCAACGTGATTGTAACACTTACGCTGTGTTCCCGAGTTAACTTAACGAGAGAAAAGAAAGAAAATGAAAGGAAAGGAAAATTTGATTGTGTTCCTGAGTTTCATTTAAGGAAGGAAAAGAAAGGAAAACAAAACAAGGTGTGTTCCCGAGTTTCATTTAAGGAAGGAAAAGAAAGGAAATGGAAGGAAAACTAGGCAAAATTCTTTAGTTTAGTTTTCCTTCCGATTTGAAAGGAAAGAATATTTATCTTTTCTTTTCTTTTCTCTTCCTTTCCTTCGATTATTTTCCTTTCTTTTCCCTCTTTAAGTTAACTCGGGAACAAAGCGTTAAGTTACTAATATAAGGAGGTTTCCTGGAGGTTGACAAGAAGCTAGCTGCTTCATTACACTTGTAACTGGATCATTATTTATACCACTCCATCAGTTCAAGATACCTACTTATTTCAATATAGTTTACACTTAGAAGTAATGAGGACTCCAAGTGGTGAAATGAGTACAAGTTTAAAGAAGGGAACATGGAGTCTTGAAGAAGATCAGAAGTTGGTTTCTTATATCAACAGATATGGCATCTGGAACTGGTCTCTTATGCCCAAATATGCTGGTAAGTGTATTGAAGGGATACGGCTTTGGGATATACGATTATGCGATATTGCAATTATAGCATGTTTTCTTATGTTTTTTTTTTCTTCTGTCTTTAGGGTTGTCGAGAAGTGGGAAGAGTTGTAGACTTCGGTGGATGAATTATCTTAAACCTAACATAAAGAGAGGAAACTTCTCCAAGGAAGAAGAAGAAATCATACTCCATTATCACTCACATCTTGGCAATAGGTATGCATATATAGATGCTAATGCTAATCAATGGTTTATTTCAAAATCCAACATAAAATAACTTATGTCTGTTAAGTAGCTAAAGGTTTTTTTTATTAATAGTCCCTAAAATTTATGTCTTATTCATAGATGCATAAATTGAGCCCCTACTTTCATAAATTATTCATCGATTAAATTCATGATTTTTATTTGTACTAATTCAACATATACCGAGTTTGTGTGTGTGTTTGAACAAGTCATTTAAACGTTAAAGAGTAAACACTCAAATCAAAAGACACTTCATACTTGACTGATAGTTCAGAAAAGTTGTTTAGTGTGTACATGAATGCTTGGCCGAAAAACTGTCTAATCTACATATATTAAATTACATCCATAGATTTTTTTTTACTTAATACTATTAAGAAATGGGATATAGTAAGTCGAGTATACTAAAAATGTCCTTATCTATTTAATCTATTGGCAGATGGTCTGCAATTGCCACCAGACTTCCTGGTCGAAGCGATAACGAAATCAAGAACCATTGGCATACACATCTCAAGAAACGTGGGACATACAGAGGCGGAGTTAGGGGGGGGACTGAGGGGTATCAAGCCCCCCCCAATGGCCCAAATTTGTTAAGTTTTTAAGGTAAAAATTCGATAAAATTGTATCAAGCCCCCCAGTTTTTAAGGTTAAAATTCAATAAAATTGTATCAAGCCCCCCTTAACGCTCACTCAAATAATCTAAGCCCCCCTTATCATGAAATCCTGGCTCCGCCTCTGGGGACATATAACCTGGTGCATCAAACAACCAACCCAAATGATTCAAACATCACATCTACGTTTGAATCCAATGATATTAAAAATACTCAACAACGAGTTAATCATGTAACAGATAACATTGCGACTAAACCATCAGAGGCTTTTGAAGATGATAGCTCTTCTTCAAGTAGCAGTACCGCTCTTTCCATAGAGCAAGAAGTTGGCATGATAGATAATTACTATGATATAGGATCCCCAGGAACCGTTGAAGATCTTCAATGGTTTTGGAAACAACTCTGCCCAATCGAGAACTTGGAGCATGGAAACATTTATCAAGACACATTTTCTGATTCGGTTTTTCAAGATTCATTCCATGAAGTCAGTCTCCATAGCTTATACAACCATGAGTTTGGCGTCTAGAGAATTTTTAGGAATAGCATCCGACCTTACCTGTAGGTGGTACTAAGATGGTTGTTTTCCTTTTGAATGAGATGCATTGTACATAAAAAGTATAAATATAAAAAGTACATGGAATTTGCCAATTTGGGTTCTAGCTTCTCTGCGCCTTCTTTTTGTTTCAACTAGCGTATCATAATTTTAGCCCTTCCAAATTACTGAATGGTGTTTTTGTCAGTTTGTCACAACTATTTAGTTACATATCTATAATCTATAATAACTTATAATAAAAGAATTGAATATTGATGAGGTGACATTCAATGGAGGCCTCAACCCTCCTTTGAATGTGCCACGTGGCACGCTAAGGTGTGAGTTTTTAATTTATTTTTTTATTTTATTTTTATCCATTCTCCTACACTTTAAGAATTTAAAACCAAATTTAGATTATTTTATTTTTATCCATTCTCATACACTTATCTAACCCTAATCTATTTAAAAATTTAAAAACAAATTTAGATTTTTCTGTCTAATGTTTCCTCCCATCATTTTTAAACGTTAATATCATTTATATACGAGATTTTTTAAAGAAAAAAATTACACCAAATTAACGAGCGTTTTATTATCTTTCCAACAAGTACCATAGTGCTATATAAAAACGGAGAAAAAAACGACTATTTTTTATGAGGTTTCGTTCATACAGGAAAAAAATACAAAGTGTTCAGGTTATTTATTAATCATGTTTTTTTCTTTTAAACCAGGTTTTCTTATATACAATGTTGAAATTTAGCCCAATCGCCATGCTATCATGGGAATTTTACTCTTCTAAAGATGGATAGGTATACTTCATCAAGAGAAGCTACGAGAAAGAATCGCGCAACACTGCAACACATGGTGTCACCTTATAGCAAGGTTATTTTTTATTTATTTAATTACAAGAGTAATAATTATTACTATTAGTATTAGTATTATTAGAATGGTTCTAAATAACAAATTTTGGTTTATAGCATTAATAATACACCTCATTTCCAATACGTCAAGAGTACGTACCCAGAAATAAATACACTACGTTTTCAAACACTTATTTAATGGGGAACCATACATTTAACGTATCATAAACATTCTAATTTAACATATAATTGTTTTTTTTTAAATTATTGTGAAGCTGTTCAAATATGCTTTATATATATATATATATGTGTGTGTGTGTGCGCGCGCGCGCGCGCGTAAAGGATCATGTAGGAAAATTAGTTTCTGTAAGAAGTATTAAAAATTGACATATAGTCATAATGTTTTAGATTTAGGAATGATGTTTTGGGAGCTTGAAAAACACTAAACACAACAATTTAAAACACAATGCAATGTATTATAGTCATTAAATTTAAAAATAGATAAACACACTAGTAGTAAACACTTAAAACACAATGCTTAATATTCTTGACATAGTATTTTAGGTTTTAATCCTAAAAAAACATTGTTTTCGATTTTTAATTGTGATGTTTGGTGTTTTTCTAAGCAAAACAATCCAAAACATTATGAATGAGTTCAAAAAATGATGCATACGTATCAATTTTTAATTCTTCTCACACTTTTTATAAAACCTATTTTCCTATAGGGATCCCTACCCTATATATATAGTGAGATGATCATGTAAACATTGGTGTTTTTTTAATAAGGGCGATAAAGAATATAGGCCTTTGATTTTGAAAGTGAAATGTAGAGATTAAATGGCGGTGGAAAGATGAGAATTCATGTGAGATTTGGAAAGGAAGATTATCTCTCTTCATGTGTATGACACATGCATTTTCTTTTTTCTTTTTTGTTTCCTTTTTTTTAACAGTGCACTTCATTAAGAAAACGAGTGAGTCCTCAAATCAAGGACCGCTGTTCAAAGTGTTACAACATATACAATGGATTTACCACCCAATCCTTCCATACAATGGAATAAAACCTACACCTTTTTTTCAACCACAAAAACGACCATGACTTGATCATAGAAATGACTTCGTTAACCTTCGGACTATTTCCTTGGAATACTTTATCATTTCGAGACTTCCACAACGCCCAATAAGTGGTCATAATAATCCCTTTTACAATCTTTCTACCCCATTTGTTTGCTGCAAGATGATGGTGAATAGTTAATAAATCTTCAAAGTCGAAAGGCATTATTGGTCCCATTTAGCACCAACTACCCACCGCAACCCAAACCCCAAAAGAAAAACCACAATCAGTGAACAAATGCTGAACCTCCTCATCAACCAACTCACAAAAACTGCAGGTCATATCTTGGATAGGTATATGTCTTATTTGAAGTGCTATTTTAGAAGGTATCCGTTCCATTTTCGTTCTCCGGATAAAAACATTAATTTTCATTGCGAGTCACAATTCCCATTGCATTTTCTGGTCTCTCGGCACCTCTGACTGATCCCGAATAAGCTTTTTCAGCAGCAGCAGAGAACGTCTCACTTTCATCATTGGCCCATATCCATCTATTCCTCGGTACCTGAAAAAGAAACATTATTCAACAGGAAAGACAGATCCTGTAGTTCTGAGATCTCCTCAACAATGGAAATACCCCTCTTCGACTCTGGAATAAACCGCAGACCATCCGGGTTCTGTTGCAGCCGAGCAGACACGAAACAATGTCAGTTTCTCTCCAGCTTGAAAAGGTCCTGCCAACGTAACTTCAGAAGAAAGTGCCAATCCAACAATTGGACCGAAACAGTATAGTGTTCCCATTCCCCAATTTCGGTTTGATAAAAACACTGAATTTGTTTCCATTCAATTTGGTTCGATCAATATGTTTTACAATAGCATTCCATCACCCTTTGACCCGATTATCAATGGGAAGGAAATCCCATCGGCCTCTCCTACTATGAATTAACCGCAGCACCTTAGTCCAAGTACTATATTGTTGCGTTTTATACCTCGAAGCCCACTTCGCCAAGAGGGCGATAGTCATGTCACTTAACTTTGTTATACCCAAACCCCCGTTCTTTTTCGACTTAGTAACAATATCCCACGCAACCCAACTCACCTTTCTATCTTCCGCCGACCCACCCCAAAGAAAGTTTCTCATCATTTGTTCAATTTGATTTGTCACTTTAACCTGCGCTTTATAAAGGGATAAGTAATAGACCGGTAAATATTAATAACGTTTTTATACGAACAGGAAGGCCATAAGGTATGTGATCATGTTATAGACTCAGGTTAAGGATATGAAGCTGACCGGACGCTAATTGAACTTACAATGCGAGAATTACGTAGAGATTCGTACACAGGAAAAGACTCCAGTTAAAAAGACCGTAACTATCGGTACTTTTGGAGTTTCAGGGACCCGAATAGAGGAACGGGAAGCTATAAGGTATCCGACCCACGCAAGTACCGATTTAATTAAGGTCAGCCTCCCACCTATAGATAAGATTTTAGCCTTCCAAGAAGCTAAACGTCTTTGAATAGCATCTAGCACCGAGGACACATGCATTTTCTACAACCATCTTCAAGCATTTAAACGTTTTTATACGATATTTTTTTTTTTTTAAAAATACACTTTATTAACATTAGTCTTTTTATCTTTCAACGAGTATCAGAGTGCCAATAAAAAACGAAAATAAAACCGACATTTTTAGTGAGTTTTTAAATGAAGTTTTCTTCCATCCATCGTAGCGATGAGCTAGTGACGGTATCGGTATCAACCATCTTCTCCTCCTCCCTCCCCATTTGAACCATAAATCACCCCCACCCCCACCCCACTATCATTCTTGTTTTATTCATATTATTATAAAAATTGACTCAAGATCATAGATAGTTAAGTGTTCTTGGTGATTTGTGTAACACCCCGGTTGTAGGGAGGCGACGGCTGGACGGAATTCCGACCGGTTTTAAGGACGGTGGTTGATTAGCAGTGATCAAGGGTCTAGGGTTCCTATTAAGGTGATGCCGGCTGGGGTATTTTACGGATTTTATGGTGGTTGAAGGTGAAGCTCCAGTGGTGGCGGCTTATGTTAAAGGTTGCGTTGCTGATCTTGGGTTACGATGGTGAATGGTGATGGTTCCGTGGTGCTCAGATGGTAGTGGTTCTATCAAGCAGTAGGAAGGTGATGATGGTTAGTGTACAGGTAAGTGACAACAGCAACAAAGGCTCAGTAAATAGGTCTGATTAGGTGGTGGTGAGTTCTGATGGAGGTCACTTAGTGGTTGATGGGTTACCACTATCAAGCAGGTGGTGGTTATGGTGAACCGATGACGATGGATAGATGGGTCATTATTGATGGTTTCTATGGTGGTCACGAGCGGCGGAGCCGATGATAGTCACAGGTACTGATGACGGTCTCGGGTAGCATACGGAGGCTGTGAAACTTGGGTCACGAGTTGTTGACCTGGTCAACAAAAGTCAACAGACCAGTCAACTCCAGAGTAGGAGGATCCGAGAGGTATAAAACTAGAAACCGAACCGTTCTAGTGTTTAGAATAGTTATATGACTGTCGTGTGTGCACGTATGGGACCTGACTAACAAATTGGACCCAACTCGATTGTATCAAACTAAATAATGGGCTTGTATTTATATTTAATTAATACTACATTTTATGTGAATCGGAAGGTAAACATTATATAACAAAATGCTCGGCTATATATAGATAGTGTAGAGACGATGATAATTGTATTATGACATATATATATAGATAATGGCAATTGGAGTATTGGAGTATTGGAACATGAATAGGACAAATCAAGACAACGGACTATATGGTAAACCTTATGGATATAAAACATGAAGTGTAACTTGGATAATTTGATGAACCACTGAGACAAAGGAAGGACAACTAGGAAGATGGGACTTAAGACATAATAATCAGGACCATTATGGCACTAGACTATAAACACGACAAGTAACTTATGAGTAAGTAGGGATTCTTGGAACTATGACTACTTGGACAAATCACTACATATACGGACGTGTGTTTTATAGTAACATCAAAACACATAAATATGGGACCTTAGACACAAAGTAGTACCGATATACGTTAAACATCACTTCGATAAATAAAGGCTAACAATCAATGATAAGTACGACTAAAATATATTTAAACAAAGGTCCTTGGCGGCCAGACGTTAGAATTTGTGTTAAACATTAAATATTAGTCATCGTTGCTTCCATTGTGCAAGTCTGTTATCAATCTATTAATTCGTCCAACCCCTCCCGGTCGTGTTGTTACAATTTGGAAGCTTAAACCTTAAAAAATCTAAAGATTTTTAGAGAGAGAAACACCAAAACCCCACCATTTTTGCAAGAGTTTACAAAGGTATGTTCTTGAACCCAAAACTTATATAAATATGTTGTTATTTTTTGTTTTGATGAAGTTCTTTACCAAACCACAATGAGTTTTGCAAATGGTTTTCTAAAACAAACAATGGGAATGAGATAAATTGGAAAATGATGATGAATGTGTGTGTGTGAGCCATGAGTGTGTGTGTGGAGTTGATTGTTTTGTTCATTGGATGATTTTTTATGCTTAGATCCTTTGATTTTGATATCATGCAAAAGGGTATTCATAATGGTTTATGATCTGATGTAAAATGAAATTTTGATGTTTATGAAAGTCTAAATAAATGGTATAGGGATGCGATTATTGAAATGTGGCTTGTTTGAGTAGTAGGTTCATGTTTGTGCATTGTTTGATGATGGATTTTTGATTATTTTAGACTTAGAACAGGTCTTATTGTGATAATGTTTAGAGGGTTTTTATAAGCTTAAAACAGTGTAAAATAAGTTTGAATAGGATTGACATGCTTGGGAGACCTTGCATGTACGAGCTTTTGAAATAGATATTCCAAAAATGATTTAGAACAGTTTTTTATGACTTATTTTGATATAAAATAAAGTGTGATAAAGTGTTCATAAAATACCTAAGGTAAAAACCTAACTATAATTGCAAAGGATGCGCAAAAATGCAGTTTTCGACAAGTTTAACGCGTTTAGAACACTCATTTTCAGGTCTGATGTAAAACAATTTGTTTAGTGTCAAAAAGTGTATAAAAGTCATTATTTAGGGTGTAAAATATGTTTATCATAGTAACGGACGCTTACAGTGTAAAACTATATGATAAAAGTCGCCGAAATGTGATTTTTGAGGCGCGTACGTTTAAATTTTGTGGCTGATTTAGAACAGCAAATTTGGTCCTGTTTTGTGGTTTATATGCAGGCCCTATAGTTTAAATTAAGTTTATGTTGTATTCATAATTTGATATGATAAATTAGGAACGTGTTTAATATGAAAATTGCTAGAATAGGTCTTATTATGTGTTCCAATGGTATGTTAGTGAGTATTAGTAACTAGGGATAGATCATGTGATGATGGAGACGTAAGTTAATTTCTTTGGAATATTACCATAAAGCCTAGGTGGTCTATGTGTAAATTGTGTTACTAAGAATGGCCGCATTTCGATAAGAACGGCTTTATGTGAAACACAAGTCTTGATTTAGTGACTATGTAAGGCTATGTGCTACGTGTATGTATTTGATTATAATGAAATGATAGTTCTACTAGGTCAAGTTATGTGGCATTTAACGTTGATTCATATATGTGTGAACATATAAATGTGGACCTAAGGGATAGGTGATTTAACGTGACATCTATATATCTGAGGACTAAAACTGAACCGATCGTCAAGGTCGCCAATGGGTCAATAGGGTAATGGTTAATGGAAATTCAAATTTTTTTCGTTAATCTAAGTCAAGGAAGTTTGGTGAATAACTTGAATGGACTTAGAATGGTTGCTAAAATAGCCTTAGGGATTATAGGGTGTTGTTAAGTAAAGAATTGTGGGTTGGACTAGGGAATTGCTTGCTTGCTACGCTTGAGGTGAGTTTCACGGCCCCTTTCTTTTTTAATGTTTTTGAATGTTTTAATGTCGGGGGATTAACATGCTTGTATGATGAGTAAGACTAGAATTTGTAGAACATTTGATGGCCTTGGGTAGGTGCACGACGTCTGCGTTGGACGCCTCGTCAATCCCTTCGGGCGGACACTTCCCTGCATTTCTTAATCATTAGCTCTTGAACTAGAGTCGTAGTTTATGTTAGTAGATCTATTGGGTTGACGCCCCTTCCCTGACCAGTGGAATGGGTTTTATGGGAAAGCATATTCTTAAATGTTCCTCTAGGAGGTCAAACCTTGGGAAGAAAAGTTGTGGTTTGATTAAGAGCCTTAGGTTAAAATCATACTTGTTGGACCTAGCTAGTCTACATGGTTCTCAGTTTAGTCGGTACTTGATCATACGTTTTTGTTAAAAAGGAAATATGTTTAATTGCCTTAAAAACCTGTGAACTCGCCAACAATTTGTTGATATTTTTAAGCATGCTTTTCAGGTACTGATGCCTAGGGGTTTTGAGAGTGGGTTTAGCACATACTACGATGGACATGATGTTGGGACCATAAAACTTTGAAACTATATTTTATTTTTAAATAATTTGTAAAACAATGGTTATGTAATTTCACTCACCTTGGTTATGACATGTTTTTAAACTTTCTTGGACCGGACAATTAAATGTGTTGGACTAGAGGGTGGTTACAAGATGTCCATACATATCTTTATGTGATTTGCTAAACTTTGTGGTAACAACTTCCATTACCTCATGACATGCTTTCCGCTGTACGTTGTCGGGGTGTGACAAAAAATGGTCCTCTAAAAGTTTAAGTTACACATCAAAAACAATAAGAAAACGATGCTTGTTATATCAATACGAATAGCCTAATTATACTATGTATTATTGGAAACCCAAGATGGATAGTGTTTTTGTTTTTTTTTTTTTTTTTTTTTTTTTTTGCAATTTAGAAGTGCATATATACCTAATGTTTCTGGTTTGATTAATAAAAGTGCTAGGTGTTGTTGTGCTTGTGTGTTGTTTGGTTATTTTCAAGAGATACCCAGGTTCGAGTCTTGCTATTTATTTTTCTTTTCTTTAGTGCGGTTCACGTGTGTGTTTTGCATTGTGTATGTGTGCCTTACCCATTAGCTGGGTATAAAAGTTCCAGGTTGCATGTTTGGCTTTCTCTTTGGTTGTTTTGACATCTGCCACTCACTTCACTCTTCTATCAAACCATCCCCACATATCATACCATCAAATCACAGCTCAAGACTTCTCTCCACATCCACACACAAATTCGCCGGCAAGAGATCGTGCAAGTATGTTTTGCGCTTGACTTTTGTTGATGGAAACCTACAGGTTGTGATAGAGACACAGCAACAGAGAAGAGGTTTAATCGGAATCGGAACTCCAGAGACTCCGATGAAGGCTCCGGTAAGCTCTGTTTCCAAACTTTAATGTCTATTTATCATGTTTTAGGCTTTAATTTTTGAATGGGTTAATTTCCAGCTTCTTCATTTTTTATTTGCAATTGGTATTTCTTAATTTCTGTTATTAAAATTTTCTTACATATTTCTTGACTTTTTGATTCCTAATTTTTTTAATGCATGTTCTTATAATTTTTCAAGTTTGCTCAGAAAGACTATGGCCTTTGGGTAATAAGATGAACTGGAGTTTTAGGTAGAACCCTTTTCATGTTGTGATTCAACGTTCCTCATTTTTACATGTGATCATGAGTTGAATAGATTTTTTAGGCTGTTCATGAGTTGAAATATGCATGTGTTCCGATTGTTTAGGGCATGCCTGTAAGGTGTTCGATGTAATGTCAATATTTTGTTTTCTTTGTTTTTTCTTGTCAATATTTTATTTTCATTGTTTTCTTTTACAGTTTAGACAAGATCATCTTTCCAATTGTGATTAGTTTTTAAACAACAACTACAATTTTATATAAAGCTTTTCTGTTACCGTGAGATATCACTTGGTTTTCAAAAAAATGAGTATAATAAAGTAGGGTTCATAAAATAACTTTGTTTGCATAAAAAGAAAAAAAACTCAAAATCAATTCATATTTTTACCTTTCGGTGTATTGATTTTAGATATTGGGATGTAGAAATTGCTAATTTGCTTAGTAACATTGAGGCAGCAATACTGGTTTATATGAAATATTAAGGCTTGCAGGAATAAGTTGTGAAGTTAGGTCTTTGAGATTTTGCAATTTTTTTTATACAACCACATACCTAATATGTGTTTAGTGAGAAGATACGTACAATACAGGTGACCCGTGAACTTTTTTGTTGCTTCTTGTAAACGGGTCGATTTGGGTTGTATTTCAGGAGGATTTTTTTTACTTTTATGCGCCTCACAGTTACTTCACCTTTACTTATTATGTATGCCTACATGTTTTTGTTGCTCTGTTTACTTTTGTGCACTTCTAATGAATAAATCATATATGGGTTAGAAAGTGATAGAAGTTTCTATTGAATAGGTAAACCTTTTTTTTTTTTTTTGTTACTTTCTGGGTGTGCGATGTTTGTGAAAATGGGTCGCCCTTATTCAGCAGCATTTATTACTTCTAAGTCCTTTGTTGTTATCTTTGGTTTCGCGTATTACTAACTTTCTCTATTTATTACCTGCTTCAATAGTTGAATATTGTGCCTATAAATATTACCAGTTGGTTTCACTTCATCTACGCGCAGATCACATGAGCAGGCGGTCAATCTCTCACCTCCTAAAGCACCAGAATGAAAATAATTAGGTACACACATCAACTCACAACCTACCTAACTAAATTGTCATGATGTATATGAATGTTGTTTCTAATTCTTACGAAAAATTGTTATCCTTACGTTTTTGTTCAATTAATTGAGAAAAAAATATCATAATTATTCAGAAGCGGTCTTAATGTGTTCTCTTTATTAAAGATATAAAATGTTGGTTTTCTTTGGGGAAAGACAAATGGTCGTCGTGAGTTGTACTATCATTCTGTTAAACGTATACAATTTAGACAATTAGACTTTAACGTGACGGTCACACTAACGCGGAATATGCAATAAAGGATAAAATGAAAGCCTCCATGATGGAACGGTATCGTTACTCGCTTTTATGTTTTCATTTTCGTCCTTTTTTTAACTTTGTCTACAATATGATATCCTGGTTTTTCTTTTCAGGTTTATTTTGATGCCTATAAATTTCCATAATACACTAATGACTAATGAGACATGTATCCCACCATGTAAAAAGTGACACTACACACTCCATGTTAAGAGTATACTTACTTTTTGATGATGTGAAGGTATGAGATTTAATGTACTATTCCACATTCATATATGTTCTTATTTCAAGACAACCAACTAGTGAAGGTTCGCCTTAGAGAGGTGATACCTTAGACCATGTGTAGTGGGGGGCTCCATATATGGAGCCCCCCTTCCTGATTGGTCCACGTGGCTGCTGAGTCAGCATGGAGAGATAAAGTGGAAAAGGGGTGTAGTGGTGGGGCTTTATATATAAAGCCCCTTTTAATATTTTATTATATCTTTTAGAATAAAAAAATAATAAAAAGAGAGAGGGGATGAGGTGGCATGCTCTGATTGGTGGGGACAAAATTATTCAGGCGTTATATTGATAAAGCCCCACTTTATAAAGCCCCAATGGAGCCCCCCTGTAATGGTGTGGGGGGCGCCATTTTTGTCCACCTCAGCCCAGGCGCTATACATGGAGCCCCACTACACCCAGTCTTATGGTCAAATGATTTGTACTGAAGATAGATGGTAAATTCCAACCCATGTCAGCGAGTTCTCATGTCATGCTTAGACCATGTGTAGTGGGGGGCTTTATGTATAAAGCCCCCCATCCTGATTGGTCCACGTGGCTGCTGAGTCAGCATGGAGAGAGAAACTGAAAAAGGGGTGTAGTGGTGGGGCTTTATGTATAAAGCCCCTGAATCTGATTGGTCCACGTGGATTTTATTTTTTTTATTCTTTTAACTCAAAATAATTAAAATAAAAAACAAATAAATTTAAAAAAATTACAAATAATATTAAAAAACACACAATTAATATTAAAAAAAAGTTACAACTAAAATTAAAAAAAATTACAAATAATCTTAAAAAACACACAACTAATATTAAAAAAAAAAAATTACACACCTCCTAAATTACTTATTTAAACATTACATATTCCTAAATTACTTAATTAAACACATAATATAATCCTAAATTACTTATTAAAACCTAAACCTCCCACTAAGGAGAGTAGTTGTCCCAGTCCTCGAGTGTGTAGTACTCAGGGGATATGGAACGTGAGCTGTCCCGTCCATCGGACCTCGCATCCGATGGGAAGTAGTAGTACTCACGAGGAGGGGTAGGCATGCTCCATAGGCGCTCCTGCTCCTCAACTTCCCTGAGGGCTTCCAAGTCCTCAGGGGTTGGCTCCCCATATTCACGGGGTGGGGTGGTCTGGTGGTGGTGGGTGGGGGTATTCTGGGGGGTGGGGATAGGTTGGTGGTTGGGGGTAGTCTGGTTGGGGGGGATAGGTTGCTGGTAGGCGGTAGGAGGAGGAGGGGTGAGGGTTTGTGGTGCCGACAACATGAGTCGGTTCAATTGATATGTAGCCATGCCATAATCATGGGCCCAAGCCCATTCTTCATCCGTCCAGGGATCATTCTTCCAGGGATCATCCTCTTCAGGATGAGTTGGTGGTGCCACAGCAGGAGGAGGAGGAAGATTTAGCCAATGTTGAGGAGGAGGAGGAGGAGGAGGAAGAGGAGGTTGTGGAGGAGGAGGAAGAGGAGGTTGTGGAGGAGGATGAGTTGGCAGTCGCCGGGACCGGCCCCGTCCCCGGACCCGTCGAGTGAACTGCCGGACATTAGAAGGTCCGGCAGCTCCTGCTTGAAAACCGCCAGTGTTATTCATTGTGTTTGATGAGGAAAGGATGAGGAAGATGGAAGAGGTGTGATTGATCTGAGATGAGGAAGGGGGTATTTATAGGGTGAGAAATATGACCGTTTGGGGGGAAAACGTTTGAATTTCAAAATTTGAAATTCAAACGTTTGGGGGGAAAATTTGAATTTCAAACGGTTTGAACAGTAACCGTTTAAAATTCAAATGTTTGAATATAATTTTTTTATATAATCTATTTTTTTTTTAATTTTAATAAATATAATTTTTTTATATAATTTATTTTTTAATTATGTTTATATATATATTAAATTTAAAAAAAAAGTTACCGTTCAAATTTAAAAAACCAACGGTCAAATTTTTGACCATTTCCCTCGTCCACGTGTCAGCGTCTTATTGGTTAATGGATTTGTTATATAGCGCTATGTATATAACGCTTTGGCCGGTTTAGAGAGCATAGCGCCCCACCGTTCCGGTGTTCCGGGCGCTATGTTTTCAAAATTCACAGGGGTAACGCCCCAGTACGCATAGTCTTATAGCCATTTAAAATGTACATAACCAAATGTGACTTTTATTCTAATGATATTGAATTTATGAATGCTTTTTCTTGGTCGAACTTCAGGAAGGGTCCTTCAGCAAAGCTTGGTAACCTAACCTGCCCTAGATTACAAAATATTCACATTGCTTCTTTTTTTAACTCTCTTTCTATTGTTCATGGTAAATAACTATTCTTTCATAATGGTTTTCAATAAGTGCATGTAATGTAGGTGTTGATGGTTTACATAATTACATTGTTGTATTGCAAGCTTCGTCCCGCTACAACACGTGGATAAATGAAGTACTTCAAATCAAAACGTCAATACGATTGGTCTGCCGCTAAGCGCAGTGGATCAATCTAGTTGTTATTAAAAAGAATTAATAGCAAACAAGGAAACTCTCGACATTATGTTACCATTTTTATATTAAAAAAAAAACAAATTGCACCATAATTCACTCTGAATTCAAGATGAAATTTTTAATTAAAAAGATTCATCTTAGTTTTAAGAAAATCATAATTATTAATAACTATACATATCTCTAATTTACGAAACATAGGCTTTACCTTCTTTATTCTTTCAATTTCTACTGAATTGGGTTTAAATAAGGATGGGTCTTTTAGTTATATTCAATCAGAATGGACTGCTTTGTATAGATATATATTATACAATAAAAAATTACGGGCCTCGTATCGATGCACCACTTGCACATGCTTTAAACCGGGCCTGACATAATTTCTATCTAAAATTACATTGGTGGTCGGGGTCTTTCCACCAGAGCTTTCATGGTGTTGGTTACAGGTGACAGCTGGAGATGAATGGAGATTGATGGCGGTTGGAGGTACGGTGATGGTTAACATCGGCCGAAACTGGTGATTGAAAGTTACATGTGACGAAGGTGGTTAACGTCGGCCAAAGCTGGTGGTTGGCGGTTAGGTGACGTTGGTTGTTAACGTCGGCCGAAGAAGCCATTCAAGAAGATGGGGGTGCATATATTGGTTTTGGGTGGGAGAACACTAGGGCCCTTGGATCCTGTAATCATCAACGGCTAGGTGCAAAACTTTTATCATCACACGGATTGACATATTATCCGCGACAATAATAACAGCGACTCAGTTCAATAGCGGCAACATTTCTTGTAGTGTAATAGCCATTATTCGCTTGTAGGATGAGATGCCACATTTTTTTAAACAATTACTAACCCATGTACAAGACACGAGTGATGCACTAATGAGATGTTAAGATTATGTCCCTGTCATGATATTCCAAAATGGAATTTGGTCAAATTCTTTTACAAGGGTATACTTTTCTAGCTCAGCATATGTTATTAAAAAATATATTCTCTAAGAAAGCATAAAATATAACTAGAATGCATGTGTGATATGTTAAAATATATTGTCTAGGAAAGTATAAAATATAATTTACAACATGTGATACGTTAAAATGAATTTAAAAAAGTGCCATACTCCGTGTACGTAGATTCAAATCTAGACATTGTAAGCCGCGTTAATCAGTATTTTATGTTATATGTTGATTCTTATGCTTTAACATTAGTTGGTACTTATTAATTTTATATTTCTGGCTCCTGTGATTGTTTACTTAATTATATAGTGTTTATTTTGACAAACGTGATTGGAACACAGAGCTTAGTAATAATTGAAGTTATTCATGGAGGTTGACCGGAAGCGACTTCATCATATCTATTAGACATGTAAATGGATCATTATTTAGTGCACTCCATCACTGCTAGCTCTCCGTCAGTTCAAGCTACTCCGCATTTGACACATTTGGATCCCTGGCCTCGGAGGCTGTGCGTTTCTTGAACGAGTACCAAAGGTGGTCCACAGTGACTCACAGAGCCTTAAGAACCAATGGTTTGTATTTACCAGGATAGGCTTTGTGATTCAACTTGTTGCACGCTTACCCACTATCCAAATGTAACTTGCTATTGCTATATCTATATTACATTATATATCATTCAATATAAAAAAAATCAATATAGTTTACACTTAGAAGTGATGAGGACTCCAAGTAGTGAGATGAGTACGGGTTTAAGGAAAGGTTCATGGAGTCTTGAAGAAGATCAGGAGTTGGTTTCTTATATTAATAGATATGGCATCTGGAATTGGTCTCATATGCCCAAATATGCTTGTAAGTAAATACAAAGATCTAGTTTTCGGATCTATGATTATGTGATATTGAAATAGCATGATTTTTTATTGTTTCTCTTATTATGTCTTTAGGGCTGTCAGAGAAGAATTATCTTAAGCTTAACATAAAGAGAGGAAACTTCTCCAAGGAAGAAGAAGATGAAATCATACTACTTTCTCATGCAGTTCTCGGCAATAGGTATGCGTAGATACTAATCAGTGGTGTTGAAATGATACCTTGATCTTACAAGTTTAATAACTCGGTTATTTTGTTAATTTGTATTTGAATATGTTGCATAAGATTTGTGCAGGTCAAGAGGAAAAGGTCTGATTAACTTGAAGTCGTGTGATAAGGTATGTTGCTGAGTCGGAAGTGCTGCTGACTGGACGTGTCTTGCTGAGCTGGATGGGTGCGTGTTGTGTTGAACACATAATCAAGACGTTACTAGGGATGACTTGTATCAGGGCTTGGTTGATGGTTCATTGGGCTTGCATCTGGGCTTATTGTCAGTCTTATTTGGTTCAGCACAACCTTGCACCACCACCGAATTTACAAGTCTTTTATAAAGATCCAGGACTCACTACATTGTTCCTCATCCTTGTTTCCACAGATCTAATTCTACACAGAGATTCTAATCTGGTTCATCTCAGTTTCTTACAATTCAGATATCCTACTCTAGTACATCTTTCCAGATTCAGTCATTTGTCTGGTAGCTTCTTTAAGTTTCTCTAAGATATTTTTCTCTCTAGGGTTTCTTGTAATCTGTGAGTTGTGATACATCTTGAATCCGAGAGATTAGATCAGTTGAGAGATTTGTAGAGATTAATGTGTGACAATCCTTGTTTAGATAGCTAGAGTGTTTAGTGATAGAGATTGAACCCTTGAATTGTCTCATTCATTCTCAATAATTTACATAGTGATCCTATAATTATGGAAAGGATCATGATACAATACAATTCAAATTTATAAGATATAAACAATAATATATACTATGCTATTACACCCCTGCAGTCGAAGCGAGAGGAAACCGGATGCTGAGACTGTCTCTGAAATCTTCAAACAAAATACGAGGTAGACCTTTCGTGAAGATATCTGCAATCTGATAACGAGAGGGAACATGTAGAACCCGTGCGTGACCCCGTTGTACATGTTCTCGAACGAAATGTATGTCTAGCTCAATACGCTTGGTCCGCTAATGTTGCACAGGATTCCCCGATAAATAAATGGCACTTACGTTATCACAATACACAAGGGTTGCGCGCGTTAGCGGATGGTTAAGCTCGAGAAGAAGATTTCTGATCCAGCATATTTCGGCAACTACATTAGCAACCCCATGGTATTCGGCTTCAGCGCTGGATCTTGATACTGTGCTTTGTCGTTTGAAAGACCACGAAATTAAGTAATCTCCAAAATAAACGCAGTAGCCGCTAGTAGATCGCCTCGTGTCACGACAACCGGCCCAATAGGCATCCGTATAGGAGATCAGTGATTTGGATGTGCAGCCATGAAGAGTTAACCCAAACGCTGAAGTCCCCTTTATGTACCGAATGATACGCTTTAAAGCATTCCGATGATCAATGCGGGGAGAATGCATGTGCATGTAGACCTGTTGGACCGCATAGGAGATGTCAGGCCTGGTGAAAGTAAGGTACTGGAGCGCGCCTGCAAGACTGCGGTATAAGGCGGGGTCATGAAATAGGTCACTGACATGGGTACTAAGTTTGCTGTTAATGTCAACTAGGGTGGACACTGGATTGCACGACTGCATACCGGCACGTGCAATAATGTCAGTCGCATAGGACTGTTGAGAGAGAAACATAGTGTCTTTGTTACGAGACACAGAGATGCCCAGAAAGTAACTGAGAGGACCTAAGTCCTTCATGGCAAATTCAGCAGCTAACTTTGCCATGAGAAAATGACGAAGCCTGTCAGACAATGTGACAAGAAGAATGTCGTCAACGTAGAGAAGAAGATGTGCTGTATGAGTGCCCTGATGAAAAGTAAACAAAAAGCCATCGCTCTTGCTGTGACTAAAACCCATAGATAAGACAAAATCAGTGAAGCGTTGGTACCATGCCCGTGGCGCTTGCTTGAGGCCGTACCGAGATTTCTTGAGTAAGCACACGTGGTCAGGAAATTGTTTACTACAAAACCCCATAGGTTGGTACATATATACTGTTGGGTTCTGGTACTGTCAAAGCAGGGAGGCTTAAGTTTGAAAATGTTAATCTAATAGACAATCTAAAATTTAATCTACTTAGTGTATCACAAATGAGTGACAAAGGCTTTGGGTCATTCTTCACTAAGCAAACTTGTAAGATTGTTGGCCCTGAGGCTGTAGAAAAGATTAACACCATCATTGCTGAGAGCAAAGCACAACTTGTTGCTCACAGAAGTGGCAATGTGTATGTAGTTGATATGTTGAAGGATAATCCTACTGCAAATGTCTGTCTGTTCTCAGCTGCCTCTACCAAAGAGACAGAATTGTGGCATAGGAGACTTGGTCACACCAACCTTAAAACTATCAACTCACTCTCCAAACAAAACCTTGTCAGAGGTTTACCATCAAAAGAATTCAAATGTGATGAGCATTGTGTTTCCTGTCTAAAAGGTAAACAACATAAAAGCTCTTACAAATCCATTGATGAGTCCAAAACTAGTCAGTGTTTACAAATGTTGCACATGGACTTGTTTGGCCCTGTAAAAATCATGAGTCTAAGAAGAAAAAGATTTTGTCTTGTCATAGTTGATGATTTTTCTAGGTTTACATGGACTTACTTTTTACACTCTAAGGATGAGACTGCAGGTATCTTGAAGGACTTTGTCACCAAAGTTGAAAAGCAATATGACTTGCCAGTAAAAGTCTTTAGGAGTGACAATGGAACAGAGTTTAAGAATAAGGAGTTGGATGATTTCTGTGCGTCAAAAGGGATTGTAAGGCAGTACAGTATCCCAAGAACACCAGAGCAAAATGGGGTGGTTGAAAGGAAGAACAGGACTCTTATTGAGGCTGCAAGAACAATGCTAGCAGATTCTGGTTTACCACTGTCCTTTTGGGCAGAAGCTGTAAACACTGCTTGTTATGTTCAAAACAGAGTTTTAATCAACCCTAGACATCAAAAGACTGCTTATGAAATTCTGTTTAAAATCAAACCACTGATATCATTTTTCAAAGTCTTTGGCTGCCCATGTTTCATTTTAAATCTTAAAGATTCCATTTCAAAATTTGCAGCCAAAGTGGATTGTGGATATTTTCTGGGGTATTCTTCTATTGCAAAGGCCTATAAAGTGTTTAACACTAGGACTAAGACAATAGAAGAAACTCTGAATGTAAAGTTCAATGAGCTTTCTTCTTTGAAAATCCCAGCAAACCCTGCTGAGTTGTTTGATTTAGAAAAATTCAAATTTGAAGATATTGCTGTCAAAACTAACCCTGCAGGTACTCCACAATCTTCACAACAAGACTACAGAATAGATGTTGTGGTTCCAGACCACTACAAAGTCTATCCTGTATCAGAGGAAGCAGTGGTTCAAAACAACTGTCAAAACTCTGTCACAGCTGAGTCAGCCACTGTTGGCCAGTCTTACCTTCAATCCACTGATTCACCCAGCCAATCCACTGTTCAATCATCTGTTGACAAGAGTCAATCATCTGTTGACAAAAGTCAGTCCAATCTTACACCACTTGGACCCATTCCTCCACCTCCATTCCAAACATCTGTTGACTCTTCAAAAGTGCCAACAGATGTTATGTCAACAGAGTCTCCAAACCTCTGTCCTTCACCACAAAATGCCATCATACCATATCAGGGAGATCTAATCTACCTAAGAGCTCATCCACCAGACCAAATCATTGGCAACATCAGAGAAGGTGTGCTCACAAGGAACCAATCTTCAAACATCTGTCTTTTTGCAGGCTTTCTATCCCTTACATAACCTGTCAAGTACCAAGAGGCACTGAAAGACAACAGTTGGGTAGAAGCCATGCAAGAAGAACTCCTTCAGTTCAAAAGACAACAAGTATGGGAACTTGTACCACTGCCTAAGGATGTCTGTCCAATTGGCACAAAGTGGGTCTTCAAAAATAAAACTGATGAAAGGGGTATAGTTGTCAAGAACAAAGCCAGGTTAGTGGTTCAAGGCTTCAGACAAGAAGAGGGAATTGACTATGATGAAACCTTTGCCCCTGTAGCAAGGTTAGAAGCTATCAGACTTTTCTTAGCCTTTGCTGTCAACCACAACATCAAGGTGTATCAGATGGACATCAAGTGTGCCTTCCTATATGGCAAAATTCAGGAGGAGGTTTATGTATGCCAACCACCTGGTTTTGAAGACACATTCCATCCTGATCATGTCTACAAGCTTAACAAAGCATTGTATGGACTCAAACAAGCACCAAGAGCCTGGTATGAAACTCTCTCTACTTTTCTCTTATCCATTGGTTTCACAAGAGGTAAAATTGATAAAACCTTGTTTTTAAAATGGAAAGGAAAAGATTTAATGATTGTTCAAATATATGTGGATGACATCATTTTTGGATCCACATGTAATAAAATGTGTGAGGAGTTTAGGGAACTCATGACAGCAGAGTTTGAAATGAGTGCTATGGGTGAACTTCAGTGCTTTCTTGGTCTTCAAGTAAAGCAACTGCAAAATGGCACTTTCATTCATCAAAACAAGTATGTGAAAAACTTGTTGACAAAATTTGAGATGAATGATTGTAAGCCATGTAGTACACCCATGAGCACTGTCAAGCCACTCACTGATGATGAAAAGGATGAACTGATTGATCAGACACACTATAGATGCATGATTGGGTCTTTATTGTACTTAACAGCATCCAGGCCAGACATTATGTTTGCAACCTGTGTGTGTGCTAGATCTCAGGCTTCTCCTAGAAAGTCTAACCTCATTGCTGTGAAAAGGATCTTCAGATACCTAAAAGGTGCTCCCACACTTGGTATCTGGTATCCTGCTAATGGAAACATTGAGCTTTCAGGTTATTCAGATAGTGATTTTGCTGGCTGCCATACCACAAGGAAGTCCACATCAGGAGGGTGCCAGTTTCTAGGGAATGCCTTAGTCTCTTGGCAAAGCAAAAAGCAAGCAGCTGTTTCAACATCCACTGCTGAAGCTGAATACATTGCTGCTGCAAGTTGTACAGCTCAACTTATGTGGCTTCAAAATCAACTACTGGATTTTGGGATAACTGCACTGAGGACTCCACTCATGTTGGATAGTCAAGCTGCTGAAAATATCATCAAAAATCCAGTCTCCCACTCAACCACCAAGCACATAGATATCAGACATCATTTTGTCAGGGATAGCTATGAAAAAGGTTTGATTTCTCTGCACCATGTTCCAACAGAGGATCAGTTGGCAGATGTGCTGACAAAAGCTTTAGACACATCTACCTTCACAAATCTGATTTCTCGAATTGGAATGTTAAACATGGATTAAAAACAACAAAAATGTTTTCAATAAAAACATTGAAATGTTTTCAGAAAATCAAATCTTGCTAAAATAACACCTTGGTTGAAAAATCTGTTTTAAAACCACTGATCCAGATAAAACAACCACTGTTTCATTAAAACCACTGTTAGTTGGAAAATCTGTTTCAAACATCTGATCAGATAAAACAACCGCTGCTGGTTGAAAAATCTGTTTCAAACATCTGATCAGATAAAACAACTGTTTTCATCAGTCTTTTGGTTAAACAACAGAGGTTGGCAACAGAGGTTTAGTATGCCACCAGATGTTTCAACCATCAGATGTTTGCCACGTCTGCTCTACAAAGCAGAGTTTTGCCACATCAGCGGTTTCACCAGAGCCTATAAAACCCTGTTCCTTCCCCCAACAGCAGTTTTACTGTCTCATTGTATTCAAATTACTAAAAACCGCTCTCGTCTTCCTCATAACCCTCAATCAAAGTTCATCACTTTCACAATCAAAATCCATTAAAATGGAACTCCAAACAAAAGCCACTCACAATTTCCTTCCTTATTTGGTTAAAACCGAAGACAACACACCATTCCATTCCACTATTGACATCATCAATAACTCAAAATATAAAAATGTTCTTATTGCTGATGCCCCCATATACCTGGAAACACTCCAAGAATTCTGGGTGAATGCTGAAGTCTTATACCAAGACAAAAAGCCAACTTCCATAATTTCAAAAATTGGAGCCACCAGTATCGCCATAACTCCTCAAATCATATCCACTACCTTCTCACTGAACGACTTGTCAGGTATGGAAACTTTTCCAAAAACAGAGCTTCACACTGAGTTTCAAGAGAGAGGGTATGATGCTCAAATGACTGGTTCAACATTATACAAAAAGTTTTTCCCACCACTCATGAAATTTTTCTTCCATACCCTCCTCCTTTGTGCCTCTGCCAAGACTACATCCTTCAATGAAATCCCATTAAGGATACAATACTTGGGATATGCTATGTTGTCAGATTCTGACTTCAATCTATCTCAGGGATTGTTTTTGGACTTGGTATCAAATGTGAAAGCCATAAAATCTGGCTCAAACAATGCTTTTCTGCTCTACCCTAGAATTCTAAGTGTAATTCTACAAAAGATTTTACCTGAAAAGGATTTTCAAAAGGGTGAGTCTTTTAAAATGAAAAGTTTAACTGATGAAACTTTTACAAGAATGCTGGGTTCTTCA
This sequence comes from Ambrosia artemisiifolia, assembly GCA_032199755.1. Taxonomy (NCBI): domain Eukaryota; kingdom Viridiplantae; phylum Streptophyta; class Magnoliopsida; order Asterales; family Asteraceae; genus Ambrosia; species Ambrosia artemisiifolia. The sequence continues at coordinate 18,141,010 of CM063519.1, forward strand.
ACCCAAGAAAAAGTATTAAAAGTACAAAAAGTTTCCAAAACACAACCAAAGAGGACAAAGACAACAACTGTTGTTAAAACCTCTGTTGGTGAGCCCACTGCTCCTGGTGATCATGGCACTTCATCCAGTGCTGTGAAACCCACACCAGCCACCAAAAGAAACCGTCCATCCACCAAAACAACCACCAAAACCAAAAAGGGACTTCTGGAAGATGAGATACCAGAAGCTAACCCTGTTGCATCACCAAAGCAACATGAAACCACTGTTGTTACTTCCTCACAACAGTTGGAGATATCTCAACCCAAGCAAACTCCTCAAGAATCCTCACAAAAGGATCTTGTTGTAAGCCAAAGGGAAACTCACACTGAGGCATATGAGTCACTTGATCATATGTTTACAAGCCCATCTCCCAGGGCTAATCAGCTTCTTACTCCACCTACATCACCACCACATGTCCCACAAACAATGCAACCCCTGTTTGAGGCTATTGACAAAACTCAGGACAACCCCAGTTCCTCTCCTTCACCTATCACTGAGAGTATGCCACTACCAGTGACTGGGGCTGAGGAAAGTCAATCAGCCATCCCACAAACAGATGAGGAGGTTATACTCCCAGAAGTCAATGTTACTTCTGATGAGGTTTCAAGAGAAGCAGCTACTACTGCTGTAGAGACCATTGTCTCACAGCAGGACAGTGGTTCCATTGCTAAGACTTCCTTGAAGGCAACAACTGATGAAGACACAATTGTGTCTCCTAAAACAGTTGGAAGTCCCCAGAACCAAGACAAAGGGGCAGCAGGTTCTTATTCTATGGATTCACCTCCTAGAACTGAACCAGCTAAAACTACCTCTGGTAGGGACTCAGATGAACCTATTAATTTGGGTGATGAGTCAAAACTTCAAGAATTGACGGCTAAAGTTCAAAACCTTGAATCCTCTGTTGCTGACATCAAATCTGATGTCAAGTCAATATTGGAAACATTAAATAACTTTACAAAAAGTCAACCATCCACTGCTGATGTTGCTAATGAGCTATGGAAATCTGTTTCCCCCATCATCATAGCTCACCGAAAATTAGCAGATCAGAAACAGGAGACTTACATGACTTTGATCCGAAATATGGTGGATGCCAGATTTAATGACACAAAGGCTGACATCAAGGTGACTAAAGAACATCTGCTGAAGACCACTGGCTCTGCCCCTACCACAATTCTCAGAGATGAAGATGATGATGAATTCACTGCTGATGATGCCAAAAAGGGGGAGAGTGGCAGAGATAGGCTACCAAAACTTGATCCATTTGGTGCACCACCCTCACAAAAAGGGAAGAAGCCAACTGCTGACAAACCAGGGTCACCTAAATCAGCTCCACAAACTCAACAACCAAATGTTCAGATCCCTGTCTCTGAACCAGCAAAAGCATCAAAGGCAAAAGAAGTTGATACTTCAGCTAATGAAAAGGCTGAAAAGGCTGCTCAAGACAAAAGAAAAAGGGCTGACACTTTGGAGGTAAAAGCAGAGATGTTGGTGCAAAAGAAAAAGGAACAGCAGCAGGAAGTGGAAGATGTGAACACTAACTGCTGAAACTTCTGATGTACAAACACCTGTTACCACAACCACTACTCCACAAACCACTGCCACCACAACCTCTGCTACCCAAACAACTGAACCTAAAACCACTGCTAAAACATCTGCTCAACCCAAACCAGTAACCAAACCAATCACTAAACCAACCACAACTCAACCAACTCCCAAACCTACTCCAACACAAACCACTGCCAAACCTATTTCAACACAACCCAAAACCCAAACAACTGCTGGTTCCACAAAAGGACCAACAGATGTTTCTCAAACCACTGCTTCATCCTCACCTTCACCCAAAATCTTGTATAGCAGAAAAAGGAAATCCACCTTTGTTATACAAGATGAAAACATCCACAACACACCACCTAACACCCCAATCTCATCCACACCAGTCAATGCCATTCCACTCTCATCTTACTCACCACACACTGCCCAATTCAGATCCCATAGACCACCACCAACCATCACCCCATTGGCTGAGAAGTATCCCCTTGAGTTGGATCTAATCAAGGGGGAACTTCAATCCTTCTACAATACTGATCAGCCATCAGAAAGATCCTTCCCATCTCTTAAAGGCTTCCCTGTTCCACTCAACATGGACACATATCTCAAATACAAGGGTGAACAGACTGATGCTGTCATCAAAGAGAAGTGCAAAGGGAAGGATGACAGGACTGCTCAGGGCATCCATTCAGCAGAGCTTAGCAAACTCAGAAGGATTGAAGATTATGCTAAGACCCTGAGCAACTCCATGTCAACCATGCCTCTCAGCAGACACTTGGAGAAGGAAGTAAGGGATTCACTGCTGGAACAGATCTTGGCATCCAAGCCTTATAAAGCAACAAAGAACCAATTTACAGGCTGGACCACACATGCTCTAAGGGAAGAACTAATCAGAATAGAGAACATGGCCAAGAATCCTCCTGCTAAGGCCTCTGCTCCTGATTTCAAAAAGGGGAGAGATGAAGCTAGAGCCTTGAAGTTCAGAAGAATGAGACAAGAGCTTGTAGCAGCTAAGTATGGAGAGATGAAATCTGTTGCTAGATGGTCAGAGATCAGGCTAATTGAAACATACAGGAAGCTTGAACAAGAAAGAAAGACCAATCCTGATCTTCCCAGAAAACCAGTGTATGATGATGCTCTCAAGAAACCCTCTCAGGCCTTTACATTAGACAGTTTACTGGAAACTTCAGATCTTACTATTGCTGCTAGAAGACAATTTAAGAAGCAAAAAGAAATGACTGAAGAAGAAACAAGACAGTTCACTGATACTTATGTGAAAGAGGGGATTTTGAATCAAATCAGATCTTTTTCTGATCCTGTTTCAGACAGGCTCAGAGAACTCATTGGAAGGCCACCATCACCAAACTCATCCAAAATAAAGATGCATCCCAGTCACTCCTCTGATTCTAAAATTCTAAAATGGAAGTCTGATAAAGAGACCCATGAATTGACATTGCTCAGATCAGATGGTAGTATTCAGAAGTTGAGTATGGATGAGGCACCTGGCCTAAGTGCTGAAGACCTCCAGACTCTTTTGAATTTGACACTGGATAGAGATGCTGAAGACCTCTTCTCTCTACACTTTGAATTACAACTAAAAGGACAAATTAGAGAAAGTCTGATGAGGAATAAAGATCAAGAATAAAGCAGAGTTTTGGCATCATCTGTTCTAGGGGGAGATTGTTGGGTCTGCTGACCTGGAGAAGAACAGATGATAGAAAGCCAAAATATACTAAGTGTTGATCAAGAATAAATAACAGTGGTTACAAGAAAGCTTCCTCCAAAGAACTGCTGATTCCCAAACTGCTGATACTTAAACAACTGATACAAGACAACTGCTGCTGATGAAAGGTCTGATGGATAAAGTCTGAAGAGCAAAAGTCTGATAAAGAACAAGTGCTGATCAAAGATCTGAAGAACAAAGGTCTGTTGAACCAACAGCACTTTGGTTCAACAGATGATAAGAAGACATCAGAGCTTTAGTTTAACAGAGTTTTTCTTTCAGTAGTTTCAATGTAACAGTAGTTTATTGTTTAACAGATGTTGTAGTTTGTTAGTCAGTTAGGGGTCGCTTTCTAGGTGACGTCAGCTAAGTGATCATCAGAGGTTTGTACTTGTCTATAAATAGAACAGTACTTGTACTGTTCTATCCATCACTCGTCATTCTCATTAGACAAACAAACTCTGAGTGATCAGGCTGAGGGGGAGCTTTAATTGTACTATTGTAATCTTTCAGTTTAATGAAAGCATTCGATTGATAACAATTATTCTCTATGTTTTGATTATTCTTTATTCCGCTGCACTTTCCATTTATACTTCATTCATAATTCATAGTTAATCAAAACAATCCAATACTCAGATCCTAACATATACTGTCTCATTTAGGTGTCCATGGAGAAAGGCATTGGTGACATCAAGTTGATGGATGGACCAATGTTTAGAGAGAGCAATGGAGAGTACCGTGCGTATGGTGGCCGGTTTAACAACCAGACTGAATGTATCCCCACAATCAACGCATACCTGTTGTACACGACCATCACAGACCAATCTGGCCTTATAGCGCTCAAGTGACCCATCCGACCTGTATTTATGTTTGAACAACCACATGCTACGAATAATATTCATGTCTGGATGTCTAGGTACTAATTCCCAAGTTCCGTTTCTAACAAGTGCATTATACTCAGTAGATATGGCAGAGAACCATTCCGGTATAGTCAAGGCATCGTTTGGTTTCTTTGGGATAGGTACGATGGTAGGGGTGGTGGTGGTGTGTAGGTTGAAGGGTTGTTTTGGTTTAAATATCCCGCTCATAGAGCGGGTATGTATGGAGCGGTTTGGTGGGGGAGGTGGTGGTGGAACGGGTGGTGAGTGGGTCGGGTTCGGTGATAATGGTGGATGGGTAATTGGCGCTGTTGGGCTGGCATTTTGGGACGAGGGGGTTTGGTTGGGCCGTTGTAGGTTCTGAGGATTGGGAAGGAGTTGGTTGTGGGCCGTGTGTAGTTGGTGAGGTGTGGGCCGAGGGTAGGTTAGAGGTGTTTGGGCTGTGCACTTGGGGTAACAGGTGGTGAGGAAAATGGTGGTCTAAAAAATTATAGGTAGGAGGTGGGGCGATGGATTGTTTAAAGGGGAATGTAGTTTCGTCGAACGCTACATGTCATGAGATATGAATCTGTTTGGTTTTCAAGTCAAGGCAACGCTACCCCATGTGAGAAGGGGGATAGCCAAGAAAGACGCACGGTTGGGCACGGTGGTCAAGTTTGTGAATGGTGGTGGAGGGAGTGAGTGGGTAATAGAGACAACCAAAAACACGGAGATGGTCATAACTAGGGGATGGGTTATATAGGAGTTCGGTGGGTGTTTTGTTGTTTGTGACTTTAGAGGGGAGGATATTAAGTAGGTAAGTTGCTGTTTTAAGGGCAAAATGCCAAAGGTGAGGTGAGAGTGATGCATGGGCTAGTAGGGTGCGGATGATGTTATTTATGGTGCGGATTTTACGTTCAGCTTTACCATTTTGAGATGATGTGTATGGACATGATAAACGGTAAAGGATGCCATTTGTTGTGAAAAAAATTTGGAAGGCACTATTGACGTACTCATGACCATTATCACATTGAAAAGTTTTAATGGTGCGTTCAAATTGGGTTTTAATGGTAGAGGCAAATTGGGTAAAGGCATGAAACACATTGGATTTATGGGTGAGTGGGTATGTCCACAAAAAATTAGAATAATCATCTAAAAATAAAACATAATATTTATGGCCAGATGAACTAAGAATAGGGGACGTCCATACATCACTATGAATTATATCAAAGGGTTGAAACACACAAGTATTAGAAGAAAAGAAAGGTAACCGAATACTTCTGCCAAAAACACATGAGTCACAAACATTATCATTAAATTTATTAAAAGAAACAGAATTGGTAGTTTTAATAAAACGTAAAGACTGACGTCCTGGATGGCCAAGACGTTGGTGCCAGAGGTCAGCAGAGATGGCAGCAAAGGCTGTGGGGAAGGATGAGGAGGACCCGAGCACCAGAGGGTAGAGATCACTGCTGCTGTTGCATCGCAGGAGCGGCGTCCGCGTCTTGAGGTCCTTCACAAGAAAACCAAACGGGTCAAATTCAACAGGCACAGAATTATCCCTAGTAAAACGACGAACTGATATAAGGTTTTTGACTAGTTTGGGTGAGTAAAGGACGTTTTTAAGGACAAAAGGTGGGAAGGGCTTGGGTAGGTATTTGGTGCCTTGTCCTAAAACTGGAATAGTATTACCACTGCCTACAATTATATGTTGAGGAATGCAAGTGTTAGAAAAAGAATGAAAATCACCTTGATCATGAGACATTGTGGATGAGGCGCCAGTGTCCATATACTGAGTGGGGTCTGGCTGCTGCAGAGACATGGTGTAGAGAGTCTGCTCGATGTCAGTGGGACTATAGGCTGCGTAATTATTTTGCTGCAGGCGCGGGCCTAAAATCCCAGCTTGCTGTTGGGCCGAGGATGTGTTACTGTTGGGCCGGCCTGTGGTAGGATAGGGGCAGGGGGGGATTGGGCCAGGAGTGGGTGGGCTGCTGTTGTTGGTAGTGGGCTGGGAAATAAGGATAATGGGCTGGTGAGTTTTGTGTTGTAGGGAACCAAGGGGAGTATGCCGTAGGGAAAGGAGGGGTCCAAAATTTTGACGGGAAAGGTTGATTCCGACCAAACCCACCACGTCCTCGTCCGCGGTGAGTGAAGCGGCCACGTCCGCGGCCGGATGAGCGGTCAGAAGGGTGGTCAACGGGGCGGGTTTCTTAGGTTTGGGTTCGGTTGGTGGTGGCCGTAAGGGCTGAAGAAGCGGTTTTGGACGAGGCTAAGGCACGTTCGGCTTTATCGGATTCAGCTTGAATTAACTTTGAACGGGCGTTATAAAAGGTAGGGAGTGGATGTGTATTTTTGAGGATGGTGGATATGCTTTCGTACTGGTCGTTTAGGCCGGCCAACAGTTGTAACACTAAACGATCATTATCTACTGGCGCGCCAACATTTGCAAGTTGATCGGCCAAGACTTTCAAAGCCTGACAGTAAGCAGACATGTTAGGAAAACCATCCAAACGAGTATTGGAAAACTTACCCATAAGGTGTATAGCCCGAGCACTCTTGTTATCGTGAAATAAATCCTTGATGGCGACCCAGGCCTCGTGAGCATTGGAGATGTTGTTGATGATAGTATGCAGCAGGTCGTTGGATATGGTTGTATAAATCCATTGCAATACAATTGCATCTGGTCGCTCCCAGGTTTCATTGGAATCGGAGGACTCGGCTTCATTCGGATCCGATGAAATAACCCGTGGTTTAAAATGATCAGCAACCATAAAAGCCTTGCAATGAAGTTGAAGGAGAGTAGCCCAAGAGGAGTATTGGGATGATTCGATTTCAAGAACAATTGGTACGAAATTCTTAATATTAGAGACAGTGGCTGCGGGGTGCAGTTTAGATTCAACAGTTATGTTGGGGATGACAGTGGAAGAGGCTGCGGGAGAAGACACAGTGAAGGGTGAGGGTGATTACGAAGTGGGGAATGAAGTAGAAAAGAAGTCGACTGTTAGTCGACGGCAGCAGGGAAGGTGGAAGAAAGAAGGATCGAAGTAGGGTTTTAGAATGTATTATCTCTTGATACCATGATAGGGATTGAACCCTTGAATTGTCTCATGTGATTGTTCTATAGTAAAATTTGTATTATGTTTTATTTACTGTAATTTTGTAAACAAATTTTCTGTATATGTTGTGTTTAAAATTTAGTATACAAAGCACATGGTACAAATATACTCTACTTATGGTGATTGCGAGGAGTCTTAAAATAGGCAGGATATTGTATTATTGTAATAATAGTTGACTGTGTAAATAGTACCCATATTTGTTGTGGTTCACGTGATCCATGTGACTCGGTTTGTGACTCGTGGCTATTCGCTCATGCGTCACAACACATAGTCAAAGCTAAACTATTCCCAACTTTTAGCCTGAGATTGATAATTAATAAAACCTTTGGGTTCAAAATCGAATGACACCATGAGGCTTTATGAAGACAAAAAGAAGTCAATAATATATATGGTTCACATTTGGATGATGGTTGGTTACTATGCAAGGAGACATTTACGAAAATCAAGTGCCAACTTATTGGGCTTATTAGTTTTAGTTGGGCTTAAGAGTGAAGAGTAGACTAGTGGGCTTGACCAGCACAAAGGGCCCGTGCAAAATTTTAGGAAATTAGTGCAATTCTAGGAAACAATAACAAGAAGAGAGTAGAGGTTGGTGGCTGCGAAAAAAGAAAAAAAAAGGATCGAAGGAAGCTTCTGTTTTTTTTTTTTTTTTCAAAGAAAACAAAGAAAAGAACTAAAGCAAGCAGCCAAGTAAACACGTCACAAAAGTAAAGTTATTCTAATAATTTGTATATCATTTGTTGATGTGTTTTTATCAATCTTTGCACGTAGAAATATTCCCTTGTGTCGATAATTGCATTCTTTGATCTATCTTATCTTTTAATAAATTGGTAATTGATAATTATTAATTGGATTGTTGTGGTTGTTAGGAATTACCATGGTCATTGTGTTTGTTTATTCATGATTAATTGTTTTTTTAAGTCATTGGTCTATCAAATCTTAATTATCTTCATAACTCGACAATTGTTGGCATTGTCTATAGTGTTGCATGCTGATAAGTGTGAAACTAAAAAGTCTCACATTGGTATTTAAATCACCATAGCACTTGCATTGTTTTCACTTTATTGTATGTAGACCACACTCCTAGCTTTCGGATTATATAGGATTTAGGCATCCTTAAGTCTTGTTGTTTTGGGTAACAATGTTGTAGTTGGGTCGTTCTAGAGGTCATTGAATGTCTAAGTGGAACTCAACCTAGGTGATTCTTTTATCTCTCTTATTTTCCTAGCATTCATGTTTGTTTACTTTCTTGCCATTTATTTCTTGTGATTTAAATGTATTTACTTGCTATTTGCAATATCTTGCTTTGTCTTTCATTGAAAACCCTACTTCTACAAATTGGCCAGATATTTATAGAGGTTAATTATTAAGTCACTACTTATTAAGCATAATGACAAACGAGCTTTAAATGGGTCAACACAAAGATTTCTCATCTCACCTCATGCTAAAAAGCCCCTAAAATATTGGTCCCTCTTACCCCTTGTCTTGTCACTTGCACACAACCCCCAACTATGCCAAACTTTGTGGATTTGGGTGTCTATCCTACTAGGGTTAAGACCCGACTCGAACCACAAGCTTTATCCTCGTACGAAATTGTGTTTGTGGGATACTCTACTTCTCAAAGTTCTTACCACTTGATTCTTAAAAAAAAAAAAACAGAATCTATGATTTCCGCCATGTTCATTTTGAAGAACACAATTTCAGTTATGATTCTTTAGTCAAATGTTCCACACCCCATCTCTCGAAATAGATACTTGGCTACCCTGAATATCCATCATATTTCTTCAACAAACCCATTCGCTTCCTAGCATTCACCGCCACTACATCTACCTCCACTTCCCTTACTAATCAGCCTAATGTGCCACCTTATCTCTTTACATATCAGCTTCCTTAACAGTCACTTCCACACCCATAGACCCTCCCTTAACAACACCTAATTCTAAACAAACATCCACCATAAATCCCCATTCAACCCTGACCATCAAGAAACCCAATCCAAGTACCATCACTCTGACTATGTCCTCTATAACACCAACCATCTACTATTATTCAAGGTCTCAAACAACCATTATGGTGACAAGCTACGTAAGAAGAGTTTGGTGCTCTCATATAGAATCAAAATTGATCTCTTTTCCACCCAATTCAACACCAAATTTAATATGTTGTAAATGGGTTTACCTAAATAATTCAAACTCAAACTCGATGGCTGGGTTGATAGACTTGAAGCTTGTCATGTAGCTAAACATTTTCACCAACGTCCCGACTTAGACTAAATTGACACATTAAGTCCCATTGTAAAACCCCTACCTGAAGATTAATTATTGCTTTAGCTACCTCGTCTAATTGACTTTTACACTAGTTAGATATATAAAATATCTTCCTTCAAGGTTCTCTCACTGAATCCGTCTACATGACAACCACCTATCCTCTCCAACCCTTCTTTTACTGATCATGCATACAAGCACACAAAGGCTACCTATGGCCTTTGTCAAGCCTCACAAGCTTTGTATAATGAACTTATAACCTAACCTAACTTAGCACGGTCCATTTTAAACCATCTATACCACATCCTTTACTCTTTATCAACTACACGAACCCATCTTCTATATTATCCTTGTCTATGTCGATGATATAATCATCAATGTCCCAAAATCATCCACTATTGACGACTTCATCACCTCTCTTGCAGGCTAGATTCTTACTTAAATATTTAGGCACCCTTTCTTAATTTCTTGGTGTGGAGTCATTTCTCACAACATTGATCTTTTTATTTCTTGCCTCTCTTTTAAACTGGTGACACACCAATGTCCAGTTGCGAAACTCTACACAAAATCGATGGCACACAACTCTTTTCTCGGATTAAGTATTGTAGTTTTGTTTGAGCATTGCAATATGTCTCCCTCACACGCCTAGATGTTGCATTCCTCGTCAATAAACTGTTAGAGTTTATATGCATAAATCGGCAAATGTTCACTCGACTCTTGCAAATAGATTTCTTTGTTACTTGATTAGACGAGTGTGATGGCTTGGTTTTTGAAAGCAAGTCTACATTGCACCTTCATGCATTTACAAATGACGAATGGGTAGGTAGCAAACTGACTTCTAGAATCACAACAGGTTATATCGTTTACCTTGGGTCAAATCCGATCTCTTGGAGGTCAAAACGACAACCAACTTTAAACCGATGAAGAATTTCGTGCAATTGCCTCCACACCTACCATAGTTTGATGGTTATTCTCCTTATTTTCTGATCTTGGTTATCAATCTATTGTTACATCGGTTATTTATTGTGACAAATTTAATCACACATATTACTCGGCCAACACAATCTTTCATTCATAGATGAAACATATAGCATTAGACTTCCATTTTCAACATGAAAAGGTTCAAGCCGACTCAATGCGCAATACTCATATTGCCGAAGATGATCAACTTGTGGACGCCCTCACTATACCCCTATGTAAACATTGATATCATAATCTTATGTCCATGATTGGACTTCTCTCCCGGTCATCCATCTTGCGGAGGAATATTAGACCAATTTCCCACCAATGATTTTAAATAGTTTGAATTATTTGAATTGTTGAACAAAGTCAAAGTCAGATCCTAATTTGTTGTAGTTTCTCTTTCCTTTTGGCATACCTTTTGTATTTATTCTAATCAATTGTTAATGACAAATTAATTCTTATTTCTGGTTTATACGAATTATTTCATATCAATCAATTATTCATACCTTTTGGTGGGGTTTGAGGAGTGTAGGATGTAGGCACGTCTTACCATTATCTTAGAGGAATAAAGAGCGTGCTTCAAGTGGGACCCCTAGCTATGAAGCCATATCTAGACATAGGAGTCCAATAATAGACACGTAGCTGCCGGGAAACATACATTGTGTACATAAAACACACCATATAGACACATAAGCATTCGGTAACATGCAAATGCCACCAAAAAAAACTAGGAAAGCGTTTGGTTCGCATGAACGGAATAGGAATTTGAATTGCTACTTTTTAGATGTTTGGTTTATAGAATTTGTTGGAATTGGAATTTCAATTCCAATCTTGATGTATTTGGTTGACAAAAGGATTGGGTATGACTTCCTTAAACCATACCGTTTCGACCCGAATAGTTTTGACCCTACTTTTCGACCCAACCTATTTCGTCCTACACCGTTTTGTCTGAATCGTTTCAAATCATCCCATTTCTACATGCACCATTTTGACTGCACTGTTTCAACCCGCAAATGTGCATCTTTTCGAACAGTATAATTTTGACCCAAACCGTTTTGAAACCACACTGTTGTGAATTGATCAACCCGTACCGTTTCAACCCGAATAAACCCTCCGACGACCTGCACCATTTCAAACCGAACGAGCCCTTTAACGACACCCACTGAGATCAGGATCTGGCTCGGTTCAGTGGTTAGAACCGGCTCGGGTTGCAGCCAGGTTGGGTCAGTCTACAAGCCAAGTCGGTAATGTGGGTTTGGTTGGCGGACCAAGACATTTCAGGCTAGCAGTGTGGGTCGGGGACCATATGTCGGGTCAACAATGAGGTCCGAGCCGAGTTTTGTTCAGGCTGGCGGGTCGGGTCAGTACATATGCGATCAAGGCGAGTTGTTAGAGTTGGGAGCGACCCAACTGGGTCGACGATAATAGGGTGCAAGTGGTGGGGGCAAGGGTGATAGATGCCAATTTATTTGTCAACCGAACACAACAATAATGGAATTGAGATTCCAATTCCAGCAATTTCCAATTCCTATTGGAATGTTTAAATTCCAAATCCAATTCCAAACCATTCCGCAAACGAAACGCTTCCTAACCTCTTAAGGCCATAATCCAATTCAAAACCTTATCATCCTCCTAAGTGTAATTAACCCACTTAATCATACATCTCCACGAATGCCTATTCTTGAGCAAGTCCTCAAGTAGGTGCAAGTCTAGCACATCATACCTAATCAGATCTTCCAAAATCAGTTTCAGCTTATCTCTACTCCTCCTGCCCTCCATCGTGAGAGATTCAATGGTTTTAACTCTGGTTGTTATATGTCGCTTTATTAGTGTGATATACTTGTCATCTTAATCTTTTACTAAACTAGTTTTTTGTTGCACTCTTTGGTTTTTAACCAATTTATGTCATCGGTAATTTAAAAAATTCTAATTTTCGATATTCATTGCACGATTGTCTAAAAGTTTATTAAATCTAAAGCTTACTACGCGTATTTGTTTTAAAAAAAAATTGTTCATTTTTTCTTGGCTTAGTGGTATTAGACTATAGATGTTCATTCACACGAAAGTGGTGCAAATTTTAGTCTCACAAAATTGCTAATATGTTAATATTAAAAGATTTTTGGGGTGTGTGTTAGCTTTTATGTTTTCTGAAGTAGGGAAAGGCTAACGTAAAAAGCCTCTTAAAGTAAAAAGTGTAGGAAGAGCTAAGAGCGCGATAAGTGCGAATATCCAAAAAGGGTATTATTATCTACCACCACAATCGTTGGCTTTTTTCAAGTTCCACCTCCATTTTTTAAAAATCTATAACTTTTTCACACTACACTATTATGTTTTTTTTTTAAATACACCATAAAAACAAACGTTTTGTCCTTTTTCATTTGCATACGACATTCCGATAGTTTTAAAAAATTTTAGTTGGGTTAATCACTTGCGTGATTATCAAGTATAACTTGGGTAATTATGAGGTATAACGTGCGTAAGTTATAATCACACAAGTTACACATGATAATCACGCAAGTTATACATGATAATCATGCATGTTGTCAACCCACCAAAAAAAAGTTTTTTTTAAATAACTATAGCAATAGGATATGCAAATGAAAGAGGATAAAAAAATTGTTTTATAGTGTGTTTAAAAAAAATAATGTAGTATGAAAAGTTATGAACATTTAAAAAATGACGTAGTACTTAAAAAAATCAATAATTATAGATTATACTTATTATACCTATTTTACCCTGTAAATTTCTCTTTTATTTTCATCAATTAATTTCTTAGATAAAATGCCAAAAATCCTTTTTATGATCTTTTTTTCCAGAAAACTTTATTTGTGAAGTAACCCTAAAGTTGCAATTTTGGCAAAGTTTTAGACTATTGTCAAATTTGTTGAACTTGGGGCCGTGCCACTTAAACGTTTGTTGCCATTAGACAAAAGTCGTTGGCCGGTCAATTAACTCAACAACTCATTAGTTAATATTAAAATTTTAAAATCTTTCGAATTAATTGTCTCATTAGTTACTTTCCTCCTTTTATTTTTTATTTTCTTTGGTGACGGAATCCTTTAAAATTCATAAAAATGGCTTTTCACTAATATTAAAGTCAACTTCAATAAATAAAATTTTACATTGACTAAACCAAATAAAAAAATAAATCAAGCTTATTTATATAACAACCTTTTACTTACATTCTCTTAATTTCAATGTTGTAAAACAAGATCTCGGAGACCGAGTACTTCCTGAGTAATCGCTATAAGGTAGGCTGCCGTGGCCTGAGTACTCTAGGCCTAGGCCGCGTACTCCCCGGATACTCTCCGACTAGGCTGAGAACTCCCCGAGTACCCCCGACTCCGACTAGGGAGCGTCTAGCGACTTTTGCAACATTGCTTAATTTATATTAGTTAGGTTTCCTCAATAAAAATTACTTTCTTTCTATGAAACTGACTTAAAATTTTGTTAGGGAGGACGGAGTGCCACCCGCAATGTTGTAAAACAAGGTGTCGGAGGTCGTGTACTCCCCGAGTAATCGCTACAAGGTAGGTTGCCGAGGACCGAGTACTCTAGCCCTAGGCCGAGTACTCATTGGGTACTCTCCAACTAGGCCGAGAACTCCCCGAGTACTCCCGACTCCGACTAGGGAGAGCGCCTAGCGACTTTTGCAACATTGGTAAAGACAACGGGTATTCCACTACCCACACAGCAACACGTCATTGGTGGCACGAATAGAGATTCTGTGGTGTGAGTTCTGGTTATCGGTAATGGTTGTGTTTGTTGAATGTCTTAAATTTTCAACGGTCATATGACCGTTGAAAATGACCGTTTGAAAAAAAAAATTATTTAATACACACAGAAACACAATATTTTAAACACTTTCGAACACCACAAAGATCAAACGCTCTAATCTCAATTCTCAAACATTTTCAACCACAACCAAATGGATCCAAAAAAATTAAATGGTGTTGCACAAGGTGGAAGAGGATCGTCTAAATCAAAGGGAGGGGTTCACGTAGTAAGGGTAGAGGATCAGGTTCAAAGTCGGTTTCGGTTTCGAGTGTAGGGGGAGGGTGTAGGCCCGTGATGAATTTTCCAACACAAACACAGCCACTCCCACCACAACAATTTTATCAACAAACACAACCACTCTCACAACCATAATTTCAATACCAGCAATTCCAACAACCCCAACCCCATTATTATGAATATTATTTTACACTGCCTCAAATACCGCAACAACAAATGGAGCACTGCGACGTGTTTGCAATTTGGAGTCAACAAATTGAGTAGGAAGAATGAGACCTCCACCTCCATGGAGATGATGATGAAGAGGTTATAACTTGGTCAATGATATTAAAGATATGTTTGTTGTAGAAGATGAAGATGAACAAGGCAACAAGTGGGGAAAAAATTCGCCTCGTGAATAAAGGCTACAAATGTAACACCCCAACCGATGGCGGAAACATCGGGATGTCACGTATTGATGATTGTTCAGTAGCTCATGGTGAATAATAAATTTCATTATATGATTTAAATAAATTACATACAATTGTTCTACAAGAATTCGTACATCAAATAATCAAACAAAGCTTTAAATATCTCCTCATGCTAGCTCTAGACTTCAAGCATCGGTATTTCCTGTTGAGTTTGGAAAAATGGGGGGGGTCAACTAGAAGTTGGTGAGAATACATAAGTCATGTTAAGCAAATAGTTTAAGTATAAAAGTTTAGCAATTCATATGTCTAATGTAAGTTTAAGTCTACATGATTAAACATGAAGTATAGTATGCACATAATCAAACCTCCGACAAAGTTTAGGTCCATCCCGTCATCCACGGTTCACCTTAATATCACGTTGGAACGATAACAATCACCCGCGCTCCCCATAAAAGATGGTCAACGAATCTGGGTGGGATTGTCAATCCAATAGATCTATCATTGAATATCGCCGGCTTGGCCACAGCTAATGATTATGTATGTTTAAGTTTAAGTCTAAAAGTATTTGTCTAAGTCATGAGGCATTAAAGTTTACAACTAGACATGTATGTAGAATTGCTTAAGTATAAAGTTTCAAGTATAAAGGATTGCATAAACAAGGTTATGTAAACTCACCTTAGCAAAGTATTAAGTCTCGAGAAAAAGTATAAGTGTAGCCCCAAAGATGCCAAGTATCACCCTATGTATAAGGTAACAAATAAGTCTAAGTCTACCTAGTCTACAAGTATTATCTAGGGTTTCGATTTGGGGATAAACATTTGTTGGATAATAATAAAATGTTTTAATAAATAAGAGAAATTTGATAATTAAATAAATGAAAGTCTTTTTATAACATTTGAATTTAAGATGGTCACAATAATGTGTTTAAAGTATAAAAATAATTTTTATAAAATTATTTTCTTAAAAATAGAATATTAAATCTATTTATTTCAAATTGTCAAAATGTAACTTTAATATTTAAAAATACTAAAATTAAAGATTTATTAGTTTAAAAATTATATTTCTGTTCCAAATAATCAGAAATAATTTATATAAAATTTTGGTGCAAAAATATTGAAAAATGAATTTACTATGATTTAATTATGATTAAAACTAACAAAAATTGATTAAAAATATTAAATAAATGATTTTTCAGAAATAAAAATCATTTCAGAAAAGCTTAATGTTATAAAAACTCAGAATAATTTTTGTGGAAATTTATATAATCGTTTTGATATTTTTTATAGAATTTTATAAATAAAATTGAATAAACTTGAATTATTTATTATATATATTAAATAAATAATTTTTGGAAAACTAAAAATTGTATGTTAAACTCTACTACTAGAATAACATAAAATAATTTTTGTAGAATTTATAAACCATGTTTAGTATTTAAAATCTATTTTTAAAAATAATATTAATTATATAGGTATAAGAGAATCTCAATAAAAAAGATTGCATGTGCCAAGGCTCGAACCTGAGTCCTTGGACGGTTCCTGAGTTTTAAAATCACAAGCCAGACCAACTGGTCTGACCCTGAGAACGAATAAATCTTGGTTCCAATTAACTATATAGGTTTACTAATCTGTTTCAATAATTGGTTTTTAAAAAAAAGTAGCGTGTGGGACTCGAACCCAGGCCTTAGGCCGGTTCGTGTCTTAACGAAAAGGGGCCATACCAACTGATCTACTGATCAGATCAGTTGGTGATAGATGTTGATCTGTTTAAAATGTATAACAATGTCTGCACGTTATTATCCCCAAATCGTGTAGATAAGAACCCTAACCATCTAATCTGTTCAATTCGTAATCAATAGCCCCTGGAACCTTGGGGCTATTGTTTGTATCATGCCGAAAAACAAAACCAAGCAATTAATTAAAACTTACAGAGTGTTAATAACCACGAACGATTCGGTCAACAAAATAGTCAACCCGGAGCTAATATGCAGATTTGGGAGAGTTTAAGGTTATTTTGAGAGTAGGGATATGATTATCGGCGATTTTAGCCTGTGTAGGTCTAATCAATTTATACTAATCATTCTTAATCGTATGATTGGAAGTTATTGACCCACATTTAATCATATACGCGTAAATTACAAGTTTTGGAAAGTTTTGAATGTTAATTGGCGTAAGGAACAAGTTGGAGTGTCGGTTAATCCTTACCATAACTGAATTGTGAATCATAAACGCGGATTGGTGTGATTTTGGAAGGAATGGCTCGCAGTTGACTTCTCAAAGTCAACTGGTCTTAAGTATATAGGGTTTATGTTTACTTCTGTTTTAAAACCATTACCAAACAGGGCTGTAGCCCAGTTGGTTTGAAGGTGTGTGTGTAAGGTTTGGCTCGGCTGGGGACTCGGGTTCGAGTCCCAGCCCATACAAAACATTTTTTTTGCAATTATATCAATAATATTTTATTATTATAACTTCATAATATCATTATCTAAGTCCGAAAGATGGTATGAAATATTTTTAAACGTACAAAAATGTCGAGATCCAATGATTTTTATCAATTAATTTTTATTACAAAATATGTTAATATACGAAACGTTACAACAAAGTGGATAACAGGACAAGATGTTGCTTTGGCAAAATCTTGGTGCCATGTACCAAAAAACTGAGATAAAAGTAATCAAAGAAGCAAGGGAATTTTTTGGAAGATGGTTCAAAAATATTACTACGAATTTTTGGGAGGAACCGATCGAAGCCTCGATCAAATTACTTCAAAATGGGCATCCATGAACCAAAAAAAAAAAAAGAATGAGTTCAACAGACTTCATCAAAAAGCAATAGTATTTATAGTTAAACTGTACTTTTAATATTTTACATAAATTATACTATTTTTTTACTTGCTTGAATATAGGAGCGCCTACGAAGTAATGGATGTAGATCTTAATGTGATGCAATAGGCGATGAAAGATTACAGAAAAAGTCATCCTTCCTAGTTTAATCATGAAGCGGCATGCGCGATTGTAAAAAATCGCAACAAATGAAAAATGCAATCACTGATACGTGAAGAACCGTCTAATAGTCATTCCAACAAAAGACACAAGTCATCGGAAGTAAGCAACTATCATGCGTCTAGTACACCGGATGACTCCATCCCCACTAGTATGATATCGGATCTCAATGAAGATACCCAACCAGCAAGACCAAAACGCAAAAATAATAAGAAAGCCGCTGTTACCGAGTCTTCAAGCAAAAACTCGTTGGTTGACGAATATGCGTCATACCGGACGATGAAAGAAGATAAGGTGAGCCAGTTGGTCAACCTACAATCTCAACAAGAAGAAACAGCTTTAGCATTTTTGGACGAACAACGCAATTGTTGAGACATAGACTGTGTGACCACGACCTGAACATGTATTCGAAACCACACGAGCACCTCAAAGGTAAAAGAGTGGAATTAGTTTTGAAAGGAAAAAAAAAAGAAATCGCGGTGAAATATTGTTGTGGTTGTTATTGGGAGGAAGGCAAAGACGACGAGTAGTTTAAGGACACTTAGTTTGAAGACTTAGTTTGGAGACTCCATCAAGTCTTTAGTCAGTAACATTGTGAAGGATTTCAAGTGTATTCATTGGAACATTCGATCAGATGGCGTTGTCACATCCATCACCCCCACTCTATTGGCCTGACCCGGCTCGTAGATGATGGCGTCGTTTCATCCTGACCAAAGCCGCTTACAAACCGGGCTAGTTCGACACAATCGAAGCCACCAAGGACTAGCGACGTTTCGACCCAAACCGGCCCGCCAACTACCCGGACGTTTCGTCCCGGACCGACATGCTGACAACCCGCAGCAATATGACCCAACGAGGTCCGCCGAAGACCTGCACCATTTCAACCTGACAGGGCCTACTAACGATTGCAGGGCCGACCCTTAAGGGGTGCAGGAGGACTCCAGGCCCGGGCCCAATTTCTATGGGGCACATTCACCCTCCCGCAATCCAAGTTTTCTTAATAATGAAGTCCTTAATTCGATGGATTTTTGTATGTTTGAGCCTCAAAATTGTTAATCAGGTATTAATCAAAGTTAAGGGTAGTTTATATAAAACAGAAAGTGAAGAAATGTTGAGAGAGGTTAAGACTTAAAGAAGAAAATGAAATGGTTTAAGAAAAAAATTCCAGGTTTATTAATAGGTGTAGGACTGGAGATGATGAAGAAGATAAAATGAAAAAGGCTCACACTTAGTTGTTTTTGCTTTCTACCTTTTTATTTTTGACTTCCTTTTTAACTTTTATTTTTGTTATGAAACAAATTTTTTTAACAACCAAACTTTCCTCCATTTATATTTTCATCCTTTGTGAAATTCGAACACCCAACCTCCCAAGAGGGTTTGTTCTCTCTACCATTACACTACAACCTAAGTAGAAAATAAAATCTGATCCATCAATTTGATATTTCTTTAATCGTAGCTTAAAAAATAGTTTACATTATTTATTTCGTAAAGGCCTAAAGCTAAGGCTAAGGGACACATTTTTTACAGCTCGGCCCAAGCACCTGAATTTTCAGGGCCGGCCCTGAACGATTGGTTTCAACCCGACAGGGCTTGCCGACGACCCGTGCGTCGTTTCCACCCACACTCAACGACCTGCTCGTTTTGAACCGACTGGGCCCTCCGTGACCCACACCTTTTTTACCGGTTCGGGCATGTTGGCGACTTGCCCCACGCTGTTTTGACTTTACTCGACCCGCTCTAGACCCGCATAGTTTCAACTCGACCCCGGTGTAGTCCTAACTCGCACTGTTTCGACTCAACCGAGCTCGTCGGCGACCCACACTAGTTTGGTTTGGGTCTAAACTTTGTAGGTGCAGGTTGATAGTGTTGGTCGGGTCGGTTCAAATGTCGGTTGGGTCGGGTCGACGGTACGCCTGGCGTAGTGGGGTGGGAAAAGATTCAATTTATTTGCAGTTTTTAGTGCATCGTATAAATTCCAATTCCTATGCAAATTCTAATCTCATTACATTTTGTGAGATGAACACCACCTCAAGGTTTCATGTAAGGTTTTGGACTTCTAACTAGTCAGGATATGGAATTTAGGAATGGTTCTTATGTGAATGAGTTCACTTATAATCTTTATCGGAATCAGCCAACGTTATATTAATGATAATACTTTGATTATTCGTAAAGAGAAAATGGTTTAATCTTTCATAAATTTTTTTTTGAACGACAATCTTTCATAATTATTCATTTGATTTTTTTTTAAATCACAAAATAATAATTGGTTTAGAACCGTTTTTTTTGTAATATTAATGCTTCTACTATAACCCGGGTGTCACAAATATCACGGAGCCCCCAAGAAGAAATATGTTTAATTGATAGTAACGTGATGACTCCAAAGCCCATGGTCAACTGCTGCAACAACCATCACAGACTTTTAACATCAATGTGGGTGCAACTTGTAATAATATAACTTCTAATTTATTAACTAATATACCTAAAATCAAACTTCCTTTTTAAACTATTATTTTATTAACTCATATACCTAAACATTCACTTGCAATTACTTTATCCTATTTTAACCCTTAATAGAAAATTCCTTTTTAAATTTTTAAATGTTGACCGAAAATTCCTTGGTACCTTTTTGTTGTTCCACCTTCTAGTGCTTAAAGTGGGTCTTTAATTAAAAAGGTATAAAAACTTTTGAATAACTAAAATATCAAACGCGTTCAATGTTCCAAGTTTCTACGTGAACAAGTTTTTATTTTTTATTTTATTTTATTTTTTCTTTCTGAATTGTCTTCATGATTTGATATTAGCATTGACTTTGATGAATGCAAACAAATCGTTTTATTTGATAGTATAGAGTTCAAATAAAAAGTGTGAAGGAAACCTAGAAAGAATAGGATGGAATTAGAACCATTGATAAAGAGAGATAGAAAGCTTTAGATGAGTTTGGGGCGCTACATCATCAAGAATCACATATGAAAAAGATAGGATGATATAAAAGTAATAACCTAAAATTTCTAACAACACGTACAATTCATATGCATATTCTCCCAATTTTTTAAATTCTGATAACTTTTTATACACTATTATTTCTAAATTGCACCATACTTACGAGTATTTTTTATCTTTAATATGTGTATAGTCTTACTATATAGAAATTTTAAAAATTATACTGTTAATTAAGTGAGTGAATTTATATATGGTGATATATATGTTTGTACATGGTACGGTGTTTTATTACTTGACGTTCATTTTCAACATGGTGTTTAGATTAAACACAATGCTTACACTTATACATCAATTTACATGCGCGTGGTGCTTATGTAATGCTGAGGCTACTGATCAATATTGAATTATTAATTGGAAACTGAAAATCAGGTACGTTGAATCTCAATGATATTAGAGGCTGCTGACAATGTTTCCATTGTTGTTGAATTGCAATATTATTACCAATATTGGAGGCTATTGGATGCTGGTGTAGTGGTGTAAAACATGTCAAAAATTCTGTTTGACTACAAAATAAAATAGTATCACCTACAATCAAATTTGATCATGGACGTATGTAATTATGGAAATCTTTCACTCTTCAGTAACGGAAGTTCAAAATTTTGTTAGTGACTAATCATACATACTTGCAACATTTTACCGATGAAATTTAATGAGGGATAACCTGCGACTACTTTAGCAATAGAACATGACTACGTACCTCTGTATCCAGCTGATCCTTTCCAGGCATAAAAAACCAATTTGAACCTATTATATGTACATTATTGGACCTAGCTGGTACTCCTCGGCATGTGTTTGGTGGGGTTTTGTTTTTATTACAAATTATTATTCTTATTAGTGGAGTATTTTGAGATGTTAAGAATAAGTTATTTTTTAAATTTTAAGATATTACAAAAAAAATTACATTACATTACATCTCTATATCTTAGAACATAATAAATTAAATTTGTAGATTTAGGGGCTGTTTGTTTGATTAAGTATTGAATCATTAATAGGTCTGATTGAGTTTTTACTCATATAGAGAATGGGGCGCGAAATTGTTCTTTAACGCTCATTTCACTCTACCACTGGACATGGTCTAAGCAAGAATTAAATAAAAAAACATATCCTCAAAACTAGTGACAGAGAGCTCGTTTGTAAATTGTTTCCTCCATGAACGACGAAAGTTGATTGTCACGTCAAAAGATTTTATCGGTGGCCCGTCACTAATTGCCGGTCACACAAAGCGCAAAACCTCCGTAGATAGTTTTTTTCCTTGATTCCGTCACAAGTTACTCGGAAATATATACCAACGGATATTTGCCATCCATCAATAATGATGAGGATGATAATAATAATAATAATAATAATAATAATAATAATAATAATAATAATAATAATAATAATAATAATAATAATAATAATAATAATAATAATAATAATAATAATAATAATAATAATAATTTGTTGACAATACTCCTTTTTGTAGTGGTATCTTATTATATGCATTCGCATCAGATCTTTATCTTATTGATATCACTAAAATAGCGATAAGGAGTAGACTACCTACATTAATTCTCTACATATTGAGATTTATTATTCATCTCTAAAATATTATTTTGTTTTTTTATTTATTTTTATCAATTTTAACTATTGAAGTTATCATATAATACTGAGAAAGCGCCAAGTTTAAATTCATCAATGTCTAAATTTCTTCCCCAAAGTCTTTAAAAATGTTTATATTCATCAATGATAAATTTCTTACCAAGTCTTAAAATAATATCTTCCTCAAAATCTCCCCTTAAAACAATTTTACACACCCACCCCCACACGTGTATAATACATATACATTACTCTGAATTCAAATATTGCTTTGGTAGTTAAGTATAGGTATATATGCTCCTATGCTTTGGAAGGGATTTTTGTCAACAATATATTCGGTCAATGTAATCCATCCATCCATAATTCAACCAAGAGCATCCAAAAATGAGTCAAGTCAATTTCATCAACCTCTCTAAACTCAACTTAAAGTATTCAAAATAAGAATAATATTATAAACCCTCCTTCCATGAACATTCCCATATTCCAATATGTTCCACTCTCTTTCCTTCTTTCATCCATATAATTAACATCTTCATAACACCTAAACTCTAAATGAATTAATCTAACAACCGTTTCTAAACATGAGTACTTTTAGTTACAAAAGACCAAACAATCTTCAACTCATTTCTTTCTTCTTTCTCCTGTCCATTGTCCATGTGTTTTCTCAGTCAAACAACAGCACCATTAGTCATGGATCAGTCATAAGAGATGGTGAAATCATTGTCTCTCCAGGTGAGGTTTTTGCTTTAGGATTTTTCAGTCCTGCAAATACCAGTTTAAGATATGTTGGAATATGGTATTACCAAATACCTGGCCAAACAATCACATGGGTAGCTAATAGAGATGCTCCAGTCTCCGGTAATTCGGCTGTTTTCGGCATCCAGAGCAATGGTAGTTTGAGCCTTTCTGATCAGAATGGTACCATATATTGGTCTAGTGATGGTTTTCCATTGTCTGGCAATCTTACTGCTATGCTTGTTGATACCGGAAACTTTATTCTTTCGACGGTGGAGAACGCTGGAGATGATCAGAATGCATTATGGCAAAGTTGTGAGCATCCAACTGATACTTATTTACCAAACATGAGAGTTTACATGAATATAACTAGAGGAGATAGTGTTTCATTTGTTTCTTGGAGAACTAGTAATGACCCTTCAAGAGGGAATTACTCTATGGAAGTTGATCCTCGCGGTTCGCCACAGATTATCTCTTGGGACAATTCGCGTCGTAGGATTTGGAGATCCGGGCAATGGAATCAGCAGATATTCACCGGTGTGCCGCAGATGAGGTCCATATTTTTGTCTGGTTTTAGACTAGTTCAAGTAGATGGTGATGTCATGTACTTTATTTTTAACAATCCAAATAGTACACTTTTGATGAGGTTCATGATAAATTCGAACGGTAACTTAGAGCAATTGACATGGGATGAAGGAAGGATGCAATGGAATACAGCCTTTTCATGGCCTTCTACTCCATGCCAAGAGTATAATACATGTGGTAGTTATGGAATATGCAACTTAAGGAATACACCTTCTTTGTGTTCTTGTATGCAAGGATTTGAACTCAATTCTACTAATCAGTGTACTAGAAGAACACCACTAGAATGTGGAGCAAATTCTAGCACTAATGATGGATTCCTAAGAAGAGATGGACTAAAGTTGCCTGATATTGCCACCAATAATTTAGATGCACGAAGTCAAGAAGAATGTGAAGATGTATGCTCAAATAATTGCTCATGTAATGCGTATGCCTTCGTCTCTGGAATAGGGTGTTTAACATGGGTTGGTGATTTGATCGATATTGAGGAATTTGAAGAAGGTGGAGAAACAATTTTTATTCGTCTCGCGGCTTCAGAATTAGGTAACTTCTATACATTTTCGCATTTTTCTTGTATCTATTGAATTCAAACTCTATTTTTGTTCGTCGTTGAATCGGACTGATTTCAATATTTGTTTATTATATAACTAGCTTTCAATTCATTAAAGTTTAAACTAATTTGAGGAAGTTTTTGTTTCTTAGGTGGTGGAAAAACATCCCGGACAGCAGTTATTGCGATATCAGTAACTGGAATAGTTGTTTTTGGTGTAATTGCATGGTTAATCTGGAGGTACCGGCAAAGCATCAAAGGTATGCTTCATTTGATCTTAGGCTTATAACAACCTGCAACCATAAATGTTCTTAGTTTTGCATAATAAACACTACAAACTTATGTCATCAAATGATAGTTAATTTGGTCCAATTTATTCGCTTGGATCAATCTAATTTTGTTGATAAAGAACCAATCCTTGTTTGAATTATACATGGAGTACAAATTGTGTTGTTTTCAAAACGAGTGTCTTGTAATTAAATATTCTTTACTATAAACAGGAGTCTCGAATCTGTGGAGGCAAAAAAAGACATTGCCCCAACTTTTCCATGGGCCGTATAGCGTAGACAGTTCCGCGGGTACCACAGGATCAGCTGATCTTTCGGCTGAAGGAAAACCATATGAAGGAACATTGTTCAGTCTAATATCATTAGAAACTGCTACAGATGGTTTTGCTAACATAAACAAGCTCGGCCAAGGTGGCTTTGGCCCCGTACACAAGGTTAGTCTTTCTTTTTGAGCTAATTCCTTGACCCAAATTGATCCTTTGGAAGTCGTGTCATGATACACTAGAGGTCATAAGCTAAGATTGCTTGAGGTTTATTAGGAATTGGTGTAGTAGTAAAGTTTCAATTCACGCTTAGGATTGTTTGGGGTTTATTAATAAACTATTCTATACTTCTTTTTTCCAGGGAATCCTGCCAGGTGGTCAAGAAATCGCTGTGAAGAGGCTATCAAAATGGTCGGGACAAGGAATGATGGAATTCAAGAATGAGATGATTCTAATTGCCAAGCTACAACATAGGAATCTTGTTAGATTGTTGGGGTATTGCATTGAAGGGGAAGAAAATATGCTAGTTTATGAATACCTGCCAAACAAAAGCCTTGATACGTTTCTTTTTGGTATGCCTTTCTCCCCTTTTTCTTGTTACATATATCTTTACAGTAACTAAACACAACTAATCATGAGATCTTTGTATATGTATTGACAGATGCACAAAAGAAAGTGATTCTAGATTGGAAAACACGGTTTATGATCATTGAAGGGATTGCTAGAGGCATTCTTTATCTCCATCGAGATTCTAGGCTTCGCATTATTCATCGTGACTTGAAAGCTAGCAACATTTTGCTGGATGAAGAGATGATCCCTAAAATTTCAGATTTTGGCATGGCTAGAATATTTGGAGGGAATCAAAACGAGGCAAATACCGTGCGAATCGTAGGCACATAGTAAGTTGAAAATCATCAACAAGTCCTTTTATATTTATTTCAGTCTTCTTTATTGGTAGGCCTGTCCATAAAAGAGCAACCCGTTAAATGAAAAGAAAATATTGAAACCGACTATGTGGATGAAACTTGTAAAAGAATTTCAAACTTACTTTTCCATTTTCTGCAGCGGTTACATGTCTCCAGAGTATGCAATGGAAGGTTCCTTTTCGGTTAAATCTGATGTTTATAGCTTTGGGGTTTTGCTGCTTGAAATCATTAGTGGCCAACGAAACACAAGTTATCGCTCTCTTGAGTGCACAAACCTAATAAAACATGTAAGTAGTCATCTTCATTTGTCCTTCCTTCTTGTACTAAAGGTTGAGTTAAAACCAATTCACAATAACACATAAAGTTAATTTGATTAAAATAAAGGTGACCAACATTGGTATTCTCATACCTGATATATTAAATTCCCATATTACCCATAAGATGAGTTGATATGTTCTTAACTTTGAGCACGTTGATTTTTTTAATCTGTCTTTAAAGTTCAATATCTGTACTAAAATTCCCTTAAAATATTTTTAAGCAATTTGCCCGATATTAATTTGTAGGCGTGGAATCTATGGAAGGATGGGAAACCCGAAGAACTCATTGATCTATCAATTCTAGATTCATGTAACATGAAAGAAGCATTACAATGCATCCATATAGGGATGTTATGTGTGCAGTTTTCGGCAGTTCATAGACCAACTATGTCATCAGTGGTGTATATGTTGGAGAGTGAAAGCACGAGTCTCCCTCTACCAACACAAATTGGGGATATATCATCACTGAACTCCGCTGAAATGGATTTGATCATGGAAGGTAGAGAAATCACTGTTTCGTCAACTGATGTTACAGTTACAGAAGTTATTGGGAGGTGACAATAGAAAACAAAAGAACAATATTTTGTATGTATGTATGTATGATTTTTGTGTTTTTAGTGTCCATAGATGCAAAGAGAAAAGGTTCTATTGTTTCTAGTTTCTGGGATTTCCTACCAAATTTATAAACTTTGTATAGTTATTTATTTGTTTGACAACAAAATGATAAATGCTATAGAGATTGAAAAACATATGTTAAGAGTAAATTATATGTTAATGTTCAGTTGTTTATTTGTTATCTGTATATTCTTATATCTATTTTGGAAAAATTAGATTATAATGATAGTAGATCTCAAGAATTTCGAGTTACAAATTAAGGAAAGCAAGTTGACATCCTAGAGTACATTGACACTTGCTTGACCTTTGAACAATAATCAAAATACTGGAGGCTGGAACTGCCAAATGCCAACTTCGCTGCTACTCTTTCGCTTGAATGACCGAATTAATATGTAAATGTATACTAGTAAAGGTAGTAAACGTCGGTAATTCATTCGAGTTGTCTATCAAAAAATGGGAAGGGTAAAGAATTCACCGACGGATCACCATCGGATTTTACAATGAGATCGCCCACGGGAGTACCACCAGTGGATTCTATAGAGGGAAACTGTCCAAGGTTGTAAAAACATAGGGTTTCAATACACAACAACAACAACAATAACCTGAGCCAACATGAACTCAATAACACAATCAAACATACACAAGAATTAGGCGACAAAACACTGACCAAAGATCTTATTAAACCAACCCAAAATGTTGCCCCCCAAAACCCTAGAGATTCATCAACTGATGAATTTCAGAAATCATACAAAGTCTAGTTCTTCTACAGATCAATAATATCAGCAGATGAACAATAAAGATCAAACACTTACAGTGGATGAACAACTACAAAGATACAAGATGAAACCCTAATCGCCCAGAGACAACTACACGAATACAGAGAGAAAGAAAAAATAAGACTGAAGGAATAAAACAAAATAATAAAACGATTATATACTAGTCTCGAGAAGCTTCCTCAGCTCATCATTTCGAGTAAATCTCAGTTGTCCATTATAAAGTCGTTGCAACAACTTTTGTGAACCTTTATCATGAACTGGGTCAAGAATGACCTATCTCCTTTTGGGCTAACAATTTTCCTGACAAACAAACATATAACCCAAATACAATATAGCTCAATAACATAACTCAATATATGCAACATATTGTCACACAATTGAACTAATATGACAGTATTTTTAACATTCCCCCTTAATTCAAACATATCAAACATTCTCAAGCCATCACAAAAGAATTTGTGTTGCTTAATACTTAGACCTTTTGTAAAACCATCAGCAATTTGAGACTCAGAATCCACTTTGAGAGTTTCTATAACACCATTGGCAATCTTTTCTCTTAAAAAATGTAAGTCAAGCTCAAAATGCTTAACTTTATCATGAAAAACAGGATTTGCAGCTATAGCCATAGCTGCTTTACTATCACAAAACAATTTTATAGGTAAATCAACTTCAACATTCAATTTACTCAAAATATTTTTTAACCAAATCAACTCACATGTTGTTGAACACATTGCACGATATTCAGCCTCTGCTGAAGATCGAGAAATAGTACTTTGTTTTTTTTGCTTTTCCAGGAAATTAAAGAATTTCCTAAAAAGATACAAAAACCTGTTACAGATTTCTAGTGATTAGGCACTTTGCCCAATCAGCATCCACATAACTAGACAAATTGAAATTGTTACCTTTGCTAAACAAAATCCCTTTTCCTGGTGACTGCTTGAGATATCTAAGTAATCTCAAGGCAATCTTAAGATGTCCTGCATTAGGCTTATATATAAATTGGCTTAGATACTAGACAGCATAACTTATGTCTGGCCTAGTTAGTGACAAGTAAATCAAATTGCCTATTAACTTTTGAAAACCAGAAATATTATCAAGAAGTTCTTGATTTTTCTCAGTTTTAGTAGACACTATATAACTCTGTTCTATAGGTGTGCTAGCTGGCTTACAGCCAAGATAGCCAAATTCATTTAATAACTCAAGACAATACTTCCTCTGAGACAAACAAATGTTTTTCTCAGAATATAAGACTTCTATACCCAAAAAGTACTTAAGCTTTCCTAAATCTTTTATTTTGAAAGCTGTACTCAAAAAACATTTTACATTTTCAATTTCAGTCACAGAGTTACCAGTAACAACTATATCATCCACATAGACAAGAAGCACAATAAATACACCATTTTTAGACAATACAAACATAGAGTAATCACAGATACTTTGCTTAAAACCTATTCCTAGAAGAACATCAGTTAATTTTTCATTCCACTTTCTAGGAGCTTGTTTTAATCCATATAATGACTTCACAACTTTACAAACCTTGTTTTCATGTTTTGAATAATACCCTTCTGGTAAACTCATATAAACATCTTCTGAAATAGATCCATATAAGAAAGCATTATTTATATCTTATTGATACAAAGGCCAATTGTTTTCAACTGCAAGACTTAGAATACATCTTACAGTAACCATTTTTACAACAGGAGAGAAGGTTTCTCCAAAGTCTAAACTAACATGGCCTTGTATCTTTCTACTTCACCATTAGACTTATATTTAACCTTATATACCCACTTACATCCTATTGCCTTTCTGTCTTTGGGTAGTTCAGACAATACCCAAGTACTGTTTCTATGTAGGGCTTCCATCTCTTCATTCATAGCTTCTACCCATTTAGGGTCTTTTGAAGCTTCTGAATAAGATGATGGTTCAACAGCCCTATTTAGACTACTAACAAAACACTTATTTTCATTATACAAGTTAGCATAACTAACAACCTTTTCAACTCCAAACTTGACCTTTCCTTCTACCACATAATCATCAAATTTCCTAGGATGTAAAGACTCTCTAGAAGACCTCCTAAGACTTTCTCCCTCAGAAACAAAGTTCTCATCATTTGTTGCTTCCACATCATTGCTAACCCTATCAGTTTGATTATACTTTGTACTACCAAAACTAGGCATTCTAGCAGCTCTGGGCTGATCCTCTGATTGCTGACTAGTTCCAGCAACATGAGACTCATTTGTTCCCCCTTCATCATTGGGAGGATTAATGTTCTCAATCACCTCAGACACTTTAGACTCTATTGACTCAATTTGATCAAAAAAGTTTAGATGTGTTACAGTTTCATTTTCCAAAACAGGTTCATAATATTTATCAAGAGAAGTTTTAAATGGAAATATTTCTTCATAGAAACGAACATCTCTTGAATAAACAACTTCCTTAGACTCAATATTCCACAATTTATAACCCTTTTTAAAGTTGGAATATCCAATTAAAACACTTTTTTCAGCTCTACTTAAAAGTTTATCAGATTCATTTAGGATTGTATTAAAACATAGACACCTAAAATTCCCAAGATGACTGAGAATGGGGGGGGGGGGAACCCAAACATTACCTCATAAGGACTCTTTCCTAGCAAAAAAGACGAGGGAATCCTGTTTATAATATATGTAACAGTTAATGCACAATCAGACCAAAACCTAAGTGGAATCCCACTTTGAAATAGTAAAGCTCTGGCAATGTTTAAAAGATGTCTATGTTTTCTTTCCACCACCCCATTTTGTTGTGGTGTGTAGACACAGGAAGTTTGATGTATGATACCCTTACTTAGACAAAAAGAATTCATTTGGTTATTGACAAATTCAGTACCATTATCACTTCTAAAAACCTTTATATCCTTTTTAAACTGTGTTTTTATTAATTCATAAAAAGCACTTATACTTTCAAAAACCTCTCCTTTTCCTTTTAACATAAAACACCAAACAGCTCTAGAAAAATCATCTACTACAGTTAGAAAATATTTGTATCCTTCTCTACTAGCAATTTTATAAGAACCCTAAACATCTAAATGTACTAATTCTCCTATATGTTTAGTTTTATGTTCACTTAAAGGAAATGGAACTCTAACTTGTTTTGCCTTATGACACATTTCACAAGGTTGGTGTTCAGAACCATCAAGGTTTAGACTTCCTTTTAACAATGCCAGAACCTGACTAGAGTGATAACATAGACCATCACACTGCCTACCAGTCACCAGGATTCTCTTGGACTTGGAATCATGGACAAAACAACTATTTTCATCAAACAACACAGACATCTTGTTATCTTTTGCTAACTTATGCAAAGATAACAAATTAACACAATAATCAGGAACATAAAAGCCATCTTTTAAAATAAATTGATCAGCTATTTTAACATCACCAATTTTAGTTACCTTAGCACTAGTACCATTAGGGGTTTAACAAATACATCATATTCAGTGACATCCATTAAATTAATCATTTCCTTATCAGTTTTAGTCATATGCTGATTAGCCCCAGAATCTGTTATCCAACCCCCAACAATTGCTTGTTTAACAAAATTAGAACAACTTGAAAATTTTTCAAAAACTTGTTGTAAATTTGAAATCCTAGAAAAACCATTTATATTTACAACCTTACCTCCAACATTGGTATTGATGGAAATAGGTTCATTCTTTTTACTGATCAGATTCATTAGCTTTGATACCTGTTCAGCAGAAAAAGGCAAACCAGCAGAAGGCAAACTAGAAGACACAAAAGCATTTGACCTATTGTTATTCAATCTATTTTCCCCACCCTTGTTAGTCCCAGAATTTGAACTTCTCTTTTTAACACCAGGTGGGTATCCAACTAGCTCATAACATCTATCAACAGTATGTCCTAACATGTTACAGTGTGTACACTTTAAGTTTGGATTAGGACCTCTATTTAAATTTCTTTTATTATCAAAAGGTTGATTTGTCTTTGCGACAAAAGCAACATTTTTACCTTTTTCAGAACTGCTAGAAGTCCTATGTGACTCTTCTCTTGAAACTATAGCAAAAGCATTTTTAAGAGTAGGTAAAGGGTCTCTAGTCAATAGATTTGTTCTCACTGGTTGGTACACATCATCAAGTCCCATAAGAAATTGCATTAACTTAATCAAAGAGTTAAAGTCATTAAATCTTTTGAGGCTTGACACACACAAGAAGGTAACTGAACAATAGCATCAAATTGTTTCCACATAGTATTTAGTTTATGGTAGTATTCAGATACTGTACTACCATTTTGACTAACAGAATTAATTTTTTGATACAAGTTGAACACAACAGAATCATCCACTTTATCATATGTTTCCTCTAGATCAGACCACACTTCAGAAGCTAGTTTAGAAAACACTTGTCCTAAATAAAGCTCTTCACTAACAGAATTTAACAATCAAGATAAAACCCACAGAATTACATCTATCCCACTGTTTTCCCAAAACATCATGAGTAAGAGACTTAATACAAGTTCCATCAATAAAACCATATTTATTCTTAGTTTGTAAAGCCAATTTCATTGAACTTGACCAAACAGAATAATTTTCAGTCCCTTTTAGTTTAATACTTGTTATAGTTGAACTACTGGTGTCACTAGGATGTAAAAACAAAGGGTCACTAATGTCCAATTTACTGATTAAAGTCACACCAGGATCATCTGCTCCATGATTACCTCCTCCTACAGCAGCTCCAACAACAACAGGGTTATCACCCATGATAAACACACAAACAACCAAAGAGAAGATAAACCATAGGAAACCAATCAGACAAGGAACACAGACAATGTTAGTAAAAAAACTAACTCAACAAGAACCAAACACAGAAGAAATAACCCTAAGAAGAGTGAAATTGTGTCAGTGTTCAGATAGTGGGTTCATCACTCAAGGTGCCCACCCAGATCTTAACACAGAAACTCTTTTATTATCTATATATATACTTATATATAATAGACAGTAAAACAATCAGACAAAATAAAATATCAAACAGACAACAACAATCAAAACAATTAGACAAACAACAAATATCCAACAGATAAGAACACCAAAATACAGATCAATGCCGGTCCACCCTAACCCGGCCAAAGACACCTAGACTCAAGAACAAAGGATAGATGACTTACAGAGTACTCCAAGCAGCAGCACTACTTATAAAAAACAAAAAAGGAAAGGAAATAGGAACAGACTTACTGGTTGCACATTTTCCAGCCCCAATATACACCTTACCAGGTCCTCAACCAAGCCAACAACAGTTGGCCTTCAACCTAGGTCAACTAACAACAAGAACAGATCCAAACAATAATATGATAATAGACCAGATCTATATCAGATAAGATCTAAAATCAGACCAGAAGGACAAAATCTATAAACAAAGATCAGATCCTTTAAAAACACAACAAAGACAAGACTACCCAAACAAACTTCAGACCTATTGAAAAACAACAAGATCTGAACAACACAGGGTCAGATCTATTATTTAGATCAGACTCATAAGAAAACAAAAAAACTCAATGAATCAGAGAAATACACACAGCGGAAATAAACCAAGATCGAATGGAAAAAGAAGATATCAGAACCTTAGGCTCTGATACCATGTAAAAACTTAGGGTTTCAATACACAACAACAACAATAATCTGAGCCAAGATGAACTCAATAACACAATCAAACATACACAAGAATTAGGCGACAAAACGATGACCAAAGATCTTATTAAACCAACCCAAAATGTTGCACCCCAAAACCCTAGAGATTCATCAACTAATGAATCTCAGAAATCATACAAAGTCTAGTTCTTCTAGATGATATATAATATCAGCAGATGAACAATAAAGATCAAACACTTAAAGTGGATGAACAACTACAAAGATACAAGATGAAACCCTAATCGCCCAGAGACAACTACACGAATACAGAGAGAAAGAAAAAATAAGAGTGAATGAATAAAACAAAATAATAAAACGATTATATACTAGTCTCGAGAAGCTTCCTCAGCTCATCATCTCGAGTAAATCTCAGCCGTCCATTATAAAGTTGTTGTAACAACTTTTGTGAACCTTTCTCATGAACCGGGTCAAGAATGACCTATCTCCTTTTGGGCTAACAACTTTCCTAAAATACAAACAGATAACCCAAATACAATATAGCCCAATAACATAACTCAATATATGCAACATATTGTCACACAATTGAATTAATATGTTTGAATTAATGTATGATATTATTTTTAACATTCCCCCTTTATTCAAACATTCTCAAGCCATCACAAAAGAATTTTTGTTGCTCAATACTTAGACCTTTTGTAAAACCATCAGCAATTTGAGACTCAGAATCCACTTTGACAGTTTCTATAACACCATTGGCAATCTTTTTTCTTAAAAAATGTAAGTCAAGCTCAAAGTGCTTAACTTTATCATGAAAAACAGGATTTGCAGCTATAGCCATAGCTGCTTTACTATCACAAAACATCACTACCAATATTATTTTTTTCAACCATGGTCACCAAGATTAGAAAATCCAGATTTGCATTCTTCTCATTTCATCCCTATTTTATCTCTTCATCATATCATCTCTCTATCCTAGTCTTCATTTTTGAAAAAAATAGAAACCAAAGACGAGGTGCCGGTTCAAGATATGAATAAATCCATCATATCATCCAAAACCAAGCCCTTTTTCTCATCTTCATCTATCGTTGGTTAGAGGTACCGGTTCCAGATCTGAATTGTTGCTCTCCCTGTTCCAGATCTGAATAAACCATCTCTTGTTTAAAAAAATAAAACCAATCTTCAATTTCCTGAAAAACCTAAAAACAACCTACCTTCGATGTATGAATCAAGATCCGAAGGTATGACGTGGGAGTGGTTGTACAAAACAACCTACATTCGATGTACGAATAAAGATCCGATGCTTCCATACTCGGTTTTATTATGGATAATCTTTGCTTGTGTTAATTGTCGAATCATCTGTCAACGGAAAAGACTATTATGTGTTTGTTGTTGCATATGGTTGTGGATGTAATTGGTAGATGTTGGTCCAGAGATGGTGGCTTTAGGTGACTTTTGACTTGTTTATAGGAATTAGGTAATGGATTTATTTGGTTCATGTTTTCCCTCTAAATCCAAAAGTTGATTCTCTTCACATTATTATTATTTTTATTATTATTATTATTATTATTATTATTATTATTAATTTTGTTATTATCGTTTTCAGATCTAGAGTTTTTGAAGGTTATAATAACTTCATTTCATATTTCATATATAGTATTATAAATGAAGAAGTTTTTTTTAGATCTGGTTTGGTTGTTTTTTTTTAAAATTTTTTTATTCTTGTTCCAATTTACAACCACCACTTTTCTCCCAAATTGGTTTAATAAAAGTTGTTCAATGCCTCTCGATTTTTATTATAACCCCTCGTCTAATCTTTTTTTCAAGTGCTTGATTTACAATGATGAACCGATTCATATCCCCTCATCCGAGGCTTGTTTTGTGCAGGGAGATTCAAGAGAAAAAGGGAAAAAAGAAGAGAGATTTTTGTTTAGGTATGTTTTCTGATTTTTTTTTCTATGCACTCAAGGTTTGATGCTTTTTAGTATGTTTTTTTCTTGTTTAGATGTAATGTTTTAATTTTTAAAATATTTTGATATCTTTCTTACAAATGTACTTTAAAGATTGTTTATCTAATGTTTAATTTCTTTTCAAATGAAGGCAGATGGTTTGATGAAGATGAGAAAAAGTGCTTAGTTTGGATGTTTTTTTTCTTGTAACATTAGGTTGTAATCATATGTTTTTTTTTCTTGTTAGATATGTGATCCGACTTGATACAAGGGAATAGAGTGCATTTTATTGAAGTTAAATTGGGTTATCTTATGTAACTTGTGTTGTTACAACGTGATATATGTTTTTTTAATGATAGATGTTGTTTTTGTATGTAACAATCTTGTTACAATGTAAAACTTATCAACATTGTTGTTTACAAACAAAGTGGTTTTGTATATATTGTAACATTTATACAATATATAATTTGTAACATTTGTAGATACTAAAAAAAGGTTGTAGCATACTAGAACTACAAGTTGTAACATAATTACATAAACTGTAACATACTAAAGTACATATTATAACACAATAATAAAAATTGTAACTTACGAACAAAAAGTTGTAACACAATTAAAGCACTTGGAAGTCAGCTTACTTGTCAATATTAAAAAAAATCCAGCCATACCATCATTTTTCGTTACTTCTCGTAGAAAGATGTATAAAAATTGAAACATATGAATTTTAAACTAGGAGAGAGAAGATGATTAGACATTTGAATTTTAAAGAAGGTGAGAGAAGATGACAGGTTACATTACCTAAGAACAAAAAAGGTAAAGGGTCAAATACCAAAACTACCCTTTATTTCAAACAAATAAAAAGGACAACTACCTTTTAGACAGACATTAATTGGTGAGATTTAGTATCCACCGTAGATCAAGGGTTGATATAGGGTTTCCACAACTCAAGAAAGTTTTCAAATTATCCCAACCCTATATATAAAGGGTAGGGATTCTAAGAGAACCAACCCCTATTTGAGAACTGAGAGAACCATTCTGGGCTACCCATTTCATATAAAAGAAAAAAAAATTAATCGCACTATTTTATGTAAGAATTTTTTTTTGAATTTTTTTCCATTTATACATATGTGTATATAGCATTTTCAGCTATACATATGTGTATATTTCAGCTATACATATGTGTATATTTCAGTTATACATATGTGTATATTGCATTATACATATGTGTATGATGCAATTATACACATGTGTATATTGAAAAACAATACAAAAAAAAATTAAAAAAAAATTTCCTGAATATAAAGCAGCGATTAAAGCAAAAACAAAAAAAAAATTGCCTTAGAGAAATTTGTGGTCCAGAATGGTTCTCACAGTTCTCAATTTGGGAAAAGGTTTTCATTTGAACCAAATCATATATATATATGGATCCTAAGAAAACGAACCCCTATTTGAAAACTGAAAAAACCATTATGGACCACACATTTCATATAAAGGAAAAAAACAACAATTTTTTTCTTTAATCGCACATTTTTATGCAAGAATTTTTTTTATTTTTTTTCATTTATACATATGTGTATATAGCATTTTCAGCTATACATATGTGTATATTTCAGTTATACATATATGTATATTGCATTATACATATGTGTATAACGCAATTATACAAATGTGTATATTGAAAAAAAAACCCTGCATAAAACGCAGCGATTAAAGCAAAAAAAAAATTGCCTTAGAGAAATGTGTGATCCAGAATGGTTCTCTTAGTTCTCAATTTGGCCAAAGGTTCTCATTTGAACCAATTCCTATATATATATTATATAGGGGAGGGTTATCTTGAGAATGCTAAATATTGTGAGAACCGTGAGAACAAGTAAACAAAGCAATCAAAATCAAATTTTTTTTAATAAAAACCTCCTTATAATCAAAATACAACATTAATAAATGAATGTTCTATTCAAATGATTCATTTTTTCTTGCAAAAACTGTTGGGTCTGCTGACCTAGAAAAGAACATTAAAAGCCAAAATATTCTAAGTGCTGATCCTTAATAAAAAAGTTCTTCTCCCAAAAGACTGATGACACAAACTGCTGATGACTAAAGTGTTGCTGATCAAAGTGCTGCTTATGTGAAGACAACCTCTGATGAAGACAAAGTGCTGATCAAGACCAAAGGTCTGCTGGAGCCAACAACACTTAGGCTCCAGCAGATGATTGAAGATTATCAAGATGTTCCTTATCAGCTGTTTAGCTATCAGTGATTTACCTAATGTAACAGTAGTTTTGTATAGCAGATGTTTTATGTTGTTAAGGTAGTTAGCTGTCAATGTCTTAGGTGACATCAGTCATAGGTCATCAGTTGTTTAGTTTGTCTATAAATAGAACAGTACCTGTATTGTTCTATTCATTACTTACACATTCTCTGCACAAACAAATCAATTGAGTGATCAGGTTGAGGGGGAGAACTTGCAATAACTTGTACTTAATTTCAATCTGTGATGACAACTGAAATGTACTCGTTTGAAAGCAATTGTTCTCTTTGTTAAGATTGCATAGTTATTATTTCGCTGCACTTTTCATTATTAATATTCATTCATATTCTTCCTTCTTTAACAAATCTTAACAAATCAAACTCTCAGATCCTAACAATTGGTATCAGAGCTTGGTCAATTAAATTCGATATAATCAATCAATTTAATATAATCAGATCAACTCAATATTATTGATATCACTTTGTTTGTTGATTGAAAACAGAGTAACAGTTTAATTTACTTCAAAAGTTTTAAACACACTTTGTTTTATAAACAATCAGATAATGGCTTCTATGAATCAAGATCCACATAACACTGGTACTAGCAACAAGCCACCGATGCTTGTCAGATCTGAATACAATATCTAGCAACGTCGGATGAGCCATGTGTTAGCTCAACAAAACACTGGGTGTTGGAAGTCGGTTGTCTTTGGACCACATGTTCCAATGGTGCCGAGTACCGAAGATCCCAAGGTCCAAGTACCTAAAAGTGTCAAAAACTACCTCGAGCAAGATTTTCAAAAAATTTAGTTAGATGCTAAGGCTTTCAGTATTGTAGCCAATGGCTCTACCAAATGATATCTATGCTGGGCTGTTACACTGTAACAGTGCAAAGGAGTTGTGGGATGCTTTGAAAGAACAATTTGGTGGGACTGAGGATGTAATTGAAAACAACCGTGAAATACTTAATCAACAATATGAAACATTCAGTCATGTGAAGGGAGAGTCATTAACACAACAATTTGAGAAGTTCAATTGTTTAATAAGTGAACTAAAACTGGTGGGTCTAACTTACCCAAATTCAACTTTGAATCATAGGTTTCTTAGATCACTTTAGGACAAATGGGACACTATTGCAATTGTTATGAGAAACTCAATTGGTTTTAAGGACTTGACTCTGACCCAGCTTCATGGTAAGCTCTTGACCTATGAGAGAGAGCTTAACTAGAAAAAGAAGCTCCATGATTCTGGAAAAGTGTCTGATGGTTATGTGTTTGGTAATACAAC
This sequence comes from Ambrosia artemisiifolia, assembly GCA_032199755.1. Taxonomy (NCBI): domain Eukaryota; kingdom Viridiplantae; phylum Streptophyta; class Magnoliopsida; order Asterales; family Asteraceae; genus Ambrosia; species Ambrosia artemisiifolia. The sequence goes on from CM063519.1 coordinate 18,179,691, forward strand.
ACTTTTGGGTCAAGATGAGGTACCTGGAAGTAGTAAGGATCAGGGTTATGATCATTACGTTGATATAACCACTGGTTTTAACACTGATTCTTACTCATCACCCAGCTATGCTTTTGCAGCAAGTGGTGATATCCATGCATCTGACAACACATCCTTTGTGTATAATGACCTTCAATACATTGACCCTGTGGACTTAGAAGAAATGGACATTTTGCATCAATTGGCCTTGCTCAGTATTAGAACTAATAATTTCTATAAGAAAACTGGCAGAAGGTATCCAGGTTTACATGGTGGGTCAAAAGTGGGGTTGGATAAATCAAAGATCAAGTGTTATAAATGTCATAGAATGGGTCACTTTGCTAGGGAATGTAGGAGTCAAAATGGTACACCTATGATTACATATCCCAACCAAAGGCCTCAGACCAACACTTATCATTATTCCCAAAATACCCCAGTACCAAATGTGCAAAACACTGCTCACTTTGCACAGACCTCAACCACTGTTCCTGTGCAGTATGTCCAAACCACTGTTCCTCAGTATCATTATGTCCAAACACTTGTTGCTCAGGAACAAATGCCAATGACTGCTACTCCATCCTCTGCTCTGCAGAGACCAGTCAGCAAAGCCAACAGAGCTTTTTCACATAAGGCTTTGTTGATTGGAGCAGTCTACCAGATGAGCTAACAGATGAAAACATTGCTCTAGTTGCCAAATCTGAGAAGGAACCGGGAAATTTCTGCTTCATGGCACTAGAAACAATTGTTGAATAGACTGAATCTGAGGAAGTTGTGTCTAAGTCTGAAAATGTGACTAATGATGTTGTTGATGAAGTTGTTTCAGCTGAAGAATCCGAAGTGGAGGCTGTGAATTTCTTAGACCCATGGGGTACTGATGACTGTGATTGCCAGTGTAACTGTGCCTTGATGGCTGTTGCTAATGTATCACCTCAAATCTTAAATGACTTGTGCTCAGATAAATGTATCATAGCATTTGCAAAGATAAAAGCGGTGAATGAAAACTTTAGAAAGAAAATTTTGGAAGATGAAATTCAGTTTGAAAAACTCACTAAAGAGTTAAAATCAAAATTAACTGAAAAAGAATTTGAAATCAGCAGTTTAAAACATGAAGCAAGCATAACCAAAGACCAGCTTCAAACTATGATAACCAAATATCAAAGTTGTAAATAGGATCTTGAATCCACCAAGGTTGAATGTCAAAAATGGGTGGAATCATCTAAAGGTTTTGAGATGATTGATAACCAACAGTCTAAAAGTCATGTGAAATTTGGCTTTGGTTTTAAAGAAACCACTGCTCAAGGTTCACAAGCCACTAACAAAAAGGAACCACAGTTGGTTGAAATCATCCCAACCAATTTAATAGGTCAAGAAATCAAGGTCACTGAACCCAATGGCAAGAAAATCATTCTTGAAAAATTGGAAGGTACACCCTCATTTGATGAGATTGAAAAATACCAATTTAAACCAACCTGGTCAGATGAGTGTGATGTCCTTGAAAATTTCCAACCAATGACCTTCAAAACCCCTGATGGTAAAAAGGCACCACAGGCCAAAATCATTCCCTTGAAAGATCTTCCAACATATGATCAAACATCTGTTGAAAAGAAGAAAGAAAAGGGGAAATTAAAAGACAACTTGTTTTGTGATTTTTGTGAAAAGAAGAATCATGTTACTAAAAACTGTTTTCTTCTATAAGCATATGATATCAACAAAGGAACAAGTTTAAGTGATTCTAAAATCAAAGAATGTTTAATCTGTAAGAGAAAGAATCACAAAACAAAAGAGTGTATGTATCTCAAAAATTTTGATGAAAAAATAAAAGAGTACAAGGCTAAAACTCTGGAAAGTCAAATGGTTAGTACTTCAAAAGGAAAACCCAAACAGACTTTTGAACCAGTCCAAACAGCTGTTACCAAAAATCTGAACAAAAACTCTGCCCCCAGAGATGTTCAGGTAACAGATGTTCCACCAGCTAACAGGTTCCCAAGAGGACATGGACAACCAACTTGTCATCGTCTGCCACATGTTTATGAAGAGCCCAAAAGGCCTTCTAAACCTAGAGTGAACAGACATCCTCATGGTTATCAACATCTGATAGGGAATGATCAAACATTTGTTGGACCAAGTGTTGACATACAAGCACTGGAAATGGTCAACAACAGTTGTTGAACTTAGTCCAGAAGCTAGTTCAAACAACTGCCTCAACAAGCACAACCACTAATCCACTATTTTCTGACAAAAGTCCACTCTCTATTGACAAAAGTCCATCCACTTCTACACCATTTGAGCCCATTCCCCCACTACCATTTCAAACCTCTGTTGATACTACATAAGTGCAAACAGATGCTTCAACAGCTGATACCTCAAACCTCTGTCCTTCACCACAAAATGCCATAGTTCCATACAGGGGAGATCTAATCTTCCTCAGAGCTCATCCACTTGATCAAATCATTGGCAACATCAGTGAAGGGGTTCTCACAAGAAGTCAATCCTCAAACATTTGTCTTTTTGCTGGTTTTCTATCTCTCACACAACCTGTCAAGTACCAAGAGGTACTGAAAGACAACAGTTGGGTAGAAGCTATGCAAGAAGAGCTCCTTTAGTTTAAAAGACAACAAGTATGGGAACTTGTTCCATTGCCAAAGGATGCATGTCCAATTGGCACAAGATGGGTCTTTAAGAACAAAACAGATAAAAGGGGTATTGTTATCAAGAATAAAGCCAGGCTTGTGGTTCAAGGCTTCAGACAAGAAGAAGGAATAGATTATGATGAAACCTTTGCTCCTGTTGTTAGGTTAGAAGCCATCAGACTTTTCCTAGCCTTTGCTGTCAACCAAAACATCAAGGTGTTTCAGATGGATATCAAATGTGCTTTCCTCTATGGCAAAATTCAGGAGGAAGTCTATGTATGTCAGCCACCTGGTTTTGAAGACACATTTTATCCTGATCATGTCTAAAAGCTTAATGAAGCATTGTATGGTCTGAAACAAGCACCAAGGGCCTGGTATGAAACTCTTTCCACCTTTCTCTTATCCAATGGCTTTACAAGAGGTAAAATTGATAAAACCTTGTTTTTAAAATGGAAAGGAAAAGATTTAATGATAGTTCAAATATATGTGGATGACATTATTTTTGGGTCCACATGTAACAAAATGTGTGCCATGGGTGAACTATAGTGTTTCCTTGGTCTCCAAGTGAAGCAACTACAAAATGGAACTTTTATTCATCAAAATAAGTATGTTAAAAACCTACTTACAAAATTTGAAATGAATGACTGTAAACCATGTAGCACACCCATGAGTACCACAAAGTTAGTTACTGTTGATGACAAAGATGAACCGGTTGACCAAACACACTATAGATGCATGATTGGGTCTTTATTGTACCTAACAGCATCTAGGCCAGACATTATGTTTGCCACTTGTGTTTGTGCAAGATACCAGGCATCACCTAGAAAGTCCAACCTTAGTGCTGTGAAAAGGATATTCAGATACCTAAAAGAGTAAAAGGTTCTCCCACACTTGGTATCTGGTACCCTGCTAATGGGAACATTGAGCTTTCAGGTTATTCAGACAGTGATTTTGCTGGTTGTCAAACCACAAGGAAGTCCACTTCAGGAGGGTGCCAATTCCTAGGCAATGCCTTGGTCTCTTGGCAAAGCAAAAAGCAAGCAGTTGTTTCAACATCCACTTCAGAGGCTGAATACATTGCTGCTGCAAGCTGTACAACCCAACTTATGTGGCTTCAAAACCAGCTACTGGATTTTGGTCTAACTGCCTTGAGGACTCCACTCATGCTGGATAGTCAAGCTGCTGAAAATATCATCAAAAATCCAGTCTCCCATTCCACAACAAAACACATTGACATCAGACATCATTTTGTCAAAGACAGCTATGAAAAAGGTTTGATCTCTCTACATCATGTTCCAACAGAGGATCAGTTGGCAGATGTGTTGACCAAAGCTTTAGACACATCTACCTTTGCAGATTTGATCTCTCGGATTGGTATGCTAAACATGGAATGAAATCAAAATGTTTTCATGAATAAAGCATTAAAATGTTGTTAGAAAAATCAAAAACTCATCCTTAAAAATAGCTTAGGTTGAAAAATCTGTTTCAAACATCTGATCAGATACCACAACCACTGTTTCATTCATTAAACCACTGCTGGTTGAAAAATCTGTTTCAAACATCTGATTAGATGAAACAACTGTTTTCACAAACATCTATTGACTAAAGTCAAACAGCTGTTATAAACAACTGTCATCCACCATAACAGCCCTTCCATCAGATGTTTGCCACATCTGCTCTCAAAAGCAGTGTTTTGGCCACATCAGCGGTTTCCACCTAAGACTATATAAACCCCTATTTTCCACAGCAGTTGTTCCACCGTCTCATCGAATTCAAAATTCTAAAACCGCCTTCTTCAAACCTAATTCCTCCATTAAAAAGCCTTCGACTTTCTCAGTACAATCCTTAAAATGGATCTTCAACTGAAAGCACCTCACAATTATCTTCCATATCTGACTAAAACAGACGAAAACCAACACTTCATTCCATTATCGACACCTTGAATACATCTAAGTATAAAACTGCCCTGACTTCAAATGCACTCATCTACGAGGACACACTTCAAGCTTTCTGGTTGAAAGGTGAAGTCCTATTTGTTGACAAAAAGCCAACATCCATCGTTTCTCAAATTGGCGACACCAACATTGCCATCACCCCTGAAACCATATCCACTAATTTTTCTTTGAATGATCAGGCAGGTAAAGAAAGTTTTGACCAAACTGAACTCCATCTAGAGTTCATTGAGAGAGGGTATGAGGGACAATTAACTGGGGCAACCATGTTTAAAAAGTTCTTTCCCCCAAACATGAAATTCTTTTTTCATACCTTGCTTGTATGCCTCTCTCGCAAAACCACATCTTTTAATGAAATTCCTTTAAAAGTCCAGTACTTGGGATATGCCATTTTAACAAACATTGATTACAACTTATCCCAAGCACTGTTTCTGGATTTGGTGAATAATGTGAAGGGGGGTCAGGCTGGGTCAAACAATGCTTTCTTAATGTATACAAGACTTTTGAGTGTAATCCTACAAAAGCTTTTACCTAATGCTTTCTTGATGTATCCAAGACTTTTGAGTGTAATCCTACAAAAGCTTTTACCTAAAAAGGATTACATTCAAGGACAAGGCCTTCAAATGAATAGCCTGTCTCAAGAAACTTTTACAAGGATGTTAGGTCCTACTCAAGAAAAACCAGTCAAACAAAAAGTTTCTAAAACACAAGCAAAGAAGGTTAAGACAACAACTGTTGTGCAAACCTCTGTTGCTGAGCCCATTGCTCCTGGTGATCATGGCACTACATCCAGTGCTATGAAACCCACACCAGCCACCACTAAAAAGAAAACTCCATCCACAAAACCCCCAAGAAACACACCAAAAAGCTGACTCTGGAAGATGAAAATACTAGAGAATATTCCTGTTGCAACACAAGAGCAACAAACAATCAGTGTTGATACTTCCTCTCAACAGGTGGCAAAATCTCTGCCTAGCCAAACTCCTCATGAATCCTCTCAAAAGGATCATGTTCTAAGCCAAGGGGAAACACATCAAGGGGCAGATGATTCAATTGAACATCTGTTCACAAGTCCATCTCCTAGGGCTAACATTCTTGTCACTACACAACCTTCACCATCAATTCCTCCCACTATGCAGCCCTTGTTTGAGGCCATTGACAAAACTCTTGACACAACCAGTTCCTCTCAACCACCTATCACTGAGAGTGCACCTCAACATGTGACTGGTCTAGAGGAAAGTCATTTGGTCAAGTGAAGTAGCCACTACTGTTGTAGAGACCATTGTCTCACCTCAGGACAGTGGTTACATCAATCATACTTCCATGAAGGCAACAACTGCTGAGGTAACAAGATTGACCTCTATTCCAGTTGGAAGTCCCTAGTACCAAGACAAAGGGGCATCTTGTTTCTTTCCTATGGATACTCCTCCCGGGACTGCACCAGATACAACTACCACCTCTGGTAGGAACTCAGGTGATCCCATTAACTTGGGTGATGGGTTAAGTTACAAAGAATAGACGGATAGAGTGGATGCCATTGAATCATCTGTGCCTGAAATTAAAGATGATATCAAGACCATTATGAACACCTTGGTGACACTCACCAAAAGTCAACCATCTAAGGAGGAGATAGCTAATGAGTTATGGAAGTCTGTCAATCCAATCATCATAGCTCACAGAAAATTAGTTGATCAGACTCAAGAAACATATATGCAAGTGATCAGGAACATGGTGGATGCTAGATTCAATGACACAAAAGCAGACATCAAAGTCATCAAAGATCATCTGATAAAGACTACTGGCTCTGCCCCTACAACCATACTCAGGGATGAACATGATGATGAGTTCACGGCAGCTGATGCCAAAAAGGGGGAGAGTGGTAGAGACAGACTAAAGAAGCTGAAACCTTTTGGGGTTCCACCTTCTTCTGAAAAGTCTGCTCCAGAACCTGAACCAGAGTCTGCTCAAACCACTACTGAAGCTGAAGCAGCCAAGACAAAAGAGGTTGATGAATCAGCCAATGTAATGGCTGAAAAGATTGCTGAAGCCAAAAAGATCAGGGCTCAGACCTTATAAACCAAAGCATAGATTCTTATTAAAAAGAAAGAAGAATAACAGCAAGAAAATGATAATGTTGGTACCTCAAAGAGGAAAAAGAGGCATGCTTCTCAGGTCAGGCAGCCTCCATCATCTAGATCAAAAACTTCTGTTGCTGCTACACCTAAAACAACTGTCAAACCATCTACCACAACATCCACAACCACTACAACAACCTTAGTCTTGACCTTACCATCCATTCCATCCCAACCTCAAACATCTGCTGGTGCTTCACCAGTGCCAACAGATGTTAACATTCCACACTCACCACCATCTCCAACCATTCTGTATAAAAGGAAGAGAAAATCTACCTTTGTTATACAAGAAGAAAATATAGCCACCACACCACCACCAACACAACCCATTCCTGCCATTCCTCTCCAATCATTCTCACCACACATTTCCCAAACCACCACCACAAAATCTTCAACATCTGATACTCCATTAGCTGCTCAGTATCCTCTTGAACTTGACATGATCAAGGGGGAAATTCAGTCCTTCTACAATACTGAGGATGCTACACAATTATCCTTATCTTCTCTATCATGTCTGAACTTACCAAAACCCAAAAACCTTGATGAATATCTGAAACAAAAGGTTCAACAGGCAGACTTGATTATAAAAGAGAAGTGCAAAGGGAAGGAAGACAGGACTGCTCAGGGCATCCATTCAGCAGAACTTGGCAAACTGAGAAGGATTGAGGATTTTGCCAAGGACCTGAGCAAGTCCATGTCTTCCATGCCTATCAGTGGTGAAATGGCAAGGATGGTTAGAGAGTCTCTTCTTGACAAAATAATGGCCACCAAGCCTTATAAAGCCTAGAGAAAACACTTCACAGGCTGGACCATTCAAGCCCTCAAAGATGAATTGCTAAGAATTGAAGAGCTGGAGAAACATAATCAAAAGGCTGATATGCCAGACTTTAAGAAGGGCAAAGACCCTGTCAGACTTTTGAAACTCAGAAGAATAAGGATTGAACTTGTTGATGCTGACTATGGCCGGTGAGATGAAAAACATAGCCAGATGGTCTGAACTAAGGTTGGTGGAAACATATAAGAAACTTGAAGAAAGGAGAAAGACTGATCCAACACTTCCACCAAAGCCAACTTACCCTGAAGATGAACCAACAAAGTCCCATCAAACACTTTCATTTGAAGCACTGCTTCCTTCAACAGACATTAATGCTGCTGCCAGAAGACAAATCAAAAGGCAGAAAGAGATGTCTGAAGAAGATTAGAAGAAGTTTGCTGATACATATGTGAAAGAGGGAATCTTTAATCAAATCAATTACTTCTCTGATCCCATCAGTGAAGAGTTAAGAAGGATCATTGGGAGAACTCAATCACCTAACTCATCTTCAATAAATTTGCAACCCAAAAATCCATCAGACTCAAAAATTCTAAAATTGAAGGTTGATAAAGCCACCCATGAATTGACACTACTCAGGCTTAATGGAAAGATTCAAAACCTCTCCATGGATGATGCATATGGTCTGAGTGCACATGACCTCATGGATCTTATGAGCTTGGAACTTGAAAGGGAAGTTGATGATCTCTACTCCTTTGACTTTGAACTTCAATTGAAGGGTCAGATTAGAGAGAGTCTGATGAGAAATAAAGATCAAGAATAAAGACAAGTTTTTGCATCATCTGTTCTAGGGGGGGATTGTTGGGTCTGCTGACCTGGAAAAGAACAGATGATTAAAAGCCAAAATATTCTAAGTGCTGATCCTTAATAAAACAGTTCTTCTCCCAAAAGACTGATGACACAAACTGCTGATGACTAAAGTGCTGCTGATCAAAGTGCTGCTTATGTGAAGACAACCTCTGATGAAGACAAAGTGCTGATCAAGACCAAAGGTCTGTTGGAGCCAAACTGTGCATCTATATTTCGTGCGAACACCTATATTTCGTGCGAACCGTGAGAACGGCATCTAAAATCATTCAAATTCCAAATTTCTTTTTACATTTATCTTTATTACTAAAAATACAATCTCAAAAACATAATTTACGCATAAAAATTCAAACGTATACGAAAATAAATTGTTTTTACACATGTGTAAATTTAGTGTTTATACATGTGTAAACTGTTTCATTTACACACACATATATATATATGACGGTGGGGACACATGTTACTTGATGAGGCTATCCTCACCCTTAAACTAGCGTAAAAATTTTAGGTTATAATTAACCCAATATTTATTAATTTATATTTTTTTTAATTTTTATCTTAATCTTTATTATTAGTTTACTAAATAATAAATAAAAACCTTATGATTATCTTATTTGTTTCTCATATGAAATAATATTATTAAATTATAATTTTATGTTTATCTCTTATTTATTTAATTTATTTAGTTTTTATTTTTCTTAATTAATTCTTTTTATATTTCTGCTTATTAGAAACCATTTAATATTTTATTGATAAAAAACTACACCTTCAAGATCATTGTCTCAATCACGCCCTCTAATGGTTGTTTCTGCGTTTGCACCTCATCCAAAAATATATTATCTCTTTAATATAAATTTTTATTTTTATTCACATGATTAAAATTGTTGATTTTTGAAAATAAAGTATATTAATTTCTATGCTATATCGTAACACATATTTTTTCTTAATTTTCTTAATATTAGAGTTCTTTCCTAGGAAAATCCTGGGATATAACAATAATTAATATGACAATAATTAATTTTGGCCAACCATTTTTAGTTTGTTGAAACTAAATCAGAATTAGGGTGATAAAAATTTATGGGCTTCAAATGTGTCACATGGGCTATCACAGAGAGAACCGTAGCCCATAATATAACAATTAAGGATTTGTTTTGAGTCAACAGATTATTTTGAGAGGATACATCATCGACATCCTTCAATCAAGACCTTCTTTTGACGGCCGGACAACAAGAAGGATTGGATTTTTAGTCTATTTCAAATTTTGTTCATCTAGTAAGGTTTTCTTTTGATGTTTTGTTTTTTAAATGGCTTGATTGATTTAGGTGTCATGCTTGTGTTGGCTAGAATCTTTTAGTTTAAACATTAGGGTTATTTTCCATATTTTATTCAAACTTTTGTGAAACGGGTACGTTTGTTCCATTTATTTTAGTGGAGTCGTCTTGGGTCTGCCGCTCAATTGAAAACTATGAAACAAGTTTGTGTGATTTTTGTTTTTGTTTCGGAATCCGAAAAATATTGAATTGTTAATAAACCTGATCAAGTTATTAAATTCATCCAGATTTAAAATCCCAATCAGATTTGAACTTTTGGCAAATGAGCAAATAATGTTTTGAGTTTGTCTATAAACCCAAAATTATTATAGAGTCACATAATCTAATTAATCACACCGAACGTCGTATGTATCTGTTTATAATCGGTACTTCTATCACGCAACCTGCAAGCTAAGATCCGAAAGACGTATCAACAAACTGTGCATCAATGAATTGCCCTTGCTTAGACTTTAGATGGAGTGAATGTTCGAACGGTGTGGCGTCTAGTATTGATACAAATTCTTAATTAAAAGGATGATTACACCATGACAGTTAATGATCGTAAGCCAAATCGAAATAAGAAATTTCCCTGGCATCCACACTCGTTCCCGATTTAATTTGCTCCTACTCTTCATGAACAATGAAAATAATTGTCATTCTCATAGTCCATACCATGCAGTTTGTTGAAGATGACACCCGATATTGAGAGCCATAGTGTTGTTCTCCCTAATGGTAACCAACATCTGATTACCTAGAAGGTGTTTGGGATTGGGTTTCAAAACAACTTATTGACTTATTGGCTTTTCCAAGAAGTCAATAAGTCAATAAGTTGTTTGTGTAAACTAAAAGCACTTTCTGTTTTAACTTTTGGCTTTTAAGGGTGGAAAATCTGTTTTTGAAAAGTTAGAAATCCTGGCTTTTGAAAAAAAATTACAAATTTACCACCCATACAACCAGTATTCACAATAAGTTAAGCGAAACACTTAAAAAAATAATCTATTGACTTTTTAAAGTTTCTCATTCCAAAAGCTAATCCAAACACTTTTTTAAAACTCCTTTTCAAAAAGTCATAAGCCAATAAGCACTTCTGACCAAATACACTTTTGCATTTCCAAACTCAATCCCAAACACCCTCCTAGTTGAGCTATACCTGAAAAACCAAACGTGAAAAAAAAACTTGCTGCTACTTGGAAACCCAAAACCTTGGTTCTAATATTCAATACCCTACTTTTTAAGACCCACCGAATTCAATTCTTTACACTTTATACTTACCACCAATTCTCTTATATATTAAATAAGAGACACTTTAATAGTGTTTTGCGCTAACATACGCTGCTTCTCAGCCGCCAACATTGAAGCAATAGGCTGAATATTGTTTTTGCATATTTTTTATGGTTTTTCAAATGTAACATTACTACAGCCGCCAACATTGAAGCAATATTTGTAAACTTTTTGTTATTATTTTATTACTAAATAGGCGACCCAAGTGTTAGCGCTGGTGTGGAACTTAATAGGTTGTGAGTATTTTTGTGAAACCCACGTGAGCATAACAGTCACTTAATGTTATTTTTTATGCCCACCAAACCCTCAACGCAACAGGAGCTCCCGGCAACGAACCGCCGTCCATTGTGCGTAACATGTACGCACAACAGCGGCGCCCGCGGCGAAGCGCGGGCCAACTAACACCTAGTTATTATAACTAGTAAGACTTCACCGCGCTTTGTAGTGGGAATTCAGTCAGTATCTGATTAATTTGTGACGGTGCTGGCACTTGCTATAGTAATCGAAAGGAAAAAGAACAAAGAAATACCCAGATGCCTAAAAGTATACCGACACGTTTTCATGTGGCGTATGTTTGAGATAAAAAAAAGAGGCCAAACATAAACAATCAAATAGAGTTAAAAGCAAAACTAATGAACTTTCAAACACTAAAAAAAGTCAGATTAGTATGAACTTTGGCAGATAGTTTTTCGATGTCATCACTGGCAACATTCAAGATCTATACAAAACTGGCCAAATGCTAATTGCATACAAAATATAACTTTTTAAATTGAATCAAAATTATTCCAGCGGTATTAAACAAAAGGTTACAATTTTGTTATACAAGAGGAAAAACTCAAAGGAACATGGCTTGAACCAGAGATCTTAGTATTGGAGGCTATCACACATACAGCCTGGACTCTGTGTATTCTTTGCTTAAGAATTTGTGCAAAATTATATATAGTGTTAGATGTGTTAAAGTGCTGAAGCAAATGAACAACAGAAACCAATAGTTATAACAAATAATGGAAATGATTAAAAAGTTAATTAAAAAAAAACTTACAGGCACCTTGCTTCAGTCTCCAATGTGTTTTCCCAAAATGAACCATCTACTTCACCAATTCACCAATTCCTAAATTTACAACTTGTGTTCCTCATTAAGCAACCTATACATGAATTACAAAAAAAACATAATTGCATTCCATTTTCACAATTAATTTGGGTTAAACATCCAAATGAAATCAAATCTATGGGGTAATATAAAGGATACACACAGATTAGATTTCGGGTAGCTTCCTTGTTTTCTCAGCTGTCTCTGTCACCAAAGATTCGATGAAGCATAGAAAGTGGGATCACGGGCTAAACGGGAAGGGAAGTCAAGAGTACATTCCTAACACGCATTACAACAAAATGAAAGTGGGAGCTGCAATTTCAGTGTGATCTATTTTGTCTACAATCTGAACCAAATCAAAGTAGTAAGATATCCAATTGCATATATACATATACTAATATAATAGATTAAAAAAAACATCTCAGCAAACATATTCTCAATCTTGCTTATTCAGACATTAAGGCTTGTAATCTTTTCGGTATGACACAAACTCCGGCTAGTGAACATAGATTGTATAAAAACAACTTATTTTTCGGAAAAGGTGTTGTGATGAAAACAAATAAGGCGATTTGATAACACGATCGTAGTACCTTGAATTGCTACCCTGAACTGTTGAACTCGAACATAATCCACTCTTATGTTGACTTTCTTTCCAACGAAAATCAAACCAAGACTACCATAAGAAACAAAATCAAAAGATACATGAAAGGCATCAATGATCATCAAATTAACTAATACACATATACAATGCAATAATTATAGAACAACAATCAGATACCAAAAGCCTAATTACCCGATATCAAACCTCATTACCTCGATTCTGGCCCTAATATTCCATTAACAATCAACTTAGCAGTCAAAACCCGTATCGCCTCTGCATATGGAAAGGAAAATTTTTTAGCAAGAGATTCAGTTGTTGTGTAACAATCAATCCTCCTCCAACAATCTATGAATGATTTTAAACATGAATAATAAAAAGTTTGTAAGAAACAAAAAAGCGTCCACGATGGCGATTTTTCATCACCAGTATCCTACACCCGCCTAACCTAATTGCCACTCGCCTAGCCTAATTGCCACTCGACTTTAGAGAAAAAAAAGGAGAAGTCTATTTCTGGATGATGAAGCGCCCTAATGCGGCTACATGGATTCTGTTGTCGTCGGTCGTGCTCATCGTATTCATTCTCTCCTTGTCTCTAGTTTCTCTCTCTAAATGGAAAGCGAACAAAACCTAATTACAAAACATAACAAAACCACAAATCCATGTAGCCCTAATGCGGCTACATGGATTCTGTTGTCGTCGGTCGTGCTCATCGTATTCATTCTCTCCTTGTCTCTAGTTTCTCTCTCTAAATGGAAAGCGAACAAAACCTAATTACAAAACATAACAAAACCACAAACCCCATGCTGTAACATTGATCTCTAAGCTAACAAAACTGTTCATGTATGCTTAACCACTCAAATTCACATAAACATATACCAAATCCATCAATAACAATTTGAAGATGTAAAACCACCACTTACAATTCAAACTTTTGTCGATACAACTCTCGAATGTGAAATCATGAACCCAATCTGCAACAAAACCCTGAAAACATCAGCAAAAGAACGCAAATAACAAATAATGGAAACAAAAAAAGCATACATGAGTTGCTCTCTTCTGTTTGTGGCAATTTAATCTCTTCAGCGCATCGTAAAGTCTTCTCAATATGGTAACCACCACCTACGCTTACTTCTCTCTCTAAATGACAGCAATAGCTCTCAAAAACACTCAAATTCACCTGCACTTTAAAACATCAAGAATGAAGATCCGCCTCCAAACTGTTCATTTCTTTTGTTTTTATTCCACCAACTTTTGCAAAATATGAAGTTCTACAGCTAGTGCAATTGGGGAGATTATAAGGTTAGAAAGGATTGACAAGCCTGAATAAACCTTTGTCTTATATCCTCTTATTGTTTTGTGAAACTGCTGAAGAAAGAAGAAAACATGTGAAGTTCTGAAGAGTGAAATACATCAGAAGTTCTGAAGATAAACAAGACAGTTTAGTATTATATTAATTAGTTTAAAGTCTTTGTTCAACTTTTGATGCTACAGCCTGTTGTAGCTTTATCTAAACAATATTTAGAAGCTTTTGATATTTGATAAGTATGTAATCTTTCGTCTATAAATAGAGGGGTTACTCCCACTATTTTAGACACATACACACATTCACGAATATCTATCAAGAATTATTTGAACTATTTCCTTCTATTTACTTTTTTGTTTATCCAATTCATTTACCTTTGAGAATCATCTTGCTTTAACTGCTTTATTTACTACTATTGATTCTCATCATTAACTTCATAGTTCATTGATTGAGGGGGAGTCATAACTCCTGTTAAAAAGTGATGTGTTAACTTAGAACACTTATTATTCCGCTGTGCAAACTACTTTGATAAACTTATAACACTTAAGTGTTCTTGAATATAAACTGCAATAGAGACCACTGATCCAACAATTACATATACATATACATGAAAGCAATAGTTAGAACAATCATTACTTGTACCCCACGTAAATGTCACTCATTTTGGCTTAAAGCTATAGCTTTTGTAATTTTTATACTTCTGTCGCATTACTACTAATTATCAATCTATAATTGTCAATAAAAAAACTCGACCCGTTAGACCTGGATCTATTTTACTTGTTATCTGGTCTATCCATTTTGCTCATGTACCTATAACACCAAAAGCCCAAAAGCACAACAAATCTTTACAAATATGTAATTACACAGTAATTTACACACATCAATGAAGTACCAACATAATATAGTACAGTTTCTAATATCAATTTATCCAATGATCTGTACTTAACCAACAACAACCATCACATATCTATAATCATTATCAAACACACACCAAAAGGTGAAGAAACAGACACAAAAAAGATCCAAACAACTCGATACACTACAATAACCCTAACAAAGTCAAAATCAGCATAATCTAAGTCAACTACATAACAACCCACCTGTAAAGACGAATAAAATCAAACAAATCAATCAAATATATGAAAGCTAAACTAATCACACTACAAAAACACAATCTAAATAACATGAAACAAACACAAAAAGCAACGAAATCAGTAAACAACTACCCTAGATTGATAAACTGTCCGTACCAACACCGACGGCAACAACGGCCTCCGTGGACCACACATCAAAGCCCACATAAAGCAAACGAAGCATGATTGTCAGTAGATGAGAGCAGAGAAGACGGAATCGAACGATATGACCTCTATATTATAACCTCCTCTTTGCCTCCACTACCCTATACAACCACCGGACCCTTTATCTTCGGCAACTCTCTTTCCCTCTGTTGAGTCTTACTCCTCTCCCTCTCTTTATCCATTTTGTCTCTCCTAGCCTCACTTCTATTTTCATACTGAGAAATTAGGAGGCCAGGTGGAGGGACACGCGTTGTATTTAGTTTTCATACAGAGAAGTTAGGAGGCCAGGTGGAGTGACAGGCGTTGTCTACAGATCAGATCAGGTGGCCAGTGGAGGCCTTTTGAAAATGTCCCTAAAGAATCATAAAATCACGAAACTGCCATTGATACTATTCATCTTCTGTTTCCATTTATACGTAGTATAATATATTAATAAGCAAGTGTATTTGAATAGTGATTTTATTATTATTTTATTCTTTTTGTTATGTTAAATACTTATATTTTCAAATACTTTCAACATCTTTATTAGTGGTGTGGTAGTTGTGTTTGTTGGTTTCTATATGCTGAATACCCAATTTCTATTCTTGCAACCATCCCTTTTTTTGCTTTTTTTTTTTTTGCTTGCATTTTTACAATTGGGTGTAGAGATATAGAAAATTCAATATATTTCTTTAAGTATTAAAAGATAATTAAGAGAGATTGGTAATACAATTAAGTTTGTATAGTAAATTGACTAAATTATGTCTTTTCCTATGTTTTACTCGGATTAAATTTTATGCCTACAAACTAAAAAATGACGTAATTATTAGGGATGCTTACCATAGAAATTTCATGAGCATACACAATAATTTAGGTAGAAAGTTTATGTATGATAAACTAATATCACGAACACAATGACAATTGATTTAGGTTTAATTTGGAATTTGAAATGTCGCAACGCTTTGTCATTACTTAATTATTTTCTAAATCATATTAACGTCGCCGCAACGCGCGGCTGGATAAAAACCTAGTTAAATTAAAGACTAAATTCCAAGTTTTGTTCTTTATGTTTAATATACCAATTTTCATAGATTGTCCTTTGACTATAAAGTTGACGAAAGTTGTACTTTATGTTTATAGATCTTGCAAGTTACGTCATTTGATCCTAACCCAGTTAGTTTTTGTCGTTAAGTAGGGTCGCACAAGAGTAGTTTAGAGTCTTATATATTTTAACTAGATTATCCCCCGGGTGCTTTCTGGGATAGACAAATCTAATATGAAGTGACAAAACGTGTGTACCGTAATAGGTCGTTTATTCTGGAAAAGTTTTTTAAAATGATCAATACTCGATAACTTATAAAACTAACTTCTAATTCTATGTGTGCTCATCTTGCTCGAGTGAAGTCTCTCTACTACTTTGTCACTTCCTCAAGACATTCTAAAGCTGTAATGTGAAGCTGAAAAAAAACCAAATTTTTATCAAATTATATCTCATAATGATGATTTATTTAAGAGGCTTACGCGATGGGGTAATTAATTATTAGCTAGAGATTTACCGGGTGCCTAAATCATAGGATATATCTAACCGGCTTAGAAACCTTTATATTTAATATTCCTAGCAACATCAATCAAAATACAAAAAATTAGATTCTTACCATATTGACGACATTTGTGAATATATGTAGTTAGTGGGTTCTTATATGCAATAGTAGGTTCAAAAGCATAAATACTATCATAACATGATTAGTGACTTGCAAGTGTTTTTGGTGAGTTCGGGCACAAAGGACACCCACAATACTCATGGTCACCGTCTATACCCGGGCACACGAAATCCGAGGCACACCCTTTACAAGTGCAAGGTGCGCCTGGCACAACCGAGCTCACGCTCTTGGGTGAGCCTTCAACCGCCATCATCACATCATCAGAATTTTCTTGGCCTTCTTCACACCTTGTGTCCTTTTTTGCTTGTTTCGGATCAACGCCAACTTCTTGAGTAGAGTACTCGACAATGGCCTTTCCAACATCACGCATGGCAACATCTTTGGGTGAGCTTTCCTTTGCTTCTTCAACTTTTTAACGTTTTGGAGGTGGGGTGCATGATGGAGATGCCATCACGTAGTGTGTGTGTGGGGGGGGGTGATTTATCTTAGAAGTGTGTATGAATGTGTTGAAACTTGTTGTATTAATAGAAGGGTGGTAGATAGGGTAGGTTAATACAATTAAGGCATATTAAAAAGGTGATAGGTGCAAGGTAATTTTTATATTTTTTTAAATGCAACTTGATGACAAATTTAAAATAAGGCTATTATGTGGTGGAGAGAGAACAAGCTTTATGTCAAATCAAAACCTAAAAAGGTGATAGATGTCATAATCTATTTTTAAATTCATTCTTTTGTGTACTTGTGATAGTACAATAACTATTCAATATTATTTATTTACTTTAGGTTTTTTTAGAACTTTTCCTTTTTGTATTTTTTTTACTATTATAGTAATAACTTGTAAGGCTTTTTGGTAATAAGGGAAAACATGCCATGCTTACATGGCCATCACTAATACTACTTATATTACATACGTTAGTCCCACATACATTTAGTGATCCTGGTAATGTCTAATTAAACCTGGAGCTAGCTTACCAAAATAAAGTTTTGGTTCGGGGCATAATTAAAACTACATGTCTTAAAGCGACAAACAACAAGCATCAAAATAAACCACCACATGCCCACCATCCCAACCCTGCCATCTAAGCCTTCCTCAACGCGTGCTTCGTAACCTTCTCCTTCATGGTATTAATTGGAGAGTAGAGGATGTGGGCTGCAAACTTTTTGCGTAGCCTGTTCAACTCCCCTTCTTTTTTCCTCCATTGTGAACTGAGTTCGCACTCAAACGGCACATGCATCCCCATGAATCTCTCCATATGTTGCATCAGAAAAACGCCGCAGTCCGTTCCATTCCCTGCTGTTCCCCAAGCCACATCAAGCCTCTATATTGCTGCAGCCTCAATCGCTTTCACCTTTGGGTGCTGAATCTCCATCAGGAAGTTTACAAACATGTGTTTCTGCAGTTATTTTTACATATGTTAGTGCCATGCATAAACACCCTGAATATTCAAGACAGAAGCAACAAACTTACGTATTTATATGGCACATCCTTCTTGCGGAAGTCGCTGCTGTCTCGGAACCCACGACGGCCTCTCTTCTTATCATTGTCAATAAGAAGTATCGCGACATTGCGCAACTCAAAAACCAACAAGTAGAAATGCCCTCTCTCAAGCACAGGGAACTGGATGATGTCATATTTCCTGAAGTCGGTGATCTTTTGGTAACTTGGCATAGCCGCATACATGCCGGATGCAAACTTTTCCTGCCTTGTTTGGGGATCACATTTCTTATCATTTAGCATCCATGGAATCTGTTTGATCAATAATGCATAATCCGCTAGTGCAATATTCACATCATAACACAACATACAAACTAATAGTCACTAGTAGTTACCACAACTTTGGTTCCTATAAACAGGCGAAGGTAAGCGTCATCTGACTTTAAAGTTTCTTCATAATTGAGGACCTCAGCCCAACAATCGATTATGCCGTCACCAACCCACTCACCTGGATTTAAAGACTTTAACAAACCCCGTGTGGCTTCCACATTAGAACTACTTCTAAACAACACATCCCTACATATGTTTAATATGAAATTAACATTTCTGATAGAAATATAAATAAAAAGCAGCATGTGCGCAACTTACCTAGACAGCGTATCAGGATCGTCATCAACCATTTCACTAGGTTGTTTGCCTCCCCCAGCCCTGCATCACAACAAACAATCGATTATGCTTTCAATGTTATTAATCAGGATAGGATCACTATAGTAGTAGAAACGTTAACTTACAGATCTGCTACAACTTTCCTCCTAGCAAAACTGCCATGCAGCTGATGCATCAAAGTTTCATCTATGCATATATACTCCCACAAATCTTCGTCATTTTTGGTCTGACCCTCCAGCAGGTTTACACCACGTATGATGAAGGGTGATTTGTGGACATACGTCACGCTTCTGTCCCGAAGTGGATTTCTCTTTGTCTTATCCAATTCTGCAATCATTTTCTTCCTTTCTGCCAATGTTAGATTGTCTTCATCCTGAGGTTCCGACCCCCTAACGCCATATTCCTTGTATTCTCCACTATTGGCGTCATAGGAACTGATAGGGAAAACCATTGGGAAAGGCAAGAGTGTTTCCACAGCTTTCTTAGACGATGTGCACGTTGTTTTTTTATTAAATAAATATAGTGTTTTTAGTTACCCTCACCACACATTCAACAAACAAATAAACTAACATATGAAACAATATTAGCTTACCGTGTAGAGGAACATTCATGGCTTGACCACCTTCTTTCTCATTGCTGGTTCCGTGGGCATCCTGTTCCAATTGCGTCAGGCCAACACTAAAACTTGGCATTTCGTACTCGACGACCGGCGCAGTTTGTTTTGGTGTCACCTGTCCTGATTGCCCGACTGATGCTCCGACATCATCATGCCCCCCTGGATTAGGCGGTGTGTCATCCGCTATCGCGTATGGCGCCCACCATAGGACTTCGGCAACCTCATCTGCTTTGGCCAAATATCACTCATTATGAAAAGAAATAGCATATCCATCCAGATTTTATTCCTCTGAAGAAAACGCGGACAACTTACTGTTAGTTCTTTTCGCCAGCGTACCCGGGCCTCTTTGTCTATCGACATGAACTGGACCGCACGTCGTCTGCTTCTCGGTATGTTGGGTGTTTGCAGCAGCACTAATATCAGACCGACAACTTTCTGGGTCAGCAGCGGCCTTCTCATCTGTGGGATTGCCTATTCACGTGTCAAAATAAAACGCATCGCGGACATTAACATGTAAAAAATAAACAACCAATCCTAACTCATGCTAGTGACTACCAATAACACATGTTAGTACATGGTTGGGGGCAGAACTTACTTTTTGGAGAATCTGTTTGCATATCTTCTATGACCGGGGCCGCGGTATATCCTGTTGACAAGCTTGTGTCTTTGTGGGTCTCAATAACACACGTCTCCTGCTTCGTATTTAGGACGTTTGCACCAGCGTTGACATTAGATGGACTAGTAACCAGGTCAGCAGCTGGCTTCTCATTTGTTGGATTGCCTATTTAAGAAAAAAACAAACATCCCGCGCATTAACATCTAAATTTTTAAGAACAAAGGGGAAATGAACAAAGACAACTTAGTACAAACATGATCGAACAACTTACTTTTCGTCGACTCGGGTTGCACATCTGCTGTTACCGGTGCCTCGGCATGTCCTATATACAAGCCATCGTCCTTGTCAGTCTCATAAACACTACTAGTGCCGACATCAACAACATCCTTCTCGTCTTCCATCACCTTGCCTACTTTAATAAAAACCAACAATCCATGTCATGGTAGCTTTTTCTAACAATCCCAAATTGATGGGTGTCACAAGGGCTAGTATTAACACATGTTAGCAACCACCGAAAGTCATTTTTTCTAAACAAGCCAAACTAACCTTGGATTTCGTCGCTTCCTTTCTCCAGCAAAGCAGCATCATTTAACCCAGATTTATTATCCCTTTTACCCCTGGATTTCACACCTGCCCTCGACTTGCTCCTCGTCTTCGTAAAAACACCAGATTTCGGTTCATGTGAATGTACCTCTCCCGCATCCATGGCCACCTTATCACTGCTCGGTTCATCCACGACGGACCCTTCGCCTTCAACTTGTGTCATCGACAAAATTTCAGTAACATGTGTATTTTTTAAAACAATTCAAGTGTGATACATAATTATACAAGAAACTTACCCTTGCTGCGTGCATCGACAATGGATACCACATGGTCCACTTCCTCGCATGTCATTCCACCGGGCACTGCCATATCAATATCCAGATCTTTGTCAACCAACTTGCGCTTCTCAGCTTCATGCAGGATCTTTCGGTATTGGCTGTCCACTGGACTAGCATCGCTAACGTCATCATTTCCCAACATGGTTTTCTTACGAGCCTGTATAGGTGTTGTTAACGGCGACTTCTGCGTCCCCTTGCTTAAGTCATCTAGTCCACCAGGAACTTCAAATTCGATTGCAGACCTTGTATTTGGTTTATGATGCAATGCACAGACATCAGACTATCTTATTTTATTGTCAATGTTAATAAAATCCGCACTGGCTTACCAGGTTTGTCTGATGCAACCTTTTGAACGGCCGGAATGTCTGATGCAACCTGTAGAACAGCGTCCCCCTGAACTGTCTGAACGTCTGCTTCAACCGGTTTAACGCCATCCGTATCTACCGGCATTTTTTCCAAATCTCCCAGTACGCCTTCGATGCTGCATGATACCGTATCCGTATCTACCGGCATTTTTTCCAAATCTCCCAGTACGCCTTCGATGCTGCATGATACCGTATCGCGGGCTCGAACTTGTGTATTCATCCACTTAGGTAACTCCGCCGCCACGCTCTCATACTTCGCTTTGACTGCAACCACATCTGCCCTATCTGGATGCTCATCATATAACTTGCCAAGTGACGACTCAATCCGTTTCTTTGTCTTCATAACAAGATCTACTAACTTATCAACTGCCAAGACCTTTTCCTGTAAAGCAGGGGGAAGGGGGCGTAAATATCAAACTAAAGAATGATTTCCCTCTTATTAAAATCATACATAAAGTGTACTTTTTATGGAAACAAGGACTAAAAAACCTGAATGCTTGGTTCGTCTGTTCCAGTCTTCACGCTTTCACATGCTGACAATCCCCTGAACCTACCTGTTCCAAATCCACCATTTCTTATATCTAACTTTTCCCTCTCTCTCTCAGCCGTTGGAAATTCCAAAATGTAATTGGATACACCGAATCATCAACGTCAATCCCTTCGCATGTAACGCAATCAACATACACAAGCTGCAGGTTAATAGACGTTAGTCCAAACACAGTAACACATGATATAAACTTACAATGCGTAAAATCAGATAAAGGGATATTAATTGACAGAGTTACCGTCAGCAAAGCGAGGGGGCCAGCACATGGTGTCTGTTGAGAATCTCTATTCCATCCATTTTTGCAAGTCCTCAACTTGTTGACTAAGATGCCACACAAATCCACCTTTGCAAAGTCCATAGTATCCCTTAGATAAGACGGATGAAGTTTGACACCTAAATACCCAATTTCTATGGATTATACTTCTAGCATAGACAAATTAAGGATTTAAATTAGCTCAATTATACGCATACACTCTAAAGTTAACTTTTGAAGTCAGAATCGTAGTACAATGGTATATGAGACTATCAAACACAACAATGATGTTAAAGAAGATATAATTAAGAAAACGGAGTATAGATAAAGACAAAAGGAAATCAACCATTCCCACTTGATTCATTAATATTCTAATGATGATAAATAACCTCTAAGAAAAAAAACGGAACATGGTATATAATATTAAACTATGTTGTTTACTTGTTTTGCAGCTGGTCCTAACGTAAAAACCACTTGTGCCAATTAAGGGATCAATACGAATCAATTGACAACTAAGAACACATTACCCATCCATACCAGCTCATTCAAAATCCTTCCAAAAATTACATTACACCTCATGAAAGATGGAAAAAACGAACCAAATATTTATGTTTGTTTCATGCTATATAGTTTGTGAGATGAGCTAAAGAACAAAGCGCGTGTGAGGCGAAAATACACATATGGAAATAAAAAAGAAAGTTATCGGAAAACGTAACTAAGATGTTTCGAAAATACATCCCTTCTCCAGAGAAAGTGAAAAGCTATCAAATAAGGAGGTGGCAGATAAGAACTCAAAGCACCATCTGTGACACCCGGCAAACTCAGGGTAACATTTTTCTAACATATGAGTCGACCTTAGTGAAAACATTCATTTAACATACTTAACGGGGTCAGTTAAGTGGGGTTACGTTATGTATTGTCCAGGGTTCAATGATCCGGAGGATCATTGGGGTCACCTTTTTGCACACACACGAGTCTCGAGTCCCATTTTTTGGTGAACTTAGATAATTGGATCGGATGATAAACTTGAACCGCTTCGTGCATGATGAGTAACGTGTGAATACGTGTTTAAGTGATACATATATGGTTCTACATGATTGTATATGCTTAACATATGTTAGGATTGCATGTTCATGTGTTAGGATGTGTTAAAATGCGTTTAAACGACAAAACTGGAAAATCTGGAAAACATGGGAACTGGTTCGACCTTAAGGGGGGTCGAACCAGGCTAGTGAGTTTGAATAAAAAGGCCATTCGACCATATGTAATCCCATTCGACCCTTGCATGGGGTCGAATGAAGCACAAATATAAATACTTCACTTTGCAACTTTTCATCATTTCACAAACCCTAGTCGTCTCTAAACACTCTCTCTCGACTCTAATCACTAAGGAAGGAGTTTTTGAACTTGTTTTGCATAATCTAACCTACAATCATCTTCCGTATCACAAAACAAGAGAAGATTCAAGGTATGTTCTTGATCTAAAACCATTTTCATTCACTTTGATTCGTTTTTATCAAACCATAACAGTCCAGATCTGATTCAAACATGTTTTCATGGATAAAAACCTTTCTAACATCTTCCTAAACAAAACCTTTTCATAAACAATGAGTTTTCATGCAATATACATGTGTTAATGATGTTAATTGATGTGTTATGAACTTGTATGGAATTGATTGATGATTTACTGTTGTGTAGATGTTATAATAATGATCTAGGACTATTGTTGATGATGATTTATGATTGAGATGGGTCACAATTGGTTATTGATGATGTTTTGCTCATTTGGGGGGGTTTTTGTGTTAGATCTAGGGTTTAATTCATGTTGTTATTGTTGATGAAATGATTAGGGGTTTTCTTACACATGATAATATGAGCATGTTGAGCTAATTGATAGATGATTTCGATAAGTTTCCATATCGGGTAAAGATTGCAATCGTATGATGTGACATTTCCATAATTTGCCATTTTGGGTAACTTGAAAAACGGACAGATTTTGGGATAAAATTGGTAGGGTTTTGTGGGAATAGGTTAATGATAGTTGACTGTTGTGATTGGTGATGTTTCGTGATGTTTTCAGTCTGTTTAGATGTGTTTTGGTGCGTTTTATGAAGTTTCGCAGCAAAAGGGTCGAACCTAAAACTCATTCGACCCTTCGTGGGGTCGAATGAACCTCAAATAGGTCGAATGAGCATGCCTGGGGTCGAATGAGCACTGTTTAGGTCGAATTAACACGTGTCAGGGTCGAATAAACATGTGTTAGGGTCGAATAAACATGTGTTAGGTCCCAATGAACTTGTGAATAGGTTGAATGAACATCATGAGGGTCGAACCAGAAGCCCTATGGGTCGAACCAAACCCAGAAATCTTCCGGTTCGACCTTACGACTCCGTCTATGCGATTTTTTTATGCAAACTAAGTGTGTTATGCTTGAAACTTGTTTGTTAACCTTATGTACTTGATTAGTTGATGTAAGGGGTCACCAACGGGATGTCGGGTCTGTCCGGTGTGTCCGGTTAACGTTCAAACACACTTTTAAACACGCGAAGTCAAGATCTAGACAATCGGGGACTAGTTAACCCTCGGGTTAGTAGTCAAAACACTTATGCAAACTTATTGATAGGTCTCCATTAGTTGGGGCTATCGAACACGTGTCGGATTACTCTTTTATTTGAAGACGCAACCTAAGGTGAGTTTCACAGCCCCTCTTACAGTGTTTATGTTTTCGGGGGAGAAACATGCTACGTACTCGTTTTTATGCTGATCATGTTATGCTAGTGTTACTTTGTGTTCTTACTATACAATAGTTCAGTTTTGCCGTTGGACGGTAGTTCAGTTAGCCGTGGTTCGGTAGTTCGGTTGGATGGGCTCGACCATTCAGTTCACTGGGGGTTCGGTAGTTCAGTTATGCCTGGGTTGGCAGTTCGGTTGCACACAAGTGTCATGCACTTGGTATCGTATGAGTGGTTTCAAATGCCTAAGTTGGCATCCTTTTAGCATAACAGTAACTTCGGAAACTTTTGGAAATTTTTGGAAACGCTTTACTCAAAAACCTGTGAACTCACCAGAATTTTGTATTGACGTTTTTAGCATGTTTTCTCATGTCACTAAGGTAGCAGCTACTAATAGGCACACGGTGTCGCATGGTGTCTAGGATTTCATTTGCATGGTTTTGAATGTTATTAGACTCATAACTTTTACCTTTCGTTTTGTAAAGACGTTTTATGCTTCCGCTGTTGTGGTTACATTTTGAGAACTTAATGAATGGTTTACGTCATTCTCATATCATATAGTTGTCGTTTATTGTGACCGTTGACTTGGATCCTAGTGTGTCACACGCCTCGTGGTAAAACCCCGCGTGTGGAATTTGAGGGTGTGACACCATCGATGCCACCATCTTATAGTGGTGGCAGGAGGAGGCGACGACGGTGGTGGCATGAGGAGAGGAGAGGGGAACTGAGGGGTTTTTAGGGTTTGAGAGAGAAAAGAAAGTTTATATATATCATAAGATTTTTTTTAATTCTCATATTTTCTCACTTGACACATTCAAAGGGGGAGAATTCTCCAATGAGTGCCATGTTATCATCATTGCTTTCCTTTATATATAGTTATATATTATATTAACTAGTGGGAATGCCCGCGCGTTGCCGCGGGTAATTATTTTTTTAGCGCACTTTACGTAACAAGTTTCACGTAATTAATTTTTAATACCAATTTTCTATGTAAATTGACGCACTCAAACAATGAAACAAACACAATAAATGGTGAACATTAAAACAAAAACTCAAGAGATGTACATACATGTCACTTTAGATTTGAAGTAGATATCTATTAATGCATAAACTAACATCAGTAACATGTATCTAAAAGCAAGAGGATTTGTCATACAAATTAGCAGTTTCTTCCCAGGAAGCCACTATGTCCAAATGGATTTGTTTTTGGTCCACTTTAACAGCAACTTGCATCATGTTTTTGTAGTACAAGTACCCTCTCGTTATGCACAATTCGTGATGCATAACCAGATAATTAATTTTGAGCAATAGCAATCCATGATGAAACAGTCAAAACTCTATTCAATCATTTGCTTAAATGGGTTTGGAAGGGCTAAAATGGGGTAAAATTAGGGTTTCTTTGATCAATAGGTAATACCAAAACTTAAAAAGTAAACTCATACAGAGGATTTAATATCTAGTGCTACTGAAATACTAACAGTTGAATGATGTTGTAGCTTGGTACTTTCTGACTTTTGGTGTTTTAAGATTGTCCAATGAAACACATAATCAAAATCATATCCTGAACATCATATCATTTAACATAAACAAAAAATGTAAGGAAAACAATCAACTCGGCAAGAAGTCGAGAATAAAATATTTGGTCTACCTTCCCCGGCAATCAAAGCATGAAAAAGTCGCTTCAAGTATCCATAATCAGGTCATTGTTCAAATGTCAAAGTTCAACAATACTAAAACTCTAAAAGTAAGATGAAAACTCCATATGATGAGAAATGCATTAACACCTGCCAAAAAA
Source organism: Ambrosia artemisiifolia (assembly GCA_032199755.1). Lineage (NCBI taxonomy): Eukaryota > Viridiplantae > Streptophyta > Magnoliopsida > Asterales > Asteraceae > Ambrosia > Ambrosia artemisiifolia. The sequence continues at coordinate 18,206,491 of CM063519.1, forward strand.
CAATTTGGAACAAATTGTTCATTCACATACAGCATGATAGTACCCTAATTAACTAACATTACCGAAGCAACATACCTCAATGGGAGTCAATACCTTATTCTCACATATTTTTTCTTATTTTTGCTTCTTCATAGCACCTTTTAGACCCTGCCACGGCAGAATTCAAACAACAACTAGTATCACATTTCAATTTTTCATTCACATACAACATCATTGTTTGGTTTTAAATGAAAAACCAAACCAAATTACATATTTGGTTTTTGGTTCGGTTGTAAACTAAAACTGAATTTAGTTTTTTGTCTCCAAAATTTGAATTTGTTTCAAACCGAATAATTACATTTAAGGTGTCATTTAGCTCAATCTTACATAGGCCATCATAATCCAATAATAAACAATGGTAAAAATAAAAAAAAACATTTACAAAAGTTATCTGCTAATTTAGACAAATTCAAAAACTAAACCGAATTCAGCTTTAACTTGGCTAAAGTTGGTTCAGCTTTGGTTTCTAGTTTCGACCGAAAAATCATCAAACCAAATAAAAAAAAGCAAACCAATGAACGCTCCTACAAATGTTTTTAGTTGTTGTCAAATTAGACCACAAAAGCAATTATTTTGCACCAAAAACCATATGATCTTGCACCAACTTAAGTACCTACCTCCCTCTCAATAAGTATAATAAAACATATCCAAGAGCCCCTAATTCATCACGTCAACCTTATTCTAAATTTAGCGTTAATATCCCAAGAAGAGAAGGTAATATGAACTATCAAAATGCATGAAAACCATAACATAACACAAAAAAAGTGCATACTAATTCCCAAATGAGTATTACAGCTAGCATAATGTATATTACCTATCAAATTTGTATTATCCTATACATACACACAAACACACACATATATATATATATTAAAAAGTAATGGTCAACTTAGAACCAACAGAAGGTTAAAAAGACAAGATACAAATCATACAATACCAAAAGAAATATACGTATAATAATAAATGATCTATTGTTGTTTCCTGACATAATGCAAGATAAAATTTGTGGCGTGGTTATTTCATTCAAAAGTATTCAAATTCCCTACTTGTTAACAAATCATGACCGATGCCTAATTTTCTTCTTTCCATATGGATGATATCAGTTTATCCTTGATCTGTGAGCAATTCAATGTTATATGCCGCAGTATATGACATCACAGGAAAATTGTCAGTCACAATAAAAGGTACAATATCATAAACAAACAAACTAAAACCAGTAGAAAAAAATGGAATTAGGGTAGGAAGCTGGCAATTGCATCAATGAACTTAAAATAATAATAATAAAAAAAATTGCAGCAAACTTTTATGAATCCAAAATAATATCAAACGGAACTAATTCCCTTTAATCCATCACATTTGTCGATACTTGGCTTTTCAACCATTTGAATTCCTGACATCGGATCACATTCATCACCGTCCAAAACCACCCAAAACGACAATATAAAACTCGTCGACGGTTAGTATGGAACAAAACAATCAGCACCTATATGCCAAAGTAAGATTCTGAATAGCTAAATATCTCCAACCATGATAATATATTTAGATCAAACTGAGTTTTTCATGTATATTTGATCATAAGAAGTGTGTATACCATGGCCTAGATATACACACAATTAGAGATGTATATAGTTAGAGAGAGAGAGAAAGAGTCCTCTGTTTCGTTAGGTCTTAACAGGGGGCATGAAGTTGTGGAGTTCTTAATAGGGGAGTTTGGAAACGTACAGACGATTCATTTGCCCCCATGAATGGTCAACATGAATGCTCAATCGATAGGTATCGCAGCAACATGGGATTGGTTAGGGTCAAAGCATTCAATCCCATTGAATCGAGTAGAGAGTGGGCAAACCGAAACGACTACGGAACATTCATGGTTGAACATTACTAAAGTAGAGGGACATGTCAAAATTGTTAAAGCACATGATACAAGTATCTTAATGCATCACATGGTACAAGCATCTTAATGCATCACATGGCACAACCATCTTAATGCATTGACAAGGGGTATAAAAGGAAGAAAAGTGGTCAAGTTTAGAGAATTACACTTGTGACTTTTAAGTTGCCACCTTAACTTTGACATTTTGGACCTTTTTACCCATGGCTCCTCCTTTATAATGTATTATAGATTATAGATTATAGATTATAGATTATAGATTATAGATTAGTATTCATCTTATACTTGATCACTATAAAACTTATGTAATGTAGATTTTGTATGTTATTTTATTTGTGTAACACTTCAAACGTTGATTAAATATGCAACTACAGAAATTTCAACCACAAGTTGTGGGTCATATATAAAGTAATTAAATTTGTATTTGTTTTATATGTATGCCGGTTAAAAAAAAATGTATCTGCATGTATCATATGTTAAGAGAGTGCAAAAAATAGGCACTGTTGTGATTATATTAGGAGTATTGGATTTAAATAGTCAAAACTATCAGCCATAAGCCCTCACTGATTTCAACTTAGAAATATGTGCTGACGATCTCAACTTTTAACATATTGGTCACTAACGGACTATAAATAAAAATAAATATGTTTCATTTAGAAAATTAGTTAATCATAGTCCGTTGATAGGCAATATATTAAAAGTTGGTACCGCAAGCACAGATTTCTTTAGTTGATACTAACTGTGGCCAATTACTAATAGTTGAGATAATTTAAATCCAATACTCCCTTGTATTATATCAAAAAGTTTTGTGGATGAATATGATGTTTTGAGGTCCATACATTTATTATACTATTTATTGACCAACAAATACTACTTGTAACAGGATTATTCATATCAATGGTTTCACATTTAGACCGTCTGGAGTGGGGGCGGGGAAAGGGGCGGGAGAGGGGGGGGGACACCACCGACGGATAGCGTGGAGAGGGGCAGGAAGGGGGGCGGGGAAGAGATGCATGGCGTGGGGGGGGGGGCTTGGGTGACACATGTCACCTTCTGATTGGTTGTGGGTTTATAATCGTTGAAATGTGGACCGTTTGAAAAAAAATTAAAATGCTTTATATAACCGTTGCCTAACGGTTTAAAAAAAAATAGATTTTTATTATATATATATATATATATATATATATATTATATATATATAACAATACCCTCTTCTACACAAACACACACTCTATTTTTTTCATAAAATCCTCTCCAAACTATCATATTTTAAAAAAAAAAAATTGCAAGATGTCGGACCAATCTTCGAGTTCAGATGATATGTTTGATCAACTCGCTTTGGATGACTCAGGCAAAGGTGGCGCAGAGTTGATAATAGCGAGCGTTCACAAAGTCGTTCAAGCTATAGCGGATGACGAAGGGACATCCTAACCACCCAAGCGTAGAAAGTATATAGTTCGTGAATGACAAGCCGCAAATGAGTTATTGGTACGTGATTACTTTTCACCCGAATCAACATACGATGAAAAAACTTTTATGCGGCGTTTTCGTATAAGTCGAATCAACATGGTTTTCCCGGTATGCTCGGGAGTTTAGATTATATGAAATGGGAGTGGGAACTTTGTCCAACAAAGTGGCAAGGCCAACACGCGAGCGGTTTTCACAAAAAGCCGTGTATGATGCTTGAAGCGGTTGCGACACAAGATCTTTGGATTTGGCATGCGTTTTTTGGTGTGCCCGGTTCGTTGAACGATAGAAATATTCTTAATCAATCCATAATCTTCAACGATCTTGTAAACGATGTTGCACTAAAAGGAACTTTTTTCTTAAATGGGGTAGAATACAAGTACGGGTATCTTCTAACAGATGGAATTTACCCTGATTGGGCCGTGTTCGTAAAATCGTTTACACGGAGGACTACGTTAGACCTTAAGAGAAAAAAGTTTAATAAAGCTCAAATGGCTGCACGGAAAGATATTGAGCGTGCTTTTGGTGTCTTGCAAAAAAGATGGCGCATTTTGGCCCAACCCTGTCGACTGTGGGAAAAAACGCATATACGAAATGTGATGTACGCATGCATTCTTTTGCATAACATGATTTTGGAGGACGAAGGACGTGCAATATTCGAGTACTTTGGTGAGGAAACGCAACCAAGTCAAGAAAACATTACTGATGAAGAAAGAAACTTTAACAACTCTGAAATCAAGAATAGCCAAACACATCACAACATTCGAGCGGATCTGGTTGATCATATTTGGAGTATACCAAGAGATTACACATCTGACGATAACAATAGCGATAACTAAAACCATTTTCGGTTCATGTATTTTTTTTAAGTGCGTGTATGTTTTTTCATTTACATGTATTTTTTTTAGTTTGTGTATTTTTTTTATTTACTTTGTAGTTTATTAAATGAATTTGATTTTATAGTTTTATAAAATTGTGTTTTTTTATTTATTAAAACAAAACAAAAAAAGAAAAAGGAAATGCCACATGTCACTTTCCCCCCCCCCCCCATTCCACTCCCCATAATTTCCCCGCCTCTCCCCCCACATGGGTCCCACAAGTGCCACGTGACACTTCATCCCCCTCTTTCCCCCACCACTCCTTATAGTCTTAGAGCATAAATGGTACTGAATATAATGGTTTTTTATTAGTTTATTTAAAATTTTGTTAAATATAATCAACAGCGAACCGAATGATAATGTTGTGTCCGTTTGTATGTGTATATATATATATATATATATATATATTAAATTTTATAAAATATATTGATGATTAAAGATAGGTACTTTATTTTTATTATTTTTTTGAGCGGCCGATGTTATCTCTATATTATTTTTACACCAAGCTAATCTAAATTATACATTTACCCAAGTTTAAACTTGAAACATCCATTTTAAGACGCATAAGCCACTATTAAATGGGTAGCCCCATGTATAGTTTATGTGGATATTGGAAAGAAGTTTTATCTCTATATTATTGAAGAAGAATTAGGGTATGTTTGGTAAGGAGCTTTTAAGAGCTTTTAGAAGATTCAAGCTTCAAGCTTTTAAGAAAAAACTCATACTCAATAAAAAGTCTTGTTTGGTTGAAGGAGCTGAAAGCTTTTAGGATGGAGAAAAAACTCTATAGTGAAAAGCTACTAGTACTAGCTTTTAAGAAAAAGCTCTACTAGCTACAAGCTTTTAATTAGTAAATGACCCAAATACTCATTCTATTTTAAAAATAAAATAAAAACCTTCTTTACTAGCTTTTAATTATGCCCATTTTGGTCATTTTATACATTTTATTAAAAGCACTAGCTACTCTGCCAAACACCAAAATATATTTAAAAAGCTTACAGCTATCAGCCACTAGCTAGTTTTACTAAACATACCCTTAATAGGTGCTCATAATGAGGATTTCATGATTTTGTTACAATATGATTATTTACATCATTAGTTTACTTCAATAAGACACCAATATTCTCTATTTAATTTGGAGGATTTCACTAGATGAATGCCATGGTATGTTTGTTGACTAAAGTCATCAACTATTTATTATTGATAGATTAATATAAAAGGTAGGTAAAATCCAAATAATCACATTTTTCATTACATATATATAGTGTTAGGTTATTTTCAGAAGAGTGTTTTAGTGCAAAAAAATGTGAGAAGAAAGCTAAACTTTACATTTTATTAGTAATGGTTAATATTTTTGAAATCTATACTTTTTTTATATCATTGTTTATGTTATATATACAAAAACTCATTAAACTAATACAATCAAAAGTTTTTTTTTAAGGTTTAAACCTTTACCTATACAAAATTTTTACATGTGTAGGTTATATAAATTAATTAAATTGCTTCATATATTTGTTTTATTTTCAAGATAGATGAATAAACAACACATTTCACCAATTTTCTTGCGTTCTTATTTTTTTTAAAGTGATAAAAATGAATTATTAATCTTCTTCTCTCGTTAAAACCTCTTCTGAAATGAACCATCCCATATATATATATATATATATATATATATATATATATATATATATATATATATATATCGGTTATCGTAAAAGTGACAAAAACGTGCGAAGTATGCGAAGTCACGTAACATACAAAATTATATACCATAGACAGAATCATTACTACTTCATTACCAAAATCACGTACCATATACATAATCATTATAGTTACATTATATACATAATCATTATAGTTCCATTACCAAAATCACGTACCAAAATTACGTACCATAGATAGAATCACTAGTAGTACATGATAATCACGTAATAATAATTACGTAATGTTTTTGTATGTTCATAAAAGCATTACGTAATTATCATGTACTTCGCACACTTCGTACGTTTTCATTACTTTGTATTTAAACCGGCCCCTATATATATATGAAATTAAATAAAATACTTTGGGCTCTCTCCTAAAAGAGGTTTGGAGTTTTTTACATAAAGTGTAAAAAAATCATGTTTTACTAAAACTGTTCACATTTTCTTCTCGGTAGACGACACCTTAGAGCATTTAACTCACCGTTTCCTCTAAAATAACACACCTTTAACATAACAAATTTCGTCGAATTGCATCAGCCACACAATCGGTGCACGTCTCTTAACCCTCACTTGTTTTCGCCATTGTCGTATTCAATTCGTGAGAGCTATCAACACCAAAGTTTCGAGTTCGCGACTTGATTATTTTTATTTCCTTCCATCTTTGCATAAATTTCTTCACCTTCAATTATCTTTTTTTGCCCATCTTCACATCATTTCCACAGAAATTACAAAAAAAAAACATGGAGAATGTATACCAAATTTGAAGTCTCAACCCAACATTCCCAAAAATTTATTTGGGGCAAAAGGAATCATTCACAACTCTTTCCTGAGTTTTGCCCTAATTTTATAAAGTGAATCAAGCTTATAGGTAATAATCTTTTCATACTTCCTCTTAACAATTTCTCTTTTTAAGTTAAGATTGCTAATTAATAATCACCAAATTTAGTTTCTAACTCCATAGCCACCGATTGTAATCACAAGCACACCTTCTCTAAGATGCCTATTTTTTTTTCTTAATTTTTTTAATTTTCGTCTTTTGAACAACATTTTCTAAATAAAAATAATAATAATAAATAAATTGACTTATTTATTTATTTTTTTATTATCGTACTTGGAAAAATGTCAACCATGAGATCATGGCTTACATCCTAGAAAAAAGTTCAATTCACTCGTGCAGTTTTTCAATGAATATTTTACACAACTTTCACACCAAGAATCGTATCTATCTCCGACAAACACAAGGCTGCAGTCTGTAATTTAAGGTAAACAAATCAAAGGGTCAACATCAATCAGAATATCTTCTTCGATTTCTTACCCGACAAAGTATATATATAAAAAAAAAAAAGAACACCCAAAAATGTCTGATTATTTTTGGGTATTCATAGTCCTCTACATATATGCATCAAATGCTTCTCCGATCAACACCATTTCTGGTTCAAAAATTGTCTTTAGCCTCGGTTCATCTCAATCGCTAAACGATGGTGATACATTAGTATCAAAAAATCAAAGATTTGAGTTGGGTTTTTTCTGTCCTTCAAATCCATGCAAAGATATAAAATTCTTGGGGATTTGGTACAAAAATATTGCACCTCTCACTGTTGTTTGGGTAGCGAATAGAAGAAGGCCGGTTCGACGTCCATCGTCAGGAGTTCATTTGGTTTTGAACGAGTTTGGTGTTCTTATAATACAAGATGCAAGTAAAAGAGTGATTTGGAGGAAGGTTATTAAAGGTTATTCTCATTCGATGGCTCGTAAACCGCTTATGCAGCTTCTGGATTCTGGAAATCTTGTTCTTAGAGAGTGTGATAATTCATCTTGTGGGGATTGTATTTGGGAAAGCTTTGATCTTCCAGGAGATACATTATTGCCTGGGATGGAACTTAGTTTGGATTATGGATCTAGGGCTGGATATCGTGCGATCAATTCGTGGAGAAAGAAAGATGATCCGTCTGATGGTGATTTCAAGTTTGGGTTCGACAAGCTTGTTCACGCTCCTCAGTTGGTTCTCACGAAAGAAAATGGGGTTAGACTGTCACGATGGGGGCCGTGGGATGGTGAAAAATTTAGTGGTATGAATTCTCTAAAGGATAATCCAGTTTTGGCACCCGCGTTGAGGTTTGATGCTAATGAAGTTTCTTTCAAATTTGCACCCTTGAATGACTCCATGTTATTGAGGTTAGTCTTGAGTCCACTAGGTAGCCTTGAGTTCTTTTGGTGGAAGAGCAAGAATGATGGATGGCTAACAATTCTGACACTGAATAAAGATAATTGTGACCGGATTGGATCATGTGGTTCTTATGGTATATGTTATAGTGATGATCCAAGTTGTAGATGCTTGGAACAAGGTTTCATGGCAATTTCATCGGTCGATTGGTGTGGATTTGAGTGTTCAAGTGGATGCAAGCGAAAACATGATCTGAATTGCTCCAATGGAGATGGATTTTTGAAGTATGAACAAATGAAATTGCCTGATAATTCAACTGTTTGGGGTGCTTTAAGCACTACAGAATGTGAGAACAAGTGTGCAAAAGAATGCAACTGTATGGCATACACTAGCTTAAACATGTATGGGAACGGGAGTATTTGTGTGGTTTGGTTTGATGATCTCAATGATTTGCGAGTGATTCATGCAGGTGGAAATGATCTTTACATACGCATGTCACACATCGAACTAGGTATACATCATTTGCTTTCAGCTTATTTAGCTTAATTAATTTGTGAAAGTTCATGAAATAGATCATGAGTTACAATTCCTTAGGACATGTCACATGTCTAAGGGTACATAGGATATTCTAGAATGTGTTTTAATGTTAAATTGCTTAAAACATTATTAAGGTGAATGTGATGTACAGTAACAACTTATGTATTTGTTGAATCAGTATTTTTCCTGTAAACTTAATTTACCTAAAGAGCACATTCTGGTTATCCTCATTGACTTGTAAACTTCAAAGTTTTTACCAGTTGTAATGCAAAAATCCACCACCAGCATAGCAAAAGGCATCACAAAATAAAATGGTATTCATGAGGTACACTTTGGTCTTAAAAAATGATGAACAAGTCATTCATATAGAAGTTATACTATTCTTCTGTGCTTCTCATTTGATGGCTGATTATCATCTGTAACTGTCATTTCAAGCTGAGATATATCACATGAATTTAAATGAACACAATCATCATTTAAGGTGTCCAAATGCATGTGTGGGTGTTTCTCTTCTTAGCACTATTTGAGCACATTACATGGCTTGAAATTATGTTATATAGTTCGTTTCGCTTCATTTGCAAACTTAAAAAATAAAACATTAGGGTGCTTAATGGTGTCTGCTAAACAATTGTAGTCCTGTGATAATGCTATATTCGACTTGATTAATTTTAATTGAAATGTTTCAATAATCAGATTCTATCATGCACAAAAAGAGGAAGAAAGTAATACTCATTGTGGCTATTATTTTCTTGTCTACAACTTCTTTTGTACTTCTACTGGCTGCTATAATTCGAGTTGGTTGTATGCTAAAAAAATCAAAGAAAAAAGGTACTACTCTTTTCACCTCTCATAAAATACTCTATATATTCATGTATTTCTCTTATCATTTGTGTTCTCTAAATTTGCTTCGCTGTATTTAGCATCAGTGCAGGAACACAGTGCACTGACAGAATTTAGATCTCAAGAGGAAGATACTGCAGATTGTCATTTCTTTGATCTGGACGAGATCGCCACTGCGACTAATAACTGGTGTAGTTCTAATGAGATCGGCGAAGGAGGGTTTGGTAGGGTCTATAAGGTAAACTTTCTGTAATGTATGCTGCAGTTCAAGAGAAAATAAAAACAAAAAAATAAAAGCATTATTTATTTTCAGGGTCAATTAGCACGAGGAGAGGAAATAGCTGTTAAGAGATTAGCCGAGAGTTCGTGGCAAGGCATTCGGGAATTCAGGAATGAAGTCACTTTGATAGCCAAGCTTCAACATCGAAATCTTGTGAAGCTCTTGGGATATTGCATTGAAGGATATGAAAGGATACTAGTATATGAATACCTCCCGAACCACAGCCTAGACCAAATCGTTTTTGGTAAACTAGTTCTCTGAATTTAAAATTTTGATCTTACTCTTTGTAAATTGTTTTTTTGTTTTCAATTTGTCGATATGTGTAGATCAAGTCAAGAGAAGGCTCTTAATGTGGGATGCTCGTTTCAAGATTATTAAAGGAGTGTCAAAAGGTCTCTTGTATCTCCACGACGACTCTAGACTCAGAATAATACATCGCGACTTAAAAGCAAGTAATATTTTGCTGGATAGAGAAATGAACCCCAAGATTTCTGACTTCGGTTTGGCAAGAATTCTCGCAAGTGAGAAAGAGGAAACGACAAACCGAGTAATCGGAACACAGTAAGAATGCATCCTAGACCTTTGCCTACCTTTTCCATGAGAAAATACAATAATCTATTGAAACTAAACTACTCTCTTTTGTCAAGTGGTTATATGCCTCCAGAATACATAATGAGCGGCCATTTTTCGACCAAATCTGATGTTTATAGCTTTGGTGTGCTAGTCTTGGAGATAATAAGTGGGAAAAAGAATTGGGGATTTCATCATCCTGATCATAATCTAAACCTGCTAGGTCATGTAAGTACCTCAATTAAGTTATGTTATTATTCATTTCATATTTTTTTTCCTTCCTTTCTTCTTTGTGTTTCGGATTGAAAGAGGAAGAGTTGAGTAAATGAAAAATCCGAAGGAGGTTCATGGCCAAGGTGTAGCTTCACATTTACATAAGATTAATATTTTTTTCAGGCATGGAAGTTGTGGACGGCAGGACGCCCTCTAGAACTAATGGACCCTGTATTACATGAGTCAGCCATTCAGAAGGATGAGGTGATAAAGTGTATACATATTGGTTTGTTATGTGTCCAAAAACAGCCTGAAGATCGTCCTACAATGTCTGAGGTTGTCAACATGGAACAAGGTGATAGTTTTGTTTCAGTACGCCAACCAGACGAACCTGGCTTTTATGCTGGTAGGTCTTTGATTGGAATAGGTTTTTCTACAATAGAAAGAGAGCTTAACAGTGTAAATGAGGTGACAATGACGACTTTAGCTGGACGATAGTCTAGAAGAACCAAATTCATACTTTTCAGATAAGAAGGATACTTGTGCAGACTATGTAAATGGATCTATAGAAGCATAGGGCTGGTATAGTGATCGAAATTTGCATCCTTGAAATTTACTGTTTTTTTCCGTCTTGTTGTACCTAAAATTGGGATGCAGATTTCGATCATATGAACTGTTGTTTTGTTATGTATGCGCACTACTTAGAATCTTATGATGTTATACTGCACATCTTTTTGTTATTTCACATCCACTTTGGCAAGTAGCAAAGGGACAACAAAGATTTTACATCAGGTTTTGAACTATAGTCAATACACCGGATTTAAAATCTACCTTAACTAATCGTTAAAAAAAAAGCGTTTGCTTCGACTATGTACCACCCGACAACAAGAATCCAGTCCTCCTGAAAAGATCTAAGCTGTTAGGGGATTTTAATGGGGATACTTATGAATTGAACAGATGTGCACTTTATTAACCATAAAATAACTTAAGATGGACAATTGAGCAAGTTGCATCGTCACAGATCTATTAATAATATTAATGATATTTACTTGTTGTTCATCAATCACACTTACCTTTTATGTAGGTATATGAACGGATACATATCATTTCCTTCTGTTTTCTTCCAAATCGGAAGGAAAACTAAACTAAAGAATGTGTGCTAGTTTTCCTTCCATTTCATTTCTTTTCCTTTTTTAAATGAAACTCTGGAACACAACATGTTTTGTTTTCCTTTCTTTTCCTTCCTTAAATGAAACTCGGGAACACAATAAAGTTTTCATTTCCTTTCAAATACTTTCTATTCTCTTGTTAAGTGAACTCGGGAACACAACCTTCTGTGGACACCGCCCCCACGGGTGATGTGAAACTGTAAGTATCTTATCATCATTATACTAAACTCAATAGAATGAATCGATACAATACAAGTATCACCTCTATATATAACTACGAGGTGAGGCGTTGAGTGTAACAAACTAACTCGCTAGTGTAAGCGTGTAACTAACTCAATAGACTACATACATGACTCACCAAACGTACAACAAAGCAACATGAAGCTTGGACCGCGGAGTGTCAAAGCGAATATGCGAATGAACTTTCATTGATACTCATTCGCAAAATGATTGGTACGAATGGACTCATTCGCACCTTCGAAGGTGCGAATGGGAGTTTATTATTCTGGTCTATAAATAGCAATCTTATGTTAGGTTTCATCAAGATTGTGAGTTATGTTTTGAGAGTTCTCTAAGGGAGATCATGCCCGATCTCCCCTGGCCCCGGGATAGATGTTTAGCCTATTGATGACAGTATCTGTAACCATTTCTGATTTAATACGAATCTGTGATGACGTGCTTTTCATCTATTTCTGTTTCATCTCCAATCTCCATCTAAAACCGACCTTTAACGTTGTTAAACGATCCTGTGCATGGTTGAAACCGTTTTCACAAAAGTCACGGAAAAGTTATTGGTTTATTCTGTTCCATTACAGTATCGATACTCGTTATAACCATAAAAACAAATACATGGGGTCGGGTTCGGAATGTAAATAAAATAACCTAATTACGGCTGTACGTATGGAAAACATGACGTTGAGAAAAAAACTAAAAAGAAATGTCACTAATTAAGTAAAAGGAAAAAAAACTAAAAGTTCATGATCTAAATAGTAATTACAATAGAGTGGAAAGAGGGAAAAAAACTAAAGTTGAGGGTTAAATAGTAATTATAATGAAGTGTAAGGGTAAATAATTTAAATTTGAGGGACTAAACATATAATTACCAAAATTTAGAAAACACATGATAAATTTCTCACTTTGTGCATTTTAATTTTGTTTTGGAACTTTGTTATATGAAAATTGAATTAAATGAAAGATGGTACGTTTTATACTTTCAACACGGGGAATAATACTCATACTGTTATAAATTACTCCCTCAGTCCCAATTTAAATGTAATGGGTCTAAAAACACATATTTTAAGAAATGTTTTGTTTGTATATGGTAAAATGACAATAATATCCTTAAAAGTGGTGATTGTGTCTTGTCTTTTATGGGCAAAACTGGAAATTGCATTTCTTTTTTTAAAAATGGACATTTAATTTAGGACAACCAAAAATGGAAAGATGGACATTTAAATTGGGACGGAGAGAGTACATTATTATAGTGATTCTCCACATACTTAACTTCTTCTTTCTTTACTCATTGCATTAATGTATGAGCCTACAAATAGAGGGTTTGTACTTTTATATTATCACATCAATAAAAAAGTATTTCCCCAATATTCCTTTCTATTCTTTATTGCTAATAGATGTAGTTGTTTTGTTTTACAACACGTTATGAGCACGAACTGCTAGCACCATCATCATGTATACCACATACTCTAACTTATCATTATTATTTATTCTCTCATACATGATCCATATTGTACTTCATACAACTAGCAGAAACCCGCGCGTTGCGGCGGTGCTGCACAATGTTTGGATGTTCCGTTTGGTCAAATTTGTGATTTTCGACCCGACTCGACCTGAAAATTCAAATTGAATTATATAACTTAAATTTCTTTTATAAAAAGTACATATACATATAATTTTGTTTATTTAGCACAATCCGAGTTCAAACATAAATCAAATTGTAATTTAAATAACCTTAATAACCCGAAAAAAATCGCGCTAAACATCAATATTCCACTTATTGCTTTTACCTATTATATTATAGAGATTCCAAACCAACTTATAACTGGATCAAAAATTTCCTATATAGTTGGTAAACAAAATAATATTATGTTGTTACCCAAACGCATGATGTATATAGTGCCTTCTTGCTAGTTGTTTGTCAATTTCTACAGGCTAATTCCAAGAATTATATAATGAGCATGTGAGTTTGTTTGCGGTTAAATTATTGTAGACAAAATGTACAAAATATATACATATCCTTCTAAAGGTGTCGCTCTAGTTTCGATGTTAACATTTTTTTAGAAGGGGGGTGAAAATTGTGAATAGTGTAATGTTATACAAACTAATTTTTTTGTTTCTTGTTTTTGCCTTTTTTTTCTATAAACTTCAACTATTAATCAATAGATTTAATTGTTGTATTAATAACCATTAATTTTGTTATTTGTCTTTGCCTTTTTATTAGAACTAAGTATTAATCAATATAATTAAATTGTTGTATTGAATTTGTCTTGTCATTTTAATGAAATTACAAATTTGCTCTTATATATGAATATGAAATGACAACTTTACCCGTCCAACACCTATTATATAGTATGGGTTGGGTTATTCTACAAAGACTACAAAAAATGAGAAGGGTGAGAAGCCACTAGAAAATGACACGTGGCAAAGGATTAAACAAGTGGGAGGGGTAATTTGGTCAAAAAAATATGCACATGCAAGTCACATGCCATTTCCACCTTCATTTTTAAATGTCCGTAACTTTTTTATACGTCATCGTTTTTTAAAAAAAATTATACCATAAAGGCGAGCGTCTTTTTATCTTTAATATGAGTACCATATTTCTATACTTTCGAAAAAAAAGTCAAAAACTCACTTGCGTAAGACACAATGGAGTGTAAAACACAATGAGCACCAATTAAATATAGGGTATAAAACATAATCAACAATCTAATAAAACACAATGGATGACATACTAAAGACACAATGAATAGAATACTAAAATACAATGAATACTTTTGAAAAAAAAAGTTGAAAACCCAGTTGCGTAAGACACAATGGATGACATACTAAAGACACAATGAACAGAAAACTAAAACACAATGAATACTTTTGAAAAAAAAAGTCAAAAACCCAATTGTGTAAAACACAATGGACGATATAATAAGGATACAATGAACAAAAGATTAAAACACAATGAATACTTTTGAAAAAAAAAAGTTGAAAACCCAGTTGCGTAAGACACAATGGAGATAACATAAAATACAATGAGTACCAATTAAATATGCAATGAACAATAGGGTATAAACACAATGAACAGTCTAATAAAACACAATGGACGAGATATTAAAGACACAATGAACAGAAGACTAAAAAACAATGAATAATAGACTTAAACACAATTAACAACATAATAAAACACAATGTACACCTAAATACAAAACTCATTTGCGTAAAACACAATGAAAAGCATACTAAAAACACAATGGACAAAGTTAAATCATGTGTAGACTAAAAAAACATAAATAACATATTTATAAAGCACATGTGCATACTATAACACAATGAACGAGCAGAAGACACAACGGAGAAGAAAACTCACTTAACACGATTTTTTTTTTCAATTTTAATGTAGCAATGTGGTACTCATATTAAAGATAAAAAAACGCTCGTTAATATGGTGAAATTTTTTTGAAAAAAAAAATATCGTACGAAAAAGTTATAGACGTTTTAAAATGATGGGGGGAATTGACATGTGTATTGCATGTGGAGAGAGAAAGTCAACAAATGTGGTTTTCCTTTTATGCCCATCCTCTAATTTATTATTTATTTTTTTCAAACAAACTAATCTCAACCCTTCAAATATATGATCAATGGATCACAATCCTTCTCACCCTTCCTAGAAAAATTGTCTTGTGTATTTGATCCTAACCCTATATAGTAGTATAGATTATGGGTTGTGTTAAAGATTTGTTTTGTTATTCTCTTAATCTCCAAAAAAGTATCCATATTATAACTAATACAATTTTAGGTTAAATGGAAATTTATGTTTATTATTATTTCAATTAAAATATGTTCAATCATGTTTTATTTTTCAACATGTTTAGTTAAATATATTATAACTGGTCATATTTTCTTTTATCCTCATAAATAGATATATATTAATTTAATGTTTTAATCAATATTATTAGATTTATTTTTAGTTTTTTTTATTTAAGTTGTGTTAATTATTTGTTTTTTTTATGAAAGTGCATGTTAACATGTTTTGAATTTTAACATGAAATGATTGTACAACAAGAGTTAAGAAGCTATTATATGCAATTGATTAGACACTAAAGGAATTGTTAGCTATTTACATTGACATGGTTAATATAAATAATAAATTTATAGACGATTATGTTATCTGATTGGACTAAGGTTTAGACATGTTATATTAAAGTTTGAAATGTTATTGTAACAATGGTATTATACTGTTATCTAATTTTATGAGATAGCTTTAATGTATTATGGAATATAATTTTCGGTGGAAACCCAAGAGTTATAAATGTTTAGTATTCATAATTATGATATTTATTAACTAATAAATAAATTATAAGGAAAAGACTAAAACTATATTAAGTTATATAGCAAGTATAACTACGTGTATACTTTTAAGCATAACTCACACATATTATCTTTCACATCATTCCATGCATCTAAATATCATTCTGATATTTGTTATTACAAATCGAATTTTTATTGACTTGCAATTTGAGTAACATATATTAATCCACAGTTATTTTGATATAGTTAACCATGTCAAATCTTGCAAAGCTTGATTTTATGGCTCTAGATATCACTGGAAATAATTATTTGTCATGGGTATTGGATGCTAAAATCCATTTGAATGCCAATAATCTTGGGGATACAATTAAATAAGGAAATAAACAAACACCCAAGATAAAGCAAAAGCGATGATCTTCTTTTGCCACCATATTCATGAGGCATTGAAAAGTGAATACCTCACTATCAAAGACCCACTCGTCCTGTGGACCAATCTAAAAGAAAGGTATGATCACCTGAAAACGGTGATATTACCAAGAGCTCGTTATGAATGGATCAATTTAATTTTGCAAGACTTTAAGTCTATAAGCGAGTATAACTCAGCAATGTTTAGAATCACATCATAATTGATTCTATGTGGTGAAAATATTACTGATAAGGAGATGTTGGAAATAACATTCTCCACTCACGCCTCAAACATTGTCTTAAAACAACAATATCGTGAAAGGGGTTTTACCAAATAAAGTGACTTAATATCATGTTTGCTTGTGGCTGAGCAAAATAATGAGCTTCTAATGAAAAATCATGAGACTCGTCAAGTTGGAACTGCCGCATTCCCAGAAGTGAATGTGGCAACATATAATGGCCAAGGTGGAAGTCATGGACGTAGTTGTGGCCACCAAGGTAGTCGTGGTCGTGAACATGGATATGGTCAGGGGAATTATCATGATGTTCAATTTAAAAACAAAGGTACTTACCAAAAGTTGCATGACAATGAAAAGAAATCCATTATTGAAAAAGGTAAGAAGAAAAATGGGGTTCCATCAAGTACATGCTATTGATGCGGGAGTAATAATCATTGGGCTTGTACATGTTGGACGCCCAACACTTGGTGGAGCTTTACAAGCAATCAATAAAAGAAAAAGGAAAAGAAATAGAGACAAATTTCACATATGAAGATGGAAATGTTGATGTCCCCAGGGTCCTAAAGACCATACTGATGCAACTAATCTACATTATGATGCTTTCCTCAGTGAGCAAACTAACCTTGATTCTGGTTATATCATGGCTAATGCAACTCAATTGGATGCTTGCAATTTTCCTTGCATATGAGTGCTTAGATTTTAAATTATCCTATTTCCTTTATGTTTTTAGACGTTTCGTTTGAGATTTTGCTATGTTTCGTTCTGAAAACTTTTGTGGCATTTTATGGGATTTGTTATGTTTGAACCACAATATATCTTTTATTTATGAACTTTTGTTTTGTTTTGAAGCATATGGAGTGTTTAACTAAACTTCCTATTAATGGTGAAGATGTGAGTCTAATAGATACTGCGACTACAAGTACAATTCTATAAAAAGAGATTATTTCTCTAGTTTATCTATGAAAAAGGCAATGGTGTTAGTACTATCTCTAGTAAATCAACACTGATTGAAGGCTTTGGAGTAGCTTATATAATTCTACAAAGTGGAACTCCACTTAAAATTAACAATGCATTATTTTCCCCACTATCTCAAAGAAATATCATCATCATCATCATCATCATCATCATTATACTCAGTTAATCTCACCTATTGCAAATCTAAGGTAGGGTCTGAGGAGGGTAAGATGTAGACAACCTTACCTCTGCCCCTAAGAATAGAGAGGCTGCTTCCAGTGAGACCCCCGACTCGATGTGGATTGCTATCAAGCTTTGTACATAGGACACATAACACTTAGCAATGGGGACAAACCCGATCAGTGCATATACCCCTTTGTCTTTTGGCTATCAACGCCACCACATGATGCATGATTAACCGTCTGTCGTTTTCAACGTTATTTTCACAAAATTAGTAAAATAACGTTAAAACTAGTGCAACTTTACTTTTGCCCCCGAGGGCCACACATATATGCATTATATGCGCACACCGTAAGTGGGGCGTGTATCTCAAAGAAATATAATAAGTTTTAAAAATATTCGTCTAAATGGATATCATCTTGAGACTACATGTGAGGGACATGATGAGTACCTTCAAATCATAAACATGATTTCGAGTAAAAAACATGTATTAGAGACGTTACCCGCACTTGCCTCTGGTTTGTATTTGTACTAAAATTAGTGCAGCTGAAACAAATGCAGTAATAAACTAGAAGTTTATAGACCAAGAAAATTTATCATTTACCATGACCGGTTAGGCCACCCGGGTCAATAATGATGCGAAAAATTATAGAGAATTCACGTGGACATTCTTTGAAGAACAAAAAGATTCTTCAATCTAAGGACATTACATGTGTTACATGCTCACAGGGGAAGTTGATTACCCGACCATCACCACTTAAGGTGGCGACAGAATCCCTGAGTTTTTTGGAAAGAATACATGGGGACATATGTGGGCCTATACACGCTTCTAGTGGACCACTCAGATATTTTATGGTCTTAATTGATGCATCAACTAGATGGTCACATGTGTGCTTACTATCAAGTCGTAATATGGCATTTGCACAGCTACTTGCTCAATTAATAAGGCTAAGAGCACATTTTACAGATTACCCCATCAAGAAAATTCGGTTGGACAATGCTGATGAATTTACGTCCCAAACATTTAATGATTACTGTACGTCTATTAGGATAAGTGTAGAGCATCATGTACCTCATGTACATACACAAAATGGACTTTCTGAATCGCTTATCAAGCGACTCCAAATGGTTGCAAGACCTATGATTATGAAAGCAAAATTACCAGCATCTGCTTGGGGCCATGCAATTCTACACGCAGCAACACTAATTCGCATCAAGCTAACGAGTTATCACACTTTCTCCCCATTAAAGTTGGTTTTTGGTTAGGAACCAGATATTTCCCATCTAAGAATTTTTGGTTGTGCCGTATATGTACCTATCACTCCACCACAACGAACAAAGATGGGACCTCAAAGGAGGTTAGGAATATATGTTGGGTATGAATCACCATCCATCATTAAGTATTTGGAGCCATCAACAGGAGATTTATTTACGGCTCGATTTGGTGATTGTCATTTTGTTGAATCAACATTCTCAATACTAGTGCGAGACGAAAAGCAGCTGAAAATAATAATTTAAGTTGGAATGAATTATCATTATCTCATCTTGATCCTCAAACTAAATGTAACACCCCGACCGATAGCAGAAACATCAAGGTCGGGAGGGAAATAGTTGTTTAAAACTTTCACATTTTGGCAGAAAAGGCCCTTGTAGTTTCAGATTTGCAATATTATAAAAAAAACTCATTATTTTCCCTTATAAAACTTTAACTTAGTTAAATTAAATTAACTAAAATGTATTTAAATTTTAATAATCTTGATTCTCTTTTTTTTTTATAAAATCCATTCCGAATAACGTTTCAAGATACGCATTTGATTAAAAAAAAAGACCCAGTCCATAATGAGTGCAAGTGATAAACATTGAGTTTGATCTATTATTAAATTTCAAAACGATGAAGCTTACAGGGACTAAAATAGAAACTTTTGAATACACGAAGGACTATAATTGACATCTTGCTACAATATAAGGGTGACAGGTGTCACAGTCTCCCCTACTTTAGAAAATTTCGTCTCGAAATTTATTTCAAGTGGAGGTTACTATGAAACAAAAGGCGTTGCAAAAGTCAACTAGATTTTTAAAAGAAAATTTTCATCATTTATGATTCGACAAAATTTAAAATAGTTGTCTAATACTCAAAGTAAAAGTTTCAAAATCTTTGACAGTTGACCCAAAGTTTGAAAGTTGAGAGTTTATAATGAGAAAGGTTTTGGGATTGTGTAACTGGTGAGGGCAGAGACACTGATAAAAGTAGTCTCCCCTACTTTAGAAAAGTTCATGACTGAACTTTATTAAGGACATGCAACGAGATTTCTAATAACAGAGTGTTTAAGGGTGTACAAGATTTGTGTTTTCTGTGTGGGTGGCCAAGAGAAAGACTCTAGGAGGGCGAATTGAAGCTCTTGTAAAAACGTTCTTCTTGGAAATGCTATCTATTAGTCAACGATTTAATGAAGAGGTAATTATAAAGTAATGGGTAGGTTCTTGGTAAGACTCCTAGTCCGCTCCCGCAGTATCGTTTATGCTTATATATAGGGTATACCGCAGCTGACCCACCACACTCCCGATACTTTGGACTCGTACTGATTGTCTACCAAATAGCCTAAATAGAATCACACACCACCCTCATGTACCTGTAAACCCATGATTGCGTTCCGGACCGTAATCACCGATTTACCTTACACTAGGGTGTTATGCTTTTCCATAACACTAACATAAATAATACCAGAAACAAATGTGTGCAACCCATATGTAATAGCCACTGTAATGAAATAATGTTCAATCATGACATGGTTAGAGGTCCTTCCCTTCCGGGTTTTCCCTTTAACCGTAATGTGAATAACATGTAAGTATAAGACATGGTTAGAGGTTCTTCCCTTTCGGGTTCACCATTAACTGGTAACTCCTGTTCACATCGTTGGCTTTAAACACTCATATTGATAACTCTGAGGTTTACATCGTTCCCCTCGGATTAAAGAAATACTCTAACCCGAGTCGTACGTGGGCACTGGCTTAGATCTCATACAAAATTATCAACTAGTATGTTCATTGGCCATGATGATGAACAAAATAATGTAAAGTATAACAGGGTTTTGCTCAAAACAGGAATAAAATATGCATACAAAATATGTGTTCATGTAAGTATATAAGTATAGCATAAAATTTCGATTGAAAATGTAATAAATATAAAATAAATCGAGTAAATCGCGATTACGCAAAATAAGAGTAAATGAGTTGAACCAAGGTTCAAAATCAGTGATGCAAGAACAACTGTTAATAAATAGTGCGAGAGTAACCGCAAATAACGTGTAAGAATAACCGCCAACAAAAAGGATAATGCGAGAATAACCATAAATAAAATGATGTAAGAATAAAATAATGAAATTTACTACAATTGAGAGTGCGCAAGTGTAAAAAGATGAATTTTCGTATATAAAAAGAAATGTAGTTTACTCGAACTTTGTGTTATAGTTGAAAGAATAGTAGTAGTGCAGCGTGGAAAATAACTATTTAAAGATTGAAGAATGTTTTAGATTCCAAAACAAGTTTGTATAAAAGGACTTCGCAAGTACACACTTTCGTGTGTTTACGAAAAGTTGAAAATTGTTATAAGGTATTGTATGTTTCCTCATTTTCTTTTTTTCTTTTTTTTTTCCCAAAAACACGTATGTGAAAACAAGAAGTTTAGACTTGACTTGCAAATATGTAAAATAGATTATAAAATGCAAGAGGAAACAAATTCATGAAGTATGTGTAAATCAAATGTGTTTCAAAAGACCAAGATATAAAAATTGGCGTGAATAATTGAAGCCAACGTATTTGTCATAAATAGAGTTCAAAATATTTTAGAAAAATTTCGAGGATTTGAAATGATGTGAATGTGAAAAGCTTAAAAATATAACATTTCTAAAAATAGACATTAAATTTGCAAAAGAAGATCGAGTAAATTTGTAAACATGATAATAATAAAAAGTTGATTAATAAATAAGTTTGAAACCACATTTGTTTTTAACTGTGCAACGTTCAAAAATCAAGATGTGATCAAAGTTAAACAATAAGCTTAAAAATTTGAGTCATAGGAAAATGTTTTTGAACAAGAGAAATGATGCTTTATGAAAATCACGAAACATAAATGAAACAGTGTAAGTTTTAATGCGGTAAAATAGGGCATAGAAGTTTTAGTAATGATGATGAAAAACGAATGATCAATGGGTATATAAAACAACAAGAGGTGGAACTTAAAATCCAAATCTTAAACAAAACTTAAGAATCAATAACAGAAAACGGAAAAAAATGCACTAATAGCGACAACTATTAATAGGGAAAAAACTCAAAAGAGATAATAACTTCATTATAGAAAAAGTTTCAAACAACAAACGAAAAATATACCAATAATGAAATGTGATTCTGAAAATATTTCTAATGAAACTGGTGACTAGCCAATGAAATTGAAATATTATTAGTGACTTGTGGGGAGTGTACTTAACCTATGAGTAAATAGTCATCCTTCCCGATTACACATACCCCGTCACTGGTATATTTCAAAACTTTTAGCGAGACTTTAAAACGAGATGTAGAAATAGGTCCTTGAGATGTGGATTTTACTCCTAACTCAAAGATGTATTTCAAAATTGAAAACAATTGAGGAATGAAACTAATCACTAAGTTAAGGATATCACTCCCAGCTTAGTGGTTAAGTTTCTTTTTGAAGGAAATACTCTTTGAGGTGTGGATGTCACTCCTATCTCAAAGATATATTCCTAAGATATAGAATATATAGAAGAGTGAAACTAATCACCAAGGTATGGATGTCACTCCTAACTTGGTGATATAATTTCATTTGTGGAATACGAGTATCTTTTTCTCTAAACAAAACACCGAAAGAATAACGAAAAAGAATCATAGTGAAAATATCTTGAAAGAATATATAAGCATATACACGAGAGGACTCGTGGAAATAAGCTTAGTTATAGACTAGGCTAAAAGGCATTCTAATAACCTAATTCCCTATAACCATGGCTCTGATACCAATATGTAACACCCCGACCGATGGCGGAAACATCGAGGTCTGGAGGGAGATAGTTGTTTAAAACTTTCACATTTTGGCAAAAAAGGCCCTTGTGGTTTCAGATTTGCAATATTATAAAAAAAACTCATTATTTTCGCTTATAAAACTTTAACTTAGTTAAATTAAATTAACTAAAATGTATTTAAATTTTAATAATCTTGATTCTCTTTTTTTTATAAAATCCATTCCGAATAACGTTTCAAGATACGCATTTGATTAAAAAAAGACACAGTCCATAATGAGTGCAAGTGATAAACATTGAGTTTGATCTATTATTAAATTTCAAAACAATGAAGCTTACAGGGACTAAAATAGAAACTTTTGAATACACGAAGGACTATATTTGACATCTTGCTACAATATAAGGGAGACGGGTGTGACACCCGGCAAATTCAAGTTAACAACGTCGTCTAAATTAAAGTCTACCTTAGCGAGTCACGCGTATTCTGTACTTAACTGGGTTAGTTGAGTCGGGTTATGGTTCGGGAACTGTTATATGAGTCTAGGGAATCATTAGATGTTGGCCTAGAGGATCGTTAGATGTCAGTCCTTAACCAAGTGTACAAACGGTGACGATTTGTAGGATCGTCAGGGCATACGGAACGTACGAATCTCGAGTCCCGGGAATTGGTGAACGAGTGTAAATATGTGTATTTACTAGTGTTATGTGTTTACAATCATTATGTGACTTGTCGGTATGTGAAAATGTGTTAACATGTGTTAAAACGGGGTTTAACGCGCAAAATACTTGGAACAGGACCCTGCAGGCGATTAGGGTGAGCTAATCACCTGCAGGGTGGCGATTAGCTCACCCCAGGGGGCGAGTAGCTGCCTCAAGGTGGCGATTAGGGGGCTAATCGCCTAAGGGGGTGGCGATTAGCAGCCCTAATCGCCTGCAACTGGAAGCTAATCGCCTGCAACGTAAGTGACGACTAAAAACGACTATAAATACCATACTTAACCTCCTAAACTTCATTATACAAACCCTAATCGTCCCATAAACCGCCCCAACACATAAACAACCTCTGGAAGGCGATTTTTGATCAAAACTCAAGGTTTCAAGCTTGAATCATCATACTTTCATAATTCTAAGGTTTGATTTTCATCCATAAACCTTTATAAACGTTTTTAATCAATCCCTAAGGGTCCAGACCTGTTGTTAAACGAAAAAGCTTTCTGAAAATCGTCAATAAGGGTTGTTAATCGGATTATAACTAATATGCATGTGTTATGAGTGTGTATGATTAAAAAGCTAGGTTTTTTATGATTCATGATGATGATTGCTATGTTATTATGATAGATCAGTGTTGATATTGATATTATGATGATAGGAATCTCAGTAATTGATTATAGGGTTATTGTTATGCATGTTAGTATGATGATTGCATGCTATGTGTATGGTGTTTGGATTACTTGATTTCATGCAGGACTGATTATACGAGGTTAAACGAAGGATTTTGATGTAAACATGTTTAGGATAGTGTTTGGGATGTTATTGGGTGGTTACACACGTTCTGGATCTGATTTGGAGCGTTAAACGCCCGAAAAACTGGAACAGCAAGGTTACAGGCGATTAGCAGGCTAATTGCTAGGTGTTACATGTGATTAGCCCTAATTGCTAGGTGTTACATGCGATTAGCCCTAATTGCTAGGTGTTACATGCGATTAGCCCTAATTGCTAGGTGTTACATGCGATTAGCCCTAATTGCTAGGTGTTACATGTGATTAGCCCTAATTGCTAGGTGTTACATGCGATTAGCCCTAATTGCTAGGTGTTACATGCGATTAGCCCTAATTGCTAGGTGTTACATGCGATTAGCCCTAATTGCTAGGTGTTACATGTGATTAGCCCTAATTGCTAGGTGTTACATGCGATTAGCCCTAAATGCTAGTAGTTACATGCGATTAGCCTTCCTAAATGCCAGTTGACCAACCTAAATGCTAGTTGACTTTTCCTAATCGCGTGTACTACTGCTGTATGTATATTTTAGCATTCCGAGACCCGTTTTGACACCTAAGAACATGCTAGGAACCCCGTAACATGTCTAATAACTTGGTAACATATACTTGGATGTATTTCGGTGATACGTGAACTATGTGCTATAGCTTGTTGTGTGTTAACGTATGTTAAGTGCACTTGCGTGATTGTATGTTTTGGAGCGTAAACATAACACGGGGAGTCTCGGGTCACCAATGGGATGTCGAGTCTTGTACTTTGGGTCGGTTAAACAGTCACGGTGTTTCAAACGAACTTGGTTATGGTCTGGACATCTAGGGACTAACTAACCTAAGGGTTATTAGTCTAAGTACTTGTAACTATCATATGTTAGGTCGCTGTTTTACGGGACTAGCATAGCTTGTTGAACTATTCTATTAGCTGAAGTTAACGCAACCTAAGGTGAGTTTACGGCCCCACTTTACTTGGTTTTCGTTTTCGGGGGAGAAAACATGTGTTAAACAACTATTTGGTAACAACTGTCATACTATGGGTTTTCAAACGGTTTACTATACGATCTTTGGAAGTCCCGGGGGGAAACCATGAATGTGCTGGTTTGCACAACGGGGAAATGTGAATAGCGCTATTGGGAGTGACCAACCCCACCCGTCGGCATGGAGCGCCGGGCGGGTGCATATTGTCTCAAACAGGAACAGGTTTACTATACGGGCACAACATCTGGTTTGCGAGTTAGTAATGGTTTTCCAATCGTAGTAGTAATGGTACATGCGCCTAGCTAGCGTACTTGGTTTACAATTGTTATAGTATGGACAGGTTATACTTGGAACTTTGATTACAAACCTGTAAACTCACCAGCATTTTTGTGCTGACGTAAACTCTTACATGTTTTCTCAGGTCGCTAAGGTAGCAAAGTGGAACTAGGGCGCACGCGTCTGCACGGCGTCTAGTTAGAGTTGCATGGTTTTGAACATTAAACATTTGGTTTTATGTTGTTTATGTAACGACATTTAGCTTCCGCTGATGTTTTGGGATTTTTAAACTATGTTTTTGAAATTCATTTAGTATTGTTTATTGTGATCATTGACTTGGATCCTGGTTTGTCATGCGCCTCGCGGTAAAACTCCGCAAGTGGATTTTGAGGGTGTGACAGATTGGTACCAGAGCCAATGGTTATAGTGAACTAGGACTGCATGTAGAGTCTAGTCTATAACTGAGTCGCACACACTAGATGATCACATGGTACTAAACTTTATACTGGGTTACTCATAGACTTGTCGGGGTGTCTCTAAATCATCTTGCCCTTCTGTGTTACATCATCCAGACTCTTTTACTGGGTTACTTGCTTACTAGACAGTGAGGTACATTGGGGTTAACTGTATACTCTTGAGATTGGTCCAAGACTCGGACATCTCCCTTTCCTACCCCAATAGAAACCCTTGTCATGAACTACCGTAGTATTACGGTGTATAGCTAAGAGTCTATGTCCGGTGATTTGAACTTTGAACTAGGAGAACACTTGGAGGACCATGTAGAGCGGTTTATCATTTTGGGTGCACACAAAATCATAAACCGAAATGCATGAAAGCCCTAGTGAGCTCTGGGTTCGAATGGATAGTCCTGGGTTGGATCTAGCTTTGATCTTGTAAACGCTAGTGTTTATCATTGGCTGTGAAACTAAATTTTCTCGTCCTTTTTGCCAGAATCATGTCTGGAGCACGAGGAGGACGTGGAGGTGGTCGCAATGGTGGGCGTGGAAATGGTGGTCGTGGGGGTGTGAACCTCACGCAGGATGACTTGAACAACTTGCTGCAGGCTGCCTTCCAGCTAGGGCACAATGGCGGTAAGTTGACCTAACCACTCCTATCTCATCGGTGAACTTGTTTACATTTCCCGTGGTTTTCTTACGTGTTTCTTTACAGGTGGTCATGTTAATCCACCACCACCACCCATGTGCACCTACAAAATGTTTCGGGACTGCAAGCCCCATGAGTTCGCGGGTACTGAGGGTGCAGTAGGTTTGCTCAGGTGGTTGGAGAAGGTGGAGTCTGTTTTCCTGATGTGTAATTGTCTTCCTGAGGATCGAGTCAAGTATTCTGCTGGGTTGCTCCAGGATGTTGCGTTGACCTGGTGGAACGATATCACCCAGACTATGGGTATAGGGGAGGCTTATGCTATGCCTTGGGAGAACTTTGTGCAACTGCTGAAGAGGGAGTACTGTCCCAGGGAGGAAATTCAAAAACTGGAACACGAGGTGTGGAACCTCAAAATGTCTGGGTCGGAAATTGAGAAGTATACTGTGAGGCGGAATGAGTTGGCTGTGCTTTGTCCTGATCTACATGTGCCGGAATACAGGAGGATTGAGCATTATATCTCGGGTCTTGTGCCAGAAATCGCAGGGTTGGTGGCTGCGGGGAATCTTCCTACCTACGCGGAGGTGGTCCGGTCTGCTCATAGGATGACTAACTTGAAGGTGAGTGAGGGTATCTTGCCTGCCAAAGGTTCAACTGCTAAGGCTCCAGAGAGCAACAAGCGAAAGTGGGATAATGATGTGAAGAGTTCTACACCAGCACCAGCTCAACAGGGGAAAAGGTTTGATAGTGGGGGTTCATCTTCATCGGGTTCTAAGCCAAGTGGTGGGTATGTAGGGAAGTTACCGAAATGCAATAAGTGTGGACGCCATCATCATGGGAATTGTGATCATTGACTTGGATCCATCGACTCAGGCCCCAGCTACTACTCCGACTTCTACTACTCAGGGGACTGCGGGTAAACAGGGATGCTTTCACTGTGGGGAAACGGGGCATTATAAGAAGGAGTGTCCAAAACTGAAGCAGGGAGGAAACGGGAATGGTAATGGGAATGGAAATGGTAACAACGGGGGCGGAAACAGGAACGCACGTGCCTTCGTTATTGGGACTGCAGAGGCAAGACAGGACCCTGACACAGTCACTGGTACGTTTCTTCTCAACGATCGCTCTGTTAGTGTTTTATTTGACTCTGGTGCCGACAAAAGTTTCATATCTGTGGAAGTTAGTCGTTTGTTAGATGTAGTACCTGTTCCTTTAGAGGCTAAATATATTATAGAATTGGCTGACGGTAAGAAGATAGAAGCTACTTGCGTTCTTCGGGAGTGTCGCATAGAGTTGTCGGGTTTGTCTTTTCCTATCGACCTTATGCCGGTACCTTTGGGTAGTTTTGACGTGGTTATAGGCATGGATTGGTTGTCGCTGTATCGCGCTGAGATCGTTTGTTACGACAAGGTCATCCGGATTCCTCTCCCTGATGGAGAATTTCTTTCTGTGTACGGGGACAAGAGCGGTGCTCCGCTAAGTCTCATCTCTAGCATGAAAGCCCTTAAGTATCTTCGGAAGGGTTATTCGGCTGTTCTAGCACTTTTATCTGTTTCCACTACCAGCGAGAAGAAGATCGACGATATCCCGGTTGTACGCGAGTTTTCTGATGTCTTTCCTGATGATTTATCTGGTCTTCCTCCCCATCGTCAGGTTGAGTTCGGTATTGATCTTGTACCTGGCGCTGCTCCTATTGCTCGGGCCCCCTACCGACTTGCACCTCCTGAGATGCAAGAATTGTCTAACCAGTTACAGGAACTCTTGGATAAGGGTTTCATCAGACCTAGTTCTTCCCCTTGGGGAGCCCCGATTTTATTTGTTAAGAAGAAGGATGGAAGTTTCCGATTGTGTGTGGACTACAGAGAACTGAACAAATTGACCATTAAGAACCGTTATCCTCTTCCACGTATTGATGATCTATTCGACCAGCTTCAGGGTTCTAGTTATTATTCCAAGATCGATTTGAGGTCCGGTTATCACCAGCTGCGCGTCAGGGAGGCTGACGTTGCAAAGACTGCTTTTCGAACACGTTATGGCCATTTCGAATTCCTGGTCATGCCTTTTGGTCTCACTAACGCACCGGCGGTTTTCATGGACTTGATGAACCGCGTTTGTAAACCGTATCTTGACAAGTTCGTCATCGTGTTTATTGATGATATTCTGATCTATTCCAAGAACGAGACCGAACATGGGGAACATCTACGGTTAGTTTTGGAACTCTTACGACGAGAACAGCTGTACGCCAAGTTCTCGAAGTGCGATTTCTGGTTACGCGAAGTCCAATTCCTAGGGCATGTAGTCAATGAACTGGGAATCCATGTCGATCCAGCTAAGATCGAAGCGATCAAGGACTGGGAAGCACCGAAGACGCCAACTGAGGTGCGGCAATTCCTAGGCCTTGCGGGTTATTATCGGCGTTTCATTAAGGGGTTCTCGAAGGTCGCTCAACCCCTCACCACTCTTACTCAGAAGGATAGAAAGTTCGACTGGGGTGAACCACAGGAGTCCGCATTCCAAAAACTGAAGACTAAGCTTTGCACTGCTCCTATCTTGTCTTTGCCTGAGGGCACTGAAGATTTCGTTGTTTACTGTGATGCTTCTATTCATGGTCTCGGTTGCGTGTTGATGCAACGCGAGAAGGTGATTGCGTACGCTTCCCGTCAACTCAAAGTGCATGAGAGGAACTACACTACCCATGATTTGGAATTGGGTGCGGTGGTGTTCGCGTTGAAAATCTGGAGGCATTACTTGTACGGTACCAAATGCACCATCTACACCGATCACAAGAGTCTCCAGCACATTTTTGACCAACAGCACCTGAACATACGACAGCGCCGTTGGGTTGAACTCCTGAACGACTATGACTGTGCCATTAAGTACCATCCTGGCAAGGCGAATGTTGTGGCAGACGCCTTGAGCAGGAAAGAATCGACAAACCCTCGTCGCGTTCGGGCGTTGCAACTCACAATCCACTCCTCTCTGCCTGATCAACTCCGTTCTGCTCAGTCAGAAGCCTTGAAGGAGGAAAACCTTAAGGCTGAAACTATGCACGGTGCCGACAAACATCTCGAGCAAAGGCCTGATGGCCTGCGCTACTTCGCAGAACGCGTCTGGGTTCCCTTATTCGGGGGACTTCGGGAGCTGGTTCTTGATGAAGCTCACAAGTCTCGGTATTCCATTCATCCTGGTTCAGACAAGATGTACCAGGATCTAAAAATACTGTACTGGTGGCCAAACATGAGGGCGGATATAGCCTCATACGTGAGTAAGTGCTTGACCTGTGCTAAGGTCAAAGTGGAATACCAGAAACCGTCGGGTCTACTGCAACAACCCGAAATTCCAGAGTGGAAATGGGAACGGATTACTATGGATTTTGTCACACAACTTCCTAGATCACCAAGCGGGAACGACAAGATATGGGTGATTGTTGATCGGTTGACGAAATCAGCTCATTTTCTTGCTATTAAGGAGACCGACACCATGGATCGGTTGGCTCGTTTATATCTGAAAGAAGTTGTCTCTAAGCACGGGGTGCCAGTTTCTATTATCTCGGATCGTGACTCCCATTTTACTTCTCACTTCTGGAAGTCTTTGCACAAGGCTTTGGGTACCCAACTAGACATGAGTACGGCTTACCATCCACAAACTGACGGTCAGAGTGAGCGTACAATTCAAACTCTAGAAGACATGCTGCGGGCATGTGTGATCGATTTTGGCAAAGGTTGGGAAGCTCACTTACCGTTAGTAGAATTCTCTTACAACAACAGTTATCATACGAGCATCAAAGCAGCTCCGTTCGAGGCATTGTACGGACGGAAATGCAGGTCTCCTCTCTGTTGGGCCGAAGTGGGGGAGAGTCAGCTCACTGGGCCAGAACTGGTGTACGAGACTTCTGAGAAGATCGTACAGATTCGTAATCGATTGGCAGCGGCACGGGACCGACAAAAGAGTTATGCTGATCATCGCCGTAAGCCATTGGAGTTTCAAGTTGGTGACAAAGTGCTTCTAAAGGTTTCACCGTGGAAGGGCGTCATACGCTTTGGGAAGCGTGGCAAACTTAACCCGCGGTATGTCGGTCCATTTACGATCCTGGAACGGATCGGACCGGTGGCATATCGACTTGATTTACCGACGGAGCTCAGTAACGTACATAACGTCTTCCACGTATCTAACCTGAAGAAGTGTCTGACTGACGAGTCTCTCATTGTTCCATTAGAAGAGATCAAGGTTGATGATCGTCTTCGGATAGTGGAGGAACCTGTCGAGATCCTTGATTACAAGATTCGCAGTCTGCGTCACAGTAAGATTCGTATTGTTAAGGTTCGATGGAACTCGAACCGGGGACCGGAATACACTTGGGAACGCGAGGATCAGATGAAGTCTAAGTATCCTCATCTCTTTCCTAAAGAGGCATTCGAGTCGAGACACGTTACCACTGCAACGGAATGAATCTCGGGGCGAGATTCCTTTTAACGTGGGGATGATGTGACAACTCGGGTAATTCTCTCTCTTGGTTTCTATTTTTGTCTGTTTCTTTTGTTCATACTCTTGGTACTTACATAATTTTCGGGACGAAAATTCTTTTAACGTGGGGATGATGTGACACCCGGCAAATTCAAGTTAACAACGTCGTCTAAATTAAAGTCTACCTTAGCGAGTCACGCGTATTCTGTACTTAACTGGGTTAGTTGAGTCGGGTTATGGTTCGGGAACTGTTATATGAGTCTAGGGAATCATTAGATGTTGGCCTAGAGGATCGTTAGATGTCAGTCCTTAACCAAGTGTACAAACGGTGACGATTTGTAGGATCGTCAGGGCATACGGAACGTACGAATCTCGAGTCCCGGGAATTGGTGAACGAGTGTAAATATGTGTATTTACTAGTGTTATGTGTTTACAATCATTATGTGACTTGTCGGTATGTGAAAATGTGTTAACATGTGTTAAAACGGGGTTTAACGCGCAAAATACTTGGAACAGGACCCTGCAGGCGATTAGGGTGAGCTAATCACCTGCAGGGTGGCGATTAGCTCACCCCAGGGGGCGAGTAGCTGCCTCAAGGTGGCGATTAGGGGGCTAATCGCCTAAGGGGGTGGCGATTAGCAGCCCTAATCGCCTGCAACTGGAAGCTAATCGCCTGCAACGTAAGTGACGACTAAAAACGACTATAAATACCATACTTAACCTCCTAAACTTCATTATACAAACCCTAATCGTCCCATAAACCGCCCCAACACATAAACAACCTCTGGAAGGCGATTTTTGATCAAAACTCAAGGTTTCAAGCTTGAATCATCATACTTTCATAATTCTAAGGTTTGATTTTCATCCATAAACCTTTATAAACGTTTTTAATCAATCCCTAAGGGTCCAGACCTGTTGTTAAACGAAAAAGCTTTCTGAAAATCGTCAATAAGGGTTGTTAATCGGATTATAACTAATATGCATGTGTTATGAGTGTGTATGATTAAAAAGCTAGGTTTTTTATGATTCATGATGATGATTGCTATGTTATTATGATAGATCAGTGTTGATATTGATATTATGATGATAGGAATCTCAGTAATTGATTATAGGGTTATTGTTATGCATGTTAGTATGATGATTGCATGCTATGTGTATGGTGTTTGGATTACTTGATTTCATGCAGGACTGATTATACGAGGTTAAACGAAGGATTTTGATGTAAACATGTTTAGGATAGTGTTTGGGATGATATTGGGTGGTTACACACGTTCTGGATCTGATTTGGAGCGTTAAACGCGCGAAAAACTGGAACAGCAAGGTTACAGGCGATTAGCAGGCTAATTGCTAGGTGTTACATGTGATTAGCCCTAATTGCTAGGTGTTACATGCGATTAGCCCTAATTGCTAGGTGTTACATGCGATTAGCCCTAATTGCTAGGTGTTACATGCGATTAGCCCTAATTGCTAGGTGTTACATGTGATTAGCCCTAATTGCTAGGTGTTACATGCGATTAGCCCTAATTGCTAGGTGTTACATGCGATTAGCCCTAATTGCTAGGTGTTACATGCGATTAGCCCTAATTGCTAGGTGTTACATGTGATTAGCCCTAATTGCTAGGTGTTACATGCGATTAGCCCTAAATGCTAGTAGTTACATGCGATTAGCCTTCCTAAATGCCAGTTGACCAACCTAAATGCTAGTTGACTTTTCCTAATCGCGTGTACTACTGCTGTATGTATATTTTAGCATTCCGAGACCCGTTTTGACACCTAAGAACATGCTAGGAACCCCGTAACATGTCTAATAACTTGGTAACATATACTTGGATGTATTTCGGTGATACGTGAACTATGTGCTATAGCTTGTTGTGTGTTAACGTATGTTAAGTGCACTTGCGTGATTGTATGTTTTGGAGCGTAAACATAACACGGGGAGTCTCGGGTCACCAATGGGATGTCGAGTCTTGTACTTTGGGTCGGTTAAACAGTCACGGTGTTTCAAACGAACTTGGTTATGGTCTGGACATCTAGGGACTAACTAACCTAAGGGTTATTAGTCTAAGTACTTGTAACTATCATATGTTAGGTCGCTGTTTTACGGGACTAGCATAGCTTGTTGAACTATTCTATTAGCTGAAGTTAACGCAACCTAAGGTGAGTTTACGGCCCCACTTTACTTGGTTTTCGTTTTCGGGGGAGAAAACATGTGTTAAACAACTATTTGGTAACAACTGTCATACTATGGGTTTTCAAACGGTTTACTATACGATCTTTGGAAGTCCCGGGGGGAAACCATGAATGTGCTGGTTTGCACAACGGGGAAATGTGAATAGCGCTATTGGGAGTGACCAACCCCACCCGTCGGCATGGAGCGCCGGGCGGGTGCATATTGTCTCAAACAGGAACAGGTTTACTATACGGGCACAACATCTGGTTTGCGAGTTAGTAATGGTTTTCCAATCGTAGTAGTAATGGTACATGCGCCTAGCTAGCGTACTTGGTTTACAATTGTTATAGTATGGACAGGTTATACTTGGAACTTTGATTACAAACCTGTAAACTCACCAGCATTTTTGTGCTGACGTAAACTCTTACATGTTTTCTCAGGTCGCTAAGGTAGCAAAGTGGAACTAGGGCGCACGCGTCTGCACGGCGTCTAGTTAGAGTTGCATGGTTTTGAACATTAAACATTTGGTTTTATGTTGTTTATGTAACGACATTTAGCTTCCGCTGATGTTTTGGGATTTTTAAACTATGTTTTTGAAATTCATTTAGTATTGTTTATTGTGATCATTGACTTGGATCCTGGTTTGTCATGCGCCTCGCGGTAAAACTCCGCAAGTGGATTTTGAGGGTGTGACAACGGGTGTCACACTAAACAGTGTGAAATAACAGTTCAAAGGATAATTCATTTACAAGGATTTGCAAATCAACTACCAAACGCATTCATTGATCCCAAGACAGTGACTAAGTCACATATACCAGCTGCCAGTTCTCCAGTAAGAATAAGTGTCCCAGAAGGACAACCACATGTTTGAAATGAGTCTAATGCACACCTCAAACATGGTAGACCAATCGGTTCAAAAGATAAAAATCCTCGAAAGAAGAAAAGGGCAAATAAATTAGATGGTCAAGTCGAGGTAATGGTAAAACCAAGAAACGAGTCTCCTAAAGAGACACTAGATATGATGGTTCCAGAACAACCTCAGGTACCTGAAAACGAAGAGATCTCAATAAATAATATCATGTCTAGAAAGGTATGGAACCGAAATGCAATCGACGTCGATGACAATTTTTCATATAATGTAGCGCTAGAAGTAATGAGAAACAATGAGGATCAAGAACTAAAATCCATGGATGAATATAAACAAAGAAATGATTGTCCAAGATAGAAAGACGTAATTAAGGCATAATTGGATTCCCTTAACGAATGAGATGTTTTTGGACCAGTGATCCATACACCTGAAGGTGTAAAGCCTATCGGATATAAGTGGGTCTTTGTGCGAAAACGTAATGAGAAAAATGAAATTGTGCGATATAAGACAAGATTAGTAGCACAAGGATTACTAAGACCTTGGATTGATTATGAGGAGACATATTCTCCAGTGGTGGATGCGACAACTTTTCATTATCTTGTTAGTCTGGTAATACAAGAAGGGATTGATTTGCATCTAATGGATGTTGTGACATCCTACCTTTATGGCTCACTTGATACAGATATCTACATGAAACTCCCTGAAGGGTTCAAATTGCCAAACTCATGTAAATCCAGTTCTCGAGAACATCTTTCAATTAAACTGAACAAATCATTATATGGATTAAAACACTCTGGGCGTATGTGGTATAATCGCCTTAGTGAGTATTTGTTGAAAGAAGGTTACAAAAATGACTCAGTATGCCTATGTATCTTTATAAAAAAAATCAAACTTGGGATATGTTATAATTGCCGTATACGTTGATGATTTAAATATAATTGGAACTCCTGGGGAGCTACAAAGGGCGGTTGAATATTTTGAAAAGAGAATTTGAAATAAAAGATCTTGGAAAGACAAAGTTTTGTCTCGGGTTACAAATGGAACACTTTAAGGGTGGAATCCTTATGCACCAAGAAACTTACATAGAGAAGTTACTCAAAAGGTTTTATATGAAGAAATCTCATCCATTGAGTACTCCAGTAAGGTCGCTTGATGTTGAAAAAGACCCATTCTGACCTCCGAGTGATGGAGAGAAAATTCTTGGTCCAGAAGTACCATATTTAAGTGCAATTGGTGCACTAATGTTTCTTGCTAGCGATACACGACCAGATATATCGTTCTCTTTAAATTTATTGGCAAGATATAACTCATGCCCAACCAAGAGGCATTGGAATGGGGTAAAACAAATATTTCGATACCTTCAAGGTACAAAAGATATGGGTTTGTATTTTACTAACCAATCGAAAACAAGTTTGGTTGGTTTTGCTGATGCATGGTATTCGTCTGATCCTTTATTCATAAGTAGAGGTACTGCAATTTCATGGTGTTCTATAAAGCAAAAAATCACAACCACATCATCTAACCATGCTGAAATATCGGCGATTCATGAAGCTATTCGAGAATGTGTTTGATTAAGAAATGTAATACAACACATTCGTGGGTCTTGTGGTATTTCTTCGAAAGATGAGGACCAAGTATTTTATATGAAGACAACGCAACATGCATTGCTCAACTTAAGGAAGGACACATCAAAGGTGATAGAACAAAGCACATTCTACCAAAGTTCTTCTTTACACGATTTACAAAAGAATGGTGATATTGTAATCCAACAAATTCGTTCTAGCGAAAATTTGGCAGACTTGTTTACCAAATCACTTCCGACTTCAACATTAAAGAAATTGGTTCATGGAATCGGGATGCGTCAACTCAAGGAGCTTAATTCATCAGGGGGGAATAATACGCGCTGCACTCTTTTCCCCTTAGCTATGGTTTTTATCCCATTGGGTTTTCCTAGCGAGGTTTTAAATGAGGCAGCATTGCTAAGGCTGTAGGGTGTGGAGATGCCCCAACCCCCCCGTCCCACTCTTTTTTTTCCCGTCACAG
Source organism: Ambrosia artemisiifolia (assembly GCA_032199755.1). NCBI lineage: Eukaryota > Viridiplantae > Streptophyta > Magnoliopsida > Asterales > Asteraceae > Ambrosia > Ambrosia artemisiifolia. Next base: position 18,242,970 of record CM063519.1, read on the forward strand.
ATAAGCACAACCCCCCCCCCCCATCCCCCTTGAAACGCTAGAGACGGACCAATCAGCTTTTTCTTTATTTATTTATTTTTTGAACGTTCTACAATGGCTAGTAGTAACGGCTAGTTGTTTTATTTATTTATTTTTAAATCAAATCATTTACCTATATATATTAAACCTTTTCACAATAATTTTTATACCACTACCACTACAATATTCTATATTTCCTCTTATACTTTTTATAAACCCACCAAATTTATAAGAAAAAAAAAACTTCATGGATCCATTCAACCAATTCAACCAAAACCCGAATCAACCTAACCCGAATCATCCTTTCACCACACCGGGTTACACGCCGGTAGTCGATCCACCCATATCGCAATCCGTTCCACCAATTCCGGCGGTAGCCCAAATGCATCAAAACCCGGTAGCTTTTGCCCAATTACACCCGATACAATACATGCAAATGCAACACTATATCAAACAAATGCAATCGTTTCAAACTAGCCAACAATTTTCTCCACAATCGCAACCCACTACACCTATCGGAACATCTCAACCCACTACACCTATGGGAACATCTCAACCAATAGAGGAGGAGAACGAAACCGATGATGAGATAATTCCCGAAACCTAAGCTACGCCACCCACCGAAAAAGCTAAAGGCAAACGCAAAGGAAAACAAAGAGAGAAAGGACCGGGACGTGGTAAACCACTAGAGAGAGCCCCTAGGCCATGGTCCGATGTTGAAGAGGAAACGTTAGCTAAGGCGTGGGTCGCGACTTCAAAACGTGCCGCAGTCGGTAAATTTTTTAAACTTGCGCAAACTATATATTTATGTATTTTTTTTTAATTCCGAAAATTTATATATATTTATGTATTTTTTTTAATTCCAAAAATTTATATATATTTATGTATTTTTTTTAATTCCGAAAATTTATATATATATTGTTTAAGTATGTTAATTAAATTTTTTTTAATCAAAGGTATCGCCCAATCGGCAGACAACTTATGGGAGAAGGCGAACGAATACTTTCATAAGTTTATGCAAAGCAAGCCATATCGACTAAACGATGCTCTAAGCTTGAAGTGGAGAAAGATGAATACAGATTGTGGTAAATTCAATGGAATTTACAACCGTATTAAGTCGAACCCGCCTAGTGGTTGGAACGAGCAAAATATTTTCAAGGATGCTTTGTCGAAGTAAAAATCTGACGTGAAAAATTCATTCTCGATGATACGAGCTTGGTAGGTCTTGAAAGATGAACCAAAAGGGGCGGCGGTCTGAAACGAGGTTGAACGGGCCAAACGAAGACCTAAAGCTCAAAAGGGAGGTCTGTCTGTTCCAATCGACATTGATAGGAACAACGAGCCGAAGTTCGAAGAATCAATATTTGTGGAGGAGGCACGCCCCATAGGTTTATAAATTTATAGTTTTTTTTATATATAATTTGTTGCGTTTTCTTTATGGTATAAAAATGTTTGTGTTTTTTATGTAGGTCGAGACAAAGCTCGAAAGGAAGCGGCGGCAGGAAAGAAAGCGGCGTCGGGTAGCACGAGCGGGAATGCTTCAAGGCTTGAAAAATTAAGCGCACTAATGGAAGCTTTCAACCAAGCTAATCAAGAAAAAATAGAGCTCAAGCAGGAAAAGATTAGGTTGATTGATGAATCGAAGGCAGTGGAAGAGTGGAAAATTATGTCAGCTGATATCTCGAGTTATCCGGAAGAACGACGCGCCGCGATGAAGAAATTACAAGACAAGTTCGTTGAAAACTGGAAGTAGTTTTATAAAATTTTAGGAAATCGTATGGTTTTTTTCCGGTGTGCTTGTTTTTTTTAAATTTTATTATGGTTTGTAATTTTTATTTATAATATTTAGTGTTTATTTTAACATTATTTTATTTATTTGTTACTTTTAAAACTAACTAAAATTAATATGAAAAAATAAATTAAAAAGTAATAAATGCAAGAGACATGGGTTTTTCATGTCTCCACACCCTTGCTATGTCCCAACCAAGAGAACATGAGATCCATCCTATATGGCATCCTAGGTAGCATTGAGACATGAATATAGTGACTCTTCACATACTTAACTTCTCATTTCTTTATTCATTGCATTAATGTATGAGCCTATAAATAGAGGTTTTGTACTTTTATATTAGGGAAAATCACCAAAATAGCCATTGACTAAAGTGGTTTTACCAAAATAGCCACCTCCCATCTCTTGGGAGAGTCCTCACAGGTTCCGAGACCTCTCCAAGAGGCTTCCCATAAGAAACCAATAAGGAAGTGACACATGTTTAAAATATAATAAAAAAAATAATCACACTTCCACCCCCATTTTTAAAACGGCCATAACTTTTTTATACGACATTATTTTTTAAAAAAAATTACACCATAAAAACAAGCTTTTCATCCTCTTTCATTTCCATACCATATTGCTATACTTTAAAAAAAAAATTGCTGAGTTGATAGTACTTGCGTCTAAATGTAAACACTTGATATTATTACTTGCGTTTAAACATGTCTGAACCAGAACAAGTCTAGTATTAATATCTGTACTTTAAAAAAAATTTGCTGGGTTGATAGTACTTGCGTTTAAACATATCTGAACCAGAACAAAGCCTAATTGTTATTGTTGTGATAAGTAGACTGGTTTATCGAAAGGGGTGCAGATCTGAGGGTTATTGAAATACTGGCCGGTTACTAACTGTACAAAGGAGATTCTTTTTCTTGGAGAACTGGAAGAAATTCTTGATGCAACACAACCTGCAGAGTTCAAACTTTGCATGGTTCCTCTTTTTCTACAGGTTGTACGCTGCATTAATAGCCCAAATTTCCAAGTATGTTATCACCCAAACCAGTTATTAATGCATGTGGCTTTGATTTTAGTTACAGTGGTAGGTTTGATTCATGATCTTGATCGGTCACTACTACATGTTGCGTGTTTTTGTGTTACCCTTGAAACCGTTGGATAAAATGAAAATAATACAATGTGCATGATTGATAACCTCCAAAATGCTAGAAATTAGCCATGTCAGATTGATAAAACCAGTCTATTTATCACAACAATAACAATTAGGCTTGTTTCTGGTTCAGATATGTTTAAACGCAAGTGTTTAAACATTTAGACGCAAGTAATATCAACCCGGCAAATTTTTTTTAAAGTACAGATATTAATACTCGACTTGTTCTGGTTCAGACATGTTTAAAACGCAAGTAATAATATCAAGTGTTTACATTTAGACGCAAGTACTATCAACCTAGCAAAAAAAACTTTTTTTTTTAAAGTATAGCAATATGGTATGGAAATGAAAGAGGATGGAAAGCTTGTTTTTATGGTGTAATTTTTAAAAAAAATAATGTCGTATAAAAAAGTTATGGCCGTTTTAAAAATGAGGGTGGAAGTGTGATTATATTTTATTATATTTTAAACATTTGTCACTTCCTTATTGGTTTATTATGGGAAGCCACTTGGAGAGGTCTCGGAACCTGTGATGACTCTCCCAAGAGATAGGAGGTGGCTATTTTGGTAAAATCACTTTGGTCAATGGCTATTTAGGTGATTTTCCCTTTATATTATCACATCAATAAGAATGTATCTCCCCATTCTCCTTTCTATTCTCTATTGCTAATAGGTGTAGTTATTTTGTTTTACAAACACCAAATTACAAAACTACATGTTGTATCATGTTGTTGGTGTAGAGACGAAACATTCCTACGAAATCTTATCGAACATTATAGAAGTATTTTAACATAAAATCCTAAAAGAACATGTTTTTTTTAAATGGAAATTAACCAATCATTTACTTGCCCTACATCAACTCGACCATTGGAGGTCCTTGAAGAGTCGCCTCGTAGCTTTATTTCCCTTTCCCCTTTTATTTTCTTTTTGAACGTCCTTACCCCTTTTCTTTACTTTATATTTTATCATAAAGACACATTTGTAGAACACAGTGTAATAGATTTGAAACTAATGATGTAACAAAAGAGACCATTCTTTCACTTTTTTAAGCTTTTGTATTATTTTGAATAGCCAGCTTTCACTCAAAATATTGAAAAAGCTTTAAAAAAATGCAACTCTTTATTATATATGTCTAATATATATATATATATATATATATATATATCTACTAATATATATAAATAAAAGCATATGAGGGACACTTGGCACTTTGTGAGGGCTTCCTATTATTTTTTCCCGCTCATTTTAATGGGTAAAAAATCTGGGTTATGGATACTCCATATACCCATTATAGTTATTTCATTAAAAATATGATTTATTGTTATTTGGTAAAGTTAACGTTTCATCTCTCTTCTCTTCATCGACGATTTCTTCATATCTAGGGTTTGTAATCAGTTCATCAATCCTTCAATAATCAACCGTGGTTTCTACTGAATCTCAAACAACATCTTCTATTGTGAAATATTAACCTGATGCGAGCAATATTAACCCCGTATCTTTCCCTTTTCCTTTTTGAAACCCTAAATCTCAATCGCAGGAACTAACAAACAGGTATGTTTCTTCTCGATCTTTGTTGTTGCAATCTGATATTCCTTTCATTTTTTTGCTTTAATCAATGTTTAATATGTTAATCGTTCATATATGTATAGATTTCTTGAATCGTTTATGATTTTGTCGGTCAAATCTTGATGTCAGTTGCTGATGGTTTCTAAAATTTAAAATCATTTATGAGATCTTGATTACTGTCCAGAACTAATTGTTTAAGAGGTTTAAAATCTCTTAAAATTGGTTATTTTTTACGAATCGCTTTTCGATTTTGTTGCTCGTATGTTCACTCTTTTATAGCTATTTTGTGTTTTTCATCTTGATTTCTGTATGTTCCGTTTGATTGAGAATGTATCATATTTGGATGTTTATTTATTTCCCAGAACTAGATTTGTTTGGCATGCTAACGTCCATTATTATATTTATCAGATTTATTTATGTTCATGTTCACATAAAATGGCTCAATCTTTCTTTAAAGTAGGAGTGTTCTTCACGTTTTTATCGGGTTGTGTTATTCAGCTTTATAATATGCATAAAGCGCCTATGAATGGAGCTGTTGGTATTTGCATGTTGATCTGGCATATTGTTTTTCAATTATTATCCCTTTCTTTATGTTCAGGTTACTTTTTAATCCTCTTTTTATATTAGTTTTGAATAACAAGACTGTTTAAATCGTGTCTAACTCGACTACTGCTACTTGAAGTAGGCGATAGGCTGCAGCTTAATCGAGGAGCAAACGTGACTGCACATGCAAATTGGTAAATATAGTAGCATCACCTTTAATACTTGATGATGACAAATATTCAAAGTGGGCTGATTGTGTTTAATCTAATTTTGGTTTACTTTTGGTGTTTGTGAATTCCTAATTATCCAACTTCTGGTGTTTGTGTTCATTATTTCTTTTTCATAGCTGGAATTGAGCTTCAAACAGATAACAGGCCGTTTAAGGTTAATTATTATCTTTTTACATTGCAAATTGTATTTCGTTAGTCATATTTAATGGGTTAGGTTAGTACTTGGATCTTTTGGTCAGTATTTGCATTTTCTAATGGCTTAAGTTGATCATTTTCATTTTGTAAGATGTTAAATATTAGGTTACATTTTTTAATATTTAAGTCAAATGGCTACTTTTCCTTTTAGTTAGATTGCAAGTTTCCTTAACAGATCAAATTAATGATCACTTCCTCTTACTGTATGCTGCATTTTACTCATTGCAGACTGCATTTTATCATTACGGGTTCGCGGGTATGCACAAGCAAGGCAAACAAAATGCTCACAATCAAACATATGATTGTTTAAAAGAATCAAAAGAATGATATAAGACTTTTTTTAATAAAACAAATAAGGAAACTGTAAGTGTTTGGATGATATTATATTTCATTTTTTTTATTACTGTGGTTGATGTAAGGATCAGATTGTTTATAAAATGGGCGATTCAGTCTACTCTTGAGAAGCAGGACAAGGTCACCAACTTTACATCATTCAATACATATCAACTCAGCTGACTAAGAAAGTAATAAGGTTTTCCTTACGTAGAAAGTTTAGTTTGCGGTGTCTTGGATCCATATCTTCGAGTAACGGACTAATGGTGATGATCGATTCGAAGAAGGTATATACCATCACATTTTTGTGTTCTCAATCAATTTTGATCATGACTCATAAATCAAGAAGTGGACAAGTTTTTTTTGATCTCTGTTGATTGTTGAACATATATGGCAATGCAGAAACATACTGTATTAAAGGCTTAAAAGATGTTAAAAAATAACCAAGTTTTTAGGGTATGTGTTATAGAATAATATCACAGATAAAAATCATGTGCAGGCTGCAGCCTAATAATTTCATCCAAATATCTGGCGTGCTTCAAACAATAAACAAAAGGTATTATTTTCATCGCTAATTAACAAAATAAGAAGTTATGGGTCACTATTTAGTAAATCATGAGCTCATCCCAATCTTTCAATGTAACATATTTATCATCTCTAATTTAAAATTATTATTTTGATGACTCTGGCTGGACATAGGTACATCAAACATAGCAAATAAGGTTATTTCTCAATGTAAATAAAAAGAAATACTTGCAGTGTGGACGCGAGTTATCACCTTTAATTCATTTCTTTTTTCTTATCAAAATTTTAACTTCTATAATATACGGATATAGGATTTGAGAGAAATGGAATCCAATATAGTTAAAGAATATTTACTATCTTTTATGCATCACTTTACTTTCTGATTATAATATGTTTTACTTATGTTGGAGCATGTAAATGTTATGTGAACAGTTGATTTTTAAGATCTCTTTGTTTATGAAGATCATGTATTTGATGAAATGCGTAAATGAAAAAAAGTTTGGAATTATTTTGTGGTCATTGGGAGTGTTTTGTGTTCATTACGCAGATCAGTGTCAAGTTTTGACCCAGAAGTCCTAAAGCGCCACCTCAAAGCCCTGAAGAGTTTTCCTGTTCGCCTCGAGTGCCTCACGCCTCAGGCATTGCCGAGGCGCTATTTTTTTAAACCAAGCTTCTATTTACTCGAACTCTACGTCTGTAAGTGAACTATGAAGCTGAATATGTTAACTAACCGTCGTCCTTGATTTTTTCTTTGCAGTTTCTTCAACTTATCATCACAGTGTACAACTCTCATCCTCTATTCTTTATCTTTGTTGCCAAATCTGTAATCGATTCCCACCCTTTTGATTTGTTGGAAAAACTTGGAGAGTATGATGGGGTAATGGCATCTATACAATATGGGAGGTGGAATTGGAAGCATGTCCTTCATATTCAGGAATACCTTTTAGTAGTAGAGGTGTTAAGCGCAATAGGTGGCGTCTTTGTTTACGCTACTTCTAATGGCTTAGTGTCATCGCGTTTAATGGTTTAACCTTCTATGTTCGCTCTTATTTATCTATGTTTTGAACTACTGACTTATCTTTTATCCCATGTGGTTGGTTTTTTAGAGCATTCACTTTTGTTTGATTTAGAAATTGTTCAAATATTTGAATTGTTATTGAATTGAATTGTGGTCATGGATTTAAAGTTGTATACGTTATCAGGTGATTGAATTGAACTGTCGACACTTTTCAAATTGTTTTTAATTTGTTTGATCCAAATTGATGGGTTGATAAAACAGGTAAGTTTATAATATGGTATGATTTCTACAATTTTGCTAAAGGTTTTTGATTGGTATAGCGGGTAAGGTTCATGTTTATTGTTATTAACAGATTTTCTCAATATTTTGTCAAGGACTATTTTCTATAACGCAATATCGATGTCCACTTTTGACAAAGACACCGGCAAGCGTTCATGTTTAAATGAAAAGAATGATACCTTTAAAGTGGATAACAGCAATACATTCACTTTATTACAAGAATACAATTTATTTTAATCTCATCATATTAACCACTTACATGTTATTGATCCTATTGAAGTAATCAGCATTTCAAGTGATGAATCCACTGCTTCTGAAAATTTTCATGACATTATAGTTGACGATCATGATGATGTTGAACCTGTTGCTGATCTACAGCTTGAAAAACAAATTACCAGCAAATTTGTAATACTCCCTTTCAGTATTTCCAATGAATTATTATTACTAATAATTACAATTTAATCATATTTCTATTATGCTTTAAAATTTTTACTTATTTATTATTTCAGAGATTTCCTATGACGTTTGGCAAAAGCGCGGAATTTGAACATGGGGAAAAAATTCGTCTACATTTTGAAGATCAAATTTACTTCAACGCCAAACTTCGAGCTGAATCTTCAGGAAAGGGTGTCAAGTTTGCTATTTGTTCATGGAAAACATGCATGGCGAAACTTGGATTACTTGAAGGATGGACGTATCGTCTAAGATATAACAAGGATGAAGGCTTATTGGGTTTTTATATTGCGTAGAAACTATTATATAACTATGTTAAGTGTCATTTTGTTGCCATGTTTGTTTGGGTTAAAACTTAAATGTTACTTCATGTGATATGTTTACTTTAACACTCTTGCTAATATAATTTGGTAGTGTTCCAGCAGTATACAGCTTAGTGTGTGAAGATAGTGTTCACACACTATCAAAAACTTTAGTGACAGATTAGAGACCGAACAAGCGAACACCATTTATATGGGTGGATCTTATAGTTTGGTTTGAGCAAATTGATTATTTTGGATCCTGATTAGGCTATCCAGGTTTGGTTTTGGTACTTCATGCGAGCTCTTCTTATTTTGTATACAGATCTTTAGATGGATCTGAGCCAAATTGATTAGTTGGATCTTATACATATATTTATTTTTGTATACATATCTTTAGATGGGTTTGGCCCATATTGTTTAGTGGGTTCTTATAAAATAAAGACGTAGTTGGTTCAGAGTATGGGCTCTTTACCAATATAATAGGATGTTATAACTTATTACCATTTAACCTGTGTGAAGATGGTGTTTCAGCAGCTGTAGGCATACTGCTTAGTGTCTCTTTGACCCGAATAGTGAGACGGTTCAATCATAAGAAAGACCCATCTGATGCCAAACTTTAGACCGAAAAATATTCGTTAATCTAAAAATGTCAATAATCAAATGAAAACGTAACTCACTTCCTTTGTATAATAAGTTATATTCGTTATGAATAATAATGTAGGGAATCCCGTGCATCGCACGGGTACTAAGCTAGTATATATATATATATATATATATATATATATATATATATATATATATATATATATGTGATTATGTGACGTTTAACCAATGACACGAGTTTCTTTTCTTGCCGTCTCTACTTAAACGAGCCTTCGTGACTTGGTGTCCAGAAACATGATGTCATCTCAGTTGCAACCGGGAACATACTAGATACTGGCACAAGGCAAAGACCTAGACTCCTTAGGTCGTGTTTGTGTTGTTGATCATCCTTCACTTTATCATAAATCTAAAAAAAAATGTAGTGTGATGAAAATTAGAGATAGAAAACTATAGTGTGTACAGTTTATGTGTGTGTGACTGTGTGAGAACATATAGGACCCATATATATGCATACATATGATATTTTTCATAGGTGTTTTGAAAATATCGAGAATCCGGTTTTCGAAAAAATTATATTGGAATGTTAAAGATCCTCTAGCTAGATACCTAAGAGCAAAGCAAGTTTTAAAAATCTCTAGAAAACATATACAATTTTTTAAACCACCTAAACAATAAAGATAATCTACATTTGTGTGTGGTGTAACTTTCGCACATATGTGAATTTTAGAAAATTACCGGTTGAAGTTGCTTTGTAGCTCCTTTCATGTAGGCTGCACTTAATATCTGAAACACGTGACAGATTTATAATAATGGGAGTAAAAAAATTAAATTTAACTATCTATTTTAGTTGTTCATTTAGTTTTTTTTTTAACGGCAAATGTTACATTACACCAATAATTCTAATTATAACACCCTTACTAAGGATTGAGCCTTGGACCTTCACTTTAAAAGGCGTACGTATATGCCTCTACCAAGTGGGCTAGCCCCACATTGGAGAGTTGTTCATTTATTTAATATTATGAAACAGAAATAAACACTTACATTGACTTGATCATGCAAAAGCTTAATGTATTCGATGGCTTCATGAAGCACAGATGCAGTATCAGTCTGTAAAATATGATTCATTGGAATAAATTCTTCAACATAAGCAAGCACTAGTTTTTGAAAGAGGGTAACAAGAATAAAATGATGGAAAAGATTACAAGGATATATGTAAGAATATAACCTTTCCAAAAGGTGAAACTAATTGCTGTAACGCAGTGATTCGATCTCCTAGTTTCTCTTTTCTAACCTGAAAAACCATTCCAAGCTACTAAGGTTTGTGCTAATGCAAACTGTATCGAGTAATTAACAAGAAGTTACATGTGTTGATATTATAAAAAGCTAAAGTAGTTTCTTATTTTTCACGAAAAACTCACTCAATATAACTTTGTCATATTAAAGTCTCTAAATTTTCCTAAAATGCAAATACTTCTGAAAAAAAAAATATAGAATAATGACCCATTGTCTCTGTAATTTGTCAAAATTAGTGAAGCGACATTTAATTTTTTTTCAAAAAAAAAAAAAAAAAAAAACTGTAATCTTATTTTGATGAGTTCAATGGGTAAACAATCATTATTTTTAATTAATACTTTTGACAACATCATGTATTCTGCCATTCTGGACAAATGTAGTGACTATAATATGGCAAAATCATACACTATGAGTGACTTTATGTGTTTCTTTTTACATGAGTAATGATTTTAATATGACAAATATTTTATGTTGAGAGACTTTATTTCCTTGAGAATGATAAAGGGTGCTGGGGTTTTTATTTTTTTTTTCGTATTAACTCAACTCATATATAATTAATGAACATCACGAACCTTAAAGGTTGGCAAAGGTGAAGGTGTTTCAAGCCGTGGTCGCTTGAATGGAAGCTCCTCGGGGCCTTTCTTTGCCGGTGAACCCAAAATCCGAATTTCTTGATCATGATTATGCTAAATAAAACAAAATAAAGATTAGTCAGCCAGAAACACTAATTTCATGTTGTAACAAGTCTTAGAATATATATAAGTTAGCATATATTATTATGTATATAAACTGATTATATTAGCAACAAAAATATATATTACCTCTATTCTTAGGTTAGGGAAACCCTCTTCTTCCTTGTATGACGTTGAGAGAATTTGAGTAGATAGTGAAGGGAAAAAACTTGAAATATTATTATCAAAAGGTGATGCAGAAGCACTCAAGAAAGGAGTGTTATTGGTCAAGTGATGATCATAAAGTGGTGGTTGTTGTGGTGGTGAGCTACTAGTAAGCAAAGATTGTACCAAACTTGAAGGGTAACCATATGAAGTGGTGGAGAAACTTAAAGATTGTTGTTCGTCCGCGGTGAGAACTTGATGCTCGGCTTCTATCTCCGCCTTTAAACCGTCATCACCACTTGTGGAAAAGGTGTTCATCTCTTCTTGTACCCTACTAGAACATGACAAGAAGAAGATTTAAAAATGGACAGAATATATGTAACATGATTGATCAAAATCTGAATCATCTTTTTTCATGTGGTTACAAGGCTATAAGTACCAAAAGAGCACAACTTGTACTGTATGGACCATTTGATTCCGCGGAAATTACGACCGACCCAATAATTGTACTGAAAAATTAAAGATGGAAAAATAAAAGGAGAATGGTTTTGTTTTTTGTATTTCGTTTTTTTTTTTTTTTTTTTTTTTTTGTAAATTATAAGGTGATTTAACAAATTGATAGGTTAATTTTCGAAAGCGTTTTGGTTTCTAGGTAGTTTGTTATCGGTGTCCGACCACATCTTATCAAACCATATATTCACGTAGCAAACAAACTTTTCGAATACGCTGACATGGTAAAACTGCAAAACTAAAAATTATGAGTATGCTCCTTTAACTAGCGGACTCCATAGAAACCAAAACAAGTTCAAAAACACCTTAAAAGCAAAACTTTTTTTGTGTGCGAAGCAAAAATCTTACGATAACAAACTCTGGTTCCAATCGATGGTTACGGTTTCCACCAAATCCGAAAAGACAGTAGCCACCATCCGGTAAGCAGAATCCGGCTTAATAGTAGTTGTGCAGCCTCCAGGCTTTTGAATATCATGAAAGACCATAGAGTCATCCGAAGATTCATCACTTGACTTTGATTTCTTGTCCATCAAATCCTTTGTCCAAAAGGGTACTCCTAAATTCTCCATGTCTGCTATATCTGATGATGAACACGATAAGTAGTCGCAGGCTGTTGTTGGTGACATCCACCAGCTTCCATCGTGTACGGCTGCTTGAAACTCTTCTGCCATGTGACCTCAAGATTATTGTTTGATGATAGATAGAGTTTTAGGGTAATATGATGTGCATACACTTGTTGGTGTTATTATATATAGTCGTCTGCTACTAAAACACAAAGATTGAAGACTTGTATCTTTGTGGAACATTGAGAGCTAGTTGACATTTTGGTGAAGAGTAGGTTTTTGTCATTAGTCAAACAAGTAGGGCATTTAAGTGTATATTTATATGAATAACCCTAGTTAGTATTTTATATATATACTAGCTTTTATCCCGGGAGTGTCCCGGGGTTGAAATATCTAATATAACATAATAAAATATCTAATATGACAACATAATTAATGTTTTGCCAATACTTAATTAATGAATAATAATAATAATAATAATAATAATATTTATTTTAAACAAATTTATGTCATAAGTTATCATATTCAAATATAAAAAAAAGGAATCTCTGCCTATGAAGTTATGTTTATCGTTTGTAATTTATTAGTAGAGTAAAATATATTTGAAAACAAAACCCCACAAAAATAGTTGTTTTTTTCTCCGTTTTTTATAGAGCACTATGGTACTCGTTGGAAAGATAATAAAACGCTCGTTAATTTGATGTAATTTTTTTCTTTAAAAAATCTCGTATATAAAAGATATTAACGTTTAAAAGTTATGGGAGGAAACATTAGAGAGAAAATTTAATTTTGTTTTTAAATTCTTATCTTTTCCTGAAATAATTATAAGGGTGTGTGTAGTGGTGAGAGGTTATGTGGGGGTTATGGTATTAAAATATTAAAAAGTAATAGAAGAGGGGTTATGTGGGGGTTATGGAAAAAGAGAGTGTAGTGGGAAGGGGGGTTATGAGTGGGTTATAAATGATTGGGTAATGATTGGTTAATTATTGTTTTTTATTTAAATAAGAATATTAAATACCTAATAATAATAAAAAATAATAATAATAATAATAATAAAAGAAATTTATTAAGTTAAAAAACAATAATAAAAAAATAAGATTTACTATTAAAAATAATATTATTTAAAATAAAAAATAATAACCCACCCCACCTACCCCTTCCCCACCTACTTCTTCTTCTTCTTCATTTCTTCTTCTTCTTCATTTCTTCACTTCTTCTTCTTCCTCTTCCTCTTCACTTCTTTCTCTTCCTCTTCACACACACAAACACAATAATAATAATAATAATAATAATAATAATAATAATAATAATAATAATAATAATAAAAGTTTCAAAGCGCTGGTTATGCAGAAGACGATGGCTGTCCAAAACGTCCCCATAGCGCCTGAGGGGGCGGTGTTCCCGGCGCTATGGGTGGCTAAAACGCCCCCACAACGGGCCACTACACATACCCTAATATATATAGATTTATTAAAAAAACTCAAAAATTAAAAAATCTTACATGATGCCATGTGGCACATTTAAGGAGGGGTTGAGGCCTCCATTGAATGCCACATCATCAAGGTTCAATTCTTTTATTATAAGTTATAGATATATATATATATAACTTGTTAAATATTTGCTTCGAAAAAAATAGATTTTCATGTAAAAATGCGTCTTAAATGTATATAAGTGTTTAGCCTGGGGTCTGAGATTTGATTCCGTCTTCCACTAAAAAAACAATCATTGGGTTGGAAAGGAGAAACTTGTGTGAGGAAAGATTCAATCCCAGTCAGAGGTGGCTTCTAGTCAAGGGGTTATCACTGAAACACAACATTTCAAAAAAAAATTGTATATAAGTGTTAACAACTATGTAAAATATATTACTAAAACAAATACTTTTAAAACAATGTTGAGTGAACTAAGTAATGCCTAATTGCCTATTGTTGCCGGATTATGTTTACTATTTCTTTTAGCATCTATCTTCTATCTATATAATAAAAGAGTAAACTAGGGTTGAATGAAGGCTTTTGAGAGTGTCCACTTATTCTCCAATTGAAAATGGAGCTCCGAATCTATCATATATAAACCAACTTTTTTTCCCTTTCTCCAAAACCACGAATGCCTCCATTCTCAATGCTCCCTGGTTAATATTCCTCTCAGCCTCCTTCATTCTCCTCTTCTTTTCTTTCTCCAAAACGCCTCCACACTTCCGTCTTCAGCAACCTTGATGTGTCTGCTTCATTGACATTGAATCAGGTATCCCAAGTCACATTGTACCTCTATTCTTTGGTTTTTCTCAATCATGATGTTTAACATTGTTTTCTTTATATCAAGCGGTTCTATGGATTAGTATTCTGTTTTGTATGGGAGTCAGTTTTTGTTCTTTCTGTTTCTATGTCGTTTCATAATGTTTAGCATTGATTTGTATAGATCGTGCAGTTTCAGGAATTATTGATGTTGTGTCGGCTTCATTGATTTTGAATCAGGTATCCCAACGCATATTCTATCTCCATTCTATGGTTTTTTTAATCATGATTTTTAACAGAGTGTTTTGTTTAGATCTAGCGTTTATATGGAGTATTGTTCTGTTTTGTATGAAAGTCTATTTTTGTTTATTGCGATTTGTATATACATTGCACTTTCATGAATATTATTAATTTGTTTTTGTTTTTTTAGCGACATACGAAGGTCAATCTTGGTTGGTCCGATTAGAGTTGATTGATGATGTTTTTTGTTTCACTAATGTATGGTTGAAAATTCTTCATGATTTGTGTTTTGCAATCTTCTATATTATTTTCAACTATGTTAGCCAATGAAAATCAAGATTAAATTTATGAATGGGTACGCTTGGACTGTGTCGGTTCGTGTAGAAATTGCTTCTCAAGTCGTCAGGTTTGTTATTTGCATTTTCAAGATATAAGTTTAGAAGATTGTTATTGTATAATTAGTTAAACATCCCATGTTATTTTGTACATAATTTATTTTGTGAATGTTTATTGTGGTCGGATATTGTGTTTTCAAATGGTGTTCAAACCAACGCAGAATGTTTGTTTCTAAGGTTTCACCAGCAGAGGTCATTGATTTGAATTTTCAATAAAACTATTAAATAGATTTACATATGGAAACAGTATATTTAATGTTTAATTATTGCATTATTTACATTTTCAAAAATAATTCTCAATTAATCATACTCCCAATCGATGGAATACGATAATTAACATTAAATTGTTTCCCTCTTTATTTGTACGGAATTAATAAATAATTTAATGCATATATAAATTTCAATTTTATTTACTAAGTTTTTCTAGAAAAATTAATATGAAAATATTATAATTGATATTTAATGATTGCCTAATTTATATTTCCGGAAATTATTCTTAATCAGTCACACTCCAAATCAGTTTAAATACGATAATTGATATTAAATAGTTTCCTTTTTATATTTTCGAAATTAATAAGTAATTTAATGATTTTAACTCTTTATTTGTATTGTATTAACGTTATTAAAGAATTTTTTGAATATGCAGACATTGTAATTGATATTTAATTATTTCCTAAATTATGCTTTTGGATGAAGACTAAGGTAATCATTGTTAATCAGTCATACTCCAAATCGATGCAAATATGATTATTTACATTACATTTTTACCTTTTTTTACGAAATTAAGAATTCATTTAATAATTCAATCAATTTGAATGTTATTTATTAAGTTTTTAAATATATCGTACATATGGAAACATTATATTTGATACTTAATTATCGCATTATTTACGTTTCCGAAAATAATTCTCAATCAATCATACTCCCAATCGATGGAAATATGATAATTAACATTAAATTGTTTCCTTTTTTATTACGAAATTAATAAATAATTTAATGCATCAATAAATTTGAATTTTATTTATTAAGTTTTTTTTATAAAAATTAATATAGAAATATTATAATTGAAATTTAATAACTGCCTAATTTACATTTCCGAAAATTATTCTCAATCAATCATACTTTAAATCAATATTGTTAAAAAAGATAATAGACATTAAATTGTTGTTTTTTTTATATTTTCAAAATTGAAAACAAATTTAATGATTTTAACACTTTGATTGTTATGTAATAAGTTTGTTACAAATTTTTTTAATACATAAACATTTTAATTGATATATGATTATTTCCTAGTTCATGTTTCCGAAAATTATTTTCAATCAATCATACTCCAAATCAGTGAAAATACGATAATTGACATTAGATTGTTGGTCTGTATATATTTTCCGAAGTCGAAAACAACTATTTTAATGTTATCTATTAAGTTTTTTATAAATTTGTTTAATATGGAAACATTGTAATATATATAATGATTGCTTAATACTTCTCAATCAATCATACTCCAAAAATCAATCATCAATCATCACATAAAATGTGCACATTTCCATGTTAGACTATATAAATATAATAACCAAAAGTGTTGTCAACCTAACCGAAAAAAAATTTGAAAACAAATTAACATCTGTTACCTGTACCAATGTTAGTGCAACCTTCTAATTTTCTTTGTATTCGATTAAACTTTTGTCTACGTTTATTTTCCTACCCCTTTATTATTTTTTCTGATTGTGGTCTTATTTTTTTTCCTTCCATAAAGAACAATGGCTGCAGCACAAGCACAAGATTTTCAATGGTTAATGAAATTGATGTCAACCGAAATGATGTTGCTTTGAAAGGGAAGATTATTCGAGTTTGGCGTCAACCTGATCGTCGCAACCCTAAAGATGCTTACTCAATTGAAATGATACTCATTGACGAAAGTGTAATACCCTAATTCATATTTATACTAGCAGTCTTTTTATCTTTTTCTATAGTAATTTTACACGGTTTGTATATATATTTGAAGCTTTATGAATTATTTTATAACATTTTGATACATTTTTTTAACTTATCTTTAGTAACGTTATGAACAAAAAATTTGAATAGTACAATTTTTATTTTCATATTTTTTACATGTATGAACCGTGGGTACCCACGAGTCTCTAACCTAGTATCATATATGTGGGATAGCGGGAAGGGGACATGCCCATGAACGTTTGGGTGTCGTGTGAATCTACAAACTTCAAATGGTTTGACAACATGTTTATACATGATTGTCTATTGCAAAAGATCCGATTCAAAGATCTGAAGTTTCAAGAATCAAAAGTTTGAGACGAGATTGTCCAACGGGCAAGAATAGGCTTATATATATTTGTATTAGATGTTTATATTATGTTACGATTGTAACGGGGTAGGGCGTAAGAGTTTAATGTATTTGGATCTTGAGGGAGTATGTAATCAAGCTTAGGACTCATACGCTTGGATTGAACTAGGCGTATGAAGCCTCCTACGCCTGGTTTGTAGGACCGTGTTTCTTGTTGGACAAAAAATGTGATTCACTTGGTTATATCTGAATCAATGGCGGAAAGACACAGACTTTAGTGGATTATCAAGATGATATAAAAAAAGAATCAAACACACGAAACAATAAAAAACACATAGATTTGATTAAGCTATTCAACTATGAATGTTCGTTGATCCATGGGGGAGACTAAGCTATCCATAATAAGTCTTAGTCTCCCCTTAATTTGTCTTAGTCTCCTGGCCGTCAGTCTCCCTAGCCTGGAAATTACAATAATGTCATTCTTAGATTAACAATATACATAAACGATATCTAACCTAGCCAATGACCTAAACGACTAATCACTAGTTGGGGACAAACATAAAATGCACTAACATGGTCCGGCTGGCAAGACTATAAATACCTTCCTCAACCTCCTCATTTGTAACTTTCTCTCTCATATTCTTAGGCAGTAAAGCGCTGCCTGATTTTCACTATAAATATGAACTTGTTGTTTTCATCATTTTCAACACGTGTCTAACACCTATCAAACACATACGTCTTGTTTCCGCCATCATGGGCATCACATACAAGGAGTCACGTTTTCATTTTGACCCGAAACGGACCTACACAACCTTTCAAGGGGAAAAATAAGATTGTTTTGAATTGCTCCAATCTAGCTTCGCTAGGAGAAAAAAAATGCATAAAGGAACCTATAGTCTAAAGAGATCAATCTCATCTGAACAAGAGAAGGAGAAAGTATGATAAACTTTGTCAAACAATGTAATATTGAAAGCTTGCGTATTAAGGAAGCGACTGTTGATGCCATAAGGATTTTTAGATTCGTGCATAGGAATACTAATGAGCATATCCTAATGATGGTAGATGAAATAGGGAACATTTCTAAGCTAATGGTAGATGAAAGGTGTGTCATTAGATTAGAAGTCAAGAGTCTCATATGAGCGTTACAAAAGTAAAAGTATTAGTTGGAAGCCATAACTACAACAGGAGCAACAACAATCACAACAACAACACAAGAACAACATATATCGGCATAGTAACAGTAACAATAGTAGCAGCAACAACAACGTAGGGGCAACAATGGCAATAGCAACAGTAGCAGAGCGGATGCAATAGCTTTAATAGGATACACTGATATATATTGACCGAGAAGGTACTCATGAGGATTGAAGAAGTATATCAGCTAGTGTGTTTTCAGTGTGTTTTCAAGGTACTCGAATCAGAACACATTTTTCAACCCCCACTGCGCGCAAGTCGGTGCTCAAGTATAATGTAACTAAAAGAATTTAATCTCTTCCATTTGGTTTCACCTTATAAACTCATCTCCTTTTCATTCCCCAACCAATAATTCTTGAGTACTCTAATTAGTTAATAGGTTCACCTCAATTCTTCGCTAGATGTTGACTCGTGTCAATGAAAGTTCTAGCCACATTAGAGTCAATTCCATTGAATTTCTCAAGAATTTTGTCCACATAATAGGACTGACTTATAACAAGTCCATTATAGGTTTGTGTGATTTGTACTTCACAAAATCACATCCGTTCATATCAAACATTCTATTTTCAAATGCAAGTCACCTCCACACTAAAGTGTTATTGGATAACTACCAAATGGGGTGATGAAAGTTTCTCCCTTTCGTATGAAGTTTAAGAAAACTTCTCAAATACCATTTTTTACATCCCTACGGGTTGTTTCTTAAATGGCTCTTTCCCCCCACATTGCTTGCAATTTGATTAAGTTTGAGTAATATCACTCATGATGACATTAGACACCCATGATAAGATAGCAACTATCTATATCTTTGGGTTATTGAGGTCATCCCATTATATTACTCAACTCATATTTCTCACACGAGCTTTTTCTGAGCTATATGAGTTCTTCTCACATTAAGCTAAATAGTATCATAACCAATGAACTATATATTCAGTCCTTTCGAGTCATCCTTTTTAATGAATTATAGATTTGTTTTTACAAAATTTATTCTTATGTCGTCACATATGTTTGAATGTTCAAAGTTAATTTATTCTCCGTGGAGAATCTAAATTAACAAGTATTAGTATAACATGCTTTAGACAAAAAAATACTTAGCATATGAACAAAAGATGCCTCATTCTGATTCTTCTCAGCCTTAAGAGATAACGCACTATCTCTTCCTAACATTCACGTCTTAGTTTAGACACAAAATGAGATTTTGTTTTACCATTCTAAAACCTTAGTTTTAAGAATGTTTCAAACCATAGTTAAGTCCATCCATTAGGATCAAAACTCGTTCTCCTTTAATCTCTAAGGCTTCACTATTGGCTCTTTAGGACTTAAACATAAGTCTTAATATAAGTCACTTTGATGAACATATTCATCATTGGTGGGTGCTGGTATTTTAGTAAAAACTTAGCTTCTTTTCCTAAAGAGCAAATCCCGAGAGAAATGCCAAGAGTGGTGATGAAAAGGTGAGTAAGTTAGAAAACATATAGACACTTACAAGTTTTAAATTTATAATTTAAAACGATAGTTGCTCAACGTTCTAGACCCAGCACAATAGGCAAGCGCACCTATCGTGTATAGTATAGAAATGTGCAAGTACCGAGTATCGAATCCGTGGACCCGATTTTTACTACTCAGCTTCCTAAAATTACTTAAAAGACTTTTTTAAACAGCGTGGAGAAAAAGTAAAGTAAAAAAAAAGAGATGTAAACTTTTAAGAGAAATCAATGACAAAACAATGGTGTTGCTTCGGGATCAGATGGAACCTGGTATGAAAAATAGTTATCTTTATTTTAAGTGGTGTGTTTGAGCTGCGCACTTATGCTTAACTTAGAATTGCTACAACATTTTCTAGAGGTGACTGTTATAGCAAAAACTGTACTAATAACTGTGTTCTTAAGGTTATTATGAGGGTCTTCCGAACTGGTAAGCTCACCTCTCAACACTGAAAATAAAGTGACCCGAGACTGTGTCGACTCAACCCCGAATTACCCGCCTCCCAATGTTGCGATATAGACATCTAACTATTTAAACTTTTATGAATAATTACCGGTGGTCGGAGCATGACCGAATAAATTACCACTTAATATCATAGAAGAGTCGTGACCAACCGGCACACGTGCATCTCCTACTTGATTTAATTAACTTATCAAAAAGTGAATGATCTATTATTAACTGTGTGGCAGTATAATAATGAAAGAAAATAAAGACCGTTTTCTCTCAACACGGGTTCTTCAAACCTTAACCTGCGCCAAGGCTATCACAAGCCAAGTCACAAGATTAATATTTGCCTTATCACTAGGACCAAGTATAAAGACCGTACCGACCCTAAATGAGATCTTGATAGTAGAGGATTGAGCCACAAAGTGTGTGTATTTCTACCCACAAATGGGCTAATCACTACTCGTAGGATTAGGTTAGCTCACAAGTGCATGGGTTGTTACACACCATGGGTACACCCATGAGTCCTCCTACTTCCTATCAAGACACCCACAAGACCAAAGACTAAGTGATTTATTAATTAGATCATTAAACAAAGTTTAGAATAGTTAGAATTATTAAGAACACAAAAATCCACTTTAAAATATAAAAGATAAACTATATTAATTCATACAAAGTTTCCATCATCTCCCTAGAAACACCAACAGAAATCTAGCCTAGCATGGTTGATACAACAAGCTCACAAGGTTAGGTTTGTGTACAAGACATCATGAAGGTTGTATGAAGATTTCTAAGGGATTTGGGTGATTTGGGTGATTTTGCTGATTTCTCTCTCTCTCTCTCAAGGTGTTTATGGAGTGATCCCAGGCTCCAAAGGACACCAAAGATCCTCAAAGAAGGCAGAAACACTCTAGAGAAGTGTGGAGTTTCTAGTGAGAAGGGATGCTTCAAAATGTGGGGTGGAGGCCTATATTTATAGGCATTTCAGCTCAAGCACGCCCTTGACAACGTTCTGGCACGCCCATGCTAGAAAACGGGTACTGTTGCAGAGTCCTTGCATGCAGAATTGTGTATACCAAGGGTAAGCACGCCCGTGCCATTGAAATTGGCACGCCCGTGCAACTTCAGAAACCCAACCGTTTTGTCAGTCTTGGTCGTTTGCCTTGGAGAACACGCTGGAGTAAAGCACGGCCGTGCCATACACCAGAGCACGCTCGTGCTCTTCCTGAAACACTGAAATTGACCTCTTTTGACTTGGAAATGTTGACTTGTTGACCCGGGAGGGTTGCACGACCTTGGGCACGGCCGTTCCATGTCTGGCAGGTCTTCAAAGTCTTCAAATCTTCGTCTGTTTTGTGTGGTTTTTCACTTCTTTTCATCACCGGACCTCCGAACCTGCAATTATCAACAAAGAAAGATAAATCCTAACAAAACAGAGATAAAAGCATGTTTTTGGGTATAAAATGGGTGATGATTATAAGTGAAACATATCAATTTCTCGGCACATCATTCATCAACAAGATGAACCATATAAAATCACTTTGATACTCAACAACATGACATTCACATATGCCTAAGTGATATATATACATCTTGTTGAAACCATTTATTGGGAGAATCTCCCAAAATGTTGTACAAATCCTCCATATAGTTCAACCAATATTGATGTTTTGTAGAGACTCTACACATCCATCACTATTGTAGGTCTTTTGTAATAAATCTCGCAAAATTTATCAAAGACTTATGAATAATAACATATATTTCTATCATATGATATAGTCATTGAAAACACATTTGTGCATTTGTATGTAAATGCTCTAAACATTAAATGACATATCTCGTTTTCATGTATTTAACCCCAATATACTTGCCACGTTGGTCATGATTCTCTCATGATGTGGTTGTACATTTGATGTATGATTTATGACTAATTACATAATTCATAGTTACAACTCGCTCATTATGTGTATGCAAATCGCTTCTTGCATTTGTATATCCTTATTAAATTCGTCGTCCAAAACATATCGTCTTACATATCCTTTTCATATATATATATATATATATATTAATCCACTTGATTATTTAAAAAAAATATAATAGATAATCCAATATACAATATATTACAAATATATTTAAACGGATTCGTATAAGGATATATAAACATCAAATCTCAAAGTGTTATTTTCTTCAACACTTTATCATTCGACGAAATAATAGCAATTATATCGTCTCGTGGCATGTTTCGAGGTACTCCCTCAGTACACTGTTCAAAACAACAAAGTTGTTTCTAATTAACTACTCACAAGTAGTCGAACAAGTAAATATGTCCAAAACAACATCAAGTTGTTTTACACTAAATAGTTTCTCAAGACTATGATATGGTTCAAGACATCATACTTCTCATACAAGAATCAAACCATATATAGTTTGCAAAAGACATGTTTTATTCCTTCAAAACATTTCGCCTTTTACAAGTGTTTTTTAACCAAAAACTATACATATTTATGTTTTGATTACAAATCAAAACCATTAACTCTAATATATTTTTATTATTTTAAACATTTCTAACTAACTTGTTAAAGTATATGCTTCTATTTCGCTCATTAGAAACTATATGTATACTATATAAATATATACGGTTTCAAAAATTAACCATTTCTAACATACTTGTTAGAATACAAACGATTACGCATTTCATCATATAGAGTTTTGGCTATATTAAATAAACATTTTTCTAACACACCCGTTAGAAATAAACGATTACCCAAAATCATTTTAAAGGTCATTGGTTTACATTCTCAACCGTTTCTAAACTGCTTGTTAGAAGTACACAATTATGACAATCGTTTTTGAACTTAATTGTTTATATA
This sequence comes from Ambrosia artemisiifolia, assembly GCA_032199755.1. NCBI lineage: Eukaryota > Viridiplantae > Streptophyta > Magnoliopsida > Asterales > Asteraceae > Ambrosia > Ambrosia artemisiifolia. The sequence continues at coordinate 18,266,324 of CM063519.1, forward strand.
TAAAATAAACCGTTTCTAACACGCTCGTTAGAAAATTAAACCATCTACATAAACTTTAGATATTCTAAAATACACCCGTTTCAAACTCGCTCGTTAGAAACCGTTAAATTTTAACCAAACTGGTTCAATGTTGATTATTTTCCAAAATAATCACTTCTAACACGTTTGTGTATTTTGTACAATAATCTTTTATACCAAAATCGTTAGAAAATATAAACATCTTATTTGTCTTTACAAAATCATCAATTTCTAACACGCTCGTTAGAGAAATCAACATATAAGTTTAAAAATTAAACTTACGATTTTGTAAATAATGATTTCTAATACGCTTATTAGAAATGTTTCATGACACGTTATTCTTTCAATGCCTTCGATTCTAACACGCTTATTAAAATTACATGTTTCAAAACCTTATATTTTGAAACATTTTATTTTTCAATACTCTCATTAGAAAAAATAAACATTTCAAAACTTTGAATTTATCCTTCTAATACGCTTACTAGAAAGAAAACATTAGCAAACGTTTTTACATGGGTTTACAAAATTATGTCTTTTCTAATACTCTAATTAGAATTTCAAAACGTGTGTATATACATGTTAATACTTATTAAAGACCCATGAACCCGAAAACTTGAATCAAATTCGTTATATAAAGCATTTTTTCGGATTAAAGATTGCATTCCCATCATGAATCTAATCTAATCCGATTCAATGTACCACAATATATATTTCCAAAAGAAAAAGAACATTTACAAACTTTCGCGAACCCAACAATCCTTACGATGAAGGTTTTAAGATTGCTTCCCAATCTACTCGAAAGTTTGTTTTACTAGTCTGTTTAAGTTTGTTAGAAAACTTACATTGCAATCACTGCAACTCCTCTCAAATAGGGATGAGTTCGGGACGGTATCGGTACCAACCGATACCGATCCCGAAAAAATCGATACCGAAAACTCTCAAAACCCAATACCAATACCGAACACATACAGTATGGTACGGTATGGTATCAGTATTTTACCTTAAAATACCGATACCATACCGATCTCGTACCGATACCGATACCGATACCGATAATACCGAAACCAAAAACCTCTAAATGTAGGTACCGATACCAAACACCCTCGGTTCAGTACGGGATCGGGATCGGGACTGTACGATATCGGTATTCGGCCTTGTATGCTCATCCCTACTCTCAAACATGAAGCTCGCATGTATCAGGATCCCTGCACTTGCTTCAACAAACTGTATCAGGGAAATGAACCGTCTTGTGTTTGACACAATTATCTTAAATAGATTCTTCGTCTGTTCCCAGAGTACACCGGTTGCTAACAGTGTTTGGTTGCTGCTGCTGTGAATCGTGGTGATTGTCTGTGTTTTCGGCACGGAATAAAAATAAACGGGTAGCAACGCAACGTCGTGCAGGCGTCGCGTTGGTTCAAGAATTTTTCTTGAATCACAACCCTTTTTTAACATGAAGCTCGCAGGTATCAGGATCCCTGCACTTGCTGCAACAAACTGTATTAGAGAAATGAACCGGCTTGTGTTTGACACAATTACCTTAAATAGATTCTTCGTCTGTTCCCAGGCCGGGTACACCGGTTGCTAACAGTGTTTGGTTGCTGCTGCTGTGAATCGTGGTGATTGTCTGTGTTTTCTGCACGGAATATAAATAAACGGGTAGCAACGCAGCGTCGTGCAGGCGTCGCGTTGGTTCAAGAATTTTTCTTGAATCACAACCCTTTTTTAACTCCCCCCCCCCTCGCGGCGCACAAGTAGGTGCTCAAGTATAATATAACTAAAAGATTTTAATCTCTTCCATTTGGTTTCACCGAATTTAATCTCTTCCATTTAATTTCACCTTATAAACTCATCTCATTTTCATTCCCCAACCAATATGAAACAATACCAAACTCACATTCACACATATATATTTTCCAACATAAAGCTTATCAGCAAACTTGTTTAACAAATTTGTCACTTGTCACCTTATTATATTTTTTATAAAAAAAAAAAGAATGACATAAAATAATAATTTTGCAAGCAAGTAAAAAAGTGAGTGAGATCATACTTAACGACTTTATTCAGGGAGAAACAAACTTAATCGTTGCACGCGCGTGTTGAAAAGACTTGCTTGACTTTTCCAACCGCCGATAGGATAAGTCAAAACCATGAACAATCGCAGAGGTGGCGCGTGGCTAACACTTCCGTACACTTTACGTGCAAGCAGTGGTGGTGGCGCGTGAAATAACGTGTTAGTAGATGAGATTATGTAAATGATGAGTGAAAGTTGAGCAACTAGCCAACGACACAATGGCCCCTTGGTTTGTATTATAGTTCTTGTCATAGGACTGGTTATTTATGTTTCTTTCTAATGTTTTTTTTTAAATCAACGCTGATCACTCACGAAATACTCACTTGATAAAGGAGTATTCTAAGAGTAACTCGCGTCCATCAATAATTTCACACAGTTCTCGGGAAAATCCGCCGCCCGAAGGCCAACTGCGGTAAAACCAGGCCCACCAGCAGCATTTTGGTGCCGGCTGAACTCGAACTCCTCACCTCCCATAAGGAAGCAAGGAGGGTGCCACTCCACCATAAGGGGATTGGCTTTCTTTCTAATGTTTTTTTTAACTGCTAACAAATTGGAATAACTCACAGAACACTGGAGTATCATCGTGCCACCAATGTTGCCACGCGATCATATTCCACCACCAAGTCACCAATTCAGAAGGAAACTCATAATTATGAGAAACCCCTTTTGTGAGATTCAAACCCAGAACTTTATGACCCCTAAGTCTTATCTCACCACCAAGATGCCGCTGGGCTATAATGCCTTTACTCTTTCTAATGTTAATTACCAATTTACTCAAGATAAACAATTTTTTCTTATAATTTTATGTTCATACGGAGTTACATTTATAGATGTTAACGTGTGGTTTACTTTGATTTTTATACGATTAATGAGTCAAAAAGCGTTAATTACTGTGGGTTGCGTGACCGGTGGGTCAAGTGACTTTAACGTGTGGTTTACTTTGATTTCTGTATAGCATTATGGTATTCGTTGAAAATATAATAAAGCGTTCGCTAATTTTGTGTAATTCTTTTTTTTTAAATCTCGTATATAAAAGTTATTAACGTTTTAAAATTATGATGAAACATGAGAGAGAAAGATTTTTAGATGGAAATAAGGACGGGAATGTCACGTAGCACACCCAAAGGGGAGGGTAGCCTCTTTAAACATCATGTATGATTTAGTGTTTTGATTTATTAATATGTATAAATTAGCGGAGCACCATCATAGATTTATTTTGATCATGTATTATATATTCTTTTACTATTTTTAAATCGCAACGAGTCAAAACCGTAAAATCTAACCAAAGCCAAATCATTAGTAATAATTATGTTTGGGTGTGATTTACCTTTTACATTCGTTTGATTTCATTTAAAAACCAACATGAATTAGAAGTAAGCGGCAGTAAACGGGCAATAAGCTGCGCCGCCACCCCTTTTTGAATAGTAAAACCTACTCTATTAAAAATAAAGCTTGCGTCCTTGGCCGTAGGAGAGTAACTCTGCACCACCATTTGTACTCGATCTAAAAACCGGATTCCTCTGTTTAATGCAAAATGTTAACTCAGCATCAGGCTTACTTCCAATTGCTAATCTTGTTGGCGTAGGATTCATATTTGTAATTTATACATAGAACGATAATATCATCATTCAAAACATTTGATGAATTATATATGATATTTCTTTTCCATTACTAGCTTTTATCCCGAGAGTGTCCCGGGGTTGAAATATCTAATATAACATAATAAAATATCTAATATGACAACATAATTAATGATTTGCCAATACATGATTAATGAATAATAAAAATAATAATAATAATAATAATAATAATAATAATAATAATATTATTATTATTATTTATTTTAAACAAATTTCTACCATAAGTTATCATATTCAAATATAAAAAAAGAATCTCTGGCTATGAAGTTATGTTTATCGTTTATGATTTATTAGTAGAATAAAATATATTTGAAAACAAAACCCCACAAAATAGTTGTTTTTTTATCCGTTTTTTATATAGCACTATGGTACTCGTTGGAAAGATAATAAAACGCTCGTTAATTTGGTGTAATTTTTTTCTTTAAAAAATCTCGTATATAAAAGATATTAACATTTAGGAAAAGATAAGAATTTAAAAACAAAATTAAAACACACAAAATACTTAAAATAAGATATGTCCTTCAAGCAAACCGACAACTCCTCAAACTAGTTGCTAAAAGGTCACTTAATCTCATCAAACAACAAATCTATTCTAAGAAATTCTTACAACCTTATTCCTTCTTATATAATGAAAGATACTTAATTATTTATCGTATTTAATCAACTTTTTTGTGTAAGGTGTGGAAACCATCGTTTCTAGAATACAATCAAGCTAGTTAATCTCGTACGTAGTAGCATGGGAAAGGGGCATGATCAAGGAAACAACTAGTCGCTTTTGAGACAGCTTCTAGAATTATAGATTATAGATTATAGATTTCTTTTCCATTACAAAATAAGTACCAAAATATACACTTCACAAAAATATCTGTTTACTACCTTCGCAAAATAAACTACCTTCCCAAAAGAAACGCAAAGGTCAACAAATAAACTAATGACCTACTACTACAAAACCTACTCAAACACCAAATATTAGGTACCCCTTCAAGAAATTTATATGTAACATATATCTAAAACATGTTTTAGGACAACCTATCCATTATAATTACAACCACCAACATTTCAATCCATGAGAAAGTTTATTGTCAATTTACTCTTGAAAAAGTATCATATAATTAATATGGTTTTGTATACATGTCACTAGTACATTAAGGTTTTTTTTTTTGAACCGGTGAACTTGGTTTCGGGTAAATTTTAACCAATGATATTTGACCACTTTAAACTTACCCTCAACTATCATAATTAGTCACATAACTACCCTAAACTATCCTTAACCAATGATTTTGGTACCCTCTAGTTTAGTTATTGTAACTATGTTTTTCTTGTTTTTTCAGTTATGATCTATAGGAATATAATGTCTTTGGTAACCTTACAAGAATGCTAGTTTGAAAGTTATGGATAAAATCATCTCTAACGGACAAGTTTAGGACAACCTCTCCATTTAACACAACAAACCAAGACAACCATCATTAACCAAAGTACCAACCCAATATTTAGTACCCAAATTAATAGGATTAAATATTATAATGTCTAGGTATAGCTGCTTAGTAGTTGTGTGTGGACAACAAGGTACAAAAAAGTGAATTTGAAAAATATTTTATCATATTAATAAACTTTAGTCAAGGCCTTAGATTAAATTATAAAATTTAGGGCTACTTCCCTACTACACTTATAAATTATAATGTGGTTCATGTACCTTACTATAATCATCCCAACTGGATTTTGGTTTTACCATTAGTATTATTTACAATTTGCGGTTCATCATCGTTATTATTAGCAATCCCTAACACTTATACTATAATCATAACCTATCAGAGATCTGGGATGGATCCAACAAAAAAATATCAGAAAACAAAATCTGTACCTATTGCTAAATGGTTGTTACTTACCGATGAATTAGTGATTGATGCAACGAAATAGAAACTAAAATCTTTTAACAGTTGTTATTGGTCTATCAGAGATTTCGAACGGTTATGCATATGATGCATTTAAGTCTTATTATTTACAATAATCCATACTTGTATCCCCATGCAACTTATATGGGTGGCATATTTCACTCCCTTTGAGTCACGTCGAACCATGCCCATGCCTACTACGCCCACTGTGACCATACCGCATAGCATAATAAATGAGTGATAATAGACCATTTAAAATTCCTAGAGTATTAAGCAAGAGAAAAGGTGTTTGTGAGCCTCATTGTGATACACACACACACAACAAGAACTTGTGTTGTAGTTGTGACTTGTGAGTGGCGATACCTATCAATATAAGTAGAATTTGTGAGTGTAATCACTATGCTAGTTGGTGAGAAGTTTAAGATCCATAGCTCCCTAGCAAAAAGTGTATATGTGATTGCAACCTATTAGTGAGAAGTGAGGGGTGACTACCAAGATTTCTTAGGTGAATTTATACCCTGATCACATGATATGCTAAAATTTCCTCTAAATCAAAATCCCACACACCATTCATGATGCAACACCAGGCCTAACCATACACAGAGATAATGTAGAGTCAATTTCATGATAATGCCTTGTCTCATAAGCTGAGCACAAATACAAAGTTTTCAACAACGAACTAGGTGACCCATACCATCTAGTCAGTCTTTATCCATATATTGCAAAGGTTAATAATACGTTATGCCTGTATAGCGTCATATGTCCTTACACAGTCATTACCCATGCTAGCTAGTTGTAATTCAACAACATTCCAATTAAACAAGGTATGTGCTACTTCAACCCCTATGATAATCAAACCAAACATCACATTTCAACCTACGCACAAACACTACGTCATTGGCAGAAGCTTGTCGAAGATAACCGACAAACACCCCTACGACCCCAACCCGAGGTTACACCAATACTCGAAAGGCCCGATGTTCCAAACTCCACTTGTTTGTTTATTGTAAGAACTTTCCTAACTTCTACAACACTACTCTAAGGCCCAATCCCTTCAAAAACAGTCCAATACAAAGCCCAATATAGAGCCCAATGTAAAGCCCAATAAAAAGCCCAATCCCTTCATCCATTAGAAATAAAATATCCCTTTATATTTCCTCTGCATCCTTATCTCTCTACATTTTTTCTTACACCTCCAATGGCTACACTCAACCTCTCCATCCTCTCTAAAACCCTAACCCACAAACCCATTAACAAACCCACTTCACTCATCACTTCCCACCTCTATTTCACCAACCCACAGCCCTTTAAACCCATTTTGACCCGACCCATTTCCAACCCGACCCACAAAACAAAGGCTGCAGTAGATGGAGACTACTCTTCCAGAAGAAGCAGCAGTAGTGAACCCAGAGAGACTATTATGTTACCTGGGTGTGATTATAATCATTGGTTGATTGTTATGGAGTTTCCTAAAGACCCGGCTCCGACCCGGGAACAGATGATTGATACTTATCTTGAAACTCTTGCTACTGTTCTTGGAAGGTTTGTTTTTTTTTAATATTTTTTTAGAAAGTTTGGATCTTTATATGTGTAGTAATTAGTTATGGTTTGAAGTTATAAGTATGATTTTTGGTTTGGTTAATGGTTATGGTTCTGTATGGATAAATGACTGAAATATTATTTATATGTTTTTTGTATCTTTATAAAGAATGTATTGTATTCAATTTGTAGTCATAGAGTAAACTGTAAAGGGCTTGTTGTGTTTCTATTTGGCTTAAGACTTGGCTGGGTAGATTAACCGAAATGGGATAGAATTGAGGAGGGCATATACCCCTGAGAATTAAACTGTTTGTGACTGAAATTATGGTTTGAAAAAGCGTTTGAGGCATGTGCCTCGCTGGGTTTTAAAAAGCGTGAGGCACATCAAGGCACAGCCTAGGGCGCCTCAGGGCTTTGTGCCTACCCATGTTCCCATAAGCGCAAAAAAAGCGCATGTTTTGACTTTTTTTCTCATCGCTTTTGGCCCCGAGGCGCGCGCCTCACGTACTCCACGTATTTTTATGCATAAAAATGTTGTACCTTGGTGTTTTTGGCTTGTACATATAGCTAAAATCATATAAAAACATTATTCATAGCTATATTTTGGGTAAATGAAGCTAAAAACCTATGGGATATATATGAGATATATAAAAAAATTTATATAAATAGTGTGCGCTTCGGGTACGAAAAGCCCACACTTTTTGCGCTTTGTGCTTCTTAGAACTCATTGCTTTTGTGCGCCTAGCGCTTTTTAAAAACCAAGGCGCCTCGAGGTGAGGCGCTAAGAAAATGAGTATGAGGGGTTCAGTTTATATATACACCTCTTAAGGGCTGATGTGTTAAGGAAATTTGTGCCTCATGGAGTTTAGGGTGTTTTTGATGTTTTAGATTTTTTTGGGTCAATGATTTTAATTTTTTATGAGATGTATAATTTTTAAGTAGTTTTTGATTCCGCCTTGAGGCTTACTCCTTATGACGCGAACGGGAAACGCCCTGAGGCTCGTTTCCATTCTTTTAAACTTTGACTGAAACTGAACGGTTAAGAAAGTTTGGAAACTGAAACATTGTTTTGGGCCCATAACTAAACCGAACCAAGTCAACCAACCCATGCTTATCACTGTTACGTTTACTTGAAAAGAACATGTGTTATCAGAGGTTTTATAACTGTGAGAAAATTGTTAATGTCAGCATGGAAGAAGCGAAGAAGAACATGTATGCTTTCAGCACTACCACATACACAGGATTCCAGTGCACAGTATCCGAAGAAACATCTGAAAAATTCAAGGGTAAGTAACATGTAGCCACGCCACACCTTTGGTTATCAGCATAAATAAGAAGTTTGATAGAAGACATTTTGTACCTAATTGCCAGTTGGTTTTGTATTTTGTAGGATTACCTGGAGTGCTTTGGGTTCTGCCGGATTCTTACATAGATGTGAAGAACAAAGACTATGGAGGTTGTTTATTAATAAAATGGAAAATATAATGAACATGACTAGTTAAACATGCTACAACCTTACAGGCCCGAGACAAGATATCTGATTATACTTTGATATATTGATTTTTTTTGTTTATGGTGTTTTAGGTGACAAGTATGTGAACGGGGAGATAATTCCATGCCAGTATCCTACATATCAACCAAAACCGAAAAAGCAATCTAAATACGAGAGTAAAAGGTATGTAAGACAGAGAGACGGGCCGCCTGCTGAGCAGAAAAGACCAAAGCAAGAGGCCAGTTCATCTGAATGAATCATCCTCAACATGATATCTTATGGTAACTTTTGTTGATGTAATATTATAGTTTTTGTATTTATATTTAACTTAAAGTTGTTATAATTTGACCCAAGTTGACCCATACTACCAAATTACCATATTGCCATGTGACTGGATTTTATATTTAACTTAAAGTTGTGAGTTAACCCAAGTTGACTCGTACTACCAAATTACCATAATGCCATGTGACTGGATTAAATTTGAAGTTGTTGCCAATATATAATCCAACTTCCACTAGTTTTATTCTTTAACCTTGTGAAGGTCATCTGCTCCAACGTTAGCTGCGTTTTAACTGGTCTCATGGTTAGCAGGGTATTAATGAGGTTCCATGAGTTTATCGGTAACGGGTTCAAAAACTACAACAAAAATCTTAGAAGACTACTTAAAAAGACAACTGCTTATATTAGTTCTTAAAAAGACAAAACTAATAATATAGTATTTGTAATCACATCTAACTTAAAGTTGTTATGAGTTAACCCAACCTGACCCGTACTTGAAAAATATCATTTTTTCCAAATGATGTGCATATGCATTCAGTTTCAAGCTATCTCTGGTTAAAATCTAACTGCAACTGTTTTTTTGCTTTAACTCTAGTGTGTCGATAGTGTCCTGTGAGTTTACCGGTAATTGGTCACACAGATCCCAAAAAAATGAAGCTTATTAGATCTAATCATAATTTAGAAGGCTGCTTTAAAGACGTACTTGCTTATCGTAGTTCTTATACTGTGTATTCTGCAGGATGGCAACGATTAGTATTGAAAAGAAAGAGACTTTGTGAGGATTTTCATTCTAGTTATCTGCAAATGAAAGGAGTGAAATCTGGAGTTGAAATCAGTTGTTTATTTAGTGCTAGCTAGAACTGTTTTTATTCGGTCTGCTAGAATATATGTATTATTTTCTTGAATTAGCCCGGTTAACCATATGAAAGTTTCAGAAGATGGCGTTCTGAGCGGGATTTTGAAAGTATATGTGGTTCTGACTCCTCTATGTCCTATGATTACTATAATCCTTGGTTAATTGTGTAACAACCCGACCAGGTGGGGCCTGGACGAAATAACAGTTTGGTAACAGACTTGCACAATGGAAGCAACGATAGACTAATATTTATTGTTTAATACAAATTCTAATCCAAAAATATAAATAGACAACTTAAATAAATAAACTAATAACTCTGCAGGGACGAATCGCGTCGGTCGTCGAAGCAGTTGGCGGGTTGTGATCCACTAGTCAATCCCATCTCTACACGTCCATAACTCTAAAAGCTCTAATCTGCAATGCTTATAACTCGAATCTTCTAACCCAACGATCTCTAATCCACACAAGCAAGCATATACCTTGTCTTCATGATTATCCAAACGCAGTACCTGAACACATGCTTAAAAGAGTTTGGGTCAGCAATTACGCTGGTGAGTCCGTGTAAATAGTTAAGTAAATCCAAAACAAATTTGTCATCTCAAAATCAAGTTCACATAACACAACACACGGTGATGTACAAGTCACACCTCAAACCTAACACTGAATCCATCTACTCCCATTATGGATTCCCATGGCAAAATATATGCCACAACGGTCCGCAAACCTCAGTGGAGGGTTTTCCGGGCTTCCGGATCCACTGTGTGTGGGGGATTCCCCAAGTAGTACTACCTATATATTAAGTGGCCCAACTCTCTTGGGTTAATGAGTGTGAATCTGGTTTCGGGAGCACCTTGTCACATCAAATAAGTTTACACACACTAGCATATGTTCACCCCAAAACAGTAAAACAAAAGGAGGGGATGGTACACGGAACTCACCAGGAAGCAATAGTTTATGATATGCGGGGCGCCTGACATCTTGTACTGGTATTCTCCTGGTCGAATCCTAAGTCGACAAACATCATTAGTCTTGGTTTTTATCAATTAATGGTTACGCGTGGGGACGAGCTCGAGCGTATGGTTTTCATTAGCATTGTTCTACGTTGATTCATCATATCTTATACATGTGTACTAGTATTTCTAGTTGGGTCCGAGTTTTAACCTTCGAGTTCATAACCTCCGTCTTAAATGTCCACGATGTCAAGGTTTCTACTTATTTATATATACACGTCTCGCTTAATTTGTCGTAGTTATAGTTGCGTATGAACCTTTAGGTCTTATAGTCCAAACCTTATGTCCAAGTACAAGTTCAAGTCTTATCATTCTAGTGCACATCTTAATACGAGGTAGTTTGTATAGGTTTAGTTTTATCCACATCTAACCTTGTTTTACTAATACTTAATTCTAATGTCAAGTCTCGAAGTCGAACGTTTTATGTATATCAACTCCATGATTCAGTCTTATGGTTCCCAAAGCTCTTTATCGTGAATTTAGTATTCGTGTCCATTTAGTCTCATTATCCAAATCCCAAGTCTCGATATTTATATTCTTGTCTAATTCCATTTATATGTCTAGGCACCAAAAGATTATCCAACTCCCAAGTATCCGACTCAAGGTATATAACTAATGTTTGAACTAAATTGTGATCATGTTCTTGATTCGTAGAAGCTCGTCAAGTCACATCTAAAATATAAAGCTTATAATTAATATAACTATCGAGTTAGTGGGTTCGATTATACCTCATGTTCGGGTTATGATTCGTATTAAACAGTGTGGCTTCGCTGGACCAAGTTGTCTTCGGTTAACCAGATAGTTGACCGGGTTGACTCCTGTTGACTCGTGTTGACTGTACAGTTGACTCGGTCAACTTCTGTTGACCAAAGTGTTGACCCGTTTCCTTTGACGGTTCCTTGACAGACCCGATTATCTCAACAACACCATCATCGATCTCTTGTCTCCAACACCCACAATCTATACTATCTCTCTGATCCAATCTCCTCCTTCATCTGTGACACCAACCGGGACCGGTCACCACAATCACCTATAACCTTCGTTACCTCCCTCTTTCCGTCATCTGATGAAACCGGCAGGCTAAGAGCCGTGGCCGGATTCCTCTTACCTGACCACGAACCACCACTACTTAACCAGCATCATCACCTTGATCCGCCTCCGTCAGAACCGGCCAGAGACCAGGGTCGGTTTCCATATCCCTTTTCTCTTCCTCTGATCTATCTTCTCCTTCTTTCTATGGTCTCTCTATCTCACTAGATCAAAATATATATGTGTGTATGACCAGGAAAGTAGTAGTGGGGTGTATGTCTGTGTGTTATATGAGAAAGGAGTGTGTTGTGAGAGATAAAAAAAATGATATAAAGGACAGAGTGTGCGTATAAGAGAAGCTGTGTTGGTGATGAGGATGTGTTTTGTTAATCAAGGGATGGGGACACCTATCCCCATGTAGTGACTAATCAAATTAGTCACGGGTGGGTTCGTTATTTGGTATTAGTTCGGTTACTTAACGTACGCTCGCGTATGATAATTTTATATAATGGTTCGGGTTCATTATACCAGCTTTAAATGCGAAAAATTTTGAGCCCTAGGTCCGAGGTGTTACAAATTGCCTACTAGTTGTAAGCTAGTCTATTGATGCAGATTATGATTAATGTGACATTCTGGTTAATCTTATATTTGAGCACAAGTATTCAGGTTTAAAATGATGGTCCCATGTTGATTACCATCTTAAAACGGGTTCAGGTCAAAATGAATTAAGGTGTTTTGAGCATGCTGACCTTTTATGAAATAGGTTTTCTTGTGAAGAATTATGTTTTAACTTGTACATAATCTTGAATTTAAACAATCTAAACTGCAATGTAACTGAAAACAAGGACGTGCCAGTGGCGGATCTAGACCAAGATTCCAGGGGTAATGTTACATAATTTTCACGGGTAACGTAATATAAAACACGTAAAAAAATATTAAAAATACACTACGCCAAAAAAGTTGAGGGGTAACGGACGTTACCTCTGCTCCTTCTCTAGATCCGTCCTTGGGACGTGCTACATAACACATTTCCATTGGATTAAACAATCCTAACCATCTAAATTGTCGTAAAAGTTTCAAACAAAGAACATTGGTAATGGCTTCTGCAACCACCCGGCGTGACGTGCAACAAGTTTTTCGAAGTAAACCCTAACATGAGATCAATCTTGTACCCGCTAGATCATTGCTTTTAGATCATGCGTAAACCATTTGTCCTTATTTCAACAAAGGAAGCGTAGGCCTTTTTGATCTTTTTGTCTTGGCTCCGGTTCAACTGTAAACAAGTCCGAACTAATTAAATACCTGCGTCTCAAAGTTCACGACGTGGGTCGTAATAAAGGAAAAAGAAAGTTGTAGGAAGATTTTCCTCTCTTATGTTCAGTTTGATATGTGTTCTAGCCTTGCAAAAAACATTTAATGCCAAAGGCATTATAGCCCAGCGGTATCTTGCGGGTGGGATAAGACTTAAGGACTATAAGGTCCTGGGTTCGAATCTCACAAGGGTTTTTTTTTCTTCATAATTATGAGTTTCCTCCTGAATTGGTGACTTGGTGGTGGAATATGATCGTGTGGTAACACCGGTGGCACGATGATACTCCAGTGGTCCGTGAGTAATTCCAATTGGCCGTTCAAAAAAAAAAAACATTTAATCTGAAAGTGTCGAAAAGCTTATATGTATAGTCCAAAACAACCAACATACGCGTTTGGATTGCCCATAATTCACATTAACAGTTTGAGCAAAACAATAATAAAAAAGATATCAACTTTAACCTGCATATGCATTCTTTGATTTGGCTTGATCTTGGAAAACAAGAAGCTAAAACTATAAACTTTGATCTGTATTTAATCTCCATTTAAGACCATTAAATAGTGATTTTGTCTCCATCAAATTAAGCTAAAACAAGAGAAACTTAAAAGAATGGTCAAAACTCAAAAACCATAGGCATCCATCCATAGGGAACAAAAGAGATGCAACAATAACCCAAAAAGCACCATTACAAAATGCTCTAATAACATAAAACACACAAATTACAAATCACCAACCAACTTAAGTTTATAGTAAATAAATTTACTTCCATTAACAAGTTCCACAAGCTCCTTTGCTTCATCAACAGCTGACTCCTTCACTAACCCCTCCAATACTCCCTGCAAATTAAATCTACCAACATTAACCTCCTGCATCAAACCCTCCTTACTCATCTCAAATCCATACTTATAATCCTCCTCCATACACGCAAACGCGATAATTATCCTATAGGTCACCGTATCAGGAACAATCTTGTTCTTCACCATTTCTTCATACCACTTCTTCACCTCTTCCAACTCACCCTCCTTAACATACCCATTGATCAACCCATTGTACGTATACACATCCGGGCTCACCCCATTCCTCTTCATCTCGTCAAGTAACCCAACAGCTTCGTTAATTCGCTTATCCACAACCAACCCTCGCACCTTAGCGTTATAACTTCTAATATCCGGTTCAAGATTCTTGCTTTTCATCACCTCCCATTGTTTATCACCTTCCACTACATTCCCATTTCTATATAGTGCATCAAGAACCGTATTATACGTATATAAACCACATTCACACCCGTTTTTCTCCATCTCATCGATCATTTTCAACGCCGAATCAGTGTCCTCCATATCACAATAAGCCTTGATCACAACATTGTACGATACAGCATCCGGTTCAATCCCTAAATCCTCACGTATCTCCCGAAACAGTTCGGGTATCTCATCAAATCTTCTCGAATTAACACAGGCCGTAAGAAGAGCGTTAGCGGATAAAACAGTACGCGGACAGTTTAACTCAGGCATTTCATCGAACAACTTACGTGCATGATCATACATTCTTGATTTCCCATACAAGGATATTAATCTAACAACAAATGGCTCACGGGTCATGTCTGTTTTGTATCTTTTTTGATGTTCAAGGATTTGTTCGATGTAATAATGTTGTCTAGCGTGTGCAAGATGGTTGACCACGTCTTCATAATATTTGTAACTGTAACGAAAAGGGCCTGTGTTTGAAGCTTTCTTGAACTTATTAATAAACATTTTAAGGGTTGTTAGTGAATCTGTTAATTGTGAAATGGGTAATGGTTCAAAGGCTAATTTTTGTGTTTTGGGTCGTGAAGTGGTGGTTTTTTTGGGTTTTTTTGTGTTTTCTTTTACTGTTTTGGTGGCGGCTGTAGCGGTGGTGGTTGTGGCGGCTGTGGCGGCTGTGACGGTGGTGGTGGCGGCTGTGGCGGTGGTGGTGGTGTTAAAGATGCGGTGGAGACGGTTGTAAGCGGCGGAAGACATGATGGTTTTTTCTGAAGGTTTTAGTGTTACAGATGAAGGGTTTTGAGGAATATAGTGTTATAGTGTTTGATGATTTTTGATTTTTATGATAGGTTTGGTTTGGTTTTGGTTTGTCATTTGGGCTTGAAATATTTTTGACAGGAATTGTTAAAGAAAATTACCTTGGGTATGAAAGTTTGGACCTTAAACATTTTGTTAGATGTGATAACTGATTTGTCATATGGTTTGGTTATTGTAGGACGAGGGCCGACTCAATCGTTTTGGAGGCCCAAAGCGAAATAAAATTTCAAGGCCTCCAATTTGGATTCATGTTTTCATTTTTTACTTGAAGCAAAAATTAATAAGAATAAATTTATAAGGAACTAAATAACACTAAATAAATTTATAAATTATGTGTTTCTCTATCAAATGAAGCTGTCAAAAATTGATAGTAAAATTTGAAGGAAATTAAGAATACAGGGTAGCCATGGATATTTCTTAGTCCAATATTATCTATAATGGCTATATAGGAAAAATTTTAAGAAAATAAAAAAGAAAAAGAAAGTTCTTACATGAATATGAGGCATAACCATAGAGGATAATTAAAACAAAGTCTTAGAAATTTGTAGGGTCCTGGGATTCGAACCCAGGTCTACAAGGAAAAAAAGTGGAATGATAACCACTAGATTATCTAGAGACATGTTTCTAGTTATCGAAATGAATTAAATATCCAGAATATGTGTATATTTTTTTAGAAAATGAGGCATCAAAAATTTGGGGGCCCAAAGCCCAAGCATCAAAATACTTGGGCTTGGGCCGGCCCTGTGTAGGACCGATTTCTTGATGAATTGTCAAAGCCCAAGGATTAGTTGCATCAACCTTCTGTCGCTGAACTGCATATTGACTCGGAGTTGGAACATAAATTGCCCATGGATTAGTTGCGTTGACAATCGGTTGTCGAGACTGTTGACTGAGAGTTTGTTGACTTGGTAACGCCCACGGATTAGTTAAATTCGCCATTACGTATGAAAAATAGTCCAAAAACTAATCTGAAACGCTCGGTCAACAATGATCATCACAGATCAAACTTGGTCAACGTGAGGTTCACCACTTAGAAAGATTTCACACTTTCTGATGTTCACACGTATGACTAGAGTTTTGCACGTATGAGGCTAAATTCCACACATATGAGGCTTGAAAATGAGGTCTCACACGTATGTATGAGGTTCATAAGGATTAGGTTTCACACGTATGAGGTTCACAAGGATGAGCTCATACGCCTGAAAGGTTCAAAACACTAAGGGGTTGTTTGGTTGATTAAGTGCTGAATCATTAAGATGTCTAAATAGTTAAAGGCTTTGAATGATTAAGTGCTGAATGGTTCAGCTATGCACAAAGTCTTAATGGTTCAGCTCTTAACCATTTCATTCATAGCCTTTTTTATGTTGAAACAAATAGTCTGAATACTGAACTATTCAGAGCTGAATGGTTTAGAGCCTCGTTAAGAAGCTACCAAACATGCCCTAAAAGTTACATAAATTACATCCTAATGCTACCGAAACTCTGCCTAAACACTATAAACATCATATCCACATAGCCTACGACTAAAGTAGACTTATCACTAGCTGGGGACAAACACGAAGTGTACTAACAATCTCCCCCTTGGACCTAGCTAGTGATCTACTGACTTAACAAGTCACTAAGGTGGGGATGTATGGAATAGGCGCTCATATACCCCTCCCCTTGAAGTCTAGCTAATGATCTTCAGTATAAAGTCTTTATATATGGAGTAAATTACCAAAATCGTCCCTGTGGTTTGGGCCAATATGCCAGTCCAGTCCAATCTTTTAAAAATTGCATGAACATTCCTTGATCTTTCAGAAAAATGTGCCTAAACAGTCCAACGACTTAACCCAGTTAACTTTTCTTCGTTAAGTTAGGGGCATTTTTGTCGAGTCACTTATAAAATTCATCATCTTCCCCCAATTGTTTCTTCCCTAATCAGACCCACCACCCACCACCATCTTCACCTCTCACCTCCACCACCACTACCACTACCCATCATCTCCTCCACCTTTCACCACCACCACCACCACCACCACCCACTACCCACCATCTCCTTCATCACAATAAACCTGGTTTACAGAACCCAAAACCCACAACAAAATCAAGAGCACTTGTGGTTGCTAGACGTAATAAACCTAGAACCGAGTGTGTGTTATTTGGTGATTTAGTGTTCCACCATTCTATAGACCTGGAGAAGAAATAATGTAGGGTGTCTAGGTCTTTAGGTGTCAAAAATACCAGTACAGTACAATACCCATACCAGTGCTGAAAATACAGATATCGAAACTGAACAAAATTGGGTACCAAATATTATGGTCTAGTATGAGTACGAGTACGAGTACGTGTACGTGTATTGGTATCGCTATTTCAGTACAATACCCTCTGTTGTCCCACTTTGTGTATTTTTATCTTTTAAGCGCTCGTACGGATATCAAATAGGTAAAATCGGTATGAGTACCAATACAGTACAATTGAGGTGCCAAATAAGGTAAATTAGTACGAGTAGCAATATAATGCGGGTACCAAATAGGTAAAATCGATACAAATTCCATAATACCAAATAAAACATAATATCAAATTCATTCATAATCAATAAGGCATAATACCAAAACTAAACATTCCAATACCACTCTTTACTATATAAAATTTGGGGCTGGTATCATTTTTGACCCGTATATCGAAAGTGTCGAATACTAACATCGATAAAACTGGGTACCGATACATATACTGAATACCCAACATCAGTATAGATACAATACGCATATGGATATGGGCATAGGTATTTGAAAAAAAAAATCTCAATCACTACTCGAGTTAATTATTTAACATGTGTGATTGATCTTTTCAGTCACGTCAATCTACATCCTTTGAGCATCCTTTCATGTGAGTACGTAGGGGCACGATGTGTTTACCGTTGTAGCAAAATTTCATGTGGTTGAAACACTTTTGGAAGTATTTGTGTAGTGGGGTCAATGGAGACATCACAATAAACGATACCAATATTTTAATTTTCTACCATTCCTTTTATAGAAAAGCCAAATTTACTTTTCGTCCATTTTTTTTTTTTGATCGGCAAACAACTTTCATTCCATTCACGCAAAAGTATGTACAAAAGGACACCAAAAAAACGTTACATGGTTACTACACTAATAAGACACTAGTCATAACACATGAAAACCAAATGAGGAGATCACCCGATTGTGGCCAAGGCGTTGAGCAGGTATGTGCAGATCACGTAATCGGGACTTCAAAAGTTTTCCATTTCTCCCATGTCCACCCACACGGTTTGAGCTTATGATTGACCCAGCTGAAAGAGATCGCTTGTATTTCACCGAACAGGCCGTCCAAAATCGCTCTTTTCGTCCATTTATTTGTTTTTTTTCAGAACAGCAGTCAGTGTACCGGGTCTTGGGAGCGGGCCGAAGCTCCACAAGTCTTGAGCCAAATTGGTCAATGGAGACATCACAATAAACGATACCAATATTTTAATTTTCTACCATTCCTTTTATAGAAAAGCCAAATTTACTTTTCGTCCATTTATTTGTTTTTTTCAGAACAGCAGTCAGTGTACCGGGTCTTGGGAGCGGGCCGAAGCTCCACAAGTCTTGAGCCAAATTGGTCACCTAGCTCAATCGATGCGGGATTCGAACCTGAGCCTTCAGGA
This sequence comes from Ambrosia artemisiifolia, assembly GCA_032199755.1. NCBI lineage: Eukaryota > Viridiplantae > Streptophyta > Magnoliopsida > Asterales > Asteraceae > Ambrosia > Ambrosia artemisiifolia. The sequence goes on from CM063519.1 coordinate 18,285,168, forward strand.
CAGGAACCTATGAAGTAGTAAACCTTTCCACCTCCATTTAAACCACTAGGCTACAATATCATTGGCTTTCTCCGTCTAAATGATTAGATAAATATCACACACCACGTTCATAATAGAAGTAAATAACCTATACACAAATCCAATAAAATAAAGTGTTTTAACATCATCTTCTAATGTGTCACTTTTTTGGTTTAGCTAAACTAAAAGTGGCCTTATTCTTATTTAATCATAGGTTTAAATACAATATACAAGCTACGTAGTGAGAGCTTAATGAATGTTTCTCTCCCACTAAAACATGGATTTTATATAGTCCTCCATGAGAGGAAGGGAATGATTCTCATCATAATTGTACATAAGTGGAATCATCCTTGCAAGATTCAGACAAGCCTCTATGAATGTGGTTGAAAATTGATTTGGGGAGAGACACTCCTTATTTAGTTGCTTCCATGTGTTGGTTATCATTTCCATAACATGGTCACGCGCATTTTGGATCGAACACCCTTCGTTTTCTTTCATGTAATATGTCACATATGATCCATCATGTCCGTCTTGATTCACGTCCTGATAGATTGATACAGAATAATGATTTGGTTTTTAAATTAATTACCAAAACATAACAAATAAGCATTGAAGTTGTATACATTAAAGCCTAATCTTTTACCTTAGCACTTCCTAAATCATCCCAAAGACGGAGAATTTTCGCCAAACAAGATGAAATGTTTTTAATATCGTCAATAAGTCTAGCGTTTTCTTTGCTAGTACCACCACCGAGGAGGAAGAACAAGTGCACGATCACCACATGTGCCCCGGAACTAACCATCCCATTCTTTAAGTAATCATCCGCCATAGGCATGTGTCCTAGAGCAAACCATTTTGCTTCTACTAGAAACGCTTCACAAAGGTTTATCCACTGCAGGAATTTAATAGATTTGTTCATATTTATAAATGTACAAAAGATTGTCACATAATTAATAATACATGATAAACATATAAAATTACAATTTGATCATTTAAAATCATAGAGAACAAAATGCTCGTATTTATAAACATGTACTCGTAAAACTTATCTAGACTTTAAAGTGTATATTAATTTGCGTGGCATATAAATTTGTTTATTAAATCCATTAACTTTTTATATAAAAACAACTCACATGTTCATAAAAAAATATTCCTTGGTATACATGCAAATGGCCAAAAATGTTTTTACTTTCTAAAATCGTGTAGAAAATGTGTGTTAAAATAACTTTTTGTAATGCATGCTATCTCAACCTTGCATGATATGATCATGAGTCCTTACCGCTTGTTTCAAAGACTCCATGGGATTGAACCCATACTTATTGTAAATCTTGTCACTTATATCATTTGTTACATTATATAGAGCCTCAACACAGATTCTTAGGTGATATGGGAGTTGTTCAAGAGTATTACAGTCCCACCTGCAAGTAATTCAAGTAGAAACCATATAAGTATATAATTTATCTTATTGAAGCTTAATATTTTTTTTTCTCAAATCAAATTTCATTCCATCAACAGGGCGAATTACATAAGGATAGCAGGACATATTGTTATACCTTTTCACTGCTTCTGTGAAGAGGATAAGTTCGTCTATAGTTCCATAAATATCAAAAACGTCATCAATCAAGAAGACTAAAGCAATGGGCTTTGTGAGCTCGATTCGCTGCTCTGACAAGCTGGGATCGGTGAGGCTAGCCATCGGCCACAAGTACCAATGTAACGGTTGGTTCCTTGCATCCTTAAACTCTTGTGCCAAGCCCAAATCCTTCCACCAACTATTTGATTAATTCATGTTAATTTTCAATAAGGAACAACAATAAAATTTCATGAGATATGAAAAGATTTTGGGCAAAACAAGAATGATAATATTAAGGTGATTATGTAGTCAATTTTACCTTGAGATTAGATCTACTTCGGTCTGATGTAACGACTGGACTTTAGCCAACTCCAACTTGGCTAGTTCACACATGGTGGTCCCTGTGTAATGTTTGATGAATTTCTTGATCATGAAAGTTGGCGAGGTTCTTTGATATGGATGTTGTAAAGTATCATTCACCATTGTAGCTTCATGTTGATCAAGAAATGGAACCTTTTCCGCAAGCGCATCGCGACTAAAATCAGCAGCCTCCTCAATCATATGATCACCTTCTATGCTCAGCTGTGAAGCTTCAAATAATGCCATTAGACCCTTTACATCTTCTGCTAGTTCTCCCTTGAACTTTCCATCCTTTTGTTTGAAGCTTGCAAATACATCTAATTTGAACACATACTATTTATATTATATTATATTATTTAGTATTAAATAATCTGTAACTTAATTACTTATTATGGTTTGCACCTAGTTCATGCTTTGTAAGCCATACTTTTATATTTCTTTTTAATTCTTTTTTACTTGTAACCTAGTATTCATATATTATATTCAACCCATAACACCCTTTTTACTTTCAACTTTGGTCCTTTAAAAATTTTCCGTTATATATTTTGGTCTAAATTTTTCGAGCTAACATGCCGCAACGTGCGTATGTGGTGCAACGTTTTTACCTTTATTTTCTTCTGTTTAACGATCTCTACGTTTCGGTCTAATTTTTTCACATTAACACACTACAACCGGCGTGCATGGTTCGACGTTTTTACGTCTACTTTCCTTTCGGTTAATTTTTTTCTTATTTTTTTTCCTTTTGTTTTACGAGCTTTTCCAGTGTTGATGGTCACTACCAACGGTGTCGCATTGTTGTTACTTGGTATGATTTTCCGCCTCCGCCGCAACTTGGGGCTTTATACTAGTTACCATTAAAAAGTGACATTTTTGGAGGGGTGTTTTTATTTAAAATGTTCAGGTGTTTAGGAAGTGTATAAATGTTTTTTAGGACATTTATTCGGCTATTTTGGTTTTGATGGAGTCTGTTGCATGAGGTATGGACCCCCAAAAATTCTGACGTGGCAAGCGGATTTATTGAATTCGCTTATCTTGTCAAACGAGATCATAAATTAAGTTCCCATGCCAAGTGCCATTCTAAGTCAGATGTTTTTAGAGTCCGTTATCTCAGGTAGCAGACTGCCTAGAATCCAAAACGTACAATCAACAAAATGTCAAAGAAACAATTATGCATCATCTAAACGAGTTAGATATAAAAATAATAACCAACCACCTTATGGTGGAGTGGAGTGGTACGGAGGGCTCAATGATAAAAGACACATGGCTGAAAGGTCATGGGTTCGATTCTTGAGAGCGCCGGGTTTTACCGATTATTCCATTGCCGTGCTTTCGGGCGGGTGGATAGTCGGGTTTTTCCTGGAACTGGTGAACTTGGTGATACCAGAAGCTCCCTTACATGTCTGGCTATGCCGGGTGGAAGGGGTCCTGATTTGACTGAGCAAGGACTCGAAGGGAGTTCTTGGTGAATTTTCGTTAGCCGTTAAAAAAAAGATATAAAATTAATATTTATGAATCAAAAGTATAACAAGAATATATAGTACGTGTGCTCACCAGCCGAAACATAGTAACCCTCTTGTCGAAGGATCCGAAAATTGAGGGAAACCTCGTAAAGACTTTGACCATGATTATGCTCAATAGAATTGGACATTTTAGTGTGGAACATTTTTAATATCGACTCGATCTCCTCTTGAAAGTAATGGTTGATGCAAAGTTTCTGGAGAGCGTCAATCATTTCCAAAGTTTTGGATGGACCATTCTTAAGAACACATCGGACTTCTTCTATCAGTTGTGAATTTTCGATGGTATCTCGTTTCTACAATTAATAAGGCATGTTTAAATGGTAACATAGGAATTAAATAAAATATAAAATGTAAATGTACGTAGATGCTCCATGTAAAGTTATAGAAATCAAGACCTTACTACTTATGCCATTAATTGGTTCAAAATGTTCTTCTGAGTGGATTGGGGTAGTTTGGATGTCTTGACGTGTAACATAATTGTTAAGCACCATATTAGAGAGAATAGCCTTGAGTGCGTGTGTGAGAGAGAGATAGAGATTGAGAGATTGATACGAGTTTGTAAAAGGTGTGCACATTTTATTTATAGCAAAGATATTCGTATTATTCCTAAAAAAATTATTTTTGGGTGGGGACTACATATATAACGTGGGGTTGAAGAGTTTTATTTATTTACTTTTGAAATAGTATTGACATAAATCTATATATATATATATATAAAAGAAAAGACTTTTGCTGACGTGGCGGCCATTGGTTCCTCCATGAAACTGCCACGTGGCATTATAATTGAAAGATTTTAGTAATTTTGAATTATTTTGATTTTTTAATAAAAAAAAAGAAAAAGATAAAACCCTAAAAGAGATTGAGTTATTTTAGGAAAAAAAATTTAAAAACAAATTTAAATTTTTCTCTCTCATATTTCCTCCCATAATTTTTAAACGTTAATATCTTTTATATACGAGATTTTTTAAAGAAAAAAATTACACCAGATTAACGAGCGTTTTATTATCTTTCCAACGAGTACCATAGTGCTATATAAAAAACGGAGAAAAAAACGACTATTTTTTGTGGAGTTTCGTTCATACAGGAAACAAAAAAAACACAAAGTGTTCAGGTTATTCATTAATCATGTTTTTTCTTTTAAACCAGCTTCTTATCTACGATGTTGAAATTCAGCCCAATCGTCATGCTATCATTGGAATTTTACTCTTCTAAAGATGGTTAGGTATACTTCATCAAGAGAAGCTACGAGAAAGAATCGTGCAACACTTCAACACATGGTGTCACCTTATAGCAAGATTATTTTTTTTTATTTAATTACAAGAGTAATAATTACTATTAATATTAGTATTATTAGAATGGTTATATTTTTCAACCCCGGGATCCTCCCGGGGTAATCCGCTAGTGATCCTATATATTATTCGACTAGATTCTTATTCGGACACACGGTTCAATAAACATTAATATTTTAATTTTAAATTGTATTGAATAAAAATAAATTTAAACATGCATTAACAAAAAAAATAGTTAAATCTATTAATCTATTAATATATATAAAAGAATTGAACGTTGTTGACGTGACGTGCAATGGTGCCTTCAACCTCTCCATGAAACTGCCGCGTGGTATTATAATTGAAAGATTTTAGTGATTTTGAATTATTTTGATTTTTTAATTAAAAAAAAAAGATAAAACCCTAAAAGATATTGAGTTATTTTAGGAAAAATAATTTAAAAACAAATTTAAAATTTTCTCTCTCATATTTCCTCCCATAATTTTTAAACGTTAATATCTTTTATATACGAGATTTTTTAAAGAAAAAAATTACACCAAATTAACGAGCGTTTTATTATCTTTCCAACGAGTACCATAGTGCTATATAAAAAACGGAGAAAAAAAACGACTATTTTTTTGTGGGGTTTCGTTCATACAGGAAACAAAAAAACACAAAGTGTTCAGGTTATTCATTAATCATGTTTTTTCTTTTAAACCAGCTTCTTATCTACGATGTTGAAATTCAGCCCAATCGTCATGCTATCATTGGAATTTTACTCTTCTAAAGATGGATAGGTATACTTCATCAAGAGAAGCTAGGAGAAAGAATCGTGCAACACTGCAACACATGGTGTCACCTTATCGCAAGATTATTTTTTTATTTATTTAATTACAAGAGTAATAATTATTACTATTAGTATTAGTATTATTAGAATTGTTATATTTTTCAACCCCGGGATCCTCCCGGGGTAATCAGCTAGTATTCATATAAGAATAAAAACATGAATATAGTATTTAAATTGTATTGAATAAAAGGCAAAGGATCATATAAAAACTAATTTTCTCTTAAAAACTATGAGAACCAATTATTGAGTGACATGTGGCTTGCATAAAAAAGCTAAATAAGGGTATCATTGTCTTTTTAATACTCCCTTGTTTTTTTTAATAAAAAATCCCTGAATTCCCTCACATATTTACTGTTGATCATATCCTACTTTCATTTCAACACCAATTTTACATTTCTATTTTTTTGTGATCAACACAATGGAAGCATATTCAACCACAAAAATGAAAGCAATGGAAGTTAATGATAACTAGTGTTCATCACGTATTTTCAAAAATATGTGATTCTTGTTGTTTGTTCATTGCGAAGTTGGTTCGATGTTAGAATTAGATGGACTGTTGATGGTGTTTACTGAATCTGATGAAGTAGATGGACGAGAGATGGTGTTTATTAATCATAAACAAGAAGATGCAGAGGTTTTTTTTAATTGAAAAATAGCAACTTTGTTTTAGGTTTATGTGCTATTATTCATAACAACACTTAACACTTTTACTGTATGTGCTAATGTGCTATTATTTTTTATGTGCTACCACTCAAAATAGCATTTCTTAGGGCCGAGATCAAAACAAATTGTTTTTATCTTCTGTTCTATTATTCAAAGTAGCACAGCTCGTAGGCTGTGTTTTAGTATGTGTTATTTTTAAATTTTGGAACATTTTTTTTGTATGTGCTATCATTCAAAATAGCACTATTATTTATGTGCTACTAAGAATAAAGTAAAAAAAATTGTTCCATGCATTTAATCGAAATAAGTGGAGCAGTTAATTTGTATTGCGATATTTAAGGATTTGGAGGGTGGTTTCATTTAATAAAGACATGTAAATACCAAAAATACCCTTAAATCTAATTAGTAAACATACTAATTGTGATTGATGAGGTGTAATTAATCTTAACCATAGATTAAATTATTTAAGGGTCAGGATATTTTCTCATGGTTTTTAAGATAATTATGGTTTGTACAGGAACTAGCCTCTTGAATAAAAATAAATTTAAACATGCATTAACAAAAAATAAGGTTAAATGTTCATATAAGAATAAAAACATAAATCTAGTTTAACAGTTAAAAAAAATTTATAAGTAAAAAAAACAAACATATAATTCAAATACCATTTGAAATGTTAGATTATGGTGTTTGTTCCAGATTCCCTAAAAAATAAACAAATTCAATAGAAGTTGAATAATTAAATTAAATGTGGGTTAAAGTTTAAATTATTTTTTTAATTGTTTGATTAAAGTTGTGACAACTTATCAATTAACGTCTCACCTTTTGATGGATGCTTAGATCACTGAGACGTACCCTGTTTATATTTGAAGCAAAAAAGTAAATAATTTAATTGGGAAATCAAAAAGGTATGAATGATGAATGTATTAAAAAAATATAATTCAAGGCAATAATCTAACCCGAGTCTAAGTCAACCGCCACAAACAACTTGCCGAAAAAATTAAAATGACATTTTGAGTTATTAAACAAAAATGCAAGTGAGCTCATTTTACTACATATGTTGTCAAAAAGAAGGTTTATTGTAGGAAGAAGTGAGCGGAATATCAACTTTATATATGCATATTTTATGCTAATATGTTGTGCATTATTTTGTGGTTACAGTAAGATGATAAATTATTAATATATTATATAAAACTTAGAAATGAAAGTATCATAAAAAGTAATTGGCTTCAATTAAAAGTTCTTATGTTTTTATTGTATTTTAAAAGCATTTTTTAAACAAATACCAAATATATATGTGTGCATATATTCACAGTCTAGTTATACATACGTAGCTGTATTACACTCGAGTAAAAACACTATTAAAGGGATAGGGTCCCAAATCCTAGCGCGGATAAGGACCCTACCCCACAAGATAGCTCAGAGTTATAAGACGTCTGTGGATTAACCCATCAGCGCTACACATAAAGCCAATAAGATGAAGGTAACAAAGCTCCGCGGAGTCTACATTGCGCAGGCTAAAGCATCAGCACAGGCCTCCTTGCCTGACACTACGGGAGTCCTGCGCAGACCAATTACAGGATGACGCGTGACAGAGTTAGCCTAACAACTCTGACCACCAACAATGAAGGTGCAGCCCCCTGTTCCCACCATGCCGCACTGTTCAGCTTTGCGTTAGACATCACATCAGACGCCTTCTAGATGATCTGCCTGCAACATTAATTACAATCAATCTTATCTTAATTACTTGGTCCAATCCTAACTAATTAGGCCAAAAGGAGGCAGGCCCAAGCCCATCGTAGAGGTTATGGGTTAGTGATGTTTGGCCCACCCATGCACTATATAAACGAGCTCTCCCCTCTTGTATAGGCATGCAATATTGCTCTTAGTAAGCCAACACCACTTTTGTGTATGTACGTTGGAATCTTACGATTACCTAGTAGTCTCCTTCTTACGTATGACCCACTTCACTCTTTTTTTTTCAGGTTTAGGTTCGAGCCACGAGTGTATGCTAAAGGATTATACTCTGCAGCAACCATGAGTTCAACACAATACACACCTCGGTTGTGGTTAATATAGATCGTTTTCATCGATGACATCTTGATTTACTCGCAAACAAAGGACGAGCACGAACATCATCTCAAGTTGATACTAGAATTGCTTAAGAATGAGAAGTTCTTTCCCAAGTTCACTAAATGCAAGTTTGGATTCGAGAGGTTCACTTCCTTGGTCACATTGTGAATGGGAAGGGCATATAAGTCGACCCAACCAAGATAGAGGTAATTAAGGATTGGGAAGCGCCCAATACCCCAACTGAAGTTCGGCAGTTTTTGTGTTTGGCTGGTTATTATCGTCGATTCATAGAGAATTTCTCAAAGATCGCCCAATGATGTGCCGAGAAATTAACATATTTTATGAACGTATTTTCACCCGTTTGCACCCAAAATCATGCTTTTATCTTAGTGTTATCATGATTTATCTTTCTTTATTGATAATTGCAGGATTTGAGGTCGAAAGGTGAAAAGAAGGGAAAAACGGCACTAAAAGGCAAGGAATTGAAGACTTTGAAGCCGTGCCAGATGTAGCATGACCGTGCTTATGGCCGTGCACGGCCGTGCACCTGTCCTGGGTCAACAAGTCAACATTTCCATGTCAACAGAACGCAAAAAGTTAGCTTTGCAGGGTTGCACAGGCGTGCCAACACACGTGCACGACCGTGCCAACTGATGCGTGCTCCCCAAGGCTTCAACCGACCAAGACTAGCAGGCATACTGACCTGCACGGGCGTGCCACCCATTGGCATGGCCGTGCCAGCCCTGAAGACGGACAAATTCTACTCAAAAGTAGTCTGCAATAGTACCAGCTGTCGAGCATGGGCGTGCCACAGTGAGGAGCATGGGCGTGCAAGGGCTGGTTTGCCTATAAATAGAGGCCTCCACTCCACACTTTGATCATCCCATCCTACACCAAAAACCAACACTTCTCCATGAAGTTTCAGCCATCTTTGGGACTTGTGAGTGTCCTTTGGAGCTTGGGATCACTCCATAAACACCACATTCGAGAGAGAAACAACCTGAAATCACCCAAAACCACTAGAAATCTTTATACAACCCTCACCATGTTTTGTACACAAAACCAACCTTGTGAGCTTGTTGTATCAACCATGCTAGGCTAGATTTCTCTTGGTGTTGCTAGGGTGATGATGGAACTTGGTATGAAATAAATAGTTTATCTTTTGTTTAAAGTTGTGTTTTGTGTTCTTAATAATTCTTTCTACTTTAAACTTTGTTTAATGAATTAACTAATTAATCACTTTGTATTTGGTCTTGTGGGTGTTTTGATAGGAAGTGGATGGACTTGAGTGTACCCGCGGTGTGTAACAACCCGCGCACTTGCGAGCTAACCTAATTCCATGAGTAGTGATTAGCCCATTTGTGGATAGAAATATACACACTTTGTGGCTTAATCCTCTACTAACAAAACCTCACTTAGGGTCGATACGGTCTTTACACTTGGTCCTAGTGATAAGCCAAGACTTGATTGTGTGACTTAGCTTCATTGTCTATGTGATAGCTTTAGCGCAAATCAAGGATTGGTGAACCCGTGTTGAAAGAAAACAGTCTTTATTTTCTTTCATTACTATATTGCCGCACAATTAGTAATAGGCCAATCACTTTTTGAAAAAAATAATTAATTCAAGTAGGGGATGCACGTGTGCTGGTTAGTCACTACTCCCCTATGATACTAAGTGGTAGCTTGTTCGGTCATGCTCTGGCCACCGACAAGTTATTCATAAAAGTTTAAAGTCGTTAGATGTCTATATCGTAACACTGGGAGGTGGGTACTTCGGGGTTGGGACGTCACAGTCTCGGGTCATCTTCCCCTCATTGTTGAGAGGTGAGCTTACCGGTTTGGGAGACCCTCATAAAAATCTTAAGAACACAAATCGTTTATACAATTATGCGATAACAATCACCTCTAGAGAATGCGGTAATGTGCAACTCAATGTTAAGCGAAATTGTGCAACTTAAACACACCACTTTAACAAGAGTCTACTATTGTTTCATACCAGGCAAGATCTGATCCCGAAGCAACATCTTTGTTTTGCTATTGATTTCTCTTACAGTTTACATCTCTCTCTTTTACTTTTCTTCTTGCATTTTAAAACTCTTTTAGTAACTTTTAGGAAGCTGAGTCGTAAAAATCGTGTCCTTAAATTCGATACTCGGTACTTGCCTATTTCTATACTACTCACGATAGGTACACTTGTCTGTTGTGTGGGGTCTAGAACGTTGAGAAACTATTGTTTTAGATTATAAATTTAAAACTTGAAAGCGTCCCACTGTTTTCCGACATAATTCCCTTTTCACCCACTTTTGGCATTTCTCCGGGAACTTGCCATCTGTAAACGAAAAGAAGTTTAAGTCTTGCAAAACCCACGCACATCACCCAACCTCTTACAGTCTTGACTCAGAAGGATAGAAAGTTTGTTTGGGGAATCAAACAAGAAGAGGCATTCCAGGTTTTGAAGCATAATTTGTGTAGTGCACACCAATTCTTTCACTCCCAGAAGGTACAAATGACTTTGTGGTTGACTGCAATGCTTAACATCAAGGACTTGGATGTGTACTCATACAAAGGAATAAGGTTATCGCCTATGATTCTCGTCAACTCAAGTTCCACGAGAAGAAATACACGACGCATGACTTGGAACTAGGTGCTGTAATCTTTGCCCTCAATATCTAGATGCATTATTTATATGGCACTAGGTGCACCATCTTTACGGATCACTAAAGCCTACAACACATCTTTAACCAGAAGGATCTGAATATGAGGCAACGCCGATGGGTGGAACTACTGAACGATTACGATTGTGAGATCAAGTACCATCCGGGTAAGGCAAACATTGTGGCAGATGCCTTAAGCCGGAAAGATGTCAAAACCATGCATGTTCGTGTGCTAGGTTTAACAATTCACACCAATCTCACAAATCGCATTCGCGAATTTGAAGGGTGAATCTTTGTTCAAAATGGCCGTGCTCTTGGAGCCAAGGTCTTCTTGGAAAACATCTTCTTCATTAGCGGGAACGTTGGTATCATTAGAAGCTGGGAGGAGTTACGGTGATCGGACGCACCAACGGTGAAGTCACTGCGTTTTCACACTCGTAATAAAGTCGTAGAATAGCCTCTTCAACCAAGTTATCTAGATTGAATGACTCAAAGAAATCTTTATAGTCAAACATCCAGTCAGGACCACTGCCTTGTACGTTCTGAGTGTAACGTTATACTTCTACGTTTGCCCATTCCTCAACCTGTCGAGTTCTTTTGTTGAATACCCGTTTAAGCGGAGTTGCATATCCAACAAAGTATCCCTCTTCAGCTTTTGGTCCAAACTTCTCAGTTGGGTTCAACATCGTACAAGGTGCCCCAAAAGGTTCTAGATACTCCAAATTCAGCTTTCGTCTATTTAACAGTTCATAAGAAGTTTCGCCAAACTTATTCACCGTTAACACACGATTCAATGTGTAACAAGCTGCGTATATGGCTTCATTCCAAAACATTACTGGAAGATTCGAATCCGCAAGCTTTGTCCGTGCCGTTTCTATTAGAGTCCTGTTTTTCCTCTCTGCAACACCGTTCTGCTATGGAGTGTACGGAGCACTATACTCGTGATGAATTCCTTTGTCTTCATAGAGTGCATCCATCTGAAAATTCTTGAACTCCGTCCCGTTGTCACTACGAATTCGTTTTATCTTCAAGCTGTAAATGTTTTCCAATCGGGTGAACAGAACCTTCAAGTTATTAAACGTTTCACTTTTGTGTTGCATATACATCACCCACGAGAATCTTGAGTAGTCGTCTGTAACCACAAGACAGTAAAGCTCTCCATAATGACTCTTACGCTTGACAGGTCCGAAAAGGTCCATGTGCAAACGCTCAAGTGGCATTTCTACAGAGTTCACTTTCTTTGGTTTGTGGGACTGTTTGTGCTGTTTCCCCTTTTTGCAACTCACACATTTGTCATTGAAATGAAAATGCTTCACATTAACCCCTTCTACAAGCCTGTTCTTCACCAAATGATTCATCTTCCTAAGGTGAATGTGTCCCATCCTTCTGTGCCACATAATCGATTCTTTTTCTGTAGCTTTAGATAGAAAACACGTGACTTGGCCCTGGGTTGTCATTGCTTTGCTCATATCAAGAATGTACAAATTGTTCACTCTTGGTGCTTTCAACATGATCCATTCTTTTGGTATGACGAAACCGGGTTTCAGAATATAGCAAGATTTATCATCAAAGTGTACAGAAAACTGTTTGTCACAAATTTGGCTGGCACTTAACAGATTATAATCGATTTGCTTCACATACGAAATTCTTTCGAAACTCACAATACCATTGCTAACACTCCCTTCCATCGTAATATAACCGCCTTTGTTTCCCGCAAACGCCACATACCCACCATTAATGTTCTTGATGTCAAATAGCAGCGTTAAATCTCCGGTCATGTGCCCAGAAGCTCCACTGTCGACAATCCAAAGACTGCTAACAGGGCCAGCTGGAGCTCCCTGCACAAATCAAGAAAACAATTAGTTCTTTCGGGGGACCCAAGCCTGTTTGGTCTTTGGTCTTTGAATGTTAGACTTCAAAGATTCATTTTCACAAACACTTGGTTTAGAATCGACCTTTTTCTGGTCATTCAAACCTTTTTCACTTTGAGTTTTGACATTAGCAGTTGATGTATGTAAGGTCAAAGAGGATTGACAAGCCAGAATAAACCTTTGTCTTATATCCTCTTATTATTTTGTGAAACTGCTGAAGAAAGAAGAAAACATGTAAAGTTCTGAAGAGTAAAATGCATCAGAAGTTCTGAAGATAAACCAGACAGAATATCTGAAGAACTGCTGAAGACTCATCAGCACTTTACATCAGCACTTTGATTAGAAGATTCTAACCGCCCTTAATCTCAGCAGCTTAGTATTATATTAATTAGCTTAAAGTCTTTGTTCAAGTTTCGATGCTACAGCCTGTTGTAGCTTTATCTAAACAATATTATAAGCTTTTGTTACTTAACATGTATGTAATCTTTCGTCTATAAATAGAGGGGTTACTCCCACTATTTTAGACACACACACACACGAATATCTATTAAGAATCACTTTAACTATTTCCTTCAATTTACTTTATTGTTTATACATTTCATATACATCTGAGAATCATCTTGCTTTAACTGCTTTATTTACTGCTAACGATTCTCATCTTTAACTTCCTAGTTCATTGATTGAGGGGGAGTCTTAACTCCTGTTAAAAGTGACATTTTAACTTAGAACACTTATTATTCCGCTGTGCAAACTACTTTGATAAACTTATAACACTTAAGTGTTCTTGAATATAAACTGCAATATAGACCACTTGGCACAAGATGGGTTTTCAGAAACAAAGAAGATGAAGCTGGTATGATTATTAAGAACAAGGCAAGACTGGTGGTACAAGGTTATTCACAAGAAGAAGGAATTGATTATGATGAAACCTTTGCTCCAATTGCAAGGCTTGAAGCCATCAGGTTATTTTTAGCTTATGCAATTTCCAGCAAAATTAGAGTTCATCAAATGGATGTCAAAAGTGCATTTTTATATGGAAAAAAAGAGGAAGTATATGTTTGTCAACCTCTTGGGTTTGAAGACCCTTCTCATCCTAATTGGGTTTATAAACTAGATAAAGCTCTATATGGGCTAAAACAGGCTACAAGAGCCTGGTATGAAACTCTGTCCAACTTCTTACTTAAAAATCACTTCACAAGAGGCTCCATTGATAAAACCCTGTTTATAAAACATGTTGGAAATCATGTCTTACTTGTTCAAATTTATGTTGATGACATCATTTTTGGTTCAACAAACACTAAATTGTGTGATGATTTTAAGAAACTCATGCAATCAAAATTTGAAATGAGTACAATGGGAGAACTGCAGTACTTTTTAGGACTGCAAATCAAGCAACAGACAAATGGAACTTTTATACATCAATCTAAGTATGTTAAAGAATTATTAAACAAATTTTCTTTGCAAGACAGTAAATCATGTTCCACTCCCATGACACCAACCACACAAGTTGAACCTGATGATCAAGGAAAACAGGTTGATCAAACCATGTATAGATGTATGATAGGTTCTCTTCTGTATTTAACTGCTTCTAGACCAGATATTATGTTCTCAACTTGTGTCTGTGCTAGATATCAATCTGCACCAAGAGAATCACACCTGACTGCTGTCAAAAGAATCTTCAGATATCTGAAAGGAACTCCTACTTTAGGAATTTGGTATCCTGCTTCAAGCAATACCGAGTTAACTGGTTTTTCAGCTAGTGACTATGCAGGGTGTAAAATGTCAAGAAAATCAACATCTAGTGGTTGTCAATTCTTGGGAAACTGTCTAGTGTCCTGGCAATCAAAGAAACAAACAAACATCTGTGGGAACTTCAATAGCTGAAGCTGAATATATTGCTGCTGCAAGCTGCACATCACAGATCCAATGGCTCCAATATATTATGGAATCAAAGAGACCAAGACTCCACTTTTAGTAGACAGTAAATCTGCCATTAGCATCATTCAAAACCCTGTTCAGTTTTCAAAGACAAAACATATAGAAATTAGATATCATTTCATCAGGGATTGCTATGAAAAAGGCAAGATTGAAGTGAAACATGTCACAACAGCTAATTAAATAGCTGATATCTTCACTAAACCCCTTGACACATCAACATTTCAGAGGTTAGTTTTCATGCTTGGAATGCTAAACTTTGATTAAACTCAGTAAGTGTTTTCACTTTTTCTGTACATATTTTATTTTCACTTACTTGTTTACTAATGTTATATCAAACCTCTGTTGAAAAATTAAAAGGAGAGAGAAAACTACTGTTGAACAAAATATTTGTAAGGGAAAATTTCTGAAAAGAAAATCTACTGATAAAATAATCAAGTATTGATTTTAGGGGTATTTTTATCTTCTCAGTAGTTCAAAACTACTAAAGAATAAAATAAGAAACTCCTGATGAACAAGCATGCATCAGAGGTTTAAGACACAATGTCAATCCCCAATCACCACATAAAACAGTGGAGATTGCTAATATTCTCTCTGAAAAAGAAACCTTTCCAGTAGTTGAGATTGCTAATATTCTCTCTGGGCTGAAACAAAACAACTCATCAGCAAATGTCAATCCCTAATAACCACATAAAACAGGGGATGAAACCACAGAGATGGACATTGATGAGAATATGGTCAGCCCTAACCCAAGAGATGAGGAGGGACCAAGGTCTCTAAGCCCAAACTTAGAAACCTTTGGTATATTTGAGGCTGCTACTACTCTTTTACCATCCAGTGATGGATTGGAGGATAGTAGTACCATAGCTAAGACCTCAAATGTGGCAACTACTGATGAAGGCCATGTGCCTGAGGTAGGAAATCCTCAGTTCCAAGAAAAAGAGGTTCATGAGACAACTAGGTTGGGCCTGGCTCATGAGACAACTGATACTGTTCTCGTTGAGGACTATGTCAGTGATTCAGATGATTCCATTAATTTGGATGATGGATCAAAATCAAAACAAAATGAATTGACGGCTGACTGTGAAGGTCCTGATTCTAATGTATCTGTTCTCAAGGACACAGTCACAGAAGAACAGGTTGAATTCCACTTAAACCCTAATTCCCCAAAAGTGGCATCCCCAGTTCACACTGAGGATCACCCAAAAACACCCCCTCCATAATCACAAAAGCCTACACAATTCTTTGGGTCAACAAACAGCATAGAACTGAACCAACAATGCAGCCCAAATGGTCCTTTATACCAGATGATACACCATCTTATTTCTGCTCATCTTCAAACATTCATGACTGCTATGGAGTTAAAGAACAAAACTCAATTGGAGATGATAAACAATGCAATTGATCACAAGCTTGGTGAATTGTCAAGAAAGATGGAAGACAACAAAAGACAATTAGCCCATCTATCTGGTGTAACACCTCCACCTCCGTGGTTTCCTGAAGTGGATGAAGCCAAAAAGGGGGAGATTTCAAAGGAACCAGAAGTTGTGTCTCTTGAAGCTGCAAAAAGAGCTGCTAGAGAAGCACAACATCTCAAGGATTCTCAAAAATTAACTGCCATGACCAGACAAGAAATAGCTCTGAAAGAAAGACCTGATTGGTATGAAAAAGAAGAGAGAAGCCTTAGAGAGATAGCTGAAAAGTCTGCCCAAGGCCTTATTGAAGCTGCTGCTGAAGTCAATACCAAAAGTACTGAAGACAATCCTTCAGTAGTTGATACTGCTCAGATCAACACTCCAGTAGTTGACATTTCCTGCACTGAACCAGATCAATCATCTAATGCAACAGAAACAGACCCTGCTAAATTTCCAAAGCCTGTTCCCTTAAACTCCTCTTCCATAATAATTGAAGATCAAGAAGAAGTAAAGGAACCAACAGAAGAAGAGAAAAGAAAAGCAGAAAGAGAGGCAAAGGAAAATGAAATATTGCAAAGCATAGATGAAAGGGAAGACTTAAGCTATGATGAAAAACTGATAGAATATCAAAAGAAGTTAAGAGAGTTAGAAGAACAAGAAAGAATGGCTGAGCAACTTCTACTTGCATCAGAAGAAGACAAAAGGCAACAGCTGATGAAATTTATCTGCAAACATTCTAAAACAAGGAAATACACTCTCAAGGGACTATCAAATGAAGAACTCACAAGACAGGCAATACTTGTATCTGAAAGACTTGCCACAGAAAAAGGTAGAAAACAAAAGAGAGCCCAGATTATTCAAGAACTGGTAGATAATGGGTATGGTTCAAAACAACAGATATGTAGGTGGAAAGAAGATGTACTTTATGATACCTACAAAAAGTTCAAGGTTGACAAAATTGCACATCCAGAAAAATACAAGTCCACACAGCCTACTACCAATCAGAAATCAGGGGAAAGCACAAAGACAGATTTCAAAATGCTCTTAGTTGAAAAGAATGTCATTGTTGAAAATAACTTTTCTGTTGATGAGAAGCCTCTGATAACTCAATACAGGGATCCTGCAACCTTTGCTTATCAACTGACACAGACCATCAAAGACAAAGAACAGACCAAGGTAATCACAGAACATCACAAGATCATTGGAAAAGGTGATAAACCTGGTACTGTACTAGTTGAAAAGGCAAGGAAATCCAATCTGATCAATGCTGAAAAAGAAACACCTCCAACATCAGATCAACATTCAAACCTGCAGATAGTACCATATAGAGACAGATTCTTCATCTCCACATCTCCAATCAAAAGTTGGTACTTCACCCAAAAATCCACTTCCATAGTTCTAGAAAGACATGACTGTTCATGGAATGTCCTTCAAAGCTTAACTGATTTGGAAAAGTTATCTGATAAAGATCTACTAACCCTTCAGGAAATAAAACCAGACCATGGACTACTTCTGGAAGAAGAAGTTAGAGAACTCAAACATCAAGCACTTGAAGAAATTGAAAGAGTTCTTGAGTCAAGGAAGAGAGGATCTTAAATAAAGATAGATAAAGGTTTTGGCTTCATCAATCCAGGGGGAGATTGTAAGGTCAAAGAGTGACAAGCCAGAATAAACCTTTGTCTTATATCCTCTTATTATTTTGTGGATCTGCTGAAGAAAGAAGAAAACATGTAAAGTTCTGAAGAGTAAAATGCATCAGAAGTTCTGAAGATAAACCAGACAGAATATCTAAAGAACTGCTGAAGACTCATCAGCACTTTGATTAGAAGATTCTAACCGCCCTTAATCTCAGCAGTTTAGTATTATATTAATTAGCTTAAAGTCTTTGTTCAAGTTTTGATGCTACAGCCTGTTGTAGCTTTATCTAAACAATATTATAAGCTTTTGTTACTTAACATGTATGTAATCTTTCGTCTATAAATAGAGGGGTTACTCCCACTATTTTAGACACACACACACGAATATCTATTAAGAATCACTTGAACTATTTCCTTCAATTTACTTTGTTGTTTATCCATTTCATATACATCTGAGAATCATCTTGCTTTAACTGCTTTATTTACTGCTAAGGATTCTCATCTTTAACTTCCTAGTTCATTGATTGAGGGGGAGTCTTAACTCTTGTTAAAAGTGACATTTTAACTTAGAACACTTATTATTCCGCTGTGCAAACTACTTTGATAAACTTATAACACTTAAGTGTTCTTGAATATAAACTGCAATAGAGACCACTGATCCAACAATGTAGAAGCTCCTGGAGAACCCGTTAGTGACCAACATTGTTCAGAACGTTTAAGAATCCTAATATGAGATTTTTGTGTCTCAGCAGGTTTCTTTCTATCATTCGTGAATGAAACTTTCTTGGTTACCTTATCTGATTTAATAGATACAGGTCCAACTGATGACTTAACAGCCGGTTTAGGAAAAACTTTCTGTTTATCATTAGTCGTGTTCATCATTGGTTTCTTCAGTTTCTTTTCCATAGCAATCCGGTTTCTATTATCATAGACAAATTGACGGTTTTCCCTCTTTTGAAAATAACGACTTTGATTATAAAATGGTGGTCTTTGAGGGACAAACCGTCTTTGTGGATAACTATGTTTGTCAACTGGACTTCTATAAGGTTGCCTCTTCTCAACTTCGTGCCTTTTGTGTCTCACATACGGACAGTGAGCAAGTAAATGCCCTCTCTCCCCGCATTGAAACATGCATGGTATTCTTCAAAGACATTTTTAGCACGAGGCTTAGCGAATGAATTGATCGGGTATTGATCATCAACACACCTACGCCTTAAACTCATTGGAGCGGGGTCCTTTGAGTAAGCCGGTTCAATAAATCCGTTTACCTTTTCCTTTGGCTTAATGAATTCAGTGACGTGAACTTTTGGTTCTTTAGGAGTATCACAATACAGTTTCTTTAAAAATTCAGGAGGAATATCATTGGTCCTTTCATGTTTAGGAAACCAAATGGTACTCTCCTGCCAGATTTTCTCAATCTTTGAATAATTTGAAAATTTGATTGGATACTCCTCGTCGGGGATTATCTTATCGGATCCTTCCTTCCTAAAGAAAACCTTGACAGATTTGTCAACTGAATCATTTTTCTCATTTTTCTTCACTGATTGATTCACTCTATGTGCATTTTCCTGAGGATGTGAAACCTGATAAGGTAATCTTGGTTCATTTGTAATTATGTGATTTTCCAAAGGAATATCACTACCTTCCTTAGGTTTCTCATCTTCAGTATCTGAATCATCAGTTACTGCAACCACTCCTTCATCATTTAATCCGAGTATCGGTTTCACATCGGAATGTGGATCTCCAACACTAGAAGTGTTAGATTCATTGTCCGATGTGGAGTCCGATTTAACTGAACTTTCTGGTGTTACTGAGTTTAAGTTGTGATTCTCAAATAACACTGGAGCAGGAACAGATTTGTAGTTTGCACTACCGGATTGTGATGGTTCTTCAATTATGTGGTCAACAACATAAGCTATATGTTTATAGCTTTCCAACTTTTTATTGACCTTTTCAGCAAAACACTTGATAGTTGCCATTACCTTGCTGCATCGGTTGAGTACACTCTCTTTTGAAGTGACCTTGAGTACCACAATTGAAACATGTTACTTTGGCTTTGTTGAACCCATATGTGGTATTTGGTGAGGTAGCAAGATCAGTCCTGCCTGTTTTCTCAATAAATTATGTAGCTCTTCTCATCATACTTGCAAACGCCCACTAAATATCAATAAATTCCATCTCTTCCTTGTCAATCTGGGCATAGTCTTCATTGGTCAGATTATTGTTTCCGATCTGACTAGCCACAAGTCCGTTGTAAGAAGCGACCATTGCTGAAACCAAAGCAATGTTTTGCTGTGCCACTTCAACTGTAACATTATTCATGTTGGAAGTTTCCAACATGATCGGACTTTGGCTTGATGAAGCTTGTGTCATTGATGGAGCATATGGTTGTTGTTGAGGTGTGTTCATGTTTGATGTGTAACATGCTGCAGACATTTGAGGTGGAGGTGGAATGTAAGAGTTTGTTGTATAGTTTGGTGTGTAGGTTGATGTTTATGCAAGATAGTTTATTGCTTGTCTTGGTGGTTCAACAACACTAGAAACACAAGCTATATGTGGTGCAACATTTCCACCAACACTTGAACTGGACATAGAAGAGGATGATGTAGCATGATACAATTCCGAATTCTGTGGGAACTGTGATCGTTTAGCATTTCTCTTCTCCTCTAGCTCCTTGTTATCCAACTTCTGAATAAGCTCATTGATTGTCCAATACTGATAAGCATCCTTTTCCTTCAAGACTTCAATGTGTTGACTCCAATATGGTGGTAAAGAATCAACAAACTTGTCTACCAATTCTGACATCGGAATCTTGATATCATAGTTAGACAACTCGGTTAAAAGATGACAGTATCTTGGAACAAGCTACTTTAAAGTTTCATTCCCATCATAGCTAAAGTTTTCAAACTCTTTCTTTAGCTCTTCCATCCTCAATCTTCTTGTTTTCTCGTTACCATCATGTCTGTTTTTCAACATATCCCGTAGCTGTTTAGATGTAGTACACGATCCAAACTCATGTAGTAGATTGCAGTCAAAGCTTGAGATAGTTGTGAGAAAGCTTTCTTCTCCACTGCGAACTTCTTCTTCTCATCTTCAGATAAACCTTCAAGTGGAATAGGTTCTCCTGAATTCTCAAGACACGGAGCAACATAACCTTTTGCAATAATCTGCCAAGCTTCAGTTACTTCCAAACCCATGCCCTCAAGATGTATCTTGAACTTCTTTTTCCATTGGTTGTACTCTGCCATCTCCATCCGCTTCGGAGGACGATTTCCATTGCCTGAGGATAAATCATTGATTAGTGTAGAAATAGCATTAGTAGTTTGAGAATGTACCGCTGCTGCTGCAACGCCCCAATATTCATTCACTGATTGCTGTGGAGGTTGAGTAACAAATTGTGGCATTGAACTACTCATGGCAAGATAGTTAATCGGTTGAGATGACTGAATCTTCGTCTTCTGAGATGCTACAGCCCATGGATTCATTGGAACGTGCTGTTACTGTGTTGTTGTAGGCCTAGGCGTCTTAGGAAATCCCCAAATGTTGTCCATGATGTTTGAAATGTAAACACTTAGAAAAATTTCCCAAAAATCAGCTTGGTTCGACCTCTGAATAGCCAACGAGGGTTCGAATGTACAAAATCCTTTGTTCGACCCCTAAAATCAGACTCGAATGAAGAAATGACACACACTAGACTTCTTTCGACCACAATAAACCCACCTTCGACCTCTCGGTTGGTCGAATGAAACAAGACTGGTCGAATGAACAAACAACACACTAGAAAAGTTTTGGTTCGACCTAAACACACTCAGATTCGACCTGAAAACACTTGGTTCGACCCAAAAACTCACACGTTCGACCCTGTTCTCTCTGGTTTGACCCGACCCTTTTGAAAAACGGTTATTCTTCAAAAATCAGTTAATTTGATCCAAATTTTTCAAAAGTTTATGGATTTTGATGATCTTTATCAGGTTTTGCTTCGGATTTGATGGAGATCAACTTTAATGAATGAAAATTTTGATTTTATCCATAAAATCTAGTCTAAATCAATCAATCTCCATTAAAACTCAATGTTCATGCAAAACAGAAAAATTTTGGACAATTTTGGGTCAAAATCTGTTCAAAATCTATCAATTTGTAGTTGTATGATCCAGATAGGCTCTGATACCACTTTGTAAAGGATCGATTTTGACAAAAACAACTAGTTGATCATACAAGTTTAACAATCCAGGTGCGGAAACCCTAGATTGAATACAAAATAATAGAAATCGAATCAGACAAGATCAAATACCTTTTCAATCTCCATTTCATTAATAAACATTGTTAATATTCCTTACAAATTAGGTTTACAATGAAATAATAACTTTCTAGAACCTTCCTCAAACACAGAGAGAACCTAGACTTGACACACACACTGAAATGGCAAAAGTTAATAACTAAACAAAATTTTTCTCCTTATATAGACTGCACATTCGACCTCTCGACTAGGTCGAATGTGTACCTTCGACCCATTATATAGCTCGAACCAATTTTCAGTCTTCAGACTTCTTCCTTCGACCTTTCTGATCTACATTCGTCCCATACAAAAACTTCCTTCGACCACACGTAATCAACAAACATACTTTATTTTGTCAATCCAAAGCATTAGTCGCAATTCGTGCATCTACAAAATAGACTAGTATGAAAGCTACTATCCCCAAAACCACACGAGTAGCACTCATACAGGCGAGTATGAATGCTACTCGCCCTCAGACCACACATAGTCGCCTGCTCTGCAGGCTGATGTTCATTTTGCGCGTGAAACCCTCCAAATCAGATCTGAATCACGTTGTAAGACCCCCAATCAACCTCCAATCATCAAACAACCCAAACATATCAACAATTCTCCAATTATCATCCGTTTATCATTATAATTGCAAGTATTTCCTAAAATGGAATAATATTATGGGTAAGTCACATCATTGCATGAAAAATTACCCTAAATGGAAAATATTCAGATTTCATCAAGTAATAACATTCCAAGCACCATCATGCTGTTGTATAATCATCCTAACACGAATCCTAACAAGTTTCAAACATCAAATCATCACTTCTCATCCTAAATCCTTCTATCATCCTCAATCGGGTCAAGACTCATAATATTCATATAACATATCAAACAATCATTAAAACCTTAGATAATCATCCTAACAAGTTCCCTAAATTATTAACATATCAAATACATAAGAATCCCCATGATCTATGACATACACCCTCAGCAAAATATTATTGGTAATCCAGAAAGTGTGGTAACTACACGTGGGCAACTTCGGGCAAATGCTTCAGCTCTATACTGAGAGATTACTGAATTCGGTGAAAAAATCGATTGGTCCTTCACCTTATATGTCTCACAAACCGAACCACGAAACATCAACGATGCATTAAGGAAGGAGCCATGGATTAAGGCAATGTAGGAAGAACTCCTTCAGTTCAGGAAACTAGGTGTTTGGGACCTAGTCAATCTTCCCAAAGATGAAAAGAAGATCGGAACTAAGTGGGTTTACAAGTGCAAGAAAGATGATTGAGGCATTGTTGTCAGAAACAAAGCTCGCTTAGTTGTACAAGGGTTCTGGCAGATTGAAGGGGTTGATTACAATGAAATTTACGCTCCGGTGGCCCACATGGAAGCAATACGCATGTTCCTCGCGTTTGCATCCTATAAGCATTTCAAAGTCTACCAGGTGGACGTAAAGAGTGCGTTTTAGTATGGCAAAGTGAAGGAAGAGGTGTACATGGGGCAACCACCGGGTTTCGAAGATCCTATGCCCAGAGACCGAGTTTACCAATTAAACACGTCTCTCTATGGATTCATCAAGCTCCGAGAGCGTAGTACGAGACGTCTTCGTTGTAACTTATCTCTCATGGGTTCACACGAGGACTCATTGATTGTACACCCTTCACCTTAGGGAAAGATGCTGACCTTCTACTGGTACAGGTATAAGTTGATGATATCATATTTGGCTCAACTAACGATAGTTTGTGCAGGGATTTTATGAAAATCATGTAGTACAAGTTCGAGATGAGTGCGATGGGGGAGATGCATTTCTTCTTGGGTCTTCAGGTACAACAAAATCCTACTGGAATCTACATTCATTAGACCAAATGGGTAGCTGAAATCTTAAGCCGGTTCTCGATGGATGACGCTTCGTCTGCTTCTACTCCTATTCAGGTCAATCATGGGATTGGACCAGATGAGAAGGGTATCAACGTGGAACCTTCCTTCCATCGTGCAATGATTGGCTCTCTCATGTATCTGACTACCTCTCGTCCCAATATCATGTTCCCAGCATGCATGTGTGCCCGATACCAGTCAAAGCCAAAGGTTTCTCATCTAACCGTAACTAAGCGAATATTTGGGTATCTGAAGGGTTATCTGACCAAAGGTCTATGGTATCCTTGTGACAATACGTTTGATTTCACTGTCTATAGTGATCCAGACTATGCAGGCTGCAAGCTCGATGCTAAATCCACAACGGCTAGATGTCAATTTCTAGGGAGTAAACTTGTATCTTGGCAATGCAAGAAACAGTTTTCGGTAGCTGTTTCAACTTGTGAAGCTGAGTATGTCGTCACTTCTTCATGATGCTCACAGGTTATCTGGATTCAACAACGGATGCGGGACAGTTTAAATTTCTTACTACCCCTATTTATGTTGACAATGAAGCAATTATAACTATTACTAAGGACCCGGTTAACCACTCCAAGGTCAAACACATCTATGCCCGCTATCATTTCATATGTGATTGCGATGAGAAGAAGCTGATAGATGTTATTAAGATTCAAACCGACCAACAACATGATGACCTATTTACGAAAGCCTTAGAAAAATCTCGTTTTGAGTATTTGCCTATCGTAAATGGTGTCAAAGAAAAACAAGATTAGTCCACATTAGTGCTTCGCTTTTTGTAAATAGTCTTTATTATCAAAAATACAAAAACATTTGAAAACCAACAAAAACCAAAAACATTGAAAATCACAAAAATACAAAAAACAATAGAAAAAAATAAAAAATGATTTTTTTTCTTTGTGGATAAGAGAAAATGATAGTACATCAGTGGAGTGTGTGATTTCCCCAATCCTAAAATGCAAATGATAGTCAGTCTTACAAGTGATATACCGGTAGGCCTGAAAATCATTTCAACGTTGGCACGCTGATATAAACATTGACAACTTAAAGTCAAGTGTTTATCCCACCTCATTGGCATATGGGCTTGGTACTGAAATCTCGATTGATGGGTTGTCAAAATATGAGGTTTCGGGTCTTTAATCCTGTGGTTCATCCGGGAACAACTGGTCGAATCTCGGATTTACTGCAAATCCGATTGAATCGACCAGGCGTTTTAAAATTTGCTAAAAGGTACATCCTAATCCAAACCCTAATTCTCATACATAAATAAGATAATTCAAGCTGAGGAGTGTACTATATCTAATTATGAAGCTTATAGTGACTATTCACTGGGATAGTGACCTGGATTTAACTCACCCGCTAACCCAAGTTTCTTAAATCAACCACACGTACTATAAGCGAATAAATACGGAACTTATGGCGATTGGGCAATGGGATAGTGACTCGGGTTACACACGCCCTCTAAGGAAAGTATCCTATAAAAATGGTTTTTGGTATCTGCCCCCACCATGACTGAGATCTAATCGATCCCGTGTCTTGTAAACGGATGGTCATGGCTTACTCACCCATTACGATAAAGCTTTGTGCAATGCCTGATAAGGGAATGTGTCCTGTGCGTGGGGACCATTGACCGTAAGTATAAATTGTACCGTAATCGTATCTAAATTGTTGCTGTGTAATCCTGTTTTTTAGGTTTAAATGGACCCTAATATTGGTAATCTCTTGTTTACTAATTATTTTAATCTGAATTAACTAAACAAAAGTTATTATGACATGTCCATCAATTGATATATTCTTTGCCCAGAAAAGTCGCAAAACTATTGTTTGTAAATAGTCCATTTCATATCTTTGTTTAAATTTCTTATCTTTTTCGCCAAAAATTCCAAAAAAAAAAAAAACAAAATCATTTATGCTTTCTTTTTTGAAGAACCGATGTCGGGTGTGCATAAAACGATTGTTTTATCTCCCTTTGAAAAATGTCGGAGTCAAAGAACTGTTAAGTGGAGCTTTGATATTCAAAATCGGTCAAGTTAATGGATTTATGATAAAACTAACAAATTTTCAAGATCCGAGGTCAATAGTGCAAGTCACACGTTGGTCAGGTAAGTGATATGAGAATGGTTTGAATCGCCAGTGCTCGGTACGACTGTTGGTTCCTGTTGTGCGTGAGTATATGATTATCCATTGGTGAAACTGACAATTGAGTAATTGTTTAGACTAATTGTGAGTTGCAGTGGGAGAATGCGTTAGTGAATTTAAGTTATCAGACATCACTTTATGAGGGACTGTTTTGAAAAGAAGATGATACATTTAGAAAAAGTTGATATAAAAGAGAATTTGGCATACCTTTACACCAAGGCATTGACATGGCTCATTTTGAACTGTTGGTGCAACTAAACGGAATGACAAATCCTGAATGATGTTACGTTTCGCATAAGTTACTGAAGTCTTTTTGTAAATAAGTTTTTTTATTTTGTTTAAAAAAACGAGCCGTCACTGTGTCAAAGAAAGGAAATGATAGTACATTAGCTGCTTGACTGTCGCACTTAAAACAGAACAAAGAACTTTAATTGCCAAGTGTGACTGCAGCTCCATCATGTGATATACCAGTACGCAAACTTACAACACGTACTCAGCCCATAATAGTAATATAAATAAGCAGGATTGTGGTACATGCGGGGCACATCTCATCAGCGTACGATTTTATGGTCTTAATTCTTGTGTTGATAGATTGCCAAAATCAAATGTTTCAGATCTTTATATTGTTGCCCTATCCGGGGATACCCTGGCTGTCCTTCTGCTGCATCCAGATATATGCTGACCTAGGCACAGTAAGGCTATCTTAAAAGAGCAAAATCCAAAGGAAATTGCCAAATCCCTCTATGCTGAAAGGTCACCTTAAAAGGCCTAAAGCTAAAAATTTATACCTAACGGTATTTGTCCTACCCTGGTTGAGAACACACTGGTCACTTTGCTGCATCCAGAAATATACTGACCAGTACACTCGTGTGTCTCGTACCTTGTAAATTATACAGATAAGAACAATATACTAACCTGTTACGATAAAGCTTTGTGCATACCTTGATCGCGGGGGTATGTCATGTTGTGGGACACCTACTACCTACAGTCTAATGCTCTTAATCGTAATTAGTAAAGTGAGGCTTTGAAGACAATGATGTAAGTTTGTTTAAGTGGATCAGTATACTAGTAATCGTCTTGGACTGCGACCATGCTTTTAATAATTTACCTTTAACAATTCTAACTCGTTTGTTCAGTCTTGTTCTAGCTAATATGATCCTTTCATCGGTGACCGCTCAACAAAAATAGAGTGTTTGCATTTTTTATTTATTTTATTTTATTTTTCACTTTATTAGTGATTTTATTTATTTTATCTGTTTATAAAAATTCAAAAACAACAAAAAGATTTTCTATTTTTCACTTCAAGTCTTAATGCATGGGAAATGGTCATTCTATGGGAGTACTCGTACTGTTCGGGAACACTATTCGTTTTCATACCGACAAATTTTTCTGAAAAAGCCAAGTCCTCGTTTCTTTTAAATCCACTTAGTTAAACAAAATCTGGCTAGTTTGTAATCAAGAAGCCCACATGTGACTCATGTTTGTTAAGTTGTTGTTGAATTTTATTGGCCCATGTGTCTTTTAACGAATTTGGGCCCGACCCAATTTGAAAAATGGATTTAGGGTTAAACGAAGATGCTGAATGGCATCTTCTCCTAAAGCTTTGGGTATTTAAGTCGGTCAAAAATTCAAAAGCTTTTAAAAACCTTCAAAAGATACCCACATCAGGCGAACATATACTCCACCTCTAAACTCTCGTTTTTCGTTGATCTGACCCATTAGACATGTATGAATCCGAGTTTTGACCAGTGTTCCATATCACCGTCCGATCTCAATGATGTATAAATCAAATGTTTTCATCCACAAAAAGGGGGTTTTTAAGAGGGTTTTGGGTTTGGTTAATACTTGAACAATAAACTATCAAACGACTTTCATAACTTAAAACTAATGACGTAATATGCTTAGTCGGACCGCTTAGTGTGTATCATGATGATCGGATCGTGTTCAAACACCCAAAATTTCCATGGTGCAATCGATAATATGAACAGGCGATTTTAATAATAAAACGAAGTTAAGATGCCACGAGGATGCCAAATGGCATCTTCGCCTACCAGCATCTTCATGTCAAAGGCATCTTCGCCTTCCTGGCATATTCGTTTGCTAGTATCTTCGTCCAAAGGCATCTTCGCCTCTGGACCATCTTCATTTTCTATATTGTTCGAGGGACTTAATTGATTCTTGCAACAGAACTTCGCCTTATGACTTTTACTCAATGCTAATGTTAAATTGTTGAGTGCAGATCATGGCCGAAGAAGAAGCTCGTGAATTTTACAGTAACCAGAACCGGGCCTTTGGATTAGTTCCAGGAGGCGGACAAGCTGCGTATTACCAACAGATCTTGCAGTTCTTTCAGTGTTGTCACATCAACTATGCTCTCACACGGTCGCCTCAGCTTAGTGTGACTTATCTTTAGCAGTTTTGGGATACAACTGAATATTACTGCAGAGAAGAACCCCCGGTGATGTGTGCAACCTTCAACAATTAAGTGATCCAGTTCTCAGCTGATACTATACGCCAAGCTCTTCGACTTGGCACTGTTGCTCAGGATGATGGACTTGTCATATTCCCTGCTAAATTTAGGATGCGTGCTTTCACTTGGATGGGTTATTCTAGGGATATCCAGAAAGATCAGCTGAGCAAAAGCTATGTGTTCGGGCAATGGAGGTTGCTTATGCATGTTCTGATTATCTGCTTTTCGGCACGTCGGGCAGGACCAGATGATGCTATGGGATCCAGTGTTCAGTCTGCTATGCTGTCCTTGGTTTACAAGAAACCATTCTCCTTTTCTCAGATGATTATGTATGAGTTGGAGAAGGAGATATGGGCTACAGGGAAGAATCATTTTCTCTCTTATGGCAGTTTCTTAACTATTATTTTCAAGTATCTTATGCCTAATTTTCCAGATATACAACCATTTGTTCAAGCTGGGACAGTGGAACAACGTACTCTTGCTGACTGTTGCACGCACAACATAAGTCGACCAGTTGAAAAGTGTCCTCAGGAGACACCTTTATTTGGCTTTCTCATTGATCCCACTTATCAACCATCGGAGGATGATGCGTGGTTTGAGGCTTCTGACCAGCAACAGCAACAAGAACAACAACAACAACCCATAGCTCTAGTATAGCAGCCTCAAGTTCAGGATCAACAGGCTGCAGTGTAGGTACAGGAACCAGTTGTTGAACAACTTGTTCAACAGCCTGGTCCCATTTTAGAGGAGCAAGTAAAAGATGTTGGAGATGAGTTTCTGGAGCAGTTAGATCTTGATTTGGACCGACCAGGCCCATCTGGTACAGTTCGTGGGGGAGAAGGGTCCTCGGGTGTTATGGATATACCCTTTTTGCCCAGTATTGATGATGATGATTCTAGTAGTGAAGGAAGTGAAATAGTTGCTGATTCACCATAGCGGTCGGTTCCTCCTACTGACACTGTGGGTGACAAGAGAAAGAAAGATGATGATGAGGCTGACAAAGACTATCAGCCCATAGATTCCGATGACGATGATGATGATGATGTCCCACCTCTCAGGCAACGCAAGAGGCAGAGAGGTGGTGTAGTGATTCGTGAGCCTAGCTCTTAGGTTTCATCGGCAACTACAACAGCCAAAGTACCGCAACCACCACCACTATCAGTACCCATAACCACCACACCACTTAGCCTTACCACATCCATTACCACATTACCTGTCCCTCCTAGTACTGGAACAGTTGGGGAATCTTCACTTAGAGTTTCTGCACTTCCTAGTTCATTGACTGCTCTACAGTCTGATCCAGTTTTCACATCCTCTACCCATACTACCACATTACCCACACCTACAACTATTCAGACTACCACTGTTGCCTCAACATTCACACCTGCTACCACCCAGCCAATACCAGAAGGGTTTGTGTTTGATGTCTCTTCTTTGGATTTCAGCTTTAATACTTCATTATCAAATAGGGAAAGGATTGTTAGGTTGGAGAGATGGTAGCAGAGTTGAACGCTCAGGTGATGATAGCTAATCAGATAATCACCAACTTGGTACAGTATAATGAGGTTCAACAGCAATTACAGGCAAATGATAGGTCGTTGATTCAAACGCTTCTTCAACAGAATGTTGAGTTGATGAAGCAGTTGAAGGCTTAGGGGGAGAGTTCTACGTGTAAGGGTGATGAGTTACGGACGAAGAGACGTGAAGATGATCCTGCCAATGATATGCCTCGACCCTCATATACTTTTAGATTTGATGCTAGTGAGGAGTTATTTCCAGGGTTTGATGAGTTTACTTTCAAGTCTCTGCTTGAGTTTTAAGATGAAATAGAGAAGTTGAAAGAAGCTAGGTTACTTTCTGAAGGGTCAGAACATGGTGACGTATATGACATGGGAGAAGGTGAGTTCATCCCAGACAATCTTGAAGACTGGAACCCTACAGAAGAAGAGTCAGTGGATAAAGGTGAAGCTAGTGAGGTTATCGCTCTAGCTAATTATACAAAGAATGTGATAGAGGGATGTGATGTTGATGTGCAGCAACATTTGGATGATATTCAACATACGCTGGAACAGGGTCCTCTTGATTCTGACCCTGAAGTTATTTATGAGCCAGCTGCAGACACTGATCCTGATGTTGCATGGAAAGCTACTTGGAAGAGGATGATGGAATAGTGGAACAAGTCAAGGCCAAAGCCACTCAGGTACATGCAGACTTATGAAGCTTCAAGCTCAAGGAACGCAACCAGTGGGATGGTCAGTTGGTTCTATGATGCTGAGCAGAAGTTGTTTGTGATAAAGAGGTATGATGGGTTCAATATTTTCCTCCAAGGGTGAAGTACTTCAACTCTTTACCCCTGTTGGAACTCAGAGATTTGGCTAGGCGCAAATTGATTAATCCTAGTGATGATACGTATGCTGGAGGGTTGGAGAGACTTTGAGGTTTGAAATCAGGGAAGAGAAGTTTCATTACTTTCAGCTGCTGAAGGGCAAGTGGGTAAAGGATAAGATACAGATTGATCTGAGGACAAACAAGCCTTGGATGAAGATGTATTACAAACCTGCTAGGTGTTTGAAGCGGGTTCCCTTGAAGAAGCTCCCTCAAGATATTCTTGGCAACCTTAAATGGTGGTACGTGGATAGTGATACAGCGGAGGCAGTGATGGAAGATTAGAATCAAAAGTGTCTGCTGAAGCTTTATGACCCTATGCATCTTGTGAACCTCTCCAGAGCTGATTTGAAGAAGCTGTACAGACAGCAGGTCTACTACAGAGATGATGCGAGACACCGGGGTTATCGTTATCAGGGTGTTATGGATTTGTGCATGAAGAAGAAGTTCTAGGCTGGCAGCAGCTGGCATTTTCTTGAAGATTGAGCTGTAGGAGGTTGAAGATATAGAGAGCATTTGTCAAGAGGGAGTTTGTTAGTGCATGTTTGGTGTGACAAACACTTCTCTAGATTAGTATCGTTTTTGGTTTGGCAAATAGGTTTATTGTAACATACTTGACGGTGTAATAAGTCAAGTATGATAGTCTTTTGTGTATTACCCTAGCAAGCATAGTTAGTAAACGATGTTGGTAGTTGGGTGAAGATAGCTTTAGGCGAAGATGCCATTTGGCATCTTCGCTAGAATCTTTTTGATGCTATCTTCGTTATTCTGCAATCCGGCCCATGCAAGTATAATACCTTGCATGGGGTATTGGCTAGGGTTGGTTGGTCATGTGCTTGTATATTGATATTATTCTACCGAAAGTTATCAATAGACAAGCCTGTTTTAAAGTATTATCGTGTTCTTTAGTGTTTCATTGATTCATTGTTTGCATAAACGTCTATCAAGAGATTCCGCACCTTGATAGATCTGATCTAGCTTGTAATCGATCCATTCCATGGACCTACATGACTTCTGAAGCAGTTATTGTTTTGAAGAATGATTCGAAGATCTGCCGCAAGCTTAGAGTGTTCTATCATGTGTGGCTGGTGAATCTGTCTGAAGCTGATATGAAGACACTGCATTAGAATCAGATCCACTTTTGAGATCAGGATGCAGATCAAGAGGTTCGCTTTCAGAAGATGGTCGGGTACTATGTTGCAAATAATATGCACTCGGGATATGACTGGTCGAAGCTCCCAGTTCCTGAAGCATGAAGCGGTTGCTTTGAAAGATTTAAAGATGGTTGTGGTGCAACAGGGTTTTGAGGATATCTAGCTAGGTCCAAGGGGGAGTCTGTTAGCGCACCCTATGGGTAATTTAGTATTTGTGTAACCCTTACTAGGCGTATGAAGGCCCCTACGCCCGGAATACTCTAGGCGTAGGGAGCTTCTCTATAGATAGGATACCTTAGCCTCAATTTTGTAAGTTTTACTTTGAACCTTAAATGAAGTGTTGCCCAATTTTGAGTGTGTCTGTTTGTGTTTTTCATTTCCAAACTTTTCTCTTATCACATCTCATCTCTAACAACAATCGGTCCATTGATTCCGCCTTTGGACTCGCTCATACGCGCACGGTATCATCAAATCTTATGTCGATCCTACACTGACCACACGTCATGACTCGACTAGTTGGATTTCCAACCACATTTTGCAACGGATGTGTGTCGTGAATCGAGATTCCGGATGTGCCGGCACTGGATCATCCGATTGCAAATAGAGATTTTCGAGATCTTCTGATAAATTCGTCTCTACTACATTTGAAGTTGAAACACCAATTGCTTGAAGATTAAACTTTGAGAAGTTAATCCACAGATCGATGCTTGGTGCTATAGAAGAGGAAGGACCTGCTTGAGTATTTCAGTAGGGTTGATTGGAGCTGTAGTGGTTGATTCGCCATTTCCAGCTTGTATTTCAGTTAGGGTTTCCTGAGATTCTACATACTCTTTGTCTGATAAAGATGAGTCTTGAATCTCTGCTGAAGCCTCGTAAAATGCCTCCTCATCTCTACTATTGGAGTTTCTGTGGGTTCATTTATGGGTGTTGTGGTATTAGATATTGTTGGCGCATTAATGATGATCGGACGCACCAGTGGTGAGCTGGAAGCGTTTTCACATTCATAATACATTTGAGTAACCGCTTCATCAACCACAGTATCCACATTGAAAGAGTCAAACAAAGCCTTGTAGTCGAACAGCCATTCGGGTCCAATACTAGGAGCATTGACAATCTAACGTTGAACATCTACATTAAGTCATTCTTCAACTGTGTCGGTTCTTTTGTTGTACACTCTTTTATTTGGAGTGTTGTACCCAACATAGAAACATTCTTCTGCTTTTGCCCCAAATTTTTCATGAGGTTGGATCATGGTACGTGGAGCTCCGAATGGTTCTAGAAACTCTAAGTTCGGTTTCTTACGATTCAGCAATTCGTAAGAACTCTTACCATGCTTCTTTACCGTTCGAACCCTCATTCCAAAAGAATACCGGTTGAAGGGATATGGAGCCTAATCCTGGCGGATGCGGCATACCTATCCCTCTATTCACTAATCCTGGCGACAAGAAGCCCCACCTCCCGCGAAGCATATCGGCGGAGCTTACTTGGTGGGCAATAACTCACAACCCAGAGGTAATGAACACGTGCTATAACTCAAGTCAGCACCCAATAGGATACCCGCGTGAGCGTCCGCGCGCGGAATATCCCCAAGCAGCTTTTGGTACGAGGTACGAAAGGTAACAACCAAAGGAAGATTCAGCAAGATCCTGGACAGAGCATACACCAATAGAATGGCGACACGTGGCAAGGCCAGTGCAGCAACCCCTGACAGGAACAGCGATGTCATTCCTTCCATGTTGTCGTCCACAGTAACCAGCAGACATACCCTCCAGCTGTCAGACGTCACCTCAGACGGCAGCAGGTGGGTCAGCTACTGTAGCAGACAAACGCCGCCGACCGCCAATCGAGAGGCGCCACGTATCCACCCAGTATGACGGCTGAACAGTAACCTGACGTCATCCTAGTTTTCCCGCCATTTCTCTGGACTCACTATGGTGGGCCTGGGGACAGGCCCAAGCAAGATGTGCTATTCGTGGGCTTTTTCACTAAGCCCACGAACCTCCTTATAAATAGAAGACTTCAACTCCTTTGCAAAGGATCCGAAATCATTCACGTGTATTAGAGAGATAGGTTCATTGTAATACTTTGTACACTCCAAAGTAATAATATTGCCGGCTCTTCACAGTGGACGTAGGTCGAACTTGACCGAACCACTTACATCTTGTGTCTTCATTATCACCACACACACACACCTAATCGTATTTACGTCTCTCGGGTTAAACCAAGGTTTGGGTAAAGGATTAATCTTGTAGACTCATAAGTATTAACCCCTCGGAGATTAGAGATAATCTCCGAGATACTTATTGTTTCTTCATTGGTGCCATCCAACGGCTAGAACACCTCTTTTTTCGTCTTTTAACCCACCCATGGCTGAACCCAACCCTAACACTTCTGCCATCAACCAAACCGGGGAGGTTGATGCTCAACTCCTCGAAAACGAAACTACACCAAGAACCGTCGTCAAACAACTCACTTCACGTTACCAGAAGGAACCTTTCGAGGTACGTGACGTGGAGACAGACGTTGACAGTGACGAAAACTCTGAAGAGGACCCAGACCAGTGGCTCCTCCGTCAGAACACCAAGAGTGCCGCTATCTACCAGCGGAAACTCTTGAAGCACGCTAAAAAGAAGGGCAAGACCCTCGCTTATGACTCCCCACTAAAGAAGGGGCATAAGAACAAAGAAACGGCTGGTCGTCGTGATAGTCGTAGCGGGGATCCCAACGGAAACGCCGGGGCTCGGGGTTACGCAAAATCACACGATGAGTCAGATGGCTACGAATCATCTAGCAGCGACTCCAGCTACAAGGGAAAGAAGCACACTCATCGTTCACACCACACAGATGTAGACGATGACTTGGTCAAGCCGTTCAGGCCAAAGTCCTTCGATGAAAAATCAAAGTTTGTCGCTCGTATAGCGACGGCCAGAATTCCAAAGGAAAGCTAAGCTTCCTAGCAGCATCGGCAAGTACGATGGCCTGCGTGACCCCGACGACCACGTTCATGACTTTGAATGTGCGGGGATGTCGGTCAACTGGCCCGTCCAGGTTTGGTGCCATCTCTTCGCCCAAACCCTCATGGGCGCCACGAGGGTCTGGTTCGATAATCTCCCAGCGGGGAGCATTAAGGACTTTGATGACCTCACCGACAAATTTGGCAACCACTTTTCACACCTGCGTAAACATAAGAAGGACAAGGCGCACATACTGCTGTGCCGTCGTCATGACCACGAGTCTATTGAGGACTTCCTTGTCCGGTTCAACAAAGAGGCTCTGCAAATAGGCTGCGGGGAGGAACTTACTCGAGCTGCGTTCATCCACAATGTACGCAGTCCAGAACTCATGAAATGCCGCACTGGCAAGGATGGCATCCCAGATTCATGGGATGAACTCATTCATTCCGCGAAAATATATGCCTCCTCTGAAAAGTCCTTCAACCAAATGCATGGCTTCTAGCCACATCACCATAATAATAATAAAAACAAGAACAAATCTGTCTGGAGCCGCATCTCGGGCTCAACTGACGAGGGGAAATACTCCCCCGCCAATGACGCCCGCCAGATCATCAGCAGCAAGCAATCGCGGGAACAGCGTGGTCACTCCAAGAAGAACCACGACTGGACCCCGTTAATAAAAACTCCGTCTCAAGTCCTTAAGACGGAACAAGTCACTCTCAGAGAGCCCAAGCCCTTAGAAAAAAGAAGAAAAGTCGATACAAGCAAGTACTGCGAGTATCACAATGACTTTGGCCACTTGACAGACAACTGCTACAGCCTCAAGATGGAAATCGAGGCCACGCTGAAGTCTGGACAGCTCGGCCATCTAGTGAAAAATGTTCTTCGTGCCGGTAAGGGACACAACGGGGACGACAATCAGGCGGAAGGGTCGAGAAAGAAAATCCGCGACCTGAACACACACGCCACCACCCTCATCCCGCGCCATCAATGTAATATGACGAAGCACGGAAAGAAGAACAACCGCGGGAAACGCTCCCGCGTACCACAGAATGATGACTCCTGGAAGGAGGACGAAGTCCTCCTACCAAAAGTCTGAGGCGGCGCCTCTTGCACCGCCCGACTCGTTATCACAGCCGTCTTCAGACATTACCGCATTCGGTACATGTTCTTGGACGGCGGGAGTAGCACTGACATCATGTATGATCAGTGTTTTCAGCAATTGGATGAAGAAGACAAGGCGAAGCTCGTACCAGTAAACGAGCCAATCTCCGGTTTCATCCATGAAACAATAATGCTCCGCGGCATGATTTCTATGCCAATCACTTGGTCGGACGACACACACGAGCGCACTGAAATATGTGACTTTATGGTTTTACCAGCCAACTCCAACCACGACATTCTCCTAGGCCGCGAAGGCATCATGCGATTAAACGCAAACGCTTCCACTGCGCATGCAATGGTTGGTTTCCCAACCAGAACGAGAATCGCCTTCATTCGGGGAAACAAGGAAACAGCCAAACCCCCAAAGATGGTCAAAACGG
The DNA here is from genome assembly GCA_032199755.1 of Ambrosia artemisiifolia. NCBI lineage: Eukaryota > Viridiplantae > Streptophyta > Magnoliopsida > Asterales > Asteraceae > Ambrosia > Ambrosia artemisiifolia. Next base: position 18,321,811 of record CM063519.1, read on the forward strand.
ACGCCCGCACAGAGCCGGAAAAATGGGTACTCAACCCTAAATTTCCGGAGCAAACGGTGGTCATAGGCCATGTAATCCCCGACACCATACGCAATCATCTGAAGCAACTATTAATCCGTAATATGGATATGTTCGCATGGCAACCGGTGGATATGGTCGGTGTTCCACGGGACATAGCGGAAAACACGCTCAATGTCTATCGCTCGGTAGAACCAGTGGTCCGAAAGAAAAGGAGTATGGGTCCGTAGAAAACAAAGGCCATGAACGAACAAGTCACCGAGCTGCTCAATGCGAGCATCATCCGTCCTATCAGGTACCAAACTTGGTTCGCCAACCCCGTCATGGTCGCAAATGCAAACGGGGGCTGGCGCATGTGTGTCGACTACAAGGATCTCAACAAGGCATGTCCCAAAGACTGCTACCCGCTGCCGGAAATTGATCTGAAGGTGGACTCGTTGGACCCTTACCGCTTCAGGTGTTTCTTAGATGCGTACAAAGGGTACCACCAAATACAGATGGCAAAGGAAGATGAGGATAAGACAGCGTTCCGCACGGATATGGGCATTTTCTGCTACACTAAAATGCCATTTGGTTTAAAAAACGCGGGCGCCACATACCAGCGCCTCATGGACACCGCTTTTGTAAATGAGATCGGCATACGGCTTGAAGTGTACGTCGATGACCTGGTCATCAAAAGCAAAGAAGAGGGAGACATGCTGCGGGACATTCAGAAAACCTTTTACCAGCTGCGCCAAGTGCGCATGAAGTTGAACCCCAGTAAATGTTCCTTCGGAATGGAGGAAGGTAAATTTCTAGGCATCATTGTCACGCGCGATGGATTTCGCGCTAACCCAAAAAAGTACAAGCCATAGAGAGAATGCCTTCCCCTGCCTCTGTGAAAGAAGTCCAAACGTTGATGGGCCACCTGGTGGCTCTCAACCAATTTCTGTCAAACTACGCTTCAAAGTCGTTCCCATTCGTGGACACTTTGAAAAATTGTTTAAAAAGGGCAAGTTTCGCTGGATGCCGGAAGCTGAAACGGCCTTTCAAGCCATGAAGCAATGCCTCATGAATCTCCCAACCTTAACAGCGCCTCTGCCCAAGGAGCCGCTCACACTCTACCTTTCCGTCATGGAACGGGCGGTAGGAGCGGTCCTCATGGTAGACCGCAAAGGGGTGCAAACGCCAATTTATTACATCAGTCGCACTCTATTGGATGCAGAAACGAGGTATACAATCATGGCAAAGCTAGTTCTAGCTCTTGTACACGCATCCCGACGGTTGCGCAGGTATTTCCAGGGCCACCCGATCAATGTCCTCACCGACTATCGGATAAGCGACATCCTTTGCAAACGTGAGCTATCGTGTCGCTTAACAAAATGGGTTATTGAACAGGGAGAGCACACAATTTATTACAAGCCTAGACCAGCAATCAAAGGACAAGTCTTGGCCGATTTCGCAACAGAGATACCCGCCGACAAAGTCGATGAATGCATAGCCAAACAATCCCCCGCACCGCAACAAGATCCATCGTAAAAATTGTCCCTCTTCACAGACGGGGCCTCCAATGACGATGGCGCAGGCGCGGGTCTCCGCCTTATCAGCCCAGATAAATGCGAGTTCACATACGCCATCCGCCTCGACTTCAAAAGCATGAATAACGAGGCGGAATACGAAGCGCTGCTGGCAGGCCTCCGCATAGCGGAAAAATGGGGATCAGGCACGTGGAGGCACAGGTGGACTCATTGCTTGTCGCACATCAGATCGACGGGACATACGACGCCAAGGACGAAACCATGGCTCTCTACTTAGAACAAGTCAAGCAACTCATGCGCAGATTCGACTCCTGCACCGTTGAACACATCCGGCGTAGCGAAAACAAACCAGCTGATGCATTGAGTAAAATGGCTTCTACAATCTTTGAACACATGGGTAAAGAAGTCCGCGTCGAAGTCCTCAACAAGCCATCTGTCCCACTGCGGCAAGTCAACGTCATCCAAACAGGCAACGCGTCCTGGATGACTCCAATCAAAGCCTACCTATCTTCCGGCACATTGCCTGACGACAAGTCAGAAGCCCGGAAGATCCGACATAAGGCTATCCAGAACCAACTCACAGATGGCATCTTGTACCGCCGTTCCTACCTAGGGCCGCTCCTCCGCTGCGTCGACTCCGCGGACGCTTCCTTCCTCATCAAGGACATACATGAAGGAACATGCTGACTGCACGCGAGCCCAAGGATGGTAGTCGCCAAGCTTATGAATGCAGGGTATTACTGGCTGGGCATGCACCTGGACGCTGTGAAAGAACTTCGCAAGTGCGATAGTTGCCAGCGCCACGCGCCAAACACCCTATGCCCCAAAAATAACCTAGTGCCCGTCACGGCGGCATGGCCATTCCAAAAATGGGCTATCGATCTAGTTGGTCTATTCCCAGTGGCACCAGGGAATGTCTAGTTACTCATAGTTGCCATTGATTACTTCACCAAGTGGGTTGAAGCAAAGCCTCTCGCCAAAATCGACGGGGCACATGTTAAAAAATTCATTTGGGAATTCATCATTTGCAGATTCGGGCTGCCGATGCAACTTGTGAGCGACAACGGTACGCAATTTGTGGATCAAACTCTACAATAATGGCTAACGTAATTGGGCGTCCAACAAATATTCACATCAGTCGCGAAAGGGCCAACCGAAGCATTGTAGAAAGCATCAAAGCGCGAGTAGGAACCAAACGAACCGGGTGGGTAGATGAAGTGCCCCATGTCCTATGGTCCTATCGCACCCTGACTAAAACCGGTAACGGTGAAACGCCTTTCAGTTTAACCTATGGTTCTGAGGAAATGATCCCCGCGGAAATCGGTTGCCCCTCCGCAAGAGTACTAATGGCCGACAAGAGGAACAATGACGAAGAACTCCGCTTGAATCTTGACTTACTAGAAGAGCGACGCGATCTCGCTGCAATCATAGAAGCCAAGTACAAGACACAACTAGAGCGATACTACAACCAGCGCGTCAAAGAATGCACATTCAAGGTCGGGGACTATGTCTTCCGCAACAACGAAGCTTCCAACGCCGAAAAACCGGGGAAGCTTGCGCCAACTTGGGAAGGCCCGTACAAAATACAAGAAATCTTGGGCAAAGGCACTTACGAGCTTGAAAGATTAGATGGCGCGCCTATCCCACGATCTTGTAATGCTGCACAATTGCGCCCTTGCTACGTATAATGTACTTGTAATCCAGGCTACACATGCCGGTGTAACTATTCCATCAATGAAAATTTGTTCCCTATATCTGTCATTCTACTTGTTTTCTCCGCGCCACAGTCTTCAAGACCAAGGTAAAACCTACGTCGGACTAATACAGCCAGCTGTTAGGACAAAATGACACAGGTCTTCAAGACATGCCAAGCGCATGACAGACTTGCGCACCTTGTCCAAACATGTCGCACTACAGTCTTCAAGACAGGTTTACTTGTCGGACCTATACATCGCGCAAACAGATGCATGAAAACCCCCGTCTCCAAGACTCGTTTAGACACGAGTCGGACAAGGGAGATACGCATTATCTACAAGCGCAGATCATGGTCTTCTAGACAAGGCCTTTGCGTGCCTAGGTCGGACCTACGGCACAAGTTGTGCTTCGCTACAGTCTTCAAGGCAAGGGCACTACCCTTAGAACGCCGGACTGTCCAATCGAACACACGCCATAACTTCTACTTACACACCAGGTGACGACTTGGTTAAATAAGTACACAGAAGTTAGCGCGAGAAAACACATGATATAACAAACAAAAACTTTCCATTCATACTTGGGAATTAAAAACCCAATTAATATTTACAATAATTTACAAGTACAAAAACAAAGCAACTAGCGCCTAATTATCAGAGCCGCTGAAGTCCACTAGCTACTCTTCAGGATCCGGCTGGTTACCAGAGAACCCTTCACCAGTAGCTTCCTGGCACGCCTTCTCTTGGCGTTCCTGCTCCGCTAAACTAGCCAACTCGTCAGATTTTTCAATAAAGTACTTTAGGGCGGCAGGAGCGTCAGGGTTCTGGTTACAGTCCGCCACCACTTGAAGGACACGAAAATCAATCTTCTCAAATTTGAGCAGTTCTGCTTCATATTCCTTCTTCAAGGGTTCCCCATAGTGCTCCGCATCGATGATGCGCCCGCCATTCTGGGCCGCCAAGAAGCCATCCTCGTACCCTTCTTCGTACCCATAGGCATTGGTGGTAGCAGCTATGGCGGCGACCTGATCGCCAAGCTTAGGCTCCTGCCAAAAACGCATGAAGATCTGAAAGCAAAACACAACAATTAGATATCATAACAAAACAAAAGCAAGAAAACTAAGTGGAAAGAGACATACCCCTTCAATCCCGCTAGTCATCAACCAGCAGAGGGAATCCTGCATCTTCTCCTGGACGGAAGTAGACTCTTCCAAAAGCTGCTTAGCGACTTCCGCCTCTTTCACAGCAGCAAGGCGAGCCTGCTCCGAGGAGCCCAAGTCTTGCTCCAGATCCTCCTTTGCTTGGAGGATCTTGACCCTCTCCTCCTCTAGAAAGGAGACACGCTCAGTAGCCTTGACGAGACCAGCATTTTTACATTTCTCTTCAAGCTTAGCCGCATTAGCTCGGCTCTCCTCCTTCGCCTCTTGCAGGCGCTGCTTCAAACCCATGATCTCATCATTGGTGCGCTTACAAGCCTCAGTCCAGCAATTTTATCAGCCACCGCGTCAGTCTCAAGTTTTTTCACCATGTCTTCAGCTTTATGAGCGCGGCGGCGGTATCTATCCACTTCGGCTTTGAAGGCAGCCTCCTTCTCGGAAAGGCTTGCCTTCTCAGCCTCCAGAAACTTGATGTCCCGTTGCACCGCAACATCCCGGCGGCGCAACAAGTCCATCATGGACAGCTGAGTCACCTGATTCGCACACATATTAGCAATCAGGTCATGACGACTCAAGCTGTCTTGGTACTTCTGCTCATAGGGGGCACCGCCCTGGCAACAAACTCTTCAGCGGCCAAAGAGTTAGAAAACAGAGTGTTCTCTCTGACCGCCCAGCGGGGACGCCAGATGGCATCACCGCCTGTCCAGCTGGAACCATCATAGGTTCCAGCTGAACCCCTACCCCCCGCGCCAGATGACTCTCGCCTCGTCTGGCGAACACCCAACTCACCATCCCCGGCGCCTCCCACCGAGGTGGTCTTCTCCAGAGAAGAAGTCTCACGGGCCCGCATCCTGGCCTTAGCATCCGCCTTCTCTTTCTCCTCCTTCTCTCTCGCAAGGCGAGCCTTCTCCGCCTGGAAGCGCTCTTCCTGCAGACGGAGACACTCACTCTCTACTCTATCTGCCTCCGCCTTTTTAAGGGCTTCATCGGCAGCCGCCTGCCTCTGGGCCTCTTCCTTCTCCTTCCACAACCTCTCCTCCTCCCTCCTAGCTGCCTCAGCAGCTTGCTCAGCAGTAGGGGACGAAGGGGGAGGAGTAGGAACAATCTTGGGCGCTGCAACTACAAGGCAAAAAACACTTAGCACATTTCTCAATAGTTAAAAAACTAAAAGCGAAGGAAAGAAAAGAGAATGCTTACCAGGAGGTTTCCTCTTGACTATTTTTTGAAAGAGTAGCTGGCGGAAAGGAGCAGCGCCAATGCCCACAGAGAAGACAGGCGCTCCCTCCTCCCGCGGTCTGGCACTCTTGGCAGGGGACTTATCCTTGCCCCCACCACTTGGATCAACCTTGGGACCAGCAGTGGCCCCTTCTCCATCTTTCAAGCCGCTGGCATCTCCCTCACCACCAGTGGAGCCGCCAGCGCTCCCAGATCCTCCTTTGTGGCCACCTCGACTGCTGGAGGACACACCAGTCCGACGCCTCTTCTTCTTTAGCTTAGAGGCATCATCCTCATCCTCATCTGTAGAAGGCGGCCCGTCATGCCTCCTGCAGCGACCTTTCACTTTCTCCCCTACTAAATTATAAGACTCAGTATCAGATTGGGCAAAGAAGGCTTAAACGAGTAATCATGTCTCCGCGGAGCGTGTTTCCATCGTCCACGCCCCGCAGAAGCCTTGGGCGGTTAAATCACTTCTACTGAAGAGTCAGTAGACTCACCGCCAGAAATACTAATGAATCCGGAGGAGAAGGCTCACCAGTAGTATAGTAGGGCTGGGCGGGGTTCTCCAGATCCGGGTAATAAAAATTCCCCGTGAACGCGTCCAAACAAGATGCCTGCCCCTCCGCCAAAGGCCTCCACTTGATCCCCTTCTCTTGCCGAGCCGCATAAAAATTATACTTGCTCACACCGGTCAACAATTATGGTTAGTCAACAATTAAAGGCGGAAATCAAAGATGACAAAAAAGTACTTACCCTCCTGAGCAATGTAAGGCTCCTTCCCAGTGCGGATTCCAAGGCGGCTAACGCCTAGCAGCAAGAATATTCCCTCCGTCAGATTTTTAAACTCCAACTTTGTAGCATTGGAGGTCAACGTCACAAACCAAGGCTACCCCTTGAAACCCTTCATCACTTTCCGGTCAGGCACCCGCTGCCCATCCCCAACCACCTTCCAAGGCAACGCCACGGGGATCACACCCCTCTTCACAAAGAAAAACTTATCCTTCCACCCATGAAGGAATTTAAGCACATTAGTGGCCATCGGCGGCACCTTTGGGCACGGCTTGAATGAGTACCACATCTCATCCCTGGCCAAGAAGTAGAAGACGTTGAACCAATCAACGATGGGCTCAACGTCCAGCGCGCGGTAGGAGGCCTCAAAGTGGACCAACCTCAACATCCCAAATGCGCTCATCTGCGTCACCCCAACGCCATACTCCACCAGGGTGTCTATCTGAAAGCGAGTGCAGGGAAGGCGAAACCCACACTTGCTGAAATGGGCTTCGTATAAAGCAATCTTCCCATCAGTGGGTGTTAACACCGTCTGGGTGGGAGAAGGTAACTCCGGCTCCCATTCCGGTGAGATATCAAACATTCTGCAGAAATCGTTGAAGGCAGTTTGACTCCAGGAGCAGAATGTTTTTGTCATCAACTTCCTCTCCTTTATCTTCCCATGCTCCACAGTAACCTCCTCCTCCTCCACCTCCTCCTCCAAAGGATTCTTGTCACGTGCCTCACCAGACGGTGAGACACCGGTGGATATGTCAGACATTTCAAGGAAAAAACTGGAAAAAACTCTCAAAACTCGCCGGAAAATTTAAAGATCGGACGGAAACTTCAAAACTTCTACCGGAAAACTTGAAGATCAGTCGGAAACTTCAAACCGACTCACCAGAAAAATCAAAACACAAACAAACGCAATGAAGGTTTGAGAAAAAGATTGAAGTTTCAAAAATAAATCTTCAAGATCCACCGGAATCTTTGAAGATTGAACGGAAACTTCAAGGGTCAAGCAACAGAGAACGAAGAGAAACTTGGGAGAGTTGGAGAGATTTCAAGAAACGTAACTCCAAGATGACGCTCCAAGGGATATATATACTCACCGCATTAATTGCGGTGGGACCCCAAGGAGAAAAGCAACCATCACACTTTTTCAAAATGAGGTCACCAGATGATGACACGTGTCGCATGTGTCATCGGACGACTCACACTGGCGCGTGGATTCGCTCCACAGCTGGCACCACTCCGGATGACAAACACGTGTCAACAGATCTCACGTTCTTGAATTTTAGACGCGTAATCGGGCACGCGCCTGACAGATCCCACGTGCTCCTAGACACGTGGCATAATATGCACCAAGAATTCACCAAGTGGAGCGCGTGACTGCACACGCGCCTGAAACCAGACGAAAGGTTGGTAAGCACACCACTCTGACGTGACAGACACCACTCAATGTGTCAGACAGCTGTCTGACATGTCTGCAAACTCCCAATCTTCCCTCCGAAGTAAAGATCCTTTCAAAATTCCAGGCGCATTAACTTCAAATCATTGGAGACAAATTCAATTACAATCATTCAGAATTTACTACAACTCTGACCCCCGCATTAACTACTGCAGCATTTACTAGCATCATAATCACGGCGCTGGCGCAAATTCTATGTCAACAATAAAAGACGTCCCCCGCCCAACTCCTTCTCAGGACAGGGCGGAACACGTCTTTTCCAAGCGATCACTTGACGTAGAACAGTAAAAGAAGGTTCCCCGCCCAACTCCTTCTCAGGACAGGGCGGAACACGTATTTTCCAGCGATCACTTGACGTAGAACAGTAAAAGACGTTCCCCGCCCAACTCCTTCTCGGGACAGGGTGGAACACGTCTTTTCCAGCGATAACTTGACGTAAAACAACAAAAGACGTTATCAGCCCAACTCCCTCTTAGGTCACGGCGGAACACGTCTTTTTCAGTGGCAACCTGGCAAAAAACAACAAGCTCATCCACTGCTAACTTTCAAGATAAACACAGAGCAAATGAGCTGTCATCCGCGACTCAATTTTATTCAGTCTAGCGCTCCACCTACTCTTCTTTCAAGAGCAGGAGAAGCCCTAGACTAGGGGGACTTGAAGAGATAGGGAGCCTAATCCTGGCGGATGCGGCATCCCTATCCCTCTATTCACTAATCTTGGCGCCAAGAAGCCCCACCTCCCGCGGAGCATATCGGCGGAGCTTACTTAGTGAGCAATAACTCACAACCCAGAAGTAATGAACACGTGCTATAACTCAAGTCAGCACCCAACAGGATACCCGCGCGCAGAATATCCCCAAGCTGCTTTTGGTACGAGGTACGGAAGGTAACAACCAAAGGAAGATTCAGCAAGATCCTAGACAAAGCATACACCAACAGAATGGCGACATGTGGCAAGGCCAGTGTAGCAACCCCTGACAGGAACAGCGATGTGACTCCTTCCATGCTGTCGTCCACAGTAACCAGCAGACATACCCTCCTGCTGTTAGACGTCACCTCAGACGGCAGCAGGTGGGTCAGCTACTGGTGCAGACGAACGCCGCCGAGCGCCAATCGAGAGGCGCCACGTATCCACCCAGTATGACGGCTGAACAGTAACCTGACGTCATCCTGGTTTTCCCGCCATTTCTCTGGACTCACTATGGTGGGCCTTGGGACAGGCCCAAGCAAGATCTGCTATTCGTGGGCTTCTTCACCAAGCCCACGAACCTCCTTATAAATAGAAGACTTCAACTTCTTTGTAGAGGATCCGAAATCATTCGCGTGTATTAGAGAGATAGGTTCATTGTAATACTTTGTACACTCCAAAGTAATAATATTGCCGGCTCTTCACAGTGGACGTAGGTCGAACTTGACCAAACCACTTACATCTTGTGTCTTCATTCTCACCACACACACCTACTCATATTTACGTCTCTCGGGTTAAACCAAGGTTTGGGTAAAGGATTAATGTTGTAGACTCATAAGTATTAACCCCTCGGAGATTAGAGATAATCTCCGAGATACTTATTGTTTCTTCACCGTTAGATTCGATTCTGCGAGCATAGTTCTGGCTAATTCTATAAGTGTCTTGTTCTTCCTTTCTGCAACCCAGTTTTGATGTGGAGTGTAAGGTGCTGTGAATTCATGATGAATACCGTTTTTATTGCACAATGTCTCCATAGCTTGATTTTTGAATTATGTTCCATTTTCATTTTGAATCCTTCGGATTTTCAGTTGATATAGGATTTGAATCTTTGTGAACAAATTCTTCAAAATTTCAAAAGTCTCACTTTTTTGTTGCATACAAACCACCTAAGAGAATCTTGAATAATCCTTTGTGACAACCAAACAGTATAGATCTCTTTTTTTGCTTTTGTGATTAACAGAGCCAAAGAGATCCATGTGCAATCGTTCGAGAGGTACATTGACTGAGTTGACCTTCTTAAGCTTATGAGATTTCTTCTTCTGTGCCCCTATCAAATAAGCTTCATTCTCTTGTGTATGATGCTTTTAAATTTGTACACATGACAAAATTATGGTGTTGTACATTCAGTTTGCTTAATAATGTTATATAGATATAAACGTTTTATAGCATGTCATAACACTGATTTTATTCATATAGTAGTGTAGCAATTCACAACACCGTGTGTAGGTTTTTCTTACGTTGGGTCGTTTATGAGCTTTTGCATTGTGTGTAGGAATTCACATATGTGTAGGAAAGTATACTTTGTGTAAAAACATGATGCATATGTAAACAAAATTTGCAAAACGTCTATTATGTTATATTTTATGTGAAACACAATAAAAACGTGGATTCAAACAACATTGGAACAAAAGTTAGTTGCTATGTTCAAAAATCATTAAATGGTTAATGAAGAAGTTGGTTGGTATGTTCATTGATTCAAAAGATATGTTAGTTTATACTATGATGAATTTTGGCTATTGTCTGTGTGGGAGTTCTAGACAGTTGTGTGGTATGTTCTAATTAAATGCATGGCTTGGTTTTTTTTTTTTTTTTGTGTAGTTATTCTAATTAAATGGCTTGGGTTTTATTTTGTGTGGTATATTCTAAATGTTTTAAGGGAATGTTTCCGTGTAGGAATTAAATGGCTTGGGTTTTATTACGTGTTTGGTTTAAGTGAAATTAGATATTAGATTCTTTTTCTAGTGTTGAAGATACCAAAAGAACATGTAGTGGATCGATCCTTTATCTTCATGAGTGGCTGCAAACGACCCCACACAAGAGAGCATTAAATGTAAACCATATAAGTTTGTTGTTGCCGTTCAAAAAAAAAATATAAGTTTGTTGTTACATGTAAACCTTCTTCGTGACAAAGTGTAGTTGCATTATTTTGATTTCTTTTTATGTGGTCTGTGACTTTCGTTTTTTAACTAGCACAATTGCCACAGTAAATTTTACAAAGAAATTGTTCGATTTATGTTTAAAGTGAACACTTTTTATAGCACCAACTTTTACTTTAAAAAGGGCAAGAGAAAACATTAAAGAAGACTTAATTTTATAAATGCTATGAAACAAACAAGACAATTGCAATAATAATGTCTGTTTGATAAGAATTATCCAAAGATTATGATTGAAAAAAGGATGTTTGGTCAAATCCTCTAGTTAATCTTCAAAGAATCAAATGTAACACTGGCCGTTGCGCTTTAGGCAGATTTGTAGAAATTTCTGTAAAGTTCACTCAATATATATATATATATATATATATATATATATGTGTGTGTGTGTGTGTGTTTTAAATAGAAATCACATTTAACACTTAAAATTTAGGCCTATTAACAATTTCAAACTTAAAAATTATTAACCTATAAAGGCCCATAACATTTATGAACTCCATACCCATTTAACATAATAAATAAAAAAATGAATAAACATCGGAGCTTTACGAATCGTCAGTTAGATATTAGCCTATTAAGGTAATTCTACTCATTCTAATACTATGTATCTGCTAATTCTTATGTTTATTGTTATATCATTGATCGTACATAAAATTTAGTTTAAATTATTTATTATGTTAACATTTAAGTAGCATATTTTTAAATGACTAAGATTGAATACGTGAATCCTTAGAGATATCTCTGCTTCCATGAAGGATTGGAGGACGTGATAAACGTTTTGAGTAAAATACGTGGTTGAAACACTTTTGTAGGTATTGAGTGTATTTATCAATGATGTCAAAACAAATTGACACGCAATACTTTCCTTAAAAGAATAAAATAAGTTCAATGTTTCCTTAAGTGACTGGACAAATATCATGCACCAAGAAGTCGATAAAAATTTTACTTTGTTATATTAATTTTTTTAAAGTCGAACTTCATTAAACAAAGCGGATTATCTCCAAGATAGAGATAACCGTATCAACCAAAAATACCAAAAATTACATCATATCAATCAAAAAGTTACACCATCTTTTCCAATCTACACTACCTTCCTTACACCTACTCCTATACCAAAGATAACCAAACACCTTCACATCGGCCACAATTTGAACCACACTAGCTTCATAGTTACTAAAGATGTTCTCGTTTCTAGCTTTCCAAATATGCCAACATGTCAATACGAAGACTCTGTACACAATCTCTTGCTTAATGTTCGAACCGGCCAACTGTTTACAAATTTGCTGCACATCAGAAAATGAGAACCTATAAATTGGAGGTAAGTTGCACCACGAAACAATCCCAGCCCATACACCACTTCCAATCTACACGCCATAAATACATGGTCCGTTATTTCATCCACTTTGCCACAAAACACACAATAGTCATCCCCTACCGTCATGTTTCTCCTTCTAAGCGCACTCATAGTAGGAATCCTATCCATATTCGCTCTCCACATGAAGATGTTACATTTATTCGGTAGCCACTTACACCACTTAAAGTCACAATTATTGTCCCCAGAAGAAACCCAGCTTGCAGCCATGTTCTAGTTCCTTTCACCAAGTATTCAGCCCTTGTGTCATTGTTCCAAACCCACTCATCCTTCATGGTATTACTAATGACAGTCGTGAGCATCCTGTAGCACTCCACCAGCTCTATGACTTCATTCTATGATGTAGGATATGACTTCCAATCCCACGTAACAATTCATTCCTCATCTTGCATACCGAGTCTTTCAGAAACCGTGCACCATTTATCATTTTCAAGCCGGAATAATTTTGGAAAAGTTCATTTTCAAGGTTCACTATTATCCCACGGATCAATCTAAAATTTCAACTTCTTCCCATCCCCAATTACACCCCACTCTTACCAATTTAGTACATGTGCCCGAAATCGCTCTTTTAGACGGAAATGTATCCCATCTTCTTCCAGACACATGAATTGAGTCCATTACTTTCTGCCAAAGAGCATCACTTTCAAATCGATACTTCCATAACAATTTAAGCGATAAGGCGTTGTTACTCACCTCAAGCTTATTTAACCCCAAGCCTCCTTCACATTTTGGCTTTGTAACCTTATCCCATGAAACCCAATGTACCTTGTGTACCTCATCGCTTCCTCCCCAAAGAAAGTGCTTAATAATAGATTCAAGTTTATTCACCACGGCAATCGGCGCTTTATACAACGAGAAGTAATATGTTGGAAGGCTCTCTAACAAAGATTTAATAAGGACAACTCTTCCCGCCATTGATAAGACCCTAGCCTTCCACTTTGCCAGTCTACTATTAAACACCTTTACTACCGGATCCCATTTATTAATTCGACTCATATTTGCCCCCACTTGAATACCCAAATACTTAAAAGGCGTAACACCCGGTTTGCATCCCAACCTCTTCGCCTCTAAACTTACTTCGGATTTATTCATCCCTACCCTGAAAAAGAGTCGACTTGTGTATGTTAATCCAAAGGCCCGAGCACAAATGAAATATCCGGAACATCCGCCTTAGAGCTTTAAAGTTAAAATGAGACCACTCTCCCATTACCACCGCGTCATCCGTGTAAAGTAAGTGAGACATAATAGGGCCACCATTCGGAAGCCTCACCCCATCAAAAGCGCCTATGTCATAAGCTTTACGAATAATACCCCAAAAGGCTTCCATAACTATGACAAACAAAAATGGAGATACCGGATCACCTTGTCGAAGACCTTTATCACAACTAAACTGAAACGTAGGGGAATCGTTAACCAAAATAGATGAACGGGCCGAAGATAGCACACCATAGACCCATTTACACCATAATTCCGGAAATTTCATTTGGCGCATCACCACCGATAATAAAAACTCCCAGTGAATGTTGTCATACCTCTTTTCAAAATCAATCTTGAACAAAAATAATTTTTTCCCCATACGCTTCGCCCACTCTAAGATTTCAGTAATAATTAATGGACCATCACGTATGTACCTCCCCGTAAGAAATGCCAATTGCGCCTCATGAGTTTTATCAGCCATCACTAACTTTAATCTATTAGCAAGTACTTTCGAGTGTTGTTCAGTGATAGGCAACTGATTTCGTAGCGATTTGATTGGGTTTCTGGAGTTGACACTATCCAGGATTTCAGGTATGAATGATCATAATGTTCATAAGGACTTGTATTGTTTTGTGGTTTTTGATTATGTTAGAGAGTTGTTTGTGAATTGGGTCAACATAAGTTGGCTTGACCGTATCTTATTATAACATATATTTAAATTGACATATTTTACACATTTAAATTACAACATATAAAATAAGTAGGTATGCCAAAAAGTTCCATTAATTATTTAGTTGTACACTTTTGTTATTTTCCTTTCAATGCTTGGTATTGTTACACATTTTAATCATAACATGTACTGGTACATTTTGTTATCATTTACTGCATATTGTTTTTGACAGTCACATGATTATAGCTTAACTTGCTTTTACATAGAACTTTTGATATATATTTTAAGAGGTTAACTAGACATAAACCTCATCATATTAATCATGTCTGTATACGTATTTCAATCTTTTTACCCTTCAATTACTAATTAATGATTGATATCTTTAATAATCTACAGAGTCGGAGTATGTCAGGATTGACTCAATGAGGTTTTCCTAGTCGGCCTTCTTTCCTTCCAATGTTAGTAGAGAGGCAACTCCCTGATTTAACCAATTTTTTTTTAAAATGCAGTCCACTTCAAGTTATTCCAACTGCTCTACTAGAAAAGAGAAGGGCTATAATTTGGGATGAGCTCGGTACCGAACCGATACCGATTTTTGGAAAAACATGCTACAGATATCGATACCGAAAACATACGGTACGATATCGGTTCGGTACCGGTATGATATCAGTAGTTTAAGGTAAAATACCAATACCAAACCGAAAATACCGATACCAATTTTCGCAAAAACTTGATACAAAATTGGTACCGAAAATGAACCGGTATCGGTATTTTCAGTAACGGAATTGGTTCGGTATCTGTATTTAATACCGAAATGCCCATCCCTAACTACAACTCATGACTAATTTTGATGGATGAGGGGTTGCAATTTCCATTCCAATAATCCATTTAAGATTAAGATCAATCAAATTGTAAATATATAATGTAAAAACTCGTCATATGTATTTTTAGTTTCCCGTTATTTACGTTAACACTTAATTTAAATTTATTATAGCCGGAAGCTTTATAGTGTTTTCCGTTGTTAAACCGTGTGTTTACACGAAAAAAAACCTCGTATTAGAGAAAAAAAAAGCAACTGATGGTCGCTCTTTTCCTCTTCCTAATTTCTCAATAGCTTACTTTAGGCTATGAATAAATATTTGGTTAATTTCGAGTGTTCAGTATTGAGTTTAGAGGGGCTCAAGTCACATATACATATAATATTATTGAAATTAAATGGAATATAATCTGACAGAAAGAACCACAATTATTTTATTTGGTCCATATACAATTTGCCGGTGTACATGCTTCATTCTTGCATGTTTTTATTATGTTTATTTACATTTAGAAAGTGTTTTGTATTCAGCAATAAGAAAAGGAATGAGATACAGAGTATTGTGATGGAATTAAAAAACAAGTGTTTGATTTGCTAGGTAATGAAATTATTAATTATCTCATTCATTTATCTCATTCAATTCATTCCCTTTAAATTGGTATAAATTGGAATGGGAATGGATGAGGCAATGAAATGGACAAGGTAATGGATTGGACAAAGGAATGAATAGATAGATGATTACCATTCCATGGTCTTGTTTGGTCACCATGTGAGAATGGAATGAATCATTACTTTGTATTATCTGGTAGGTACGAAAAGACAAAGGAATAAACTCAACGGTGGTGATGGTGGCGACGACCGTGGTTGGTGGTGGTGGCAGTGGCGGTGGCCGGTGGGATGGCAACGATGACAATAGTGGTCGATGGTGATTGTAGTGGTGGGTGGCGGCGATGACGACAGTGAGTGGTGGTGCTGGTCAGCTGGGTAGCGACGCTCAGTGGTGATAGTACTGCGACGGTGGTGGTGGTTGATGGTATTGGGTGGCGACAACGGCGGTGAGTGGCGGTGGTTGGTAGTGGCAATGGTTGACATATCACACCCTGACGCGGGAGGCCTGGATGAAATTACAGATTGATACAACACATCACGCAATGCAAGCAAACAACGAAAGCAACGTAAACTAACTAATCTTTTATAGATATATGTTTACATCTCAAAGATAACTCAATCAAAGGTGTTCTAAGGAAACGAGAGAGGATTGTTTCGATGGGTTCGATGCTACAATCCATCGGATAAGAATAATACAACTAAATGAAACCCTGGAGTACAAAAGGTAAAGTATATTCCTAACTTATCGGTAGCAAGCTGATATAGTTATAAAAAAAAGTTTTGCGTTAAGGGTATTAATTCGACTCTTATGGTTATGACGTTAATAAGATATCCCCGAAATTCCCTTAGGCATGTGGATTCATGATTATGTTCGTGACCATAATCACTTGTCTGCCTCACTGAAGCATCCATGTATATTCCCATTAAAATCATAGCACTTCATCTTATATTTTTGTTGGTTGTTTAGCAGGATTGTTCGAGCGTGCAAGTTATTTGTCTATTGGCAAAGTTTATGATAATGTGTTCAATACCCATGTTCGACTCATTCGGTATCACCTTGCTACAATTCCAGTTTATCCGCCATGTTTCGGTTTTCCAAACCGAAATGAACTGTGGTTTCAAAGGTTAGGATCCTAAGGGTTCATTGTTGAAGCTTAAAGAGTTCTAACGGAGTTCAAATTGCTGCAACCGCTTTCTGTGATACCAATCTGTCACACCCCGACCCGGGAGGTCCTAGACGAAATTACAGATTGATAAAACACATGACGCAAAATATTTAATTTCAAATTATAGTATTTAAAATTTGAATACTAACTTGTAACTAATTTGAAAAATTTAACCGAAATTATTTATTGTTAAATATATATATATATATATATATATATATATATATAGGGGATGGTTCTATAGAAAACCCTATATTAGGGTGAAAACCGTGGAAACTCTGACTTCCCGAGTTTTTTAGGGCCTGAAAAATTTTAGGGCATGTAATATACATAATTATAAGCATTTTGAGACCAAAAAAAAAAAATCAAAAAGTGCCGAGCGTTTTTTTTTTTTTTTAAAATAAAGTTTTCGGGTAACATATGTTACACGAAAATAACACATGTTTTTTTCCACTAACATGTGTTACCAGAAAACTGTTTTAATTTTTTAAAAAAAAAAACCGCTCGGCGCTTTCTTGATTTTTTTGGCTCAAAGTGCTTAGAATTATGTATATTACATGCCATAAAATTTTCAGGCCCTAAAAAGTTCGGGAAGTTAGAGTTTCCACGGTTTTCACCCTAATATAGAGTTTTCCATGGATACTTACACTATATATATATATATATATATATATATATATATATATATATATATATATATATATATATATATATATATATATATATATATGGTACGGATAATGTGGAAACCCATTCTTAGATGGTAAACTCTGGAAACTCTGACTTCCAAATTTTTTTTTTGAAAAAAATAGGGCATGTAACATACATGATTTTAAGCATTTTGTGCCAAAAAAATCTAAAAAGCGCCGAGTACTTTTTTTTTAAAAAATAAAATAAAATTTCGACTAACACATGTTAAGCGAAACTAACACGTGTTAACCTTTTGTTACCCGAAGACGGGTTTTTTTTAAACGGCTCGGCGCTTTTTCGATTTTTTTGGCCAAAAATGCTTAAAATCATGTATATTACATACCATAAAATTTTCATAAAAAAAGTCGGGAAGTTAGAGTTTCCAGAGTTTACCATATAACAAGGGTTTCCAATAAAACCTTATACTATATATATATATATATATATATATATATATATATATATATATGGTTCAAGGTTCAATAGAGAACTCATTTTAGGGAGAGAACTCATGAACTCCTAACTAAATGCAAAAAAAAAATTACTAAAAAAATCATAACTCAAAATTTAAGTAAAAAAAATAGAAAACTAGTTCAGAGCTTCTCTTTCCCACATCATCTTTGTTTAGGAAAAAAAATCCTAAAAACGCCACTACACATGTGTAGTATAACCCAAAAACCTAAACCCCCCACCCCCAACTTACCCCCACCCAAAAACCTAATTCCACCCCATGTCACACCCTCAAATTCCACTTGCGGGGTTTTACCGCGAGGCGCGTGACACACCAGGATCCAAGTCAACAGTCACAATAAACGACAACTATATGAATAAAATAACGTAACCAAACCTTGCAGTTTAAAAGTATCAACCACGAACACAGCGAAAGCATAATAGTTCATAGTCCTCAAAAGTAAATAAAAGACAAATGTTATAAAGTTTAACATGATGCATGAAACCTAGACGCCGTGAGACCCCATGCGCCTATCCAAAAGCTGCTACCTTAGCGACCTGAGAAAACATGCAAAAAATGTCAACATACTATGCTGGTGAGTTCACAGGTTTTATAAAAACGTTTCCATAAGTTTTGAAAGATCAATCCCATTACTACTATGTTATGCGATCGTTAGCTAGACGTATGTATGTTACTACTACGATTAATTTGGGAACCATTACTGACAAGATGTTTTGTGTGTTGCTTTTCGTGTGGGCTACCGTCATCCCCAGTAGGCCTTGAATTTAGAGACAATATGGACCCGTCCGACCTCTAGTCGACGCGGGTGGAGTTTGCCAGGCCCCATAGATCTATCCACATTTCCCCCATTATGTACCCCCATATTAGTGGTTTCCTTGGGACTTAGATGAGTCGCATAGTAAATAAGAGATAACCATAGTATAACATGATCTTTACATATCCAAAAATGTGTAGTATGTTTCTCCCCCATGAGAAAGTGTGTGAAAGCGGGGCTGTGAAACTCACCTTAGGTTGCGTTCTTCTTAAAAAGGTAAACTGACAATGCAATGATAGTCCCTAATACCGACGACCTATCATAAAATGTGTATAAGTAACTAGACTAATAACCCATAAGTTAACTAATCCCCGATTGTCCAGACCATGACTATGTACGTTTGAAAACGTGTTTGAATGTTGACTTGACCACACCAGACAGACTCGACATCCCGTTGGTGACCCGTTACGTTAGTTGATCAAGTATACATAGTTTACATACAAGCAATGCACATAAAACACTTAGTTTATATCAGATGTTACTATTTTGCACTCGTGGGTACGAACGGGAATTATTTCCCCTCATTCATACCCTTAATAGCACGAATGAGAATTTCTTTCCAAATCAGCACGAATGAAAACTTTCACTTCTCCTTCGTTGTCACACCCCAACCGATGGCGGAATACATCGGGGCAAGACTTAGTGGTAGATTGTTCAAAGACTTCATGACACTAGATTTTGTGACAATATAGTTTAAAGATAGAATTTCATTTATTGTCTAAAAATAGAAATACAAGTAGTTCAAATAACGAAAAATACAACAACAAGAATATGATAACTTGAACTAGAGTGAGTTTCTATGTCCAATCCTAAGTAGTTTTCTTGAATGTCCTGCAACAAATATTTCCTGCAACATGTATAAAATATCCGTCAACACATAAAGCATTGGTGAGCATACTAGTTTTGACATACATACATAGTATAATAAAGTTTTGCTTATAGGCATATGCAAGAGAACCATACAAACGGCGACTAGCCACGAAGAATTTTGCTTAACATGACCCATGTAGGGGGCGGATAGCCAATCCTATAGCGCTATACATGCAAGGTGGGTTGTCAACTATATGAACATTTGTATGTTAGAGTAAATAATTCTACATAGCATAGCGTACAAGCATATAATAGACTTTAGATTGCGCATGATAGAATTTAGAATATGATAGACTTTAGACTAAGCATAATAGATTGTAGAGTTTAAAATCGTTTGAGTTTTGATAGTGATACATGTTGAGCCCCAAAGAATAAAGGATAAAAGGGGGACAAGTATGAACTCACCTTTGGGTGTGTTTTAGCAAGGTTCCTAAAAGAATAAGTCTTAGAAGATTAGTTCCTTAGCCTTGGTTAACTAGAATTAGAAAGGAAATAAAGGGTCTTAGATTCGAGCTTAGATTATAGATTCAAGAGAGTCAAGCAAGCCTTTTAGGCAAACCAAGCACAAATTGCCTTTAAGGCAATCCGGATGGTCATGAGATTAAGTTAGACCAAGCACAAAATCATTATAGATGATTCGGATGGTATAAGGTTAGGAATGTGAATCCATTTGATAGGTTCATGTCATAACCACTTCGTTTATGGAATAAACGTGGGTTTTGGACACGGGATTTCCCCTTTATAGTGTGGATAAATCCGTAGCACAAGAAGGGTCAAGAGAGTTGGTAAGGTAGGGTGTAACCACAAACCTTCCAAAGATTAATAATAGGATAATAAGATAGAAGATTGAAAGTAAGTTTATAATAATACATAGTATAACCAATACCATAGCACAAATCCATCTAACATTAGATTGTTAGTAGACTTGGTTGGTTCCTTCACAACAAACATCCTTAGGACATAAAAAAACAAATCAAAAAAATAAACCCATCTGGGACCTCTTTTAGGTGCTCTACCCTTATCACACTTATGTGGATAAACATGGGGAAGATCCTAGAGGTTTCTCCAAGGAGTTTTGGATAGAAAAGAGAAGGAAAAACATAAAAGAATTGAAGGTTTGAGCCTAGAAACTTACTGATGTGTTTTCAGGAAGTTTGCTCAAAAACCTTGAAGATTAGAGAGAGTTATAAAGAGAAAAGAGATGAACAAGAGGTTAAGGAGTGGGGAGGGGTTATATTTATAGGTGGGTTAAGGTGGTTGGGTATTAAATGGAGTTAATAGGGTGGTTAGAAGGAGATAGGTGAGGGTTAAGTTTGATTAATATGGGAGGTGCTGACTTTGTTATCTGCTGCTGTTGACATCGACCCTAAAAAAACGGAACGAAGAAACATATATGTCACTAGCTTTTATCCCGGGAGCATCCCGGGGTTGAAAAATATAACCATTCTAATAATATTAATACTAATACTAATAGTAATATTTATTACTCTTGTAATTAAATAAATAAAAAAATAACCTTGCTATAAAGTGACCACATGTGTTGCAGTGTTGCGCGATTATTTCTTCTAGCTTCTCTTGATGAAGTATACCTATCCATCGTTAGAAGAGTAAAATTCCAATGATTAATTCAACAACGTAGATAAGAACCTGGTTTAAAAGAATCTCACTCATAGATTTAAAACAAAGCACTAATTACTTTAACAATTTTCATATATACCCTTAATAACAGATAATTGTGTATACACGGATAGATTTATTAGTTGGGATTTTTACTTTAATTAAATTTGTAACGTTTGTAATTCAATATATGTATTAATAAAATCATATAACCAAGTACTTTAGAGTGATACCAAAACGATGAAAACTTCAAAAATGCCAAAACCTCATCTGTAATCTTAACCACTACAGGAGTATGAAGAGAAAGCCGAAGCTACTGCTTAAGTAAGCTATGAATCGCCATATTTGCTTCATGGTTCAGGTCAGTGAACGCAAATGAGAATTTTTTTCATGTATGAACAAAGCCTCACAAAAAATAGTCGTTTTTTTTCTCCGTTTTTTATATAGCACTATGGTACTCGTTGGAAATATAATAAAACGCTCGTTAATTTGGTGTAATTTTTTTCTTTAAAAAATCTCGTATATAAAAGATATTAACATTTAAAAATTAAGGGATGAAACATGAGAGAGAAAAATCCAATTTCGTTTTAAATTGGTAAAGTAAATCTTTTATTTTAAATTTAAGATATGCATATCTTGTATATGGTTTTAATTAATTTTATTATTAGATTTAATAATAAAAAAATAAAAAAAATTAAATACTCCCACCTCAACGTGCCACGTGGCACATTCAAGGGGGGATTGAGACCTCAATTGAATGCCACATCATCATAAGTCAATTCTTTTATTAATAGTTATAGATACATATATGTTGTTGTTTTGGAAGAAAAAGTCAAAGGAAATAATATGAAGTCACGTTTTTCTTTTCCATTTCTTTTTTTTAAGAGTACTATTAAATATAAATAAATATATATTAAGATCTTAACTAAATGAGTTTCTAAATTGATTAGGCTAAATTATATTGACGACTCGCCATGAATTGGTAGAAGTAACATAAAAGAAGCTGGTAAAGGCGAATTTGTTAAATATAGAATTTAGAATACGAGAAAATTAAAAATCACGCGACGTTACATATAGTTTGCGTCACGTAGAATAAATGAAATAGATTAAGATTAAATGTAATTGACAAAATACTTTTCCATTGATCATAGGCTCGGGTTTACAAGGGTATAGAATGACAAGTTACAAGAATACGAGGACTAGAATGGTAAATATGAAAAAATACGAATGTTACATTCGTACCTTATGATGGGTCGAATGAAACCCATTATTTTTCATTCGTACCTTTGATGGCATGAACGAAAAACTCATTCGACCTATCTGACTGCTGAACCATTTCGACGAACAATAATCCATCAAATCAGACTAAAAACTTTACGAAAAGCTACAAATCACAGCAGTCAATCATATCTATCCTAACCACATGTAACTACCCCTTTTTCATACGATAATTCATCCATTTCACATAGCAAATCATAACTTTACCCAAAATAGCAAATTATGGAAATGTCACATCACTTGCATGAAAACTTTACCCAAAATGGGAACTGTCAGAATATTATCATACTCATATCAACAAACATCGATTCTCACATGTTAATCAATTCCTAATCATGTTATCATCATCATGTTCATGAACAAACCCTAGATCTAACATCAAAACCCCCTAAAAATGGGTAAAATCCACCAAATGTCAATTAATCCATTTCATACTCATAGATCATGTTCCAAATCAGTCCTAAATCAATAATATATCATCTACACATCATTTCATAAACAGATAACACATAGAACAATCATCTAACACCATTATCATTTGGGTTTTTTTATAAGAAAACTCATTATTTAAGTATAGATCTAGTTTAGAAAGATGTTAGAAAGGTTTTTATTTATGAAAACTCATTTATATCAGATCTGGACACCTAGGGTTTATCAAAAATATCATAAAATGGATTAAAAAGGGTTTAGATTATGAACACACCTTGAATCTTCACTTGATTTAGTTATAGAACTTGTTTTAGCTTTATAATCCAAAGAATAGGGGCAAAAACTCGTTTCTACAGGTTTGGGGTTGAGAGAGAGCACTTAGGGGTGAGTTAGGTTGTGAAATGATGAAAATGAGGCAAAAAGATGTATTGATAGCTTGTTCCCGTTCGTACCTGCTTGGGTACG
This sequence comes from Ambrosia artemisiifolia, assembly GCA_032199755.1. NCBI lineage: Eukaryota > Viridiplantae > Streptophyta > Magnoliopsida > Asterales > Asteraceae > Ambrosia > Ambrosia artemisiifolia. The sequence goes on from CM063519.1 coordinate 18,345,012, forward strand.
AACGAAAACATTTTCCTTTCATTCGTGCCTTTCATTGGCACGAATGGGAGTTTTTATTTTTCATCCGTGCCTTTGATGGCACGAATGGAAATCCAGAATTCTTATTCAATCCTTCGATTCACGATCTTGCCAGTTTAACATATGTTATCACATGAAATCACATAAACATGCAATCACAAGTTGTTAATCATTCATAGAACATATAATACTTGATTAATCATTCCAAACATGTAATTTCACCAACAACGGGACTCAAGACTCATGTGTGTGTATGTGTTTTCCCCAATGATTCCCTGAATCATTAAACCATGGACATTTCGTGAGTGTAAACTAACTCCCGATGATTCCCCGAATCATCAAACCGACTCAACTAACCCCGTTAAGTACGTTAAATAAATGTTTTGCTAAGGTAGACTTATATGTTTGTAAGAAGTATTAACCTGAGTTTGCCGGGTGTCACATCATCCCCTTGTTGAAAGAATTTTCGTCCCAAAAATCGCTCAAAGCCAAAAGGAAAGAACCAAAAGGAATCCCCCTGTTGAAAGGAATTTCACCACAAAATTCACTCGGCTTCAACAGTAACAGGTGCTGGTTTCGGTGCTCGCTTCGGAAACAAATGAGGATACTTAGACTTCATCTGATCATCTCGTTCCTACGTGAACTCCGGTCCACGGTTGGAGTTCCAACGAACTTTAACGATACGGATTTTACTCCGACGAAGGCTACGAATCTTATAATCTAAGATCTCAACCGGTTCCTCAACGATAAGCAGACGATCATCAACCTTGATCTATTCAAGAGGAACAATGAGTGATTCATCAGCCAAACACTGCTTGAGATTAGAAACATGAAAGATATTATGCACGCTACTGAGTTCAGCTGGCAAGTCAAGTTTGTATGCCACCGGTCCAATCCGTTCCAGATTTTTGAACGATTCAACATCACGAGGATTCAGTTTGCCACGCTTCCCAAAGCGTATAACGTCCTTCCATGGAGAAACTTTCAAGAGAACCTTATCACCAACCTGGAATTCCAACGGTTTGCGACGACGATCAGCATAGCTCTTCTGACGATCCCGAGCTGCTGCCATGATTATGAATCTGTACGATCTTCTCGAAAGTCTCGTACACAAGCTCCGGGCCAGTAAGTTGACTCTCACCCACTTCAGCCCAACAAAGAGGAGACCAACATTTCCGTCCGTAAAGAGCCTCGAACGGAGCTGCCTTGATGCTATAATGGTAACTGTTGTTGTAAGAGAATTCCACCAATGGTAGATGACTCTCCCAACCTTTTCCAAAATTGATAACACATGCACGAATTATGTCTTCTACTATTTGGATCGTCCGCTCACTTTGACCATCAGTTTGCGGATGATAAGCTGTACTCATATCAAGCTGGGTACCTAATGCTTTATGCAGAGCCTTCCAGAAATGCGAAGTGAAACGAGAATCATGATCAGAGATGATAGAAACAGGCACCCCGTGCCGAGAGACCACTTCCTTAAAGTTGATGCGAGCTAACTACTCCAGACTGTCGCTTTCCTTAATAGCCATGAAATGCGCAGATTTTGTCAACTGATCGACAATCACGCAAATAGTATCACAACCACTTGGTGATCTCTGAAGCTTGGTTATGAAATCCATAGTGATTCGTTCCCACTTCCATTCAGGAATCTCATGTTGCTGAAGAAGACCATACGCACAAGTCAAACATTTATTCACGTATGAAGCTATATCAATCAGCCTTCATGTTTGGCCACCAATAGAGTATCATCAAATCCTGATACATCTTATCGGAACCAGGGTGAACAGAATACCGAGATTTGCAAACCCCCAAACAACGGAACCCAAACACGTTCTGCAAAATAATGTAGGCCATCAGACCTAAGCTCGAGATGCTTATCGGCATTATGCATGATTTCAGCATTAAGGTTTTCTTCCTTCAAAGCTTCGTGCTACGCAGAACGGATTCGGTCAGGCAAACTAGAATGGATGTTGAGTTGTAAAGCTCGATCACGACGAGGCTTAGCGGATTCCTTCCTGCTTAAAGCGTCTGCTATAAAATTTGCCTTACTAGGATGGTACTTAATAGCGCAATCATAATCATTAAGAAGTTCAACCCATCGACGTTATCGCATGTCCAACTCCTTCTGATAAAAGATGTGCTGAAGACTCTTGTGATCGGTATAAATGGTGCACTTGGTACCGTACAAGTAGTGTCTCCAGATCTTTAGAGCAAATACAACCGCACCTGATTCCAGATCATGGGTGGTGTAGTTATTCTCGTGGACTTTAAGCTAACGAGAAGCATAAGCAATAACCTTCTCGCGTTGCATCAACACACAACCGAGACCTTGAATAGAAGCATCACAATAAACAACGAAATCGTCTGTGCCCTCAGGCAAGGATAAGATAGGCGCATAACAGAGTTTAAGCTAAAGCGTCTGAAACGCTGACTCTTGCGAATCGCCCCAGTCAAACTTCTTGTCTTTCTGGCTAAGAGAGGTGAGAGGTTGAGTAATCTTCGAAAATCCCTCAATAAAACGCCGATAGTAACTTGCGAGACCTAGAAATTGTCGCACCTCAGATGGTGTCTTTGGTGCTACCCAGTCTTTCATGGCTTCTATCTTTGCTGGATCGACATGAATTACCTTTTCCTTAACCACATGACCAAGGAATTGAACTTCTTGCAACCAAAAATCACACTTCGAGAACTTAGCATAGAGCCGTTCTCTTCGCAAGATTTCCAAGACGAGACGCAAGTGTTCCTCATGGTCCTCCTTGCTCTTGGAATAGATCAGAATGTAATCAATAAACACAATGACAAATTTATCAAGATAAGGCTTGCAAACACGATTCATCAAATTCATGAACACCGTTGGCGCATTGGTGAGACCAAAAGGCATGACCAAGAATTCAAAATGGCCATAACGAGTTCGAAAAGAAGTCTTCGGAATATCGGCTTCCTGCACCCTCAACTGATGGTACCCGGACCTCAAATCAGTCTTCGAATAGAAACTTGAACCCTGAAGCTGGTCGAACAAATCATCAATACGGGGAAGAGGATAACGGTTCTTGATTGTCACCTTGTTCAGCTCACGATAATCAATGCACATGCGAAGGCTTCCGTCTTTCTTCTTAACAAATAGAATAGAGGCTCCCCACGGGGAAGAACTAGGCCGAATAAAATCCTTCTCTAACAACTCCTGCAACTGGTTGGGTAATTCCTGCATCTCGGGAGGTGCAAGACGGTATGGAGCTCGAGTAACAAGGGCTTCACCAGGTACAAGATCAATACCAAACTCAACCTGACGTTGAGGCGGAAGGCCAGGTAAATCTTTAGGAAATACATCAGGAAAATCACAAACAACCAGAATATCCTTGATCTTCTTCTCTTCTTCAGATGAAATGGAAACAAGTGCCAAAATGGCAGAATAACCCTTTCAAATATACTTATGGGCTTTCAAAAATTCTCTCAAAAGGGGGATGATGTGACGCCCCACCCACCCCCACCCTTACCTAAAAACTTAAATTACTTACCCAAAAACCTAAACCACCCATCCAACCCCCACCCAAAAACCTAAACCCACCCCACCCACTGCCTACCAAAAAACCTAAGCCCCACCCACTACAACCGAAAACCTAACCCCCCCCCCAACCTAAAAACCTACACCCTACCCAATAACTTAAACCCACCCTACCCACCCCCACCCCCACCCCCACCCCCACCCCCATCCCCTAAAACCTAAACCATACAAGCTAAACTTAAAAAAATAATCCTAAAAGCTAAACTAAACTAAACCTTAAAGCTAACCGGACATTTACTACACATTTGCATTAGAAGTCGCATATTTTTTATTTTTTTTTTATTTTTTTCTGAATGGGGATGACTTGGGAAAGAAAAGCTCCGAACCAGATTTTTGGTTTTTGACTTAAATTTTGAGATATGATTTTTTTTTAATTTTTTTCTTAATTTAATTAAGAGTTCTTGAGTTCTCTCCTTAACTATGAGTTCTCAATTGAACCTTCCTAATATTGTTATATATATATATATATGTGTGTGTGTGTGTGTGTGTGTGTGTAAAAGAAAAGGGGTGAGACACATGACACTCATTGAGGCCATCCCTCCCCTTAATTTTCCTCAAAAACTATTAAATTATTTTTTTTCTTTCTCATGTGCATGGCACGTGCATTTTCCCCCACGATTTTTTAGCATTAATAATTTTTTTATACGACATTTTATATGAAAAAAAACAAATTAACGAGTGTTTTATTATCTTTCCAACGAATACCATAGTGATATACCAAAAGGAAACAAAAATCCCTGACTTTTTTATGTGGTGATTAATGAAATATATACTTAAATTATATATGAGTAGAAAAAATAGTCCGAAGATATGAAAAGTTACTATCCTACAATCTTTTTAGCCGATAATAGTTAGATCATGTTTATTTATCTTTAAAATAGATCTTCACTGTTTACCTATTAATTGTTTTATTCGGTAAAAATTAAACAGGTATGCCAATCATTAATATATATTTACCTTACACATTAGAATTACCCACCATCAATGTCATCATGACATATCCTTTAATACCAATTTGGGTGTTTTTTCGAGTTCACATCCCAACTTTAAAGTGTATTAAGATAGTGACACTTTTACAAAGACGAGTATTGATCCTTTACACACAAAAAAAAAATCTAAAAAAACAGCAAATTCCTTTTATAGTACACGCATGTTGTCATTTCATACTAGATTTGTATATCCCGGGACGCTCCGGGGGGAGAAACTAGTTTTGAATATATTAGAAAATCTCTATTTTGAAGGTACTAATAGGTGTAATTGTTACCATTATTAACTTAAATTCAAAAAATAATTAAAAGATTCTAATCACTCAAAATTTTAAATTAAATGTGATAAATGTATTAACTAACTCTAATTACTATCTTTCATTCAAATTTTGGGTTTTTATAATATTAACCGAAAATTAAAAATTAAAATAATAAATGTTAAATTTGCAATTAATATACTTAAATAGAACATTTAGTATTCGAATATTTTTAAAGTTTAACTGAAATCTATAATTTAAAAAAAATTAGTTAAACCAAATCAAATAAATCAATTTAAATTCGAATTTTCTACAAAAAAAAATTGGTCAAACCAAAACAATTAGAATTAATGCCACTATCTTGTCAACCAATTAAAAGATTACTATAAACATGCAATCCATTGTTGACCAACCAAAGCAAGATCAAACATAAAATTCAAATAAACATTCAAAGAACAATAACATAATCCGTATGAACATGATGAACACCAACATGAACACCATATATCACTACTAGAAAAAAGGTCTTCCATGACACGAATTTTATGACACACACTCATTTATGACACTCAAAAGCGTGTGTTATAAAAAAATTGTCATGGTTTGTAAAATCTTATTAATTCAGGACACGCATTTTTGTGTGTCAAGAATTTAGTGTCAATATATAGAAAACATGACAGATATAATCGTGTGTCATCTTTTCATGTCATAATATATTTTTCTAAAATTTATAACTCTCCCTCCCATAGTCCCATATAATTTCATTCCCGCTCATTACCGTTCCCCAAAAATATGTATAGCTTCCAACATTCCTCCCTCTCACCCAAACACAAGTCCTTCTCAAACCCTAACATTACCACTATGTTCTAGAGTTTAATAATAGAAGGAAAAGAAAGGAAGCGAAAAGAAGCAAAAAGAAAGGGGAACAATTTTATGTTCCAGAGTTTCATTAAAGTAAAGAAATGGAGAGAAGAGGTAGGAAAATTCCTCCAAATAACAATCCTTCTAAATCGGAAGGAAGCGGAAGGAAGGGAAAGTAAAAGAAAATTAAAGTATATCATTTACCAATTTACCCTCTCATTTAACCTATAATAAAATCTTACAAGGGTATAATTGTAAAATATACGTTTCCTTTCTCTTCTTTTCAACTCGGGAACACATAAAATCTTTAGTTTCTTTTCTTTTCCTTTCAACTCGGGAACACGAAATAAAATTATATATTTTCCTTTCTTTTCTCTCTAATATCCCTTTCTCTTCTTTTCTTTTATTTAGTAAACTCGGGAACACAACGTACAACCATATGAATCTATAGCCCTAATCCAAAACAGTAATCGTCACCATTACAAGATGAAGAGAAGATAAACAACTTAAACATGAATGTAAACTCAGTGGATTCACTAGTTACCAAAATTCAAGGGTTATCAAACAGTTCACATGATTTAGTTCAGTTGAACACTCATTTAAAACAATCGGAGGACGTTAGTCTCTCACAGGCCGCCACGTTTGCTTCATGTCTTACTAGAATTGATCTATCCATTCATTCCCTTGGTTATCTCTACATTCTGTAAGTTTTATTTATTATTATTATTATTATTATTATTATTATTATTATTATTATTATTATTATTTGTTATTGTTATTATTATTTTAGGGGATTTAGGGTTTTGGAAGAGTATTATGTGGATATTGTGTATTGATTCAATTGTTGGTGTTTGTTTGTTGAGTGATGGTTATTTCAGTTTGGTGTATGTTATCATGCTTGGTTGAATGTATTAATGCATTTTAGTGTATTATTAGTGTATTGATTTATGTTGTTGATGTTGCATTGCATGTTACTATGTTTCTGGTTGCTTTTGAAGTGTGTTGTTTGGTGGCAGAAGAGGTGGCGGCAGAGGACGTGGTGGTGGGTGAGGACGTGGAATGAAGATACCTTCAACACCTTCGATTATTTCCGGTTACTTACCCTAAATCCCTTTTTTCACTTTTCTTTTATTTATATAAACTAGCGGAGTGCCCGCGCGTTGCGGCGGGTGCGTATGTTTTGTTGCCTAACTTGTGGATGATTCGTTACGGTGATGAAAACTAAATAAGAAGCCACAACATATTGGTTAACTTAAACTTCATGCAAACTATTAGCTTAAGCCATTTTTAAAACATACAATAGGTTAACGTTTTTTGACCCAGCATCAAGAACAATATAAACCATTATGTAACGTCATAAGACAGGGTTTTTTACATATTTATATATGTATGACTTAGAAAGGGAAAATATGTAATTAATTTTATGGCTGGGTAAATATGTAATTAGGTAACATAGGAAGAGGAAATATGTAAAACAAAACCATAAACCTAATTCATTTTATGTTTCTAAAGTTAAAAATGAAAGGAATTACAACAAACTCCTGGTCTTATAATGAAACACATCAGTCATTAGCAGAATTACCCGTTTGAAACCAAAGCAAGATGTTGCATGCATGATTGAATTACATAATGAACTGAGCTATAAATTATTATCATTATATTATGAAAAATATGAAAACAATGTAGAGTGTATCATGAACATAGATTACAATAGCAAAATAAACTAAATCTTAACATCACAGTAATGCCCATCAAAACAAAGATCCATTCACTACAAAAGAAAGCTAGAAAATATATTTGTATATATTTAGAAATTTAAATTGCTAACACGATTTCCTAATAAGAGGAGAGAAAAGCTTGATTGATTTGTGAAGTAACCATAATCATTGGTGGTTGCTTTACTTTGAAACTGTAGGTATTTAAGAGACAGCGTAGAAAGCAATGGTATAAGACTAAGAGAGAACCTTTTCAATGAGATGTAAAACATCTTGATTATATATAAAGTCTATGTGGCTCCAGGTAGTTTTTGATTTTCTGGTACTCATACTGCTCCATCTTAAAAACATGCAGCAACAATCAAGCAAAGTATGGTTGCAAAAATGAAGGTAAGTACAGTAAGTTAAAAAAGAGAATTTAATAACATAGACTTTTAAATTAGAATAGAAAATTACAACACAAAAGAAACCATACAAAAGGAGAACCTTTAGATTTCTGTTCACTTATTCAATAAATGATACCTCACACATCACCTACTTTATAATCAATCTTTCATCAAACGATTAGAAGTCAACCCCTTTTCTGATTAACATTCACTACTAACTCTATATATTCAGCATTATCCTTAACTCAATGGGTAAGACAACTATCTGAACCCATACAGGGGTGCATATCAAACATGAAGAGAGTCGTCATTTTTGTACCTCATTCCTTAACTCATTTAGCAAGTTAATAATTGGAAGCCATACAGGGATGAGTGTCAAACTTGAAGAGATTAAACCTTATCAAAGCTCAAAGTGAAGAATCAATGCGCATATGAAAATTTGATGATCATTAGAAAATAATATTGAATAGTTCCAAATTCTATAAAATGTGACATATGAGAAGTTACGTCAAGATACAGCTAAGGACTTCATCATTGACATGAATTTGACTCTCATACAAAAACTTCTCACTAAGTTGTCAAGAGCAAGCTCAAAATCCTAGTAAGAGGCTTAAAAGCTCTACTCTATGACGAACTATTGCTAGCAAAAAAGATTATACTCTCGTAGCAACCAAACATCTTCCACGGGAGCCCTATTGTTTGCGGTGTATTAAAGCCCTAATGGGGGCAACTGAATGAAGGGCAATTAAAACCTTCAATTGATGAGGGTAATGAGGGGATGTGATGGTTGATGAGGTTTGTTTGCGGTGTATTAAAGCCCTAATGGGAATGAGATGAGGGTTTAATTACCCATTTTACCCGGTTATTAAGAACCTAATGTTTTAAATCTTTGAACTTAATCATGTGACGAATCATATGCACATGACTAACCATTAAATCTTAAAGCATTTATATATAATAAAGGGTTGCTTACATCTAATATCATGATTGTTGTTGGGAACACACTGTCTCACTTTTCGTAATCTAGCATGAGCTTATCAATCATCTTGAACATCGCCTTCTGAAGACCCCAAAACAGAACTCACCTTGGCAATCTATTATGCATCTTTTAAAGCATACCCACTTTCTCAAGTGGAACTATAAGCTAGAGCATGAAAACGATTAACCGAAGTCTGCAAGAAAATATAGAACTTGTGATATTTTTTGCATCTCTTAAGTAGGATTTTGTATCGACGATAGGTCAATAGCCAACAACTCCATGTTTATAACCATTTTTTGGTTTGCGCAGAACTCCAAATTTAGTGACAAACTTACATATTTTGGTAAAGGTGTGGCGTAGGGATTTCTTACAATTACAGTCATCACTTGATAGATGGCATTCAATAAAGGGTTTTTATAAACTTAAGTGGAACGATGTTTAAAAACCTAACACTATGTGAGTAGTCATAAATAACCATTTTGATTTCTTTTTTACAGAGCCATTGTTCTAGACCATAGAAATTCAATTATGAAGAATCAAATGAAAAATAATTCAGAGAAATAGCCATATAAAATAACAACATAGCATACCTCCATTTTGGGCTTATTTAGAAAATCAAATTGAGGGAATTGATCATCTGCAGCAGGAGCATCATCAGCTTTGAACAGACCAAAACCTCCAAACCCATTATTCTCCTCAAATGGACCTTCGTTGTCCGGCACTACATCTTCAGTTTCTTCTTTGACATATTGATTTGCCTCACTCGATGTTTCCTCAGAAGTTGTTGCTTTTATACACGAGTAACTGTGTTGGCGTAAGCCTGTAAACCAAAATAAGTACAGATCCTTTTCGTTTTATAGACTTAATGAACATCTTTTACGATAGCATATCAAAATTTTACGCTGAACTCAGAACACCTTGCGGCCTTCCTGGCGCTGCGGCGAGGTTCCAGCAGATTCTGGCCAAATCGTGTAAACTTCTACAAACTTTTAAACATTCGGGCCAAACTGGTCTCAAACATCCCAAAATGGTTTGGAAGCAGCCTAAACTATCTTAAACATGCCCTAAACATGTGTATCACCCCCTAAAAAAGATAATGTTATGCTATGTGTGACTGTGGTGTGCGTTGCTTATCTCAGGCCCTCGCTTTTTAAGCATTTTGCGCCTAGGCACACGGTTCACCCTTTGCGCCTTCGACAACTATCAATAAACTTATAGTGGAAGAGAACCATACCACCTTTTAACAACACTATCTTAAGTTTCACTTGATTTTTACTAAAACCCCTCAATTTAGCAGAAAAAATGGACGCAAACATTACCGACAAGATATTTCTTAGTCCAGATCAAGACTACTTTACAGCCAAATTATATAAAATAAACTATTTAAACAGATTAAAGCCCTAAATACTCATAAATAAGAAACTATTTAAACATATTCTAATAAGGGTTTTTATAAACTTAAGTGGAACGATGTTTAAAAACCTAACACTATGTGAGTAGTCATAAATTAACTATTTTGATTTCTTTTTTACAGAGCCATTGTTCTAGACCATATAAAACCAATTATGAAGAATCAAATGAAGGCCTTAGCTGCTGATGCTGTTGCTGCAGGTATCACATTTATTATTAGAACATCACTATGGGAGCCATTTTTCCTCTGCATTTAGACAGTAGTACCTTATTGTTGAACGAAGGTAGATCGTACTCAGCGTAGGGTTCGGTTGATTTGCACAATATCTTCTAGCTCGACAAATGTCGGATAACTCTGTATCGTCAAAGAGTATGGCAGTGCAAGAGCGCTGGAAAGACCAACTTGACTTATGAAGAGGCACTCGTTTCAGAAAAAAAACAGGCAATTGAGAAGGTTCAACAGTTCCCTAAAGAACTGATGGAACCTGTGCTGCGTGATGTTCAATTCAGCAATTATACCCTATTATCCAGAAACATATCATTCCCAATCAAAGACATAACATAAACGGTTAAATTTCTAGAAATGTAGTACATTATACATAAAAATTAAAATTACATTGTTAGTTTTTAAACAGTATCACATAATATTAAGGATTTAAATCACTTAGCATCAAAAGGGGCATAAACGTATAAAAAAAGATCAAAAAGAAAGATACCGATAATCGCGAAAAATCTCTTTAGTAAAGCGAATTTGAAACACCATCTCGTCAGGCTTCAAATCAGCGTGTCTGCATAAAGCCTCACCATCATTAACCTGAAACATTAATTACCGTCATATTAAAATGAGTACATATCTTTTTCATATATCAAAACAATATCCCGGGTCAGATTTTCGTCAGGAATTGAAAGAAATAAGAGCTGTTGATACCTGATTATGAATCTGGTTGTCTTGAACGGTATGCGAGTGTTCATAGCGGAATAGTGACAATGGTGCGGTGGCCGTCGATTCCTGCATAACACAATAAACAGGGCCTTTCATCATTCAAAGTATGCAGAGGATTTTCTTTAGATGAACAATTGAATCGTCATTTTTCTCCTTGTTGTGAAAATAATGAGGGCTATTTGAAACTGCAGGTTGAGCATTGATGATGAGTTAAATGATTGGAAGAAGAAGCATAAGGTTTGGTTTGAAGAACCTGTTCGTAGGTTGCAAGAGGGGTAACAAAATGGGCAGAGATGGGAAATGAAGGATATTATTGTAATTTTGTTTTGATATTATAAAGATGGAGGTGGGTAAAATGTCTATCTTACCCTTCTAAGTGTCTTAATTGTCACAATTATCCCCATTTTACCCTTAAATTTCTTGCTTATATATGTTATACATGGTGCTTGTTAAGTTGTACGGAAATGTAAATTACCATGTTGTACATCACTCCTCCTTTATAATGTATTATAGATTATAGATTATAGATTATAGATTATAGATTATAGATAATAATTGAGCTTTAATATACCAATTGCAATTGTGCAAAACTTTTAGTTAGTGATATGAAGTTACTTTACGTTTGCAATATTTGTAAGAACAGGATATTAAAGAAGGATCAAATGGGTATAATCAGTTTAAGTAACAAGATTGGTGGATTTATTTTAGGTATTGATTTAGATGAAAATGATGTAATTATTATGGCCTAGGTTGATTATGTTTTTTTTTTTGGAAGGCAACTTTCATTAACAACGGACTATCTCCAAGGCAGAGATAGGTATTGTTGTTTATATTGGGTATCGGTTATGTTTCTGGCGATTTGTTGAGTTTGTGTTCGGCTCTAGAGGTACCAATGTACTCTATGTTACTCAGTACTACCGTTGCGATCGGCCTAATTCTATCTTATAGGTTTGTCATTAAAAATTTTTATTATTGGTTTCAAAGTTTAAAAAATGAAAATGGGCCGCAAGGCGTTTTCCCTTTGCCATTGACTCATGAAGCGTAATCCTAAAGTGACAAGCGTAATAAAAAACGACAAATTGATTATGGGTTTACGCCCTTTAGAAGTTAAGATGGATAAGGGCATATTTATCTGATATTCATGTAAGTATTCTTTTTTGCTTTATTTTTTTGTGTTATATAATGCGACGTTGGATTTCTTTAACCCCTACCTCTCCCATGTTTAAGACCATAAATTTGAAGCTGTTTGATCTTTTTTTTTTAATAATTAAGGAATATACTTTATATATGAAGGATGGAGTGGGAACCTAGTATGTGGGAAGAGGTACCATTTCATAATAAAGGCTGATGGGGCTTCCATTGGTGGCTACAACAAGCCATATGCTGGTTGTGGTGCTTTTATTCATATGTTTGACTCAAAGTCTTCTCTTATTTTTATCTGAAATAAAAAAGGGAAAATTATCAAAATGGTCTTTGACCCGAAGAAATTGCGAAAATAGCCCCCTCAGGCGTCTCGGGAGAGACGCCTCGCACCTCCCGAGGCTTCCCAACCGTCTTTGGTGTCAAATCCCCTACGGTCCAATTACCGTCTGCCACGTGTCCGACGTGAAAAGTCGTCTTTGAAATTACCGAGCCGTCTTTGAAATTACCAAGCCGACTTTGACTGAGAAGGAAAAGTCGTCTCCGTGGCGACTTTTCCAAGGCGGCTTTGAAATTACCGAGGCGACTTTAAATAACCAACGGGACTTTAAATTACCAAAGCGACTTTAAATTTAGGGAACCGACTTTGTACTTATATATCTCCAAAAATCGCCACGGAGACGACTTTTTATACACATCGAGTCGTGTATAAATACCCCATTTCACTTCACAAAATTTATACCCTCTCTCAAACATCTATACTTCACAAAAATTTTACCCTCTCTCCGATCAATGGCTTTTTTATTTTTAAATCCTCCACTTGTCCAACCGAAGCCGATCGGGTTACGAATATATTGTCCGGTTCGATTATACTTGGATCGTTGTTACATCTGCGTACAACTCCTTGGATCGTTGTTGCATCTGCGCGTGGGTTAACCCGTGTAGAATGCATCGATGATGTGGTGGTCTACATTATTGGCAAGTTCGTTCGCCTCCCAAATTTATGTCTCGGTAGTCGACGTGTGCACACCGGAAACTACTGTTACATAAAACGAGGAATCGTCTCGGATTTGTCTATGAAGAGCACATACACCATTCGAAACAATGGTTCAAAGAAGGAAACATCTAACATTAGGATTAGGATCTAGTCTTCAATAGTCTCCCGAGACATTTAGTGTTATAACGCTTTCGTGTAATATTTCAGTTTTTGTAATTGTTGTTGTGTTACAAATTGTAATATTATAATATTTGGATTAATAAAAACATTAATATTTATAAAAACATAAATATTAAAACGGTTCCGTGTGCAAAACCTTTAGGGTTACCGAGACGGTTTTGGAAACCGTCGCATTAATTACTGTGTTTGGAAACCGTCGCGTCGCATTAATTACCGTGGTTAGACCGTGGCCAAAATTTGTATATAAATAGAAGAACTACGGTGGTTAAAACTCAAAACTCACACACATAGTCACATAATTCGCTGGTAAGGCCACGATTCTCGTTCTGGATCGTTCGTACCAATTCGCGGTACGATCGCGGTCCTGGTACGCTCGGGATCGCTATTCCGATCGCAAAAGTGGCGTTCCAGATTATCACTTCAATTGTTGCTCTTTGCGTTGTCTTTACCGTCGAGATGCAGGCTTGAATTGCTTCTGTTATGGTCGGAATGTCTTGCCGGAGCAATCAGACCTCTAGTTGTACTTTAGTTGTCAATGGAAGATCAGAAAGATAGAAGAGTAAAGTAAAAAAGATAAGAAAGAAGCGATGGCGGCAGTCTGAATGTCTGATCGTTTTATATTTAGGGCTTTTAATCAACTTTGCCCTTTTGTCACTTTACACCCTCTAGTTTTCTTTATTACACTTTTAACACTAGCTTTTAACTTTTAAGAAAGTTTTTTATAATGGTTTCCTTTTATCCATCCTATTGTTTATATTTTATTTAATTACTTTATTTGTTTAGAGATCTATTTATATTATATTTTAAAACTTTATATATAAACTATTATTTTTTGAAGTCTAAATTTGAATTAGAAAAATAACATCAAGTTTAACTATTACATCGTATCACATTATATAGTACATCGTACCAGAGCGATCCGAAATGAGCCTACCCCCTCTCGTACCGAATTTTAGGGACCTAGCGAATTGCGATCCCGTTCCACGTTCCGTACCGGAGCGTACCGCGAACTATGCGACTATGCTCACACAACCCAAAATTCAAACAACCGATAAAAACTAAAAAAACACACACCCGCCAAAAATACGATCACATGGACCGAAGAGGAAGAGATGGCCCTTGTGGTCTGCCACAAGGACGCCTCCAATGACCCGGAAATTCAACTCCTTCCCCCCCGGGACGATGGGTCAGCCTTCCCACCGGAGGGGTTTTGGCTTCGGGTGTTTAGCGACTTCGTTGAACACATTGGCACCAACACCACCAAGACCGTCAGTGACCTCCAGTTGAAGTGGGCCGACCTCAACATCAAATGTGAGTTGTGGAACAACTTATACGAGCAACAGGTTACCGAAGACCCGGAGCTTGATGAAGAGTTGGCTATCGGATTCACTCAGTATGAGTATGGGGTTCGATATGACAACGATTTCGAACATGTCGAGGCATGGCGATTGTTGCACCCCAAACTTTAAGTTTTTTTTTCTTTGTTATGTTTTTAATTTATGTTCTTATTATTATGTTTAATTTTGAATGAATGAAATATTTATATGTTTTTATATTTAATTTTAGACTTATAAAAAACAAAACAAAACTTATAAAAAACAATCATATTATAAAAAACCTAAAAAAAATCAACTTGTAAAAAAAATGTGGGAACCGTCCAAAGACGGCTCCAATATTTCGGGAGCCCTCTTTGACAAATTCCAGCCGTCCTCGGAAACGTCGGACACGTGGCAGACGGTAATTGGACCGTAGGGGATTTGACACCAAAGACGGTTGGGAAGCCTCGGGAGGAGCGAGGCGTCTCTCCCGAGACGCCTGAGGGGGCTATTTTCGCAATTTCTTCGGGTCAAAGGCCATTTTGGCAATTTTCCCTAAATAAAAAAAGTGATAGGCTGCTTGAGAATGACTAGTGGCGTTTAAGTTGTATGTGAATCCATGTATAGTTTAAATTTGAGAATACAAAGTAATGGAGTTGATGCTAAACACTCGATTTAATATGCATGAATCTTGAACATTTGTAGGTGCAAGGCATGTAACCATGTTGTGACTACTGAAGATATCGAGGATTGGATGTATAACCAATGTATAACCAGTTAGATTATACCAATCATCTTTTACATGGTGTAGTCCATATGAATGGTTATGGTCACCTCCTCTGAGTCAATGGCAGAGAAGGCGGATCTTGGTTTTTTTTTTCAGGCCGTAATATCATGGAATTTTGGGATCGCCTTTGCAAAGTTCTTGGAGTCAGGTTAAGGTTATTTCTATTACAAAAAGTTACTGATTTATACGTTTATTGTTTTTAGACAAAATTACACTTTGTGTCCTTAATGTATCACTGAAATAATGAAACGTGTCCTTTAATTTTTTTTTTTTTGCATTTTATGTCCAAAATTTACTTTTTTCTTGCATTTTATGTCCTTTATGGCTAACTGGGTTAGTTTTCTCAGTTAACCTCAAAAGCATCAGGGGTATTTTTGTCCATTCACCACATTAAGGATACAAAGTGTTATTTTTTCCTTTTTTTTATTATACTTTAGTTTATTTGTGGAACCCACTCACCACCACTTCATCTTCAACCTCCACCCACCACTTCATCTTCAACCTCTACCACTTCATCCAAATCAAGAATATATATCAACACCACATCCACCACATACTCCTTCCACCACCATCATCACCACCTGCTGCCACCCACCCCTTTTCTCTCTCAACAGCCACCACCCCTAACCATCACCAGTCACCACCGTGACCCCACCACCCTCACCCAACTTCACTCCATTGTTATTATTATTATAGAGAGAGAAACACAGATCGAGAGAGAGAACAGAAGAGAGAGCCGATAGAAAGAGAGAGAAGCAGATGAGAGAGAGAGGGCTCGGAGGAGGAAAGAAGGAAGAAGACGACGGTGACAGCGACGGGGTCATGGTTCGAATTATCATTATTATCAGTACTAACAAGCGGATCCCTAATTGGACCGGATTTAGGTGGCGAATTGGATCTGATTAAACTGATGACAGTCACCATAACCGGTGACTGTCCGGCTTCGTTTAACAGGAACAAAGGGAGGAACATGGTGAGTTATCGGGTTATAATCAGAACCAAGAGAGGAGGATGGTTACCGGTTATGTTTGGGTTAGAACAGAGGAGGAAAGGGTTGTATCATCGGTTTTAGTGAGAGGGAGGAGGAAGGGATGACTTACCGGAAAAGAAAAGGAGGCGGCGGTGGCCGGTCACCAATCCGGTGACTTCTCCGGCTGACTCTCGACTGGACACACACAAAAGTAGGTGTGTTGTGTCTGATGTTTTATTGTGCAGGAACAAAATGAAAGGGGAGGGCTTTTATAGATAGAGTAAATTAGAGGGTGTTTGGCAACAGGTATAGGGTTTATAAAAAGAGGTGGTGGGTGGAGGTTGAAGATGAAGTGGTGGAGGTTGAAGATGAAGTGGTGGTGGGTGGGTGGGTCCCACAAATAAAAGTATAATAAAAAAAGGAAAATATAACACTTTGTGTCCTTAGTGTGGTGAATGGACAAAAATACCCCTAATGGTTTTGAGGTTAACTGAGAAAACTAACCAAGTTAGTCATAAAGGACATAAAATTACAAGTTTTGTCCTTTAGCTTTATACCAAATTTCAACGCATGTCCTTTGTCTTTAAAATTGATGAGATTTGTACTTTATGTTTCAAAATCTTGCACGTTTTGTCCTTTGGTGCTAACCCAGTTAATTTTTTTCGTTAAGTGGAGGGTAAAATTGTCTTTTTATCCATTTATTTAGAAAAACACTTTAAAATTAAAACAAAAAGAATTTTATATATATTAATCTATCTTCTCTCTCTCTCATTCATTTATCACCACCACCACCTACCTCCATCCCCACACCACCATCACCTTCATTAATTCACCACCTGCCACCGCCACCCTACACCACCTTCCACCACCACCCCAAACCTTTTCACCACACCTTCATTTACCTCTACCATTTGAAAAAAAAAAAAAAAAAAAAAAAAAAAAAAAAAAAAAAAAAAAAAAAACTGTATTCTAACCAAAAGATAGGTATATTCTATCTATAAAATTCATAACAGAGAACTAAATCTGTTACTTTCGATTTCAAATCCTTTGCGTGAGGTTTTGAAAATAATAATAATAATCATATTTAAAACAAAACATAACTATATACTCCCTCCGTCCCATTAGAAGTGTCCATATTCCCTTTTTTATTTGTCCCATTTCATGTGTCCACTTTCAAAAATTAATAGCCAATTTCCAAATTTACCCTTAAAAACACAATTAAAATAAACAAAGAATATGATGGACCCACCTATGACAAGGGTATTATTGTCATATGGCAAACAAAAAAGTCAATCATTTAATGTGCCTAAAACTTTGTGTTTTTAAAACTAAGACACTTCTAATGGGACGGAGGGAGTAGTATATTCCAAGCCTCAAATCAGACGGATCGATCTTAATAAATCCACAAAACTTGTTAACATCTATCGAAGGACTGAAGGATCCATAACCATCAACTGCAAAACCCCCACAACTGAACCTCAACCCCTGTCGTAATTTTTCCTTGAATTAAAGTCAACCCCTTCACCCCCAAAAGTCAACCCTTCTTTCTCATCTGTTTATTACCAACACCTGCTGCCACCCGCCACAACTAAATCCTACCCCTAACTTCAATCCACTGAAAATGAAAGCAATTTTAATAAACCCCAATCTGTACCCGTCCAACCCCAATTTTACACAATTAAAACCCAAATGAAATGTGTCTGTACCTTGATATTTAGGATTGAAGAGGATAAAGTGCCATTTCTGACTTTGTTAAAGGTGGAACAACGGACACCTAAAAATCCTAGAGTCATCGGAACCCTAACTCGTTGTGTAGGTGACTAGGTGGTACTTTTGTCGTCGCCGATGAGCACCGAAGGGTAGGGTCTGTTGAAGGAAAGGTCGGAGCTTTGTTTGAATCAAATGATAGAGGTAAGTGAAGGTGTGGTGAAAAGGTTTGGGGTGGTGGTAGGTGGTGTAGGGTGGCGGTGCAGGTGGTGAATGAATGAAGGTGATGGTGGTGGTGGTGACAAATGAGAGAGAGAGATAGATTAATATATATCAAATTCCTTTTGTTTTAATTTTAAAATATTTTCTAAATAAATGGGTAAAAAGACAATTTTACCCTCCGCTTAACGAAAAAAATTAACTGGGTTAGCACCAAAGGACAAAAAGTGCAAAATTTTGAAACATAAAGTACAAGTCTCATCAATTTTAAAGACAAAGGACATGCGTTGAAATTTGGTATAAAGTTAAAGGATAAAACTTGTAATTCAGAACAGACAAGTGAGTGTCATGGATGTATCAAAAAGTACGGTTTGGAGTTTCGGTTCCTTCACTCAGTAATTTAGGTTCATCTGTGGTATGGTGACTGGGGTTATGAGTTTGGTGGTGGAAGTTATGCTATTACTCGTGAAGCATACGATAATGCACTTGCAACTCTCGCAAATATGCTCTTATCCATCTCAACTTCTAAAGGGTGTAAACCTAGAACACATTTGCATGACTCGATTGCATTTTACCAGTCACTTTATATGTTTCTCATTCCACAGTACCACATGAGGCATACATTTCCTTACCGCCCCGGCCCTTAGAGGCGTATGTACAAACTGAATCACAGAGGGTCAGTAATCTTATTTGCCTTATTTTTTCACCATATTTTCTTCTCTTAATTTAATCTTAGTATTCTAATTTGCTTTCGATTTTATATCCAGCCGTTTCAACCTGCACCAGCTCCCTGACTAACTCCGCTTGCTGTTTGGATGGTTAATCATATGAACACAAGAAGAAGGATCATGAGGATAACTGATGAGGGTAATTTTACTGCTGCAAATTTTAACACCGTTTCTCTTATTGGAGTTTAGTTTTAATGTTTTTCTTGCTGATAAACAAGCACATTCACCTGCTAATGTGTTGCGTGTTGCATTCTGCCATTCTGGCATGTTGATAAACAAGCATATTCGCCTAATGTGTACCTGGTGTATACATGATGTGTAGTTAATTAAAAATTGTAAATATGATTCTAAAAACTAGATTGCTGTATTGATGATCTAAATTTTGAATTGAAACAAAATTGTTATAGCGGTATGTGGTCTGGCTGAATCATCTAGATAAAAATTTGTTAAGATCCGGTAGTGGTGGGTGTACTTTTAAGTTGTTTTTTGTTGATTAATGTGATGGATGTTGTTAAGCGGTTATTAAGCCTTTGAGACATGGAAATCACAGATTGAACTGTTGTAGTGATTTGATTCGTAAGAGTAAAGCTAAAGTTATGTTAGTATTTTTTTTAGTTTGGGACCGAAGATGATTTATTGTTGTCTGTTACTTTTTGTTTACTTTAGTGGTTGTATTAATAACCCAAGGCATTATAGCCTAGTGGTATCTTGGTGGTGAGATAAGACTTAATGGTCATATGGTCCTGGGTTCAAATCTCACAAACGGGGTTTTCTCATAATTATGAGTTTCCTCCTGAATTGGTGACTTGGTGGTGGAATATGATCGCGTGGCAACACTGGTGGCATGATGATACTCCAGTGTTCCGTGAGTGATTCCAATTTGTTGGCCGTTCAAATAAAAAAAAAGTAGTTGTATTAATAGCACGTTACATATCGTTTATTTTTATATTCATTTTTATGTTATAGTTTATATAAAATGGCCGATACTTAGGATATCCAGCCCCTTGTTTGCCAATGACCTCCAGCCTAGCTGGGGAGAGGTGGAAGGGTTTACCTCTTAAGAGGGTTCCCGCCCGGGCTTGGTCTTGAGTTCGAATCCTGCACACCACGAAAAAATTCCCTGTAACGGTTTGAGGTAACTTCAAAGTGGACACCGGTGCGTGGGTAGAGATTCGAATTCGAGTCGAGGGGTTGTCTGTCGATTGGGTTTACCGCTGAAGCACACCTTCCAAAAAAAAATCCAGCCCCTTGTTTGTGACAATGGAACTGGAATGTTGAAGGTCGGTATTATTTTGTACTTGTTTTCGGAGCAACCGATCATTCGGTGAAGTTCAGTAAACTTATGTTGCAACATTCATTTTCAAGTGAATCGTATTTTTAGGTCTCGACCAATGTATTGACACGATATTTTTGTAACCGTTAAATATTTGTGGTAAAATTTGACAAATGATTATATTGCAATGGGTTTTTGGTATATATATGCATTTTATTATGAAATTTATTAATTTTGTTATTATAAATATAAATCCAGGGTAATTAGTAATTTTGCATAAATGTTTTTTAGATTAAAAAAAGAATGACATGCAAAATGTTTGTCATAATCTTGTGTTATAAATGCGTGTCAAAAACGAGTATCATAAATGCATGTCACGAATGCGTGTCATTAAAAGATGACACACGGCTACATATCATATTAATTTTATGACCATGCTTATAACGACTTTCTTTTGTGTGTCATAAACACCCTTCATCAACTAAGGTGTTTTCCTAGTAGTGCATCCACCAATAAATTCCATTTAACTTGCTAACAAACATCCATTCATAAACATCTAATCAAATCCGATCAAACCTTAATATCAAATCAATAATCATAGACATTCTAGTCCTAATAAAAACAATGGACACTTAACCATACTTGAAAATATATTAAAACTGTTAAAATTAATTAGCACTAAAAATATGAGATTAAACATTAATTATTGAATAAATTTAACATTACTAAAAGGGATTTTTTTATAAACATAAAAGGATCACAAAAGATGAAAAATTAAGATTCACCGAAATTGAAATAATAATATTCAAAACCTAAATCACTAAATACTATATCATTAAGAAAAAGAGGAGATTAAACAAACTGATTAACTGAAATCGAACGAAAAACCTTAAAAACTATAAGAGAAATAATCATATATACATATAGGGTAGAGTTCCTGTAGGAAAATTGGTTTGTGTGAGAAGTGTAGGAAGGATTAAAAATTGATATATGTGCATCATTTTTTTGGACGTATTCATGATGTTTTGGATTGTTTTGCTTAGAAAAACAACAAACATAACAATTAATAACCAAAAACATTGTATTTTAGGCTTAAAACTTAAAACGCTATGTCAAAAACATTTAAGCATAGTGTTTTAAGTAATTAATATGGTGTTTTATCTGTAATTTAAATTTAATGACTATAATACATTGGATTGTGTTTTAAATTTTTGTATATTGTTGTGTTAAGTGTTTTTCAAGCCAAAACAACCCAAAACATTATTCCAAAATAAAAAACATGATAGCTACATGTCAATTTTTAATCCTTCCTATGCTTCTCACACAAATCAATTTTCCTACAGGATCCTCTACCTATACATATATATATATAGGTCAAGTATAAAATGAAAACCCACTTGAGTTGAGAAAACCTTGGAAACCCATGTAAAAAATGATTTTTGTTCTTTTGAAAAAAATAACCAATGTAAAATACATGTTTTTAAGTGTTTTTGGCCAAAAAAATATAAAAAGCGCCGAAGGGATTTTTTTTTAAAAAATAAACAAAGCTGCGAAAACACATGTTTAAAACAACTTTTATAACAGCAAATAGCTGAAAACATATGTTTTTTAGCAACTTTGTTTATTTTTTTTAAAAAAATCCCTTCGGCGCTTTTTATATTTTTTTGCCCAAGATGCTTAAAAACATGTTTTTTACATTGGTTATTTTTTTCAAAAAAAAATAATGATTTTTTACGTGGGTTTCCAAGGTTTTCTCAACTCAAGAGGGTTTTCAATTTATCCTTCCCCTATATATATATATATATATATATATATATATATATATAAAAGATTAAACATGATTACATAGAAAAAAACACACGAAAACAGAGGAGGAGGATGAAGTTATAGTATTCGTACTTGATGTCGCCGTAGATTATTGTGAAGATGCAGTGTTCACAGTTAAGGTTTATACAAAATGGAAGAGATCGAGAAAAAGAAGTAAACTTGAAAAAGGAAAGATATTATAAAATATAATGTATCAGGGGCGATCCTTTTAAGGGGCGGGAGGGGGCGGCTGACCCCCCCCCCCCCCCCCCCCGCGAACTTTCACTCAGAAGTTCTGATTATATAGTATTCGTATAGAAATTTTTTGGTATATAAGGTTTCGACACTCCGAAACTAGTTTTCGACCCCCCGGTGACTTCCGACCCCCCGAAGTTTCGGGTCAAGATTCGCCACTGTAATGTATAGATGGAATTTGTGAATAGAGAGGGAAAATATTGTAGAGAAGATGTGGAGGGACAAGTGTCAAGTATTAGGGAGAGAAGGGCTAGTAATTAATATATTGTGAGAGTGTCATGTGTTAAAACGGGGTGGGGTGGGAGGGGGGGATTAGTTACGGGTTATCATCGTGAGTGATATGTGTCACAAAAGGTTTATTTTATTAGCATTTATAGATTATAGATATATATACAAAAATGCTAACACCAATCATGTAAATATTAACTTTTCTTTTTAGTCTTGTATATCTAAATCCACTAGTGATAAAGATAAAGCATGAGTTTTCTGTGTTCCTGTTATGTGATGAACATTCAATTGTGATAATGTACACAAAAAAAATACATATTTAAGTCGTGGACCCAAGTGTATCTAAACCATATATTGAAGGCCCATATGGCGATTTTAGCGGAATAGCACCCACATTTTACTGGTCCAAATGGCAAGTATCATCATAGCCACTCGGATCAAGTTTCATTAGGTTTGTTTGGTATGATGTAATGGAATGAACGAGGGAATAGAATTGATAAGGTAATAGAATGAATAAAGGAATGAAATGGTCATGTTTGGTTACCACGTAAGAATGAAATGAATCATTACTTTGTATTGTTTGGTAGGAATGAAAAGACGAAGAAAAAATATCGACGATGGTGAGTGGTGGCGGCGGCGGTTGACAGTGGTGCTGACGAGGGTGGTTGATGGCGGAGGTGGTGGTCGATGGGTGGTGGCGGTCAGCGACAACGACATCGTCGGCAACGGTGATGGTAGTTGGCCAATGGCGGTGACGACGATGGTGGTGGCGGTTGCCGGTGGGTGGCGGTGTTTAGTGGTGATAGTAGCGGAAACGGTGTCGGTGGGTGGCGACAGGGAGTGATGACAACAGTGAGTGGTGACGCTGGCAGTTGGTGGTCGGTGACGGAGAGTGTCGGTGTTGCCGGTCGGTGCTTAGTGGTGGTCGGTGGGTGGCGGTGGCCGTGGTCGGTGACGAAGAGTAGCAGTGATGGTCGGTGGTTGGTGGTGGGTGACGGTGGTCGACGATAGCGGTGGTCAGTGGTGGCGTCAGGTGGTGGTGGTAGAGGTGGGTGGTGGTTGATAATGATGGAGGGAGACAGTGGGAATGGAATGTGAAAAAACAGGGTGGTGGATGAAATTAATTTTGGGGTTTTTAGATGGAATTGAATGGAGGAGATAATAGATTATTCAATCACATTTTCTTTTTCATTTCATCGTAATGCTCCATTCTATTACGTCTCTTATTCCTGCATACTAAACGCTAGCTTTATGTTTATTATTCAAAGAATAAGATAAAAACGTGTAAATTTTAGATGTTATATAAATCATGAATTTCGATTCAAACTCATGTAAATACAGATCAGTCGATCTTTCTCCTTAGAAAGTCAATGATTAACCCAAATTTAGTCATAAAATTTGGTTGCGGTTGCAAACAATTGCAAGATTTCACGAACGGGGCTTCTTTTTTTATTGAGACACATAGCCTTCACTTGTACGTAGCTACTTGATTTTTTTTTATTGTTTTAATCTTTATAATTAATGTTACATATAGGTTGTTTTACTATTATAACTTCTAATATACAACATTTTCGTACCTTCTGAATGTACCGCTGAGCGGCTGAGACATACTTATTAATCTACATTTTGGTATAAACTAGATGACGTCCCACCGTGCGTTGCGGCAGGGGCAATTTGGTGACTGTGTTTTTGTTAATAGTGAAGTATTATTGCGCACTTGGGTGATATGTACAAAATGGGTGAGTCATGACCATGGATCTTGTGAGCAAGCTTTACAAAAGAAGTTAGTCATAAGCAAGAATCTTGCTTATCGGCTGCATTCTACCCGATGCTACTCTTTGACCCACGGCTTGGATTTGCATGTTAGCATATAGGTTGACGGTATGTTTCATAGTATGTTCACATAAGGTTGCATTAAAAAAACAGAGGATGCTTATGCTTGTATTCAAAGCAGTAGCTATGGTATTTCATTTTGTAGCTGCATTTGATAGGAACAAATACCATAACCCAATCATCAATTGTTAATTCTTTAACCATAGTATAATAAAAATTACTAATTGGCTAATTCTTTAATCTTAGTATAATTCAAAATATGACTAACGATCTGTTACAATAACTACAACTAATCTAGAATATTAGATCATAAGGTCATAATGGTAAATATGCCACTTATCTTAGATGCCATTAAATCTATACTATCTTATAATACATTTCACAAGAACCTCTTAAAATTTAAGTTTTACAAGTATAATTGGTTAGAGTACAACACACAATACACATATTAACTACTTTTTGAGGGCAAATATGTCTTTTATACAATACTTACACATTTGCCCCTCAACTTTTGTTTATTTAAATAATAATTACACTTTTTACCACTATTATAACCAACTACCCTCACGATTTTTAAACGTTCATAACTTTTTCATACGTTAATATTTTCTTAATATTATTAAACCGTATAAGCAAGCGTATTTTCCTCTTTAATTTGAGTATAGTATTGCTATAGTTTTTTTAATTTAAAAAATAGATATGTTATTATTAAATAATAATCGAAACGAAAATGAACCGAAAGCTTCTATATCTATACTATCTTATGATACATTTTCTAAAGACATCATATAATTTATGTTTTACAAATATAATTGGTTAGAGTACAACACATAATGCAAATATTAACTATTTTTTAGAGTAATATATCTTTTATACAATACTTACATATTTGCCCCCTCAACTTTACTCAACTTTTGTTTATTTAAATAATAATTACACTTTTTCACCCTTATTTCAACCAACTACTCCCACGATTTTTAAACGTCCATAAATTTTTCATACATTAATATTTTATTAATATTATTACACCGTATATAGGGATGGCAATAGGTCGGGTTTGGGACGGGTTTAGGTAATCCCAACCCCATACCCGATTAGGTATGTTTGTCCCAAACCCGGCCCAAAACCCGCCGGGTTTGTGTCGGGCAATTACCCATCGGGTATCAGGTATACCCGCGGAGTTCGGGTAAACTCATTATTTTTTTAAAACTTACTCATTGAGTATATCCGACCAAAAACCCGACTGATATGTATTAGGTAACTATTAACCAATTACATTTACCATTATTAAATATATGTAAACGATTACAATGTATAAATATAAAATACTTAAATCATATAAAAACAATCAAAGACATTGATAACAAATAGTATACACTAACTTTTTGGTAATTTTAGCACAAGATGACAATGTAGATGGAAAATTAGATATATTATGCATACATATTTAAAAAGATATATTAGAAATTATATTGGGTATCTAATCGGGTAAACGGGTATATTTTATCGGGTAATCGGGTTGGGTAAATGGGTATATCATCAAATCCCAAACCCGTCCCAAACCCGCGAAAAAAATAAAAACCAATCCCGTACCCGGACCCATACCCGATTACCCGACCCCAAACCCGTCCCAAATGTGTTGGGTTTCGGGTTTACCCATCGGGTTCGGGTTTGATTGCCATCCCTAACCGTATAAATGAGCATTTTGTTCCCTTTAATTCGATTATGGTATTGCTATAGTTTTTTTAATTTAGAAAATGATATGTTAGGGTTAAAAAATAAGCGGAACGCAAACAAAGGAAGTGAGAAGTTACATTTGTACATGTAACTTCTCATTTCCTCACAGTCACCCTAATTTTTTGCTTAATGTATCACATAAATTATTGTCATGTATATATTTATGTGCTTGCACTTCCGCTAGCACATAGGATTCAATTGTGGTAAAAAAGTATTTTATTTATTGAATTCGAAATTTTGTATAAAAATTGTTTACCACTTACTCAGTCGATATTATTCATTAATGTCAGAATTTTATCTCATTTGTGTTTGTAGAAATTTTTTATTTAATAAGTTGTTGAATGAGAAGATACACGTTGTGACATAGTTCTCAACTTAATTTCTTTAATGAAAAATACTAAAATATAGTTCACAACTCTGTGTTTTTTGGATATATATATATATATATATATATATATATATATATATAGGATTTGGATCATTTGAGAACCACCATTTAGGGAGAGAACCAAAGAACCAGTGTGAACAGGTGGCATTTTTGTAAATATGAAGGTGTCTACAAAAAACCCCTCCATCAAAAAATAAAAAAAAAATAATAAAAAAAAATATAACCTAAATAAATAAAAAAATAAAAAAAGTAAAAACACCAAAATGATTACTTTGCATTATTAATTCGAAAAAAAAATAAAAAAAAATAAAAAAAAATAAAAAAATGGCTTATGACGTCATATGACGTCATCCTGATGCACATGTGCATTTCGCTGTTATATATACAGAAATACACCGTATGCACATGTGCATTTCACTCTTAAATCGCACTTTTGAATGAATTGTCAATTACCATAACTAAATGATTATTAAATGGACGCGATATTATATATAAGGGATCAAAAATTTTATTCAATGATCCATAAACGGACGCAAAATGAGATATAATATACACTCGAACTCGTCAATTGTTTAGTCATGCATATTATAACATAAATTTAAAATAAAACACGTGTAGGACAACAAACACGAATAAACTTAGAACAACTCTATATAAGAACTATAAAATAAGAAACGTGTACTGCATGCACATGTGCATTTTACTAATATAGTTAGATTTTCTTAGTGATTTAACTTTCGGGCATACATATATACATGCATCATCCTTCAAATAACAAAGTTTTTATACCAATATGTTTTTATCATACAACTACATGTAGTCTCTACCAAACGTATTAACTCAATAAAACAAACGATAACAAAAAAATATCCATATTACAAACCAACTATGTTAACCACCTACATACAAAATTCTAATTATCTCACAACCTCACGTTCACCAACATAACAAAATGTTAAACCAAACACACAATACACAAAATGTTATACAATCTTCTTTGTTTGTTTGACATTTTCCTTATCCCCAACAAAAGTTGATGTGGTGTAATCCGTGTTTGTTTCAAACGGCAATTTGCTTTTTTCATAACCTTCTTTTGAGATGACTTCAATACCACCGTTTTAACACGCTTTGATGTTTTTTTCTTTATTGTACTTGCATCTGCACACACACATGTCATAATACACAATATATCACGTTCATCCATAATCATGCACATGTGCATATTCAACAATATATGTTAAATATTGCGCAAATCAACATACCATCATTATTTGCCGTTTCAATATGTTTTCGATTGTTTGACATCGTTTGAACATTCCTTTTTAATTCCAAATCTGCACATAGGATATTTTGTGTGAGTAAACATCAAACCTTTAATATTTCAAAAGATAAAACTACACATATGCACATGTGCATTTCTATATAAATGTACTTAATACATAATAACAACCTGATTCAACTTCTTGATAAACATCCATTACATTAGCAGCTTCCGATTCTGGGATATCAAATGGAGTTCGATTAGTTTCTGCTATACAATAAATAAAAAACATAACTAATAAACGGAATAAAGTAAATACCAAGTACATCCGGACTAAACAAATAATACCAACCTGATTCAAATTTCCGATCAACAATCGTGTCACTATCTTCAATTGCATCCGGTAACCTTTTTGTTCAAATTTCTGATCAACAATCGTGTCACTATCTTCAAATGTCACCATTCTATTCACCATTCTGTGCATTCAAATTTATGTACAAATGTTACTTTATTTGATTTTTCCCTATCTATTATCTACAATCAATAAAAAACACATGAGAAAACCGATATTTTCTACTTGAATGCACATGTGCAACACCATTACTTTTTAATTACAACAAAACACATGCAATTGTGCATTATTGTTTGCTAACTTAATTAAACCAATATGTGCTATAACATTAATTTAAACATTATACAATTGTTTGCACATGTGCATTAACAATTTTAATGCACATGTTTTGACATTCAATTAACACTTAACCTATTTTGACCCTCAACACATAAGCTAACAAACCCTTTTCTCACCAAAACCCACCAACAACTATAGTTATAACCGCTTCCATCGGCTCAGTTCCGTTAGCAATCGGAACGAGTAGCCGGTTCGATAATAATATTTTGTTGTTTTTTATTTTTACCTTTCATGTTGCATACGCCATTTCTTATACTAAAAACCGGTTTTTACGACAGGAAGTGGTGGCGAAGAGGGCGGAGAAGGACAGAGTAAACATGTTTCTTCATTGCATGTACCAACCTAGATCTTGTTGACCGGGTTTGACCCGAGCTATACATGTTTCTTGACTCAGTTCCTTCCTAGCCCGATAATTCTGTCTCAGTAACCATAACCATACCGTCCATCCTCCTCGTCTATCCTGTAACCCATCTCATCAATCACCACAATGTCCACGTGCAACCATTACAGCCTCGACGCCATTGTTAAGCCAATAACTCGTCGGAACCGTAAACAAAACAATTAATCCAATTGTCCAGACTTGAGTATGAAAACTATAAAGTTTAACAAGATTACATAACTCGTTGTCCAGATCTGTAGATCTATATATATATATATATATAGAGAGAGAGAGATAGAGAGATAGAGTTCGAGATCGAGATCTGTGCTATGATTGTTCGATTCATACCTGGATGTAAGTGGTTCAGATTATTGGTGACGAATTGATGGAAGTTAAATTGATATGGTGGTTAAAGGATGAATATGTATTTTCTTTAACAGGGGTTAGAGGATGAAGACCTAGTAGTTTTATTTTAGGATTGAAGTTATTTACAATAATGCCATCCATTCACATTGGTTCTTTGGTTCTCTCCCTAAAGTTGGTTCTCGTATGATCCCTACCCTATATATATATATATATATATATATATATATATATATATATATATAATAAGTTGTTGAATGAGAAGATACACATTGTGACATAGTTCTCAACTTAATTTCTTTAATGAAAAACACTAAAATATAGTTCACAACTCTGTGTTTTTTAGATATATATATATATATATATATATATATATATATAGAGAGAGAGAGAGAGAGAGAGAGAGAGAGAGAGAAGGAAAATATCTTGAAAATGTATAATCTGATAGTTGAAATCTATATACATTATGTATAATTTGATCGTTTAATTCGGTTATGCCCACTGGCAGAACTTTTTTGGGGCCACGACCCCCCCCCATTTTGTTCGTAGTGTTTTTTTTACCTAAAAATTCCGAATAATTTTTTATATATTGAGTATGCCCCTCCTGATTTTACCGAAAATGCAGTCAAGACCCGCTAATGATTATACCACACACCAAGACAAATATTTCGGTCATTTGATTATTGTTTAACCTAACCAATTTAAATGTTGTTACCCACCGCAACGTGCGGGCACCCTACTAGTAAACTAATATAGTCAAAATATGACTTACGAACTGTTACAATAACTTCCTTTAAACACCAATACTTTAAATGCTTTAGTTTTCAAAAAAAAAAAATGAAGGTGCAAAATTCTTTCAACGGTGGTCTTGTATCGAGCAATCGCCGAAAATCGCTCCATTGTGCACCACCGTGGCCGTTGGTTGTTGGTTAGATGACGATGGAAAAGGTAACCGGACTGCGATTGGTGCCTTGCATTGGGTTAGCAGTAGGGTTAGATCAGGGTGGCGATGTGGACGGTTAAGATTCCGGCTTGTGCGGTGGTTGGTATGAGTCTGAAGAGAAGAAAGACGATTTGGGTATTGACTATTCTCCCTGTCATTAAAACTCAACATTAAATCTATGCTATAACCATGAGTTATAGAGCTTGTAAGCAAACTGTACAATAAAAAACAGTTTTGTATGTAATATTATTTGGATTTTTACTTACATCTTCTCTCCGAACTGGCTAACCCATTCTTCATATCCTTACCCTACACATGAAGTAGCAAAGGTCACATTCAAGCCCTTAACATTATTCTTTGACACATTTAACAAACCAAGCTAATTTAAATAGGCTTAAGGCTAAAAAGACATAACAAATGCATAAGTCACCTAATCACAAAAACCGTTCTGCCATAAGTACCTCCATATTGCGTTGCGCTGAGTAGAATTTGACAATGGATAACCTGGCTAATCATGTCGTGTCACTCAAAATCTAGCATTTAACATTGATACCTCAATTTTTTTTCCTAATTAAAATTGATCATTTAGTCATCTACAAGTCCTTCACCAACTACATAATAACAATCCCAAATCACTTCGATTAATGTTCAATTATAAGTTATTATAGATATCTTAAAAACAAAGGTATGTGGCAAAGCCATGTTTTAGGAGTCATCCCCACCTTTAGTTATGTATCTTTTAGGCACGACTATCGATCCAGATCCTCAAGAACTTTACAACATGCATATAGTTACACAATTTCCTTGTGTAGGGCTTCGATTCTCTTTGGGCGAACTTTGGCAGGAAACTCTAACTTTGGCAGGCACCTCCGTGGCATAAGCCCACCAGCACCAGCCAGTCCCTAAGACACAGCAGCCTCCACCACGAGTTGTTTATAGAATTGTGAGAGCCACTGCACGGGTCGAGACCTTTTAGAGCAGGTTGTTCAGGGGCATCAACCTCAATGTGGTCGTCTAGGCCGGTTGAGACCCATATATGTTCTATTTTGTATTTATTGTACCTTTTGATCTATTATATGTACAAACTCATGAATTCTCCTTACTATTACGCACAGTTTGGTTGTTTAAACATTTAATGTTCGTTTTATTAACTACTCGTACACAATGTTTGGTTGCTTACTCATCATACTATCATTTTATTTTACAAATCAATTACCATTTTAAAAAGAAAAAAAAATTTACTGACTGGTTGGTTTAATTAAGAAAAGTTATATTTTTAAATAAATAAATTATCCTTGCCTTTTATAGAAGTTTTTATATGTTATATTTTTTTATATAAAAGCTGATTTTCATAAACAAAAATAAAATCCTATACAACTCCTATTTCACTATACTACTTGTATAGACTCATTTCTATATGCCTTGTATGGTAGTGTATGAAGAGTATAACTAAATCTTCCAGAAAAAGTTGATTATTTTATATAATAAAAGTATACGACTTGTATAGGATTAGGATTATATGAGTCGTATAAGTCATCCACCTACAAATGACAACATTTGACGTAACTGACACCAATACGACTCGATCGTATAGCCTTGTATGAGTCAGTCTAATGATTATGGTGGGGTGTCCGGATAACACAAGGCAAAAGAATATTGTGAACCACATACCAATGACCCGTCTGGCATTAATATCTACACTAAAGACGAAGAAGATTGACCTTAAAATGAACTATGATTTTAAATGTGCTTGATAATAACATTTAGTTGGGTAACTCATGTAAAACGTTTCGACGTTGAGTATTTAGAAAAATTGACAGGCGCATTGGCCTTACTTAAAACATATTCTTATTGACATGTTACCCGAAACACAATAAGAATTGAATAAAGATCTATTTTTCAAGATAAAACAATTAAAGGTCGTCTTTCGGATAATAAAACAAGAGATTCTCTTGGATCATAAGGATGGAAGGAAACTGTAACTATTTGTATATAGACGAGGCTCGAACCCTTGATTTCAAGGAAAACAACACTTTAACTCTCTAATGACTTTGCCAATTATACCCAACCCCCACCAACCTTTTTTTAATATATTTTCTCTATTTTTTTACAGGGGATATTTTGTAAACCCGTTGTTGTCACTACTTGTGATATGAGAGCTCATCGTCGTCATCGCCCTCATTAACACTTTTGGGGTAGAGTATTCAACATATATGACCCACCTTTTCACATTGCTCTCAAATCTCAATAATGATATTATGCTTCAACTAATTCACATATTTAGACGCCGATATCCATTAATAACTCAAATTAGCTTGTATTTAGCTCTAACCCCCCCCCCCCCCCCCCTTCAACATATATGACCTACCTTTTCACATTGCTCTCAAATCTCAATACTGATGTTCTATTTCAGCTAGTTCTCATATTTAAACTTCGATATGCATTAATAATTCAATTTAGCTTGTATTTAACTCTAACCTTTTTTAATATATATTTTCGTTATTTTTTACAGGGGATATTTTCTAAATCCGTTGTTGTCACTACTTTTGATATGAGAGCTCATCGTCGTCATCGCCCGCATTAACACTTTTGGGGTATAGTATTCAACATATATGACCCACCTTTTCACATTCCTCTCAAATCTCAATATTGATATTATGCTTTAGCTAATTCACATATTAGACGCGATATCCATTAATAACTCAAATTAGCTTGTATTTAACTCTTACCCCCTCCCCCCCCCCCCCCCCCCCTTGAACATATATGACCCACCTTTTCACATTGCTCTCAAATCTCAATATTGATGTTATGTTTAAGCTAATTCTCATATTTAGATGTCAATATCCATTAATAATTCAAATTAGCTTGTATTTAACTCTACAACACCCCCCCCCCCCCCCGCGATCACTGTCCTTTTTTGTTCTGTACGCTCTATATCACTATACGTTCACTCGAAAATGCTCGGATTGAAAGATGCTCGTTCGAATTTTACTTAGTTTAAAAACGCTCGGTTTGGTTCGGTTTGTAAACGAACTAAGCACAAACAAAGGTCCGATCGGTTCGGTTCGCCTCATAAACAACCTTAATATCGATTATTATTATTATTATTATTATTTTAATTAGTATATTAAATAAAGGAAAAATGGAAATAAATAATCCTAACTATTAACTATTGGCCAATAACAGTCCCAACTACGAAAATCACCAATATTGGTCTCAACTTTCGACATATTGGAAACCAACGGACCCAAACTAACGGAGTTAGCCTCCGTTAGTGTGATGCTGACGTGGCATGCCACGTTGGATGCCACGTATGATCATTTTGCCACGTGGCATGCCACGTATGATCATTTTGCCACGTGGCATGCCACGTAAGATGCCACGTAGGATCATCTTGCCACCTAAGCATGCCACGTCAGCATCACACTAACGGAGTTAGCCTCCATTAGTTTGGGTCCATTGGTTTCCAATATGTCGAAAGTTGGGACCAATATTGGTGATTTTCGTAGTTGGGACTGTTATTGGCCAATAGTCAATAGTTGAGATTATTTATTTTCATCTTTCCTTAAATAAATAAATAAGTAAATTAATTTAATGAATTTTTTTGGTGGTCTGTAAAGGAGAAAAATGACTTGTTCAATAATCAATATTGAGTTTTGAGTTTTGAGTTGGACATTTAAACGAAAAGGAAAAGATCACAAAAAGCCCACAAATAAAATTTGGGCAGCTTACTAAACAAATCAGCCCACAGTATGAAGGGATGGAAATTGACTACAGTAAATCCAGTGGGCTTGGGCCAATTGGTAAAGATCTTTGAACTTGGCTCGTGAACGGTGGCCGACGCAACAAGGAAAAAAGATTCTTTCAATCTATACTTATACTTGCCTACATTATAACAGATGAGGCATGGGCAAATATGTCCAAATTGTTTAAAATTAAGATGGCATATCAAAGGTTTCTTTACAATTTTCTAGATTTTACCACTTTTCTTCCCTAAATGCCCCTAGATATTTAACTTTTATATGAAAATGGAACTCACCCAAACTAAATAAACACACGGGATAGCAATATTTTTGAACAAATTTCACATAATGGCGATGAAATATAATAATTTATGTTACCACAATAAATAATCTTATCTCAGCTAAACTTGTATGAATTTTAAAACTTTGTCATACTATTACTTATATTATAAACTTTTTTCATATATATGCGTCTACCCAGCGGCAAAGTGGACAGGATGATTCGACTCACTAGCTACATTGGGCAATTTTTTAGCTGTTGGGTCAAGTTGGGCAAGTCTATTATAGATTTACAAATCACAACTTTTATTTTCTAAATGGACAAATGACCTTCATATGATAGTTTATACAAATACATTATCATATTATTACTACATTCTTTTGTCATGTAAATGAACTTTATCATTTAGTAAGGTGTATTCAATGGCACGGTTATGTAGATATGCAATGACCAGACAACTTACACAAGAGTGATGTTTATGTTCATATTGGTCTGTTACAATAACATATCTTTGGTTTATTAAGATTTGTTCAATAACGAGTACATGGTTTTTCTGGTGAACTGCAATCAGTTGTAAGTGGCGATGCACAATTTCTTTTCTTTCTACGAATACTTGTTAAAACATAGTGTGTATATTTCTATTCTTTTTGCGTAACTTGCGACAAAAAATCTAAGTATCATAATATTGTATTGCAACCTATTTGTGGATCCCGCTGCAACGCGTAGATAAACCCACTAGTATTATTACGATTGGCAAATTTTTTGAGAACATCACCTGTTAGTATATACTTTTGCATTTGGATTTTGTTTTAATCATTTGTTCGTTGAATCTTATGTTTACTTTGATTTATTTAACAATTTTGAGTTGGTAAAAAGAAAAGTTATTTAATTTGATTTGTGATTTGTAATAATCAACAATTGAGAATGAGCTCTCATTTGTCATTAATTCATTGTCATTAACCATTGAAACTATTGTTCCTTAAAACCTAAAATCGGCAACTAACTAGGTTAATATTCAAGCATTCGGCTGCATCAATTATGTGGTTTCACATCGTTAACCATCGCAGGCAGATAAACTATCTTTTAATTATCTATCAATTAGCTAAATATTCATGCATTCGGTTCCATCAATTATCTGGTTTCACATCGTTAATCATCACAGATAGATAAACTATCTTTTAATTATCTATCACAACAAGTAGTTAAACATTTAATTTCTATGTGATTTCTAGTTTGTGACCAATTAGGCTATTCGACCTGCTTCAAATACTGAAACCAGGACGTAATCATCTTTTAATTAACTTAATCATTTAATTTCTAAGTCGTTAGAACAAAAGTTAATCGGTTAGTTTTAGTTTTTATTAAATCTTGATCAAATCAAGTCAAAGTTTAGTTTAAATTAAGTTATTTATATTTAGTTTAAGTAATCAAAAGAAATGTGTAATACTAACCATATAATTATCAATGATACGATACCCTACTTACTCTAGCTATCTAGTATAACATAAACGATAATCATAAGGGCTGGAATTTGGATAGGAAGATGCCACATATCTTTCCAGCTCGCTTAAACGCTCGTTGTCTTAAAGAAAGAAACTGGTCAATGCTTAGCAAATTGCCGCCCACAACGAGCTACTCTGGTATTCCAAGAGGCATTTAAGACATTTAGAGAAGTTTTGGTGAAGCGTCACTATGGATGCGACCTAAGTTTCCTGACCGACCTTTAACTAGTGTTGATTTCTACTTTTTAGAATTCACAACCTTCTATAATGGTTTTCTAACCTCTATCACGTGCCCATGTGTAGCAACCGGAAAAAAAATTCTTTTTTTTCCTTTCAACTTCAAGCAATTTTTGGAACGAAAATTCTTTCAACAGGAGGGTGATGTGACACCCGGTAAACCTCAGTTATGACGTTTATCAAACATACAAGTCTACCTTAAAAAAACATTCATAAAACATACTTAACTAAGCTAGTTGAGTAAATTTGATGATTTGAGGAATAATCGGGAGTCGGTTCGATGATTCGAGGAATCATCGGGAGTCAATTCAATGAATCATGGAATCATCAGGACTCAATTCGATGATTCGGGGAATCATCGGGAGTCGGTTCAATGGTCCGAGGAATCATCGGGAGTCAATTCGATGATTCGGGGAATCGTCGGGAGTCGGTTCGATGGTTCGAGGGATCATCGGGAGTCAGTTGGATGATTCGGGGAATCATCGGGAGTCGCTTTAATGGTCTGGGGGATCATCGTGAGTTGGTTCGATGGTTTAGGGATCATCAGGAATCGGCTCAATGGTTTGGGGGATCATCGGGAGTAGGTTACACACATATGTCCAAGGGTTGGTGATTCGGAGGATCACCGGGTAAAAACGCACACACACGAGTCTCAAGTCCCGTAAGTTGGTGAATTAACGTAAACGTGTTAGTTATCGAATAATAAATGTTTTACAATCATTATATAACGTGCATATATGTTTACTCGTGAAATTATGTGTTAACATAGCAAACGACTCTATGGAGGCTACTTGCTTAGCTAATGGTGTGTTTTAGGAGGGTACTAGCTTAGCTAGTCGTGTGTTTTAGGAGGCTACTAGCTTAGCTAGTGGTGTGTATCAGGAGGCTACTAGCCTAGCTAGTCGCCTCCAGCAGGGGCTAGTCGCCTGCAGGATGCTAGACGACTAGCAGCAGCTACAAATACCATATTTAACTTTTTAAACATCATTTATGCAACCCTAACTCACCCCAAGGTGCTCTCTCATTATCCTTAACCACTGTACACCCGTTTTTGACTTAAATCCATCATTTCCAAGCTTAATCAACCTTCTCAAATAAGATCTAAGGTGTATTATTCATCCTAACCTTTGTTAAGTTGTTATTTTAAACCCTAAAGGTCCAGACCTGGTTTTAATGTGTTTCTATCTTTGAAAAACAGTTTCTAAACTAGATCCAAACATTCATATGGGTTTTTAATAAAAATACAAGCTTGAAATGGTTTCTGATGATCTAAAATATGGGGATTCTTGTGTGTTTGTCATGTTAATGATTTAGGGATGTTAATAGAATGATTATCTAGAATTTTGATGAGTGTTTGATGTATTGTATGGTTTTTGTGAGTTTTGACCTGTTTGAGGATTTTAGAAGGATCTAGGATATGATATGATGATTGAAACTTGTTAAGATTCATGATAGAATGATTACCCACAAGCATGATGTTGTTTGTAATGTGATTAAGTGATGAGATCTGATTATTTGCCATTTAGGATAACATTTGCATGCATTGAGGTGAGTTACCCATAATATTATCCATTTTGGGAAAAACGTGCAATTTATATGATAAACGGATGGTAATTGGGGTTTATTGATAGGGTTGGGTTATTTGATGATTGTGGATTGATTGGGGTTGTCCCAATATGTTTCGGATTTGATATCGAGGGTTTCGCACGCGAAATGTTCATCAGCCTGCAGAGCAGGCAATTACTAGCTAAGCCAGTCGCCTGTCAGGAGGCGACTAGCCTAGCTAGTCGTGTGCTTGGGGCGACTAGCCTAGGTAATGGCTTGTTTTGATGCTAGTCATGTGTTTTAATGCCAGAAGTGTGTTTTGGAACCCCGTAACATAGTCTAATGGTAGGTATTGATATATCCCTCTCAAGTGAGTCATTAATTAGGATTCAAACCATATTATAAATATTCGAGTGGTGTAAAATTAGAAATTGTGTGTTGTCATTATAAGAAAAAATGTAAAACCATGCTATATACTTCATCCTGATCTCAATAGTACCAATCGAGAAAAGTGTCAAATTTTACAAGGGGCCTCCATAATATACCTCTAGTAAACATGAAAAGTATTAATCGCATATGATAATCACATAATCTGATGAAAATTCTCTCCTTTGATGAAACGTCAATGTGGATAATTAGATCCAAAGCTTCAGAAACAGCACCAACTCGCAGTAAAAAAAAAACCGTCTCATGAAACACACCATCTCTCCTCCCTCTCTCACGTAATTTGATTCTTTGCAGTTTCAGCAAAAAAAAAAAACCTCATCTCCTCTCTTGATCCCTCTTGACTATACATCATTGCATCCCCTGGCCTCCCTCTTTCCTTCTCATTAGCTCAAAACTGCTTCAAAAACATGCATTGCGATAATGTGTTTGATACACACACACACACACACACACACATATATATATATATATATATATATATTATCTAATGATAAAATGTTGTTGCTAAAGATAATGGGCTCAGGTAGCAAGATTGCCTCCTGATGCATTAGAACTTCCAATTTCAAGAGAAGTTACAATTAATTATTTTTTCGTAATTCATAAAACAGAAATCATGGAAAAAATACCAAAAATAAAAATAAAAAAAATTGCGCTAGAGGTAATAAGAAAGTACAAATGTTACTATTGTTTAAACAAAGGTGACAGTGAGAACTTCCCTAATTTTTAAAATAATGTCAAATTTTGAGACAATATCAGAGTTCTTGATCTAAAATACTCAGATCTTTATTAAAACCAAACAAGAAAACAACTATCTATTACAAAAGAACCTCACTACAATCGCGCACACTCAAACCCTAAGATCATTAACACAATGATCAGATACTGACTAATACAAGATCTAACATAAGGCTACTCAAATCAATAACGACTGAAACCCTAGATCTAAAACAATATCAAGAATATGAACTTGAGAGACAAAAGTGAATGTAAATGAAAACCCTAAAACGAACTAAACTAAGAACAGAAGACATAAGCTGCTTTTATAGGGGATCTCACAAGTGGCTAAGAAACACAAACTCAACGGTGAGGATTAGTTTGTGTTTCTTCAATGAACTGACAAGATCTTTTATCAGCCTTTCACCCGGATCTAGAGGTGTACAAAACGGGTTTTTTTTAAAACCGAAATCGGTTTTTTTGGAAACCGGTTTTTCGTTGGGTAATACATATTATAAAAAACCGGTCCTGATAGGGTTTACAACCGGGTTAAAAAAACCGGTTTTTAAAACTGGTTAAAAAAACCGGTTTTTTTGTCTGGGAAAAAAAACCGGAAAAAACCTGAAAAAAAAAACCGATTTTTCTGCTGCATTTTTTTGGCCACTGCTGCTGTTTGCAGCTGCTGTTTTGGCTACTGCTGACTTTTTTTTTTTTCATTTCAAATAAACTTCAAACATTATTAAGAAACTTATAACATAAAAACCTTCATTTCATTAAGTACTAAAAGTCTAAAACATCAAACTTAAAACAATAAAACATCCAACTTAATGTCTTAAACATTAGAAATAAAACAACATTAACTACTAAAAACTCAAACAAGTTAAAGTCTTAAACATAAGCAAGCGTCTCTTGTCTCTTGAAAAACATCTTTAATCTTCGCCCGAACCCGAGTTGTTTCGAAGGTATTCATCAAGTTCGGCTTCTTCGTCGGTCATTGGTTCAATCAAGGCCATATTCACCTCGTCCTCATACAATTCGGCTTCGTACTCCAATTCTCCCTCAAGTGAGCGCTTATCTTGTACTCTTTCCGCCGCATCCAAGTAGTCCTTTAAGCAAATAGACATCTCAACCGCTTTAGGAGTTAGCCTCGTTCTCCTTATCGATAAGACCCTGCCACTAGTAGAAAAAGCGGATTCCGAAGCTACCGTAGAAGCTTGGACACTTAGTAAATCTCGGGCCATGGCGGCTAGAATCGGAAATTGTTCTTCCTTTTCTTTCCACCAAGCCAACAAATCAAAGTTTTTAAATTGTTCGGGAGTGTAGTGTTGTAAAAAGTTTGAACCACTATATCTCCCGAGTTCGCTACTTGGTGTGTTACTAGCTTCATCATGTTCATTTAAATTCCATAAATGACTATAAAAAGCAAACTCGGAATCGTTGGAATTCTCGTCCAAAGTGTTTCTCAACGAATCATGAATTTGTGAGCTTGAACCATATTTTGATTGATAAAAAGCATACATGCCATTAAGATGATTGTTAAATTTATTTTTCAAACCTTGGCTAAAACATGGGTCTTCGGCACAATTTAAACCCAACTCGTCCGCAATTTTATCAATCATAGAATTAACGCCCCTTATGTTATAGCAAGGGTTTAAGGCGGCGGCACAACAAAAAACCGGTGGTATCTCTTTAAAATATTTTTTAAGTTTTTCTTTCATTTGTGTTACCATATCCGAATACGGATGCCCATACACACTTATCTTGCTTAGTTTAGATGTCATTAAAAATATTTTGTGAATTGCTAAAGGACTTGTGGGATAATAAACACCGGATAAAGCGGTTGTCGACGTTTTAAAAACTTGTAGCATATCGGCTATACGCTCAATAGTTTCCCAACCCCTTGCATGGTATTGGTTAACCTTACCACGACTCGACAAGATTTCATGAAAAGCCATTAAAGTTTCTTTTTGTGAAATCGCCTTTTCAAACATGATACATGTAGAACTCCATCTTGTTGGGCAATCCCAATTCGGACCCAAACACGGTTTTTTCGCATCCTTACAAAACTTTATATATTTAGTATGTCTTTGGACGTTGCTAAAAATATCACGCAACATCCTTCTAAAACCCTCCTTTTGTGACTCAACAACTTTTAAACCGTCTTGAACCGCCAAATTTATGATGTGTGCAACACATCGACTATGAAAAAATGCACCTTCACAAATCGAGTTATATTTTAATTTTAATTGTGTTATTGCAACGTTATTGTTGGAGGCGTTATCAAAAGATATAGAAAATATTTTTTCCTCCAATTTATAAGTTTTAATAACGTTGTCAATAACATTAAAAATATTTTGACCCGTGTGTGGATAATTGAAAAGTTGAAACGCAATCGTACGTTTCATCATTTGCCATGTATCGGGTTGAACCCAATGTGCGGTGACACAAATGTAAGAGTCGGGTACACCATGAGGTGTCGACCACACATCGCTAGTAAGGTTTACACCGGTTTGTAAATTTTCAAAAAAAGAAATTGTTTCATTTTTAGTTTTTTTCCACATTTTTAAACAATCCCTTCTAAGAGTTGCACGACTTACATGAGTGTATCGTGGTTGGAGAGTTCTTTGCACAAGGCGAGTATACCTTTGATTGTCGAAGTGGTTGAATGGAAGGCTTTCTTGAATGACAAAACATGCCATTTCCCCACGAACCGCATCAAGGGAGTAAGCGAAGATCTCTCCTTCACTTGTCATTGCCGGTTGATCATTCGAAGCTTGTGCTTTCAAAACCTTGCAAAATGGCTTTGTGATGTGCTTTTGCAAAGACGAGTTTGCTTCCGGTTTGTAGAAACCTTTACAATATTTGCAACGAGCCTTTTTTTCACCCGAAGCCATTTCACACATATCGTAGTGTTGCCAAACTTCTCGATTTCGCTTGGTAGGAAGAACCCGAACCACCACATCGCTACTTGAAGCACCACTGTGAGTTTCTTGTTGGCTAGAGGAAGCCATTGGAAAGTTTCTTTTTTTTTTGGTAAAACTTAATGGTTTTTTATGATTTTGGAGAGTATTAAGAGTGTATTAGAGTTGTGTAATCAACCCAAAACATCATGGGGTATTTATAGGGGTTAAAGGATGAAAATTTGGGGGAAAAAAGCCAAAAAAACGGTCACTAATCAAGCCTAACGGTCATATGACCGTTGCTGTGTATTTCAGCTGCAAAAAAACCGGTTTAACCGGTTTATTCGAACATCAAAAAAACCGGTTTTTTGTTATACCCGGTTTAAAACCCGGTTTTTTTCTCACACCCGGTTTTTTAACCGGTTTTTAAAAAAACCGGTTTTTAAAAAATCAAATTTTCTTTTATAAAAACCGGTCTAAAACTGGTTGCTCGGGTCGGGTAATGAACCGGTTGGAAAAAAAACCGATTTTTAAAAAAACCGGTTCCGGTTTTTTTTTTCCGGTTAAAAAAAAAACCGGTTTTTTTTGTACACCTCTACCCGGATCGCTGACTTGGACGACTTTAACCGGATTGGGCTGGTGACACCAAGCCCAATAGACTTCTCTTTAGCTTCCTTCCTTTAAGCCCACAAATCAACCAGTCCAGCTGCTACTTAGCCCATTCAACAATAATCCAGATGCTTAACATGTATCAATCAAAACAATAAAAGTTGATTAATATTATGTTTTTACATAAACTTTTAACACCCCCCACTTTTATTGCCAAAAACATCTTTCATATTCAACCAATTGCAAATAATCTCATGTTGACTCACAGCCAACCCTTTTGTAAAAATGGCAGCAATTTGATTTTCTGACTTTATATAAATTGGTTTAATACTTCCATTTAAAACCTTTTCTCTTAAAAATATAGATCTATTTCAAAATGTTTCGTTTTATCATAAAACACTGGATTGTTTGAAATAGAAATAGCTGTAGAATTGTCACAATACAAGATAACAGGAAGACTGACCTGGATATTTAATTCTCCTAACAAATTATTCAACCATAAGACTTCACATGTTGCAGTACACATAGATCGATACTCAGCTTCTGCTGTAGATCGAGAAATGGTGGACTGCTTTTTGCTCTTCCAAGAGATTAAAGATTTGCCTAAGAATATACAGTAACCTGTGACTGACTTCCTACTTACCAGACACTTAGCCCAATCTGAATCAGCATAAGCTGTCAGATTAAACATAGACTCAGAACATCTATCAAAAGAAATTCCTTTTCCAGGTGCTCCTTTAAGATATCTCAAGACGCTCATAGCCAACCGAAAATGAGCTTTAGTTGGCTTGTGCATATATTGACTCAATATATGTACAGAATATGAGATGTCTGGCCTTGTGTGAGATAAATAAATGAGCTTCCCTACTAGTCTTTGGTATCCAGTAATGTTCACAAGATTACTAGATTCTTTGGCAATCAAAGAAGTTACCAAATAGTTAGGATCTATAGGACTATTGTCAGGTTTGCATCCACTCATGCCATACTCAGCCAAAAGTTCCATGCAATATTTCCTTTGGGTTAGGCAGATACCATTACTGGTATCTACCACCTCAATTCCTAGGAAATATTTGAGCCTTCCTAAATCTTTAATCATAAACTTGGTTTTCAAAAACTCTTTTACAAGTCCTATTTCAGTCTCATCATTACCTGTTATTATTATATCATCTACATATACAAGCAGAACTATAAACACAGAATCAACATTCTTAATAAACAAAGAATGGTCACATTTACTCTGCACAAAACCATTTTCAATTAACACACCAACAAGCTTTTCATTCCACATTCTAGGGGCCTGTTTAAGCCCATATAGAGATTTTTTTTTAGTTTACACACCCTAGTGTCATCTTTTTCAAAATAACCCTCAGGTAACATCATATAAACATCTTCACATAAATCTCCATAAAGAAAAGCATTATTCACATCAAGTTGGTATAAAGACCAATTAAATTGAATGGCAACAGTTAACACACATCTAACAGTAATCATTTTCACTACTGGTGAAAATGTTTCATCATAGTCAATCCCTTCTCTTTGGCTATAACCTTTAGCCACTAACCTTGCCTTAAATCTATCTATTTCTCCTGAAGCTTTGTATTTAACTTTGTATACCCACTTACAGCCAATTGGTTTTCTGCCATCAGGCAACTCTACCAATTCCCAAGATTTATTTCTATTAAGAGCTTCTATTTCATCATTCATTGCAGTTATCCAATTAGGATCATTGCAAGCTTGATGATAAAACTTAGGTTCAACTGTTTTATTTAACATAGATATAAAACACAAATTTTCAGGACTAAGATTAGAATAGTTAACAACATTTTCTAAACCATATTTAACCTTTCCTTCTATTACATATTCACTTAACCTTTTTGGAAACACAGAACTCCTAGAAGACTTTCTAACATTTTCAGTACTGGGTTCAGGTGTACTGTTTCCCTCAGAGATTTGTTGTTCATCAATTTCATAATCATCACCCTCAACCCTA
This sequence comes from Ambrosia artemisiifolia, assembly GCA_032199755.1. NCBI lineage: Eukaryota > Viridiplantae > Streptophyta > Magnoliopsida > Asterales > Asteraceae > Ambrosia > Ambrosia artemisiifolia. The sequence goes on from CM063519.1 coordinate 18,389,303, forward strand.
CCAGCTACAGAACTAGACCTACTAGGTTGCTGAGTCTCAGCCTTACTAGTAGTAGTCTCTAGACTGTTACCTGGTTGCTGAGACCCATGACAAATATGTTCAGAAGATGAATTCTTTTTAAATTCATCATTAGGAACACCTTTGCCATCTGAATGTTTGTCTTCTATTCCTTCATAAAAATCAAAAAAGTTTGTGTTATTAATTTCTTTATAAGACACTGGGTCAAAATCAGTAACAATTTTTGACTCTTTAAATGGGAAAATAGTTTCATAAAATCTTACATCTCTGGAAAACAGCACTTGTTTAGTTTCCAGACACCATAATTTATAACCTTTTTTCTCATTAGAGTATCCTATTAACACACACTTATTAGCATGACTTTCAAATTTATCAGAATTATTCAGAACAGTACAATAACACAAACATCCAAACACTTTTAAGTGATCTATTTCAGGTTTAAACCCAAATAATAGCTCATAGGGTGTTTTTCCTTTTAAAACAGATGATGGGGTTCTATTTATAAGATAAGCAGCTGTTAAGACACATTCTGACCAAAACCTTAAAGGTAAGTTTGCTTGAAACAATAATGACCTAGCAACATTCAACAGGTGTCTATGTTTCCTCTCAACAATACCATTTTGTTGAGGGGTATGTACACAAGAAGTTTGGTGGACTATCCCTCTTTGTTTACAAAAATCTTTAAACACTTGATTTATAAATTCAGTTCCATTATCTGACCTAAATACTTTTACATTTTTGTTAAATTGATTTTTCAAACATATGGTGAAATGTTGAATATTATTAAACACTTCATCCTTATGTTTCATAAGATAGACCCACACACTTCTTGTATAGTCATCAACTATGGTCAGAAAAAACCTATAACCTTCTCTGCTTTTTAATCTATAGGGACCCCAAACATCTAAATGAACAATTTCTCCTATAGTTAAGGTTTTATGTTCACTAATAGGGAAAGGTTCTCTATGTTGTTTGGCTTTGTGACAGGTTTCACAGGGTAAACTAGTATCAACAGATTTTAATTTCAATTCATCTTTTAAGACCTTTAAAACTACATCAGATGGGTGACCAAATCTGGAATGCCACAAACTAGTGTTTTCTATACTATTACAATTAATACTAGAAAACACAGAAGACTCACCACAAAAATACAGGCCATCAAGTTGATTACCAGTCACCAGGGTTTTCCTTGTGGAAGAATCCTGGATATAGCAATTACTTTCATCAAATAATACAACCAACTTACTATCCTTGGCAAGCTTATGCACAGATAAAAGATTAACAGCATAATCAGGGACTACAAACACATCATATAAAGTGACTTTATCATTTAACTTGATATCACCTATTTTAGTGACTTTAGCACTAGTACCATTTGGATGTTTAACAGTTATGTTATATTCCAAAACATCAACTAGATTTATCATGTTTTCATCACTCATAACCATGTGTTGGTTTGCCCCTGAGTCACAGATCCACCCAAGTAATTTGTATCCTTCACTAATACTAGCAAAAGAAAACACAGGTCTAAAACTACCACTAGTAGCAGAAAAACAATGCATATTCATACCTGCAGCATTGCAGGCAGAAGCAGATTCTTCAGACTTCTTATTTAACAGATTCAACAACTGAGAAATCTGTTCTGAAGTAAACAAACTTGAAGAACCATTAGTTTCAACAGCAGAGTTGTTCACACTGTTGTTACTAGCAGATTTTTTGTTTTGACTAGGTCTAAACTTCATCCAAGAAGGGTACCCTACTATTTCAAAACACTTATCTACAGTGTGACCAACTTTATTACAATGAGTACATTTTAAATTCTGGTTAGTCACTTTGGTATTCCTTTTCTTAGCATCAACAGACTGATTAGCTTTGGAAAGGAATCCCATTATTTGACTAGTATCTTTGGATCCACTTGTGAAGTTAGAGTTTCTATGAGACTCTTCTCTTGACACAACAGAAAATGCTTCTTTAACAGTAGGTAATGGTTCTCTAATTAACAAATTAGACCTAACAGATTGATATGATTCATCAAGACCCATTAAAAACTGCATAAGTTTTATTAAATGAATAAAATCATTAAACTGCTTAGAAGCATCACACACACATACAGGTAATTGCAAGATTTGATCAAATTGTTTCCACATTACATTCAGTTTATGATAGTACTCAGACACAGATGATCCATTTTGAGAAAAAGAATTTATTCTTTGATATAACTCAAAAACCACAGACCCATCAATTTTATTGTAGGTTTCCTTTAAGTCTTTCCACACTTCAGATGCTAATTTTGAGTAAACTTGTCCCAAATACAGTTCTTCTGAAACTGAATTTAGGATCCAAGTTAAGACTACAGAATTGCATCTGTCCCACTGTCTAGCTAATACTGGGTCATCAGTAGGTCTGACACATTCACCATTTATAAAACCTATTTTGTTTTTGACTTGTAAAGCTAGCAACATTGCATTAGACCACACATTATAATTCTCAATACCTTTCAGTTTTACACTAACAATGGTAAGTTAGCATAATCACTAGCATGTAAATACAAAGGATCACTAGCATCAAGTTTGTTAACCAGAGTTCTAACAACTAAATTGTTATTGTTATTATCTTTATCATTATTATTATTATTATTATTATTGTTGTTATTAGGATCATTATGCACATCATCATCATCAGCCATTGTTTACAACTAAACAAATAACACAAAAGAATCAGACAATTTTCTACACAGATCCACAGAACAAATAACAATCAATTAAGAACACACAAACAAACAAGAACAGATCAAACACAAACAAGACTGATAAAAAATGGCGAAGCCCTGTGGGTGTTCCAGATCGTCGATTCGTCACTCTAAGGGTGTCGACGCAGGTCCTCACAGGGGAGCCTCCTACGACCTAATCCCAACCCTAAAGCTAATTAGAGACTCAAGCTCTGAGCATAAGACTCCTTAGGACAACTTCTAATAAAGACAGTAAACAGAAGAATGGAAAGATCTCACCGAGTATAACCCAAGTTAGGGTTTCCAACAAACTCGTAATGCACAACCTTCACTTAGGGTTGTACACCATAGAGCAAAAAAGAAGATTTGCTTCCAACCACCAAAAAAGCAACAGAAGTACACCTTCCTTCTTTAACCACAACGGAATCAACCAAGAACAGAGCTTAACCTAGGCTCTGATACCATGTCAAATTTTGAGACAATATCAGAGTTCTTGATTTAAAATACTCAGATCTTTATTAAAACCAAACAAGAAAACAACTATTTATTACAAAAGAACCTCACTACAATCTCTCACACTCAAACCCTAAGATCATTAACACAATGATCAGATACTGACTAATACAAGATCTAACATAAGGCTACTCAAATCAATAACGACTGAAACCCTAGATCTAAAACAATATCAAGAATATGAACTTGAGAGACAAAAGTGAATGTAAATGAAAACCCTAAAACGAACTAAACTGAGAACAGAAGACATAAGCTGCTTTTATAGGGCATCTCACAAGTGGCTAAGAAACACAAACTCAACGGTGAGGATTAGTTTGTGTTTCTTTAATGAACGGACAAGATCTTTTATCAGCCTTTCACCCGGATCGCTAACTTGGACGACTTTAACCGGATTGGGCTGGTGACACCAAGCCCAATAGACTTCTCTTTAGCTTCCTTCCTTTAAGTCCACAAATCAACCGGTCCAGCTGCTACTTAGCCCATTCAACAATAATCCAGATGCTTAACATGTATCAATCAAAACAATAAAAGTGGATTAATATTACGTTTTTACATAAACTTTTAACAAATAAACAAGTAAATAACGATACCCATAGCTACTATCACCGTTGTTGCTACCTCCGGAAGACAAGGAAAGTAATTACAAAAGAGCTTCTGGCCAAAATGATTACAAAAGACAAGGAATTACCTTGAGCAGAACCGAAGATCGCGACTGCCAAAATGAAAGGAGATTAGAGTTACAATCATTCCTCGATCGCCTTTTAAGTATTTAAGGATGATGAATTTGAGATTAGAGTTACAATCATTCCTCGATCGCCTTTTATAGTGGCACGCTTAAAGAACTAAAAAACATTAAAAAGCTTTGTGTGACATAAATTTTAGTACCTTCTAATTGCATATCATGGTTTGCCACTGATGACGATTAGGATAAAGTGCCAGTGCCCCATATGTATTTTAACGTCTTCATTAGTGACACATAAAAATCTACCGTTAATAATAAAATTTAATGGTTATTAAAAGTGTGTAACTAAATATTTTTATCGTACCGGTGATTAAAGATAATAAATAGAATTCAATAAATAATGTTAAAGTGGGTGATGGGACTTCATGGAGTACTTTTAATTTTTCTAGTTGTTATATCTTGTATATATTGGTGTATTTTGTACCGTGTATCGCTAGTTTCCCGCTATTGTTGATGAAATAAAATTTTGTTGATCGTTTACAAAAAAGTTTGGGACAAAATAATATAGAAAAAAATTACAACATACATTCGGAAGAAGCAAATAAATATATAAATTTTAGTCTAAACAAAACTAAAATATATAAAAGGGAAAGCAAGTAATTAATCCTATGCAAACTACAGTTAATATAGTCCCCCAAATGAACTTTTGGTTAAATTATTTGTGGCTTACAAATTATAACAAAGCAAGGGAGCAATGCTTTAGGATTGAGCAAATAAAGTTCTTCAATATTTGAATAAATCCCAACTTTTCCAGCCAATGAATCAAATCCTGATTGATTAGCAAGTTCTTGAATGTTCTCCATTGGCTTATGAACTCTCCCAGCAATCACTCTACAAACTATTAAAGCCTTCCTCAGTAAAGAATTATTATTGACACCAAGAGCATCAAAAGCCCTCTGACTTGTTGAAGTAGTGAAAACACCCCCAACATTTTTCTTGATCGAAAACCCGTGTCGTAGAATTTGACAAACGTTGCAGTTACTTGATTGGCAAAGGCTAGATGAGCCGTTTAGGCCGAGGTTGCATTCGACTAAAGTCCCATGGAACCTTAGTAACTCGTTGCCATCGGCAAGACAACGAGGATGCTTTTTTTGGAGTTTGCTAGCTTTAACTTTGACACTTTCGCGATGTTCTTCGAATTCAGACAGTGTTCTTTGCATATTGTGGACCTTTAAGATCCTCTCTATTCCTCCAGAATTGGGGTGGGATTTTGACCAACTTGTTTTGTAGATTAATTCTACAATTTTTCTAGATGAATCCCCTTCAATGAGCTCAGTAACTGCCAAAATCAACCGAAATTAACTGATTATGTCCCAGAAGTTATAAAGTTAATGTAGGGTAGCCAAATCTTTATGTTGGGCAGCCTTAACTTTATTGTGAAATGAGATGAAAGATTGAATGTAGCTATATAGGATATCAAAATAATATACTAGCTAGAATTCATTGTGTACTATTTACAATAATTAGAAGATATGATTTAATTAATTTCTACATTCTACTTTTATAAATAGTTAGATTAATAATATATAATACCTTACATAGTTTTTATGCATACATACAAATAATATTTTGGTATTTATGCATTTAAACACAATTTAAAGATTATTTTAGTAAACTTAGCTAAATTTTTGAAAGGAAAATAAGATCAAAATATATTTGCTTACCAGCATGTTTGGAGAGGTGATGAAATTCAAGAGCTTCCCATTTCACAAATTGCTCACCACATTTATGGCAAGCTACACTAAAAATCCCATGACCCTCTCCATCAAAAGAAGCTCTACCCTTTGTAGGGATAATAGTACTAAACCCGGATCCTAACCCTCTACTACCAACTCTTGAAGATCCATGAGAATTTCTTCGATTGGTCATTGGTGATCTCGTTGGCATGCGATGATGATGATAATGGTGAGGACCCGGCGTCCCAGGCTTTAGGGTACCTTCAAATCTAGAGGACACACCCTCATCACCACCAGCGCCACCAGCGTTCCCATCTTGCAAAGAACCGAAACCAGTGATCTTGAGTTCACAATTTGAGTTTGACAAGATGACTTCATGGGCAATTGGGTTTAAAAGTTCTGAGCTTCCAATGGATCTTGGACTAGCATTTGTTGTTGCATTTGTTGTCTCCATAAATATTGATGGTTTCTCCTCCATGTGCCTCTTGCTTCCATGGATGACATCCTTAAGATTTGCTAAAGATCTTGAACATCCCGATTTCCCTCCTGTTGATGTTGAAGATTTCTTGCTTTTTGTCACTATTTTGCTCAGATTCTTTACTTGAATATTTGGATCATGGACATCTCCTGGTCCAGATTGGCAGTGCAATGACTTCCTTAAAGCAAACCAAACTGCAGGCATCTCTGATCTCTGTGACAATATTTAGTGTGTGTGTGTGTGTGTTTGTGTGTATGCTCTTCTTGGATCTTCAAATCTTCAAATAAATATAGCATCAAGCCATCAACCAAATGAAACTCATCTAAGATTAATGTTTGATATGGTCTTTTAACATATTTTTGGGATTGTGACATATAAATATATTGTCAACTATTTGACCTTGGTGTATATATAGAACTATAGAAGCAAACATATATTATAAATCTATTTGCAAATAATATATGCGTAGGATTTTAACAGGGGAACTGAAGATGATGGGGACGAAGATAAGTTAATTGGATATGAATTTAATATAAATATAAAGCTTTGACATCTTGGGGGTTCTTGGACATCAGCTTTAGGAGTCGGTAAATGTGAATGAGTGTTGGGTATCTTTGTCAACAACTAAACTAGAGCTGGAACAAAAACCTTTTTATAACCCTATCTAGTTTTGCTAGTCTTGTTTTTTATTTTATTTTTAACTTTTTAAAACTATATATGTTCTTTTTATTTTGTTAATCAAATGTCCAAATTTAAGTTTCAAGAGATTACAATATTTAACTTATAACAGAAAAGAAAGGTTATACCTAAAGATTTCCAGTCATCAAATATGAATTAAGTCTTAGGGTATATTTTAACACTCCTCAACTACATCTAAATGCCACATTATCTAGTTTTGGTAATTTCACTATGTCTCACCGTAATGGTTTAAATCATTAACATTACCTAACCATATGTTTTAGTGGTTTTTGGTTTAAAAAAAGGAAAAAAAAAATTAATATACAATTTTAACATTTCGTTAACATTTTAACATATAACATTTTTAATGCCCCTTAACACAAGGAGGGAGTGATGTGCAACGTAAGTTAACATGACATATCAGTCTTAATGCCCCATATGTTAGAGTACACCTCATATCCTTATAAGCTAGGAGCTTAAAATTACAAAAAAAAAAAAAGTATAAATAATAACAATTACAGTTCGCGTAATTACTGGTTTAATAGTTAGAAACAATGAATATACTATTTTAAATACTTGACTAACAATCAAAATATTCCAATCTATGAGAATAAAAAAATTAAAACATTTAAATAGAAAGAAAAAAGAACACATGAAAAACAAATAATAATTAAGTAAACAATTAGTATATTAAATATTTGAATCGATTTGTCATACCAATCATGTTGGGCCACTACAGATACATACAAATATATCAAACACAAAGGATGAAATAGGCCAATAGCAAATTGTGAGCTCGAGCTGTTTGAGAACAAAATTAAGAACACCATCAAATTAAACTACAGACAACTTGCAGACAAAAGGACCGAAGAAACACCAAACAAAAGAAAAAATTTAAAAGATATGTATGATATTTTCACTATATAATAAGTTATAAATTTGCAGTTGTTTTAGTATGGTGCACTTTGTTGCTTGTTTTTCTGTATCTCTTATAAATAGATAGTTCCGAAAAAATTATCGATTGTTCTGTATCTCTCTAAATTGATCAATAAACGTGATCATGGCTTTTCATGTATTGATTCATACCAAGTATTTGAAATAAACTTGTTCAACTGAGCGAGATCGAATTGGACTTTGTGTATTAACCTTTGACAGTTGACACACAACAAATGGAAAAGATAGTGTTAAGAAAAATTGTGATGATCACAATACATTTTAATTTGAAGTATTAAGAGTGCCATTTTTGGACCCAAGATTTGTGCATTTATAAATGAAGAGCCGGATCTCTAATTAGAATAAATAAATAGGATTTCGTTTGTATGGCCAGCAAATGAAGCCATGATTTTAGGTAAACTTACATGCCACAATAATTGACATACCCATGTAAATGTCACGCTGCATATGCTATGATATTAATTTCATCTTATGTCGATCCTTTATTTATTGCAACCAATACATTTGATTTGACTATATATTTTTATAATTATTTATCACGTTCCTGTGGAAAAAAAAAATCAAATTCAGTATAATAATAATAATAATAATAATAATAATAATAATAATAATAATAATAATAATAATAATTTCGTTGTTTACCCTATTATTTTCTTTTGTCACCCTCATTTATTTCAATCAATTAGTCTTAGTGTGGAATGTTTGGGAGTGTGGAAAAATTTTGGGTAAAGTTTGATCTAAGTGTTCGCTAGATAAACGTTACGTACATAGGAGTAGTCTATCCTTTAATGATCATAAGGAGTATATTTTGTTCGGTTATCTACTTAGCGGTAGAGAACACGACATTATTTACTGATAGAGAACTGGACATTGTTTACTAGTTCTCAAAGCTTGATATTTGCCTATAATAGACCATATAGCTAAAGAGAAATCATAAGCAACGTTAAATTGATAACTATTAGAAAAAACTGTAAGAAAATTACTTTTAATATACTTCATTTAGGAAAATATCAAAAAGTAAACTAAAACGTTTTTTACCGTAAAATGTGCGTTTTTTTTTTCAAGAAAAGGCTATTTTGCCAAACAAAGTGGAAAAAGAAGAATCCAAATTTTGTTATTTATGTTTACATCAATGTTCAATGTTCAGTGAATACTCTTTTATTTAACTTTATACTTGACGAGAATCATCCTTATGTTTTAAAATCATGCCCCCTTTGTTTTTTAACACTTACCTAGTTATTTTTTAACGTTAAAAAGAGTCACATGGACCCCAAGTGAGGGCAACTTGCTAATTTTTCTTATTAATTTAAAATACATTTAATAAATATAAGTAAAACAAAATAATCTTCTTGACCACTCCCTCCCATCCACCACCCACCAATCAGAAAATATCACTTTCTCTATCTTTATGTTACACTTAGAAGTCTCTTTGTCTCTAAACTCTCCAAATCACCACCGTGTGGGCACTACCCCCATCAACTCTTAAGCTCCTTTGCCACACCACTTCCACATCATCCATCATTTGCAACCTAACCACCACCACTCCGCCGCACCACATTCAGCTCATCCATTGTCTCCAACCCTAACCACCCTCACTACGTCCACCTTCCACCCCGATTCTAAAAATCCTAACTTCCCATCATCAAAATCTAAACCTCCATTGTTCACCTCCCACCATCTCCATTGAAACCTCCACCTATCACCTTTGTACACCTCATTAGAAAATAGAAACCCTTACTACCAGGATCAACCTCCACCAAACCCCACATCCACCATCAAACACCGTCATTCTTCACCACCAAACTCAAAAACCAACTACAACTACTGCCCTACCAACAACAACTACCACCATTATCTATCTTTTCCCTTCTACAAAAATACCCACGGTTTAGATATGAGTTAGTTAAGCCCCTTTTTTCGAACACCATATGTTTCCTTTTTTTTTTTTGAGCTCTGATAGGGTAAGCCTTTGTAGGACATGGGTGACGATTTTATTAAAATAATATTAATATAAATAATAGAGACACACCCTTTATACATTTGTTGAAGACTTCAGTTTGAATCAATAGGGTTATTAGCATCCCATATCTGTTGAGAAGGAGCACACACACTTCCTTATAAAGGGTGGGGGAACCTTCTCTACCAGAAGCGTTTTGGCCAGTCCTTCGGGGGTGAAATCAATGCAAAACCGTGAGCTGCGGCGAAGCGGACAATATCGTGGTACGGGTTAGCTTGGGCTGTTACAGTTGGTATCAGAGCCAGGGCCCGGATCGGTGTGCCAGTCATGCCCGCGAGGACGCTGGGCTCCCTAAGGGGGGTGGATTGTAGCATCCCACATCTGTTGAGAATGAGCACAAACACTTCCTTATAAGGGGTCTTCTCTACCAGACGCGTTTTGGCCAGTCCTTCGGGGGTGAGACCAATGCAAAACCGTGAGCTGCGGCGAAGCGGACAATATCGTGGTACGGGTTATACGAATCTTTGCATAGTCTTCAATGAAACCTTGAACCATGCCTTTTGTATGATCATTCTTGGCTGCAAGAATAAACAAACATAATGTTGACGGTTGTGGTTGAGGCATGTGTTCAACACGCTTCCCTTAAAACAGATTTCGCGCATCTACCAAAGACAACGCGTCTGTCTCCCAGGGTACAACAGCCGAAGTAGTCTGTACTGTCGAAGATGGCTCACGCGCCCGAGGTTACACCGGATACAATTGTAGTGTTAGAACTTATGGAATTTTGTAGAAAGTACTCATCTCTATGTACTCAACATATGAGTGAAGTCTCTTTTCTTCTTCAAGAACCCTTCATGTATTCAAGTATATTATTTCCTCTAGTATCAAATAAGGCACATAACCTACTAATTATACAAGAGTTGAGGATAAGTGAAGAGTCTTTCTCTTAATTAGAGACTTAACACTCTAATAAAAGTTAATTAAGTGAAATAAAAAGCTCAACTCAAGAGTTTTTCTTCAATTCACATTATGAATACATTAATTAATAAATTTTCTTAATTAAATATCCATTCATCTATGTTACCTTATTAAGGAGGAGGCATGTCTACAATAGTAATTATACACAAATTTTAAGATGGGATATCAAGAGACTCATGCTTTAACATAGATATGTCATGTAAAAGTTCCCCATAATACCCCTTATCGCATTATCCACTTGTACTATAACTATAACATAGATAATTAAAGAGGAACTTGAAGTTGAGAAGGAGAGAGACTAACCACCGTTCGAATACTAATTATCAACTTGCTAGATCTTATAGGGAATGTACATAGCACATTCATAACAGTTATAGTTACAATAGGTAATTTGTTTGTATAACACGCTCATTAGAAAAAATGTTACTATCTATTTTTTTTTCTTTTTCGCACATTGCCACCTCACACTTTCTTAGCTCTAGCAACTTTAAATCCTTGTATGCAATTTGTTTCTATCTATCACATAAAAATGCCAAGGGGAGAAAACCAAGATTGAAGACCTACATCAATCTTGGTAGAAACATGATATCAAAATATAATCTTACATTAATCACTCTCTTGCTTACTACAACTAAATACGTACCTAACTAATTGTATGCTGGAAACATTTAACAGCCGCTTATAAAATGTATGGTAGCAAAACCATGATGTCAATCGGTTTCGTAACCATAACCATAATTTATGGTTAATTGATCAAAGCTTAACCATACCATCGGTTAATTGTTTGTTTGTTCGTTTTTGTTAACTAGGCTAATTCTGTTATGGTCCAGTTAATACGGTTATTTGATCACGCCCTAACCTTAAAAAACATTGTGGTTATTGATCAAAACTAAACCGACCCGCCTTTGCACAACCCTAGAATCACAAATTTAAGTGTTATGTCCCGCTGCATCGTGCGGGCACCATTCTAGTACTATTAAAATTCCAACAGCCTTTTCCAAAGTTTGATTAGTTGATATTAGGGCTTTAGATATGAGATTAGGTGTGATTAGTTGCTTCAAATCTGCAAGTGATAAACAGTAATGGTGGTGTGTAATGGTGGTAATGGTGGTAGTGGTGTATAGTGGCAATAGTAATGGTGGGGGAAGGATGGGGTTTTTCAAATTTAGAGAATGAGAAGGGAAGGGGTGATGAATTTTCCGATGTTTAGAGATAAGGGTTTTTTTTTTTTTTTGCTTTTTTAAGTTTTATTATAAAGATGCTTTAAATAGAAGGATAAAATGATAGTTTTGCCCTCATGTGAGGTCCAGATGACCTCTTTTAATGTTAAAAAATAACCAAGTTAGTGCTAAATTACAAACGGTACAATATTTTAAAACATAAAAGATGAATGTCGTGAAAGTAAAGTTAATGAAAATTTGGTGTAAACATAAAGATTGAAATCTATAATTTTTCCAAATGGAAATTATAATAACTTAGAACTTTACGAATATAAAAGGTATTTTTAATCATTTAAAAAATAGCATTTTTAGAAAAATAACTAAATACAAAAGTACTAATCTAATTGACGTGCAAGTATGTAACTAATTGGGACATAAGTAGGGCAGACGAAGAAATTCAAGCGGATACTAGTTTAAGTTTGAATTTTTGTGTTAAATCTTCTATTCATGACAGCAATTGTTACAAACATATAAAAATAAGGAGAATTCTATATTATCATATATTTTTTTAATATTTGACATACTTAAAAATAAGTCTTGAATTTTTTTCAAAAACAACACAATCAAAGAAGAGAAAATATTCTGTAAAAAGTATCTTAACATAAAAAGGATAAGAAGGATTTTGGGCCTATGATCTAATAAATCAATGGGTGAGATTAAAAGAGAGAAATGCATGTTGGATCCCTTAAAAGAAGGGAGAACGGTAAAATAGGTATATCCTACAATTGTTGATATTATTCAAGTTTCACCCATTTTTTAAACATCCATAACTTTTCATACGATATTATTTAAAAAAAACTACATAATATAAACAATACGATATTATTTTAAAAAAAACTACACAATATAAATAATACAGTATGAAAAAAGTTATGAATGTTTAAACTTGTTATCCTTTCATTATGTCGTGTCTATCCTTCATCCTTCTCTTAGATATGTGATTTTGATAGAATGTATTATTTAGCGATTTTGATAGAAAACGATTGATGTAAATAATTTGGATGTCGAGGAGCTGAAGTTGGTGTCAGATCTGTGTTGAGTACTGACGACAATGACCGGAAATGATTTTTTGATTGAATGTGATGGCCTTTGATATATGATGATTTTGTTTGTATGTTTGGGATTGTATTTGGTGACTCGAAAGCGAAGACCAGGAGCACTGAACTGCAAAACCCTTTTACAATCTATCAAACCTATAGTTTTTTAACCTAAATTGTAGTGTATTTTAAAAATTACTACTTCATATTTTTATTTGTCAATTCGTATAAGAATGTATGAAATTTGCAAACATTTTATGGTCAAATTGCAAGGTGGATATGAATGGTGTTAGTCGGATTATTAGACTTCAGAGGTGGCAAATTCAAGTTAAAATATTTTTTGAAAGTAAAATTCAATAATTTAATTAATGATGGTTGACATTATCTATACTTCTATACTACTATATAATGCATTTTAGATACTAGATGTTTTTTTTTGAACAGTCATCACCAAATCAATCAATATCACTCACGAAGTACCCACTGAATAAAGGAGTACTCCGAGAGTAACCCGGGTCCACCAATAATTTCACATCAGTTCCCAGGAAAGACCCGCCGCCCGAAGGCCCACTACGGTAAAACCCGGACCACACCAGCATCATTTTGGTGTCGGTAGGACTCGAACTCCCCACCACCCATAAGGAAAGCAAGGAGGGTGTCACTCCACCATAAGGGGACTGGCTCTAGATACTAGATGTGTAATAAGGTAATTTAACTTTATTAGAGGAGTTCATCATTGTAATTTACCTTAAATTATTAATACACTATTTAATATAAACTTTTAATTAATTAATACTTTATTTAATAAACTTTTAATTCTAATTTAATAAACTAAATGCATTTTCTCAACAATAATTTGTATACTTATAAATAAAAAGAAAACTAGGTAGAGATACATATATAATTAGAACAAAACAAAATTAAAGAAATTTATAAAAACAAAATAAGTAATAGTATTATGTTATTATATCATACCGTTGACACGACACATAAAATTGAAAATATTATATTCTTTAAATTAAAATAACATATTAATTATATGTAATAAGAGTAAGTTATTTAGCATAATATTTCTTCAAATTAAAATAACAATATTTAATATGATATGTAATAATAGAAGTTATTTAAGTGTTTATCAAATGTTTAAAAACTATAATTGTTAACTAAATCCAATTATACTTATGTTGTACCAACTGTCCTAAAAAGCATTGTATTACTTATTAGGAACATTATATAAAAACTACTTTTGCACAGAATATAATTTGATAGTACGTGAGGAAATGGGTTCGTTGCAATTATTACTGGATATTCATATTGGTCCAAGTTTTCTATTCGTGCTTCCGAATAAAATTTTTGAGACTAAATGGATATTGAAGTGTTTTTTAAGAAACTTATTTTCAACTTCTTTGACAACAAAGTAGAGAAAAAAAATGCCCGAAAGTGTCAATTACATTAAATTAGCCTAGAGATAACTCTTTTTTTCTCAAACCGGTTCAGGTTGAAAACAAGTTTTAGTTCTTTTAAGTTTTTTTGGCCAAATAGACACGGGCTAGAAACCAAGATGGGCCAAAAGTAAACCAAACCTCCTAAAACCGACTGGCGTTAGGAGAAACTAAAGTATTTTTTTTATTTTTGCAATATTTTAGTTTTAGATTTTTTTTATTAGTGTTATTATTACTATTTTCTATATTTCCATTTAACTTCCATCCCAAATTCATTTGTCCTACCGCATATCGCGGGCCACTTCTAGTATATTTAAAATGACAATGCTTCTTGGTCCTCCAAGCCATTGAAAGTTTGTAAAGTGAGCTTGGATCTTGAAAAGGTTGGTTGTGTAATTTTTTATCAATTAACTTACACTCTGAGTTATGTTAATTTGTATTAAGAATCATAGGTAGTAGAAACATTTCAAATGTGACTCTGCTTGCTTTCGGAGTGCGGCCATAAGAGTTTGTGCATTCTTTTGTTTGATCGGCAATCATCTATAGATGTTAGGAAATGTGAGGGTTATATAACATGTTGAGAGGGGTTCGAGTTGACTGGTAACAGTTTTTATTCATTTTTAAATTCTCTTCGCTGCTCTGATATATTAAACTGTATAACTCGCAATCTATTTGTCATGCATATTTCATCATATCTTATCTTTATTCATACTAAATGTACTGGTTTTTGTTTGTACTTTCCTACGTAGGTAGGGTATGTTTGGTAAAGAGCTTTTCACTTCAAGCAATTAAGAAAAAAGTCATAGGGTATGTTTGGCAAAGAGCTTTTAGGAGCTTCAAGCTTCAATCTTTTAAAAAAAAGCTCCTACTTAATAAAAAACTTTGTTTGGTTGAAATAGCTTGAAGCTTTTAAGTTAGGAGAATAAACTATATATTGAAAAGCTAGTAGTACTAGCGTTTAAGAAAAATCTCATACTAGCTACAAGCTTTTAATGAGTAAATGACACACATACCTATTCTATTATAAAATAAAATAAACACCCTCCTTACAAATTTTAATTATGCTCATTTTGATCATTTTATACATTTTATTAAAAGCTTCAGCTACTCTACCAAACTTCAAAATATATTTAAAAAGCTACAGCTTCCAGTTACAGCTATCTGCTATCTGCTATCAGCTTCCAGCAACCAGCTAGTTTTGCCAAACATGCCCATACTCAATAAAAAGTCTTGTTTGGTTAAAGGAGTTTGAAGATTTTAGGTTAGGAGAAAAACTCTATATTGAAACGTTACTAGTTCTAGCATTTAAGAAAAAACTTCTAGTAGCTACAAGTTTTTAATGAGTAAATGACACAAATACACATAGATAGAACGAAAAAAAGGGTAATCTTTCTCCCTAATTCTTGTTGATTTATTCTAGATCAATTCAAAACATAGCACTAATATCTGTTTATTTACATGTTCTTATTTTTTTCATGATGACTAAAGTATGTAGATTGTTATTCTGTTTTAAGTTTGCTTCACCTTTAAATTTACATCTAGTCACTGTTTTCTATTTTAGTGTGCAACGCCCATGGGCAAACGTCTTTTTTGAAACATGAATTTATGTTTAATTTCTTTAGTTACAGAACATTACCTACAAGTTCATAATGTTGGCGTTGGAAAAATGTTCTTTGTTTCCAGTTTCAGCCTTTCAGGACATTGTTTTCTTAATTTGGTCCATTGGTGATGAAACACAACCAAAATCAAATCATTTTAAGGTTATCTTGTGTGTGTTGATTTTGTTGATTGCATTATTGACATTAATTTTGGCGTCATTATGTTTTGGCACCATTTGAATGTAGCAAGGCCTGGGTGTTAGATAAGACCATTTGGTGTGGCCTTCGGGGAACACCTTGGAGACGTAAGGTGGACATCGGTGGGTAAGGGAACACCCTCCTCCCCCCCCCCCCCCCCCCCCCCCCTAATTTTGGTGACGATTTGAACGTTGGGCTTTATTTTATTTTATTTTAATCAAACTTTATTTATGTACCACATCAAATTCAAAATAAACACACACCACTCTACAATTCACACCACAATCATACTTTCTTTCTAAAATTCATAAAAGTTTTCATCTTCAAAATTTTATAAAATCCAATTGTTTAGCCACGAGTTCATCAGAGTTAGAAGAAAACGCGATAAATTTTTACGTTGGTGCGATGCTCGAAACGGCGCATATTATTTTGGAGTTGGAAGACGAAAGCGAGAGTGAAGCATCTTCAGTTCCATTGACACGGAGCGTTGCGCTTAATAGAGATCGTGAGGGTATATTACATTTTCTTGTTGTGTTATTTTATAACATTGTTCAAAATTGTATAACATTGTTGAAAAAATTATAATATATTTTACATTTTTAAAAGGTTCACATGATTGTTTGGTTAGCGACTATTTTGATAAAGACTGTGTATACACAGACGAAGAATTTAAGAGCGAATGTGTAACACCCTAACCCGTAATCACGCGATCAACGCCTAATCATGCGGGTTTTGGCCTTACTTAAACCACTCCCGATTAAAACTTTGATATTTATTATAAACTCAAACCATTAAGATCAAACACACATTTGATTCCCACAAATTTTTACACTTTTATAGCTAAAACATAGACTACTATTTTGAGTTTTAACGGGAGTTCTTTGAATTCTATTGCGGAAGCTTGATGAGTGATCGGGTGTGTTCGGCTCTTTTCGCGACTTGATCCTTGCTACAAAACTTCCATCCCTTGTTTACCTAGCACCATTACACAAAGAATGGTTAGTGAGTTATCAATGATTCATTTAAACTAGTATGATAGTCGTTACACGTCGAAACGGAACGAACCAGGCCAAACGACCCTTTATCAGGAGAACAAACTGCTGCAACTTTTGCGCAGCAGCTGTTCGGATAGATTTTACCCTTTTTAAAACCCAAAATCTGAATTCGACTTTTAAATAAGAGTTGTTCTACGCTCCGAGAGCTTTCCAGACATATAAAGAACACCTCCTAACGATTTTTCTACGGTTTTATATTGAATTTTAAAGATCGCGTTGTCTGGCTGTTCTCTGCGCGCGGCCGGTCGCTTTTATCGCGCGGCCGCGCGAAGCTTCTGATCATTTTTATCAATTCGCTGGGCGCTATGAGCGGCCGCGCGGTCCCTGTGAGCGGCCGCGCGAAGCCTCTGATGTTTGTTTTGTGACTTTTAAGCATGGGAATCATGTTGCAACCGCATTTGATGATTCCCGAAGCCTAAGCATTGACTTGCCGACTAAATAAACCTTTGTTTGACTGAAATTATAGTCCGGTTCACGTCGCCATGATCCGGTTCTTAGTTTTGAATGTTTATGGCGACCTTTACCCAATTTGACCCATTAAGGCCTTAAATCAAACAAGGCACTTTTGACCACTTAAATTGCATACCGTTTGAGTTGTCAAGTCATTAGACACTTGATCAACAAAAGTGTTTGTCCGATTTGTTTCATTACGACTTAGATTCTTAGAATCAACCTTTATTAATCCTTTAAATCCCCAAAATACCCCTCATGACCAAATCTTTCAATTTAGCCATTCGCGGCGAAACTTCTTGTTTCAAATCCAATGTTTATGACTCAATGACTTGTTTAAAAACCTCTAAGTCCTTCCGGACTTAGAGTTTCATCCTTTCTCAAGTTTTCACCTGTTTAGTCAATTCTAAGCGCATTAGCGCGCATTTGGCACAGTTATGAAAATAACTTACTTGATTGGCACCCACACCTCATGTGAGTACTTTTATCACCTATGTTGCTTCGCCCGAATGCGTTTATTCGACTACGGACTTACCGGGTGGCGTTGACCCATTCTCATACCTTGTGCGTATCCTCCACGATTCTTAGCATTAAGCGTGCATGCGCAAATGCATCTACCTGCGTGCTTTCTAAATATACACATTAATTCCTCGAAACTCAAATGGTAAAACCTTGCCATTTGATCCGTTTAACCTCATGAATCTTATTGCTTGAAATACAAGCATCAAGTATTGGACTCACATGGTGAGGATATCACCATTTGATCCGTTTAGACACGTCGTTCATAATACTAAGTTATCCAAGTTTTATATATATGGTTCAAGTGTCTCAAACTTGACCCATTTAACAACATGCTTAACAACTTCATTAAATTGATTTAATTGGATTAAAACATCATTTCTCACATATCTTTATTAGTTGACCCGTTTGATGGATTTCTCCATTTGGTCATAACTCATTATCTCGATTAAGGTCATAAACCACATTTTGTATTGAGTGCACATATGACGACCCACTTAATAGATTCTACCCCTTAGGGTTTATTTTTATCTCGCACCCAAGATTTAAAACTAATATTTATAACAATTAAGCTATGTTATAGTACATTGGTGTAAGTAAAACTTACCTCATATCCGTTCTTGCTTCCATACGCATTGCTTGCATCCGTTTGACCCGTTTGCATCCCTAGTTCTTGTACCTACTTAGGGATATGTCAAACTTGATTATTAGAATACATAACATGGATTTAATTCACTATCCATAAATCTTGTATTCATTACCCATTTATAGCTAAATCCATAGCCATTTTCTTATATAGAATATCCGATTAACTTGGCTTATTACAAACCAATATCACATACGATTGATAGCTCTTACATGGTTCTAACTTCATAGTTTCACTAGTGTTCACCAACTTGGCATTTAATCGAACACTTGGTGTGCACCCACCAATTTGTTTAGTTTTAAAGCTCAAGATTAGCCAAAACATAACCATTTGTCTAATCATCATCATAGTACATTATTTAGACCATTTTGCCTAAATTTCTCATATTAACAACTCCTAAGAGTCACAAATATTACTAGATATAAGTTGATTCAACCTAGAGGTTAAACCCCAAATCTTACATATTCACATAATCATATGGTCAAAATCAAATGCACATGTAGAATGTGATTCATAACCGAATTATACCTAATTGAGGCTCCCTAAAGCTAGAGAAACCTCTAACAACTCATAAATTCACGTTTTTATAAAAACCCTAGAATTTCATCAAGATCATAAACGAATTTAACATCAATTTCTACCAAATAAAAGGTACCTTGATGTTCTTTAGGCCCTAGATGACCCGTTTCTTGATCATGCACTGAAAAGCCCTTTGATTTGGCTTGGATTCAAGCATGTTCTTGAGTGTTTAGGGTTGGAGGTTGAAGGAGATAAATCTCCTGCTCTTTTCACGACACACACACATACACACACACAATGTGTGTGTTTTTATTATTTGATTTTTATTTATAAAACCCACTTTGACATATTGGCAACTATGGCCCCTCAAGTTTAGTCTCGGGTTTGATTCTAGATTGTCACATTAACTAGATTAGTCTCTAGTAATGGGTTTAGCCTCGTTTGTTACTTGGGGTTAAAAACATCCACCATTAAACTCGTTTTGTTATTTTATCAATAACGCCTAATGGCGTATTTAGACGAAACGAAATTTCGGGGTGTTACAACTCTACCCCCCTTAAAGAGGTTTCGTCCCCGAAACCTTTCTCATGTATTTTCTTTGGTTACCCCAAAGTACCTTGGTTCTCTAAGCCGATTTGAGAACCGGTCGTTCATTTGCCATTCTATAGTCTATACAACTAGTACTATATACTTAGGGGATTTCTCTTTGCTTGGCCTCCTAACCTTTCAATTTTTATATGAAGGCATCGGCCTTACATCACTACTTTGAGTCACACTACTCTTTTGTTTAACTAGACGTTATTTCTTTGCATAACATCTATTTACATACCTTTACAGGGTAGTCTAGCTACTCATGTATTTTTCATAGATCTGCTTTAGAATCGCAGACTATCCCCGTCTACCATTATCCCGAAGGGATAATGGTTTAAGGGTCCATTCCATCATGCACCTTAGGGTGTCTATTGTGACATTAGGATTGTGACATGCATATGCATACATGTCTATGCGTCTATTACTAACAAGTAATTTGTCTTGGTTTTCTAGACTAACCCGACTTTTTAACATAGCCGTTTTCTAGCTTCTTGGGTTCATCCCCGAATCCAACCCTCGTTTTTTCTTGGTTTGCTATAATGTTATAAACAAACCTTGCTTTACACTAACATTTTCCTTTCTTTGGCTAATCCCATTTTAAGAATTCGCCATTTATTGGGTTTCCCTTACCCTTAGTGTTTGTTGTGGGAATTGTTATCGATTCCCACCTTTTTTTCCAGCCAGTTTACTACGCTCCCATCTTACCAGTATTGTATTTTAAGGTATGAGCCATTATGGTTCACCCCTATTTTAACCTCACACTAAGTGAGTTTCCCGGTTTACTATGCTCGGGCTCACCCGTAACATATCTAACTTGTCTCCGATAATTTGAACTTGGGTTTTCCCCAAATTCCCGTTTTGCTAGCGCGATTGGTGTTCATTGCCCCAACCGACTCGTTTAAAGACTTTTGAGTTTCAGATTTTTAAATCGTTTATATATATAGAACGCTTAGTTTCTAAAAGCCCTTTTTCTAATTACCGATCTCAATATGAATTGAGGTCGGTTTTCTTTTCATAAAACACGATGTCGATTGGCCATTACAACGTATTGTATTGACTAATCTCATGCTATCACGGTTTGCATCATATTGTAATAACTACACAATCCAACTGTTATCATAATTTGCATTAAATTGTACCAGCGATACAATCTAATGTTATTGCAGTTTACTCTTTTTCATCCTTAACCCGAGGGTCGAATGATTCACTGATTTATCACGGCCCAAATCCGTTGTTTATGTCATTAATCAAAAGATTTACAACTTACCCGAATGTGATTATGACTCAACCTTTGATTAAGATTCAAGTCTATATACAAACCAAATTTACTTATGACTCAACCTTGATTAAGGTTCAAGTCTATCTTCGTATCAACCCAGGATAACACGTATCGTATATTGCCCGTTTTGCTAGCCCAGCGTATAAGCTGGTGCCTCGCTCAAGGTCTTGCATGGTTCGCATCCCTGCCGTGTTAGACAGTGGACTACGTCCAAACGCTCCAGCTTGTTGTCCTCTTTGCTAGCCCAGCGTATTCTAGCTGGTGCCTCACATCAAGGTCTTGCATGGATCGCATCCCTGCCGTGTTAGATAGTGGACTACATCCAAAATCCCCCGGCACCTCACACTTACTAAGCCTTTGTTACATAGGTTGTATATGTATTAATCATAAGAAACCCATGGTATCATATGTTTAACACTTACCTGGCCAGGGTAAGTAATTCGCATATGGTACAGACGGACTTATTATAATTAAGGCATCACACCCTATGCAAGCAAATTTTCAGCTCATGCTTATGCCTCTTATTTTACTTGGTAAAACCCTTCCTTGATAAATTATTCAATGTTAGGTTTTTACCTTTATTCATTAAGAAAAGCGATGTGTTTCAATTTAATAAGCTTTGTGTGATCACACTCATTGGAATGATCACAACGCATTTCTAAACATTAGTTTGGGATGATTACCCCCAACCCGGTCTCGATGTTCAAGTTAAGTTTGTGCATTGATCGTTCATTATCGTGAACTATGCACCTTTCACATTTGCTTATTGTTTGCATATGCAATTACCACTCTTCAGGTGATAATTGCATACTAATGCACCTACTATGATTTCGAGCATGTACCTGTTTGATCCTTGCTACAAAACTTCCATCCCTTGTTTACCTAGCACCATTACACAAAGAATTGTTAGTGAGTTATCAATGATTCATTTAAACTAGTATGATAGTCGTTACACGTCGAAACGGAACGAACCAGGCCAAACGACCCTTTATCAGGAGAACAAACTGCTGCAACTTTTGCGCAGCAGCTGTTCGGATAGATTTTACCCTTTTTAAAACCCAAAATCTGAATTCGACTTTTAAATAAGAGTTGTTCTACGCTCCGAGAGCTTTCCAGACATATAAAGAACACCTCCTAACGATTTTTCTACGATTTTATATTGAATTTTAAAGATCGCGTTGTCTGGCTGTTCTCTGCGCGCGGCCGGTCGCTTTTATCGCGCGGCCGCGCGAAGCTTCTGATCATTTTTATCAATTCGCTGGGCGCTATGAGCGGCCGCGCGGTCCCTGTGAGCGGCCGCGCGAAGCCTCTGATGTTTGTTTGGTGACTTTTAAGCATGGGAATCATGTTGCAACCGCATTTGATGATTCCCGAAGCCTAAGCATTGACTTGCCGACTAAATAAACCTTTGTTTGACTGAAATTATAGTCCGGTTCACGTCGTCATGATCCGGTTCTTAGTTTTGAATGTTTATGGCGACCTTTACCTAATTTGACCCATTAAGGCCTTAAATCAAACAAGGCACTTTTGACCACTTAAATTGCATACCGTTTAAGTTGTCAAGTCATTAGACACTTGATCAACAAAAGCGTTTGTCCGATTTGTTTCATTACGACTTAGATTCTTAGAATCAACCTTTATTAATCATTTAAATCCCCAAAATGCCCCTCATGACCAAATCTTTCAATTTAGCCATTCGTGGCGAAACTTCTTGTTTCAAATCCAATGTTTTTGACTCAATGACTTGTTTAAAAACCTCTAAGTCCTTCCGGACTTAGAGTTTCATCCTTTCTCAAGTTTTCACCTGTTTAGTCAATTCTAAGCGCATTAGCGCGCATTTGGCACAGTTATGAAAATAACTTACTTGATTGGCACCCACACCTCATGTGAGCACTTTTATCACCTATGTTGCTTCGCCTGAAGGCGTTTATTCGACTACGGACTTACCGGGTGGCGTTGACCCATTCTCATACCTTGTGCGTATCCTCCACGATTCTTAGCATCAAGCGTGCATGCGCAAATGCATCTACCTGTGTGCTTTCTAAATATACACATTAATTCCTCGAAACTCAAATGGTAAAACCTTGCCATTTAATCCGTTTAACCTCATGAATCTTATTTCTTGAAATACAAGCATCAAGTATTGGACTCACATGGTGAGGATATCACCATTTGATCCGTTTAGACACATCGTTCATAATACTAAGTTATCCAAGTTGTATATATATGGTTCAAGTGTCTCAAACTTGACCCATTTAACAACATGCTTAACAACTTCATTAAATTGATTTAATTGGATTAAAACATCATTTCTCACATATCTTTATTAGTTGACCCGTTTGATGGATTTCTCCATTTGGTCATAACTCATTATCTCGATTAAGGTCATAAACCACATTTTGTATTGAGTGCACATATGACGACCCACTTAATAGATTCTACCCCTTAGGGTTTATTTTTATCTCGCACCCAAGATTTAAAACTAATATTTATAACAATTAAGCTATGTTATAGTACATTGGTGTAAGTAAAACTTACCTCATATCCGTTCTTGCTTCCATACGCATTGCTTGCATCCGTTTGACCCGTTTGCATCCCTAGTTCTTGTACCTACTTAGGGATATGTCAAACTTGATTATTAGAATACATAACATGGATTTAATTCACTATCCATAAATCTTGTATTCATTACCCATTTATAGCTAAATCCATAGCCATTTTCTTATATAGAATATCCGATTAACTTGGCTTATTACAAACCAATATCACATACGATTGATAGCTCTTACATGGTTCTAACTTCATAGTTTCACTAGTGTTCACCAACTTGGCATTTAATCGAACACTTGGTGTGCACCCACCAATTTGTTTAGTTTTAAAGCTCAAGATTAGCCAAAACATAACCATTTGTCTAATCATCATCATAATACATTATTTAGACCATTTTGCTTAAATTTCTCATATTAACAACTCCTAAGAGTCACAAATATTACTAGATATAAGTTGATGCAACCTAGAGGTTAAACCCCAAATCTTACATATTCACATAATCATATGGTCAAAATCAAATGCACATGTAGAATGTGATTCATAACCGAATTATACCTAATTGAGGCTCCCTAAAGCTAGAGAAACCTCTAACAACTCATAAATTCACGTTTTTATAACCCTAGAATTTCATCAAGATCATAAACGAATTTAACATCAATTTCTACCAAATAAAAGGTACCTTGATGTTCTTTAGGCCCTAGATGACCCGTTTCTTGATCATGCACTGAAAAGCCCTTTGATTTGGATTGGATTCAAGCATGTTCTTGAGTGTTTAGGGTTGGAGGTTGAAGGAGATAAATCTCCTGCTCTTTTCACGACACACACACATACACACACACAATGTGTGTGTTTTTATTATTTGATTTTTATTTATAAAACCCACTTTGACATATTGGCAACTATGGCCCCTCAAGTTTAGTCTCGGGTTTGATTCTAGATTGTCACATTAACTAGATTAGTCTCTAGTAATGGGTTTAGCCTCGTTTGTTACTTGGGGTTAAAAACATCCACCATTAAACTCACTTTGTTATTTTATCAATAACGCCTAATGGCGTATTTAGACGAAACGAAATTTCGGGGTGTTACAGAATATATTCAAAATTAATATTGGTTTGTGTATTCTATGAATTTTACTTTAAAAATATGAGTTAAGCGTTTTTGGAACCTTTTTGAAGAAGATTTTTTCAACATCATGTCGGAGTTTCATGGTTCGTGCTCTCTTAGCCCGGGTTGCGGGTCTTCGTTTATAACCTTAATTCCTAAGGTTAAAACTCTCGTGGGGCTTAGAGACTATAGGCCTATTACCCTTATAGGGATGATTAGTAAGGTTATTTCTAAAATCCTTGCTAATCGCCTTAAAAAGGTGATGGGTCGGGTTATTTCAGAGACGCAATCGGCCTTCCTATCAGACCATTTTATTCTTGATGGCCCGCTTATGGTGAATGAGATTATGGAGCGGTTAAAGAAAAGGAAAAGAAAAGCTTTCATGTTAAAAATAGATTTCGAAAAAGCCTACGACAATGTCAATTGGAATTTTTTGATTTCTATTTTATCTCAAATGGGGTTTCCCTCGAAGTGGTGTGATTGGATAAAGGGCATTTGTCTTTCGTCTAGAGCCGCGTTTTGGTGAATGGGGCGCCTACTTTTGATTTTAATTGCGAGAAGGGGCTCCGTCAAGGCGATCCTTTATCACCTTTTCTTTTCTTAATTGTCATGGAAGCTCTCTCGTGGCTTCTAAATAAGGCTAAAGATATTGGCGTCTTTAAGGGAGTTTGTATCTCGGATGGTGGGGAAGCATTAACCCATCTCTTTTATGCGGATGATGCCCTTATTTTGGGTGATTGGTCGATTGATAATATTAAATGTATAGCCCGCATCCTTCGTATTTTTTATATTTGTTCGGGCCTTCGGATTAGTCTTCATAAATCCAATATTTTTGGCATTTGTACGGAGGATTTGGAAGTGGACAATATGATGGAATTTTTGGGTTGTAAAAGGGGTTTGGTGCCTTTTAGTTATCTTGGTATTAGAGTTGGTGCTAAGATGACGCGCATTAATCAATGGGAGCCGGTAATTGAAGTGATTAGAAACCGGCTTGTTTCATGGAAAGCGAGACATTATCCATAGGCGGGCGGTTAGTTCTTATAAAATCGGTTCTAGAAAGTTTACCGGTTTATTACCTATCGCTTTACAAAGCTCCAAAGGCCGTGTTAGAGACTATGGAGTCCATCATGAAACGCTTCCTTTGGGCGGGTAATAGTGACGATAAGAAGATTGCATCATGGGTCGCTTGGGACGTAGTTACCTCGCCTAAAAAGAATGGGGGATTGGGAGTGAGTAAGTTACAACATGTCAATGAAGCGCTTTTATTAAAGTGGTCATGGCGATTCAAAAGTGAAGGTAACAGTTTGTGGAAAAAGATTATAGTCGGATGCCACGGTTCGTCTAGTCTGTGGACGTTTCTGCCTTGCAACACCTATTCTAGTAGTTGCTGGAGACAGATAGCTAAAATAGGGGACCGACACACAGCTAATGGTGTTCCATTTAAGTCGCAGTTCGTGGGAGAAGTTGGTGATGGTTCGGATACTTATTTCTGGGGTGATACATGGTTACGGGAAGCTCCGCTCAAGGATTTACATCCTCATCTATTCCGTCTTGAAAGAATTAAGTGGGCAAAAGTCTCAGACAGAATTCGATACACTAGCGGCTCAAAAATTTTGTCTTGGAATTGGCGGGTTACTCCAGTTTTAAATGAAGAAGTAGCAGAGCTGTTTCAATTGTTGAATGACATCTTCGAATTTAACTGGAAAGGAGGCGCTAACACATGGAGATGGAAACCGGAAAGCGATGGGGTGTTCACAGTCTCTTCGGCCAAACGGTTGCTATATCAAGACTCTAATAACGGTGTTCCGGGTATCAAATGGAAGGGATGGGTACCTCTCAAATGTAAAATCATGGTATGGAGAGCGACCCGTAATCGCCTCTCTACAATTGCGGAGCTTATCAAAAGAGGCGTCGCTATTCAGAATACGTACTGCAGTCTTTGTAATGGCGAATTGGAGACCTCCTTGCACCTCTTCACTGGGTGTGTGTATTCGATAGAAGTTTGGAATCGGATCGAAACCTGGTGTCAAATCCCACACAGCTTCGCCTTCGATGTCCTTGATATCATTCGTACTCCGGAGAACCAAATGTACTCAAAAGACAAAAGAGTCATTCTTCGGGGCATTGTTTATACTACGTTATGGATCTTATGGAATGAACGCAATGACCGGATCTTAAATAATAATAGAAGGAGGCCTTTCGAGTTGGTGCAACATATCAAGTCCACGGCGTTTTTTTGGATTCGAAATAGATCTAGGTGGAAAAATGTTGTTTGGAAAGATTGATGTTCTTTTCCTTTCGGTTGATGTTGTTGCGTTTTTGTATTTTTTGGCTCCTAGGTCCTTTCTTTGAGGCCCTTGCGAGTTGCTTTTAATGAGGTTCTCTTTTTTTAAAAAAAAATAAAAATTATAAAGATAGAGTGAAATGGAGTGCTTACCCTTCATTGATTAATACATTAATAATACATACGACGGTGACATGAAACATTCATTTTTTAATGTTTCATGAAGAATTAAATGGTTGCTGCCAAATCATAAGCCCAGCAATCATTCATTCATACTTGCATCCTTCTCTAGAAGATCAAGACTATTTCTTTAAAATATCAGTTGGGCCAAAACTTCATTTGTGTCAAAATTCAAAAATGGCTACAGCTTTGATCTACTTAGCGTGTGTCTGGTATATATAATGTTAGTATCAATCAAATACAAATAAATTTAATATACTAAGCGTGCGAGCAGTGGCGAAGCTTGGTTTCGAAATCGGCGGGGCCGAACTCAATTTTTTTCGATTGGTAGTGGAAAATCGGCGGGGGGCGGACTCAACCCAGACTCAATTTACCTATGAAAATCGCAAATTTTCACTACTACGCCAAAAAACAAGGGGGGCCAGAGCCACCCCTGGCCCCAACAATACTTCGCCCCTGCGTGCGAGTCAATACAAAACAATAAAACAACATGGTGGCAAAATTGTAAATAACTAATTGATCAATTGAAGCTTTGCGAATCAGACTAGGGATGAGCTCGGTGTCTGTACCGAAAGTAACGATCCCAAAAATTACCAAAATCGGGTACCGGTACCAAAAATGCTTGATACGGTACTGTATTTAAAGGTAAAACTCAGTAAAATACCGGTACTATTCCGACCCAATATCGAACCGAAAGTACCGATTTCGAAAAAGCCAAAAAGTGGGTACCGAAAATAATTTTGTACAGTAAATTCGTTACCAGTACCTATCAGTACCAGTTCGGTTTTGGGATTTAGCACCATTTGCTCATCCCTAAATCAGACTAATTGAGTAGTTGAACCATGCAAATCGAACTGATCAATCAATTGAAATTACAGAGCTCGAAGTTACGGAGGATTTTGGCAAATCGAGTTTAGAAGGTTTTCTATAATGAGATCAACGTATTGAAATTACATTATTGTTCAGTATTTCATTTAATATTGGTTTGTTATCAATGGCCGAAGAGATATACATTGATGTGCAACGGTTTTTAGTGCTACAAATTTAACGGTTGATGCTATCAATGGCAGAAAGCAATAATAACTTTACTTATACATAAAATCAGTTTATTGATCAAGTAAGTAGACTACATATTTTGAGCTTAAGAAATCAAAAACCTAAAACTAAGATCGTAGAGTTTGATGAGACTGTTTCAATGCCGCTTGAATAAGTTCGATCGAACTCCGTTTGATACCATTCATACGACTTCCTATTTTTATTTCAGTGTATTTGATACACTTTGTTGAATTACAAAACCAAAGAAAGATATTGAAGTACACTACTAAGAATCCAAAGTCATAAATAAACAAGTTTTACAAAAAAATAATAATACTAATAATCCAAAAAATTGTGAGTTAAGGGAACATTTTTTTAGAAGAATAAGAAAACACGTTATTTACCCATGACCTCTTGATCTAGTGGTATGGTGTCCCCCCTTACAAACAGTGGAACAGGTTTGTTGGGGCGGGGAGGGGCGGCCGACCCCCCGGATTTTCACGCAGAAGTTCCAATTATATAGTATCCGTATAGAAAATTTTGAAAATATAGGGTTTCGACCCCTCGAAACCAGTGACTTTCGAACCCCCGGTGACTTCCGACCCCCCAAACCTTCGGGTCAAGCTTCGCCACTGTTTACAAATGTAAGGTTATGGGTTCAAATCCTTGCAAATGCAAGGCTAGGTGGAAATAAGGTGGTATAAATATTTGCCGTTCAAAAAAAAAACACGATATTTGTGGTGACTTATTAAATGATATCTAACTCAGTGGTCACGGTTGCCATTGATGACCACATGCTTCCTAGCCAGGACCGAGTGTGTGTGTATGACATAGACAGACATGAAGAGAAGACTGGTTTTAATGCCGTTCGATCAAAACACCATAAATAACAACGCCATATGACCAATATAAATCATGTCTGGCTTTCAAATACAAGCAGGTAGAGAATTCAATGCACCAACCAAGAGTTACTCTTAAAATTAAAACCAACACCGCTATCACCGCGGAAGCTAATAATGTTTGGAGATTGTGACGGAACCAGAACTGTTTAGTCAGAGCTTATCGTAACTTCGTTTCTCTATCAGTTACAACTAGGAGACCCAAGTCATCTTTTTTTAAAACCCACATTGTGCTTAGCAATAGTATCTTATTTTGTCATTTTGTGGTTTCTTTTTACTCTTAACCATGTACTTTTTTTTTCTTTTATAAACTTGTCACAAAACATTTCCTATTTTTAACCTCAAAATTTTTCAAGTTCAAACTTTGGTCTCCTATGCTTATCATCATTTATGAATTATAAAGTTTTTGTTTTATATTTCGGTCTAATATTTGTCAGCCACCACTATGTGGTTAAACATTCTATTTTTTCCGGTTTAACAGCTTTGCCACAACATGCGGGTTCTAGCTCGACTTGGTTATTATTTTATATGTTTTACGATTTGGTCTAATTTTTGTTCGTCAACACGCTGCAATGGACGTGCGTGCTTAAACCTTTTACATCTGCTTTGCGCTCGGTTTAATGGCTCTGCCGCAAAACATGAGTTTCAAATACTAGTTTTATATATAAAAAAAATCTAGTGAGATGAGGATCAACGGACCCTCTTGACCTCTCATCCGCCCTAGAGGCAGAACAGAGTCATATATATCCGAAACTATTCTGACCACCTCAACTCATCTTGGAGGATTTAAATGCCTTAATGTAAAGTAAAGAATGTAAAATAAATATCATCCTAAACGAGTATATCAATAAATACAAGTGAAACCTACCGGGACCGCTATTGATGGCGGTGACACAATTAACCAAGTCATGCCTAACATGCAGTGTGCACTGTTCAGATCAACTTGGTACAATTACCTCGTCTGTGTTTCTAAGTGAGGTAATCCTACAAGTGATGTGTGGTACAATAAATAAACATGTCTTCACTTTGCTACTAATGTTTTTCGGTTGCTTTCTTTCATTGAGATGGCATACTATCTATTATACTCAAGGTGGTACAAACATATGGGCTGCATTTATGTTTGTTAAACAAATATGAATAAGGTTATCTTTTAACATATATACGGACATAAGAAAAAAAATATGTTCGTTTATGAGTTCATGTTCGTTTATTTATTGTGTTTAAGGGAAAAGGAAGAACAAAAACATAACCTTGTTTGTGTTTTCTTAACTTCTTACGGTGAGTGATTCTGTACCAACACATAAGATATGGATCTATTACTAAATTGCACATTGTTATATGTGCTGAATGCTGATATATGAGCATTCAATATCTGATTAAAAATCTGACATGATTGGAAACAGTCAAGTGTTTCACAATACATCGATTCATTCATTAATTAGAAGTAACTCCAAATAGTGAAAGTACTGAACAAATGTTGTTAAATTGGATACACTTAAATTATCATCATAATTTAAAAAAGTGTTTGAGCTCTTTATTGTATTGGCTTAGATATTACAAAGTGCAACATATACTTTCCTTTAATGTGTTAGACACTGCTTTCGTAAATTCTGGCTGGGGCCTGGGGCTACACGGTGTGGTGGCGTAGAAGAGGGGTGTGAAGCCCCTCCACGCAACTAACACCACCCCTTCTATGGCGTGGAAGGGGCGTGACCCCTTGGTGCTTGAAGATATTCACGGGCGTGAGGTAAAATGTGAGGGTGAGATGGATGGTTGTGACTGGTGGTTGGATTATAGATGATTTTGATTGGGTATTTGATTTTTTTTTTTAAAAGTCTCCACACCACCACAATTCCATGGTTTTTAAAGGTTGTTGGGAAATTGACGTGGCTATCACATGTCATTCCGTGCCCCTTTACCCCTTGACCACACCGTGTAGTCTTATGAAAAGATACTAAGAACTTTCTTCGAATGATAATGTTTTTTTTTTTGGTAATGGAACTAGAGCTTCACGATGACGCTTCGAGCTATCAAATTGAATTCGAGCTTACTGTGACATGCCATATGTTTTATAGACAACATCTAGTTAATTGTGTTGAATCGCCTCTGCATCTGTCTGGAGAGCCTCAATGACTTAGGTGAATCATGTAACGATTTCTTGCATACCACTAGTCACTCCCCGGCCTAGTGAGTACGTGACAAGACGAACTAGTGACTTGTATTAATAAGCATGACGAAATGGCTTGCCCAAAGGAGATTTATGGCATGGCCTCTGAGGTAACCCTAGACATTATGCAAAGTCAGCTAAAATAGTTGCGATTGTGTTAATCCTGAATTGGTTCACGTGTGGAAACAGGAGTCAGATAAGGATTGTTGGGTTATTTATTTGGCTTAATTGCCTTTTGAGTCACAATAGGTTTGGGATTGGTCAAGTATAAATAGTTTGATAGGCTTAATGCTTTTGTGGTGTAGTGTAGTACGTTTTGTTTTCCGGTTTTATCAATAAAAAGAGTTGAACAAGGGCACTCATATCTTGTACTTGTGTGATCAGTTTAAAGTCTTATTTCCGTGTTGGTATTTGAACTTGGAAACAAAAAAAGAAGACGCGAGAAATTCATCTCCTTAACACATTTCACTCCTAAAACATCTTTTTAATCTAAATTTTTAAGTATATTTATATATCCAAATGTCATTTTTTTTGTTTCATCACCATCACCAACTTCAAAATTATCCAATTGTATCTCCTTCACTATCATCTTAATTGTATCTACTTCTTATCCCCGACTCACCGCTAAATAGGTATTTCTGTTCATCCCCATATGGTTAAAGTGAAATACTAAGTAACAACTATGATTCTGATTAGGGTTGCAAACGACCCAAACGAACACGAACAAGGCGTTGTTCGTGCTCGTTTGTTAAGGAAATTACGTGTTAACGAGCAGTTCATAAACACTTACCGAACGAGAATTTTTGTTCGTGTTCGTTTGATAAGAAAACACTCGTGTTCGTGTTCGTTTATTACTTTTGTTCATGATCGCACACGAACACAAACGGACATTAATGAACACAAACAAGTGTTCATAAATGGAAACAAACACAAAGGGACATATATTTATAAGTTTCGAATAAGATCAAATTTACATATATTAATAAATTAAATAGATCCACCCAAAATATAACCTACTTATACAAACATACTTAGTTCTTAACATAATATTGGTAAATATAATAAAGTAGTGTCTAAAAAACTAAGCTCGCATCTTAAACTTGAAAGTATTAATTAATTATTTATTTAATGATAATACTAAAAGTAGGGTTTGTTGACATCATATGGCCATATACTTAGCCAACATAAATTATTTATTTATTGGGTAAAATAAATAAAAATTAAAGAATGTAAAAAACATTATAAAAATTAAAAACACTGTTAAACCATCGAACATAAATGAACACGGTACCGAACGTTCACGAACATAAAAAACATACTACCGAATGTTCATGAACACAAATGAACGAACACAGCCTTTGTTCATGTTCGTTCGTTTAACTAAACGAACAATTTTTTTGTTCGTGTTTGTTCATTTATTAAACGAATGAACACAAACGAACTTCCCGCCGAACGATTCGTGTGAACGGTTTAGTGAAAGTTCAGTTTATTTGCAGCTCTAATTCTGATATAATTATGAGGCATGACAAAGGAGAGAAAACTAAATTTATTGCTTCTCGTTACAAAATAAAAAAATTGTGCCACACTACAAAAAATAAATAATAATAATAATAATAATAATAATAATAATAATAATAATAATAATAATAATAATAATAATAACTAGATTATACCCCGGGAACGTCCCGGGGTTGAAAAATCTAATATGACATATTAATTTTACATATGAAATATAATGATGCGCTTTACAGTTACATGCATGAAAGCTTCGGGTAGCAGCTAACCTAAAACAATTAAAAATATATCTCCAATTTTAACGCTTAACCTTAAACAATGTATAACTCTAATATTAATATCTAACCTAAAACAATGTATAACTCCAATACTACCGCATGTTGAAAATAGAATTCATATTTACTGATTTGAACATAATTAGTGACTTGCTTATACATGATTAATGATTTAGCTGAACACTTTGTGTTTTTTTTCCTGTTTAAACAAAACCCAACAAAAAATAGTCATTTTTTTCTCCATTTTTTATATAGCACTATGGTACTCGTTGGAAAGATAATAAAACGCTCTTTAATTTGGTGTAATTTTTTTCTTTAAAAAATCTCGTATATAAAAGATATTAACGTTTGAAAATTATGGAAGGAAACATAAGAGAGAAAAATCTAATTTTGTTTTTAAATTATTTTTTTCCTAAAATATCTCAATGCCACATAGGATGACACATGGCACACTCAAGGAGGAGAATGCCTCTTTGAATGCCATGTCATTAAAATGGCTTTGGTTTATTATATGTATAGATGATAATAATAATAATAATAATAATAATAATAATAATAATAATAATAATAATAATAATAATAATAATAATAATAATAATAATAATAATAATAATAATAATAATAATAATAATAATAATAATAATAATAATAATAATAATAATAATAATAATAATAATAATAATAATAATAATAATAATAATAATAATAATAATAATAATAATAATAATAATAATAATAATAATAATAATAATAATAATAATAATAATAATAATAATAATAATAATAATAATAATAATAATAATAATAATAATAATAATAATAATAATAATAATAATAATAATAATAATAATAATAATAATAATAATAATAATAATAATAATAATAATAATAATAATAATAATAATAATAATAATAATAATAATAATAATAATAATAATAATAATAATAATAATAATAATAATAATAATAATAATAATAATAATAATAATAATAATAATAATAATAATAATAATAATAATAATAATAATAATAATAATAATAATAATAATAATAATAATAATAATAATAATAATAATAATAATAATAATAATAATAATAATAATAATAATAATAATAATAATAATAATAATAATAATAATAATAATAGACCACTTGTATTGGAGTCCCTATATTCATACTTTCTATATACCTCTTTATAATATAGAGGGAAAAAATGAAGAAAATAATTAAAATACCACTACATTGGATTTTCTTTAATATAGAAAAAAGTTATAAAAGAATAAAGTACACTCTATCTTTAGAGGCTCATATTCAAAATACGTATTGTAAACGTATAAAAAGAAAAAAAATATTCAAAAATAAAATAAGTATTTACGAGTAAGATAGAGATAGAGATGAAGAGTTGGACGTAAAATGTTTATGAAGAATAAATCAAGTTTACAAAAAAAAAATAGTCTTATAATTAAAATATAAAGATGAAGGCTCCAATGTAAATAACTTGTACCAAATCTGCTAAATTCAGACTACAATAATAAGTAAGGGATTGTTTTATTAACTGCTAGATCAGTAATAGCCCAAACTGAATAAGAGACTTTAAACAAGTAAGTGCTAAGCCAATAATAGTACGTCGATGTGGTGGTAGTTGTTGGTAGAGGAAGTGGTGGTGGGTTAAGGAGGTAGTGTGTGAATGACTGAGTAAGGATTATGAACACATGTAAAGAGAAAAATAAGTAATGTCTTTATTTAGCATCATTTAGAAACTTAATAGGTAAAAGATTTGATGTCTGATTCAGAGGTATCCTCCTAGCGAACCAAACACACCTAGTGCTAGCTAATTCAGATGTATCATCTTAATAAAATCATTATGAGCAGTGGCGAAGCTTGACCCGAAGGTTCGGGGGGTCGGAAGTCACTAATTTCGGGGGGTCGAAAACCACTCCGGGGGGTCGAAACCCTATATTTTCAAAATTTTCTATACAAATACTATATAATCGAAACTTCTGCGCGAAAATCCGGGGGGTCGGCCGCCTCTCCCCGCCCCAACTATGTTGCGCCACTGATTATGAGGCTACCAAACAACCTCTAAATCGAATAATAGTGAGACGTCCACACAACAACAAATCATAGAGAGATAGAATTCATAGTTTCATACAGTCATACATAAAAAAAAAAAGATCATACATAGATTCACCTAAATTCTTTCGAATGTGAGTGATCTCCTTCCGGAGGATCGTAAATAATGACTCCTAAATTAAATAAACTCATGAAGTTAAGCTCTATTTTTTTAATCTTTTCTTACAATTATTGTCATATCAATTATTGTAAAGTTCGCTAATCCTTCATTTGAATTTATTACAATCCTATGATAGTCTATACTATGGTTGACTATAATTTACACCATTATTTCTTTTTGGATGGCGGTAGGAATTTATTCATTGAGAAAGTAATTTATCAAAGAATACACGGATAATCCAATATATTCCAAAATTTGCCATCAATGACATGCGACAATATACATACTATAGCCCAATGTTCATACAGATGGCCTTTGCGACAAAGAAAACATTTATTTTACTAGATCTTTGTAGTTTTTTTAATGGAAAACTAACATACTACTTTTTTTTTTTTTTTGAAAAGTTATCTTCATTAAGCGCCCTCAAAGCAAAGACCTCCTAACAAACAACTACAACATATACATCGGATACTTCGCCCATTCTTTCCACATTAAATCTTTAAATCTTGATCTAGACCTAATCCATAAAAAGGATAAAGATTTTACTTTAGCTATAACCTCCCCCACTTCCGCGTCCTTCTCACTAAACATTTTCCCATTTCTAGAATTCCACAAGACCGAAAGAGTAGTCATAACAGGCGAACCCGCATCCAGTAAAAACATGAAGGGACGACTCCGGTTCCACCTCGCACAGAACACAATTGGAATCTACAATAGACACTCCTCTCCTCATTAAAGCAAGCCGGGTGGGAATTCGATCCATTTCAAGTCGCCAAGTAAACACATTAACTTTAAAAGGAACCCAAGGAATCCATTTCATAAGAAACTGCCTCTGTTGTTGTCTTCCTTCCACAATTAAACGCTTACAATCTGCAACAAAATACTCTCCTTGCTTACTTTTTTTATAAACGGCCAACGGTACACACCCATCACGAAGCCCCGCACCCTTCAGGTCCGGTCTCCAGGCCCCCCCTAAGGTCCAGCCCCTCATTTCAGAATAACCCTACTCTGAGTGGGATTCGAACCTGTGACCTCCTAGGGCAGGAACCCCAAAAGGTGGGTAAACCTTCCCACTTCCATTGCAACCACTAGGCTACAACATCATTGGCACTCTCCTTGCTTACTACCTTCCCAATGCCAAGTGTCCGATCTAGCTGAAAACTGAATACCAGATAACAGAACACGAAGATTTTCTAACTCGGCTAAAGCTTTAGCCGAAGATGGTGCTTGTTTCCAGGTACAAATCAAGCTTCCACCCCCGTTCCATGACTCTGCAACACTTCCGATTTTGTCTAAAGCTAGCCGAAACAGGTTTGGAAATAAGAGGTTAAAAGAAAGACTTCCACACCAAGTATCCAACCAAAATTTTATCAATCGACCATCACCAAGAACTCCACGGAAAAAGGAAACCAATTTCCGATCCTGGATGGAAATTTTATTTAAGAAATTAACTATAGTTTTCCAACATCCAGTAGTGCTTTGATTAACCGGCAAAAAACCCCCAATCTTTCTTGTTTTTATGGCATTCCACAATAATTTTATGCCACATACCATGAGTGTCGCATTTAAATCTCCAAGCCCATTTTGCTAAAAGCGTCACATTCATATCCCCAAGTCTAGACACTCCTAAACCGCCATCCTTCTTTGGATAAGAAACAACCTCCCATGAGACCCAATGTATCTTTTTAACTTCATCATTCCCCGCCCATAAAAATCGCTTCATTATAGATTCCAAAACATCGATGACTTTGCTTGGCGCTTTATAAATGGAAAAATAATAGATCGGAAGACTAGCTAAGACCGATTTAATTAAAATAAGCCGATCCCCTATCGAAAGAACTTTAGCTTTCCAAGATTTAAGCCGAGACTTACATTTCTCAATCACCGGATTCCAATAACAAATTCTATTCATATTAGCCCCCACCTTAATACCAAGGTACTCAAATGGAAAGTACCCATGATTACACCCACTCATGTCCGCCATGTGCTTCAATTCATCATCAACAATATTAATCCCATAAACTAACATACTACTAGATACTCTTATAAAATCATCTATACCCATAAATAGCAGGATTTGAACCTTTAATTACCTCTTTGACAACGTCATGTGTACTAAATCTTTGCAGTTTAGTAACAAAGAAAATTATATTCCAACTTTAGTTTATCATATCTTAAAAAAAAATTGCTACCAGGATTATCGCTTATCAATTTAAAATTAATTTAATTTAATCTTTTCAAGTTAACTTAACCTGCCTTAATTTAATTTATCAACTAACAAGTTCCAATTAAATGATTGTTGGGCTACAGAAATTTAAAGAGAAAAAAGAACATAAATGACGGATTGATGCAAGCCCATTGATGCCAGCCCAAAGAGAGAAGTATCTGAGGGTTGAGGCCCGCCTGACTCAGTGTGTTACTGTGTAACTGTGTTTGACTCAATTGTAAAGCTTCGGTTTGGTTTCATGATTTTCATTTTCGTTCATAATAATAAAAAATACATAAACAATACGGATGCTATAAATGTTACCTCGCAAATTGTCTCGAACCATGGCAATTTGTTTAAGGATAAATGGATTTAAATAATCCAAACTATAAGCTATTGGCCGTCACTGGTCTCAACTAACGAAATATGTGTTGGCAGTCTCATCTTTTAACATATTATCCATCAACGGACAATGACTAGCATATGGTCCACCTTTTAAGTATCAACTATTGCCAGCCACCGATCTCAACTAATGTAGCATGCTGGCGTGTCAAAATCCCTTTTGTGTGTCTAATTCCCTCTTAGTATTTTGTTCGTTATAGTTAGTTGGTGGACAATATGTCTAAAGATGAGTCCGGCATGTTTCGTTAGTAAAGACCGGTGGTGGCCAATAGCTTATAATTAAGATTATTTAAATCCAATACTCCTTTGTATAATATCAAATCGTGGATTTTGCCTGAGAAGAATACACATGTAAAATTATTTTCAAACCATACCTAATGGTTTGGTTTGTGGTTTAGAGAGAAGCCGAAAGTAAAAAACCAGACTAAATCGTAAGAATTAGACTATACGATTTTCATATTGCTAAACTTGAGGGAGGGAGGGCTTTTTCCACATACCCATGCATATTGCCGTTATTTATACAAGTATTGTTGTGTTGAAACCAACTGATTGAAAATTTTAAAGTGATTGGCCGTGAAACTAAACCGATCAGCGGGGGATACAAAAAACTTTTGTAGGGGGGGGGGGGAGGGGACATTACATGTCGCCTAAAAATGGGATGGTGAAAAAAATGTAAAAAATAAAAGAATGACATAGCTCATTAAAAATGTGCACCTCGTGTTTAGTTTGTGTGAACACATCATAAAAACACCAAATAATCAAATCACCAACCGGTAGAACGCAAAGCAAGATACAATTTAAAATATGTATTTATGTAAATTAGCAACTAATCAAGTTATCGAATATTAATTATCAACTTATCAATATTCAATTCATAAATCATGCTTGAGGGTTGAGACTCACTTGATATTGATGGGTTTCAGTAAATGTTGGGGTTCATTTAAAACGAATCAATACATTGGGGTGTACTTTTGGGCTGGACCTAGGGTGGCCACTGGACCACCCTTCCATGCCTTTGGATCCGCCAATGAAATGATGACTCATTTAGACTGTTTCTCTATTTTAGTATTTTAAATCAAACCATGTAGGCCCCCAATTGTGTGTGATCTTCTTTCTGAGTGAAAACTAAAGTATTCGGGCAAATGTAATCCGAATGTAAGAACAAGAGATAAATTTGAAGACGTAAAATTTTTGTTTACAAGTTACAAGATCCCGAACATATATTTCTAATACGGTAATATTACAACCTCGTAGGCTTATATTCATAAAGGAATGGTCATTTTGAGACGAAACTTAATGTAATAGAAAAAGAAGAAAGGATATAGTTGCTAAAATATATCAGGGCCGGGTCGGGGGTTTGGCGTCATATTGCTTCGACTAGCCAAGATTTTATGGCTAGTGGATTGCAATTACAGACGAAGATTGTTTGTAACATTGGTGAGGGCAAATCGCTTGGCTTTTGGTCTGATTGCTGGTGTTCAGACAGAATTTTAAGCGAGGAGTTCCCTAGTATTTTCGATTTGTGTAAACAAAAGAAAGCAAGGGTGTCCAATTGTTACACTCGGGTGGGTGGGTCAATCAATTGGGGCTGGGAATGGATAAAGGAATCGGAGTCTTTATTGGAAATTCAACAAATGAACGACTTGATGAACATTTTGCAGCAACAAAGAATTGGGCAAAACAAAGACGTTTGGAAGTGGAAATCTCGGTCAAGTTGTACGACCTATCAGTCAAGTTGGTTAGGCTGGAACTTTCGGGTAATACTCAATCATCAAACATGACAAATTCATTTAAATGGAACAAGATAGTGGTACCTAAGGTAAATTGTTTCATTTGGCGAGCGGTGCATAATAAAATCCCATCCGCCGAGGCGTTAGCACAAAGATGCGTTTCTACGGGCGACAAAATCTGCAAACTGTGTGGCTCGGAGCTGGAGACAACCAATCACTTATTCGCTGAATGTGTGTGGGCTCGTTTGGTGTGGTGGAACATTTGTTCTTGGCTGCAAATTCCACAACCGCTGCAGTACGAATCTATTACTCAGCTTCTGAACTATTGCTTGTCGACTAACTGTGGAGCAAAACAGGAGGAAGCCTTGTATGCAGTTTTTTTAATGACAATATGGAGACTTTGGATTAGAAGAAACGAGAAGATTTTCAAAGACAAAAACACAAGTACGACAAAAGGGAATTGAAGACATCAAAGAAGAAACTTATTGGTGGATGACTAAAAGATCAAAGATTATTGGAGTCGATTTAGCAAGCAGGTATGTATTCTCGGGTATCGATTTTGGTTAGAGTTTAATGATGTATGTAGCAAGGTATCTTGGGTTTGAAAGTGGTAGGCTAGTCAATATTGGTGATAATGGGTGATCGCTCAGGTAATCGCTTATTAATTGGGCAATTGTATATGTAAAGTGTATTCTTGTTGGTGTGAAATAAAGCTTCGTTTGGATGTTAAAAAAATATACTTGCTAAACATTAACTAGTTCATAATTCATACAACTATTATTCTATATCTAATTAATTACGTAAAAACATTTTATCCTACACAATTCAAAATTTATTTTACATATATCGTACGCATATCGAAATTTATCCTACATTTAACCTACACATTATCCTACACATGTTGAACTTTATCATTCACCATAAATTAGGTTTCTTTTGAAAGGGTACATTTTTAAAACAGATTATTAGTTTAATATAGTCACGTAAAAAGGGGGAATTCAATTTGCTCCAAATGGAAAAAAGGTTTAATCACAATAGGCTTTTGGGCGGTGATGTTCTCATGGAATGGTGGCCAAGCTGGGTCACCAGTGATGTCTGCGTTCGTAGGGCATGAATGACCTTTTACCAGTGGGTTTACCCAGGTGGCCGAGCTTGTATAAAATTCGTTGGCCGTTCGAAAAAAAACTCACTGGATTTTCTAGTATTTTGAATTTTCTCTAATATGCAGTTTTTTAATTTGTTTTCTAAAATCTCGTATATACATTTCTATGAAAACATAGTTATGTTCAAAATAATTTCTTTTTTATATCGTAACTTGTATCGCGTGCTTTGTATCGTAACGAAGAAGAACCGATGCTAACCAAACAATATCGATACTAATACCATCATTATGCAAGCCGATGTTGGTATGCATCTGTATGATTTTCGATCAGGACTGTAACAAATCTACTGATACCAACCAAACAACATACATACCGGTATAATTATTATCATAACCTGTGTTGGTATTTACTTTTATAGTTTTCAATCAATTTGAAGCGCTTATCAATATACTTTTCGGTAATTATTTTTTGCCGTTATCCAAACTATTTTGATTTTTATTGTTTTTATCTCGATACGAATTAGTTGAGTCGATACAACCCACGAACCCACTAGTTACAATTAAAAAAAACGTTATTAGCACGTGAATAGTATAAAAAATATTAAAATGTTGGTCCAAAACACGAACAAAAAAGACTAAAAAAAAAACTATATTATCACCTTCCCATAAAAACGACAAAACGTATTTCGTTGTTGACGTAAAAGCGTTCTCTGAGTCTCCTCAACACGCCTCGTCTTCGCCCCCCTTTCCTTACATTACCGATAAATAATTCCATCACTTCACGTTCTCCCCACGCCAACCAATCCACCGTCAAACTGCGACATTCCGGCAACAATAATCAGTCACACAATGATTGGTCAAGAAGAAGATGATGATAATAATAATAATAGTTCATCATCCTTGTTTGATTTCACCTTAATCGATAATATTCCTCTCCCTGGTGGTCAAC
Source organism: Ambrosia artemisiifolia (assembly GCA_032199755.1). Classification (NCBI taxonomy): domain Eukaryota; kingdom Viridiplantae; phylum Streptophyta; class Magnoliopsida; order Asterales; family Asteraceae; genus Ambrosia; species Ambrosia artemisiifolia. The sequence continues at coordinate 18,431,210 of CM063519.1, forward strand.
TTCCCTCTCTCGATTCCGATTTCCTCTGGTCATCTGATCCCTTCACCAGTTCGACGAATATTAGGTCAGTTTCATTCATCGGTTTTGTTTTTTAGGTCAATTTGATTGAACCTGTTCTGTTGTGTGAGTCTGCATTCATTGTCTTTGTTGGTAGTATCTTTATATAATTATATCTATAGGTTAAGTTGTTGTCGATACGGTCGGATTCGTGAAGTATTTAAGCATGCAATTGATAGGTGTATCATTCAGATGAGATGAGTTGTTGAGAGTTTTCTCCCCTTTCCTTTATCATGTGTGTGTGTATATATATACATACACATACAGTGTATGTTAGTTGTTCATTCAGATCATTAGTTGATATCCTGAAAATTGTTAGATTGGGATTGTTTTAGTTTTTAAGAATGCTGTAAGTTTAAAACTATGTTAAGGTATATAATGTTGCTAGTTTTGGTTATTAGATTTTGTCAAGGGCGCAAGGCGCAAAGGGTGAGTCTTGGGCCTCTGTGTAAGACGTTTAAAAAGTAAAGTTTTTTTTAGGTGAAGGGTATAGTATAAAAGTACAATTTCGTTGGAACTTGGCATGAAAAATGCGTCCAGGGGCCTGAAAGTGGGGCTTTTGAAGCGAAACGAGAACACCATGCTGGGCTTGAAAAGTGGGTATGGGCGCGCGTCTGGGTGAGCCTTTACAAAAGAGGACCTTGGTTTTAAAAAGCACTAGGTGCACAAAAGCGACGAGGTCTAAGCGCATTGCGCGAAGCGCAAAAAGCATGGGCTTTTTGTACCCAAAGCACGCACTATTTATATAAATTTTTTTATATATCTCATATATATCCCAAAGGATTTTAGCTTCATTTACCCAAAATACAACTATAAATAAGTTTTTTATATGATTTTACCTATATGGTACAACATTTTTATACATAAAAATACATGGAGTACGTGAGGCGCGCGCCTCAGGGTCAAAAGCAATGAGAAAAAAAGTCAAAATCTGCGCCTTTTTTGCGCTTCTGGGAAAATGGGTAGGCGCAAAAAAAAGCCCTGAGGCGCGTGGCGCGTTTTTTAAAACCCAGAAGAGGACTTTGGATATGTGTTTAAACTTTAAACTTATAATTGTGATTTCATAGCTTATTACCTCTTTTTGAGTGTTTGGATGAGTTCACTCTGGTTGTGAACTTTTCTATTGTTAATTTAATTCAAAGTCATTGTATTTGGAAAAGCTATATATTTTGTTAATTTGTTCACTATATTTGTAATCTATTGGTTTATCATACTTGCAGTACAGGATTCCTGGACTCATCTTGTTGCAAGGAACTTGGATCAAGAAAAAGGTACATTTTGTCGCTGATTTCGTGAAATTTGTTTTCTTATTTGAGATACATACGAGAATGTTTTCTTGCAGGCTGAACACAGCATCATGCTCGTCTACTGATTCAAAAGCTTGCAGAGAGAAGAAGAGGAGGGATAAGATGAATGAAAGGTATGTTTATTTCTTTTTTAATTTTACCCGTTTGTTGTTATAATAAAAGTGGAAGGGTGTTTATTAATAGTTTTAACTGCAAATCTTGGAAAGGTTTCAAGAGCTAAATGAAATGCTTGACCCCGGAAGACCACCCAAGACAGATAAAGCGGCTATTTTGGGCGATGCAATTCGAAGGGTGATTCAGTTAAGAGAGGAAGCTGTGAAGCTTAAGGAGTCTACTCAAGAATTGCAAGCGAAAGTCAACGAATTAAAGGTATTTTTTAATCATGGCTTTATAGCTGTTTTATAGATAAAATTTGGACATTTTTTAATTACAATTGGTAGCTGATTCTATGGTATAGGCCCATTAAGATCGTGATTTCCAAGGTCCAATGTGTTCTGGTTTTGGGGGGGGGGGGGGGGGGGGGGGTTGGTGGTTAAATCGGTCATGCTCACGGATCAAACCCAAACATGACACGAGCACGACGAGTACCCAAATTCCTATCAGATCAGTTTAATCAGAAACTTTTTTTTATTTTTTTAAAATGCAAATCTATCCTCTAAAGTTGCAACTTTACAACAATAAATCCAAATTTATATAACAATTACATTTAAACTATAAAACATGATGCTCATTCCTCGTTTATTTTTGTCTAAAATGTTCAATCAGTTTATATAGTTAATATAGAAAATTTTAAAATTTATAAATAATGAATTGGTTAAATGAGTCGACCTGCAAACAACTCAATTGGAACACCACCCCTTTAGCTAAATGTGCTGTGTGTTCATTGTTCAACCCAAAACTGACCCAAATCCATTTATAATATACCTCAATCCGTGAATTTTATGTTAGGTTCAGGTCGTGTGAGAATTTCACACCCCAATTTTCCGGATATTTATCCGCATATTCCTTTTTTTTCAAAATAAGAATTACATTTTATATATTGCTGCGGTGATATTATAATCATTTCATTAAGCAATTTAGACGATTGTATGCATTAATATACACCTTGGCAGTTTGGCCGACTTTCAAGTGTTGACACAGTTGACCAATTTCGTGTTTAGTCTTTTTGTATGCGTTTAGTAAACTCTAGCGGTTCTATCCGCAAGAGATAAAACATAGACCAAATGGACGTGTAATCATATATGCAAACATTTTGAAATTGTCACGAGTTCATGACCGTTAGTTTCACAGAGTTGACCATAAAAGTCAAAACTATTTCATTCTCTTATATATGTTCTGTTCTGTAGGCAGAGAAGGCTGAGCTAAGAGATGAGAAACAGAAACTGAAAACAGAGAAAGGGAGATTAGAGCAACAAATTAAAGCCTTTAGTAGACCAGCTGCCGCACCCGCCTTCTTCCCATATCCTCAGAGCCCAATTGTTGATGGCAAGTTTGTACCAGTCATGGGCTACCATGGAGTTCCAATGTGGCCATTTGTTTCCATTCCTGCTGTTGATACTTCAGAGGATCATAAACTTCGTTCGCCTCTAGCTTAGAAAAATCAACATTGACCGTTTTTATATTTTTTTTTAAACCTAAGGTTTTAGTATAAATTAAACAATCTTGACATGGTGATCATTGGGCTTCTTGGTGATAATGAAATGTTAAGTTTATTGCAATGGAATTTGTGTAAAATATCTCAACAGTTTATATCATTTAGAAGATAAAATTCATTGGTTTGACTTCAAAAGTCAAAGCCTACATCTTTGAAGGAGATTTTGTTTTACATGATGTGTTGGATGAACAAAACCACATCGATTACCATATAATGTGTTGGTGCTTATTGTTGAGGGTAAAAACATTAAACCTTGGGGCGTAATGTAGTTACTGACAAACTCAAGACACCCTTAATTCTACACCGTCACAAATCAAACTTAAATCCTCGATTAGATACATTAGAATGAACGCCTATGATACCGATCTTGATACATCAGACTGATGGTCTTTTTTATCTTCCGATTGATTTAAATTCCGAAATCAATTACAAAAAGGTCTTTTTTGATTGGATGGGAATGAATGAAAAATTCTTAATCTTAAATCGCTTCATATCAAATCCGATTTTTTTTTTAGTTCTAGAGTTTGTGATACTTTATCATAAATATAAAGAGAAACCTTGGTTTATCCCAAGCAACTTACTTCTTTTGAATTTGACTATAAATCCAAATTTTAGTGAAAATCAAAATATCAAGGGAAAGCAGGAGGGGGATGAGGATTTTTTCAATTTAAGCCCATCCAATTCAAAACAATATTTTGAATTAAAGAATCAAAACAATATTGAAGAATCTTTTTTAGAATCGATCGATGAAGGCTTACTTCGGGTCGATTTCTAGTTTTGAGGAAGATAATGAAATGAAGTTATAAGATTGTGGATACGAGATGTAATAATTTTGATATTTCTAGATTTGGACGGTTGTTTTTTTTTTTCCTTCTTTTTTTAATATACCCCTAATTGCGTTTATCTTCACCCTTGGTGAAAACTTTAGTAAGAACACACATTTAATCTAAATCTAAGAACAAGAGGGAAAATTAGTGGGATACCCATGCGCTACGCGGTAAGAATGCGGTCGGAGTTGTTTTGTTTGTTAGAAATCACCAAACGTTTCTTTTTGAACTTCTTATAAGAGAACTTGACCTTCACACTTCTATTCCCCCTAATAGTAAAGTAAAAATACAAAACGATCCTTAATCTGTTTTCAAAAAACCATCTCACAAACTAGGGTCCCAATTCTAGTGTTAAGATTAATCTAGTGAATGTAGCATGTTGTAAAAACACCTATGAAATTGAATCAAGAACACAATTGTCGAAAGCTTCGAATCTATTATTGATTATGAAAACGAATTACAAAAGAAATTATGAAAGAAAAGACTCATTACAAACGAATTGATGAGACCTATTTATAAGCCCTAATCCCTAATTGAACCGTTAAAGTCTGTTGAGACTTTTGAACTTGACAGGATTAGTCCTTCAGCTCCATCAGACGTTCACTTATTAACCAGAACTATTATAAACTGAAATATACTTTGAAACTTGTCACAACTGGTCCCTCAAACTTTCTTTGACCAGTTTGACTTATTCTTTGACCCATGATTATGACTCTAATATCTAACAATCTCCACCTTAGAGTCACTAATCATCACTGAACCACTTTAACAAAAAACAACTGATTACCAAACAATCAGCTGTTTACCAAACTACTGATTCAAACACTTGTTATCCAAACTACTGATCAACTAACCCATCAGTAGTTCTAACATCTGTTTCCCATCAGCAGTTTTCAAACAACTGCTACAAAACAACACCAAACAGCTGATCTTCTCAGCAGACTTTTCAAGTACCAAACTGCCCTTCCTTTTACCAGCTTTAACTTCTGAATCAACACCACCTAGATCTGACCCATGTTGTATAACACTTTTCAAACTTAAACAACATTCAAAGATCTGATAACCTCTACTGGATTTGACCCATTTCCAGTCTTTATCACCTGTTGAATCAGAAAACCCACAGAATATGACCATTCTGCCCCTGCAGTCCTTCACATCTTCAACTAGCATCCACTGATCTTTAGAACCTCTAAGCACCAACCAAGCATCACCCTTGATCTCTACTGCTTCATTCTCAAACTAAACACTAGTCAAAAGATTAACTGCATTAACCACTGCCCAGTCTTTTTCAACACAGGACTTCCTTTCATTAATCCACAACTGAGTATCCTTTCTTGCACACTTACCAGGCAACTCCACCTCAACCTGAACATTATCACCTAGTGCAGCCTCCACCTCAGTCAAAACTCCTTTAATCCCTAGCACACACCTGCTAGTCTTGTACCTTGGCGTCATACCTTCTAGACCACATATCTTGAACAACTTTAACACCTCAAGATATCCCAAGAACATATCAACTCATGTCCTTGACTTCATCAACTCCACCTGTCTAGAACAACCAAGCACTTCCAAAACTCCACCTAGACACCAGTTCACTATCCCATCACACCTTTCACCATGAACCACCATTGATTGACCAACACTAGAGACCTTTAACCTGTGACTCAACTCCACCACAGTCTTGTACCTCTCTGAACTACCATCATGAACAACCCCATGACTATTCTTCCCAATCAATCCCTGTTCATCTGTGTGACATATGAACTCTTTCTCACTAGGCATCATCACATGACCATTCAGAACATAGACATTACTCTCATGTCTAGTTCCAGTCATCACAACATCCTGATCATCCATGACCAAGACCCTACCATCTCTTATCCATACATGGTAGCCAACTTTCTCTATACAACCCAATGACAACAAACTTCTATTCAAGCCAGGAACATACCTTACATCATGCATCTCAACAATATCCCCATTGTCCATCATGAACACCACTGTTCCAACCCCTTGAATCTCACAAGTTCTGCCATCACCCATCTTGACTTTACCAAGATGACTATATTTCAGATCCCTGAAATACCCTCGATCATATGTCATCCCAAAAGACCCTCCTGACTCAGAAAACCCACAGAATATGACCATTCTGCCCCTGCAGTCCTTCACATCTTCAACTAGCATCCACTGATCTTTAGAACCTCTAAGCACCAACCAAGCATCACCCTTGATCTCTACTGCTTCATTCTCAAACTCAACACTAGTCAAAAGATTAACTGCATTAACCACTGCCCAGTCTTTTTCAACACAGGACTTCCTTTCATTAATCCACAACTGAGTATCCTTTCTTGCACACTTACCAGGCAACTCCACCTCAACCTGAACATTATCACCTAGTGCAGCCTCCACCTCAGTCAAAACTCCTTTAATCCCTAGCACACACCTGCTAGTCTTGTACCTTGGCTTCATACCTTCTAGACCACATATCTTGAACAACTTTAACACCTCAAGATATCCCAAGAACATATCAACTCCTGTCCTTGACTTCATCAACTCCACCTGTCTAGAACAACCAAGCACTACCAAAACTCCACCTAGACACCAGTTCACTATCCCATCACACCTTTCACCATGAACCACCATTGATTGACCAACACTATAGACCTTTAACCTGTGACTCAACTCCACCACAGTCTTGTACCTCTCTGAACTACCATCATGAACAACCCCATGACTATTCTGCCCAATCAATCCCTGTTCATCTGTGTGACATATGAACTCTTTCTCACTAGGCATCATCACATGACCATTCAGAACATAGACATTACTCTCGTGTCTAGTTCCAGTCATCACAACATCCTGATCATCCATGACCAAGACCCTACCATCTCTTATCCACACATGGTAGCCAACTTTCTCTATACAACCCAATGACAACAAACTTCTATTGAAGCCAGGAACATACCTTACATCATGCATCTCAACAATATCCCCATTGTCCATCATGAACACCACTATTCCAACCCCTTGAATCTCACAAGTTCTGCCATCACCCATCTTGACTTTACCAAGATGACTATATTTCAGATCCCTGAAATACCCTCGATCATATGTCATCCCAAAAGACCCTCCTGAATCCAAGATCCATTTCTCTGAACAAAGCTCCTCACTAGTCACCACAAGAACGTCACAAACATCACAATCATCTGATGAATCTCCTTCTTGTTGCCTGTGATTATCATACCTCTGTTCACCCTTCTTCTTTTTCAATTCAGGACAATCTCTCTTAAAATGATCCTCTGAGCGACAAAAATAACACCTCTTCTTGAATCTTGATTCATCCTTGAATCTGGAACCCTTCTGATCAGCCTTCCCTCTCACAAACAATGCATCACTACCATTTTCTACCACATTTGATCTCCTTTTCAACTCTTTTGAATTCAGGGCAGCCAAGACTTCATCCATAGTCAATGTCTGCCTTCCATACATAAGAGTATCCACAAAATGCTCATACGAAGATCGCAATGATGTGAGAAATATGATGGCCTGATCTTCACCATCCAATTCAACTTCAATATTTTCAAGATCCAAGATAAGTTTATTAAACTCATCTATATGTTCTTCCAGTGTCTTCTCAGGGCTCATCTGAAACGTATACAACTTCTTCTTGAGATACAACCTGTTGGCCAACGACTTGGTCATGTACAGGGTCTCAAGTTTTGCCCAAATACCAGCAGCAGACGTTTCTTTCGACACCTCCCTCAACACTCTGTCACCCAAACTCAATATGATCGAACTGTGAGCCTTTTCTAACATCTCCTTCTTCTCCTTATCTGTGAGATCACCAGGAATATGATCCTCACCCCTCAATGCATCAACAACACCGTTATGCACTAACAGGGCTCTCATCTTCATCCTCCACAGACTAAAATCGTTTCTTCCATCAAACTTTTCCAACTCAAACTTCGTCGACACCATTCTTGATCTTTACTCACGGATAACAAAACCAATTTCACAGAATTTGAGCCAACCTGGCTCTGATACCAATTGTTGTAAAAACACCTATGAAATTGAATCAAGAACACAATTGTCGAAAGCTTCGAATCTATTATTGATTATGAAAACGAATTACAAAAGAAATTATGAAAGAAAAGACTCATTACAAACGAATTGATGAGACCTATTTATAAGCCCTAATCCCTAATTGATCCGTTAAAGTCTGTTGAGACTTTTGAACTTGACAGGATTAGTCCTTCAGCTCCATCAGACGTTCACTTATTAACCAGAACTATTATAAACTGAAATATACTTTGAAACTTGTCACAACTGGTCCCTCAAACTTTCTTTGACCAGTTTGACTTATTCTTTGACCCATGATTATGACTCTAATATCTAACATAGCAGATAACAGCGGGGCTCGAGAATTGATGTGTATTCGAATCATAGGAGCTAGCAATCGTCGATATGCTCATATTGGTGACGTTATTGTTGCTGTGATCAAAGACGCAGTTCCAAACATGCCTCTAGAAAGATCAGAAGTGGTCAGAGCTGTAATTGTCCGTACTTGTAAAGAACTTAAACGTGACAACGGTATGATAATACGATATGATGACAATGCTGCAGTTGTGATTGATCAAGAAGGAAATCCAAAAGGAACTCGAGTTTTTGATGCGATTGCCCGAGAATTGAGACAGTTCAATTTTATAACATGAGCAGTGAGGATGCAATGATCCACCTCCGTTACATTGGTAGCTAACACTATATATCTTGAAACGCGTACGTATTGACGTGATGTTGATAATGGACATCGTCAAATTACTGAATTAGAACATGATAACAACAAGCCAATGTGGGACTAGCCTATTTTGTAGAGGCATATGCTTCTTAGATGAGATGTTCAAGGTTCAATCCTTGGCAAATGTGTAAATTTAGCATTATGGGTGTAATCGACTAATAGTAGAGTTGATGTAACATTTGTCATTAAAAAAAATAACATGATAACAACATATGATAAATTTATGGTTCCAACAGTACGTGTTTAATATCTAAGTGGAATTGAACAGAAAAACCCAAGATTAATTAGGAAAATTAAACAAATATACAACGAATAAGATATCTTTACAAATGAGTGAAAAGAAACAAAACAAACGACTTAAAAGTTACAAATGGAAGACGAACCCTTAACTAGTCTTTTAGGCTCAATTAATTTAAGAATCAATATCATGTGAAAAATCATAGTTTTTGAAATAATATTGATTCTAAAACTAAAGCCCTTCTAGTCATATTAACTTTTATGTGAAATAAACCGGGCATTTGGGTACACTATAACTCGCGATCAGCATCCCATCGGGTCCGACCCCAATGTCACAATTGGCATGCATCTTGTGCCTCTTGCTTTCCCAACCCGCAACCTTAAACTTAATCGCGGAAGCAACCTCTAGCCGAAATGTAACCAACCCATGCATCCTAGCAGCCACAAACTGCGTCCAACGCGCCTCATTAATCACTAACTTCGTCCCAGACAGCGTGTCAAACAAAACCGTCGTGTTCTTAGGCGACTGATAAAATGGACCCTTATATGGCTCTTCCCCAATGTTTTGGTTTTGAAAATAGAGTGTTATGTGCATGGTTTCATAGTCAATCCCAATATTCAAATTAGGATTGCGCACCGTCACGTTGAAGGTCACTTGAGCGGATGCTAGCCCGTTATCTTGGGCTAAACTTGGGATCGAAAACTCATGGATATGAAATCTAGGACGATGAGGGCGTAAACTTAGCCACAAGATGAATGTTATGAGGCCAACAATGAACAAAAGGCTAAGAAAAACCGAACATATTAGTTTTGAGACACGTGTGGTCAAACTTTCTTTGACACGGTGCATATAGTACCGTGCAGTGTGACGCCTCTCTAACTGGGGGCCCTCGTTATAGGGCCCCCTACTACGGTGGTCATCAGGGGTAGGGGTGTAGTTAATCGGGATGTGTTGTTGTGGAGTGTTCATGGTTTTGTTTCGCCTTTGTTTTTGGCGAGTGAGCGACCGAAGATCGATTTTGGTAAGTGTAAAGATGGATGAACAGAAATTGTTATTGGATTAGGTTTCTTTATATGAAAAACGAGAATAAGGTGGCCGGAGATCGAAGTGATGCTAGTAGTCTTTTGGTGTTGAAAGGAAGGAATAATAGTTGTCTTTTGGGTGCATTATGAGGATGTACATGAGGCTATATTTATTGTACATTAGATGTTTTGGTATTTCTTGTTATGTACTGTAAGTATATGTGTATAGATATTTTCTAGGTATAGTATGTTGGAGCATCATTTGTGGGAGTATTTTAAATTTAAATAAAAAGGAAAAATAATTGTTCGAGTGTTGTAGATAATTGTTCAATAAAGTGCATGCGATGAGAAAAATTGTTAATCAAGGTATTAACTTTTTTTTCTTAATGTTCAATGATTTATACAACATCTGTAGTTTAGAAATCAATGAATCGATCAATGGCAAAACCAACATTTTCTTAGCGGACGCACACATAAATTATCCGAGGTACAATATTGAACTTTAATTTGATAATTAAAAGGAAAAATGTTTGATAAAATACTTTACAACAAGAGTTCATAATTTTGTAAAAATGCAGAAGAGTAAGGTTCAATTCACAGAATAATAATAATGATAATAATAATAATAATAATAATAATAATAATAATAATAATAATAATAATAATAATAATAATAATAATAATAATAAAGAATCAGATATGTAAAGTAAATTATAATATGAAATTAAAATCTACCAAAAACATTGAACTTTGTTAGCATTTGGTAAATTAGCGGAGATTGTTATCACGCTCTGTTGTAAAGTTGGTCATATTGATATTATGATATAAAGGGATCAATACGATTTTAGATATTTCTGGTATGCTAGAGTTTAATACATGCCTCACATATACAAGGAGAAATGTACTCGGGTTTCTTTAATGAGTATGTTTCTTTGTTCTAATTAGGAACTAGTGGTGAGGCCTGCGCGTTGTTGCGGGTTCGTTATGCGAGGAAATTTTAGTTGGTATCATTTGGTTCGTTTGGTACCAGATTGATTTTGCAACCAAAAGAGAAAACAAAAATACGGTGCAGTTAGCAACCGAACTGTTACTATTATTATTAAACACCATGCATTTCATGTTAACTAATATAACATTACATAAGGGTCGGAAGAACTATTCAAACATAAAAAGCACATCAAAATAGTATATCTTGAAAAATATTTTACTAAAAATGAGACACACAACGAGTTCAACACACATAATAGTTCATATTCTTAAACAATAAAATGTTTTAAAATAATTCTAATAACCATTTATTACACATAGTGGTTAAAGTTTTAATACAATGATCTTCACTAACGCTTTGGTTAACGGTTTTCATAATATAAAGAGAGTCGGAACAGTTCCATATTATTCACGTGATTATGTTTGCATAATGAAATGAAGGGTCATGCCAGCATAAAGTAATCAGTTGAAAAACCAAAACCAATAATACTTCATATTAAAAAGACACTATGCCCAGTTGGTAGCATGATTGGAGCAACTTTCTAAAGCTATCAAATTGACATGAGGATTAACAAAAAATTCAGTAACTTATAGGAAGGTTGTGTTAACATTTTAAAACACAATTGAAATAACATCACCTTTAGAACACAACATAAAACCACATAAAAAATTCAACAATTGATTAAAAAACATCAAGAATGTGTATGCATAGATGCTCCGCAAAGTATTCCTTGCTGCCCTTGGGATCGGGCTTCATCGACTTTCCCCCTGGCTTCCATCAAGCTGGGCATATACCTCGTGTGGATTCTCTTGTACATATTGCAATGCCTATGGTAAAAACAAACATACCCAATTTAATGATGAGCCTTTAACATATTACGAACGGGCCTTGTCTACAGCGGGTCAAAATGGGTACCAACAAAAAAAAGATAGCTAAGAAGGAAATGAATCAAACGGGTTGAAGACCACCAATGTGTGTTTTTAAGTAAAATGCCCCCCTAAATTGTTTTTATGCAAATATTTAGATTATGGACGAAATGTTTTATTTTCGTGATCATATTTGACACACCCCGGACTATACTATATAAAACTCATGTTGACCCGTTACTCGGCTAGCGTATGATTTTTGTATATACCTGAAGTGTTCTCAATGATTCATCAACACTTCCGCCAATGGCAAGGTTGTTAACTATGGAATATTGGATGACACCTTCCTTGTCAATAATAAAAAATCCTGTTAATGCTATTCCCTGAAATTGAAGGACAGCATTGGGGCATGCTAAATGGCCCAAAGATCACCAAGACCACCAGATTTTCTCTCTGTTTGAACCCAAGAAAGGTGGGAAAACTGCACAACAAAATACCAAATATTCTTAAAAAAAACAATGATAAATCATGTGTTCCATGTATGAATCATCTTCAGACAATGTATTTATACAAATATAAATTAAAAAAAAACTCATGCACCTGGATATTCTAATAAAAGGAGAATTCAGTGTTTCTTTTTCAGGTAACCATGAGAACCCTTTAGGGAAAACTTACGGGGCCTATCAATACCCTACTAACTGTTACGACCATGTAAATGCAGCTTACGCTGGACAAGTACCTCTGCTAGAGATTATATTAAAAGATGTACAATATTGTAAGGAGCAATTACCACACTATCTATGGAAAAGCCGTACATGTAACCCGTTTAGACACCGATGCTGACATAGGCCTATCATTAAAAAGTTCCACAGAGACGGTGATATCATCTGTTCATCATAAAACAAGTTTCAATATATTAAACTGTTGAAAATTATGAAAAACAAGCATCAACAAAAAAAAAAAAAATAGCAAGAGCGCTACCACTGTCTAATTTGTCATAACAGGAATACACCATGAGACAGTGATTTTGAATAATATATACAAAAAGTTGGTCCATCACCTTTTAAATTTGCAGGAGAGTTGCCAAATAGGTGTTGGGTACATCCAGTTGAGCGAAAGTATTAGTCCTAATATAAACAAATATATAAAAATATAGCGTCGTTAGTATTGTTTAAAATGATTGAAGCAAGAGGTAGCAAAATGTACGTGCTGTCTGGTTGGGTGACGTGCATGTATGGTGAGGTGTCAAAACCAATATTTTTGGTACGGGTTAGGTTGACCTGAAACAATTTTGTCCAACTTTATTGTAAATAATAGATGTATCAAGTACAATTAGAAAAATCATATCATTTCAATAATGATCTAAATTTTCTTAAATCAATGAGTTTATAGGACCTATTCATAAAAAAAACAACGTTGAATGACTTCCGACCCGTTTGACCTATTTGAAATGTTTCTTTTTATAGGACCTATTCATCAAAAACACAACGTTGAATGACTTCCGATGATCTAAGATTAACAATCTCTTTTAAGGAAAATGAGAAAATGAAACAAGAAAAACTTACTCCATTAGCACAACTGTTTCAGTTTCTTCATCAGTGTACAGATAAGTGTAAGATTTCGCTTCAACAAATATTTCTGCATTAAAAATCCTGGTAAAACACTTTCCATGTTCAAATCAAACCAGAAAGTGAAAATGCATACTTTTAACTGTCTCATCTGCGGGAATCCTTTCATTCACTTTGTTTCCGCTATCAACATCACGAAGCTCTACCTGTTGTTAATCAGCATCAGTATAATAAGAATTAGAAAGGACTTTCTAAAGTAAGCTTAATGAACATACATCAGCTTTCAATATTTTCAACAGCAATTAATTCAAGATTAACACAATAAACTAACACATTAATCCATGAAAAAGAAGAGTCACAAATGAACAGATAGAGAGGTTTAACTTGTATAATAACACCTCCTCTTCCTTGAGTTGAGTGTTGTGCTTTCAAAACCTAGACCAACGATCAAATTGGTCAATAAGGGTGGTATAATTTAACACACACACACACACACAGAGTTAGTTCAAATAAAACTACTTAATTGGCATTAAGGAAAACATTACCTGGTAAATTATTACTGAAGCGAATGAATGCCAAACAAGGTAGAAACAGTTCCGTGCCCCATAACACAATTCCTAAGCCCTATAAAGAGTACCTGACGAACAACAACCAAATACTTGATACCCACCCTTGGTGAATCTCCCATTCTGGTCTACACCATAAAATCAGGAAAAAATAAAAATCAATGTACAACAATAAGATATTACACAAAAAAAAGACGTTATAAATATGGACAATTAAGATTTCATTACTACCAACCATGAACGACACAAACCTGTTTGAAGTACATTTTGACGAAAATAAAATCCTTAATTAAAACCTTCAATGTTGTTCATACACCGATCTACAAGCAACCAAAAACACATAGTTAATTGCTCGCAACTCAGAGACTCCCAGAGAAATAAGATAAAGATTAAAACCCAAATTCACCTGGCCAAGAGAGTTTTAAGGAAAACAGCCTTCGGAGTTAAGAGCTTTGAGAGTGGCTGATTTTGTTAGTGGTCGGGTTCTTTGATCTTTATTTTGGTGATTTTGGGTTTGATTCTAGGTTTATCGTTGTTACTATGTTACTACTGTTGGATCTATATTGGACTAAATTGGATTTGGAAGAATATGCAGAGATCAGAAAGAATAAAATCGAAGGATGGAAGAAGAAAAAGGGTTCAGGTAGGTAACGGTTCTAGCATATTCAATGGTGATGGTAAGGAGGAGGAACGATTGAGTAGAGAAACTGACAGTATCATAATTGCTACCGAAGGTGATATTATTGGTGATTATGGTGAGTATTATCGGTGATTATGGTGAGTATACTGATTATGGTGAGTTATGGTGACAATAAGTCAAAGAAAGGAGACGGTTTCAATGGTGCCAGTGAGTGTTTTCATTGCATTAGTAATGTGTACTATTGCATAAAATGTTGTACACAAGGGCATAAAAGGAAGAAAAATGGTAAAAAGTAGAAGATTATACTTATGCCTCTTCACATACCATCTTAACTTTGTCAAGTTGGACATTTTTGCCCATTGCTCCCTCTTTATAATGTATTATAAAGATGGCTAAATGTGTCCATATTGGCAAACTTAAGATGGCATTTGAAAAGTCATATGCTTTAACCCTCAAATGTCATATAAATATTTCCCAAATTACCCTTAAATGCATTAAGATACTTGTACCATAATGCATTAAGATGCTTGTACCAACCATTTTCCATTATCCTAAGTTAGTCTTATGGACCATAGAAATATGCAAAGCTATATTTTTGTAACATATTTACATATTAAAATAATTCAACTAACAAAAAGATTAGATAGTGTATGAAAATAAAAAAAATATCTACGACTTCGAAGACTAAAGGGTCCTTCGACCAGCCCTAGCCAGGAGCTTTAGTTAAAATGTTAGCACCAATATGCAACTTTCAGGCTCAACCGGTCTAAAGGAACAATGTTTTTTCATGCCGGGCCAGGACTCGTCTCGCACCTAGGTTTGTTTGTGCATTTCTAAAATGAAGTGTAACTGACTGGGAGATGTATACATTGGAATTTTGACATGCATTGAAGTTTTGAAGCAATATGTAAATAGATTTTGATTAACTTCATATTGGCTTTGAAGGATTTAACAAATTCTAAATCGATCCCCACACTCACATAATCACCAATGTCGACACCAAAGTGAATTCGGTACAAAATACATCATAATTAAATCTCATATCAGCCGGGACACCCGCAGCAACGCGCGGGCATTCATACTAGTAGATTATAGATTATAGATTTGTTATCCAACCTCATAGTTTTCTTCTATCTCTACTACCTTATTAAGGAGGAGAGATGTGTAAGAAGGTAATTTCACCATTATTTTAAGATGGCATACAAAAGGTCACAAGGTAAACAACTATATTTTTGCCAAATCCTTCCCTTTATGCCCCTATGTGCAACATTTGATTACCTTATTAAGGAGGAGAGATGGGTAAGAATGTAATTTCACCATCATTTTAAGATGGCATACAAAAGGTCACAAGGTAAACAACTATATTTTTGCCAAATCCTTCCCTTTATGCCCCTATGTGCAACATTTGATTACAATTGTACAAATGACTAATGCAAGTCATCTCTATTATATTATTATTATTATTATTATTATTATTATTATTATTATTATTATTATTCATGTATGACGTCGTTAAGGGAAGTTACTTGCTAGGTACTTATTCTACAACTGATTTGTACAAATGACTAATGCAAGTCATCTCTATTATATTATTATTATTATTATTATTATTATTATTATTATTATTATTATTATTATTATTATGCATGTATGACGCCGTTAAGGGAAGTTACTTGCTAGGTACTTATTCTACAACTGATTGGTTTGTATGGACAGTGTCAAGGTAATGAACCACAGTTCACATGTATTAGTGTTCACATTACATTTCACTCGGTCAATACCTATATTTTACATGTTCTCTCTATATGCTTTATCTTATAGATAATATTGTTGCAAAAGATTTGTTTATTCTTTATTTTATTTTTGTTTTGGTATGATGACAAAGGTTTTTCATTTCTTTAGGTGATCAAGATGCAAGATGCTATCGTATATGAGTATAGAAACACCAAAATCATTTATTGAGCTTGAAAATTACAGTTTACCATTATCTCGAACCGAAGAGGGAAATATATACTAATTTGCATTTGGTGGTCAGATAATAAATTGTCCTTTGAAAATTGATATATTGTTGAATTAGCACATAAATTTTATAAATAACATAAGCGAAACTTGTAGCGCAACGAGCAGGGCAAAAACATAAACACCCGCGGCAACGTGCGGACATTTTTACTAGTAAATTATAATGTACATTGATAAAAGTCAGGATGTGAGGAATGCACATTTAAACGAGACTAATTTAATTTCTTGCATTAAGGGACATGATCGATTCAAGGGGATAACGCCTCAGGCAAGTTGCAAGGGGCGCACGCCTTGTACCTAAGAGAAGTGCTAGCGAAAGTGGTTTCGGATTTGTAAGATTGATGAAAATTGCTTGGAACTTGATCATCATTCATAGCTGATTACGGTGGTAAAATAATTGTTAGTGGTAAGTTGCTACTAATTGTCATCAACTTGGTCCACTAGTAGATGATGATCAATAGTAAGTTATCGTTGAACAACAGAGACATTGTCATAAGTGGCAACTTGGTTATCAATGGTAACTTGACATTAACTAGAAATGTGTATCAACAGCAAGTTGGAAGATCCAATATTAACAAGCAATTATCATGAGGATTTATTTTAGATGTAAACTACCAAAAGTAATTATCAGCAGTAAGTCAGTAACTGAGTTAGCTATTGCTGATGGAGTTCCTCATGAGGATTTATTTTAGACGTAAACTACCAAAAGCCAACTGAAACATTGTGATGGTCACTGACCTGTAAAAAAGAGATATTTGATCCAGTTATTAATATAAGGAACATACGAAACTAGAGCTTTATTTTTCATTGAGAAATACACTCATGTTCTTGTAAAGTTTTCTTTCTTACTAGTTTCATACCCATCAATTACTTTAATAAGAAAGTGAGATATAGACGGATTATAAAGTTGTTCAGGTAAACTGGGTAATACAAAACCTACATTGTATGCAATTAAACTCATACTCAGGTTATATGGTTACTCATATTTATTATACCTAGAACTTGTATAAATCAGGGCAACAAATTCTTAACTAGAGCACAAGCTTCGAGTTGTGGTTGTCACACCCCAACCGATGGTAGATTATATGTCGGGTGATGGACGTGGTATACTGGTATGTACAAATCAGACAATTCCATGGCAAACTAATACTATATGACAACTGATTTAAATAAATTTCATTCATTTCTAAGATATATAAAGGGGTATAAATTGTCCAAAGGAAATACAACAAAAATAACATGAAACAAAAGGTAGTTTGATTTGTTTGTTTCTAAAGTCCGAATTTTAAATGATATTTCTTGTATCATCTCATCAAGCATTTCCTGCAACATGTATAAAATATTCGTGAACACAAATTATGTTGGTAAACATACTAGTTTGAATATATACATAGCATAATGATTGAATAAACTCGAATCCACATGTTATTGTTTGCTAAGCATAAATGATCATACAACATACAAAGGGCTAACTCAATTAATGTGACCGATTATCAAAACTCAATCAGTAGCTTACGGTACTTGACACACACAAGACCCGACATTAGCTTCACGATTGGTTTAGCTAGCCGATTCATGCAAGAGCCGAAATATCACACCTAAAGGCGGTAAAACATATTTTGCATTACATAGAAGGAATCGTTGATTATGGTTTGAGTTATGAAAGGAGTAGTAAGATGGAACTAAGAGGCTATGTGATAGTTCATACGCAACAGATCCTATTGATAGAAAAAGTACAACCGGCATGGTATTTTTATCTCGGTGAAGCATTAATATCTTGGAACTCTCAGAAGCAACAAACTGTGGCGCTTTCTTTGTCTGAGTCAGAGTTTACGGCGGGGGCCACAACAACGTGTCAGCCATAGTGGTCAAGAGGTTTGCTATGTGACTTAACAGGTCGAAAGGAAGAAATGGTCTTGTTGCGAGTAGACAACAAATCAGCTATTGATCTAACTAAAAACTTGATGTTATATGGTAAAAGCAAACACATAAAACCAAGGTTTCACTTCATTAAAGAAAATGTTAAAAATGAAGAGATTAGTATTGAGCAAATTGAAGGAAGCAAGTAACGAGCCAACATCCTAAGTAAAGCCTTACCTTGTGTGAAGTTTGAAGAAATGCGATAGTTACTTTGCATGGTGGATCTTGGTGGAACGAACAAAGATTATGAGGGTGAATTAAGTTTTTAATTTATCTTTGTTTTAAATAAATTGAGTCGGTTCATAAGTTGTCGGTTTAATAAGTTTAGTTTGGTTTGGTTTATCCAAAGTTTAGGATATAACTATTACTTGTTTGAGTTAATTTATATCAACCTAGGTTATTTTTAACCCAACGAATAGTTATTATATATAGATCGATTGGTAGGAAATATAAGTCATTCCATTGAGTCTGTAACTTCCTCTTATTAATATTAAGTCGCCATTCATGAGTTTGTTTGTTTATTGCTTGCAAAAACTTATGATCCAAACAACAAACAATAAATATGAGCGAACACAAACTCAGACTTAAGAACAAAGAATGAACAACACCAAAAATTAGGCGACAAAAACAGGTGACAAATCTCTTATTAAACCAACCCAAAATATTTGCCCCTCAGGTACCCAATACTGGATTCAACAATAGGTGAATCCAGATAAGAAACAATACAAATTCTAGATCTCAACTGATTGATAAGATCAGTTGAAGATCTGTAAGAAATAAACTCAACAACATACAGACCAAGATTACAGACGAAGATCACCACAATGATCAAGACTAGAACAACTCAATACACAGGGATGCAACCCTAGAACAGACACAATCACCAAAGAAACCCTAGCTCCGGGGAAGACAAAGAGAATACAAAAATCAGAGAGAGAATGAGAGTGCAACAATGTGAGGGATAACAAATAAAGGATTACAATAATCCTTTTATAGCCACTCTCGAAGATTCCACCAGCTAATCTCGAAGCACATCCTCAGCCATAGATTAACATTTCATCCAACGGCCAAGATAATAACCTAAATAACAATCTCAACAACTTATAACACAATGGGCTAAATATTGGGCCTGATCTCAACATTTCATGGACTAAATATAATAACCCATTATAACAAATGTATTGGGCCAACATACCAAGTCTACTGCGCCACAAATCAGTGTCACAAGTACTACTAAAACAAACATTAGATGAACTTACATTTTCACCTACAAAATATAGACCTTCATTTTGTCTACCAGTCACCAGGATTCTCTTGCACTTGGAATCCTGGATATAACAACTATTTTCATCAAACAAGACAGATAACTTACTATCTTTAGCAAGTTTATGAACAAACATGAGACTGACACAATAATCGGGAACATAAAACACATCATATAACACAACTCCATTTGCAAGATTAATGTCCCCTATCTTTGAACTTCAGCACTAGTCCCATTGGGATGTTTAACCTTTAATTCATAGATGGACACATCAACACAATTATACATATTTTTATCATCACTAGTCATGTGCTGATTAGCACCAGAATCTGTTATCCAACTATGACTTATAAGATTTTTAACAAAACTAGAACAAATTGAGAAATTCTTGAATATTTTTTCAAGTTTAGACAAACAAGATACACTGGAGAAACCATTCAGAATCACACTCTTACCTCTAACATTGGAGTGTTGTGTGTCAACTCCCCTTTGTCACTTATAAGACTCAACAACTTAGAAACCTGTTCTGCTGAAAAACGGCAAAGCAGAACCACCAATAGTAGAAGCAAAGGACACCCCCTGCTTACTACTTGAAACATTATTAGACACATTATTTTTAAGACCTTGACCCACAGGTTTCTTCTTAAAACCTGGTGGGTAACCAACCAGTTCAAAATACCTATCAACAGTATGTCCCAACATGTTACAGTGGGTACATTTCAGGTTTGGGTTTGGACCTCTATTAATTCTTCTTTTATTATCAAAACTTTGATTAGTTTTAGTAACAAAAGCTACATTTTGACCTTCTGAAGTCCCAGTAGAACTTCTATGGGATTCTTCACTTGACACTATTGAAAAAGCAACTTTAGCAGTAGGTAAAGGTTCCCTAGTCAACAAGGTGGTCCTTACTGTTTGGTACACATCATCTAGACCCATCAAGAACTGCATCAGTTTTATAAGAGCACTAAAATCATTGAAATCTTTAGATGCCTTACAAGTACAAGTAGGTAATTGTAGTATGGCATCTAATTGTTTCCACATTGTGTTCAACCTATGGTAATATTCAGCAATTGTACTGCCATTTTGTTTAACACTATTTATTTTTTTTTATACAAGTTAAACACAACAGACCCATCCACTTTATCATAAAACTCTTTTAAATCAGACCAGACTTCACTAGCAAATTTGGAAAACACTTGTCCTAAATAAAGTTCTTCACTAACAGAGTTTAACAACCAAGACAGGACCACAGAGTTACACCTATCCCATTGTTTATCTAGCATATCATCATCTACAGACTTAACACAAGAACCATCAATGAAACCAAACTTATTTTTAGCTTCTAATGCAAGTTTCATGGAACTACACCACACATAATAGTTATCAGACAAACTAGTTGTGTCACTTGGATGCAAGTACAGAGGATCACTGAAATCCAATTTACTAATAATGAAAGTGATAATCTGTCCAGATGGATCAGCAGAACCAGCACCTTGTGGACCTTGAGGTTTTTCTGCCCCTTGACTAGACATCATACAACACAGAAACAAACAAGCAAACAAATAAGAAACAAGAGAAGGAGAATAATAACAAAAAAAAAAAACAAAACCTTAGAGAACGAAACTGTACCAGGGGTCAGATCATGGGTTCATCACTCAAGGTGCCCACGCAGATCTTAGTACATGAGTTCTTAATTATCTAAGAAAGTATATATATATAGGAATAAATAGAATCAAAGATCAACAGAACACAACCAAATAAACCAAACAAGAACAGAAGATGCCAGCCAAATACACAGACAAGACAAAGAAACAGACAATCAAATAACACAAAGTATCAACAATACTGGTCCACCCAAACCCAGCCAAAGAATCCTAGACTCAAGTGACAAAGAAGAATACTTACAAGGTACTCCAAACAGCCAAAGCAACAAAACAATACAAGACAGGGTAAAGAAACACTTACTGGTTGCACAGCTTCCTATCCAACCAAAACAGAAATACCTCCACAAGTGCCAACAATCCGTTGACTCCAGATACAAGATATAAACCAAATCCTTTCAACACAACAAGAACCCAGTGAGATAACAACCGACCTGAGATCTCTATAATAACAGATCTCAGACCACATACAATAGATCTAATATGCATAGCGGATAGACCAAGATTTTTAGATTATAAACAAGAATGTAATGATAAGAGAGCCTTAAGCTCTGATACCGTGTAAAAACTTATGATCCAAACACAAACAATAAATCTGAGCCAACACAAACTCAGACTTAAGAACAAAGAATGAACAACACCAAAATTAAGCGACAAAAACAGGTGACAAATCTCTTATTAAACCAACCCAAAATATTTGCCCCCCAGGTACCCAATACTGGATTCAACAATAGATGAATCCAGATAAGAAACAATACAAAGTCTAGATCTCAACTCATTGATAAGATCAATTGAAGATCTATAAGAAATAAACTCAACAACTTATAGACCAAGATTACAGACGAAGATCACCACGATGATTAAGACTAGAACAACTCAATACATAGGAATGCAACCCTAGAACAGACACAATCACCAAAGAAACCCTAGCTCTGGGGAAGACAAAGAGAATACAAAAAACAGAGAGAGAATGAGAGTGCAACAATGTGAGGGATAACAAATGAAGGATTATAATAATCCTTTTATAGCCACTCTCAAAGATTCCACCAGCTAATCTCGAAGCACATCCTCAGCCATAGATCAACATTTCTTCCAACGGCCAAGATAATAACCTGAATAACAATCTCAACAACTTATAACACAATGGGCTAAATATTGGGCCTGATCTCAACATTTTATGGACTAAATATAATAACCCATTATAACAAATGTATTGGGCCAACATATCAGATATTCCAATAAGATCAATCCAGGCCAGCTTAACATATGAAACATGTAACAAACCAAACATATGAATTATCTTATATAATTTCAACAGTGCTCGATACCATTGTTTTTATTTCTAACATTATCTACTAACAAAATTGACATCAAGTGATCTTGTTAATATATTAATTTCCCCTAATGTCTTTATCATTCAGGGAACAAGTTACAGGGGCAATTCTAGCACATACATACGTGAACATGGACTTTATGTTCTTGAGTATGGTCAATGTTCTCGATTATGGACAACAACTTTTCATGGAAAGCGTGCAATTAATTTCATGGAACAACCATGCTATATTGATTATTGAAGTCCTCATTTCATGCATGCCACCTCAAAAAGGCATTATACGGTCTCAAATAACTCCCATGTGATTTAGTTTCATTGACTTGCTACTTCTCTCATCTACTTCGGTTTCTTGTGATTCTTGCTTATTAAATTTATTGTTGTATGTTGACATTAGTATTTGATACGTACGTAATGGTTATTCAAGTGATGTTGGTGGGGGTTAATGGTGGTGGAGTGGTGGTTAGACGGTGGTGATTGTTCAGAGATGATAAAAGCTCAGGGAGAAAGAAAGAGAGCACACAATTATACAGTTAACTGATCGATGTGTTATTATTCATTGTTACCGGTATTTAACTACCACTAGTAACTAATTGTAACTGTCAGTTTACAAGTTCAGTCCCCAAAATTCAAATTCTTAAAAATCAAAATCAAGGAATCTTAGTTGCATCTCTTCCTTGTGTTTCCAAGAGGCTTCAGTTAAAGGCAGATCCTTCCACCTGATTAAAACTTGAACACCCACTCTGTTTCTTTTCTCTACTAAAGGGTTACGCCTTGAGATTATAGCTTCGAGGCTGAGTGAGGTTATCGATCTGGATTTTGTTTCGAATTTATGGGCTCCTTTGAAAGATAATTTTCTTCTATGGAGAGTTGTGTTAGTAAGGGTCGCTGCTAAGACGGGGTTGCAGGCCAGAGGCGTCAACAAATACAGGATGTTACGGATGCAGTTACGGCACGGAGTCGTCTGACCATTTGTTTGTGGAATGCTTGTTCTTGAGATGCATCTAGTGGAACATTTTCATGTGGATCTAGCTTCCTTAGCCTTTGAATGTGGATTCTCTCAAAGGTGTAATGCAAGTTCTGTTGGAGAACCCTAGTTGTAAGAGGTGGAGGAAGATCGTATACACAGTCACTTTGGCTACGATCTAGGATATATGGCAAGCCAGAAATAGGATGGTGTTCGATGGAGATTTGATTCCAATCATAAAGATTGTCGAGGCGATTAAAATGACGCACTTTTGTGGATCTCTCACCGGTCAAAGCTGCCTGCTTTGGGCTGGGATAAATGGGCCTCCTTCGATGTTTTAGATTGGTTGTAGTTCTGTTCTGTTTCGTGTTGTTTTAGGGGTTTGTTTATTGTGTACCTTTTTGTAACATCCCGGATTCGTTTCGCTGAATTACGCTATTAGGCGTGAATAAGAAATGACGAGATGAATTAAATAGTAGAATGAACCCTTATGGATAATAAAACGGGATGATAAGAATGTGGGCTATGTTCCAATATGGAAATAACCTTGTTAGTGTTATCTAAATATGTAAGTAAATAACACTAGGAATTAACTTGGTAAGTTAGTTTTTGATAATAAAAGGCTTGGGGGTAAACTTGAGCGACTTGTGGTGTAAATACGCCACAAAACAAATGGTCCAAACACACCCCATTTGGGGGAAAACGAATTCAGCCAAGAAGAAGGCTTCTTGAGCCTTAAACCAAACCCTAAGTCCCTAAAGTTGAAGAATTGATGCAAGAGGTTGATGTAAGAGATGGAGGGTGTATTCTAGAGGGCTAATCTTCAAGGATTGAGCTTTGGTAAGAACCATAACCCCCAAATTTGTGTAGGGTTCGAACACCACATGTGGGTTTTGAGCAAAACATGTTAAATTCGTATTATTGCTTGATTGTAAGTGATATTGATCATCCCTACTGGTTTAGAGATGAGCTAATCACTAGAAGTACTTGTTTGCAAAAGATGATGATATTGGGTTTTCATTAGAGCTTTGATGTTGCTAAATTAGTTGTAAATCCATGTAATTGTAGGACTAATGTGTAGTTGATGATATTTATGTGGAAATTGGTCATGATTGAAGGTGATTATGTGTTTTGGTTGAATGTGTGTATTAGGAGCTTGTACAATGTGTTCAAAATATGGTACGCACTTAAAGTGTTTGATGAAATGTCTAGATGAACTTGCATGCAAGTAATTGATGAATATGAATGGAATATGATGATTGTTAGTAAATTAACATAAAGGATGTGTTTTGATGGAAACCATGTGTGAATTAGAATGGATTGTATGTAGGTATGTATGTATGCACGTAAGTGATCTTATGGTTGTATGTGTCCTACAATATGTGAATATGATGTTTGTGGTGATATTTGGTGGTGTTAGTTGATTTGGTAGAAAATAGTGTGAAATTAGTCACTTTGGACAACCCTAGATAGTCATCTTGTAAAGGGCATATCTCATTCGTTATTAGGAGTTAGAAGACGAGCCTTATATCGTTGAAAAGCTTGGTGTGCATGTTACATTTCATATCTAGTCATGTGAGGCTGGTTATGAGATTTAGTGGGTCAAAACAACTTGATAAGTTAGTAAATTAGTTCTAACAGCATGCTGTTTGAAACCATTTTATGTGCAGACCTGAACTTTAAAAATGCATATAAAATCATAGAAAAATCGTTAGGAGGTGTTATTTAGATGCCTAGAAAGGGTCTTTGAATGAGGAACATTTTGTATTTGATAGTCAAAGTCTGATTCCGAGGTTAAGAAGAGGGAAAACGACCTTGAACAGCTGCTGCGCAGAAAATTGCTGCACATTTATAATGTAATCTTTAATTAGAAAAGGTGTAAGAATGTACACGCTTGTGTTAGTGTTGGAGTACGGATTGTGGGGAAAGAATAGCATATTATGTGGCATTCAAAAGTGTCTAAAAACACTTAACAACTAGTTCATGCAAGCATTTTCACTAACGGGTCAAATGGGTAGTATATGGAAAGACTTATTGAATAGAACTAGTTGTTGAATGTATTGATGTCATGTTTGAATGATGTAGAATGAGTACTAATGTTTGAATAGGTAAGTTCCAAATTAGTATTCTAACACGGCATGTTGACTTGAAAGTAAGCTAGGTACAAGAAGCTTAAAAGTCAACGGGTCAAGTGGATATGATCTCGAGCTAGGTAAAAAGGTTGGGAATATAAATCAAAAGCGTATAAGGCGAAAACACTCCTACGGGCAAAGGTAAGTGACTCATGATGCAAACTCTTGGTTTAGTAATTGTATGTTTATGTATAAATATAGAATGGGAACAAGTATCAAATGGCAAGCAAATTGATGTTGTTGGTGAATGGGTATAGTTCACCATACAACAATGCAAGTAGTTGGGATAAATGGGCAACAAAGATAAAATGAGGTGAGGTAATTAAGCATGAAACAAACCCAAGATTAACAAGTACGGCATAAGAATGAATGGTAAAATGTACGGATTGATATGTGTGTATGTATATAGATGGCTACATTTATCATGGGTTTAGCTATTTAGATTGAATTGTATAGTTATGCAAGGTCACACAAATGGTAAACTGTTTGGTAAATAGAGTTATCACGCGTCGGGTGATTGTGTAATAGAAAGTGTGCATGGGTGCTTATGCCCAGGTATGTGTGAAGGTGTTTTGTATGTAAAGGTTGGTCGTTATGTGTAGATTGAGTATAGGTTCGGAAACGTCATGTTTGTCCTAGAGAATACATGACGGGTTAAGATAACTTGTACATGGGAATTGTACGTGCGTGTGTATTGTAGTGTTACTAATCTTTTGTTATGAGGATGGTAATAAAGATGCAGGTATGTAAGCATGAATATATGGAAATTGGAGGATAGGATCCGGAGACCGGATCCGAACTTGCAAAAAGGCGTTTGGATATGATCAATTAGCATTATTGATGTTATTTCCATATTTTGAAGATTTGCATGAAGTCACTTAATGAATTAACGAAATGGTTATGTGGTAGTTGCAGGTTGTCTAGTCTAGCTCACAAAGCAAGAAAGGGTTGGAGGTCGAGCGAGGACGCGGATTGTATGGGATCGCGGTCACGTAAACTAATAAAGATGAGTTGTATTTGATGTACTAACAAACAATAAAAGATGAAACACCTATAATATCTTGTAGCTATGGGTTCCAAACATAAGAGAATGTTTTTAGCAAGAAATTTTCTAGTTCGAATTTCCGCTGCGTATTTTCAGTTTGAAAGGTTTAGGGTGTTTCAAGTTGGTATCAGAGCCCTGGTTTGAGTGAAATCTTGTAAAAGGAAGTAAGTACTTGAACTCAAACTTGTTTGCTCTTGAAATCAGTGACCCATACAATCCAAGACTCGATCAAGGCCCAAAGGTAGAATTTAATATTAACTCGCATGACATGTTAAAAGCAAATTGTGGTGTTTATGTTAAGGTGAACTTTTGTGGATAATGAAGAGGTCTCAAGGACACGATTCAAGATAGATCGCGAAAATTGTGGATAAGATGGAATAATCACAGGTACGTGATAATTAACTATTGGTACTGGTGGGAGGAAAATCCTCAGGGATGGCAAAACTTAGAAGGAAAAAACAACCATGTTGTTAGGGAAGGAAATTGAAAATATAGCACGAAGCTGAAAACCAGTCCCCAAGCATAAGGTAATGGTTACATGAAGGCACGTGGGTAGCATGTGGACTGCGCACCTGGCCAGTGCACAAGAAGCATGCGATACACGTGAGACCATGAGAATCATCACCGGTATGCCTGGTAAAATTGGGAAGTAAGTGGTCGTGTGGGTGAATGGTTGGAATAAAACTTCTATAAAAGTGTGAATGTGAAGGGGGTTCCCTTAGAAGGTATCAAACTAAACGTTGTATATTGTGCTTATAAATTAATTATGGCAATGAATGAATGAATAAGTAACTAGACGTCAGTTGTGGGTAAAGTAGATGACTCTCAAGTGATATAGAGCAGTCTGTATTGAAAGGAAGGGTTGGAATGAAGGGTTTGAATCCGTAGGTAAGCATGGATCAAACCTATATAAATGAAAGGATGGAATGAAAGGTTTGAATCCGTAAGTAAGCACGGATCAAACCTATATGAATGAAAGGTATAAATGAAAGGTTTGAATCTGTAAGTAAGCACGGATCAAACCTATATGAATGAAAGGTTGGAATGAAAGGTTTAAATCCGTAAGTAAGCACGGATCAAACCTATATGAATGAAAGGTTGGAATGAAAGGTTTAAATCCGTAAGTAAGCACAGATCAAACCTATATGAATGAAAGGTTGGAATGAAAGGTTTAAATCCGTAAGTAAGCACGGAACATACCTATAGGAATGAAAGGTTGAAATGAAAAATCCGTAGGTACGCACGGATTAAACTTATATGAATGAAGGGTAGAAATGAAAGATTTGCATCTGTAGGTAAATACAGTTCAAACCTATATAAATTAAAGGTAGGAATTAAATATATGAATCCATATGTAAGTCCGTCCACTTACTCATTAGTCGGCTCATCCTCGATAGCATAAAAATGTTGAATGACCTTGATGGGTCAAATGGGTGGAATTATAGAAATCGTAGAAATGCCTGAACGGGTCAAATGGTGGAAATGTAAAAATATAGAATAACCCGAGTAATGGGTCAGATTAGTTGGAATGTTGTAGAAATATAGAATAGTCTATGGAGCGGGTCATTTGGATAGGAATGAAGAAGAGAATACATTTTCACTAACTAAGGTACAGCACAAGTTAGTAACTTAGTTTAGATATGTATGTTGTGTGGCAGATAAAAATGCATATATATGTAATGGAAGATGGTAAGGCACGATATTAATGTGAGTTTATTTCAGAAACCTATGGAAACGAATGAACGGTTGATCTTTTGAAGGATTTGTACCTCTTTATGCAGGAAATGAATGATGTTATGAGATGCAAGAATGTAATGTAGAAATTTTTATAAAGTAGTAGAATATGGCGCATTTACTTTGAAAAGTCAAATTGTAGAAATTTTGCAAGATAGTGAATAAAATGTAAGGATCTTGCGTAAGAAAATGAAATAAGTAATGTAGTTTAGCACGTAAATGGGAGATCAAGAAGGGAATGTATATAATTAGACATTACAGGTGAAAGAAAACTTGCATGGACCATTGAAGGTCAATTTTCATGAATGTAAGGAATATGTCTAACCAATGATTTTGTAGATACGAATGGTCGAATTTTGTGGATAAGATGGAATCTACAAGATAGGTGATATGATGTTAACGAGTTGGAACTCGTTGTGAATGAACTAAACCAGGCTAAGTATGGCGTGGACTTGTGAAGGAGCAAGTCAAGCCGACATATGGATTGTTGGTAAACGTTGTGAAAGGAAGGTTAGTAAATTTGGATATTTAGTGATTGTTAAATAGAAAATTGATATGTTGAATAATAACCCCGTATGAATGAAGGGTATCTTAAGTATGATGTAGTTTAGAAAGTTTGACTTTTAAAGGTTAAAAGACGAATGATTCCTAGCTTAGACTCGGTGTGGTTAAGCAATGGACATATGTGTCCACAGTAAGTAGTGCATGAAATGAACTAACAAACAAACAAATTAGCGTGAATAGAATGGTTTTGAAATTTACCAAAAGGGGGTGGGATGTATATGGTAGATGTACTGATTCAGTAGTGCCTATGTAATTATGCCTAACTCTCAAGTTAAGTGAGAATGAATAGGGAATGAAATGGTATGTATGTTGTGAAAGTGATAACCATGATCTAAGGATTGGGATATACACATGTACATAGTTTAACTAATTACATGATTGAAGGAACTTAAAAAGGAATGCTAATAGTGGGATATTGTAGTAATCCTGTGATGGACACCTTGAGACTAATGTGGGAACGAACGGCTAAGTAGGATTCATGGGTTAAATATGTAATTAATCGATTTATTATGTTTAATAAATGCGACATGCCTCTTATAATATAAGAGCGTAAGAACAAAACATAGAAATATATTTTGCCACAAGTAAAGTTATTTTTACAGTCTATATGTGGGCTTGCGATGTGGCATGAAACTTTGAATGAAGTGAATGAGTAAATAAGTAAGTAGAGAATTCTTGGTATGGTAGTAATGAAGGAGGTTTCGGGGACGAAAGGGGGATAGACTTGTAACATCCGGAAAATCCGTTTCGCTTAATTATACTATTAGGCGTGAATAAGAAATGACGAGATGAATTAAATAGTAGAATGAACCCTTATGGATAATAAAACGGGATGATAAGAATGTGGGCTATGTTCCAATATGGAAATAACCTTGTCATGTTATCTAAATATGTAAGTAAATAACACTAGGAATTAACTTGGTTGGTTAGTTTTTGATAATAAAAGGCTTGGGGGTAAACTTGAGGGACTTGTGGTGTAAATACGCCACAAAACAAATGGTCCAAACACAACCCATTTGGGGGAAAACGAATTCAGCCAAGAAGAAGGCTTCTTGAGCCTTAAACCAAACCCTAAGTCCCTAAAGTTGAAGAATTGATGCAGGAGGTTGATGTAAGAGATGGAGGGTGTATTCTAGAGGGCTAATCTTCAAGGATTGAGCTTTGGTAAGAACCATAACCCCCAAATTCGTGTAGGGTTTGAACCCCACATGTGGGTTTTGAGCAAAACATGTTAAATTCGTATTATTGCTTGATTGTAAGTGATGTTGATCATCTCTAATGCTTTAGAGATGAGCTAATCACTAGAAGTGCTTGTTTACAAAAGATGATGATATTGGGTTTTCATTAGAGCTTTGATGTTGCTAAATTAGTTGTAAATCCATGTAATTGTAGGACTAATGTGTAGTTGATGATATTTATGTGGAAATTGGTCATGATTGAAGGTGATTATGTGTTTTGGTGGAATGTGTGTATTAGGAGCTTGTACAATGTGCTCAAAATATGGTACGCACATAAAGTGTTTGATGAAATGTCTAGATGAACTTGCATGCAAGCAATTGATGAATATGAATGGAATATGATGATTGTTAGTAAATTAACATAAAGGATGTGTTTTGATGGAAACCATGTGTGAATTAGAATGGATTGTATGTAGGTATGTATGTATGATGTAAGTGATCTTATGGTTGTATGTGTCCTACAATATGTGAATATGATGTTTGTGGTGAGATTTGGTGGTGTTAGTTGATTTGGTAGAAAATAGTGTGAAATTAGTCACTTTGGACAACCCTAAATAGTCATCTTGTAAAGGGCATATCTCATTCGTTATTAGGAGTTAGAAGACGAGCCTTATATCGTTGAAAAGCTTGGTGTGCATGTTACATTTCATATCATATCTAGTCATGTGAGCCTGGTTATGAGATTTAGTGGGTCAAAACAACATGATAAGTTAGTAAATTAGTTCTAACAACATGCTGTTTGAAACCATTTTTTATGTGCAGACCTGAACTTTAAAAGTGCTTATAAAATCATAGAAAAATCGTTAGGAGGTGTTATTTATATGCCTAGAAAGGGTCTTTGAATGAGGAACATTTTGTTTTTGATAGTCAAGGTCTGCTTCCGAGGTTAAGAAGGGGGAAAACGACCTTGAACAGCTGCTGCGCAGAAAATTGTTGCGCATTTATAATGTAATCTTTAATAAGAAGAGGTGTAAGAATGTACACGCTTGTATTAGTCTTGGAGTACGGATTGTGGGGAAAGAATAGTATATTATGTGGCATTTAAAAGTGTCTAAAAACACTTACCAACTAGTTCATGCAAGCATTTTCACTAACGGGTCAAATGGGTAGTATATGGAAAGACTTATTGAATAGAACTAGTTGTTGAATGTATTGATGCCATGTTTGAATGATGTAGAATGAGTACTAATGTTTGAATAGGTAAGTTCCAAATTAGTATTCTAACACGGCATGTTGATTTGAAAGTAAGGTAGGTACAAGAAGCTTAAAAGTCAACGGGTCAAGTGGATATGATCTCGAGCTAGGTAAAAAGGTTGGGAATATAAGTCAAAAGCGTATAAGGCGAAAACACTCCTACGGGCAAAGGTAAGTGACTCATGATGCAAACTATTGGTTTAGTAATTGTATGTTTATGTATAAATATAGAATGAGAACAAGTATCAAACGGCAATTTATAACAAAGTAAGCAAATTGATGTTGTTGGTGAATGGGTATAGTTCACCATACAACAATGAAAGTAGTTGGGATAAATGGGCAACAAAGATAAAATGAGGTGAGGTAATTAAGCATGAAACAAACCCAAGATTAACAAGTTAGGCATAAGAATGAATGGTAAAATGTACGGATTGATACGTGTGTATGTATATAGATGGCTACATTTATCATGGGTTTAGCTATTTAGATTGAATTGTATAGTTATGCAAGGTCACACAAATGGTAAACTGTTTGGTAAGTAGAGTTATCACGCGTCGGGTGATTGTGTAATAGAAAGTGTGCATGGGTGCTTATGCCCGGGTATGTGTGAAGGTGTTTTGTATGTAAAGGTTGGTCGTTATGTGTAGATTGAGTATAGGTTCGGAAACGTCATGTTTGTCCTAGAGAATACACGAAGGAAGAATGGTATGACGGGTTAAGATAACTTGTACATGGGAATTGTACGTGCGTGTGTATTGTAGTGTTACTAATCTTTTGTTATGAGGATGGTAATAAAGATGCAGGTATGTAAGCATGAATATATGAAAATTGTAGGATAGGATCCGGAGACCGGATCCGAACTTGCAAAAAGGCGTTTGGATATAATCATTGAGCATTATTGATGTTATTTCCATATTCTGAAGATTTGCATGAAGTCACTTAATAAACTAACGAAATGGTTATGTGGTAGTTGCAGGTTGTCTAGTCTAGCTCACAAAGCAAGAAATGGTTGGAGGTCGAGCGAGGACGCGGATTGTATGGGATCGTGATCACCTAAACTAATAAAGATGAGTTGTATTTGATGTACTAACAAACAATAAAAGATGAAACACCTATAATATCTTGTAGCTATGGGTTCCAAACATAAGAGAATGTTTTTAGCAAGAAATTTTCTGGTTCGAATTTCCGCTGCGTATTTTCAGTTTGAAAGGTTTAGGGTGTTTCATTTTTCTAGTCGCTTGCTCGGTGTGTGTATATATATAGTGTTTTTTCCGTTAAAAAAATCCCAATATTTATTAATTTATAATTTTTATTTTTATCTTTATTATTATTTTACTATGTGATATTTTTAAATCATAATTTCACGTTTATAAAAAAGTTACACATTCAAGACCACCGTCTCAATCACGCCCTTCAATGGTTGCTTGTGCCTCTGTTCATCGCCCAGGCGTGCATTCTCTCTTTAATATGCATGTTCATTCTTATTCACATGATTAAAATTGTTTTTTCTCGTACTATAATGCATTAATTTCTATACTACATCAGAACACACATTTTATCAATTCAGTAGTATAATATATAAATATAGAAAAGGTCAAGATTTTCTTGTTATTTACTCCATAAAATTAGCCCATACTTGATTAAAACCGACCCTATATATAATAATCTATTAAAAATAATCAAAACCACCCAAACCGACCCATAATCTTGTTGGACCTTCTGTGCTTCCACTATATATAAAAAGTAAAAACCTTGTATTCTATGATCATCTTATTTCACCTTTCTATCACCACCTACACTTTCATATCCTCCTAAAATTCCCTTATTCTTCATTCATATTAAACAACATCGATTCCTTGCATCACATATTTTCTGTTTGTCTCTTTTTAATTACTTGGTGAACTTATGAGCTTCTAGGATTCTTGATTCTGCAAATTTAAAAGAGAATTATCAAGAAACATAATATTTTTAATATGAAAGGTGATAGCTTCACAGTGGATATGGAACCTTTCTCCCATCTAAGCAACAAAGATCTCTTCATTATTGTAAGTTAATATTCTTATTATCTAAGAATGATAAACTTGTGTTTTTGCCAGAATTATTGGAAGGAGTTGGTTTTAAGTCCTCATTATTTGAACTTTGCTGCTTTTGCAATCAAAGTAGGTTTATCTTTCTAAATTCAAGGTTTATTAGTTTTATAATAGCTTGGAAGAAGACTTTATTTTTTTACTTAAAATAATTATATTTTAAAAAGTGAGAACACCTAAACTAACATGGAACCACCAAACTACTTAACCATAAAGAACAAACAACACAAACAATACTATTTTCCATGGTTAGGTGTGAGTTAGGTTTTTTCTTGGTGTTATGTCTCCCTAGGTTATTTTTTTTTAATATTTTTTTATATTTTTACAGATAAAAACATGATAGAAGTACAACATAATTAGTTTGCATTTAAAATATTTTAAATACAACTGCCACAAAATTCATAAGAGAAACATATATAGATTAATTAATTAAAGACGACTTTTAGAGGTAGTAATTAAACCAAATACTCCATATATCACATTTATTTAAAACAATTAAACTCAAATTTGAAAGTAGAAAACACGTTGATCAAAAGTCTTTGCAAATAAATTTACTTAACTTATATTTCACTCAACATTTGGATATTTTCTATAATTGCAGAGGAGTCCATCAAGAAAAGAGTCGCTAAAGGGGACTGATAAGAAGATAAACTCGAATGGTATGATGGATGACGGAGACAATATCCATTCAAATAAAGGTTCGATCAAGCATATATATCTTCTTAGTATCATTATGTGGTTTTTTTTTCTTGCTTTGTCAATAATCATACGAATCGCATGTGTGTATTGACTAGCAATATGGTTATCATTAGTCACATTGATCCAAAACTAAGAAAGAAAATTTTGTTTGACCAAAAGAATTTGAACCGTTCCACTAGAAAAAAAAATAGTAAAATACATTACTATACGCGGGTTGACTATTAACAAAACAAAAAGAAAAAGATTTAGAACACTAAAAGATAAAAAAACAAATACAATGCAAAAAAAAAAAAAAAAAAAAAACCCAAGGCACTATTCATAAGCTTCTTCAACTTTTGTTATTATATAAAATAAAATATATAGCATAATAAAAATCGGATTTTATTCAGTGAGTACTTATTAACGGATCGAATTAAAGCTGATAAATCGATATTAATATATTTCATGTTAGAAAATTAAGAAATCTCCGGTTACTTCAAAATGCATGCATGAGCACAATTAAAATAGATTGACTTTAAACACTATAAAAAAGTAATATTTTCATATTTGTGATACATGTTTAGCAGTTCATTTGATATCACAAATGACTCGGTAATGAAGAAGGTCATATGGTTTACTTTTGAAATAAGGTTTACATAGATTTAAGTGTATTTGTTTTAAGTAACTCATAAAAAGATTAATTATATATGTCTTTACGAACAAATATGATTGTAAAAGTTCACTTTACTATTATAATTAGGAAATATATATTTATATTGTAGTGGAGATAAAAGAAAGAACGTCGTTACTTTTTGTTTCTATATGCAATTTTTTTTATATATAATTTTGCAATGGCCAGCTTCTTTAATGGCGGGAGCCATGCCAGAAAAGTTGATGTTGCTGGATCAGGCCACCGACCACACTAACATCCCACAAGTCCACCATCAAATTACCATCATGACCAGCGGCACAACCCCCACCGTCACGGCCGCCATGACCAAAGCTCATGGGACACCAACCAAAGGCAGTGTTTCTTGGAAAAGATCAAGAAGTTTTAAGCAATCATCCATAATCAACCCTAGAAGAATTCTCTTGTTCTTTGCCACCTTGTAAGTAATGTTCAATCCTCAGTACTCACAACAAAAAATTAGCTTATTGATTATGTATAAAGGTGTAGAAATGATTAAGAGAACATTACAAAAATAATTAAAGTTATTCCAAAACTTTTTCGAAAATAGACATGGAAATTTAGCAGTCCTCAAAAGAGCGGACTTAGCTAGCGCGTTCCTAGCCGTCTCAGCCAATATTGGCTAAATCATAACAAAGCCAACAGAGCTAATGTGACGTGTTCTGGTTGAAGAAAATGCTAGTTGACTATTTTAGTGAAGGATAAATTTCCATTTAAAGTTTTGAAATATTTTGCGGAATTTAACCATTTGGAAAATAGTTTGTCAATTTTGCTTAATAAATTCAAACTGTGAACATCTTTTCTTGTAGTAATAATTTCTTGGAACTACTATACGTACACCACCGTATAATTTTGTGAACTTACTATATTGTAAATATTTTGCTAGTTTCTCTCTATTTCACTTACAACCATTTTTAACAAATATTAAAAAATAAATACATGAAAATTGTTTTCCACTAAATATTGGCAAATATCCTTAAATATACCGCTAAACAGTAGGTTCTTCACTTTCTCCACTCACAACTAGGGGTGTTCAGAATTCGATTCGGATTCGAAAAATTCAAAATTCGACTTCGTTCGATTCGATTACCAAGAATTCAATTCGATTATTAAGAATTCGAATTCGATTAAATTCGAATTCGAGTCCAGTAAATCGAATACGAATTTATGTTTTTAAATTCGATTCGAAATTCGAATAAAAACTATACATGTATATTTTTTAAATATATATACACACATACACATTATTATATACACAAATATACACATTGAAAAAAAGAACTTCAAACTTTTGGTCAAACTCTAAGAAGTAAGAACAAATAGTCTCTACAACTTTTACCGTAACCATATTTTACATATTTACCTTATACATCACAGAACTCTAACAAACTATACTCTCTACTATTTTTACTGTTCCCATATTTGACATATTGTTGTTTATCAGTTTTGTAGATTTGTATTTTATATATTACAAATAATGAGTTTATACTAGTTTTAAAATTAAAAGTAACACAACTTATTATTTATGGTGAATTTGAACTAAATGAATTTATTCGAATTCGAGTTTCTTATTCGAATCGAATAAATTGAATTTTAAGCGAATACGAATCGAATACGAATTCAGGTAAAAATATAAAAATTTGAGAAATTCGATTCGAATAATTCGAAAATACGGTATTCGATTCGTTGAACACCCCTACTCACAACCCCATAAAAAATATAAAGTTTTCTCCCACAAAATTATGAGTGGCCAAATGTGACTAGTGTTACTATTTGAAAATATATTGTCAATTTTGCATAATAAATTTAAACTGTAAACATCTTTTCTTGTAATAATAATTTATTGGTTGTTGCTATACGTACACCACCGTATAACTTCTGTAAAACACACCACTATACTATCACATATAGTAAAGATATACGTGCTAAATAAGGTTATATGAGTCGTAGAAGTTTTGTAATTAACCATGTTAAATAGCTTGTATAAAACTTTATCTTAATTTTATATGGTCGTATAATGTTCTCCACACATTTAACACGCCATACATAACTACATAGAAAATGATAGACGGGCCATATAATGTGTCGGTAATGTGTAGATAGTGTGTCAAATGTGTTGGATACTATCTCCCTCTTTCTTTAGAAGTGTATTAAATTCTTACAATACTAAAATAGAAAGACTTCTTGTGACTTATACTTTCCGCACTTATCTATATAATATACAAACACAATGTTTACACATGTTTTTTGTATTTGAATTGGACAGGTCAAGCATGGGAACCGTCCTGCTGATATGCCTAACTCTCTCCATGTCAAGATACACTGAAGATGACAACACGCACGCCTAAATCTAACAGACAATCACTAGTGTTTATGAGTGCTGGCAGTTTTTCGCTTTTTCATCTCTCGGCTACCTTTGTTTATATAGAAAAATAAAAAAGAGTATGGATAAAGAGCACTATGACAAAGATGGAAGAATCTTATTAATTAAATTATGGAAGAAATTTAGTAAAAAATACATGGCTTAGAACACCTTTAATTTGTGGCCAGAAATTTCAATATTTTCTTTTCCTTCAACCATAGCTTTTCTGTAAATCCATTTATGCTTTATGAATATGCAGTTTAATTTGTGGCTCTCCTCTTCCATGTGAGTTTTAAAATTATAGGGTGAATTTGATGTTTGAATCTCTTTTGTAATGTACATAATTGTGTGAATGATTTAAGAAGGGTACAAGAAATAATTATAGGACTACAAAGCTTAATATATAATTCTACTAAGGGGATACCATTCAGAATTTTATAAACGAAGTTACAATATGAATGGATATGAATAAAAATGAAAGGACCTTAAATAGTTAAATGTGTTTACAATTATTCTATATATTAATGAAAAGACAGTTTAACACTGGCCGACTGCTAACATGCACTGCTCACGCGACATTCAGTCATTTGGCCACGTTGCAGAAACATTCTTTATTTAAATGAATGAAATACAAAGCTGGTAGGAGTAGAGATGTCGAAACCAGCGTTGGACACGGTTCTCAAAAAAAACATATTGCATGTCTATCTTGCAGTGGCGGATCTAGGCCACAAAATCAGTAGTAACGTTTTCCATTTTTTTCGTTTTGGTAGCAACGTTTTCCAAATTTCGTAAAAAAAAACCAAATTTTCCACTACGCGCGCGAAGTTTAGCGCAACGTCCACGACCCCTCCTTAAACCTTATGTCCGCCCCTGCTACCTTGAGAACACAATCTATCTTTAAGTGTACGGCAGCAGAAAGCAGCTTATGTTGTTGGATCACGAGCCTGATATTTACCTGAATAATGTATGTTCTACTTCCTGGCAATTGATGTGTATTTTTCTTTGTTTAAAAGTATACCTGATACTTGTGAAAATCGTATACACAAGTAAGGTAGCACCTTAGTTTATGCTCAAAATCAAAGAAAACATCTCAAGTAATTAACTAAATTAAGAGGGTGTTTGGGATTGATTTTTCAAAACAGCTTCTAAGTTTTGGAAAAGTAGGGGTGGAGCTGCGTTTAGATTATTGTGTTTTGGTAGCCTAAAAATTCATTTCAAAGTTCAACCCCAAACACTAAAAACTGATTATTTGCGTTTTCAAAATGCAACCCCAAACACCCCTTAAATGTAAAAGTTAATTATATTAAACGTCTTTAATAGCAATTTAAAGTGTTTTTGGTTAGAAGTGTTTATTCGCTTATGACTTTTTGAAAAGGAGTTTTAAAAAAAGTGTTTGGATTAGCTTTTGGGATGAGAAATGTCAAAAAGTCAATAGATTGTTATTTTTTTAAGTGTTTCGCTTAACTTATTGTGAATATTGGTTGTATGGGTGGTAGATTTGTAATTTTTTTCCAAAAGCCAAAAGCTAAAAGCCAGGATTTCAAACTTTTCAAAAACAGCTTTTCCACCCTTATAAGCCAAAAGCCAAAAGTCAAAACAGAAAGTGCTTTTGGGTTACACAAACAGCTTATTGACTTATTGGCTTCTTGGAAAACCAATAAGTCAATAAGTTGTTTTGAAACTCAATCCCAAACACCCTCTTAGACATGCAATCGATTAGTGGCAACTAGCGCACCAGCAACGAGAATCATGCAATGACAATTTATGCATTATTAGCAGCAACAACCCCAAATACCCCCATCAGCAAAAATTTGTCATTGACCAAGCACTCCATCCGTTGCAACTTATCAGCGACAACCATGCCGAGTTGCGGCCAAAGTAGTTGCAACCAAGCCGAGTTGTGGCCAAAATAGTTGCAACCAAGCCGAGTCGCGACCAAAGTAGCTGCAACCAAGCCTAGCACTTAGTAGCAGTTGAATTACCGAGCCAAGCCAATTTTTCCTCAACCCTCACATTGTTGATCACAAATCTAATGTTTAATAATAATATCACATATAAATATTCTTGTCCAAAGTTAAGGGAAAGTCATGTCTAAAAGTTGCTCGAGGCTCTCAAATTTATCATTTTCATGATTTTCTCAACAAACAAATCTATCCCTAATTACAGGCATCACTATTTTTGATATAATTTGCAAGCAAAATACAAGAATGTCTTGATGCTCTTAAGCTTTAGCATAACAATAGGGTTTTATCAAGGTAGAAAGAGCTTAATGTAAAAGTGTGTAAAAAATACTTAGTCACTTTTACACTCTTTCATAAAAAGACATCAGTTTAATTATAAGTTGTATCAAGAAGTGTAAAATATATGTGTTAGGATACATTCTAGCACACCATTGGGGTTCGGAAAGAGGTAATGGGTTCATGTCTCACAAAGAGTAGAAATTTGTTGTTAAAAAGAAAAAAGGATAAGTGCTAGCACTGAAATAATTCTCCTTTATCTTAGTTGCCATTTACTCCTAAACTTAAGGGATAAGATGTATCATCTTCTTGCAATTATTGATATCAGAGTTTTAGTACGTAATCCTTTTATCAATCAAGTGATAGACAAAATAAAACTTCATTTAATACAATATAAAATCATCATGCTCTAAGATATGATTGAAGTATCACAAATAGTGCAACACATTCCAAAAAAAACTGAATTTGTATGCACAGGCCACATGCCAATAAAGTAGAGATTTGAACCCAAATAGCTTAAACATGATACCTGATTTCTAGGTAACTTTAGAAGGCCAATATGCTTGTGATTTGTGAGTCACTTTTCCAACCCTCACCAATCAAAGAGGTACTCAACTTTCGCATATTCAACTTTCTAAAGTAACCCTTTTCATATTAGTTGTCACATCCACAATATTCCTGTCACATTTGAGTTTTAAAATGAGCTACTTTAGCATGCCAATTTGGTTGGCGATTGTTTGCTAAACTTTCTAGAGTTGGAGTATCAAACTCAAGCATCAAAAGGTGAAGCCCACTCACTATAAGTCAATGATTAGGTTGGTTCAAAGTATGCACTTTCATAACCTCTACCAATCTAGCTAGGGTCAGGGTGGTCTCGACTTTTACAAACTTCTCCTTCTAATATATACCTTTTTTCAATTATAGTTGTTGCATAACTTTAAATGAATGGACTTTTTTTACACTTATTCTGTTTAACAACTTGTTTCATAGGTTAGAAATATTGTAAATGGCTTTTGACCTTTTGACAATTATTGTCCTATACTTAATGACTTAAATGTATGTAATTTGATGGAAGTTGATATCCTAAGAGGGTAATATGCAAATACTGGTGGTTAAATAATTCATGTGTCAGTTGTTTCCTGAATCCTCTTCTTTCCATGTAAATTCTTTCCATGCGTAAGAAATCATGAAGAACAAGAAGGTGATTAAGACCGAACAATTTATTAGAAGATTAGACCATACTCATTTAAGTTTTCTGACCCGTACACAATTTATTGCATTTAATTAAGTTGGTACTTGGACAGTTGATATCATATGTAGAAGAAATTATTATACACCATATTTTTTTTAGTGTTTTGATTATGTAAACTAGGAATTCGATTCAATATTGTTGTGTGGTGTCCTGTGTCACGTATTTTTCGTGTATTTTCCACCCGAATCTTGACGTTTAGACAAAATCAATCCAAATGAGATTAACTATATATGTAGCAAATGTTAACCAGCTGGGCTAGCCCAGTTGGCCACCTCAATGAGGATTCGGAAACATAACCTAAGGGTTGTGGGTTCGATTATGAGGGGGGGAGGGTTTACCCACATTATGTGGGGTTCCCGCCTGGGGTTTCCCCGGTTCGACTCGCAGCTCCAGCAGACCGGCCCTAATAAGTCCTACGGGCAGGGGTATCAAACGGCTGTTGGTCGGGATCGAACTCGGGTAGGATCAGGATTTCACACAAGGATTTCCCAGCTGATCTACGCCTTTCAAAAAAAAATATGTAGCAAATGTTAAAAAAAAAGGTTAATAATAGAAAGGACTTTACTTAAAAGATCTTTCTCATATATGAGACTTATAACAAGTTGTTGAGTTTCCCTTGACGAGAGGCAAGAGATGGGCCATACCCTAGAGTTGAAGGGCTTTTTTTTTCTAGAGTTGAAGTGGACTTTAAACTTTTAAAGTTTAAACTACACGCTAGGAATGTCTCCGTTTTGTTATTTTACTTTTGATGAAACTCCCATCAACCATTGGTGTTCATATCCTTCGAAAGAGTGGAGTCATCGGGCTAGACCCGGACTATCAACAGGCGCTCGAACGCTTAAATGACTATCTGCCGGACTTTGATATTGGCGGTTTTTCTAATAAGGACACCACCCCCTCAAAGCCACAAAAAACTTTGGCGAATGCTCTGTTTAGCAAAACTGCTCAGAGCTTGGAAGAAGTTTTTGAGTTGTCCTCCCGCCAGAAGGCAGTGATTGAATGCCTGAAGGGTCCCCAAGCTCAGGACTTTTTGACCGTTATCCCGATTGAGGGTTTAGGTCAATGCATGTCCGCAGTGGAATACAGGACCATACTCAAGTACCGAATGATAATCCCTATGTATCCGGAAGACGAAATATGTCCCATCTACCGTAAAGCTTGCATGGATAAATATGGGGAGCACGCAATTCATTGCAAAGAGCTCACTGGGTTTAAATACAGGCATGACTGGGTGAGGGACGTTTTGTGGGACATCCTGAGAAGAGCTGGGATTTCTGTTAAAATTGGTAATGCAGAGAACAATTCCTTGTATTGATAATTTTCTGAATGAATTTTACAAAACAAAGAAGGGAAATATATAGAAGTTCCCTAAACTAAAAAAGGAAAAGAGAATAACGAATACAAGGAAACCGGATCAATCAAAGGAGCAATCAAAGGAAACGAATATTTTAATTCCAATACTCCCCCTCAAGATGGAGCATGTAGATTCTTAATGCCCATCTTGCTGATTAACGATTGGAGTTGCTGAGTCCCGAGTCCCTTTGTGAGCACGTCTGCAAGTTGAGACTTGCTATCAATAGTCATAGGGATAATTTCTTTTGAATCAACACGTTCTCGGACAAAAAAACAGTCCATTTCAACGTGTTTGTTACGTTCGTGGAAAACCGGATTGTTGGCAATATGACGAGCAGCCTGATTGTCACAAAATAAGGGAGTAGGGCCTGAAATGTACACCTGCAGATCCTTAAGAAGCCATCTTACCCAAAGAACCTCGCTGACTGTAGAAGCCATAGCCTTGTACTCTGCTTCTGCTGATGAACGAGACACCACGGATTGTTTCTTTGTCTTCCAAG
Source organism: Ambrosia artemisiifolia (assembly GCA_032199755.1). Classification (NCBI taxonomy): domain Eukaryota; kingdom Viridiplantae; phylum Streptophyta; class Magnoliopsida; order Asterales; family Asteraceae; genus Ambrosia; species Ambrosia artemisiifolia. The sequence goes on from CM063519.1 coordinate 18,473,963, forward strand.
AGATGGCACCGCCGCCAAGAAGAAGTAAATAGCCAGTTCTAGATCTCCTCGTGTATGGACACCCAAGCCAATCAGAGTCAGAATAAGCAATCAAATTTAATGGTCCTTCTCGTGGGAGAAGAATCCCTTGCCCTGCTGTACCCTTAAGATATCTTAAAACCCGATTTGCGGCTTCCAAATGATTGCTACGTGGATCTGCAACAAACTGGCTCAACACGTTAACGAAGTACGTGATGTCTGGTCTAGTTGCCTGCAAATAAAGTAACCGCCCCACTAGGCGCCGATACTGTGTAGCATCCACCTGAGCTTCGTTCTCTCCTTTGTCAAGCTTGATGCCTTGATCGAAAGGAAAGACACTAGGACGACACCCCAGCATACCACTGTCCTTTAGAATATCCAAGGTATATTTTCTTTGACTAAGAACCAATCCATCCGAGGTCTTTGCCACTTCAACACCAAGGAAATATTTCAACGAACCGAGATCCTTGATGCTAAATTCTTCATCAAGTTTTTTCTTTGTTTGTTGAATATGCTCAATATTGTTCCCTACAATAATCACATCATCCACATAGATGAGAATAGCAGTGTAAACTTCCTTTTCCTGAAATGTAAATAAAGAGTGGTCGGCTCTAGATTGACAGAATCGTAACCCAAGAAGGAACTTGGTAAACTTGTGGTACCAATTTCGGGAAGCCTGTTTGAGACCATAGAGAGACTTTCGAAGACGACATACTCTCGTTTCGTTTTCTTTGGAAAAACCTTTCGGGATTTTCATGTAAACTTCCTCGTCCAAATCCCCATGGAGGAAGGTGACGTGTGCGATACTATACATATTTTTCAATGGATTTTAACACACGTTTCTGCTTTAATATTTATAAAAATGGTTTAGACCTTAATATTAAAACACACACAATAGGGCAAGCGCACCCTGTCACATATGTAGTAAAGCATAGATAAGAACCAAGTATCGATCCATGGACGCGCGCGGAGCGATTGTACTGAACCGTTGTCACTGATTTACCGGTAAGAAAAGATAGTGAATGTTTGTTTTAACTAATTTAATCTAATTTAAACTAACCATAGCAAATATATATAAAAGACTCCAAATAGAAAAATAGATATATAAAGACTTGTTTTCATACAACCTAAGCATGTAACTAAGTTTGAATAGAACCAAACACTTAAATCAATATTCCTATTTTCGGACAATTAGTATCCCTTTCGGGAATCCTAATATGACAACTCTTCGGAAGGCTACCACGATAACACATGCTAACCACCTAAACTTGTTCATTAGCGAGCAATTGATATGCACTCATGTAAATCCTTAAATATAAGTTAGTATCACCTTTCGGGAGTCCTCAACTTCACTCAATTGAGAAAGCTACACTGATAAACACAATATAGCCACAACAACGAGCATAAACTAGATTCATACACAATCAATCTCATCTTGCACGCTTTGAACATAAATCTACTAAGAAAGCGATTTCAACCAAAATCTCTAAACAAAGATCATTAATCATGTCAAAGACGCGCAATAACACTATTTAGCCGATTAAAGTTATTTTACGTGCAAGTCAATACTCTCGGTTATTATTGAAACTACCTTTTACTAAACCAATACCCGGTTACAGTTTCATAGCACAAAGTTACTAACAAGTTATTAACTTTGTTAACAAAGCATAAACTAGGAGTTTTTAACCATATCTAACCTATACTTTGTTAAATCTCCAAGGCACAACAATATCAAACGAGACTACAACAACAACAGGAGAGTTTATGTGACAACCGTCACCCGTATCTTTTAACAAGTTGTCAAAACTAGTCCTTTTACTTCCTATGTTTTCGAATCTAATATAAGTTGAGTTCTTTCGATTATTATTTTTTTTTTCCTTTTTCTTTTTTCTTAATTTGGAAATTTTTACATTTTAACCGAACGCGTACATGGAGACATTATATAAACATAATATTTTTTTGGCCTTTATAAAGTAAAAAAAAATGATAAAGTTCAAAACTTTTGCTTAGAATTATTAAGAAGATTATAAGTTTTAAAGCACATTATATCAATTATAAAACTACAGAGGTATTTTCTGCCAAAAATGAAAAGTTTAAAACAAGTTTCCCTCCTTCCCTCTCTTTCCCGTTTTTCCGGCCGGCCAAGATTCCGGCGACCGGAGTTTTCTCCGGCGATCAGTTAGAAACGTTTTTTGACGGTTTCAATTCGTTTTTATGGTGGGTTTTTATCTCTCCATCAATTATTAAGCGTTTCCGGTCCATTATTTGGTTTTTAAACGCGTTTTAAATGAGTTTTTAATCGGATTATAAGTTTGTAACCGCCGGAATCTTTAAACCCATTAAAACATGACTTTTACTCGACCATTATATAAATCGTTTGTCCCATTAGATTTCTGCACTCATTACCTTTCCAAACCCACAAAAAACATCACATAAAAACGTCTAGAAGTCATCATCAAGTTATTTTTTTTTCGAATCTGAAAACCCCTTCAATCGAGCCTTTCTTGTTCTTGTAAGTCTAAATTTTTTGTGCCATTTTGTTTTTTGGTTATTTGTGAACGAAAGCCCTCTTGTTTCGGGTCTTAATCTTCATGAATTGAGGGTATTAGAAAACTAGGGTTAGGGTTATGATTTGGGGAAGATGATGAAGTTTTGTTATTAAATAAATACAATTATCATTACACTTTATCAACAAAAAGACTTGTGGAGTAGTGGTTGTGTGTGTGCTTTGTTCACCAAGACCCGGGTTCGAGTCTCCCTAACCATGGGTCTGGCTCATTTTTATTTATCTTTATTTTTTTCCTTTAATTATCATTATATATATGTATTATTCTTATATTAATCATAGTCTCCCTAACCACGGGTCTGGCTCATTTTTATTTATCTTTATTTTTTTCCTTTAATTATCATTATATATATGTATTATTCTTATATTAATCATAGAAAATTCATTTTTGCATCAAAAATCATAAAAATTTAGGTATAACATCTTGACACCCTAAAGAAAATTATCTCATTTTTAGTTGCTGGAAAATATTTATTTTTCATAATTTTACTAATTTAAATTGTTTTAATCATAATTAATTGATTAAAAATTCATTTGTAATGATTTTAATCTCAAAATTTTTAGGAAGTTATTTCTAATCATCATGAACTGAAATAAAAATTATTGGTTCAGAAAACATTTATTTTTATTAATTTTCCTATTTTTAAATCATTTAAACATGATTTAATCTCATTAAATAAGTTTTAAATATAAAGAAGTTTAGAAAAATTATGGAAAAATTATTTATTTATACATTTATGATTATTGTATTTATTTAATTTAGTTAAAGTAATTAATTAAATTACTTTGTCTTAATTAATCAAACATATTTTTATCTAAATATTCAATTGGTAATAATTATATTATCTAAACCATATTACAAACTTTGGTACATTATTTTTCAATATACAGCTTTTATATGAATTCAACTTATCATAAAAAAAACTCTAATTCCCCAAATCGACTTAGCAAACCCTAATGCCTTAGACCCTAGTTACCTTAGACTCTTAGACTTTTTCCTTATTAGTATTCTATTACGTTATAGGTTGAATTCCTCGGAATTCCCATTACTTAGCTCACTACCGCTTAAGTTGGATCGCTTTTGCAAACTGTGAGTATATCTTTCCCCTTTTTTACTGTTTTACTCTTTTGGGGTGACTCATGTACAATTATTACTAACTTACGTATGTTATTTACAAAGCAATGTGCTCTTGATATGTTTTGTGTGAATTGTATGAACGATTTGTCAAAGTCATTAACCTTTGGGCCGCACCTAACAATGAGTAGTACTACGAATTATATCCCTTGGTTACTTACGTGAACGAGTTAAGTCCTTGGTCATTGTTATGGTTTTCTTGAACGATGTGTGAACGATTATTGAACGATGTGAGGCTTGATTTTGACCCTTTTACATATTACAATATCATGGCACATATATTGCGAAACACTTTTCTATTATATGTTTTCAAACAGGGTATGCTCACCAATACATTTTTGTATTGACCAAATTATTTTCGTACATGTTTCAGGTTCTTATGAGATGACTTTTAAGCTTTTGAAATTTTACTTAGATTTTGGATTCTTTGTATTTCTGTTAGTTGGCATTTAGAATCGTTGTATTTCAATTCAATGTATAAACTATGTAATTAGTATATCAACATTTACACTTTTAGTCCATGTGCTATTGAACAATCGTCACTACGTGACACCTCGATGTTTCCGCCATCGGTCGGGGTGTTACAGTTTACATACAAAAACATGAACATAAAGCTTAATGATTCATTCAAACAAAACAACATACAAACGATAAATAAGAACAAGCTAAGTATTGTTTTTACCCGTAGGTTTACAAATACTAATCATAACAACATAACAAAGCTTCAAAATCAGATTTGATATAATATTAGGTCAAGAATCAAACCATAAACAAGCAAGGTTATGATGGATTGGATGATGTTAATGGACTTGGATTGCTTCCCAAGCTTGTTAATCGGCTTCACAGCAGCTTACATGCCCAGACAATCTCCCAAAATCGCCCAAATATCACCCAATACCCTAAAAATGACGTTCTGCTCTGTTTTATAGAACTGTCAGATCTCGCACGGGCAGGTGCACGGGAGTGCACCTGGGAGTGCAAGTATGCATGCACGGGCTGGTGCACGGGAGTGCAGATGGGAGTGCAAGTATGCATGCACGGGAGTGCCACCAGGGCGCACGGGAGTGCAACACCTACAGATTGTGCAGAATGTACAGAAACTGTCCGTTTTTTATCTGGTTTGCTTCATGGACACCGTTTAAGACCTGTAATCATAAAGATACCAAATAAGTACCAATTCATCATGTATAAGGCCAAAAACATATATAAATGGGAGTTAAATTGGGGCTTTTATATGTATAAATTGACGCATATCAGAAGGCGTTATTTACATCCAGTTGATGGATACACCCATTTTTCTTGACTGCTACGGCTAGTAAGGTTCAGAGAGTAACAAGTTTGGCAACTGGAGCAAAAGTTTCGTGATAATCTACACCTTCCATTTGAGTGAAACCTTTTGCCACGAGCCTTGCCTTGAGTCTTTCAATCTCACTGTTGGACTTGTATTTTGTCTTGTAAACCCATTTTGAGTCGATAGCTTTCTTTCCTTTGGGTAGCTCTTCCAAAGTCCGTGTTCCATTCTTTTCAAGAGCTTTGATTTCTTGTTGCATAGCTTCACTCCATCGCTTATCCTGGGCAGCTTGCTCAAAACATCTTGGTTCATCGTTAGAGTCAATAGTGGTCAAGAAAGCTTTATGAGTGTTTGAAAATTTGTCATAAGAAACAAAAGATGAGAGAGGGTGTATCGTAGAGGGAGCTTGTTCAGAGGCGGATTGTGAATGATCAACCGAGGGGGGGAGATTCACAATGTATTCGTTGAGGCGAGATGGTTGGTTGCGGTTTCTTTTGGGCCGAGATTCAGTGGCAGGAGCTGGGCTTTGCCCAACGATGATATTGAGCTCGGTGGTAGGAGGCGGTCCGCGGTCATCAATGGTGTTGGACTCACTAGAGTCAGTGGGCTGCTCATCCAAACCCTCAGATGCAGCAGGCTCTTGATCTTGTTCTGGGGTCTCATCATTATTAAGGCCATTTTCAACCACATGGGTTCTGGTGGGGGCATCATAACTCGGCCCACTAAGGAGCCTGATGGGTTCATCATGATCAGTATCAATTTTCTCCACTGTCTTGAATGGAAAGTAATTCTCAAAAATAATACATCCCTACTGACAATGATTTTTTTACTTTCAATATCATTGACCTTGTATCCCTTTGTCCCAAATGGGTATCCCAAAAAAACTCCAAGTCTCCCTCTGGCTTCGAACTTGTCTCCCTTCGTGTTATGATTTTTATGGTATGCGAGGCATCCAAAGACCCTTAGATGATTGTAATGTGGCTTTTGATTCCAAATCAATTCGTAAGGCGTCTTATCTCCAATAACATTAGAAGGAAGACGATTTATCAAATATGCAGCGGTTAAGATACACTCCCCCCCAAAACCTTTTTGGAATATTTCCCTCAAACCTTAGAGCTCGGGCTGTTTCAAGGAGATGTCTGTGTTTCCTTTCAACAACCCCATTTTGTTGAGGGGTATGAGGACAAGTGGTTTCTAACAAAATCCCATTTTTGTTGTAAAAATCAATCATGTAGTTGGACGTAAATTCTCCGCCATTATCACACCTAATTCTTTTTATTGATTTACCAAATTGAACCTCAACCAATTTTCGAAAATTTACAAGACACTCACTTGCTTGACTTTTGTGCTTCAAAAGAAAGACCCATACTGATCTACTAAAATCATCTACTATGGTGAGGAAAAATTGTGCCTGTGTGTATGACGGTGTCCTATAGCCACCCCAAATATCACAATGAATAAGCTCAAAACAATCATTGGTTTTAATAAAATTAGAAGGAAAAGATGTTCGGGTGTGTTTTTCCTTGGTACAAGAATCACAAAAATCATAGCTAAGTTTATTAAAGTTACTTTTGAGAAAGTCTATATTCGTAAGCTTTCCTTCTGAAGCATGACCCAATCTTTTGTGCCACGTATTCACGGTAGTCATCATAGCTTTCCTGTTTCCCCCGGTCATCTTCATGTGATACAATCCCCCTCGGCATTCACCCGCTCCAATCAAGTTCCTCGTACGTAACCCCTGTATGACAAAAAAATCAGGAAAGAAGGTTACGACACATTGCAATTCCTTACTCAAACGACTAACTGAGAGGAGGTTGCATTGAAACTTTGGGACATAAAGAACCCCTTTTATTTTGACCCCTCCTGCAAGGTTGGATTCGCCTCTTCCCTCAACGGGAATGGCATCTCCGTTTGGTATCACAACCGGAGCTTCGCAGGAGGTTCTTTTGGAATTTTCAATAAGCTCTGGCTGATGAGCTATGTATTTGGTGCATCCCGAATCCATGACCCATGAACCGTCCTCTTTACCTGCCATGTTAGCCTCAGGTTTCACATCTTCTTCAATTTTAGTTCCTGAAAAAAATTTCACGAAAGAATTATATTGACCATCAATTAAACCAGGAATGGGACTTGTTCCTGTTTCGACGCATCCAGCCTTCGGTTTGGTTTTCTCCTCTTTCTTTCCAGGCCACCAGTCCGGATATCCAATTAACTTAAAACATCCTTCGCGTTTGTGACCTTTTCTTTCACAGAAGGTGCAGTAATCATTTTCTTTGGCCTCTTTACCTTGCCTGCCCGCTGCCTTTTCTTTCGGATGACCAGACCCTCCTTCATGCCTTTGAAAGGCCTTGAACGCAGCCTGTTCAGGCACTGATCGATTTTCGTTGGATATGGTCCTTTGCCTTTCATCTTCAGCCACCATGTGGTAGGCTACTCCCAAAGTCGGAGTTGGTTTAGTTGCTAAAATATGGGTTCTAATAACAGCAAAATCACTTTCTAGACCCATGAGAAACTCATAAAGTTTCTCCTTCTCAAGATGTTGTGAAGTCTTTTTACCTAATTCACACGTGCACTTGTTGCAGGAACAACGTGGAAAAGATTGAGTTGCTTCATCCCACAACGAACGCAGACGAGTGTAATAGGTGGAGACGGTGGACCCATCTTGTCTGGTAGCCGCTATTTTCTACTTCAGCTCGTAACCCCTAGGAGCGCTTTCTTTGCCAAACCTTTCTCGTAGATCCGACCAGATCTCTGCTGAAGTGGCTGCATATTTTACGCTATCCCGTATGTTCTTTTCCATGGCTGTAGTAAGCCATCCTTTTATCATGGCATTGCATCGCATCCATGGCTTGTAATCCGATGCAGTGTTTTCTGGTTTCGTGATGGTGCCATCAACGAAATCTATTTTGTTCTTGGCGAAGAGAAAGTTAGTCATCTATTGCAACCAATCCGCGTAGTTGTTGTCCGTGAGGACTTCGTTAACATGGAGTTGTTTGGGAAAATCAGAAGGGTGGAGGTAGTAGGGTGAGACATGGTCGATCATCATCCCTGAGCTTCCTTCGGCACCCTTTTGTCTGTCTTCACCGGCCATTGTAGGTTGGATTTTTAGGGTTTCAGAACCGCTCTGATACCATGTTAAAATTGGTAATGCAGAGAACAATTCCTTGTATTGATAATTTTCTGAATGAATTTTACAAAACAAAGAAGGGAAATATATAGAAGTTCCCTAAACTAAAAAAGGAAAAAAGAATAACGAATACAAGGAAACCGGATCAATCAAAGGAGCAATCAAAAGAAACGAATATTTTAATACCAATAATTTCTGCCAAAAAGGAAGCCCCTGTAAATTTTCTCACAGACCCTGCGGAAGGGAGATCCACCGTGCGACCAGCGGATCTGCTTGTCTTTGGTTAGGAGAGGGGGAAACATGCTTGCGTGGATCTCACAGGGGTATCTCCTTTGGTTGGGTTCAGGGAAACAGGGTTTGTAGCTGGGCAAGCATTGAGAAAGGCGGAATCGAAGAAGGTAGATAAGCATGCTAAAGCCTGTGCAGAGAACCAACATGCCTTTATCCCCTTCGCTTTTGATACATTTGGCTCCCTAGTTCCAGAAGCTATGCGTTTCTTGACTAGGGTCCAACGGGTCGTCCACAACAATAGTTCATCTTCAGGGGGCAAGGATTTGTCTTTAGTAGACTAGGGTTCGCAATTCAGAAAGGGGTGACGGCGCAACTTGTTGCCCGTCTACCTTCTATTGTGATGTAACGTTTGTATTTCGCTTTAATTAATGAAAGATAAGTGCTTTTAGTGATTAAAAAAAATTGTTTTCATATCAATTATTCTAAATACTCAATTTGTCCGGATTTAAACCTAGGACAACCTTACTAAAAGACCTAAGAGGTGTGTGACTAGAACAAAATAAATAGCAAAAATAAATATAATTATATGTGAATTTTTATTATTTGATTTTTGAACTTAAAAGTTAAAACTGAATTTACATCGTAGATAACAAAGAGGGATTGAAATATAACAAAATTCAGTAAGAAAAATAAATAAATACTTTCAAATAATGAGAAAACTACAAATTAAAAGAGCCCTCCATAACATATCACTAACAAATTTTACCCATCGACGAATTACCAACACCATTATGAGTCAATGTCCGTTATAAATTTCTGATGGAAAGCTAGTCCTAGGTAATGACTTCACAAACAAATAACGGGGACTACACCAACTTCATCGACAAACGGTTCACTAAAATATCGATGATGATCTATAACATACAGGATTCCATCGTTAAGAATTTTTTAATTAAGAGGGTGTTTGGGATTGCGTTTTGAATCTGATTTTTAGATTATTCCGTTTTGAAAACGCAGATAATCAGTTTTTAGTGTTTGGGATTGCGTTTTGAAAACGCAAATAATCGGATTTTTAGGCTACCAAAACGCAATAATTTATGAGCAGCTACACTCCTGCTTTTCCAAAACGCATAATCTGTTTTGAATAATCAATCCCAAATACCTCCTAAGTAAATAAAATTTAGAATTTTATAACTAAAAGATAAATACAAAGTATGTGATAATTCTTATAAATTAAAATTTGTAAATACTACATGCAACATGATGGTTGTGGTGGCTGTCAAGAACAAATATGACTCGTAAAGGCTAAAACCGCCAAGTAGTGGTAATCATATGTCTGATTTTCGGTTTTAAACATGTTTAAAAATGAATCTAAACAAAATTTAAGTTTGGTTTCGAAATGAATAGCTTCTGGTGCTAGGGAGCAAAAGGTATCAAAGGCCAATGGAATAAAGAGATGTTGGTTTTCTGCACAAGCTTTAGCGTGCTTATCCACGTTCTTCGATTCCGCCTTTCTCGATGCTTGTCCAACTACAACCCCATTTTCCCTTAAACTAAATTTGAATCCGAAATTATAAAAACCGATTCGAATTCGAAGTTGGATTCAAATAACCATGTTTTGGACTTTTGAAGCTCTACAATCATACACAATGATTGCGATTTGAGCAATTCAAAGAGGAAGTCAAGTATACGGTTTAGTTTTGAGAAGTATTGGGCTAACTAAAACATGGGCTTCTTGGTCAACTAACAAGGGTATCAGGACAACAAAAATATGGATTTAATAAAATTACAAGTTCAATTTATTGGGTTTGAATCAAAGATTTTTAAAACGAAACTAAAACACCTAATTAATTAAGTTTTTGTTTAAAACTGAATCTCTTTTTAATCAATTTTCATCACGTTTAGTTTTCTGTTTAATTTGTTTTTTTATCGGTAAATTTCACTTTTATTTCACCCCAACATATATACAAGATTACTACTAGAAAGGTAATAATAGCAAGCCAAATACAACACCAAAGTCACCAAATTATAGTAAACAAACATCATTCACCTAGTCGGAAAATCAAAGCCGACCCATTTCTCCCACGTCCATGCATCATCCTTAACTTTGTATTTCACCCACGAGTATGTGATCCCTTGAACCTCTCCGACAAGCCTTTGAAAGTTCACCCTTTTTCCTTTAAATCACATCATTGCGCGCTTTCCATAAGATCCAACATCCGGCAAGAATAATCATTCGGAGCATCTTCTTTTTGTGTGCAGTAACATCATAGGTCTTGTGGATATTAAGCAAGTCCCTAACAGAGAACGCGAAAATAGGGGGAAATTTGCACCACGCGCCAATGTTTTGCAAAAGAACAGCCGCAAAATAACAAGCAGTAAATAGATGGTCTGCGTCTTCAGCGCCTTCTCCACATAACTTGCAGCAAGCTAGGCCATGATAAATATTTCTTCTTATAAGACCTTTTAGAGTCAGCAGCCGGTTCTGCTCCGCTTGCCACCCGAGGATACATACTTTCCGCGGAACGCCTTTAACCCATTCAAACGGATAAAAGGGGACTGCATGTTTAGACAGAAGCAATCTGCACGAGTGCACAGAAAAACACCCATCCGTGCTTTCGGTCCAGCACCAGAAGTCTTCCCGGGAGCTCACAACAACATTGCCAATCAAGTCACAGCATAGTTGTAATTCGGTCAGCTCCTCTGGCCCAGAAGGGGCTCGTTTCCACTCCCATTCTTGTAATCTTGCAGCTACCGATGTCGACTTCGATTTTTCAATGGCAAAAATAGATGGAAAGCGATCCATTAAGGGCCCGTCACCAACCCACCAATAAAGCCAAAAGCGAATACCATTCCCGTTTCCATGTTTCCCTTTGATTAGAATCCTAATGCTCAAATTTTGTCCACGAACTCCTTTTCCAAACTGATTATCGAAGACCACGGGCCAGAAATACTAACCTTGATTGGCAGAAACGAACTTGCATTGGTGTTTAGATGAATGGCGTCAATAACCCGAGTCCACAGTGCACCTTTTTCTAGCTTGTACGTCCACTACCACTTCACAAGTAAGCTCTCATTCATAGAACACAAGGAACCCAAGCCCATCCCACCTTTTTCGACCGGACCGATTACCTGCTCCCACGCGATCCAATTGGTCTTCGCTTTATCTTCGTCACCCCCAAAAAATCGTTTTCTCAAGGATTCCAAACAATCAATGACACCCTTCGGGGCCTTATACAGCGAGAAGGAATACAAAGGTAGGCTGTCGAGAGCTGCTTTCAGCATAATCACCCTTCCCCCAAACGAAGGTTTTTTTGCCTTCCATTTTGATAATCATTTCTTGAAACAATGAGCCACCCCATTCCAAAATATCTTTTGCTGCATGTTAACCCCAATCGGAAGCCCTTGAAATTTGCAGGGAAAGATCCCCACATTACATTTAACCGAATTTGCCACGACCCCGACCTCGTAATAATCAAGTTTAATGCCGAACAAGTTTGTTTTGGTATGATTCATTTTTAGCCCAGAAATTAAATGGAAACATCTCATAAGACGAATAATATTTCTGATATTACCTTCCCCCCATTCTCCCAAAAAGACAACGTCATCCGCATACATTAGATGGGTTATAATTGGCCCATTGTTTGGAAGATTAATACCTCTAATGAGACCCAACTCTCTTGCTTTGGACATGAAACCGGTCAATCCTTCCATGGCAATGATGAATAGAAACGGGGAAAGGGGGTCGTCGTGGCGAACCCCCCAAAACAATTGAACTCCCGAGTGGGAGAGCCATTTATAAGAACCGACGCCCGTACCGATTGGATAATTCCTTTCACCCACAGTCTTCACTTCTCCGGGAATCCCATCTGTTGGAGGATGGCCAAAATGTAATTCCAACTAATCGAATCAAAGGCCTTTTCCATGTCAACTTTCAAGAGAAAGGCTGCAGAATTTGACTTCTTAAGCCATCCAATGATTTTGTTTACCATAAGTGGACCATCCAAAATATTTTTGCTTTCCAAGAAACCGGACTGGAAGTCCGAAACAACTGAGTCAATAACCTTCCTGATCCGGTTCGCAAGCACTTTTGATATTATCTTCCAGATGCAGCCTAATAGACTAATAGGTCGAAAATCGTTGAAAGATACTGGATCTACCCCTTTGGGAATTAATGCCAGAAAGGACGAACCGCAGCCCCGGTTTATAATACCATTCAAATAGAATTCGTCCATTACCCTCATTATATTCCCATTCAGCAACTCCCAGAACCGTTTGATGAAACCGAACGTGAAAACGTCCGGCCCGGGTGCCTTTTCACTTCCACAATTCCACACGGCTTCCTTCACTTCGTCAACGGAGAACTGAATAATGAGACTAGCCACATCCACTTGTGATAGTGTCTTGAGATTCGGGCAAACGAACTGTGGACGATGTAGATTTGGTTCACTAATTTTTTTAGTAAGAAACTTCCTTGCTTCACATTTGATCTTCACATGATCCGTCACCCACTCCCCGTTAACTTCAACACCGTTTATTTGAGAGGATCCAATGTTATGGTTTATAATCCCATGAAAGAACGATGAATTCTCATCGCCTTCGACCATCCATTTTATCCTCGCCTTTTGTCTCAAGTCTTGTATGATCTCCGAGTTTACCTCTTCTAACACCTTTTTGTTTTCGGCCCACAGTGATAACTCCACATCAGTAAGAATTTGGTCCTCCATCAGCTCATCAAATTTGGAAATCTTGGAAATTGCTTCAAAGTTTCGATTCTTCCTGTTGTCCCAGACCTGATGCAGCCAATTTTTGAGTTTGTTCTTGACATTCCTTAATTTTTTTGCGAGCACAATATCCGGGGGACCAATCTCCTGCACTTGTTCTACCGCTTCCTTCACAAGCTGCTCAAAACTTGGCAGTCCAATGCAAGAATTATAAAATCTAAAAGGAATAGAGCCAAAGTTCGATACCTCAGTAGATAAAACCAACGGACTGTGGTCAGAGGTAACTCTGGGATAGGCCGTAACCGCAACGTCGGGCCATTTGTCCCAAAAAGAATTGCACACCAAAATCCTATCGATCTTGCTAAGCTTGTTCCCATCCCCGGCGACCCTTGTGAATTTCCTTCCTCCCATAGGGTATTCAAGCAAACCATTATCATCAATAAACTAATTGAAAGCCTCTGCATACGACGAATTGAATTCCGTATTCAGCCTCTCTTCCGGACATCTGACAGCGTTAAAATCTCCCAAGAGTATTCACATACCACTTTTCGTATTTATGACCTCCGTAATTTTGTTCCAAATATCTCTTTTATGACCAAGAGTTTGTGGAGCATAGACATTCCCGATGTTAATTGGCTCGCCAATATGTTTAAACACCCCGGACAAAATAAGAAAATAATTGTGCCTGAATATGTCGGTTTTATCAAAGAAGGTAGGGTCCCAACACGATAATAACCCACCAGACCTGACCTCAGAATTAACCCATTCATACTCAAGTGGTCGATTCCCCCATAATTTACTTACCTGAATTTTTGCCCCGTCACACATCATCGTTTCTTGGATTGCCACGAAATTAGCCCTCTGTTTCCTGATAAATTCCCCAACCGATTGTACTTTTCCCTCTTCCCCTATACCCCTGACGTAAAATGAGAGAAGCTTCATTGATCCACCAATCGTTCACCTTCCACACAGATGTCTTCTTGCAACTGGTTGTCGAAACCATCCAACATGATACCAATTGAGTTGCCCAGCTCAACCGTACAACCCACTTCATCTTCAACAATCGGATCAATTGTATGGGAGATGGTTGGAGCCGTGTCCACCTAGGTATTCACCGGACAAAAGGTGGGAAAAACGATGTCAGGGCCATTTTTATTCAAACCTGCTTTCCTGAACTTATCTCTCTTTTTTCCTCTAGAAGTCTTCGAAATAGAGCCATTATCAGATCTAAGAGAGTGAGGAAAAGAGAAACTGGGCCTCGATGGTGGAGAGTTTATGTCTAGCAGCTCCTCATTTAGCCTAGACTCAAATCTGGGCCTTTTCCTTGAAGTGGCCTGTCTCCCCCTAATGAGCGACAAAAGAATTATCCAAGGGCCCAATAGTTGAGCCAGACACTAAGTCACCATGAAGGGACCCATTTTTATCCTAACACATGGGGTGCTGAACTGTCGTACCATTTAACTTTTCTTAGGCCCCACTATCTTGGGATTGTGCATGCATGCATAAAGATAGCACATCTTCATTATTATCCCATCCATTCATATTCCCAATTCCCATAGCCGTCTCCCTATCTTCCCCGTTCTCCGGTAGAACTGTTCGTACGTCTACTTCCCCGGTTCTTATTTTGCCTTATTCCATATCAGCATCTGGTTGAACAATACCAGTAGTATTGATATTTGGCTCCTCACTGGATCTGTAGAAAACATAAGAATCCTTTTCCAAGTTAAATTTCATCTTCATTTCAGAATCGAAACCACCTCTGAAACAATCTGGGCACCAGTTCTCTTCCATCTCATCCACCCAAACTCGTATTTGCTGTTGACCCCATAGGAGTAAAACCAACTCAGAAATGTGTTTGCCTACATTCACCAGGACCGCCAGGGATTCATAGGAGAGGGTGGAGTCATCGGCACTATCAATGGATCCATGGACCACCGTACCAAACGAGTCTGCAATGGAGTTGAAAACTTCTTTATCCCACATTTGTATTGGAACCTAGTCACCTTTAACTAAACAACCCGTTCGAAGGGTAATTGTTGCTCGGACCACCTTGCCATGTCGTGGAACCAGCTGTTCCACACTTCTTTTTTATCGTTTAGAAACTCATCTGCAAGCCTCGTGGTAATGAAGGTCAACAAAACCTTCATCCCAGATACATACCTCAAGGTCACATCTTTTAAGTCGTAACCATTTAGGAAGTCGTCAAGTCTACATAATCTGGTAACGTCCTTGACCGTCCCGATTAGAGAGCATCTTCCCAACACTGATTGAACCTGAAATACTTTGATCGGAATGTTTATCACCTTGTTGTTATTATTACTGCCACTGGTCTCCCCGTCCATATTACTAAGTTGAAAGTTGTTTAGAACTTTCCATCCTCTGTTACCTATGGTAGCTGGTGCCAATCTCCTTAGATTCTGACTATCTTCAGTTCTTCCATTCACCTGGGTTCAATGAATGGTCTGTTAAACTATTGACCCAATGCTTTATTAGAATCTTCCTTTCTAAATCTCACCACATTCGCTTGGATAGGTCCATGCCCTAACCTAACTCTTGATAGTGCTTTGGTCATTGCATCCAAATTTCTGACTGCTTCGAATCTAATGAAAGCGAAGAATCTCCCCATCCTATCCTTTCTCCTTGGTAAGTAAGCGTCCGTCATCTTGCCACATAAACCGAATTCTTTCCATAGTATCCCTAGTGAGCAGTGCCCCCGAAGGTTTGAGACATAGAAAGTGGTGATGTCATCTCCTTGTTGATCTGGTTGGTGAACGTTTTGTTGCCGAGTTGTGCTTCTTCTCCTCCGTCGTGGCATTTCCCATTCTCCGTTGTCTTCTCTTTCCATGTTTTTGTATATATCTCAATGTTGGTTTTATATATCAACTCCCTCATCCATCCAACTGTTGTTCAGATAATAGGCTGCAACATGTTATTCAACTGCTAGTTCTATCTAGAACAATTGATCAAAACTAGAAAACTTTTTCTTGAGGGTCGGAAGTTTTGAGCTTTGGTTCTCTATCACTTAGACTGAGGGGTGTAGTTCCCCTTCCCCCTTCTTCCCCCTTGTCCACATCAGCACTACGCTATTTCCCCATATCCTCCCCCAAATAAGGGAAATGGTTCTCGCTCCTCCCCCTCTCCCCCTTCCATTTTTTTATTATAAAAAAAAACAAAAAACCCATCTACACGTTCACACACACACCACAAAAACACACACTCTACCCATCTTCACCAAATCCATCTTCCATTATTAAACCTCTTTCTCCCCCTCTCCTTAAACTAGACACACACACACACCACACACACACATCCATCTTCCACGGTCTCCCGTGACGTGCTCTAGTCTTCCACTCTCTTTCTCTTAAACCCCCTTCTTTCTCTATCTCTCTCTCTCTCTCAACATCGTTTCAAAAATGAGAAAAAAGGAAGACGAGGAGCTGTAACCATGTGCATCGAAATTGGGACGGGGGCAGTGTTCCCCGATGGGGGAAAGCTCCACATCAGCTCACCGAAGGCTTCTCTGTCCCCATACCCCCAGTCTTAATATTTTTGTTGGTTCTTTGCACAATTCTTGGTCCGCTTCAAGTGGGCCATATTTTTTGTGTATAGGTATGTACATCAAGCGCATTTCATTAGGTAACATCATATCATTAACTTTAATATTATTCAAAAGAAATGAAGAAACTGGCTGATTCTACTATTTATTAAAAAAAAATACGAACGCTACGATAGCAAGCAATGGTGTTTTTTTATTATTATCACTATTTTTATCTAGGCACTCAACTTTAGGTATTAGTAGTTATAACCTCTCAACTTTCTAAAATCCTTGTAAATTGTCATTTTAACCCTCTCGAGTTTCTAAAGTTTCAAGTTTTATTCTTTATGTAGGCGATGGTAGAAATTCAGGGTAGTTTACGTTTTGACATATTTTTTTAGAAATGAGTCAGGTCAGATAATATATTTCCATTCTTATTTTTATGTACGTTTTCAGTTGGCTTAATATATATATGTACGTATCGGTATAAATCCAGGTTGATTTACGTTTTGACAGACATTAACAGTTACTAACCCTCAACTTTCTAAAAACTTTGTAAAATGTTATTTTTACCTCCATGAGTTTCTAAAGTTGCAAGTTTAATTTCTTATGTACGTGTCGCCGTGTCGGTATAAATTCAGTTTGGTTTACGTTTTGGCATGAATTTTTTCAGAAATGAGTCGGGTCAGATATAATACGTTTTCGTTTTTATTTTTATGTACATTTGCAGTTGGTTTATTTTTTTAGGTGCATATCGGTATAAATTCGGGTAGGTTTATACGTTTTGGCGTAAAAAAATTTGAGAATGAGTCAAGCAAGAAGGATTGATGCTAGTAATGGAAACTATACAGTTGCTTATTCAATTGTGGAGGCTGAAAACACTGATTCGTGGAAGTGGATCTTGGAGAACCTTGGAGGTAATCTTGAACTTGGCTCCAGTTCTAATTTTACATTTATCACTGACAGACAAAAGGTATAATTTTACAATCTTAACACATATTTAGGACACATAATTGTTTGTGTATTGTATATATTAGAGTCTAATACATGCACTAGCCAAAGTCTTTCCTGCTGCTGAGCACAGGTACTGTCTGAGGCACATCAATCAAAACATGAAAGCAAAATGGAGCGACTAGTTGTTCAAGGACATGTTATGGGGTTATGCCACTGCTACTAAAATACCACAATTTAACCAACAAATGAAAGCTATAAGGAGGGCAAATCCAAAACTGCATGACTAGCTAAAGAAGATAACACCTAAATTTTGGACTAGATCTCATTTCACATGTATGATATGTTTATCTTTACTGATGTGCCATCATTTACACATATAAAAATGCATAAGTAGTCTCATAATAGGACATAATTAGGGTTAAATTAATAATTAAAGCTACTCAATCGTTCTTATTTGTGTTTATCAGGAAATTGGAGCTCCAACCCAAAAAGAGGTGATTTTCAGGTGAAAACAACTAAAACTGGAGATTCCTGAAGATACGAGACCCGAAAAAGAGGTGATTTTTAGGTGAAATCAGTCCGGGGTTGACCAAGCACGCCCATGCTCATTAGTACGAGGGCCCCATGCACTAGATGACAAGGCAGCCAACTTGGGGGACAAGTAAACAGATTTTGTCAACCTTCACGCCTGTGTCAAACATCAAGGACAGACAAGACTATTCCATGCAGCAACAGAACGTACGTGGGGTAGGTGAACGGGCATGCCCACCCTTGTGCACGACCGTGCTCAGCCAGATCAGCCTTTAAATAGCAAGCTCAACTCAACCATTTGGGGTGCCATCTTGGGTCGACTTCAATCCTTCTTATAGAGTTCTTGGGGTCTTATGGGAGGCCTTAGGGCTGGCCTAACACCTCCCCAAGGTTAGGATCTTCCCTACCTTGGTTTCTCGATCAAGAACTGGCACCGTAGGAGTAGTTCACATGCAATAAAAGTCGAGGTTTGAGAGGATCACAATTGATGCATTGGATCGAGGATTTGGGAAGCTTGTCTATGAGTGGAATACCTCCATGTTCTATGTTGATTATCTATATATGGTTTTATCCATCAGTATTCTTCGAACCCATTCGATTTGTTAGACTTTTTATATTATTAGCAGTTTATTTTTAGTTACTTGGTGTGTTTATCTTCTTAACTAATTCTTGTTTGTTTAACTTTTGTGACAGGTTCCATTAGTGGTTAACTTAACAAATCTTAAAATCAACCAAAACTTAACTTATATAAAAACTATCATGGGGTTCCTACGGCTTCTGGCAATCTTGAGTTAGATCCAAGGCAAGAAAACCGGTAGTGAGACAGATCCTTTGGGTTTTTGATATCCGAACCGACTTCTAAACAACGGCTTCTGAAGTGGACCAAATCCGGGTGACAAGTTTCTGGTTTCACACCAGATATGTGAGCGGCTTTTTGGCAAAGGGTGGATTCCCTACGGGTGCACCAGTGATCTACGAATTGCACACCTTTAGAATTATGTTCTACCTTTGTTAAAGTTATCATTCACAAATATTGGGGGTTACGTGTTGAAAATTGTTAAGTCATTTAATCACTAAACCAAACTTATATTTACTCGATCAATAAATAACTAAGTTGTCACTTTTAAAGGTAAATAAAACAAAAATACTTTATCCAGCTCTAGTTAGTACAACACTGTTAACTTCTTAGAGGGTCCCCGGTCACACAAGCTGATGGCATGTGAGATCCTTCGGTACGGAAAGCAAGAGTTGAGAGAGGTGGAAGGGATTCTCGGTCGGAATCAAGCCTCTACATTAATTTAAGAAGGTAAATTAGAGAACCCGTTCACACAAGCAGTGGTTTGGGAAGTGCCTAAAAGGCAGGACTCAAGCTTTCCAAAAAGTTACACGACAGTGTGAGTTAGGTAACACCGCATTGTCAATCAAGAGAAGACCGGCTTACGTGCCAGCAGTCCGAAGACACTTTTATGGAGACTTGTACACTTCCCCTGTGCGTGACCTATAGAGTTGCCAGAACGTCATCTCTTGTTTATTTGTTTTCTCATCCCCAACTCTGAAGGGACCGTTCAAACCTATTCTCCTCACTAATAACTAAATCTACTACTACTTTTAATATAACCAGTCTACTTATTTGGAGTATCC
Source organism: Ambrosia artemisiifolia (assembly GCA_032199755.1). Classification (NCBI taxonomy): domain Eukaryota; kingdom Viridiplantae; phylum Streptophyta; class Magnoliopsida; order Asterales; family Asteraceae; genus Ambrosia; species Ambrosia artemisiifolia. The sequence goes on from CM063519.1 coordinate 18,493,716, forward strand.
CCGAGATGTGCATGTCTTCTATCTATCTTTTTTTTTTTATTAAAACCAAACCCTTTTCAAAAACTATTTTCTTTTAGAACCCCTCCATTTTATTTTCTTTTTCAAAACCCGATTAAAGTGTTAAAAGGTTGAGTAGAGGAAAGTGTGTTCTTTGGAATAAGATACTCGGTATTTACCCTAGAAATCTTTGCTATACACGTCAAGTTCTCTGCCTATGTGTTGGTTTTAGTTTCTAAGTAATTATCATTAAAACTTGTTGAACGGTTTAGTAAAATTCATCTTTTTTCCAAAAACAATGTTTTGGAATTAAAACACTAAGTTTTTTGCACCGGAAAAAATGATATCTTTCCTAATTACTGAAACCCGACACATCACAAAGCTTGCAAAGGAAACAAGGGGTCTAATAGGTCAAGGCGGATAGTCTGCATCATTAATCTCCTAGTGCTACAATAAACAGGATCACCGGTCATGGTAAAATGGAAATCTTAAGTTGCCTAAAACCCAAGGCATGACCATTGTTTTAGCCTCTACCACTGGGTGGTTGTTATTTGAGAGTTTGGTGACTGGTGGCCGATGAACTCTTATCGGAGTTTGGTGTGTGTGTGTGGGGGGGGGGGGGGGGGTAAGGGTGGCGGTAGTCAATGGTGGCAGCATTGATGAAGTAAAATGGTGGAGGAAGAATGTGAAGTTGGGTGTTAGGAAGAACATGTTAAAATGATAAAATTACCCCTCATTGAGAGGCACGTAGGGGAGAGTTACTGGAACAGGTAATTCATCATCATCATCATCATACTCAGTTAATCCCACCTATAGCAAAGCTAAGGTAGGGTCTGAGGAGGGTAAGATGTAGACAGCCTTACCTCTACCCCTAAGAATAGAGAGGCTGCTTCCAATGAGACCCCCGGCTCGATGTGGTTTGGTATCAAGCCTTGGACATAAGGCACAGAACACTTAGCAATCGGGACAAACCCGATCGGTGCATGTACCCCTTTGTCTTTTGGCTATCAACGCCACCACATGATGCATGATTAACCGTCCGTCGTTTTTAACGTTATTTTCACGAAATTAGTAAAATAACGTTAAAACTAGTGCAACTTTACTTTTGCCCCCCGTGGGCCACACATATATACATTATATGCGCACACCATACTGGAACAGGTAATTGTCATTGGTATAATGGACGAACAACATTATAAATAGAAACTGTTAGGATCTGAGTTTTGGTTTGTTTTGATTTGTTTGATTAAGTGTGAAAGATGAACGAAATATAAATGGAAAGTGCAGCGGAATAAACTATAAATCAAAACATGGAGAATAATTGTTTTTAACTGAAAGCTTTCATTAATTGAAAGGTTACAATCGTACAACTAAAACTCCCCCTCAGCCTGATCACTCAAAGAATGTTTGTCTGAAAGAGAATGACGAGTGATGAATAGAACAGTACAAGTACTGTTCTATTTATAGACAGACTCAAAACTCTGATGATCAGTTGCTGACGTCACCTAGATAGTGACCTCTAACTAACTAACAAACTCTAACATCTGCTAACCTATAACTACTGTTACATTGAAACTACTGACTATACAAAACTCTGTTAACTAAAACTCTGATGTCTTCTTATCATCTGTTGAACCAAAGTGCTGTTGGTTCAACAGACCTTTGTTCTTCAGTTCTTTGATCAGCAGTTGTTCTTCATCAGACTTTTAACCTTCAGACTTTGTTCATCAGACCTTTCATCAACAGCAGTTATCTCTAACAGTTGATTCAAGCAGCAGTAGTTAGGAATCAACAGATCTTTGGAGGAAGCTTTATTGTAACAACTGTTCTTTATTAAGGATCAAACACTTAGTATATTTTGGCTTTTAATCATCTGTTCTTCTCCAGATCAGCAGACCCAACAGAAACACAAGACAGTTTAAGTGTTAAAAGTTTCATTTTGAATGAAAATTGATTTTTGGAACCAACACATTAACGTAAAATGTGGTTTACTCTTAATTTTCTAATGCTTTCGTTCATTGATATAAAATTTCAAATATTATCAACGGCCAACAACTTATGGGTATGAGACTATTTCGACTACCCGATTACATTTTTCTCATACATAGTACACACATTATCAACACTCTGTTTAACACAAAGGTTTGTGACAACATTTGCAACGTTAGTTTCTTCCAAAGTTTTACATCCTCGCCACAACACCAGGTCCTACTACTTTTTTGAGCGACCAACTAAATTTCACCTAAACTGTCAGTGGGTTAGCGCTGGATAAATGGAATGCCCACTAGACAACTCAAGTCCACCAAACCACCAATTCAAGAAAAAACTCATTGCCCGAATGCTCACTACGATAAAATCCTTTGAAATCAGATTCAAACTTAAGACTAAATGGTCTAAGCTCTTATCTACACATACATCCCTTTTTTTAAACATGTTTTGGATATAAAAATCCAAAATGAGCCATAAAATGATAAAACCCCAAAACCCTGTTTTCAAAAAACTCGATAAGGTTTGCTTATCACTTCATCAATGGCATACACATACAGCTTCTGCTCTTCACCTTCCATCTCCTTCCCTCAAAGAACCTTCACTCACCCAATCCTTTCCCAATCAAGACTCCCACACCTTAAAATCACCCAAATTTCCTTACAAGATTCAGTATCTGAAGTAACCCACAACTTAAACACCCATCAAGATTCATCCATACCTCAATCAACACCTAATAAAAACAAAAACTTCATCTGGGTCAACCCCAAAAGCCCCAAAGCTTCAACCTTTAAGCAAAAATCTCATGATTCAAGGTACCATTCTTTAGTTCAAGTTGCAAAGTCTTTAAATTTATGTTTGCCAGTAGAAGAGGATGTAGTTAGGATATTGGATAATGATTTAGTTGGTAAGTTAGTTGAGCAAGATTGTGTTATTGTGCTTAATAACTTGTCGAATGCTCGAACGGGTCGGATTGTGTTAAAGTATTTTCTAGAGAGGTGTGAGTTGAATAGGGAGGTTGTGTTGTACAATGTGGCTTTGAAAGTGTTTAGAAAGAGTAAAGATTTGGATGGGGCTGAGGAGGTGTTTGATGAGATGGTTAAGAGGGGTGTAAAGCCGGATAATGTGACGTTTTCGACGGTTATTGGGTGTTCGAGGGTGAAGTCGTTGCCAGGGAAGGCGGTGGAGTGGTTTGAGAGAATGGGAGAGTTTGGGGTTGAGCCGGATGATGTGACGTTTGCGGTGATGATTGATTGTTATGGGAGAGTTGGGAATGTGGAAATGGCGTTGAGGTTGTATGATCGTTCGAGGAGTGAGAAATGGCAGCTTGATGCGGTGACGTTTACGACGGTTATTAAGATTTATGGGGCGAGTGGGAATTTCGATGGGTGTTTGACGGTTTTTGAAGAAATGAAGGCGTTAGGGGTTAAACCGAATTTGGTGTGTTATAATACTTTGTTGGATGCTATGGGAAGAGCTAAGAGACCATGGCAGGTTAAGTCGATTTATCAGCAGCTTCTGAGTAGTGGGTTAACGCCTGGTTGGGCAACGTATGCTGCACTTATTCGGGCATATGGTAAAGCGCGGTATGGTGATGATGCGATGAGTGTGTACAGTGAGATGAGGGCAAAGGGGATGAATTTGAATAACGTTCTTTACAACACGCTTTTGTCTATGTGTGCTGATATAGGGTTTGTTGATGAAGCTGTCGCGATACTTGAGGATATGAAGACGTGTACAGATTGTAAGCCTGACAGTTGGACATATTCATCCATGATCACAATATTCTCTTGTTGTGGAAAGGTTTTAGAGGCAGAGGCCATGTTGAAAGAAATGACGGAATCCGGTTTTCAGCCGAATATATATGTTTTAACCTCCTTAATCCAATGCTATGGGAAAGCCGACCGGACAGACGATGTGGTGGCAACATTTAACCGAATCATAGAACTTGGTATAACTCCAGATGAGCGGACGTGTGGCTGTCTTCTCAATGTGATGACACAAACTCCTCGTGAAGAACTCGGTAAGCTTACTAGTTGCATCCAAAAAGCAAATCCAAAGCTTGGTAAATTAATCGAAGTTTTAGTGGATTCCAATATTGAAGATGAAGCTTTCAAGAACGAAGCCAGTGAATTACTTTGTGAAGTGGGAGAGGATGTAAAGAAAGCGTACTGCAACTGCTTAATCGATCTATGCATTAATCTTGATCAGTTGGAGAAAGCTTGTGATCTGTTAGCCTTAGGGATTAATCTTGATATATATAGCGATATACAGTCAAAAACTCCTACAAATTGGTCTTTACATTTGAAGAGTCTTTCATTAGGCGCAGCGTTGACCGCGTTACATATATGGATAAATGATTTGACCAAGGCTTTAGAAGAGGGAGAAGAGCTTCCGCCGTTGCTTGGGATAAACACAGGCCATGGTAAACATAAGTATTCTGATAAAGGTTTGGCGGGCGCGCTTGAGTCCCATCTCAAAGAGCTAGATGCTCCTTTTCATGAGGCTCCTGATAAGGCTGGATGGTTTTTAACAACAAAAGTTGCTGCCAAGTCATGGTTGGAATCTAGACGTGCTGATGTCGCGGTTGCTTCTTGAGTATGAACTACTATTCTTTTTCTTAACTAGCTTAAGTTCTTAATGATTGTACCATTGAGTTTTTATTTATCTAGTGAATGGTTCATTGCAGTTCAGATTGGTCGTCGTATAATCTTTTGAAGTCATTAAGGGGGTGTTTAAATTTTCGGTCTTAGAATGATTAGCATATTATTGTAACTTGAACTCTTGAAGTCACGATAGTGTCGTTTTAAGAACCAAGGTTTTGTATTTAGCAGAATAGACTTTGTGATTCAAAAGGGGATAGTGGCGTAGCTTGCTGCTCGCTTACCCACTATCCCAATGTAACTTGTTTTTATTAATGAAACTTTCTCCATTTAAAAAAAAAACAAAATTTTTTTTGAATATATAATATTGCTGTAGTGATCAATGATCATAGGATTCTAATTCCATTTGAAACATACATCCAAACACCCCCTAATAATGATTTATATTTCTTAGCATAATACACATTGATGATAGACCCCATCAACCATATAAAATGTGCCTGCTACATATTTGACTTCATATATATGTCCTCTTAAAAATAAGTCAACATATAGGTTTCTGCATTTACAATTATAATGATAGCTTAGGGATTGACTTTTGAAAAGCAAAATATAATAATGTTTGTTACCTAAATTCAAAGAGAAATTAAAAGTCAACATGTTATTTATTTTAAAACCCCATGTGAAGTTCATATGTTAAAAATACTAAACTATTTGCAAGATGCTCTGCACGTTTGTTGTCTTAACTTCACCTATGTACTATACATATATCTCTCTCTCTATATATATATGAATGTGTATGTATATATATCAAGTGAGAGTCTTTAGTTGTATCATCAGTTTTCATCATGGGTAATTGCATTAATCTTATGCAATTTTCTCAGAAGAATAGGAGTGCTCTTGAGTCTAACGGAGAAGAAAGTTTTAAGCTTGAGGCGTACAGCGATATACAACCAAAATCAAGACAAACAGAAGTTAAGCATGTTGGCTATAGGGAACGACCGAAAGTTGTTAAGATCGTGGTGACTAGGAAGCAATTAGAAGTTCTTGTAAGAAATGCCAGGGATTTCCACATCAGCAAGATCAATCCTAAATCTACTCAGCGTAGAGACAGATATCGAAAGTGGCAACCCTCTCTGGCTACTATTCAAGAGTAGATTTTTTTTTAAATAAAAAAAAATGGTTACTTAGAAGCTTTTTGTAGTCAATTACAAGTGTAATAATAATAATAATGTTTTAATGAGGTTTAAGATTCATTCTCTGTGTTTCTCTGTCATTCAAGTATGTTATCTGATATGCAAAATAAAGAGACCAGTGAAATATTAAAAATACAAAAAGGAATAGCAAATATCATAAATTACAAAACAGCAACAATAAAAGGTTCAAACAGTATCTACAAATATGTCCATACAACATGGATTGTTATAACTTATAATTTGATACTAATGTGCACAGAATATTATTTTCACAAGAAGTCTCCAAGCGCGAATGAGTCCCACATCATCCCTTCACACACTATGTTCAAGTGAACCTTCAAGATGCTTTTGCAGTCCTGAAACTGATGTGGGTCGAATAACGATTAGTGAATACCCTGTTCGCATTACAATGAAAGAAGAAAAATTAAGTTGATTTTTCTTCGTAACGATTATTAAAACATACCTTTTTGAGGAGTTTAAGTTGCTGACTGGTTTCTGTTCATCTGTCTTTATGGATGTTAAATTCTTATCTCTTGTGGCTGCTTCTCTTTTCCACTTCTTTGACTCTATTTCTAGTGCTTTTACCAAGTTTTCAACCTTCTTCATTAGCACCTGTATTTTTATTTTATTTTTTTGTTTTGTTTTAGATAGAGATATATATATATAGAGAGAGAGATGTATATATAAAGAGAGTAACTACCTTGTTTTCTTCATCTTTTGCATTCAAACTACTGTCTTTCATCTCACAAAACTTCCTTAAACTAATAACCTCTTTCTGAAGTTTATCATACAAAAACCCTGAAACAACATCATCTGTGAAAGATTTGGTGGTTTTCTTATCTTCGTCCGTAAACTTATCAAACTTCAACGCACTCGTATTATCAACAATCATTTCGTTATTCTCCTTTTCATCTCTGTCAACCACCTTACTCCTAGACGCCCATAAACCTTGCCTCACCAAATTTTTGTTATGTTTTGTTTCAGATTCAACATCTAGTTTTCGTGAGCTTAACGATGAACCCCTCGGCTGTGACGTTGATCTCTTCCTTCCACCGTTACTAGACAAGATCCCGAACAAATGAGTTGACTTTTCAAGTCTAGGTGATCCACAAGTTGACTGCTTTAGTCCATCTTCAAGTGTCTTTAGTCTTAGCTTCACTTTTTCTTTAAGTTGTGCTTCACTCTTCGCCGTTCTTTCTGATATGGCCAATTTGTCCCTTAACCGTTGCATTTCCGCCTGAAAAATTACATCTTTGATGAGATTTTAAAACTCTAAAAACATTAATAAGTTCTTAAAATATCTTAAAACTTGCCTGCATAAGCCTCCTTTCTTCCAACCATTGCTTTACAGGCATGACCTTATCTTTCTCATCTTTCCATTCATTAGCCACAGTAGTTGCAACGCGATTGGCTGATACATTTGCTCTTGCTAGCTCCCTTTCTAACGTTCTTTTCACCTCCTAAATAAGATGTTATGAAAACCAGACATCAGTTAAATAAATCATGTTAAACTACGCTTGTAACGGTTTCAATCATGAAGAATCACTGTCTTATTACTTGTAGTTCAGATATCTGACGCTTGAAGTCACGAATAGCATTTGCAGCAGCTCCGCCTGCAAGAATAGCTTCCTCGAGTTCTTTAATAGTTTCACTGAGCTTTTCAACCTCTAAAACCTTTTGACGATTTGTCTTCTCTAAGATCTTGTTTTCCTCCTGCATATGTGGATACCAGATTTAAAACCATGGTTCGTGATGCGCTCTGAGTCGTTTAGGTACCCAAAAGCTAAGTCCCGCTTACTTCGCTTTCCTTTCAAAATAGAGTTAATTGCTAATTTAGTCCCTGAGGTTTGTCGAAAATTGTCACTTTCATCCAAATCTTTTTTTTTGTCATTTTAGTCCTTGTGGTTTCATTTTTTTGTCATTTTAGTCCCTGTGGACTAACAAGATTTTGATGAAAGTGACAATTTTTGACAAACCTCAGAGACTAAAATGACAAAAAATGAAACCACAGGAACTAAATTGACAAAAAAAGATTTGGATGAAAGTGACAATTTTTGACAAACCTCATGGACTAAATTGGCAATTAACTCTTCAAAATATTATAAACTTTTAACCATTTTCAACGCTATATAATTATTCATAAAGAAATTATAACTTTAAACAAAAACTGTTACAAGTCCACCCAACTCGACCCATGTTTCGACTCGTTACGTTCATTTTAAAAGAATTATTGCCTGGCAAATCTCGACTCGTCTTCGCAGCTCAATATTCTGATTCTGGACCTCTTCTACAATCAAAGCTCTTTCTAAAGCACTTCTCAGAATCCTCTCTGCTTCAAGAAGGGCTGCTTCTTTTGATTTTGTATGTCTTTCTAGTGTCTTTTTATCCTCCTGTAGTACTGCAATCTGGTATGACAAACAAAAACCTTTTACAAAACAAAACAAAAGAAAACACAACAGCTTTATTTATTTGTTTTATCAATATAAGTTGTTGTACCTCGTGTTTGTACATTCTTATATCAGCCTCAAGAGGAGCGATAATGGATTCGATTGGCACTGAATCGTCATCCTTTTGATTCGCATACACCCTTCGAAGAGTTGCTTCTGCTGCAAATTGTGCAGCCACTGCTTCTTTCTTCTCTGTTACTAGTTTCTTGATATCCAAATTCTATATATTTTATAAAAGTAATACAATTTAGTTGATTATGAAGATTCAAAAACATCAAACAAGGATGATGATAATAATAATAATTCACCTTTTGCTCAAGAAGGTTTTCCATGTTCCTGATCTTGTTTTCCAGTTTTTCTATCATATTTCCCATCTGCAAAAACATAAGTATTCGAACCATGTCTTTTATAGGTGTTCATAAATAACTGAAACTGACTGAACCGTCCAAACCGAAACTAGTCACAGCTAGTTTGAGACTTATACTATCCGGTTTATGGTTCAGTTTTGGCGATTCGAGGGTGCGAACTAGTCTTTTAACGTATATTCATTTTATCAGTTTTGGGATATGAAATACGATACTATAATACATATAAGGATGACAAAAATGTGATTTTATAAAATTTGAAGAGTTTAAGTAATACAACGTTTAGGACATATTGTAAAATCTTTTAAAACATAATGTTGACTTTTAAACCACTACCATCATGATTATTAAACGGTCATAACTTTTTGATACGTTAATATATACAAAACAAACAAGTTACACCATAGAAACGAGTATTATATTCTCTTTAATTTGAGTATGATATTGTTATAACTTGTTTTTAATTTTAAAAAAATAACATTTTACGTGCTTACCAATGTATATTTTCCCGCCGCATTTTGCGGACATCCCTATAGCATATTATAATAGATATAAAGAGGCCAAAAAGGTAAATTTACACCATTTTAGGTGTTTAAATAATATAACTTTTAAAACATACGTTACGATCATTTATAACATATTCACTTTTAAATCAACAAACTTTAGGATTTTTAAATGGTCATAACTTTTTTATATGTTAGTAATTTTTATAAAAAAAAATACACTATAAAACGAACATTTTATCACTTTAATTCGAGTATGGTATTGTTATATTTATTTTTTAACTTAAAAAAATTAGCATGCTACGTGATTTCCAGTGTTTGTGTTCCTCGCTACATCATGCATACACCCATCTAATATACTATAATACATATAAGGAGGACAATCAGGTAATTTTACATTATTTTAATAATTTAAATCATATAACTTCTAAAAAATATAGTACAAACTTTGACTTTTATGTCAACTACCCGCAAAATGGTCATAACTTTTTCATGCTTTGATATTCCTTTAAAAAATTTAAACCATAAAAATGAACATTTCTCTTTAATTTGAGTATGATATTTATATAGTTATTTTTTAATGTAAAAAAATTAAATTGCTACGTGATTTTCTGTGTGTGTTCTCTGCAGCATCATGCAGACACCCATTTAGTGTGTGTGTATTGTTTGACGAATATGATACAAGCTAACACTTTTGAGAAGAAAAAATATACTGGTTTAAACTGCGAACCAAACCGCCAAAACCACTAAAATCCGTAGATCTTTTTGATCCATCCAACGCGACATTGTGTGGTTGTCGTTTATTGAACATTATTATCATTAAAAAAATTGTTACTAACCAACAAATTTTTCAAGAAATAATAATAATAATAATAATAATAATAATAATAATAATAATAATAATTAAAGTCATTTTAAACCGTCAAACCGACATCAAACTGCTAAACTGGCCAAGCCCGTTTGTTTTGTTGTGTTAGAAAATCATAGTTAGTTGTTTAGCCCATAATTTTTGCAAAAACTAATTCAACCACACCGTTATCATGCCTTTACATTCAACTTATTCCCACCTCTTCGAGCGATTTTTCTTTCAAGACATCAGCACCTTTCATAGCTTTGATTTCGCTATGCGCAAACCCCAACTCGCGATCCTTCTCTGCAAACAACATCAACAAGCTCATTTCGCAATCATCGTTAACCAAACTAAAGAACCAAATTACCACAAACTCACCTTTGAGCAAGTTTTGCATCCTGTTGAGTTCCAACACAACAGGATCAGGCTGAGCAACATGAAAACGTTCTTGACCATATTCTTCAAGTCCCAACATATTTGTTCTTTGTTTGTTTGTTTGTAAGTTTATTTGTTGTTAATGCAATGCAATGCAAGATGGTGTTGCAAAATATTAAGTTGAGAATGTTGGATATAAAGAGTCCAGTTTTGTAAGGAAGAGAAAGCTATAGCTATGACTATGAGGGATATTTTGCCATGGTTTGAAGCAAACGCTATGAAAGGAACAAAGCATGAAAGCCGGCCGGAGACTCAGCATCATTTCCCTCTCATGATGTTAACCCTTTGCATTTTTTCATAGCCATTTGTTTCATTTTCTTCATACTTTCATTAGTTTATTATTTTCATCTATATTATTATTTATATTCCATTTATAACATGGTATATGTCGTTTATATTCTTCATATATCATGTTTGTATAATGAACTAATCTATTATAGCCTTGTCGCGCGTCCATGACTTTATTCCATCGAGTGGAATAACATATTAGTTAAAGAGCATCTCATGCTAAATTTTGGACGCTTAGGTGGACGGATGGATGCGTTGGAGGACCTCTTGAAATAGTGTTCCTTTGTGTGTGTTACGAATAACAAACTCAATCGGATGGAGTGATGATGGACCATCTCGCACACAACCTATATATATTTAAGTGGACATAGCATCGAAGAGAAAATGTTTGTGTTGGGTGAGATGTAGCGGCTAAAGAGATGTAACGTGTTTGAAGTCGGATGCATTGGAGATGCTCTAAAGCTATAAAACGGTTTAGCAGTCCATACTCCATATCAAGAATATCGTTACTAGCATTAATATTGTCAACATATTTATCAACTAAACCTTAACACATGTTATCAATGAACTTGTTCAAATATATATACCGTATGAGGTTTTTACTAGGTATTGGAAAGATGAGGTTTTTATTTAACCAAATAAGAACATCATGTTCTTAAATAATCTATCGCTAATGAAATTCCCAAAACTATTTTTAAATTATCAAGGAATTCGAATTAGTAAAAAAAATGTTAAGTATATTAACTTATAGTTTGTAGTTAAACAGATTCAAACTTCTAATTACAATCTTACCATCAAATTAATAATCATAATTCATTAATAAAAATCAGTTGCTAGGTTTTCTGTCAATTTTATAAAATTTTAAAAGTTCGCCCATACGGCAATTTATGTAGACTTATAAGATCTCTTATAACGGCCAAATCACATACACTTTAAACCTAATCCTAAATCCATATTGATGTCTACTATAAGACTAGAAACCTATACCACTTTGAAGGAACATATTTATCTTGATACCGTCAGACTATAAGCCCTTTGGAGGGTGTTTTAATTAAGAAAATTGAAGTCCAAAAAAAGATTACTTGACGTGGTAAAAATTCTCCTCTTTAGGATTGACATATATTAAAGTGTTTGAAATTCCATTCCCCCATTTGCCATCAATTTCATCAACTACCAAAGTACTGTTTTGCCTATATTTTTCTTGACACGTTGAAAATGTTACTCCTAACGCAAGCTCCTGAAAACGCTAACCTTGACTAGATTTGTTAAGACTCAATATTATTGACACTAATTAAAGTACACGCCGATTAGAGTTTTTGCTTGATCTTTCTTCCAACACGAACTTGACCTCTTCGAGAGCACATAACTAATTAAACTGAGACGAAAAATTTACAGGCAAAATACAAGTAATAATAGAATTAAAGTTGTGGAAGCTAAGTTAAGCTTTAGGTTTACGACTTTAAGTAGAGTGTTTGATATTCGATTAATAGATTTGAAAAAAAAAATGAAATTTAAATCAAACCAAGTTTTTGTTCCAGATTTGGGTTAGGGTTTTTGGACTTTTCAAGTCAGGTTAAAACCAATCAAATTCGAAATTTGTTTTTCGAATCGAATTAGAAATTTATTAGTTTCTGATACGAGGTTGATCAAATAGTTAATGGACTCATGCTTGAATCAACTATACGAGGCAAATAAGCTATAAAAGAGCTTAACTTAAAATAGTATAACTTGTAGGGAGTTATGAAGCAAGTAATGGACACAAAGAGTTCTAGGTTTCATACACCTGTTACATCACATTCTGGGTATGTAACAGCCTCCTATTAGACTAAATGGTATGGGTTCGGTGACTTCATCGGTGAGATGATGTGTCACAAGTCCCCCAAGGGGAACAACCCCCCCCCCCCCCCCCCTCTTCAAAATCAGTAACTTCGGGGGTTATTCCCCGTTCTCCTCGAGTTAATAATATTGTATTCTATTATATATAATAATATTATTTCCAAACTTTTCTTTTCTTTTACATATAATAATATTATATAAAATAATAAATAAAAAAAGAAGAAGAAGGGAATGGGGGAATTGGGGGATACCATTTTTAAACTTTGGGGGATGAAAGGGGGAATTGCACACCACACTATATTGCCTTAGTGTCTGATGTGGGCCAGGGTGTATGCTTCCTGACTAGGGGATGTATATTTCCTAAATATACAATTTTTTGTCATCTTGAGTCCAATTTCAATTCACTAGTTTTCCCCAATTTTAGCAATTTTGATTAATTTATGTTTATCTGCAAAAAAAAATGTACGAGTCTTTGATTTGAGTAATAATTTGAGCACTTATTTATAAAGTTAAATTATATATGATACAATCAATTTCAGTTTTTTAAAATTTGTTTCGACCTATCAATTTAAACTTACCCTATAACAGATGGTTCCCTAACCCAAAAATATCTGAATGCGTATTATACTAAACGGGGTTATTCAAATAATCTCAATTCAAGAAAACCTATTCGAATAACAGCGATAATCTAAAATTCCCTAGTACATAAGAATCATTTAGAGTTTGGGACTAGTTTTGATTTAATCATAGAATTATGAATGAGTAAAGCAAAACTAAATTATTGTTGATGGAAAGCTCTTTTTGTTTGCTTAACCAATAAATCCTCCTAGTGGTAGGAACCCATCTTTCAAACAAAATAATTACGTGTAAGTAAAATAAAAAAGTATTCAAAGATACATAAATTATGAAGTATAATGAAGTGGCTTGGAAGAACAATTCAAAGTTTATTCAAGATAACATTTTGATCACATCATCTTTGCTTGAAAGCCATGATGAAAAATATGAAAACTATTCAAATAATTATATAATTATTCAAGCAGCGATTGGATTACTATATTGGAATGTTGATTAGTGACTAATAATGGACAAAATACTCCACATCCTTACCAACAACACCAAACACCAAATTATATGGACCATGTACATATCCACTACATCATGCTACTTTTCTGTATTCTTCGGTTTTGTGATGGTCTGGAAGAGAAGATGATTTGGTTGAGTGGGCATGCTTATCTACAAATATGTGGTTAGATTTTGATGCTTAGAATGGTTATAATATCATAGCAAGGGTGGCGGCTTAATACGATTGCAAACATGAAATGAACACAACACAAAAATAATTAGGATTCAAGTTTTTTAGTTATTGCCTAACCGTTTTAATAAGCAAGACATGTATTAACGTGTGTATATCATTTATATGTTATCTTTGGGTCGGCCAAACTAGCCAGCACGGCTCAGTTTGGGCCAGGTATTCCATACCATTAGATCTCAAGTTCTATAAAACAGTAGGCTTATAAAAAGACCTAACGCAATACTTTCATAAGTATAAAAAGGTTCAAAAGCAAGTAAAAGAAAAAAACTTAGTGGCACTAATTTCCTTAAATTAATACTCTACTAGCAGGAACCCGCGCGTTGCGACGGAGTCGACAATACAGAGCGGAAACATAATTCAAACCTTAAAACGATTAAAAGAATCAATATGTAAGGTGTATGTTTGTGTGTGTATAAGCACATGTGCTTCATAGTAAGGTAATTTTTTAAAGTCTACAAAGAGACATGATAGCATACTACGTTCTATATACCATGCATATGCAATTTGACCTACATGCCGGTAAAAAATAAAAGTAGCGGTTTGATTCATTAGCAACTATTATTATACTAATAGTCCCCCTCAATATGTTGAAAGTGCCAAATCTGGAGAAATTGCCAAGAAGAAGAAACATTAAGAAGAGGTTGGAACGGCTCATATGTAATCAACTTGCAAAGAAGCATACCAAATTACTTTTTCCACATGATAAAAGCAATGCAATAAAACTACTAATCAATGCACCATAAATTTCTATCAGTGGCATCGAAAAGTGAAATTAGAAGTTAGGTTAGTTGAAAATATTCCACATAAGACCTCCCAACCTGAGAACTTTATAGACGTGCACAAATCGGTTTTTTCTAGGAACTGAACCAGTTCCAAACCGGTTCATGTTTGGTGCCGGTTAGTGTCTGAACCAGTTTCGGTTTGGTTCGGCCCCGGTTTTGCCGGTTTGAAAGGCCGGTTTTAGTTCGCTTCGGTTTGGGATCGTGAACCAATTCATGCGCACACATTTTTTATGAAAAGGCATCACAATTATTTTCATTTATGTAAAGTTCGACTTTTATTGATTCTTACAATCTTTTTAAGATGTATAGGTATGTATTTGTATGTGTAGAAACATTTTTATATAATTTTGTTATATATAATTTTTTATATAAAATTGTAATTTTTTTTATAAAATGTAGTAATTACTTAATTTTGTTTGATATCCTTCTCAAATACTTTATAATATAATATAGATTATAGATATAGATTAATGGCAATTGAAGATTATGATAAAAGAATGTGTACAAATAAATTTTGCATGAATGGTAGAAATGAAAAAAATTACATGACATTTGGGTTTTAAGCATAAGACTTTTCCTATGTCATCTTAAAATTCATGTAAAATGACCTTTGGAGGTTCCCATCTTGAACTGCTCAGGTTCGAATCCCGCATCGACCGAGCTTTGGCATTGTATAGTCCTGCTGTAGACGCATATAGTAGTTTATTTTGATGGTTAGAATGGTTATAATATCTTACCTCTTATTAGGGTAGTTCAAAACTAAACAAGGGATGTGCATATAGGAGTTTTATTGTTATTATTATTATTATTATTATTATTATTATTATTATTATTATTATTATTATTATTATTATTATTTATTTATTTATTTATTTATTTATTTTGGAGAGGGGGGGGGGGGGGGGGTGCCTAATAGATTTATTTTATTTTGTCTTATTTTTTGATTAGGTAGATTAAAAACAATAATCTTTTTATTAATTTCTTGGCTTGTTGCTTCGGTCCTAATACCAAACCAGACCGATTTAACTCGGTTCAGATGATTCGATTTGTTTCAATGACATTACTAACCAGAAACTTTTTGGGCTTAGACCGTAAATGTTCTTGAACGGCTAGTTGGTAGTTTTTTAAGCTCGAGCTTGGCTCGGACTCAACTCGACAAGTATTTATTACTTAATATCTTAAATAAAAATAATAGGCTCGTTTAGGCTCGCAAGCTCGACTAGTGAAAAGATTGGCTCGGCTCGTTTCCTAAACAACTTTAAAGGAGGGATAAATATTATATGTATCTATTAAAGGAATGAAACTTCTACAATGTCATTCCTTCAATATAATATTGGCCACCAACATTTAGGTTAACTTTATTTTCTGTCACTAACTTTTAGGTTAACTTTATTTTCTTCTAATTGGACCATTGAAGGGATAGGGAGCCTAATCCAGGCGGAAGAGGCATCCCTATCCCCACAAGTCAGCTTCCTCGCGCCAGTCAGCGGCGCGAGGAAGCAACGGCGCGCAACCAGCAGTGTATGCAGGAAGGCGCGCAAGGATAACAACTGATAAGCAATAACATCACCTGATAAGCGCGTACCATCACACGCGGAATCTTCCCTTGACAACCATCGTACAAAGTACAGAAGACAACAAAAGGAAGATTCACAAAGATTACTGACAGTGTACGCGCCAATAGGAAAGCTACAGGTGGCAAAAGTAGTCCAACAACTACAAGACAAGGACAGCAGCATGGCTGTGCAGCCATGCTTCCACCATACCAGCGTCTACAGTGACAGCAGACATACCTTGCTGCTGTCAGGAGCATGGTCAACGACTGACAGGTGTGCCGTCTGCCAACCACAGAGCGCCACGTGTCTGCCTCGAGCAACAACCATGCTGCCTGAATGACGTCATGAACAGTACACCTGTTCTCCCGCCAATTCCAGGGGAAACCTTGGGCTTGGGCCCAGACCAAGCCCAATAAAGAATGGTTACTCGTGGGCCTTTCGATCAAGCCCACGAGTTCTCCTATAAATACAAGGATACCTCTCCTTGCTAAAGGATCCGAAAATAATTATTGGTAGCTTAGAATACTCTCACTTGTAACCTTTGTATTCGTTCATCAATAATACTATCGGCTACTTACAGTGGACGTAGGTCATTACTCGACCGAACCACTTACATCTTGTGTTCGTATTTACTTTCACCACACACACACTAGCATTATTATCAAACGGGTTTGACCTTACGGTTTGGGTAAAGGACTAATCCTGACGGACTTAGGTATTAACCCCACGTAGGTTATACGTAATCTCCGTGATACCTATTGTTTCTTCATTGGCGCCATCCAACGGTTAGAACCGCTCTTTTACTCATCTTTTCAACCCACCCATGGCTGAACCCAACCCTAATACTGCTGCCGTAAACCGTTCCGGGGAAGGGGACACCCAGCTCCCGGAAAATCAAATAACACCACCCACAGTCGTCAAGAAACCCACTTCCAGGCTTCAAAGCCAAGAAGTTGAGGTTCGGGACGCCAACTCTGACGACGACAGCAGTGCTAGCTCTGAGGAGGACCTTGACCAATGGCTCCTCCGTCAGAATACGAAAAACGCTGCAATTTACCAGCGTAAGCTCCTGCAACAAGCAAAGAAAAAGGGCAAAGCCCTTACTTATGACACCCCATCCAAAAAGGGGAAAGACCCAGCTGTCTCGGGTGCTGGTCGTAGCGGGGAACTCGGCGGAGACGCTAGAGTTCGGGGCTACGCAAAGCAACGGACAGAGCCTGATGGCTACGAATCCTCTAGTAGCGACTCGGGCCACAAAGGGAAGAAAAGTCATCATCGCTCACGCCACAACAATGAGGATGATGACTTAGTCAAACCATTCAGACCAAAGGCTTTCGCCGAAAAGTCAAAATTTGTCGCCCGTATAGCGACAGCAACAATACCAAGAAAAGCAAAACTTCCTAGCAGCATCGGCAGATACGATGGCCTGCGTGATCCAGATGACCACGTGCACGACTTTGAGTGCGCGGGAATGTCGGTAGACTGGCCCGTACAGGTTTGGTGCCATTTATTTGCGCAAACTCTGACGGGCGCAGCCAGGGTCTGGTTCGATAACCTCCCTGCGGGGAGTGTTAAAGACTTTGACGACCTCACCGACAAATTCACCAATCACTTCTCGCATTTGCGCAAGCATAAGAAAGACAAGGCGCACATCCTGTTGTGCCGCCGAAACGACAATGAATCCATTGAGGACTTTATTGTTCGATTCAACAAAGAGGCCCTGCTAATAGGGTGCGGGGAAGAACTCACAAGGGCAGCGTTCGTACATAACGTACGCAGCCCAGAGTTAATGAAATGCCTCACAGGCAAAGATGGCATACCGGAGTCCTGGGATGAGCTCATCCACTCCGCCAAGATATATGCCTCGTCTGAGAAATCCTTCAATCAGACACACAATTTCCAACACCACCATAATAATAATAAAAATAAAAACAAATCAGTCTGGAGCCGCATCTCCGGCGCCGCGGATGAGGGAAAGTATTCCCCAGCCGGGGACGCCAGGCAGATGATCAGTCCCAAACAAACACGGGACCAGCGCGGTCATTCAAAGAAAAACTATGACTGGACCCCGCTGACAAAGACACCATCTCAGGTCCTAAAGACTGAACAGGTCACGTTGAAGGCCGCCCCTCCCCTCGCCAAGCGCAGGAACGTAGACCGCAGCAAATTCTGTGAGTACCACAACGACTACGGTCACCTCACAGATAATTGCTACACCCTAAAGATGGAAATTGAAACCGCGCTGAAATCAGGACAACTCGGCCATCTGGTTAAGAACGTGCACCGCACAGGCAAGAATCAAACAGGTGACGAGAATCAAGATGAAGGATCACGAAAAAAGATCCGCGACCTGAATACTCACGCTGCCACATTGATTCCTCGTCACCACTGCAACATGACAAAGAAGGGCAAAAGCGCCTACCAAGGAAAGCGCGCCCGAGCGCCACCACCAAGCGATTCATGGAAAGAGGCTGACGTCCTCATGCCAAAGATTAGAGGCGGCGCCTCATGCACAGCCCCTCTTGTCATTACCGCTATCTTTGGACACTATCGCACGCGATATATGTTCCTAGATGGCGGCAGCAGTACTGATATCATGTATGAGCAATGCTTTCAACAACTAGACCCGGAAGACAAAGCAAAGCTCGTCCCAGTCAACGAGCCCATCTCCGGCTTCATCCACGAAATCATCATGCCGCGGGGTATGCTGTCCATGCCAGTAACATGGTCTGACGGCACCCACGAGCGCACGGAGATATGTGATTTTATGGTTCTACCGGCTAACTCCAATCATGACATTCTTCTTGGACGGGAAGGCATCGCACGCTTTAACGCCAATGCTTCAACGGCGCATGCGATGGTGGGGTTCCCAACCAAAACAGGTATTGCTTTCATCAGAGGCAACAAGGACTGCCACACCACAGAAACCGCCAAACCGCCAAAAATGGTGAAAACTGGCACCCGCGCCGAGCCGGAAAAATGGGTTCTCAACCCTAAATTTCCAGAGCAAACGGTGATCATTGGCCATGAAATCTCCGAGGCCATTCGAAATCACTTAAAACAGCTTCTAATCAGTAATATCGATGTATTCGCGTGGCAACCAGCGGAACATAGACTCAATGTCTACCGCTCAGTGGAACCTATAGTGCAAAAGAAGCGCAGCATGGGCCCGGAGAAAACAAAGGCCATGAATGAACAAGTCACCGAGCTGCTCAACGCGGGCATACTTCGCCCAATCAGGTACCAGACATGGGTAGCTAACCCAGTCATGGTAGCCAAAGCAAACGGCGGGTGGCGCATGTGTGTCGATTATAAGGATATCAACAAAGCATGTCCAAAGGATTGCTATCCTTTGCCAGAAATTGACCTAAAATTGGACTCTTTAGCCCCATATCGCTTTAAGTGCTTCTTAGACGCGTATAAGGGCTATCATCAAATCCAAATGGCAAAGGAGGATGAAGACAAAACGGCATTCCGCACAGACGCTGGCATTTTCTGTTACACAAAAATGCCATTCGGCCTGAAAAATGCAGGCGCTACATACCAGCGCCTCATGGACACTGCCTTCATCAACGAAATCGGCGTACGGCTTGAAGTGTACGTCGACGATCTCGTAATCAAGAGCAAGGATGAAAGCGACATGCTTAAGGATATCCAGCAAACGTTCGCACAGTTGCGCAAAGTGCGCATGAAGCTCAACCCAAGCAAGTGCTCCTTCGGGATGGAAGAAGGCAAATTTCTAGGGGTAATCGTAACGCGCGATGGGTTCCGCGCTAATCCAGAAAAGGTACAAGCCATAGAAAGAATGCATTCACCCGCTTCCGTCAAGGAGGTACAAACGCTCATGGGCCGCCTCGTGGCCCTCAACCGATTTTTATCCAACTACGCTTCAAAGTCATTTCCGTTCGTGGACACTTTGAAGAACTGTTTAAAAAAGAGCAATTTCCGCTGGACACCAGAGGCGGAATCGGCATTCAAAGAAATGAAACAATGCTTGATGAACCTTCCGACGCTAACAGCGCCCCTCCCCAAAGAACCGTTGACACTGTACCTATCGGTCACGGACAGAGCAATAGGCGCGGTTCTCATGGTGGAGCGCAAGAGCGTGCAAACGCCGATATATTATATCAGCCGTACGCTCTTAGACGCGGAGACAAGATACACAATTATGGAAAAACTGGTTCTCGCTCTGGTGCACGCATCCCGAAGACTCCGCAGATACTTCCAAGGGCATCCGATAAACGTCCTCACGGACTACCGGATAAACGATATACTCGCCAAGCCCGAGTTGTCGGGGCGCCTGGCCAAATGGGCCATCGAACTAGGGGAACACACGATCCACTACAAACCCCGCCCCGCCATCAAGGGCCAAGTTCTTGCGGACTTCGCCACGGAAATCCCCGCAGATAAAGTACTTGAATGTCAAGCAGAAGAAACCCCCGCGTTAGCGCAAGACCCATCACAAAAATGGTCCTTATTTACGGATGGGGCCTCAAACGATGATGGCGCTGGCGCGGGATTACGCCTTATCAGCCCAGATAAACAAGAGTTCACGTACGCCATCCGCCTCGACTTCAAAAGCACGAACAACGAGGCGGAATACGAAGCGCTGCTGGCAGGCCTCCGCATTGCGGAAAAAATGGGGGCCAGGCACGTGGAGGCACACGTGGACTCACTACTTGTAGCACGGCAGATCAACGGGGCTTACGATGCGAAAGACGAAACCATGGCGTTATACCTGGAACAGGCCAAACAGCTGATGCGCCGATTCGACTCATGCAAAGTCGAGCACATCCGGCGCAGCGAAAATAAGCCCGCCGATGCGCTAAGCAAAATGGCATCAACGGTCTTTGAACATATGGCCAAAGAAGTCCGCATCGAGGTCCTGGACAAACCATCTGTTCCCTTGCGACAAGTCAACATAATCCAAACAGGAAGCGCATCCTGGATGACTCCGATCAAGGCCTACCTATCATCCGGTACCCTGCCTGACGACAAGTCAGAGGCCCGGAAGATCAAGAACAAGGCCCTACAATACCAACTCATCGACGGTACCCTATATCGCCGCTCTTACCTGGGACCGCTATTGCGCTGCGTAGACTCCGCAGATGCTTCCTTTCTCCTGCGAGACATACATGAAGGGACATGCGGATTACACGCGGGCCCAAGAATGGTAGTGGCGAAGTTAATGAACGCGGGGTACTACTGGCCGGGCATGCACGTGGACGCGGTCAACGAGTTGCGCAAATGCGACAGTTGCCAGCGCCACGCCCCGAACACCTTGCGGCCCAAGAACAACCTGGTGCCAGTCACAGCGGCCTGGCCGTTCCAAAAATGGGCAATTGATTTGGTAGGCCCATTCCCAACGGCTCCAGGAAATGTAAAATACCTAATCGTCGCCATCGACTACTTCACAAAGTGGGTTGAGGCGAAACCACTAGCAAAAATTGACGGCGCGCACGTCAAAAAATTCATCTGGGAATTCATCATCTGCCGATTTGGCCTACCATTGCAATTGGTAAGCGACAACGGCACACAATTTGAAGACCAATCCTTACAAGAATGGCTATCTCAAATGGGTGTCCAACAAATCTTCACATCTGTCGCGCACCCTCAAGGCAATGGTCAAGTTGAAAGGGCCAATCGTACGATTGTTGAAGGTATTAAGGCACGGCTGGGTACCAAAAGAACAGGGTGGGTGGACGAAATACCCCATGTCCTATGGGCATACCGCACCCTCACGAAAACCAGCAATGGCGAAACGCCATTCAGCTTGACGTATGGAACGGAGGCAGTCATCCCCGCCGAAATCGGCTGCCCCTCCGCAAGAGTACTCATGGCCAACAAGAGAGACAATGACAAAGAGCTCCGCCTAAACCTTGATCTCCTAGATGAACGACGTGAACTCGCCGCAATCAAAGAGGCGAAATACAAAACGCAGCTAGAACGCTATTACAACAAGCGCGTCAAAGCTTGCACATTCAAGATCGGCGACTACGTTTTCCGAAACAACGAGGCTTCCAACGCCGAAAAGCCTGGAAAACTAGCCCCCACTTGGGAAGGCCCATACAAGATACAAGAAATACTTGGCAAGGGCGCATATGCGCTAGAAAGGCTTGATGGGACACCTATTCCCAGATCTTGGAATGCTGCACAATTGCGCCGCTGCTACTTGTAAAATATTTGTACTGACGGCTACACATGCCGCATCTATCAATGAAAATTATTACCTATATCTGTTATTCTACTTGTTTTTCCGCGCCAAGGTCTTCAAGACTTAAGCAAAACTATCGTCGGACCACAAACAGGGCGGTGTTAACATGATAAAGTCTTCTAGACATGCTTCGCGCACGTCGGACTTATAAAAATCATGCACCAACGCCACATAAGATGGTCTTCAAGACAAGTTTACTTGCCGGACTTAAAGACGCGCGCCACTAGAACAAACTTAAAGCCTTGTCTTCTAAACTTGTAACACAAGTTGGACAAAGAGCAAACTAGTTGAGCGCGCAGTCGTGGGTCTTCTAGGCAAGGCGCACACGCGCTTAACTCGGACCTTATGGCACAAGTCGCGCCCCGCTATAGTCTTCAAGGCAAATACTTAACATGCCAGACTATCTAGCAGGACGCGCGCCTAATTTTAACTTGTCAAATCGGGTGACGACTTGGTTAGATAAGTTAAGTTAGGATGAGAAACACAAGATATAAGGAAAAACCAAAATTTTCATTTATAATAAGGGACTTAAAAACCCTTGGTAATTACAAGATATTTACAAGACAAAAACAAAAAAGAGAGAGACAAGCGCCTATTAAAATTATACATTTGAAGTACCCTCGCCACTGGCTCGTTGGCGATCCTCTTCAAGGCGCTTGCGCTCTTCCTCCCTGGCCAGCTCGTCAGATTTATCAATAAAATACTTGAGGGCAGACAGAGGATCAGCATTCTTGTTGCAATCTGCAACCACTTGAAGAATGGGGAAGTCCACCTTCTCAAATTTAAGCAGCTCCGCCTCGTACTCGTCTTTCAGTGGCTTCCCATAATGCTCCGCATCCTCAATCCGCCCACCATTCTGAGCGGCCAGAAAACCATCCTCATAGCCTTCACCATACCCATAGGCATAGGCGGTGGCGGCTATGGCAGCGACTTGATCGCCCAGCTTAGGTTCTTGCCAGAACCTCTTGAAGACCTGCAAAAAGACTTAACAAGTTAGCATATAAAACTTCAAAAGTTTGTAAGAAAAGCGCTAAAAGAGATATGCACTTACCCCAGCGATCCCATCCGTCATCATCCATTTGATGGAATCCTGTGTCTGTGTCTGGGCGGCCATCGCCTCATCCAAAAGGCGCTGGGCTGTCTCACATTCTTTGACAGCCGCAGCACGGGCCTCCTCGGCAGAGCCAAGGTCTTGCTCCAGATCCTCTTTTGAATGGAGGATCTGGACCCTCTCCTGCTCTAAGAAAGAGACACGCTCGGTAGCTTTAACGAGATCTGCATCTTTAGACTCAAGCTCCAAGCGCTTCTCCACAACTTGCGCAGTCCGTGCAGAGAGGGCCTTGCTCTTCTCTTCTAACTGCCGGGTCAGCGCCCGGCTTTCCTCCTGCGCCTCGGCCAGAGTCTGCCTCAACTTCATAGTTTCAGCATTAGTCTTCTTGCAAGACTCTGACCATCGGCGCTTATCCGCCGCCGCATCCCCTTCCAACTTGGTAACTTTGGCCTCTGCATCATGGGCGCGGCGACGGTACTTGGATATTTCAGCTTTGAAGGCAGCCTCTTTCTTAGCAAGGCCTGCCTTCTCCGCCTCCAAGCGATGAATATCTCGCCACACCGCCGCATCACGACGGCGTAGCGAGTCAATCATGGATAGCTGAGTCGCTTGATTCACACATAAGGCAGAGATCAGCGCATCACGACTCAGCATATCCTGGTGAGTGCGCTCATAAGGAGGCACCACCCCGCTGACAAACTCCTCAGCGGCCCAGGAGTTGGAAAACAATGTGTTTTCCCTGATTGCCCAACGGGGGCGCCAAATGGCATCACCACCAACCCACTGGGAGCCATCATAGTCCCCAGATGGCTCCCCTTCATTCGCCACAAAGGGCTCACGCCTAGATTGGCGCAGGCCCCCACCACTGCCACCAGCGCCCGCCTCCAAAAGGGCTCTCTCAAAGCCATCCATCTCTTGAGAGCCCTCGGCGCTGGCATGGGCAATCTGCTCCGCCTGCTCCTTCAGACGGCGAGCCTTCTCCTCCAAGAATTGCTGCTCTTGGAGGCGAAGACGTTCCGCCTCAGCATGTTTGGCCGCCTCAGCCTTTTGCCTAGCTTCATCGGCGGCAGCCTTCCTTTGGGCCTCAGCCCTTCGTAGCGCCTCATCGACCGCTGCCTTCTTCTCGGCCTCCGCCCTTCGAAGGGCTTCATCGGCCTCAGCCTTCAGACGGGCCTCCTCCCGCTGCGCTGCCTCTTGCTCTTGAAAGAGCACATCCACCTCTGTCCTGCTCGCCTCCGCAGATGGAGACGGGGAAGAAGGGGTTGGTATAATTTTGGGCGCAACTGCAACAGAGACAAAAACATAAAGAAGGGAACAAATGAAAAGACTTAAGGAAAAAAGCAAAAAGAGAAAAACTTACCAGGGGCTTTCTTCTTTATCAGCTTCTGAAAAAGAGGCTGACGTGTGGGCGCAGCGCCTATACCCATACTAAAGGTGGGGGCAACAACCCCTCCAACGCTCGAGCTTTTCTCTAGCACCACCCCTTGCGCCGGCGACAAGGGGGAGGCAGTGGTCTCTGTAACAGGGGTTTCAACCCCACCACCTTCCCCGCCGGTAGTAGCAGCAACCTTCTCCAAGTTAGCAGCTGCGCTGCTAGAAGTGGCACCAGTGGTGCGCCTCTTTTTTCTCTTCTCCAACTTGGAGGGTTCTTCCTCCTCTTCATCCTCTGAGGCGGGCCCGTCCTTCCTCCGGCGCCGCCCCTTCACCACTTCGCCTACTGAAACGGAAGAACCCGAATCAGAACTTGTTAAAGGACGATGGCTACGTTTACGCCTCCGCGGAGCGTGTTTCCAACGGCCACGCCCCGCGGGCGCCTTCTGAACCTCCACAATCTCCACTGAGGAGTCAGAGGCATCATCGCCAAAGAGGCTAGAAAACAAAAGTTGGCTAGACTCACCTGTGGTATAATAAGGCTTGGGCGCGATGGACATGTCAGGATAGTAAAACCTGTCCACAAACGCCTCGAGGCAAGATACCTCTCCCTCCGCCAAACGCCTCCACTTTATGCCCTTCTCCTGACGGGCAGCATAAAACTGGAACTTGCTCACACCTGCGCAAGAAACAGTTAGAATAATATGAAATTCAAAATAAAGAAGTGAACATAGAAACTGTGCTTACCCTCCTCAGCGATGTAAGGTTCCTTCCCCGGGCGCAAAGCTATGCGGCTCATCCCCAGAAGGTAAAAGATACCATCTGTGAGATTTTTAAACTCCAGCTTGGTGGCGTTGGCGGTGAGGGTGGTAAACCAGGCCTGCTTCTTATAATCCTTCATCACTGGTATGTCAGCCACCCGCTGACCGTCTGCAATCACCTTCCAAGGCAGACTAATGGGGATGACTCCCCTCTTCACAAAGAAGAACTTCTCTTTAGCCCAATGAAGGGACTTGGGGGTGTGACTGGCCATTGGGGGCACCTTGGGGCGCGGCTTAAACGAGAACCACATCTCGTCGCGCGCAAGAAAATAGAAGACATTGAGCATCTCCACAGTGGGCTCAATATCCAGGGCGCGGCAAGACGCCTCAAAATGTACCAGCCTTAGCATCCCAAAGGCGGTAAGTTGGGTTGGCCCAACACCATAAGCTACCAGAGTATCGATCTGGAAGCGTGTGCAAGGTAGCCGGAAGCCACACTTGGTGAAATGGGCTTCATAAAGGGCAAGTTGCCCAGGCCCAGCAGAAAGGACATTCTCCGTCGGCGATGGCAGAGTTGGCTCCCACTCCGGCAGGATGTCATAACCCCTGCAAAAATTATCGAAAGCTTCCTCAGTCCAAACACAAAACGTGTTTGTCATGAGCTTTCGCTCCTTTATCTTGCCGTGTTCCACCTGAACTTCCTCCTCCACGTCGTCTATCACCGGCTCTTTCCCGGTAACATCACCGGAGGGAGACCCAACGTTGGAGGCTTCAGACATTTTAACAAGTAGATGAAGGAAAGGAAAAGAAAATCTGGAAAATGAACAGGAGCGGTTGAAGACTCGCCGGAAAACTCAAAGGGTTCACCGGAAAACTCAACGGACACAAAGGAAACTTTGAAGACTGATCAGAATCTTCAAAGTAAGCAAACAAGAAGGTGACGAAGATCAAGAAGAAGTTTCACGATAAATCTTTGAAGATTGATTAAACAATCTTTGAAGATTCAAAGAAAACTTCAAAAGATCTGGGTTGTCGTTGAAGAAAAGAGTGCAAGAGAGAAGAAAGAATGAGCAAAATGGACAAGTAAACGTCCAACATGCTTCCGAACTCATATATATACCCACTGCATTAATGGCAGTGGGGCCCAAGGAGAAACAACCGTCGTCACACTTTTTCAAAAATAGGAGAAGCAGATGATGACACGTGTCCTCATGCGCGAGTGAACGGCTGAGATCAAGCACAGATAAGCAATCCAACCGTCACTCGCCGGATGACTGACACGTGTCATTAGATCTCATCAATTTAAACTGATCAGGCGCGTGAAGGATCACGCGTCTGACGAACCTCACGTGCCACTCGACACGTGGCACAACAATAACCACACAAGCAACAAGTGGGGCGCGTGACAACACACGCGCCTGACACAGACGAAATGTTGGTAACTGCACCATAATGAGGGGACAGCCAACAGTCAGCACAACAGACGAGGCTGACTCGTCAGCAACCCTCAAGCTTCCATCAGAAGCAACTGATCATTCGAATTCCAGGCGCCTTAACTCTTATTTATGAGAGACAAATTTAATGCCAATGATTCAAGATTTATTACAACTACTGGAGCACCTCCGCGGCAATAGGCGATACTTCTTCCATGGCGCAAATTTGACGTAAAACCAAAAAAGACGTTCTCCGCCCAGCGCCTTAACAGGTCATGGCGGCAAACTTCTTTCATGGCGCAAATTTGACGTAAAACCAAAAAAGACGTTCTCCGCCCAGCGCCTTAATAGGTCATGGCGGCAAACTTCTTTCATGGCGCAAATTTGACGTAAAACCAAAAAAGACGTTCTCCGCCCAGCGCCTTAACAGGTCATGGCGGCAAACTTCTTTCATGGCGCAAATTTGACGTAAAACCAAAAAAGACGTTCTCCGCCAATATTTGCGGAAGAACGAATTTCAAGGCACACCAGCAGATGAGCTTTCATCCGCGACCTCACACTTTGAGTCTAGCGCTCCACCTACTCTTCACAAAGAATAGGAGAAACCCTAGACTAGGGGGACTTGAAGGGATAGGGAGCCTAATCCAGGCGGAAGAGGCGTCCCTATCCCCACAAGTCAGCTTCCTCGCGCCAGTCAGCGGCGCGAGGAAGCAACGGCGCGCAACCAGCAGTGTATGCAGGAAGGCGCGCAAGGATAACAACTGATAAGCAATAACATCACCTGATAAGCGCGTACCATCACACGCGGAATCTTCCCTTGACAACCATCGTACAAAGTACAGAAGACAACAAAAGGAAGATTCACAAAGATTACTGACAGTGTACGCGCCAATAGGAAAGCTACAGGTGGCAAAAGTGGTCCAACAACTACAAGACAAGGACAGCAGCATGGCTGTGCAGCCATGCTTCCACCATACCAGCGTCTACAGTGACAGCAGACATACCTTGCTGCTGTCAGGAGCATGGTCAACGACTGACAGGTGTGCCGTCTGCCAACCACAGAGCGCCACGTGTCTGCCTCGAGCAACAACCATGCTGCCTGAATGACGTCATGAACAGTACACCTGTTCTCCCGCCAATTCCAGGGGAAACCTTGGGCTTGGGCCCAGACCAAGCCCAATAAAGAATGGTTACTCGTGGGCCTTTCGATCAAGCCCACGAGTTCTCCTATAAATACAAGGATACCTCTCCTTGCTAAAGGATCCGAAAATAATTATTGGTAGCTTAGAATACTCTCACTTGTAACCTTTGTATTCGTTCATCAATAATACTATCGGCTACTTACAGTGGACGTAGGTCATTACTCGACCGAACCACTTACATCTTGTGTTCGTATTTACTTTCACCACACACACACTAGCATTATTATCAAACGGGTTTGACCTTACGGTTTGGGTAAAGGACTAATCCTGACGGACTTAGGTATTAACCCCACGTAGGTTATACGTAATCTCCGTGATACCTATTGTTTCTTCAACCATCAAACTTAGACCACCAAATTTTTACTTTTTAGGATTTAAAACTTTTGTAACTATCTTTTAGATTAACTTTATTTTCTTCTAATTTGACCACCAAACTTTCTTTTAATATATTATTGGCCACTAACTTTTAAGTTAACTTTATTTTCTGCCACTAACTTTTAGGTTAACTTTATTTTCTTTCAATTTGACCACCAAACTTTTAGCTTTTAGGAATTAAAACTTTGGCCACTAACTTTTAGCTTAACTTTATTTTCTTCTAATTTGACCACCAAACTTTTAGCTTTTAGGATTTCAAACTTTGACCACCAAACTTTTAGCTTTTAGGATTTCAAACTTTAACCACCCAACTTTTTTTGCATTGCACTTTGGCTTTAGCTTTTAGGTTTTCAAACTTTGACCACCAAACTTTTAACTTTTAGCCGCGAGTATTTTTTTTAAGCCCACGCGAAAATAACAGTCACTTAATATTATCTTTTATGTCCACGAAACCCTCCACGCAACAGGAGCTCCCACAGCGACGCGCGATCTTTAACGTCCACCAAATCTTCAACGCAACAAGAGCTCCCGCCGCGAAGTGCGGGGCAAAAGAATCCTAGTTATAAAATATTAATAAAACTAATAGTACACTATTGTTTGATAAGGCTCGACGAGCCTGACAAGCTTCACATGTCAGGCTAGCTCGAGCTCGGGCTTGATAAATAAACGAGCTTTGTTCAGGCTTAAGCTCGGCTCAGGCTTGATAAAGTTCGTATTTTTTTAAGTTTTTTATCGAGCCGGTCTCGAGTAGCTGCTCGGCTCGTGCACCCAGTTTCCATTCCATCATACATTTGGCAGGTGTAGACGGTGAGCATTGGTGTCACGTGAATAATAAGAATGAAGACAACGTGTCACAATTATAGGATTCTTGTACGTGACTTTATGACAATATATGACGCATTTGTATGGTTTTAAGAATAACTTAAAGTGGTAGGTCACCCCACTATAATTTGTTTAGCAAGGATATAAATTATATTAAGAAGTACGATTTACTTAAAAAAAACTTGTATGGTTACATTAACAATGTATATTCAATAAGAAATGGTTTAATAGAAAACTCATTTTACTGAGAGAACTCGAGAACTTTATATTATATCAAAATATTTACATGGGTAATATATCATATGTTACAAATGTACAATATATAATACACATATGCAATATACTCAATATGTCATATAATGCACATATATAATATATCATATGTTACATATGTGTAATATATATATAGGTAAAGTATATGGAGGAAACCCTCCTTATTTGGTAAACTCTGGAAACTCTGACTTCCCAACATTTTTTTTTTTTTTGAAAAAAATAGGGTATGTAATATACATTTTTTTAAGCATTTTGAGCCAAAAAAATCGAAAAAGCGCCCAACGGTTTTTTTTTTAAAATAAAAAACGTCTACTGTTTACATATAGTTAACACATTGTTAACACCTGTTATTAGCGCTTAACATGTGTTAGTCAAAATTTTTTTTTTTTAAAAAAAATACTCGGCGCTTTTTTAAGTTTTTTGGCCCAAAATGCTTAAAATCATGTATATTACTTGCCCTATTTTTTTCAAAAAAAAAAATATTGGGAAGTCAGAGTTTCCAGAGTTTACCAAATAAGAAGGGTTTTCTTTATATCCATTCCCTATATATATATTGCATATGGGTAATATATATTGCACATGTGTAACATATGATATATTGCATATGTGTAATATACAACATATGATATATTACATCTATACTTTCTATAATAGGAAAGTCGTGAGTGACGTCAGAAAGCTGATGTGTCAAGCGGAGAGACAATACAACATATGATATATTACATCACGTCAGTGGCTATCAATGCCTGCGTGATACAAAAAGTGACGTCAATAATCACCTTAAAATATTCAGAAAAAATACGTGGGCCACGTGAAAGCACCGTTGTTGTCCTCAACAGCGGTTCAAAACCATCGTGTTTGTCGTTAAGCAGCAGATGTTAAGCACATATGCTACAGCTGTTTAGGCCCTAAGTTTGAATTTTAAGGGGGGAAATTTAAATTAACGTAGGGAAACGTGCCTCATTAGCTGCTTATATATAAGCACATAACCAATTCAGCCGTTTCTAATATCAGCTTTGAATTTTCTATACTAAACAAAGATTTTAAAATTTCCCTCTTAAAAAATATCTTTAAAACCATGTCGACGTCATTGGACAATGAACAAAACCATGTCACTTTTATTCGTGATCTGAATCCATCCAAAGAGATGTGGTACATGAAGGCTCAAGTCATAAGGAAGTGGAAGACAGCGTATAAGTTGGAGGTCATATTCATTGACGAGCAGGTAAATTTTATTGCTTTGTTTATTCATGAAAACGTGTTCTTTTCTCTATGCTTTTTACGTTTTGTTAAACGATATATGCAGGGTGATAAGATTCAAGGTTCTGCCAAGGCACCTTTTATGCAACTTTTTGACAATCAACTTGAAGAAGACGGTGTGGTTATCTTATCTAAGTTGATCGGTGTAGGTGAAACAAGGACATCTACAGAGTTGTAGCACATCAATTCAAAATCATTTTTTATCGTTGTACAACTGTGAAACAGGTTAAGGGTTGGGAAGGTGTTGAGTATGGTTTCAACTTCTTACCTTTTAACGACATTCTTAACGGAGAAGCCAAGAATCTTGTTGAGCGTTGGTTTGTATTTTATTTTTTACTTTAGAACAAGCTTTAACATTCAGTTTGGTTGAACGCTGTTCCTTTATAGTTAACAGATGTTTGGTAAAATTGTGTGTTTTGTTTTTATAGATATTGCTGGAAGCGTCATTTGGTGTGAGGACTTGGATGTGTTTGGACGAGCTCCTAACGAAATCAAACGCATGATCTTGATATTCAGGACTTAGAGTAAGGATTCCTTAAAATTGTTATACAATTTTTTCGAAAAGTGTTGTATCTCCTATTCACATAACTGGCGGTTAACAAAAGTATTCTATTTTTAAGGTGAGTCTTATGCATCAATAGTTGAAAACAATCATTGTTTAGAACTGCAAATTTAATTTCTGCAATAAATGTTATGAAGAAGTTATTATTCTATGACTGACTGTTTTGAATCTCATGTGGAACACATTTATTGATGTAATAAATTATCTGTAATTAATGTTTGTATAGTATCAGATTTTTGCATTTTTTTTACATCTATGTTTCTGTTGTTTTGTTGTAGAGGTACGACGTTAAGATGTACATTGTGGAACTCTTATGCAATATAGTTTAAGGAATTCATTTCCAAGATCACTGAGGAGCATGTACTGGCTGTTATTCAACATGGAAGGGCTAGAGACTGGAACGGTAACTTGTGTTTCAATGTTGTTATTTTAAAAAGATATTAATATAAATGAAGTTAGTAAAGATATGTGTGTTGTGACGCTTGTAAAATAGGGTCCTAAAAACTATTTAATAGGACTAATGAACTTTTGGGGTCCTTTTATAATACACGCTACAAAACAAGTGTCCTAAAAAGCTATTTAATAGGACGGATGATTCTCTGGGGTCATATTATCATATAACTTAATAAGACACTTAAAATGTAGATCCTAAGAAAGTAATTTATAAGACATTTAGTTGTTGGTGTCCCATTATGTGGTAATGTAATAGGACACTTGATCATCAGGGGTCCTATTATAACATAACTTAATACGACACTTTGTAGTTATGTCATAAATGTTCGATGTTATAGGACCCTTTCTAGTTGAAGTCATATTAGAACATAATTTAATAGGACACTTGACACATGAGTCTAATAACTTTAACCTTTATAGGACGTTTAATTATTGTGGTGTTATTATAATACACCGTAATAGGACACATGATATTTGAGACATAAAACATAAGTTTATTAGGACGCTTATTCATTAGAGTTTTATTATAACATAACTTAATAGGACACTTAACAATTAGATCTTATAACTTTAATACACCGTAATATAACCCTTGATATTTAAGTCATAATAAAAAAAATCATTTAGCAAAATAATCCATTTTATAAAATTTCTGTACCACATTATAAAAACTAGGTCGTACAAATATTTGTGTCAGCTTAATATTTTTTTAAATATTTTCATTATCCCTCTCTTTTTAACTTTCTCTAATTTGATTCCCCTAAAACAACCTTCAAACCCTAACTGCCAATCCTCTTCTTTCGCCTTTAATTTGTGCCTTCCCCCCAAATAGGACCAAAGGGTCGAAATGGGATTGAATTTGGAAACATAAATGGTGTCCTTAATTTGATTCATGAGCTCAGTTAATAAGTGTTAGAAACTGAAGGGAGTTTCAGAAGACGACAACAATGGTTGATAAAAAATAATCCAAGCATGTTGTGTTAGTAAGATTTTTGGTAAATCTGTTACAATCTTTTTTTTCTTTATTTCTTTCTTTTTATGCAAGATGAATGAGTTAGTGATGGCATGTTTGGTGTCATTTTTGTACATTTTTTTTGCTGCATCTTTTACAACTTTGGCAGTTTGGCGGTTTGGCCTCATATTCATGCACCTGTCATTGTATTAGATCAACTGAATAGGATTTATTGAAATTGAATCACCCTGTCGTTTCCAGAACCCCCACCCCCTTGTTTCTCTGTTCTTATTTGGGTGTAATATTTGGTGTGGATATATACATTTTGCATTCTTGATAGGTTTCAAAAGTGAATATTTTTTTTTTGGTTTTTTGAGTCTTATTTCTTGTACTGTTTCGTGATTTAGAGAGCTTTATATATGGTTTAACTGATGTACAGGAAGAACACTCATGCCATTTTTTTCTGAACCTGTTGATCCGGATTAGTTGCGTTGTTTTGAAAGTTTGCAAGTATCATCCATTGTTTTTGTTTCATTCTGTTGACTGACGTGAATGAGATTTGTTTGTATGCGGCTCTCCTCGTTACCATGAAATTAATAAGCAACCTATGGATTTTGGTTTAGTAAGAAGCAAACTTAACGAGGAACATTATTCATATTTGGAAGATTTGGAGCTTTGCGCTGCTCTATTATGCTTCACTTGATGAAAGTATGTTTATTTAGATTTTCTGCTCAGTATGATATGGTTTATAAGATAAATGGAACTATGTGTCTATGTGTCTATGTGCATGTTCATTAATGGAAATCACCGAAAATGGTTATGACCTATCCATTTCTACCTTTTTGTGTTTTTTTTTTCCATTTAAATTGGCCACATTGACATGGTCGTATATACACTTCGTAGAATAAACAATGCAGGATTTTGTCTTTGCTTTTTTCTATATAGTATAAAATTAAAGTTAGGTTCTTGCTTAATAATAAAAAAATTGCCAATTTCATATTTGATGTCAGATACTTATAATATGACTGACTTTAGGGTTGTTCAATGTTAAATTTTGCTCAACAGTCAGGTCAGAAGTACCAAAAGTTAGTCTTTGTTGATTGCAATTTATGCCACTTGCCACACAACCTGCAACATTTGGAGGACACAATCAAATTTCACCTTGTCGAAGTTTTCGAGACCACCAAGTACTACTGCACTGTCATTGATGCTCTTGGACATAGTGATTTCATCAAGAACATGCTTACTGGTACTTCCCAAGCTGATTGTGTTGTCCTTATCATGACTGATGGTTTTGAGGCTGGTATTTCCAAGGACGGTCAGACCCGTGAGCACACTCTTCTTGCTTTCACCCTTTGTGTCAAGCAAATGATTTGTTGCTGTATCAAGGTATTGTGTTTATGTTTTTTTTTAATAATCTTCCTCATTGTTTAGTACTTATATATTGTTTATAATTTGGAATATTGGATAATGTAAGTTCATTCAAGTCTGAATTTCAACGCAGAATCTAACTCAATTGTTGTACGCCGATATCACTCACTATGAAAGACAAGTGAGAAACGGGTTTCTTTAGATATTGAGAATGATACTAATGGAGGGTTGAAATACCCAAATACATATTTTGTTAATACGTGCACCTAGCTTGGTCGTCGTTTCAATGATTGTTGCCACCTACGCTCTCTCGGTCGGTTGTGGATGGTGGATGTCGCTCGGTGGTGGATGTTGGACGGAGGCGATGGGCTATTGCTCACTGCTGCAATTAATGAAGATGATTTGCAGGATACTAGGCTGCAATTAAGGTCCCAAAGGTGGATTTTCTTGTAAAGTCTGTTTGGTTTTCACTTCAGACCTTTGTATTGATTTTGGGTTAATCTCACAGGTATTTTAATTTTTTCTTCTTTTGTAGGTTTACTGCATAACATGAGTCATGGGCCATCCAACCATTTGTTTGAGACAGAGTTATTCAGGTCTCTAAACGGTAATTCTTACATTCTTTCATAACATTTGTTACTATATTGATGACAATAATGAAGTAAGAAAAATACTCATTCGTGCTAATCTGCATCACATGTAAAAGTGAAGGTATTTGTTGGCAATAGAACTCATGTGATTGTCTTGTCATCATTCATGACACGTATTTTTTTTTTTTTGTGGAAATCTTAAATAAGGTTGAAATTTTGTTTTTGACTTATTTTATACATGACGTGCAGTTAGATGATTGAAGATAATTGAGACTATTGTTGTTGAGTGTTAGTAATATCGAGAAGCAAGAAGCGAAAGTTGAATTATATTTACACGAACGTGGATATGGATAGCATTCGCGAAGAATGGTCAAACTATGCGACAACTTTTATTTTCAACTAAAATTGTATTTTATGTCTAGACGAATGTATGACACGATATTTTTTTTTGAAATCATATTTCATTTTATTAATATATGTATTTTATTTTGAAATAAAGATGGCGCGTCCTATGAAGACTTATTTTTGCGTGTCATAAACACATTTTCATGACGCGCAATACGCGTACAGGAAGATATATTTTCTAGTAGTGTGACTTGGAAATTTTGTCCTATTAAACTTGTTAGAACATTGTAAAAGTCTCTAAATATGCTTTTCTTAGGACGCTATATGGGTTGTTCATAAACCTATTATGCGACCATAAAATTGGTTGTATAATCTTATTTGGGATAATAGGACCCTTTTCTTGGTACTAAAGTACATATAATGTTACATCATAAGGGTCCTATAAATTAATTTTTAAGGACGCTTGTTTATGTTTTAAAAGATTAAAAGTAGGTAAGTACATGTTAGAACATTGTAAAAGCGTCCTAATATGTTTTTATTAGGAGTTTTTGGGTTGTTCATTATGCGACCATAAAATTGGTTTCATAATCTTATTTGAGATATTAGGACGCTTTTTAAGTTTGGAACTTATTACGACCCCTTTACATGAAACGCTTTTACCGTTGGTCCTATTAAATAAAAGGTCCTATGAAATAGCATTTTAGGATGCTTTTGTGTGTACTAAAAACCCATTTTTGTTGTAGTGTCGGTGTAGGTGAAACAAGGACATCTACAGAGTTGTAGCACATCAATTCAAAATCATTTTTTATCGTTGTACAACTGTGAAACAGGTTAAGGGTTGGGAAGGTGTTGAGTATGGTTTCAACTTCTTACCTTTTAACGACATTCTTAACGGAGAAGCCAAGAATCTTGTTGAGCGTTGGTTTGTATTTTATTTTTTACTTTAGAACAAGCTTTAACATTCAGTTTGGTTGAACGCTGTTCCTTTATAGTTAACAGATGTTTGGTAAAATTGTGTGTTTTGTTTTTATAGATATTGCTGGAAGCGTCATTTGGTGTGAGGACTTGGATGTGTTTGGACGAGCTCCTAACGAAATCAAACGCATGATCTTGATATTCAGGACTTAGAGTAAGGATTCCTTAAAATTGTTATACAATTTTTTCGAAAAGTGTTGTATCTCCTATTCACATAACTGGCGGTTAACAAAAGTATTCTATTTTTAAGGTGAGTCTTATGCATCAATAGTTGAAAACAATCATTGTTTAGAACTGCAAATTTAATTTCTGCAATAAATGTTATGAAGAAGTTATTATTCTATGACTGACTGTTTTGAATCTCATGTGGAACACATTTATTGATGTAATAAATTATCTGTAATTAATGTTTGTATAGTATCAGATTTTTGCATTTTTTTTACATCTATGTTTCTGTTGTTTTGTTGTAGAGGTACGACGTTAAGATGTACATTGTGGAACTCTTATGCAATATAGTTTAAGGAATTCATTTCCAAGATCACTGAGGAGCATGTACTGGCTGTTATTCAACATGGAAGGGCTAGAGACTGGAACGGTAACTTGTGTTTCAATGTTGTTATTTTAAAAAGATATTAATATAAATGAAGTTAGTAAAGATATGTGTGTTGTGAAATTTTTAGAAAGAATTACATTTCAAACCGATAACTATGGATCTCGCCTCTTTCTCAATCAAGTTATAGATGAGGTGTCTGAGCTAAGGAGGAGGTGCTATTAATATCTTTACTGTTTATCCAGACTGTTTGAGAAGTACAACCAGACTGTTTATCCATTGCGTCATGAATTCATAGTTGGAACACAGAAGAAGCGTGTTGATGAACTCATTGACATTCAAGAGGTTTCAATATTCTATATGTACCTTTTATATGTCTTCAGTTTATAGTATGTTTCTATTCTTTAAAAGTGTATGTTGTATATACACAATACAACATACACTTTTATATATACAACATACACTTTTAAAGAATAGAAACATACTATAAACTGAAGACATATAAAAGGTACGTATAGAATATTGAAACCTCTTGAATGTCAATGAGTTCATCAATACGCTTCTTCTGTGTTCCAACTATGAATTTCTGACGCAATGGATAAACAGTCTGGGAAGAAAGAACAGTTTGAGAAGTAGAACCACTTAAGAGCTAGGGCATTCTTGTAACACTTTGTAAACTCCAAAGTAATATACGACTAGCTCTTCACAGTGGACGTAGGTCGAAATTGATCGAACCACTTACATCTTCGTGTCTTTACTTTCATCACACACACACTCACTCTTACTTCACGTCTCGGGTTTAACCAACGGTTTGGGTGAAAGATAACTCCTGGATAAACGTAAGTATTAACTCCTCGGGATTAGTCTTAATCCCAACATACTTATTGTTTCTTCACCAAACTTGCTCCGGCTACTGAGGGATAAGCAAAACACGATAAGATGGATGAAACTCATCCTCCAAAAGATGTTATAATCAAACATGAAAAGATACAATAAATTCCAGGGATCACTTTTGATGACGAATTGTGGGACGATATAGATGAGATCATAATGGAAGGCGTATGACTAAATTGATCTCATGATTCAAATAGTTTACACTTGAGCATTTAGTTTTCAATTTTTATGACTATTAAGACTTATTTTTCCATATCCGTATGTTACTTTATTTCATCAAATGTTTCTTGAACATTTTATAATTTAAATGTTAAATCTTTTTACTTACTAGACATGTGTAATGCTTATGACCTATATTCGCCGCAATGCAAAGTGTGTACCTCTCGCCGCATCGTGCGGGTTTCCCACTAGTTCTTATAATGTGGTTCCAACAGTTAATCGTTGGCCAAACAAAAAGAGAAAGAACCCAAAAAGAACTTTATTTAGAAGAGACTCAATTCATAATTTCATTCACATCCTACTAAAATACCATCGGCTTCGGTTATATAGCCTTTTACACGAACTATTAAACTTGAGGAAATAAACAATGCACCAAACCCACTACCATTACAATAACTAATAACACTAGCGGTAGTGCCCGCGCGTTGCCGCGGGTTCATACGTTTATTTTGCCACACGTTGCGCCACGGGTTTCACATAATTTATTTTAAAACCAATTTGCTAAATACAACTATTATATAGACCAAAAGAAACTGACATAAAAAAACGACCAAGGCTCTTTTGGGGAGCGGAATCTCACCCTACCCGCCTCAAAGTTTTTGGGAAACACTATGGGATGAGGGAAAAACTTTGTATACCTTGGGAGAAAAAATCATAATAAAAATTGAACATGTTAAAATCCATGCGGGTTTTGATGCATTCGGATCGTGCTTTTAAAGGATGGTATTTCGTATCTTTTGACATTAGAGGTTTAGCTAGTGAAGCAACACCTACGTTCAAGAAATGAAAATCCATCTCCATTAGTTTACGGTGACATAACATCGCTTTATATCATGTAATATAATGTGCCATCTGTTTGTTTCTAAAAGAATAAACATACCACATTGCTCAAGAGCCCATGGTGTAATATCTTTGTACGTTATGCATTTCCCCTTAAAGTTGGCTCTACAAAGGAAGAACAAAAGAAAATGAGTATAAACACAAAAATAGGTACCAATGTATCTCAGATTTTGTTAATGACTCTAACTTAAAATAGTTGTAAGCCCTCATTCTGTGATGTAAAACACTCTCGTGGCTTCCACCCGCGATTGCGGCGTGTCAACCAATTTTCAACAAAACTGAAATGAAAATGTATATAGGGCTGTCCAAAAAGCTCGTGGCTCGGAGCTCGCTCGAAGCTCGCTCGGATTTAGCTCGAAAAAAGCTCGCTCGATATGGCTCGGTTTGAAACTGAGCCGAGCCGGCTCGGATCAGTTGGAAAGTGAGCCCAGCTCGGCTCAGTTCGTAACGAGCCGAGCTGGCTCGGTTTGGCTCGGATAGTTCTAATTTTGAATATATTTTGTTATATACATATAATATACTATAAAAATGTTATAAAAGTTGGGGAATATGTTACATGTTTAATATTTGGTAATAGCAGCATTGAGACTGTGTGCATGAGATTGAAGTTACAATTAATCAAGTTATTTAAATAAACCATAGTATAATGGTAATTGTCAAAGTTATCAAACTCAATACTGCATTTGATTTCAAATAGGTCAGTATTTAGGAGTTCAATCAGACATATATTACATATTTAAGGGCCTAGTTCGTATGCTGATGAACTTATACTATATTTCGTTAAAATTTAAGACTTATTTTGTATTTTTTGAACTTGATTATAGCTTGTAATGTATTAGTTTGAGCTTATTTTAATGTGTTATTGTAGACTATTGAATAATATTTTAGATTATTGAATTTTGAAAGCCAATTTTTCTTTTTTCTTTTTAAATTCGAGCCAAACAAAGCCGAGCCGAGCCGGCTCGGTTTAAAACCAAGCCGAGCTTGAGCTTTGATTTTCAGCTCGGTTTTAAATCCGAGCCGGCTCGGTTTAAAACCAAGCCGAGCGCGAGCTTGACCTAGCTCGGCTTGGTTCGGCTCATGAACAGCCCTAAATGTATACACAATTATTAACCAATTGGGTATTTCCCAAACCACTCATCATAAATTTAAATACACTAACACAGATTACACGACACATTTCAAATGATACACCGATAAATAAGACCTACATCACGAGTAAACAACAAGAAAGAGTGCTCATCGGATCGTTATTGAGATTTCTTAAATGTCTTCAAGAATCAGAAGATGTATATCCAACGATGCTCACCAGGATTTTGCCCACCCAATATAGATATGTCGTCTAACAATAACCTTTTGAAAAAAAAAATCAAACAATTATGTGTGTATTCTCATTGAGTTTCTAACTTTTAGCGCCAAATAAACCATATACAACCTAATTTATAGAAAACAACACGTACGCCATCAAGCTGGGAAAAATGAAAACCAACAATAAACTTTGTTGCCCATAACACAAATCAAAGAAGACTAAAACAACACTAAGAGACACGTAATTGTCAGCAAAAGCATGTTAAACAACTGAATATTAGCACACAACATTGCCACAGAAAGTAAAAACTCAACATCAAACAATCAACATTATAAAATCTTTTAAAAAATAATTATAAGAACAAAAACACACACACGAATCACCATGTCACCATACATACGCGTGATCCAAAAAGTGTCCTAAAATTAGATATCATAACATACAAACTGCAATTCTCATTTGAAGTTAATCATTTCATTGTACATGCTCAAATAGGTATTGACTACCAGACTGCTTAAAATAAAACAACATAAAGAATGGTTATATAAGTTTTAGACAGCCAACAGAAATGTAACAAATCACTAAACACACCTACGCAAACAAACACACAATACCAATGGGAGAAACGGATAACCCAAAAAAATAAGAAAAGATATATGCCTTACACATAACAACAAACAGAATCAGTAACCACATGTTTGAGCAAATTTCTAATGGACATACTCCATTGAATAAAACATAACAAAATATGCAAATAAACACAATATTATATCGTAAACCTAGTCAATCCACCCTTCACACTAAACACAAATCCACCCTTCACACCGGACAAACAAATCAAAACACATAAAACAAAGTAATAAACCAAAAAACTAAGAAAAGATATGTCTTCATGACTTCATATAACAACCAAAATCAGTAACCTCATCAACAGTAACTCAAATGTACATACATGACTAAATAAAAGAAAAAAATAATAAGCTGTAACAACACAAATCACGTATCATGCTTGCATGGAAGGTTAAGGGGAGGGTACATATTTTTCCTAGCTTTCCTATATATCCATAATACAGTTGGCCTTTACATATTATCTTTTTTCACAAAATTACACTCATTGTCCTTTATTAATTATTTAAATTGCTTCTTCTGTCCTTTGTGTTTCATTTGCATTCATTTCGTCCTTTATTTTCTCAATTTGCTACGTCCTTTAGCCTAACGTAGTTAAAAAAGTTAGTTACTTTTATTTTCTGTAGTTTTGATCGAGCCCTAACCCTTGAACCCATTTTGATCGACCTCGAATTCAACCACGGTAATTAACGAAATCATAGGGCTATTGTAGAATATCAAATTCCGATCAAAACCATATATAACATGATGCTTGTTTGTTTTAGAGGTGTAATTGACCGATTAAAGTTGCGACTGGGTTGTTCTTGTTCTTCAAATTGTGAATAATTTAGTGGATGTTTTTTATATGTTTTTGCACATAACTGATTGATTTTGAAGTATGAATCAATACAAGGTTCCAATTTATAGTATAATCGACTTGTTTTACAAGTGGGTTCGTTAAAGTTTTAAATTCGGAAATTTTTGACGCGTGATTTTGCATATATTAGTGCGGATTTCTAGATGTTAGTGCGATTTGGATCCAGAAACAGGTGGGTGTGCTCAGATCTGAGTTTGGGTGCAATTTGAACGAGTAGGATCTGTTTTTGTTAACGCGGGTCAAGTTCGGTTTGTGTTTTGACCCGTTTTTCGATCCGGTTTGTATCGGTTGGATTCGATATAAGTTTTTAACAAGTTTCGGTCAAGTTTCATGTTTCGGGTTATGTTTGATGGGTTATGTTTGATGTGAATTCGCTTAACTTCGGTTATATATGTGTATGTTTATATATAAAATGAGATTTTGTAAAAACAATATATGTTTTTCATCAATTGTTTTACTTGAAAATTATGGTTTTGATTGGAATTTGATGTACTTTAAAAGCCCTATGATTTCGTTTCATGTCGTGCCTTAGTTTTGTCGTTTTATTTGGAGTTAAGGCTTAGGAAAACTACAGAGACTAAAAGTGTAAAGTTTGGGTTAACTTTTTTAACTTAGGCTAAAGGACAAGGGTGTAGCAAATTGAGAAAATAAAAGACAGAATGAGTGCAAATGAAAAACAAATGACAGAATGTGCAATTTAAATAATAAATAAAAGACAATCTGTATAATTTTGTCTATCTTTTTCCCGGTTTCATGTCTACGATTTTTATCCACATTGTTACACAAGTCCACCAATAACTGTAATTGTTATCTTCACTATATGTAAAAGTCAAAATGTCCCAAAAGTAACTGAGAATGCTTTTGAATTTGTTTTTTTTTTTTTAACAATTCCTAGATTTGCTAGGATAAATACATCACAATTTATGCTTTGCATGATTTGAACCCTCAACCTTTTTGGCCGTGAGACACATGCCTTAACCGTCAATATGACCGTTATTATATGGTCAAACTGGTCGAGTCTGAATTCATATAAACGTATCTTGAACGCCCCGTGTCATCTCATATTCAAATGTCAGATAAAAAGGGTAAAAAATTACCTAGATGTAAATATCTTGCTTCTTGATAAAAACTCTTGTAGTGATACAGTAAACTAATATTTGCAACTACATTAAAGTTTGGTTTTGGATCAAGCTAAAGCACAAAAAAAGAAAACCCAAATTTCAATTCTTGAAATTGAATTGTCTGCTTCAGTGTTCCAATTCTTTGGGATGAATGTATTCATGTTGGAACCTGTGAGACCTGCAGCCACCCAACCAAGAGGTGACAGACACCAGTAATTCAGTAATATTAGATAACTGAACTCATATATTTACAGTTATGTCCATGTAGGTGACTTGTTTCACCCCTTTGATTAAATAGGTCAAGGTTGACCCACCACCCGTTTGCGACCCCTTTAACACATTTATTACAAACCCCAACCTGTTTAACAAGTTTACAACCAATTTGAGTAGTTTAGATAAATGGGTTAAATGGGTCGTGCAAGGGTTACATGATTTTAAGTGTTTCCGGCCTAGAGTTGTTGCCTTTGACATGAATAAATATATAGGTCGTGTTATTGATTTAAAAAGCTAGAAGCGCACAAAAGCAACGTCTAAAACCAAGGCACCAATCGCAAAAGCACACTGTTTTCGTACCCAAGGTGCAAATAATTTTTTTAAATATTTCCTATAGGTTTCTAGCATCATCATCCCAATGTTTAGAGACAAGTAAGCCTTATATATGTTTTAATATAGGTGCGTTTTTTTTAAACCAAGGACTCGTGTTCAGGTTCAATGATAGAGTTTAGACAGAAACTCATTACAGCAGGTTCAATGATTTAGCCTTGTTGCGCCTAGGCACGCCTTTTTAAACCAAGGAGTAGTGTTCAGGTTCAATGATTTATGGTGACACAATTGATACCCCTAGCTAAGTCCATGTAGATATACCTTGTTAAGCTTTTCAATATAAAGCAAATTCACTTCCTTGCAAAGGCCTTCAACATCAGTTGCATAATCTCTTCTATCTTCTTCCTCCTGTTGTAATTGATGTCTCATCCTTTCCAGTGCTCCATTTAATCCACAGAATCCATCAACAATAAGAGGTTCAGCTGACTTCAGCTTCAAAAGATTCTTCACAGCAACAAGTACCTGAAATATACCAACACAACTTGTTACATATATGAACAGTCGAACACACATACATATATAGGGAGAGTTATTCTGTAAGCGTCAAAGTCTTATTACAAAAAATTATTATTAATAGAAAAAATGTAAGATATTAGGAGGCAGCACGTGTATATGCGTGAGTTTTAGGGGCAAAGAGTATCTCCGTCCATTTATGTATGCAGGTTTCTGCCAACAGCATATGTAATTCGGGCATGCTATTGTAATGGTTGGGACAGTTAGCCCCGCAGTTATAATGTTTAGACAATAGAAACACATTATAATATCCAATCAGCACTAAAAGTTAGACATGTAGTAGTAGTTAGACGTGCCGCTGTAATCAACAATGCAGCATACATTTAAATAAAAAAATATATATAGCAGTCTAACGCTCAAATTGAAGGGAATAGAGCTCTGGATTTTATGTTGGGGGGTTGCGTGTGTGGTGGGGGCTAGAAAAATGGAGCATATAAAATTTATTTAAGATTAGAAAAACGATGGAATAACATTAAAAAATGGTGTGTGTGGGTAAAGACAACCTTCTCCTGAAGATCCAAATCATCTGACTTTGTCAAATCAAGGACCGGCCTCACCAATGCACAACTGCTGAAAAAAGAAGGCTCGGGTTTGCTACTATATTCTAACTGATGTTCAGCCAGATCACCGACAAGTGACACCGATCTCCTGTGTAGTCTAATATCAGCAGTGGCATTGCTCAAAACACCCTATAAAACACAGTATAAAGATCCGGTTAGGCAAAAACTTAAAAATTTTGTTTTGTCGATAGATCTCCCCACCATATTACCTGGACCATTAAATCTCCGCCTTCTGAGTAGAACAAATCAATGCCATTCTGGTTGTTTCTAATAACTGATGAAACAGCATACAATGCTTTTATGGCTTCCTCTGTGAAACGAGATTTCACCATCATTATTAGCGTCGGCAATGCTCCCAGTTCAAGA
This sequence comes from Ambrosia artemisiifolia, assembly GCA_032199755.1. Classification (NCBI taxonomy): domain Eukaryota; kingdom Viridiplantae; phylum Streptophyta; class Magnoliopsida; order Asterales; family Asteraceae; genus Ambrosia; species Ambrosia artemisiifolia. The sequence goes on from CM063519.1 coordinate 18,538,340, forward strand.
ACCTAAAATCCACACATATAACGTGACTGCAGTACTGACAGTTACCAAGTTGCTAAAAACAAATGACCTTCGGGTTACACGAGTAAGAATGAAAAAAATTGTACCTGATCCTGAACTACAGGATTGTTTTGACTGGCTTTACCAATAACCCAGGCACAAGTTGTCCTTATCCCGGAATCTGAGTTAGTGAGTTGTCTTATAACCACAGCAAGACCTCCCATTTTGTGTAAATCTGCAAGTCAGTTGAACCGTAAGGCTTTGTATATTGATTTTTGGATGTAGTTGGGTCACACTCACAATGGCTCTCTATATAAAGAGATAGATATTATATACAGAAAAGCCAAAGAGTCTGAACTATGTGCCCAAAATATCTACCAGCTCAATAACAACTGATTCCGGGATACAATTCATTGCCCTTTTAGAGTTGAAAATGAGGTTTATAGCGAAAGGTTAAAACCCTAGTGACTATATGGTGACAATAAAACTAAAAAAGCACATACCGTTGGCATTATCGATTGCCTCAACAAGTACCAGAAGTTCCTCTAGTGCACGGTGATGATCTTCCAAGCTCAAAGATGAATTATTCAAGTCATCAATTGCAATCTTCATCAATTTTGCATCGGATGGCATTTCTAATTTCTCTACCAGTTCCTAAATGTAGGGAAAAAAGATGACCAGCATTTTCAAAAATACATATCAAACAGAACAGAGTGAATACACTTACTCAAGAATTAAAGTATATCAGGAGAGAGAGAACAAATTTGTCCTTATGGCATGTGTAGCTAATTAATAGTATCATGGACAATCATAAATTTGGAGACTACTGCACGTTAGATCTAAAAGAAAAACACGTACGGGGACTACCAGGACCGTGGGGCGCTTTGCATAGACTCGTGAAAAGATGAAAACCCTTATTCAAATAAACGAGTGTTAAATATAGGTAGGCAAACTGAAGAAAATAAGAAGAATTGCTTGTAACTATTGTGTTATCTAAAATAAAAATTATTCGATAAGTATAATGTCAACAATCAAAGAGAACATCGATTAAAATTCAATCCAAAACATTTAGAAGATAAAAAAAAGTTCAAGCATAAGAAAAGGAAATAGATGATGGAATGAACTATCTCACACTTGACAATAATAACGAAAGGAAGAGGATCACTACGTAAGCACACAAACATTTGTTATAGTTATGAACTAAGAGAGGTGTCTGAAAGTTAGTATCATATATTTCATCCAAGCAGGTGCATAGGAATGCATTATTTAATATCCATCTAGAATCTATAATTCTATATGTACATGTGCCATGTACACAATACATGTACATAGCAAAGTATAAAATCACACAAATGTTAACAGTTCCTAGTAGAATGTGCAGATTTTTTTTTTACATTTGGTTTCTTTAACTATTTATATTCCAGTAGGTTATCACACACGTATAATTCTAACCTTGAGTTCCATTTGACGTTGTTGCAGCTCATCTGCAGATAACTTCTGGACATCATGTGCTTTCAATTCTAACTTTGCAGGATCAGAGTGACCTGCAGGAAAAAGCAAATCCCGATTAAAATATATAAGATTCATGGAAGCGGGAAGCTCCAATATCCACCATTCAGAAAGTTTCAGAACTCCCAACATACAAAGTAAAATGAGTTCATCATAAGCATACTTGTTATGCAATATCAACAACGTTGGCTGCTACAGGAGAGGAATCACCATAGAGACTTGGGTAATCTTCGAATGATCATTATAAAAAAAGCCCCCTGTACCTTTCAGTACGGGAGACTGATTTGGGTTAACTAACACCAAGTAGAGTATTATGACGTAACTAACTCTTAACTATCAAATACAACAATATGCCAACCAATAAACTATCCTTGATGGCTGGTCACATTGTGTTGCGGCGTACACATTGGAGATTGAGATATCTGGAGAGTTGTTTAATACATCCATGTTGAACTAGGTTTGATGAATCAGAGATCCTCAAGAAGATATTGAAGCTTGGTACATTCATCATCAGAGTCTAATCTGCTCTCTGTTTTTTTTTAACTTTTTAGTGTTAGAACATTATTGTATTGTATACAACACCAGGTTTGTTTGTCCCAGCTAGCTACATATAGACTAGAATTGTAAATGTATTCTTAGTATTTCTAGACTAGCATGGGTTATGATTGTAAAGATTTAATCTTAATCAATATAGTCATTTAAAAAGTATAACCTGTGTAAGCAATTAAACAAACAGTGTATCCCGACTCTATCTATACACAGCTAGAACACCTGGAAGTTGTTAAACTGAGATCAACACGTTCGTCTTTTCCTATGGTTCCTTTCTTAGTTAGGTTGCCCATTTTTACAAACACAGGTGCAATCCCATTTATAAGGGGCTTCTATCGCATCATGCTCATCGAAAGTGTAAATCATAAAACTAATAGCCATACAATTGTGAACAGTGATAATTTAGTTCAACCCACAATGCAGATGTGAAATTGACAAACTTAAGGTTGTTACTTATTTACACAATGAGGGTGTTTAATATCCAATAAATGATCATGCCATCTGTTTTTGACCAAAGTGCTCTTGTTCTTGAGTTTATATCAGGCTTTTAAAAATCATGGGTGGATTTGAAGTACGGTCTTCATATTCAGTGTTAACACCATCGACTATTTATATGAATAGAAGTTATCACCTTATAGGAGCTTGTAAGTTTCTTTGAAATTACTATTAGACCAAGATGATCATGTAGATGGAGAAAGGGTGGATAGTTCGGTGAATAAAGATCATTATTTGCTCTGTAGTTGCTCTGAGAATCGATCGTTGAACACTTGAACTCGTCTTCAAAGATTTTGAGCTAATTTGGTTTCTGATATACTAATGATCTAAAGATTAGTGACCTAATAAAATCATTCTCTGTTGTGTCCTAGACGAATTATATAGAAGAATAATCTTCAATGCATGTACATCAAAAGTTAATTATATTGCCCTCACCCACTGCCAACACATGCTTCTTACTATACAAAGCATGTAAGCAACTTATGTCTATAAACCAAAATAACCTTTTTAACAGCAACTTTGTTTACTCACAAATACCACCTAATCAACTTGCACTTGCAAGATTTGAACCCACACCAGATTTGTGAGGGGCAATCACCATGCCACTAGACCACAAAGCCATTGGCAACCAAAAATAACTACTAAACTTATTATAAGAGAAAGACTAGCTGAACTTGGTGACAAAATATCTAAGGGTTTATGTTACTTTTGTGAAAGGTAAGCACTAAGCACCTCGACATAGATATAAAGACAAACTTTACCATATATATTTGATAACTGTGAGGAAGAGCTTAGTGACGAAAAGATGTTAATTTGGCTCAGATCTAAGCAGGTACGTTGGAAGGGAACGATGTTTACTAATCTATGAGAGTGACACTAATCACACTATGTAGTCAAAAGCGAGCCAAGTGAGCGCCTAGACGTTCAGGCCATGCTTTTGTACCTGAAGTTGATGCAATCATGCAAAGCGAAATCTTCGAAATGCACATAGGAATTGTGCACCCCTGTCCAGGCGCAAGATGAGGTGCAGTGATTGCCTAGTTCAAACTTGACAGTTTCTTCGTTCTTCTTTTTATTCTATCTTCCTAGTCTTTTTTCTTCTTTCTTAGTAACAGTTCCTGCCTGTCTTTATCTACTAGGGAATTCATGTGTGGACCTTCAAGGTTTCAATTATTTAACGCTAACCTGCAGTGGAGATTGAGAGAGGGGGTAGAAAAGAGAGGGGTGAAGACAAAGTGTAAATAACCCCCTAGGTAGCAAAGGGATGGAATGCAGTTACGTCATGCGTGGAGGAAGACGGAGAGCTGACTATTATCCTTTTCCTATTTTCTATGACTATTACATTTTTTTGCAGGGCCTTTGCGCTTAGATTACGCAGGAGTGGCACATTACTAGGAAACGTAGGAAGTTCTAATGACAACACTGATACCTCATTTGCATATAAATTGGAAATGTAATTACTAAACCTTCCATGAAAGTTTAAGTGAGAAATGATTGGGGAAAAGCAATTGAAGAGTTCGAGTGAAAGATGCAAGGTCTCACATTGAGGGTGCAATGACTCCTCTCTTTACCTTTTCTCCTAATCTCAATTGCCAAAATAGTGCCAACGAGTTCAGGTTCCAGGGTCAAAAGTAGTTTTAAGAAATGATATTCCTTATCCAGTTATCGCAAACGCGCAAAACATTGCTTACATCCTAAAGTTTCCTACCAATGCTAATTTCCATCATTCCATCCTACTTTTCTCATGTTTCGTTCATTATCAAAGAACCATCACAAACCTTTACCTACTCTAACTACTCAAGTTTCATCCCGTAGCACTTCCCCTTAAAAACTCGAACGCGCCATTGACAAAAACGCCTTTCTAAAAACACAACAGAACATACCAAATATCTACTTAAGTGGCAAAATCCTCTATCAACGAATGCTACTTAAAACAATTGCATATTTTATTAAAGGAAAGGCATTGACGTACATTCAAAACAGAAGCAGCTTATGTTACTATGTGTTCGAGTTCGTATAAACCGTGTGCAACACATTCCTTACTTTTTCTCATAATCTAAATCTATAGCAATATTAAATTCAGCTCTAAACATCTAAACAACAATAAAAATGCATATTATATACTCTACAAATCAATAAAATCTAAAATCATAACATGAAAACAAACAAATTAAATAATAATAATCTAATTATGAGTTATTATTAGGTATAATAAATAATAATAATAATAATATGATATGATTGATATACCTATTGCCCACTGTAGCATTCCATCGAGTGACGGAAAGCCGCCGTCAAGTTCGTCATGGTCATTTAACGATTCGTCGGTGTCGCCGTTAACAGACGACCACGATAAGCCACCGGAAGCCGAGTTATTGACCGGGTCAGCCGTTGATAATATCCCTAACGCCGTTAGCAATACGAATAACGTGATAGTCAGTAGTCTCCGTCCCATTCCAAGATCCAATGGCTTCTGTTGTCTTCTCTAGAAACTTCTTCCACTGATTTTGCTTTGTTTGGTTAGTGATTACGTGTCACGTGTGTATAAACTTTTATAAATATATTTGGTTACTTGCTAAGGGCATGCGTACCGGAGTGTTTCCTTATATGCTAAGAGTATTCACAACCCCCAACCAAATTATATTAGCGTTCTATCAAACTATATGGGGTGGGTAATGTTTTAAAAATCTGTAAATACCGGCTAGTTATACCGATATTATCGTTTTTGGATGTAATTCTTATACGAAACACTACGGTAAATATAGGAAACGGTATTGATTTTATACCGCCGTTAAAATCCGGTATACCGGTTTGAACCGCTATACCAGTACCGGCAGAGGTTAGATTTTAGGTTATTTTTTATTAAGGAATAACTTTTAAAAAAATAAAAACTTTAGATTATCTTTTGGATTATTTGTTAATTATTGACTAACTTTTTGATAGTATTTTAGTATGTAATTATGTACTTTTAGATTATTTTTGTGTTAATATTGTAATTTGTGAAATTATATAGCTAACTAATCAACCCGGTTGAACCGCCCGGTACAACACGGTTCAACCAGTTAAACCATTTTTTAGTCAAATCCGGTATAATTAAAAAACCGGTTTTTAAAACATTAGGGGTGAATGTGAGTGGAAGGGAGAGAAAATATTTAAAGAAACCACTGTTCACCTCTATATATGAAAAGCTACTGTTCATCCCTATATATATTTTAATAATTTTGTAAGTGGTTGTGAGTGAGGAGAGAGAAAATATAATAATAAAAGTACGACTTCAAAGTTCATTTATAACTTGTGTTTTATCAGGTCATCTTATCAGGTCTAACTTGCGTTTCAAAACAAAACGCAAGTTATCAACCCAGCAAAAATTATTATTTTTTAAACAATATAGCAATATGGTATGCAAATGAAATAGGATAAAAAAAATTGTTTTTATGGTATAGTTTTCTTAAAAAATAATGTCGTATGAAAAAAGTTACAGCCGTTTTAATAATGGGGGTGAAACTTTAATGACGCAATGATTTTACCATCGCGCCCCTGATTATCTAGTTCAATCTATGGTTAATAATCGTTCTTATACTTTTTACGGTAAGCTTTTTTTTACGTTAGCCTTCATCATAAAACAAAATAGTTAGTTAAATTATACTATAAGATTATTAATAAAGTGAACACATACTTCTAAACGTTTAAACTTCCACATCACCACCATCACCGCTCCCAACAACCACCACATGCACCAAGTTACAAAGAACCATTATAAGATCATGTTCACCGACCAGTGATGTGTGAAAATATATATAAAAATTTAGAAAACAAGTTTTAGAGAGGGAATCACTTACAAGTCTACCAATCGCTATGTAAAAAAGTATGTGAGACTAGGGATGGGATCGATATCGAAAATACCAATACCCATTTTTTCTAAAGTGGGTACCGAATACCATAGAGAATCATTCAGTACGGTGTCGGTATTTGTTACAAAATGTTCTTTCTATGTGGCATTGGTACCGAATCAGTACTGACCGAAAATACTGATATCAAATTTTTTGAAAAGTAGGTACCGAATACGTACCGAAATGGTACCAGTTCGGTGTTATACAGGTACAATATTGGTATTCGGTACCAAATGCTCATCCTTATGTAAGATTAGATATTAATCTATGGACACTATGGACGATTCTCAATATTGAACCTCTATCGACTCCTAGCCTAATTAAAGAGATAACTTTTAACTAACAACTATGAAAACAAATAGATAACGGAAAACTAAAATCTAATAGAATGGAGAACGAAATACTAGACAAGTAAGAACACGAAATGAAATCAATCAGAATGAAGAACGTTTTAGGCATTGCGAATCCCTAAGAACATCTAATGACCTCTAATCTAACAACTGACCAAGGTCTTGATATCTAACCTGACAAACCATCAATAAGATATAGTTAAATCCAATAGTGATCGGGAAGCTAAGGATGTGATGCACACCCTCAAGATCCTAAAAAGCGAACTATGAAGTGCAATAAGAACAACGTGAATATACTGTTAAGATGAAATTTGTTCTCGATAGAGATAATGAATCCCACAACTATCAAATATGTGACAATGACAAAGTTAACAATCCTCCAACTGTGGGGCTAACCTTGATATGATTAACTGAAAACCTAGGAATAACCAAATGCAAATAAGTATATGAACTCAGTGCCAACATGTATTTATACTATCAAACAATGACTAGAAAATAACCTACCAATCCCAACTCCCATCTCAGTTTGTTAAGAATGGATGCACACTTTATTTAATTGATTAGGTTACGCTTGTATTATCTCCCATGACAAAATATAAACCGAAACCTACCGATTAATGACCTAGGAATAATTTTACTAAATTAAGAGTGTATCTCTACATGCTAAGACCAACAAAATCGACAACTAAATCAATAATTAAAATCAAAACTAGTGTACATGATAATAATTAGCAATAAATCAAAGTTATTTTAAATCAAACATAATTCAGCCAAAGTTAAACAAGAAAGTCAAAACATATGTCAATGTTCATCTAAACCTAGGTTGCTATGGAAAATTAGCCCATAAACATCATAAGTATATAGTCAAATTCATTATGAAATAGGAAAGTTTAAACAAAAACCGAATGTTAATCAAACGTGAACCGAACCAAACAAGTCAATCATCGATACCCCACTAATCTTGCGTTTCAAGTCATCTTCAACAGTCCCAAATTAGGTTTTCAAACTATTTCATCATGTTTTCCCTATTTAAATTACAAAAAAAAAAAAAAAAACATTTGCGTGACACGACTCTTTACAGACCATAAATGGATGACAAACAACCTCTTACAGTCCATAAAGGGTTACATTTTCTCAATTTGGAGTTATCGTCATCATACTTAGTTAATCTCACTAATAGCAAAGCTAAGGTAGGGTCTGAAGAGGGTAAGATGTAAGTAATCTTACCTCTACCCCGCAGGTATGAATATGAGAAAAGTGTCTAAGAAAAAATTTGACAAATCGGTCTAATAAATGAAAACGTAAGTCGGTAAATTAATCAAATTTACCACCTAATTGTTAAAATATGGCATGGATATAAGAAAAGTGACTAAGAAAGAAAATTGATGAATCGGTCTAATAAATAAACTACTAAACTCAAAAGAAAAGTTGGCTTTTTCAACCCAATAATTTATTATATATATATATGGTAAGAGTTAAAATAAAAACCTTGAAAATTTAAAGAAACCCACTAAACCCAATCTAGACCATTGATCTAAAGTGATCAATGGCCAAGATTGAGTCTATATGTAACACCCCAAAACCATTCGTTCGCCTAACTACGCCATTAGGCGTGACTAGCAATATATTAACACGAGACTTAGAGGATAATAATATGGGTTATATTCTAACATGGAGATAACCTAGTTAATAATATTATGTTTATAAATTAATAAAAGGTGTTTGAAACTAGCTTATGAGTTAGTTTTTATACGAAAATGACAGTGGGAAAACTTGAGGGACCATAGTTGCCAAAATGGTAAAGTGGGTATTATTAATAATAATAAAACACACAAAAACACACACATGAAGTGTGAGTGTCGTGTATAATGATCAGGAGATCATTTCTCCTTCCTTAACCAAACCCTAAACATCAACTCTTACTCAAATCAAAGCTAAATCAAAGGGGAAATCGATGCTTGGGCAAGAAACGAGTTATCTAAGTCCTAATGAACATCAAGGTACCATTTTATTTGATGTAATTTGATGTTAATACCCGTTTTTGATTTGGTCAAAAACTAGGGTTTTGATAAAACGTAAAATTTATGGTTAAAAGAGGTTGCTCTAGTCTTGGGGAACCTCAAACATGCCTAATTTAGTTACAAATCACACTTAATATGTGTATTTGGTTTTGATCATATGATTATGTTCATATGTAGAAATTGGGGTTTAACCTCTAGGTTGAATCCACTCATATCTAGTAACCTTTTGTGACTCTTAGAAGTTGTTGCATGAGAAATTTAGGTAAAAAGAGCTTGAATAACATGTTATGATGTCAATTGGACAATCGGTTATGCTTTGGTTGAACTTAGAATGTTGAAAACTAAGTATATTGGTGGATGCACACCAAGTGTTTGATGAAATGCCTAGATGAGTTAATCTCAACTAGACATGTAAGAAAATGGCTATGGATTTAGCTAGAAATGATAATGAATACATGATGTTATGGATAGTGAACAAAATTCCATATTATGTATTCTAATAGACAAGTTTGACTCATCCCCAAGTTAGGTACAACAATGAGGGAGCAAATGGGTCAAACGGATGCAAGGCAAATACTTATGGAAACAAGAATGGATGCGAGGTAAGTTTTACTTACACCAATGTATTATAACATAGCTTAATTGTTGTAGATATTAGTCTTAAAACTTGAATGCGTATGGGTCACCTTATGTGCACTCAATACAAAACGTGGTTTATGACCTTAATCAAGACAATGTGTTATGACCAAATGGTGAAATCCATCAAACGGGTTAATAAATAAAGATATGTGAAAAATGATGTTTTAATCTAAAGGAAAGCATTTGAATGAAGTCGTTAAGAGTGGTGTTAAATGGGTCAAGTTAGTGTCACTTGAACCATAATAAAAACTTGGGTAACATAGTATCATGAACTATGGGTCTAAACGGGTCATATGGTGAATTCGTCATCATTTAAGTTCAACACTTGATGCTTGTTTTCCAAGCATTAAGATTCTTGAGGTTTACGGATCAAATGGTATGGTATTATCATTTGAGTTCCGAGAAGTTAATGTGTCTATCTAGAAATCACGCAGGTAAACAAACTCGCGTATGCATGCTTGATGTTAAGAATCATGGAGGATGAGCACAAGGTATGAATATGGGACACGGGCACCCGGTAAGTCCGTAGCTAATAAAACACCTTCGGGCAAAGCAACATGGGTACTAAAACTACCCACATGAAGTGTGGGTGCAAATCAAGTAAGTTATTTCCATAACTATGTCTAATGCGCGCTAATGCGCTTAGAATCTACTAAACAAGTGAAAACTTGAGAAAGGATGAAAATCTAAGTCCGGGAGGACTTGGAGGTTTTAAACAAGTAAATGAGTCAAAAACATTGGAATTAGAACAAGAAGTTTCGCCACGAATGGCTAAATTGATAGATTTGACCATGAAGGGCATTTTGGGAATTTAAAAGGTTTCTAAATGATAAATTTAAGAAACTAAATCATAACGAAACAAATCGGACAAACGCTTTGGTTAATCAAGTGTCTAATGACTTGACAATTTAGACGGTAGGCATTTGGTATGGTCAAATAGAGCCTTGTTTGATGCAAGGCCTTAACGGGTTGATTTGGGTAAAAATCGACATAAATACCTAAGACTATGAACCGGGTCATAAAATCATGAACCGGCCATTATTATCAGTCTAACAGAGGGTTATATAGTCGGCAAGTCAATGCTTAGGCTTCGGGAATCATCAAATGCGGTTGCGACATGATACCCATGCTTAAAAGTCACCAAACAAACATCAGAGGCTTCGCGCGGCCGCTAAAAGGGATCGCGCGGCCGCTCACAGCGCCCAGCGAATTGATAAAATGATCAGAAGCTTCGCGCGGCCGCGCGCAGAGAACAGCCAGACAACGCGATCTTTAAAATTCAATATAAAATCATAGAAAAATCGTTATGAGGTGTTCTTTATATGCCTGGAAAGCTCTCGGAGCGTAGAACAACTCTTATTTGAAAGTCGAATTCATATTTTGGGTTTTAAAAAGTGTAAAATCTATCCGAACAGCTGTTGCGCAAAAGTTGCAGCAGTTTGTTCTCCTGATAAAGGGTCGTTTGGCCTGGTTCGTTCCGTTTCGACGTGTAACGACTATCATACTAGTTTAAATGAATCATTGATAACTCACTAACCATTCTTTGTGTAATGGTGCTAGGTAAACAAGGGATGGAAGTTCTGTAGCAAGGATCAAGTCGCGAAAAGAGCCGAACACACCCGATCACTCATCAAGCTTCCGCAATAGAATTCAAAGAACTCCCGTTAAAACTCAAAATAGTAGTCTATGTTTTAGCTATAAAAGTGTAAAAATTTGTGGGAATCAAATGTTTGTTTGATCTTAATGGTTTGAGTTTATAATAAATATCAAAGTTTTAATCGGGAGTGGTTTAAGTAAGGCCAAAACCCGCATGATTAGGCGTTGATCGCGTGATTACGGGTTAGGGTGTTACACTATATTATTTTAATACCATTTAATGGAGTAGATGACAAAAAAAGGGTAAAATGGTCAAATGACATTTTGTCATTTTCTCTCTCCATCCAATCAACCATCTCTCTCTCAGTATTATCTCTCATACTTTTTTCTTTACAAAATCAGAGCCAATAAATCAGATTTATTATGATTGAAAAAAAAACAATTCATTTATTAATACATCAGATTCATATTATTGTATCAGCACCAGTGCTGTCACGTACGTAAACCGGCGACGACAGTTCATATTAATTTAAAAAATGCTGATTTATTAAGTTTTTTTAATTAGACCATGTTCTTTTTTCGTTTAATTTTACCAGCACCAATACTGTTACGTACGTAAAAAATGCGACGACACTTCATATTAATTTAAAAAAATGCTGATTTATTGAATTTTTTTTAATCAACCATATTTTCTTTCATTTTATTGTACCAGAACCAGAGTTGTTGTATATGTAACGAGAGGTAATAGGGTGGCAGACGTTTTGTTACATCTATTATATACGTACCAAGGTCCATGTAATTTTTCTTTTTAATATTTAAATACTTTTTAAAGCATAATAAATATATAAAAAATTAATTCTAAAAGTTACATGTTAACGTACGTTTTCCACGTCTTAACGTACGCATCAAACAATGTATCTTACTAAATATTTTACTCATATATAACATTAAGATTCACATGACAAAAAAACATTATAGTGAATCTTTACTAGGTTTGTAACATATGTTATGGTATATAAAAAATTCATTGCTAAAAAAAACATCCAAACTTTTGATTTCATACACCACTCTTTGGCATCTTATAACCATACTTGTAAAAAAAGCCCATTCCTCATCCGTAATATGTACACCCCCACATCCTCCATTGCAATCAACAGTGGCAGAGGGCATCTTATAACCATACTTGGCATAAAAAGTCCATTCTTCCTCCGTAATACGTATACCCTCCCATTCTGCCCTAATACGCACATCCTCCTTCGACGCTCGTAAACTCAAATCAGCTTCATATGGTTCATCATATTCAGCCCCTAGGTTTGATTCATAACCGGCAGCCCATTCAGGTGTGTAGTGGCCATCATACAAATCATCCTTAGGTGTCATATAGTCTTCTGGTGGCAGATATTCTTCGGGAAAAACGTAATCAAATGCCGCATTCCAATCGAAATCTTCATCGCTTATGAAGCCAGCGTCTGCCTGCTCTAGGAGTATAACCGGTTCAAAGGGATTCAAGTTTGGCTGCAACAGGGGGTAGGGGTTCAGTTTCGGCTACAACAGGAGGGAAATCCGGTTCAACAGGTGGGTGTGGTTCAAGTGCAACTGCCATATCGGGTTCAATTTGAGGTGGCTCGGGTACGATTGGGATTAGAGGGTGACAAGGCTCAAGAACCTCCCAAAGGGGATTGCTGGGGGTCAGAATTCATGCTTTGATTGATGTATGTAACCCTACAAAATTATGAGCTGTAACGTATGTTATAAAAGAGTAAAATATGAAACGGAGAAAAAAAATGTTTGTAACATGCGGAAAATAGTTTATTTAATGTATAATAAGGAGCTAATAATAAACAAGAACGAAAAAGATTTTGATTTTTTTATGGAACCTGTTACATACGAAACAAATTTGTGTTAAACACATTTTCAGTCTGCAACAAAACAAAGAAACAGACATTCTCTGTTAACGCACATATGGGAGGCCCTGTTACATATGACATACAGAAACTGTAAAAAATATGGTGACAAAAAAAACTCATAGATGAGAAACACAAAAAAAAAAAAAAAACAGAGATGCTACAAACACAAGTGTTACGTGTGTAACATGTTTTTGACTGCAAAAAACAATACCCTTTTTTCTGCAAAAAAAACAACATACATTTTGGGTTAACATGTAGATGAAAAAACACCAAAAAAAACAGAGATTCTACGAACCATTGTTTGTGTAGTTAGCACAAACGATGAACACAAAACCTTCGAAAAAAACACAAATAGAAAGTCATTCTGAAAACAAAAACAACAAACATCTTGGTTTAACATATATAAGAAAACACCCAAAAAAACAAAGATGCTACAAAATTTATGTTCATTCTATTTAACGCACAAAAAAAAACCTTACACAAAAAATACCTAATGGTTCTAGTAACACACAAAAAAACATCAATTATTTTCAAATTAAAAAAAAAAATTAAACCCTCATAACCCCCCCCCCCCCCCCCCCAAAAAAGGATGACCCAAAGCAGGGATGCCACAAAAAAACAGGGGCTGAAACAAAAACCAACTGTTTCCCGGACATGTTCCCCTCAAAACAGTTATTATGAAAACAAAGATTTATGTTCAATCTATGATCGTTTTTAAACAAACATCCACACATTGGTTCAAATTAAAAACCTCGAACAGAAACCCTATGAATAACCCTAAAAAATAAACTTGAAAATTAAAAAAAAGGGATAACCGGTAGGGGTCACATGGACGATGACGATGATGATGAATGGTTATGTGGTGGCCTTCGATGATGATGCCACTGTTGGTTGTGCCGATCTTGTGGTTGTCGATCAATGGAACGACTCTGCTCATTGAAAATGATGATGGTGGTGGTTAACGGTGATGACGGTGTATGAGTGCTTGCATGTGGTGGTTCGGTGGTGGTGTATGTCTTTTTTGTTCAAATATGTAATTACAGAGAGAGGGGTTTGAGAGGGAATGCAGGTAACTCAAATTTTGAAAATAGAGAGAGAAAGAGAGATTACTTATATAGTCCAACTTGTGTGAGGGTGTGGCAAATTTACAAATATAACCTTTGCCTAAAAAAATATAATTTAACTTCATGGGTTATGTGGAGCTTTATGGTCCACAAGATGAGTTTCCATGGGTTTCTTCAAATTTTTGTGTTTCTTGCCAATACTATAGGGTGGGGATCCTAAGATAACCAACCCCTATGTGAGAACTGAGAGAACCATTCTGGGCCACACATTTATTATAAAGGCAAAAAAAATTGTTTTAATTGCAAGTTTTTATGCAATGAAACATTTTTTTTATTTTTTTTTCCTTTTTTTTTCATTTTTATTTTCATTTTCATTTATACATATGTGTATATAGCAATTATACAGATGTGTATATTACATTTTTAGCTATATATATGTGTATATTTGAGTTATACATATGTGTATATTGAAAAAAATACAAAAAAAAAATTAAAACAAAATCCTGCATATAAAGCAGCGATTAAAGCAAAAAAAAAATGTCTTAGAGAAATTTGTGGTCTAGAATGGTTCTCTCAATTCTCAATTTAACCAAAGATTCTTATTTGAACCAAATCCTATATATATATATTGTTATTTTTTGTTATTTTTCTAACATAAACTAACTTTTTGTTGTATATTACCGACATTCAATTAACAACCTAAGTACAATTTTAAGTATATATCCTAAATAAAAGTTAACAAGGATTAAACAAATGAACATGGTTTAGACTCAAAATGGGAACTATTAGAAGATTTCCAAATGGGTCAAAATTGAGAAAAAAGTATTTACTTTTTTTAGAAAGCATGTTATTCAAATGTTAAATATGACGGAAGATTATGCTCACTCAAGAGCTTGAAACAAACGAACAAAATCACCCGTCATCATCCTTTTAGGTTTGATTGTGTTAACAATATTGTGGATATGTTGCTTCAAGAATATGGTGATCATTTTAATGAGGTTAACATGGAATACTTAAATATATGGTGGCTTTGATTACGCGTGACTCTTTATCTCAATTTGACACATCGCTTGAGTGAGTTTTATCCATATGATTTTGATGATGAAGAAAAGATTAAGATTGAGCATCGACCTCCCGTGCATCATCATAGTTTCTAAAAGACACAAATTATGCTAAGTTAAATGATATAGCCGACCTCGCTAAAGTTACGTTGGAGACTAGGAAAAATCTATCTTATCCTTTGGTTTGTCTATTAAAGCTAACACTGGTTTTGCCTGTTGCAACCGTATCTGTGGAGAGACGTTTCTTGGTGATAAAATGTGTAATCAAGTATGTGCAATTGTATTAGTGATGATTTCTAGAAGGTTTGTGTACTGTGCTCTAGAAGTTGATGAACTTCTAAATGTTACTAATGAAGATGCAATCGAGCGTTTTCAAAATATGAAAACACGTAGAAGATAACTCTAATTGAAGTATGTCATTATTATATTTGATTATTACGGAACTATGTTATTTTATCATCGTTTTTATACCCATTTTATACTGACCCTTATGGTGTCCCACCTACAAAAGTTATGTATCTACCATTAAGCAATAGTAGGTTTAATTACACAAAAGGTTATACCATATAAAAAGAATAAAGCCGTAAATTCGAAGAATATATGGACACATGGTTTGTATATTACGGAGTATTATTTAAAAAGTAGATGTTGAATCTATCATTATCTTACTATTAATAGACCATCGGATTAAACACTGATTTTGCCATTTTGGTAATTCATGATTTGGGGCAGGGCATTTCGTGAAAACTGAATTCAAACCCCACTAATTATAAGAAGAGCAAGCTTAGCCATTAAAAAAAATACATGTTTTATTTATTTATTTATTCAATGTCTGAACTAAAAACTGGTTACCATATATAATTATATTCAAATCAGAATAATCAAAAACAGTTTTGTGAGGTAGAGTGCTATGAGAGAGGAGGGTAACCGCCGGAATCCTATTCCTATTCCGATCAACATTCAAAGAAGGATTACAAAGTATTTTTGTCACGAACCTACCAGAGCGCTGTAGTGGGAATGATCTTGCCGGGTTTGTTCGGGTCCATGCCGAGATATATGATATATATATATATATATATTGCGAGAAAGAAAGACAAGTTGGGTAACAGATTTGCTTTTCTCTCTTTACTTGACGTGAAGAATCCGGGGGAGATAGAGAAGACACTGTCGAGTATCTGCATGGGTGATTACAAACTAGGTGTTAATGTTGCAAAGTTTTCACTAGAAGATGGGGAGATAAGCAAAAGACTTAAGGAAGAGGCTGTGCCGAAGATACACGTTGAAAAGGAGACAACAGCTCCGGTGAAGGTCGATGTATTCACAGGGTCCACGTCGTTCAAAGATGTGTTTCTCGGAAAACCTATAGAGACTAAAGAAGAGAAGATGGTGGTATTGAAAGATGAACACAAGGCACATACCCATGTTTACGGGAGGGCAATTATCTTACGTGTTCCTGGGTTCAAAGCATTGAAGACCATCGGCCAAGTGGTTAAGGATTTGTCAGAAGGAAAAGGAATTGTTCAGTTTCTAGGAGGGTTGGATACTCTCATTACTTTTCCGGATAGTAAGAAGCTGATAGTTTTTGCAACATTATTAAAGGTAATAAGGACGTTTGTCAATCGGCTTCTATATGGATGGAGCAATCACTTCCATTCGAAAGACTAGCATGGTTGCGTATTCAAGGTGTTCCTCTACACCTTCCTGATAATGAAGTGCTCAATAGTATAGGTGAACGTTTCGGGAAAGTTATTCATGAAGCCCAACATGATCAATGGGACGTTGATTTATCTTTTGATTATGTGGGTGTTATTGTCTCAGACGGGAAACGTATTCAAGAGGAGGTGATAATTCAGTGGAAAGGTCGCAAGTATCGGGTCTGGGTGGCTGAAGAAGCCGGGGATTGGATGCCGGAATTTTTATCTAATACGAATAAAGAAGGTACTCATCCGATGAATAACGTTCAGATGTCGGAGAAGTCCATGCCGGAGATGGGTAATACGGCCAATTTGAATTTTAATTCAAATTTGGTAAATGCTAGTTCTTCGGACGGCATTATGGAAGTTGAGGATTTTTCGCATGATGTGGTCAAGGACGTTTTGGAACCTTCTGTTAATGATTCTCATTTGAATGGAAAGGATATGGGTAGTAATAAAGTCAATTCAAGGTTTATGGTAAAAGACAAATTGAATGGTGGTAAAAAAGGTAACAGGTGTGATAATAGAAAAGGCAAAGTATTGGGCTGTAAGAATGCTGGGCCTAGTGGAACCAAGTTTGTGTCTGTAGAAGATCGGCCCAATTCCAAAAAACGCCCAGGATTGGATTTTGACCCAGTTGGTATGGATTTATTTGGGCTAGACATATTGTTGGGTATTAGACAACCTGCTTCCATGGAAAAGGCCCAATCGGGTGATACAGAGAAGGTTTGTCCATCGAATACTAATCAAGTTCCAACTGATAGCAGGGGTGAAGAACCTCCTTCTCATGAGTTTCAAGACGCTAGGGCGGATTCTGAGGAGGATAATTCCAATTCGCTAGAAGGCAGTGAAGATGTAGAGATTGAGGTTGAAAGAACTATTGCCATGGGGTCAGTGGTAGGGGCCGATTTGAGCAATTTCAAAGGTTTAGTTAATGAAGCTATACAAGAGGAAGGGAGACAAGCAGGTATTTTATGAATTTTTTGTCGATTAATGCCAGGGGGTTGGGGGTTCCTGGAAAACAAGGGTGGGTTAAAGGTCTTCGTGTAAAAAATGGGGTGGATTTTCTTGCTTTACAAGAATCTAAGTTATCGACTGATTTGAAGTTTAACGGGGCTTATGTCTGGGGAAAGGGGATTATGATTGTGAGATGGTTCCTTCGTATGGCCGTTCAGGTGGTATTATTAGTGTGTGGAATAACAAGATCTTCACTAAAAGTCCAGTTATTCAGGATCCCAATTTTCTCTTAGTTTCGGGGTGTTTGGTAGAAGATGGGTCGGTGCTGAATATCGTTAATGTTTATGCACCTCAGAAAGTTATGGCTAAGAGGATTCTATGGGACAAATTAAAGGCGGTTATTAGGAGCCGTCAAGGTATGTGGGTTATTATTGGAGATTTCAACGCGGTTCGAGGCCCGGAGGAAAGAAAGAATTCACGTTTCAATCGTCTGAGTACATGGGATTTCAATTCTTTTATTAACGATATGGGTTTGAATGAATATATCATGAGAGGTGGCAAATTCACTTTTCTAGCATAGAAGGATGGTGAAACCAAAATGAGTAACATTGACAGATTTCTTGTGTGTCAAGACTTCTTTAATCGTTGGCCGTCTGCTTGTGTTAGAGCCCTTCCTAGAGATTTATCTGACCATTCGCCTATTCTGGTTTCCGTGGTGTACCGTAATTATGGTTATAAACCGTTTCGGTGGTATAATACTTGGTTGGAGAAGGAAGGATGTGAAGAGGTGGTTAAAAAAGCTATGTTCGAATGTTCATTTGATGGTGAGCCAGATTATGTTATCACGAGAAAGCTGAAACGGGTCAGAGAAGCTGTCCAAAAATGGTATACGGAGACTTCAGTCAAAGAAGAAGAAACACTAGAAGGATGTAAAGTCGAATTAAAAAAGCTGGATAGCATTATGGAAGAAAGGGATCTTGTTGAAGAAGAGATGTGATTCGAGAAGAATGTAAGAAAGAAATTATTCAGGCGCAACAGTTCAAGTGTAGGGATTTAAAACAAAAATCCCGTATTAAATGGGCGTCTTTGGGAGATGATAACTCGGCGTTTTTTCATAGGGTGGTAAACGGGAGAAAGGCGTCTAATTCTTTGCCGGGCCTGTTGATTAATGGTCAATGGTGTTCTAAGCCTTCGTTAATTAAAAAAGAAGTATTTCGTTTCTTTCGAGGTAAATTCTATGATGTTCATAAAGTTAGACCTGAATTAAAATGTGTGGGCATAAACCAGGTTCCTGTTTCTGATGTGGAAAACTTTGTTCGGCCTTTTTCGAGAGATGAAATCAAGGAGGCTTTGTTAGGTTGCGGGTCTAATAGGGCTCCTGGACCCGACAACTTCAACTTTCATTTTTTAAGCATTTCTGGCCTCTTTTCGAAGAGGATTTTGATAGGCTATTTGATAACTTTAACCAATCCGGTCGTATTAATAGAGGTTGCAGCACTTCTTTTATTACTTTGATCCCTAAAAACAAGACATCGGTGGGCTTGAAAGACTATAGGCCTATTACTTTAGTCGGAGTTATCAGCAAAATAATTTCTAAAGTTTTGGCGAGTCGTATTAAAGATGTCATGGGAAAGATTATTTCCGTCTCCCAAACAACATTTCTGAAAGGGAGGTTCATTTTAGATGGTCCTCTCATGATGAACGTGGTGTACGGGTGGATTAAGAAGACGGAGAAAAAAGCCTTTATGTTAAAAATAGCTTTTGAAAAGGCTTATGATAACGTCAATTGGTGCTTTCTGTTATCAGTCATGAGCCAAATGGGTTTTCCTTCCAAACGGTGCGCTTGGGTCAAAGGCATTCTTCATTCCGCTAGATCTTCGGTTTTGGTTAATGGCTCTCCAACTTTTGATTTTCAGTGCTACAGGGGTATTAGACAAGGAGACCCGTTATCTCCTTTTCTTTTGCTCATAATTATGGAGGCCTTTTCTTTTCTAGTGAGTACAGCTTGTGAGGCGGGTGAAATTAAGGCGATTTGTATTGGTAATAATGGCCCGATTCTATCCCATCTATTATATGCGGATGATGCGGTGATCGTTGGAGATTGGTCCAAAGATAATGTGGAAAATACGGCGAGGTTACTTCGAGTCTTCTATTTATGTTCGGGCCTAAAGATAAATATTTGTAAGTCGCAATTGTTTGGGATTGGTGTCGATGATGAAGAGGTGGCATCCATGGCAGCTATTCTTGGTTGTCGTACAGGGTCTTTTCCATTCGACTATTTGGGAATTCGCGTTGGAGCCAATATGAACAAGACTTGTCATTGGGATGGGGTCATCAATTCCATTCAAAATCGCCTAGCTTCTTGGAAGGCGAACACTTTATCCATGGGCGGTAGACTTACGTTGGTAAAGTCGGTGCTTAGTAGTCTCCCGGTGTATTATCTCTCGCTTTATAAAGTCCCCTCTTCTATCTCTAACCTTATTGAGAAGATAATGAGGAATTTTTTATGGGCGGGAGCTGGTGATATTAGTAAATTACATTGGATTTCTTGGGAAGTTATTACTACGTCTAAGAAGAACGGTGGTCTGGGGATCTCTAAAATCAAAGATGTGAACCTGGCCCTTCTGCTGAAATGGGTGTCGAGGCTCAAAAGTCATTCGGATTCAAGTTGGTGCAGAATTATTGAAGCCATTCATGGTGGTCGTGGGCGATATTCGTTTCTACCGGTTAATAATAGATTTTCTGGATGCTGGAAATCGATTGTTATGGTGTCCGAGAGGTGCAGGTTCAATGGGTCTCCCGTTAGTGTGTGGATTCGGCTGATTGTTGGGAGTGGGAGGGAGATAAAATTTTGGCATGATTTATGAGTTAGGAAGTCCATATTAAGTATGAGGTGGCCTAATCTTTTTCGGTTGGAAAAGAACAGACAGTGTGTTGTTGCAGATAGACTTAAAATGAACAATTTTGGTCTAAAATTTTATCCAGAGTGGAGCAGAGGACTCTGTACAGTAGCGGAGCTTTCTGAATTTCAAGATCTCTAGTTTTTGCTGCGAAAGGTTATTGTTTCTGCTGCTAAAGACCGATGGGTTTGGGGGAAGGACGCGAACGTTGACTTTTCCGTTTTCCAAGATAAGAGGCTGCTGCGGATGGATAGTGAAGTCAATCGAGATCATTGTATGAGATGGGAATCTTGGGTTCCCATCAAGGTTAACCTTTTCACTTGGCGTTTGGAGATGCATCGTATCCCTACTAGATTGGCCCTCATCATAGGACAAGTTCCTATCAAAACTCAGTTTGTGTGATGTGCGAGTATGGGGATGAAGACGCGTCCCATCTGTTCACCGGGTGTATTTTTTCTATCGGAGTTTGGTGTGCTATTGAGAAGTGGTGTAGAATTCCTCCGATTATGGCTTTTGATATTGAAGACTTGCTCCGGATTCAAGATAATATGGCGGCAACTAAATGGTCGAAAAAGATTATTCGAGGTATTGTGATGACTACTTGTTGGGCGATATGGAAGAGTAGGAATGATAAAGTTTTTAAAGGGTGTAATGCTAAAGTTGCCGACGTGATCGCTCTTGTCAAGTCTTGGTCGTTTTTATGGTTGAGGAATAGATCGAAATTTAGGTCCATTGTTTGGAAGGATTGGTCTGTGTACCCATTGTATATGATGTAATTGTTTCTTGTGGCGGTCCTCTCTTTGAGAACTTGTCCGTTTTCTAATAAAGTTCACATTTCAAAAAAAATAATAATAGAAAAGGCTTGACTTTAATCTATTTAAATCATGTCTTTGTATATTGTTGTATTAGTCTTCAAGAAAAAAAAAAAAATAAATCCCGCCTCAAAATAGTGTTAAAGATATTAAAAAGAAAGGAGTTAATATCCAAAACAGTCCTTGTGGTTTGGTGGTTTTTGCCAGTCCAGCCCAAAATCAAATTAATTGCCAGAACAATCCAGTAGTTTTACGAAATGCGCAAAAAAAGTCCAATTTTTTAACGGGGTTAATTCAACCTCTTTAAGTTAAGGACAAAATCGTCAACTCACCTCTATTTATAATTCTGAATGTATTTAACTATTTATAATTCTGAATCTTCTTCCCCAATTCTTTGACTCAAGAACCCTAACCGTAGACTTTGAAATCTACCCGATAATGTTTCTGTTTCACTAACATAACTTAGGAGTTTTGATAAGTGGATAAAAATGAGTAGATTGGCATGAACAATTACCGATTTGATGTCGGATTGAAGTCGAGTTTGAGGAGATATGACCGCTAGACAATGGGTCCACATGAAATATATCCCAAGGGTTGTTCTTCCATAGTTGTTGTATGATTAGAGTGTAGAAAGGACTGACTTTGAGGTCTGGATTGGATTTTAAACTGAGGTATTGGTTTAATCCTTGATAACTTATGGTTAGTTAAATCAATTTTGAAGGTTAAGAAGTTCTAGTTTCTGGCAACTTGATATTTGAACTGGGATTTGGTTAATAAGGTGGTTGTTTGATGGGACGAGTTCTTTTAGCTCTGTTAGCTTTCTGATTGCTGGAGAGATGGAGCCTCTCAGGCGACGGTGGTGGTATACAATAGATTTGACACGGACGACGGTGGTGGTGTTGGAGATTCTTGGTTCACAGAATATTCTGGCGGCGTTGCAGATGGTGGTGGAGCTAGTTTTTATGCCTAAGTGTTTGTGGATGGATAAGAGAGCTTGATGGTCGGATGGTTCGAGGTTTAATCTGGCTTGAATGGAGAGGATTAGGGTGAGGAAGGTGAGGAGAGAGAGATGGCTCATGGTGGACATTGCCCGTGGTTGCCGGCGGTGTTTGACTAAGAAAGATGATGGTGGGATATTATTATTATTATTATTATTATTATTATTATTATTATTATTATTATTATTATTATTATTATTGAAAGACACCAATTTTTTTATCTCAACAGGTCCCTTAAATTTGTATTTTGTTTCAAAAATAACATTCCCTCTTTTCCATTGCTATTCAGACGGTAAATGGATAATTTTGCCCTGACTTAACTAGGTTGAGTTAACCCCGTTAAAAAATTGGAATGTTTTGACGCATTTCACGAAACTACTGGGTTGTTCTGGCAATTAATTTGATTTTGGGCTAGCAAAAACCACAAAACCACAGGGACGGTTTTGGCTATTAACTCAAAAAAAACAAAGAAAATACTCATAATGATACTCAAGTGGTGGTCGATGAGGTGTAGATGTTTGTTCATGTAGTTAATGGGTCAATGGTCAAATTTTACCACATCACTATCCTAGTTGCGTATGTATAACGACTGAAAGAAATGCCACACAAAGAAGGTGGTGGCTAAACTAGTGCAACTAAGAAGTATCTTCATCCACTATCCAATTATATAAAGTCATACCAATTTTACTAAAAAATTAATACCCACTACCCTCCTCATCGATCTCATTTTTAATTTTTATTTAAACTAAAAAAACTAAACTAATTCATACATTCAAAGCTTAAATAAATCCAATATCATTAAATAAAAAACAATAAAAAAAATTACACAAAAACAACTAATTATGCTACTCATATTTCAGCTACATATATAGGATATCTTGATTGGCATATACTTCACAAGATCAAATTATAGTCGAACATGTGTATCTACATACTACAACTCCGAAAGAACATTATCGTCAACCAATGGATCAATTGGAGGATCCCTTGTATAGACCGGTGACATCGCATTTCAGTCGTCCTATAATATCATATTGTGCAAAATAATTATAATGTTTTATACCATCGATAAGATAGTACCACATTTGTCTTGTCACCTATTTACATGAAATGGACACTTAGGCGCAATTCCAAGTTGGTCGACAGTAAATATTGAAGATTGTTGGAGAACATTCAAGGTTGTAAAAGGCACTCTAGGCGGCCGCCTAGGCGCTAGTCGGAACCCAATATCGGAAATCAGCCCTAGGCTGGAGATTAGGCGTTTTTTGGATTAGGTGGTGTAGGCGGACCTAGGCGGCGCCGGATTCTTGATTTCCGGCAAAGAATTCCGACGGCGGCGACGGAGCTGCAAGGTCTGTTGTCAGAATTCAGAGGAGGAAGAAGAAGAAACAGAGAAGATAGATGGCTGCGTATGTTTGCTGTATGTTTTAGGGTTCAAATAACTTTAAATGTTTTAACATTTAACCCCTCTTCTTCTCACTATTTTACATTAGTTTCTAAACCTTATAAATTTTACTCAAAAAGTTTAAAATAAGTTTGTGTATTTAAAAATTTTACCCCCTCAATCTTTAATAGTTTACATTTGACTCTTAAAACTTATAAATTTATACATAAAAAATATACAATATCAACATTATATATGTATTATAAATTATAAATAGCTATTTATAATATAAACGCCTAATTCCGCTAAGTCCCGTCTAGTCCCGACTAGTCCCTATGCTAGACCCCACCGCCTGCCTAGCGCCTTCTACAACCTTGTCAGAGTTGGCCTGGTCACATAATGCATGCCAAAACCACAAATTGTTTGAAGTCACCACCTGAGCATGATCGTCGGATCATAAATTGGCCACTCAGTATGGTGGGACACATTCTTCAAACGAGATGTGTACAGTTGATGCTATAGAGCATCCCCGAAAGGTGATGCCTTTCCTCATGTGCTTGATACAAAAGTGAAATGTCGTGGCTTTTCGGTCTACGTAAAAATTGTCTGGCGTACAACTTAATTATGGCATTGCAAAAATATTTTAGGAATTCACGTGAAGTCCGATCAACCAACATAAATACTCATCATATTCGTCAGGATGATTACCGGTTACAGGTTGTCTAACCGCCGATGTGCATTTTTTGAGAAGCCGTAAAACTCTTTTTCATCCTCCCATCTACGCCCTCTTGAAACCATTCATATTTAGAGTCAATTTCTTCAATGACTTTAAAAAACAATCTCTTCGACATTCGAAGTCTTGAGCAAGACATACCCGTATCATATTTTTGGTAATCGGCGAAACAATCTTCCATTAGGAGCTCGAGAGCTTTTTCACGATCAAGTGGCACATATTTTTTCTTATGTTGTCGTGTCTTCAACTCTTGCTTGGGCGGCAATATCCGCGAAAAATTATAGGCTATCATCATTGAACAAATCAATCTCATTCGATAAATCGGGAGGGAGATATATGGTATGTTTGGTAAGCTAGAAGCTTTTAAAAGCTTTTAGGAGCTTCAAGCTTTTAAGAAAAAGCTCATACTCAATAAAAAACCTTGTTTGGTTGAAGGAGCTTGAAACTTTTAGGTTAGGAGAAAAAACTCTATAGTGAAAAGCTATTAGTACTAACATTTAAAAAAAAGCTCCTACTAGCTACAAGCTTTTAATGAGTAAATGACACAAATACCCATTCTATTTTAAAAATAAAATAAAAACCTTCCTTACAAGCTTTTAATTATGTCCATTTTGGTCATTTTATTAAAAGCTCCGGTTACTCTGCCAAAGACCAAAATATATTTAAAAAACTTCCAGCTTCCAGCAACCAGCTATCAGCCACTAGCTAGTTTTGTCAAACATACCCATATTATGTTATCTATATTGTAGCGTAAAAAGATTTAGTTGAATATTTGGGTAAAAATAATTGAGGAAATTGAGAAATATTTGAGTGTAGAAAATGAAGATAAAAGAAACTTTAGGTTAGAAATGTTTTATTTTAATTTCTTTTTTCTAGTTAATGACCATTTAGCGGTCACAATTTTGAAATTCAATGCCATATCCATTGCCCCAAGCTAGTCCCGCCCCCAGACCTGCCCGCGTTAAAGGTGGCAGTGTAGCCACAACCACCCGTGATCATCACCCACATTGCGCTCCTAACACCCTAATTATCTACACTAAGATGGTCTTATTGGTTAGCAAGGTATTGACATGACTCTGTGACTTTTTGATAATGGGTTTTTGTAAGAAATAAAAATATAGAAAATAACGTAAATGCATAAAAGGAAATAATAATATGGATAAATGTATTTACAACTTATTGTACGATCGATAAAAAATTTAAGATGAGATTGTAGTTTATTGTAATATACGTAACACACCACAAATTCTAAATCGCATGTTTCTCTTTGAAACCTGGAAGAAAAAAGTAGAAGAAAGGAATTAGGCAGTGGAGATAAGTGAAAAAGAAACAGAATAAAAGGTTCTATCAGGTGGAGGTTAATGAAAACCATGAACCAGACAAGCGGCTTTACCTATTAACCAAAGGATGGAAAGATACCAACGGCAACGACTTCAATTGCAAAAGCTATGAACCTGCATACATCCTTGTGTCCATTATGTCAGACGGAGGAGCTAGGAAGACGTCGATCACCTACTGGTTCAATGACCTATAGGAGGTGGTATTTGGCATCTAATATCTCAGTGAAAAAGTTCATGTTAACATAATGGAATCTGTGTCCAAGAGGCTGCAACAAATGGAATCTTTAAACGTGACAAAGGTGAAGAAAACAATCATATATGTTGTTTACATGCTGACAATATGGAAGATCGGGGAGATTAGAAATGGAAAGTGTTCAAGTCCGGGCGACAATGTTTCAATTAATAAAGCAAGTGAGGAAATAAAAGCTACTTCCTTTGAATGGGTTGTTGGGTCTGCTAACCTGAAGAAGAACAGATGATTTGAAGAGCCAAAATATACTATACAGCTGATTACCAATAAAACAGTATTTTGCTACAAAGATCCTCCCAAAGACTGTTGACACTAACTGTTGTTACCAAACATCTGCTGGACAAACAAATGCTGTTGAAGAAACCACTGATTACCAAAGTGCTGATGAAGATTCAAGGCAAAGTGCTGATAAATATACAAGCCAATAGAGTTTCACCCATCAGTTGTTTAGGCATCAGAGGTTTAGGCAATGTAACAGTGTTTGTTTCTAGCAGATGTTTTATGTTGTTATTATAGTTAGCTGTCATTATCTAAGTGACGTCAGTCCTAGGTCATCAGAGCTTTTGTTTGTCTATAAATAGAACAATGCATGTACTGTTCTATTTGTCACTCTGACATTCTCTTACACAAACAAAGTTTTGAGTGATCAGGCTGAGGAGGAGAATTGTAATCATTTACTTGTAATCTGTGATGACTTATGCAAAGTATTTGATAAAAACAATTGTTCCATTTGTTATGATTTATAGTTTATAATTCCGCTGCACTTTCCATTATTGTTCATTCATTTACTGTTTCATTACTTAAACATTCATAACAAACCAAACTCAGATCCTAACAATTGGTATCAGAGCTTGGTCAATTAAATTCGATCTAACCAATCAATTTAATATAAATAGACCAGCTCAAATTTATTGATATCACTTTGTTTGTTGATTGAAAACAGAGTAAAAGTTTATTTACGTTCAAAGTTTATTAAACGCACTTTGTTTTACAAACAATCAGACAATGGCTTCAATCAATCACGATCCACACAACACTGGCACGCGCAACAAGCCACCGATGCTTGTCAGATCTGAATACAATATCTGGCAACGTCGGATGAGTCATGTTCTAGCTAAAACACTAGGTGTTGGAAGTCGGTTATTTTCGGACCACATGTTCCGATGCTGCCGAGTACCGAAGATCCGAAGGTTCAAGTACCTAAAAGCATTGAAAACTACTCCGAGCAAGATTTTCAAAAAATTGAGTTAGATGCCAAAGCCTTCAGTATTGTGGCCATGGCTCTACCAAATGATATCTATGCTGGGCTGTTACACTGTAACATTGCAAAGGAGTTATGGGATGCTTTGAAAGAACAATTCGGTGGGACTGAAGAGGTTATTGAAAACAACCATGAAATTCTGAATCAACAATATGAAACATTCAGTCATGTGAAGGGAGAGTCATTAACTCAACAATTTGAGAGGTTTAATTGCTTAATTAGTGAACTAAAACTGGTGGGTCTAACTTACCCAAAATCAACTTTGAATCATATGTTTCTTAGATCACTACCAGATAAATGGGACACTATTGCAATTGTTATGAGAAACTCAATTGGATTTAAGGACTTATCTCTGACCCAACTTCATGGTAAGCTCTTAACCTATGAGAGAGAGCTTAACCAGAAAAAGAAGCTTCAGGATTCTGGAAAAGTGTCTGATGATTATGTATTTGGGAATACAACACTTTTAGGTCAGGATGAGGTTCCTGATAGTAGTAAGGATCAGGGTTATGATCATTATATTGACATAACTTTTGGTTTTAACTCTGATTCTTATTCACCCAACTATGCTTTTGCTGCAAGTGGTGATATCCAGGCATCTGACAACTTGTCTTTTAAGTATAATGACCTTCAATATATTAACCCTGTGGACTTGAAGAAATGGACATTTTGCATCAACTGGCTCTGCTCAGTGTTAGAACTAACAATTTCTATAAATGAACTGGCAGAAAATATCCAGGTTTACATAGTGGGTCAAAAGTGGGGTTGGATAAATCAGTGGGTCAAAAGTGGGGTTGGATAAATCTAAGATTAAGTGTTACAAATGTCATAGAATGGGTCATTTTGCTAGGGAATGTAGGAGTAAAAATGGAACACCTATGATTACCTATCCAAATCAAAGGCCTCAGACAAACACTTATCAATTTTCCCAAAATACCCCTGGACCAAATGTGCAAAACACTGCTCACTTTGCACAGTCCTCACCCACTGTTCCCGTCCATTATGTCCAAACCATTATTCCTCAGATTCACTATGTCCAAACCCCTGTTGTTCAGGCTCAAATACCACTAGCTACTACTCCACCCTCTGCTCCTGCAGAGACCAGTCAACAAAGCTTTTTCACACAAGGCTTTGCTGATTGGAGCAGCTTACCAGATGAGTTAACAGATAAAAACATGGATCTTATTGCCAAATCTGAGAATGAACCAGAAAATTTCTGTTTCATGGCATTGGAAACCATTGTTGAAGAGGTTGAATATGAGGAAGTGGTTTCTAAATCCGAAAATGTGAATGATGTTGTTGATACAGTTGTTTCAGTTGAAGAATCTGAAGCTGAGGTTGTGAATCTATCAGATCCATGGGGTGAAAATGATTGTGAGTGCAAGTGTGATTGTGCATTGATGGCTGCTGCTAAGGTATCACATCAAATCTTAAATGATTTATATTCAGACAAATGTGTAATAGCTTTTGCTAACATTAAAAAGGTGAATGAAAACTTTAGAAATAAAATTTTAGAGGATGAAACTCAGTTTGAAAAACTCACAAAAGAGTTAAAATCAAAATTAACTGAAAAAGAATCTGAAATCAGCAGTTTAAAACATGAAGCAAGCATAACCAAGGACCAGCTCCAAACTATGATAACAAAATATCAAAGATGTAAACATGAGCTTGAATCCACCCAGGTTGAGTGTGAAAAATGGGTGGAATCATCCAAAGGTTTTGAGATGATCCTAAACCAACAAACTAAAAGTCATGTGAAATTTGGCTTTGGTTTCAATGAAACCACTGCTCAAGTTTCTCAAAATACTGACAAAAACGAATCACAGTTGGTTGAGGTCATCCCAACAAATTCAAAAGGTCAGGAAATTAAAGTCACTGAACCTAATGGTAAGAAAATTGTTCTTGAAAAACTAGAAGGTTCCTCATCATTTGCTGAAATTGAAAAATATCAGTTTAAACCAACTTGGTCAGATGAGTGTGATGTTCTTGCAAATTTCCAACCAATGAATTTTAAAACTCCTGCTGGTAAAAAGGCAGCACAGGTTAAAATCATTCACTTAAAAGATCTTCCAACAGATGCTCAAATATCTGTTGAAAAGAAGAAAGAAAAAAGGAAGTTGAAAGAAAACTTGTTCTGTGATTTTTGTGAAAAGAAGAACCATGTTACTAAAAACTGTTTTCTTCTAAAAGCATATGATATCAACAAAGGAACAAGTGTGTGTGATTCTAAACCAATTTGTTCAATATGTGGTAAAAAGAATCATAAAACCAAAGAGTGTCTTTATCTCAAAAATTTTGATGTCAAAATACATGAGTATAAAGCTAAAACTCAAGTGAGTCAAGTGGTTAGTACTTCAAAGGGAAAACCCAAACAGACCTTTACACCAGTCCAAACATCTGTTGTCAAAAATCTGAATGAAAACTCTACTCCCAGAGATGTTCAAGTAACAGATGCTCCACCCTCAAACAAGTTTCCAAGAGGACATGGACAACCACCTTGTCATCGTCTGCCACATGTTTATGAAGAGCCAAAAAGGCCTTCAAAACCAAAAGTGAACAGGCATCCTCATGGTTACCTACATCTGACAGGAAATGGTCAAACATCTGTTGCACCAAGTGTTGACATACAAGCACTAGCAAATGGTCAACAACAGTTGTTGTACTTGGTTCAAAAACTTGTTCAAACCATTGATCATTCTCCTATATTTGAGGATGTAAGGTCTAAGAACCCATCCAAAGCTAACTTGGCTTTGAACACTCACCAAAACTAATTCTTTACTGATGTGCATGGAGATTCTGCTTGCTTAGATAGTTCTAGGGGGAGATTGTTGGGTCTGTTGACCTGAAGAAGAACAGATGATTTGAAAAGCCAAAATATACTATACAGTTGATACCAATAAAACAGTATTTTGCTATAAAGATCCTTCTAAAGACTGTTGACACTAACTGCTGTTACCAAACAACTGCTGGACAAACAACTGTTGTTGAAGAAACCACTGATTACCAAAGTGCTGATGAAGATTCAAGGCAAAGTGCTGATAGAGATACAAGCCAACAGAGTTTCACCCATCAGCTGTTTAGTCATCAGAGGTTTAGGCAATGTAACAGTGTTTGTTTCTAGCAGATGTTTTATGTTGTTATTATAGTTAGCTGTCATTGTCTAGGTGAGGCCAGTCCTAGGTCATCAGAGCTTTCGTTTGTCTATAAATAGAACAGTGCTTGTACTATTCTATGTGTCACTCCAACATTCTCTTACACAAACAAAGTTTTGAGTGATCAGGCTGAGGGAGAGAATTGTAATCATTTACTTGTAATCTGTGATGACTTATGCAAAGTATTTGATAAAAACAATTGTTCCATTTGTTATGATTTATAGTTTATAATTCCGCTGCACTTTCCATTATTGTTTATTCATTTACTGTTTCATTACTTAAACATTCATAACAAATCAAACTCAGATCCTAACATGGGTGATGCATCGAGCTAAGAACTTTAATCCGAATTGGGAGGAATGGTCAAGCTTTAGTTTTGTGATGTGACTTAGTTTGTTGAGTATTTGGTTGTTGTTGATTGTTCCAATTGTGTATGGTTTTTTGTTTGAATAAAATTTCTGTTGCCTTAAAAAAAATTGTATACTAAAAAGTTTATCAAAATATATTTATTATATAATAAAAAATATATATTTAAATAAAACTGTTGTTATTATTTTATTATGTATTTTTAGGTAATTACTATATTTATTTATACCATCTGAATACCTAAATAGTTATCATACTCTATAATTTGGAGAATATTAAGGTGATGATTGTGTGGAAAAAGTAAAAATAAATGATAAATACATGAGTAATAAAAATTCATTATATATTAAACAAGTTACATCTGGATAATGGGTAAGCGAGCAACAAGCTGCGCCGCTATCCCTTTTTGAATCACAAAGCATATTCTACTAAATACAAACCCTTGGTTCCTCGGGCTTTGTGAGTCACTGTGGACCACCTTCTGCACCCGCTCCAAAAAGCGAACTGCATCAGGGGCAAGGGATCCTAAAGTGTCGAAGGAAACAGAATGAACACATGCTGATTCTCTAAACACGCTACCTCGTGCTTAGCAACCTTCTACTTCCTCGGTTCGGTTTGTAAATGATCTAAGCAGGTCATCCTTCTACTTCCGCTCGGTTCGGTTACATAAGATGTGTGTTTAAATAAACCTATCATATTGATACACTACCTTTTACAGACGAAATAGAGGATGTAAGGTCTAAGAACCCATCCAAAGCTAACTTGGCTTTGAACACTCACCAAAACTAATTCTTTACTGATGTGCAGGGAGCTTCTGCTTGCTTAGATAGTTCGAGGGGGAGATTGTTGGGTCTGTTGACCTGAAGAAGAACAGATGATAAGGGAAAGACCTGCTGATTCTCTAAACACGCTGTGAACGAAGCTTTGCTCGTGCTTGGCTCGTTTACAAACCGAACCGAGCGGAGCGGCTCGTTTACAATCGAGCCGAAAAACCGAACGAGCATTCTTCGAGCGCAAATTTTCCGACGAGCGCCGAGCGAGAATCGTGCGGAGAATAATATGGACGATTTTAAAATTGGGATGTTTCCTTCGATGTTTTCATTGTCGGGTGACAACTAAGGTCAAAATGTCCGATGATAACACTAATATTGAGATCTCAGTGTCCAAGGATGAGGCTTAAATTGAGGCTGGTGAGCTGATGAGCATACGTCAGACAACTATTGTTGCATTGTGACGTAGGTGTGATATCAAGCGACAATTAGCGATGGACGACTATTTACTTAAAGAAGTCAAGAGTGTCACCTCATGACTTATTATTTTACTATTAAATTCAGTGTTATATTTTGTTTGCATATACTGAGTCAAATCCAATAGAATCTTATATATAAAGCCATAAATTTATCTGTAAATTGTGTGTATATTTAATATTAAATAAATAAAAATTTATTCGAGCCGAACCAAGCCGAGCGTACCTTTGCTCGTGCTTGGCTCATTTACAAACCGAACCGAGGCGATCGGCTCATATACAACCGAGCGAAAGATCGAGCGAGCATTTTTCGAGCATTTTCCGAACGAGCGACGAGCGATCCACGAGCGGCGAGCGATTTGAACAGCCTTATTTATCACTAAATACCCATGGTCAATTAATACTCCCATCCGAAACCATGATTATTATCAAACTCACCATAACATCGTGTACCAAAATAGGACATCACATATCATTTCATTTCATTTCACTTTGGTCATGTAACATGAACATATATAGCACAAAATCCACATAGAAAACAGTAAAACTACTTTGTCCTTCCCTTATTGTATATAGAGACAGAGAATAATGACTCACAAACTCCTTTTTTTACATACCTTTACTCCTAATAATTATACATTCTCCATACTAGTCACAAATAGGCAAATGTAGATAAACCAAAGCTTGTAAACTACCATCCTGCACCGATTTTAGTTCCTTTATTTCCTCCATACAACCGAAAGAGGCTAAACGACGATATGCCGGTGACAATCACCATCATCAACCATGCAATACCCGAGCTCGCTATCCCTTCCCCACTTCGGATACAGAACTTCCAATACATATTGCATACCTTCATCCATTGCAGGTCTGGTTCTGCAAATTTAGCAAATATGGCCGATTGTAGCGCAGCCCCGAATGCAGCTAGCATCAAGTAAGCCATTAGCTGAAATATCCAACATGAAAAAATTATACAAATATTCCAATGCCATTCGATATATTTGGATATGACTGTACGTAGTATTATTTTGAAGGTTCAATCATAATAGTTGAGATAAAATCGTGGGATGTGATTAACTGAAAGAAAATACAAAAAATCTGTGAGCCGTTAAAGAGAAGAAGCAAATAATTATTAGAGTAAATTACCAAAACCGTCCCTGTAGTTTGGGCCAATTTGCCACTCAACTACTCAAGTCCAAACTTTTAGAACAGTCCATGACTTTTGAGAAAACAGGCCAAAACAGTCCAAGTACTTAACCTAGTTAACTTTTTGACGTTAAGTCAGGGACAATTTGGTTAACTCACGTATAACTTCATCTTCTTTCCCATTGTATTCTTCCCCAACTCCATTATTGCAGATCATACCCACCACCCACCATCTCCTCCACCTTTCACCACCCACCACATGACTACAGACAATCAAAACCATCCACTTTATACACTACAGGAACATCAAGTGGCCCATCACCTTATAAATATGTATAAACTCAATAATAATCATCTCCTTCTCCCTTCCCTTAAAAATATAAAACCCTTAGTCATCCAATCACCCGAATATAAAAAACGATGGCGAGAGTAGATCTAGAGGGAAACACAGTAAACCCGACAACGATATGCATGATCGGTGCTGGAGGTTTTATAGGCTCGCATTTATGAGAGAAGTTGATGACAGAGACTGTTCAAGCAATTTTTAAAAGTTTGGACTAGAGTGGCAAATTGGCCCAAACCACATGGACGATCTTGATAATTTACTCTAATTGTTAATTAGGTTGAATTAATAGGTTTATCTAGTTATTTTATCTATCGGTTAATTAAATAGTAGAGTAAGTTGGCATTGGTTTAGGATATATAACTTGTTTTTATGTACAGTAATTAGTTTAGTATAAATTAAATAAATGAGTTAGGTTATGCAATTATTTGGTTGTTTTGTTCTTACAAAATCCAGTATTATCCAAATTTTTTAAGGACTTGTATTTGCATCAAATCCGTCTTTGACGGGGTAAGAACCCTTGATCCTAAAGACAACAACATCTTAACTCTATGGGCTTTGTTAATTGAACTCAATCCCATCCCCAATATTATCCAATTGATTCCATATATATTTATATATGGCGTTGATGATGACTGTTTTGAAAGTTAATACCGAGACTATATCTGTTTATAAAGATATCCAATTAAGTTTATCAGTATACATGGTATTAGAGGGTGTTTGGGATTGAGTTACAAAACAACTTATTGACTTATTGGCTTCTTCCAAAAGCCAATAAGTCAATAAGCTGTTTGTATAAACCAAAAGCACTTTTTATTTTGGCTTTTCAATAAGGGTGAAAAGTTGTTTTCAAGAAGTCAGAAATCATGGTTTTTGGCTTTTGGTTATTTTACACTAATAAACTAAACCAAACACTTTTTAAAAAACAACTTATTGACTTATTTACTTTTCCCACCACAAAAGATAATCCAAACACATTTTTAGAAATTTATTTTCAAAAAGTGATAAGTCAATAAGCACTTCTGATTAAAAATACTTTTAAACTTAAATAAGCAAATCCCAAACACCCTCTTAAAATACCATTTATCAATGTTATTTCAATTCGATCTTCAAATTCTTTCACCAACAATATACAGAATTCAGTTTATCAGGGTTGAGGGTTAATTACCATTAATCACTAAAAATATTTCACAACTTTGTTGTTCACAGTTAAATATTTGACTGAATCCATGTTACGTGAAAAACTAAACTCTCTCTTTTTTCACATAGAGTAACATGTCATCCTTTTATGTTTAAAGATTACGTTTTCCTCCCTTTTTATAAAAAATATAAATTAAAAAATCATGCTAATTTTAAAAGCTTACGTTTTCCTCCCTTTTTTATATAAATAAATCAAGCTTTTATTTAAAAAAAATATCTTTTCTTCTCTAAATATCCATGCTTTTTTAAGCTTTAATGTACGTTTTTTCGAAAACTTATAGAGGTTCAACTTATGTTTCTCTTTTTTTTTTTTTCTGAAAAAAGGCGACGATGTGATCATGGATTGGTGGTAGTGGCCGATATAGAAAAGTCGAGGTGTAGCACATGCCTAAATATTTTTATTCAGGAGTAGCCAGCCGACGGTACAAAAATTTCGCCAAAAAATATATTTCACCAAAAAAGTTAATAAATAGCCTAGGCTACCCCTCTATATAAACTAGATCCGCCCTTGGTTGGTGGTCCCACTACCTCTATAATAATGTTAAACAATTACCATCTCAACTACCAGTCGACTATATGCCAGATCACCAGCACGTATTAAGTATCGTTATAAATGAGCAGTAAATACACAATGGAGGTAGATATATTGTGCTCTATGTTTCACATGAAAAAAATTCAATACTCAATAGAGGTAGGTGATGGGAGGAAGGGTGGGTGGGTATGTACTATGTATGTATATATATAGCTCATGCATAGGGCAACTTATAATGCACAAGGTACAACATGTCGGAAGATGCACATGCATGGAATTGAAACTATTAACATATAGGCATGATGCCTAGAGGTCTTTGGTTCCGTAATATTGGTGAATTTCTTTTAACCAAGTGGTGAAAGTTCAAACCGCGCTATTAGTATTTATGTTAATTAATTTTAGGCGGTGTAGAATTAGTTAAGGAGTTTCCATCATTGTTTAAAGAAAAAATGAAAGTTCAAACTGCGTTATTAGTATTTATGTTAATTAATTTTTAGGTGGTGTAGAATTAATTAAGGAGTTTGCGTTGTTCTAAAAAAACATTTTTTTGAAAGTTAACTTCATTCAAAACAAAAAGGCGAAGTCCTCAAAAAAACATACCTGATCACCGGAAAGAATTAGCCAAGCCAAGGGCTTGCTCAATACCACACTTCCGGTTAACACACTCAGCCCACATCTCAACACTTGCACCAGCGAGTAGGCTGCCGCAATCGCATTCACCACCACCAAAAACCTACAATAAATCAACAAATTAACACTGAATATTAAATCTGCCGAACACTCTGTGGCGAAACCAAAACCTTTTAATAAGATGGTCATCATAAAAAAAATCAATAAGATGACGAAACCAGAACTTTTTAATAAGTAATTGGTCATCATAGATCTACAAAACAGTATGTGACAAAAAGAGTTTGTGTCTAGCTCATTTTTACTAATGAAACATTAGATTTTGTGTATAAAACTTCGATTAATTCTGGTGATTGAGAGGTCAACACTTGACCCCTGACTCCGGTCCATATATTATCCATATATTAAAAAAAAAATAGATACATAAACAAGAAAAATTACAAAAGTGACTTACACAAGGGCTTTCATGTCTGTAAATTTGGCTTTTTTCTGGATGGTAAAGATGTCTTGAACTTGTGAATCACTAGCAATAAGAATAGCAGAAACAAGAGCTAGAACACAAACAACAGACCTTAAAATCAACTCAGTAAGCCTCATTTTCCGACCAAGATCCTTCGAATGATCGGTACTATGATAAACTGGAACATTCCCAGGACTTACACCAACACCCAAGTAATTCATATTTGGTGACCACTAACTCGTACGTTGGTTATTCTATGTGCTTATGTCACAACAAGTTTGAAGATGGTAGAGAAGACTATATATGACAAGTGTCAAGAAAAAATAAAAATACTCAAGGAAGGATATAAGAGAAAAAATAAAAAATACTCAAGGACATAAGAGAATGAGCAGAAGGTACACCCTTGGTCTAATCGATTAAATGGTACTCAACCAACCGCATTTAACATATTCCATATATAGTTGTTTATTTTTTTCTTTT
This sequence comes from Ambrosia artemisiifolia, assembly GCA_032199755.1. NCBI lineage: Eukaryota > Viridiplantae > Streptophyta > Magnoliopsida > Asterales > Asteraceae > Ambrosia > Ambrosia artemisiifolia. The sequence goes on from CM063519.1 coordinate 18,575,299, forward strand.
TCTGTTATACCGTGCGCTAGATTATAAACCGGGAACGTCCCGGGGTTGAAAAATCTAATATGACATATTAATTTTACATATGAAATAGAATGATGCGCTTTACAGTTACATGCATGAAAGCTTCGGGTAGCAGCTAACCTAAAACAATTAAAAATATATCTCCAATGTTAACGTCTAACCTTAAACAATGTATAACTCTAATATTAAGAGTAAAGATCAAATACATATAGTTTTTTTGTAAGAACTGTGAGAATCAAAGGGGGTAAAAAAAATTTATTTTTTTTTTTAAAATTTTTTTTTCCCATGTGCTTAAACATTCTTTCTAGATGAATAATACAAAAAAAAAAATTAAAAAAAAAATTTTTTTTAGTGTAATTACGTCATTAAGGTAAATACATTAGTTTACACTAGAGTAATTATATAATTACTCTACACCAAATTTATTTATTTATTTTTTTTTTTTAGTTTTCAATACTATAATACATGTTTAACAATATGGGGAAAAAAAATTTTAAAAAAAAAAATTAAAAAAAAATACCCTCCTTTGATTCTCACAGTTCTTACCAAAAAAGCTATTTGTACCGGATCTTTCCTCCTAATATTAATATCTAACCTAAAACATTGTATAACTCCAATGCTAACGCATGTTGAAAATAGAATTCATATTTACTTATTTGAACATAATTAGTGACTTGCCTATACATGATTAATGATTTACCTGAACACTTTGTGGTTTTTTTTTCATGTTTGAACAAAACCCAACAAAAAATAGTCGTTTTTTTCTCCGTTTTTTATATAGCACTATGGTACTCGTTGGAAAGATAATAAAACGCTCGTTAATTTGGTGTAATTTTTTTCTTTAAAAAATCTCGTATATAAAAGATATTAACGTTTAAAAATTATGGGAGGAAACATAAGAGAGAAAAATCTAGTTTTGTTTTTAAATTATTTTTTTCCTAAAATATCTCAATGCCACATAGGATGACACATGGCACACTCAAGGAGGAGAATGCCTCTTTGAGTGCCATGTCATTAAAATGGTTTTAGTTTATTAGACCACCCGTAGTGGGGCGCTATTTGTCAAAAAAATTGAAGTATAGCGCCCTCTACACTGCAACACCTGGGCGCTATGCCCTTAAAATCACCGGGGGCTTTATGTTTATAACGCCAAACTCAAAATCAACCAACCAACCAAATTTTGACACGTGGCGAGGACAAAGGAAACGGTCATTGAACTGACATACGAACGAACGTTAGGGGTGAAGTAGTGAAAGGTTTTAGGTTCGTTTTTTTAGGGGTTTTTGGGGTTTTGATGTTCTGAACCAAGTTTTGATGGAGAAGATAACCTAATTTTATGAATTGGGCTTTTATTTAAAAGAAAATTTATAGCCCAATACGTACTAATGATGGTTACTTTTGGGTTGGGCCATACACGAAATTACAAGTCCAAAGCCCCTAACTTCAAGACTTCTAGTACATATACTAAAAAACCCACATGTTTTTTAATATTAGTTGTGTGTTTTTTAATATTATTTGTAATTTTTTTATATTTATTTACCTTTTATTTTAATTATTTTGAGTTAAAAGAATATAAAAAATAAAATCCACGTGGACCAATCAGATTAAGGGGCTTTATATATAAAGCCCCACCACTACACCCCTTTTTCAGTTTCTCTCTCCATGCTGACTCAGCAGCCACGTGGACCAATCAGGAAGGGGGGCTTTATATATAAAGCCCCCCACTACACATGCTCTTATATGTATAGATAATGGGCATTATACGGACATGAATGAGGTTGATAACGTCATCAACACCGTCCGTCTGGGCGTTATAGGGGCATAAAGAGAGAGGAGCATTTCTAGTATAACATGCCTAAAGAGGAGAAAAATATGGAAAGTAATGATTAAAAGTAAGGGTGTAAATGACACGTAGCGGCTCGAGAGCTACTCGGGATCCGCTCGGTAAAAAGCTCGAACAAGCCGAGCTTTAATGAGCCCGAACCCAAGTTTGAGCCTGAAACATGACTCGTTTAGTTATCAAGCCCGAGCTCGAGCCTTGTATACAAAGCTCGTTTAGGCTCACGAGCCTAAACAAATGATACATTTTTTTATTTACGCGATTTTGTCCTTGAAACATGTTCATTTTAAATAATAATATTGGCGAGCCGAGCTTTTGCTCGTTTAAGCTATTGAAGCGAGCTCGAGCCGAGCTTTTAGGTCGTTTATTTTTTTTTAAAGTACCTCGGGCCGAGTTCGAGCTCATAGGTTTTACTTTCGAGCTCGAGCTTAGAATAGTAGGCTCAAACCGAGCAAAGTTCGAGTCTCAAAAGAGCATGACGAGCTGAGCTCAAGTCTAATCAAGCTCGGGCTCGGCTCGTTTACACCCCTAATTAAAAGGGCATTAAGAGACGTTAACCATTACACATTTTATAAAGGGACGTTATAACACTGATGTGACGAAAAATGCCTCTTAGAGAGCATTAACCATTATGGATGGTATTACATGTGATTTCCATATTACTCGTATAACATTAAATAAATGCTATATAACGTAACATCATATTTATTATGTAATCAATTCTAAATAGAGATTTGTAAGCATCACATATTTATTTTGAGAAAGTATATGGTATAAAGCTCCTTAAAATAAGAAGCGTAGGAAGCCACTAGAGATTGACACCTGTCAATCTAACCTAACCACAGTTAAACAAATTTAATCCTATCTTCCCTGTTATAAACGTAACCCATTTTCATTCTGAAACATACCGATCTAGATCTGACCACCACCACCACCACCACCACCACCGTAACCTAAAAGAAAACGAAGATCAGATTCAGTAACCTAAAAGAAAGATGCAGTCGTCAAGATCGTCGATTCGCTGTGTAGTTTTAATCTTCATTGCCCGAATTCGTCACAATTCACGGCTTCTCCCAAAAACATCAATGGATTCACCCCTCAAAATCATACCCAGAAAAGAGGAGTCTCCTGTACCCAGTTCTCAGCATCCAGTGATGAAATATTGTTAACAGTGAGAAGCAAATTGAGGATCAAGATATTCAGAAAGTCGAAATCATTGACCAGAAAGTTGAAGTCAATGAATCAAGTCAAAAAGTTGAAGCCTATAAATCCTTTAAATCAAGAAAGTCAAAAAGGAGTTTGACAAAATACAAGTGCGTTTGTTTTAAATACAAGGTGCGTTTGTTTAAAGTAAGGTGCGTTTGTTTAAAGTAAAGGTGCGTTTGTTTTTATTGTACCACCAAATACAAAGTGCGTTTAAATTTTAAGAAACAAGTAAAGGTGCGTTTGTTTTAAACGCACGTATCTATTCAATAAATTTCAAGGAGTGCGTCTGAATTTTCAATGAGTGCGTCTGAAAATTCAATGAATGTGTCTGAAATTTTGATGAGTGCGTCTGAAATTTCAATGAGTGCGTCTGTAATTTTTGTGAATGCGTTTGATATATAAAAGTGCTCTGTTCTTCACCAACTTCATCTTCTTCCTCTGCAACTTGTTTTAACCTATTTTTTATGTTTAATCATCCTTATTGAAACAAAATCGAGAGTATTTTGACAACTATTACGATTCATAATTGTTTATATGATTATTTTTAATCCTCTGTTTTTTGTTTTTTTTAGATTCAAATACTGATCTTTACGTTTTCGTTCATTGTAATCGATTTTTTTTGTTTTTGAATTGTGTAATCATTCTGAACATGAATCGATCTGAAAACGATGAAAAGTCAGGGTTTTGTTGTTACGATCTGGAATCGATCTGTTAAAATTAGACGTTTTTTTTCCTGTTTTACCCTTGGTTAGTATAACCCAAGTATGATTAGGGTTTTTAATCTGCATCCTTAATCTAATGGCTGAGATTGCTTCTTACACTTCTTACGTTAAGAAGCTTTATACGTTAGCCTCACCCATTTATTTTTACGCAATACTTGAGAAATACAGAGTAGAGAAGGTGTGAAAGAGAAGAGACTCTTATGTAAGATCATCTCCATTACATTGCCCTGCCCCTTGTGGCATGCCATAGCTAATGTGGAAGAGGGAAGATGAGCGGTTTTGATGTGGCAAGGAAAGAGAAGGTTTGAAACATTTATACACAAGTGGGTAGGGTTGATAAATTAATGTGATAAAGGAGAGAGAGAGAGAGGGAGATCTAGATACAAGTGACGGGCCGGTGTTGAGGAGAGATGGAGCCTAGGAATGAGTATATTGCATCGAATATCGAACCGATATCGATCCTGAATTGATCTCGTACCCAATTGAGGGTTTCGGTATTTTCGGTATCGGTATCATATCGTATTTTAAGTTTATGTTTTGATTTAATGGCGGTTAACATGATTTATAAGTTTATGGTTTGATTCCATAAAGGTGTTTATAAACTTGCCTTGAAAGAGGCATGATGCAACATCAAGTCCCTTAAAAATAAAATATGCAATAATCGCTAACATCATTTTCTGGATCTGCAAAGTTTATCTACATATAGCATAGCATCAACTTAGTGCACACCATAAAGAAATCAAGATGATTTGTCAAAATTACAACTTTCTATGAATAATTAATACATGAAAATGAAGAACTAAGTATGAACATAACCTGGGTATTGTGACCAACTTTATCCTTCTCGTGAAGCTTTACCTATACTCATTTATCAAGAATGAGAACTTAAATACACAAAAACCAACATTAACCATTTCATTCAATATCACAAAAAAATGTACAAGTTTGTTTTTGCAAATAGGGGTAGTATTGGAAGAATTTTCATGACATCTTGGGTGTAAAGCAAAGAACTCTTCATATGCCATCTTAAAAATCATATGAAATTACTATGGTAGCCACCTTTGGCTCTTTATAATGTAGTGTGGATAATGCGTTTCTAACCAAAAAATCATGTTACTAAACTTTATAAAAACCAATGACATTACAACATTGTGAACATATTTAACCAAATAGAATTTATTTTTGTAACATGGGATTAAGACCATGTATGAAATTCAAATAAATAAAGGTGTTTTGTAACATTTAGTAAAATGTGTTTTTACTAATACAAGGATAAATTGTATGATTAATATCTTGTTTTCAATAAATTGGATGGTACATATACAATAAATTGGATGGTACATATAACCTTTAAGGATGTTTCATAGGATCTTAAAAGTCTATTTTATTACTGTTTAGTATGTCACTTGATTCTTGATTATTGCATGACTAAAGCGCATGGATATTATGGTTTTTGTGATTATATAATGAACACGAAGGTTCATTTCATGTAGAGAGAAAAACCTATAGGTTTTACAAAGATTCAAACCAACTAAGAAACCTTACTATATTTTTTCATCCCACAGCAAACTAGAGAGATGATGACTCTCTAAACTACATCTTCATCTTTTCAAACTTCTAATACACTAATTAATCCGGTGTAACCTGGGGCAAATGGCCTTCTCCTGCACTACATACTATTTCGGCTATTGTACCTTGGGAGACAGACGTGACGTCTAAATGAGACACAAAATTTGTTTTAAAGGACTCGTGTAGAACACGAATCCTCAACCACAACTGTCAACATTAGATCGTTCATTCTTATAGCCACGAAGGATCATATAAGAAGGCGTCGTTCAAGTTTTTGTTAAAGACGAAGTCCAAATCGTACAAGAAGACATAGTTCAAGTTCTTATCATAGACAAGGGTTTGAATTAGTTTGTTTACATAAAACTGTATTTATGTTTGTTTTTCGTTTGTATTTGTACGATGTTGTTGTACTACAAATTTTTAAATGTATAAAGAGCGTATCTTCATTAATTTTTATTAATATATGTATATATATATATATATTAAATTGCGACCCATCTCTTACATAATGTATAACTACTTAGATCCAATATAAACAAACTCCTTAGGCAACAATCACTTTTCGACAACCTAGAAGTTAATCGTCATATTTCTAGGGATTTCTTCCCAAAACAACCGGTCACACTATGGACTTATGTCTGATTATTTTCGATTTTCATGGATAGCTGTCAAGCTTGCGAATATTTTACGAATTTTCCTTTAACTACATATTACTGGATGTGTATATATCAATTAAGAAAAATATGCCCCATAGGCACCTTTTTAAATGAGAAACTTTGTGTATATGTAACCAATTCATGAATTAGCTACCATAGAAGTACTATCACACATTCTTTTGGTACTCTGAAGTTAAATGTTAACATAACTAGGAGTTTGATTTGTTGGTTATTGGGTTTAAGTAGATAGCTATATCGATAGTGTTAGTTGAAGGTGTGATTATATCTGTAATTAATGTACTTGATTGTTTTTGAAAGCCAGATTTCCTGGTTGTGATTCCTTTGTATACTTTTTCAGGGACGGAAAAGAGTTAAGTGTGAGGTTATTTGATGTGTTGCAATACACATGCTTCCTATGTAAGTTGTATATTTCTTATTTAGTTTTGATTCTTTTTTAGTTGTTATTTTCTTTTATTTACTTCTTTTGTATTTTGCAGGTCTAAGTGTGCTAAAGGAGTTAACACGAGCCTAAATCGAGAGAGAACAAGCACACGAGTGGAACCAGGAGAGAAATCCAAGAAGAATAATGAAAAAACTCAGTTATTGACCTCTTTGCACCACGCGAAGAGGCGGTGGAAGATTTTCGCGGTATGCGAGTGGGTTGAATTGTGGTCGCGACTGTTTTTTTTTCGGTAGGCGAATGTAAGACCCTAACCCGTAAACTCGCGATTAGCGTTTAAATCTACAAGTTTAGACCTTACTTAAACCACTCCCGGTTAAAACTTTGATATTTATTATAAACCTAAACCATTGAGATCAAATACATTTTGATTCCCCAAAAATTTTTACATTTAACTATCCAAAACATACACTAAGATTTTGCAGTTTAACGCGAGTCTCTTGAATTCTATTGAGGAAGCTTGATGAGTGTTCGGGTGTGTTCGGTTCTTCTCGCGACTTGATCCTAGCTCCGGGATTTCCATCACATGTTTACCTAGAACCATTACACAAGTAATGGTATGTGAGTCGTTACACGTTGAAGCGGAACGAACCAGGCCAAACGGCCCCATATCAGGAGAATAAACTGCTGCACTTTTTGCGCAGCAGCTGTTCGGGTCCCTTTTATCCCTTGTAAAACACATAATCTGACTTCGACTTTCAAATAAGAAATGTGTTTCGTTTAAAGACCTTTTCAGGAATATAAAGAACACCTCCTAACGATTTTTCTATGATTTTATATGAATTTTTGAAGATCAGTCTGTCCATCCGAACGACTATTCGCTTAAGCAAACGCCCGTTCACTTGGCCACGAACACTTCTAAGTCTTTTGTAAAGGCCGAACGGCCGTTCACTGCTACTGGACACTGTTTGCTGATTTTTAAGCCTAGGAATCATGTTGCAATCGTATTTAACAATTAACTTCAGTTTGACTAAAATAATTGCCCGGTTACCCGGTTCCTAGTTTTGAATGTTTAAGGCGATTTTTACCCAAATCGACCCGTTAAGGCCTTGAACTAACAAGGCACTACTTGACCACACAAAATGCATACCGTTTAAGTTGTCAAGTCATTAGACACTTGATCGACTAAAGCGTTTGCCCGATTTATTTCATTATAATTTAGTTTATTAGATTCAATCATTAGTAATCTTTTAATTCCTAAATTGCCCTTTATAGCTAAATCTTTCAATTATTTAGCCATCTATGATAACACTTCTTGTTTCAAATTCAATGTTTTTGACTCAATGACTTGTTTAAAAACCTCTAGGTCCTTCCAGACTTAGATTTCCACCATTTTTCAAGATTTCTCTTATTTAGCCAACTCTAAGCACATTAGCTCACATTAGACATAGTTATGAAAATACTTATTTGATTTGCACCCACACTTCATGTGAGTAGTTTTAAAACCCGTGTTGCTTCGCCTGAAGGCGTTTATTTACATACGGACCTACCGGGTGGCTTTGACACATATCCATACCTTGTGCTCATCATCCACAATTATTGGCATCAAGTGTGCATGCGCAAATACATTTACCTGTATGCTTTCTAGATGGACAACATTAATTTCTCGGAACTCAAATGGTAACACTTCGCCATTTGATCCGTTTAACCTCATAACTCTTAATGCTTGGAATACAAGCATCAAGTGTTGGACTCAAATGGTGAGGACTTCCCCATTTGACCCATGGTTCATTATACTATGTTATTCAAGCTTTTATCTATGGTTCAAGTGACGCAAACTTGATCCATTAAACGAATTCATTCAAATGATTTCATTTAGATTAAAACATAATTTCCCACATATCATTATTAATTGACCCGTTTGATGAATCTCACCATTCGGTCATATCCCATTGTCTCGATTAATGTCATAAAACATGTTTTGTTATGAGTGCGCATAAGGCGACCCACTTAATAGATTCCACCCCTTGGGGTTTACTTTTATCATGCACTCTAGATTTAAGACTAATGTATATAACAGTTAGGCTATGTTATAGTTTAATGGTGTAAGTAAAACTTACCTCATACCCGTCCTTGCTTCCATACGTATTGAGCTTGCATCCGTTTGACCCGTTTGCATCCCTAGTTCTTGTACCTAACTTAGGGACATACCAAACCTTGTTTATTAGAATACATAATATGGAATTATTTCTCTATCCATAGCATCATGTATTCATCATCAATTCTAGCTAAGTCTATAGCTATCTACTTACATAGAGTATGCAATTAGCTTGGCTTAACATTAACCAATATTACCTACAAATGATAACATTCACATGGTTCAATTTCTAATTAGTTTCATTAGTTCTCGCCTAATTGGCGTTTTATCGAAAACTTGGCGTGCACCCACCAATTCAATTGATTTTCATGAGTTTAAGTTTAGCCAAAGCATACTCATTTAACCAATCATCATATCATGTTGTCTATACTTTTTAGCCTAATTTTCTCATTATAACAACTCCTAAGAGTTAACATAACTACTAGCCATATGTGGTATCTACCTAGAGGTAAAAATCCAAATATTACATATTAACATAATCATATGATCATGATCAATCACATGTGTAGGACGTGATTCATGACCAAATTGAGTATGTTTGAGGTTCCCCAAGGCTAGAGCAACCTCTATTAATCATAAATTTCACGTTTCATAAAAATTGTAATTTTCATCATGATCAAATACGGATTTTTACATCAAATTGTACCAAATAAAATAAAAGATACCTTATTGTGTAATAAGATTGGATAATCCGGATTTTAGCTCATGCAACGAAACCCCCTTGATTTGGCTTGGATTTTGAGCTTGAATTTGAGTTTTTAGGGTTTTGGTTGTTGGAGGAGATGATCTCCTGATCATCACACGACACACACACACACACTTTGTTTGTGTTTTTATTGTTTTAGTATTATTATTATTAATAAAACTCACTTTATCATTTTGGCAACTATGGTCCCTCAAGTTTAGTCTCTGTTCGCTTTTAAGTTATAATATTAAATAGATTAGTCTCTTGTAGTGGGTTTTAGCCTCGTTTTTATTAGTCGACTAAAAACATCCACCGTTAAATTCACTTTGATATTTTACTAAATACGCCTAATGGCGTATTTAAGCGAAACGAAAGTTCGGGGTGTTACAGTGAAAGACTTGAATATCCCGTTCGTAACCTGCAGACAACTCTAGGTCGCCTAAAAAAATTAAATTCATTATACAAACATAACACTCGACCCTAGCCTAAAATATTCGACTTCCATAGCACAATTGAGGAGCTTAGGAGCTGGTTAAAGGGGAAGAAATATCTAGAGTTGAAGATTGAAGCAAGTATTGAGTTTTAGCAACTAGTTAGTTATTATTATCAAACTACTTTGTAGGTTTGATACATGTCTAAATTTTTCTTTATCTTTGAGACTTGTGTTTTGATTTTTGGCTAGACTCTTAGTAGCTACCTAGGTTGTATGATGGATCCTTTGTGAACTTCGCAATTCTCTTTTTTTTAGATAATTAATGTTTGGCTAATGTTTTGGTAACGACTTTGATTGTTATTGGTTATGATGTCCGTGTATCTAAATTTGATTTATGATCAATTATATATTGTTCCATATATGTGTTATTGAATGTCTTTCCATTATACATGCATATATGTTATGTTGCTTGCTTGGTGTTTCCCACTAGTTTATGGTTTTGGTACTGAATTTCATAGGAACTTTGATTGTGAGTCTAGAGGACTTAGGTATTCTTTCATTCTTGAGACCATGAGGATATGGAATGCTGGGTTGTCTTGATCTTTAGGTATCAGGTTATGGTGAGAGTAGGAGGTGATCCTATCCTAGTGTGTTTTTAGATTCCTAGCAATTCCAAGTTATAACCAATCCAATTAGATTACTCCTTTATATCTTCGGGTGTATTATGATTTATGGGATCGAGAGGTGATCTTGTCATGAGTACCTTAGCATTAATAGCAAGGTGAGACCGAGAGGTGCATCTGAACTAGATAACTAGTGATTTTGACGTGTCCTTAGGATCAATTGAGTTGTGTTAGGGAGACCGGGAGGATATCTAACATATCTTAGGGTTCATGAATCAATCATATCTTTAGAGTCCGGTAGCCATTCATTTATCTAAACCCAATAGTTATGAGTTTACGGGTAGGATTATTGACCTAGATAGTTGTTTTCTCATCTTAGATCTATCCTTAGTTAGCGTCTTTGACTTTTTGCTATCTTATAGTTTGAGTCTTATTTAGTTTAATTTCTTAGTTAATTAGTTTTAAAACCAAAGCAATCTTTAAAACCAATTTGTTAAGTCTTAGATGAGTCTAGTTTAGCTTTCTAGTTGTGTCATTTAGATTCGATATCCATATATAGTTACTTGTCTTTACTACATTTGATATGTATGCTTGTTTGTCATATGTACAATTTTAGAGAGTCTAAAGTTTAACTAGTGTCTATAAATTAGTTTATATGTGTAGACCGCCTTTAGCATATCACTTATGTAGAAAGACTATTTCACCCTCTTACTACTAACTTTACTAAGTTATTGTATCATTAGTATAAAATGTATCAATTACCTAAATTTTGTCGAAATCCTTTCCAAATAGATTATAATATAGTATAGAAGTTAAGAATAAACTTTGTTTTTTGTATACTTCATATGAAAATTGAGTAACAAACTTATTAAATAGCAACCATATATAAGATAACAAAAAAAAAATAGAAAATATAATCGAGACTGGTTTCTATGTCAAACGTCCGAATCATATTGTTTTAGTAATTTGTTTTCATATTTGTGACCTGTAAAAGTTTGTTGTGAGAAGTAAGGTACTAATTAAGGTAGTCATCCATACCTACATTTGTTTTGTCTTTTTTCTTACATCAGTCCATATACAATCCATTATTGGGAGAAAGAAATACCAGTTTGTTAAAGTGTTTTAGTTTTTAAACTCAATATTAAAGATGGATTTAAAGTTAACAAATGAAGAAAACAAAGTTCTAGTCAGTTACACTCGATAATATAAAATATGTGACGTATATAATTATAAAACCGTAAAGATTTTCCTTTTATGTAATATCTTAAATAAACTGTTAATAATATGTTGCCTTTTCAACTATTATTAACAGTTTATTTAATATATCAATACATAGACAGAGGCTTATTCGCATCGGAGTCGTGCGAATAAATGTTCTCGCGTCAATACATAGATGGAGATACAAGGGATATAGACACCTTCAAATTAAGTGTCTAAAAATATCAAGAAAAAACCATAATCAAATGCAGCAATTTTCATATAATTCAAATAAATCATTTTATAAAGAAAAATTCACATGAATATATGTACATTAAAGATATTGACCCAAAAATTAAGACCAAAACGGTTGTAGAAATGAACTACTACGTAGCAAATAATTACTAACTGGACAAAAGTACGTATCTTAGCTTGCTTCATTCATGACCAAGGCTAAATTCCCCATTTTAAAGCCAAAATCCCTCTTGGTAAATTGCTCTTGACGTCTACCATAGCGAGTATGATCAGGAATCGATATAAAACCAATACTTTTCTTGTTAACCACATTACGATCGGGTGTCTTTTTGGTTGGAAACTCATTGGTGGTTCGTTTGTAGGACCCGAACCATTTAGCTTGAACATACTCTCGTCGTCTCCATGGTGGCACCGGCATCTTCATCTGGCTCATCGACTTCTTCATGGCTCTAGACATTATTTTCACGATTTGTTTGAAATCTTCAACTTGGATAACTGAGATATTGGGGAGAATCTCGAGCAATGAAGCGTAAGTAATTGTAGGCCTTGCTATTTCAAACTCTTCTAATAAAGATATGATAATTACATAACGAGTTTGTTCAACATTGACGTCGATGTATTCATGAACCCCTGCCAGAAGGCGTCCGCCTTTCTTTTCCCACTTCGATTTGCAAAGTCCTACACATTGGTATATGTTTATATAAGTGGCGGAACTAGAACTTTTGATCGAGTCAATCATATCATTATCTAATATAGTGGTTAGAACTAGGGGGTAAAATATTGAGTTTTGAAAAAAAAAAAAAATCAAATTTGATATATTAAAATCTAGGGGTGTGCATAAAACCGAAATGATCAAACTGTAACCCTAGTAACCAACATAACCAAATCGAACTAATCAAACCCCTAAAAACTGGTGGTTTGGGTCGATACTTTTAAAAAACCGAATTCCCGATTTGGTTTTGCCTAAAACCTAACTCGTAAAATCAAAACTAATAAATGGAATATAGTTTTTATTTTTAAATGTTAAGTAATTTATAAGAAATTAATAATTAGTGTAGGCTAATTTTTTTAGGCACAAATGTGTAATAATTAAGTAACCATAATTAATAAAAAACAATAGTAGACCCAAGTTTCAGATCCAAAATCATCAATTTGGATCATGTTTTCGTCACAAAAATTTAAACCTAATTGTAAAATCAAATGGAACCATTAAAACCAATTTTTTGGTTTTTGGTTTGGTTTTAACCCAAACCGATTCATACACACCCCTAAATAACAACAATAAATAACAACAAGAAACGAAATAGTACCAGCATCAAGACCCCGATCACGAAGACGCACCATCAATCTCCGCTTAAACCCTAAAGATTGCGATGGCGAGCCATCTTCAACAACATCCCTACTCGCTTTTTCGACATCCAATATCAACTTTCTTCTCACATCATCACCATTTTCGACTCGTAGCAATCTCTCCAATGTTTCCTTCATCTCCTCCATATCATCATCAACTCCATCAGAACTAAACATATCTTCAACAACTTGCATATCAAAATCTTTATTAATAACTCCATTGCCATTCTCTATGAAAGAGTTAACCATATCCGATAAGTCCATCATCGTCTCAGGCGAGTGTTCGCTGCCACTGCTATCGCAATCTCTCACCTTTCCAGCCTCCTCAAATGCTTCAACCATCCTCCAAAACCTACCCATGTTTTCAATGGTTTTTTCAATGATGATTCAACACAAATTCCTGAATGGTCAGTGATTATGAGATTTATATAACTGAAATGATTAAAAATGATGGGAAAATGTTGACATGAGATTAAAGAGATTTGATGGTAGATAGGTGTGCAAGGATGTTGACACAATGGTGTTACATATATATAGAGAGAGAGAGGGAGAATATTATTAAGTTAACTTGAAATATAGAGATAGAGGGAGAGAGGGACTATTTATACGTGTATATGGTGCCAATGAATATGCTGTTTGTGTGTGTGTGTGTTTGAATGAATGTGGACACGTTCTCATCTAGGGTCATTGAGTATATCCGGATAACTAATAGAGAATATTAGCCTAAGGCATTATAGCCTAGTGGCATCTTGATGGTAAGATAAGATTTAGGGGCCATAAGGTTCTGGGTTCGAATCTCATAAAGGGGTTTTCTCATAATTATGAGTTTCGTCACGAATTGATGACTTGATGATGGAATATGATCGCGTGGCAACATTGGTGGCACGATGATACTTCAGTGTTCCGTGAAGTGATTCCAATTTGTTGGCCGTTCAAAAAAAATAGAGAATATTAAGTTAACTTGAAATACAAAATTAATAAAAATGATATTGTAAAATATTGGAAATTATTTATCTCTACAATTAATTTGTTTGTTCTCACTTCTTCATCGTCTTATTCGTCTCTTACTCTTCTTTCCCTTTCTCTGATCTCTACTTGTAATCATGGGCGGACCACATAGAGCGGGTCAAGGTCCTCGTACCCTAATATTTTTAAAAATCGAATGGAACCGATATATTAGTTTTTTTTAAGGACTTCATAAAAATAACTGGTTGGACCTGTAAATTAAAAGCGAAGCTGGTGTTGTTGTAAATCTCCTTGTTTCTAATAAAAAGGTCCCTATTTTAAGGTAGTGTTTCGTATGCTGAATGGAAGGCGAAATGAAATTGACCATTACGAGGTAATGAAATATTGTGTGTTTGCTTGGTCAAATGGAATGGAATCACCCATTCCATAAGTCATTACATTCTCTTAAAACCATTCCATCCAATACTCATGTTTTTTTTTCATTCTATCTCCTCTTTCACTCTTCATTAACAACACCAAAACTCACTACCACCGCCACCCCCCCCACCACCGCAGGGGCGCAACTTAGTTGGGGCGGGGAGGGGCGGCCGACTCCCCGAATTTTCGCGCAGAAGTTCTGATTATATAGTATTCGTATAGAAAATTTTGGAAATATAGGGTTTCGACCCTCCGAAACAGGTTTTCGACCCCCCGAAACTAGTTACTTCCGACTCCCCGGTGACTTCCGACCCCCCGAACCTTCGGGTCAAGCTTCGCCACTACACCACCGTCATCATTCACTGCTGCCGCCACCCTTCACCACCACCACCCACTACTGTCACCCACCACCACCACCACCATCGACGCTATCCACCTCCACCTCTACTTACCATCGCTGCCGCCACCCACCCACCCACCCACCATCATCGCCACCACCGCCACCCACCACTGCCACCCTTTACTGCCATCACCCACAACCGTCACCCACCCACCACCGGTGCCATCCAACCTTCCACCACCGCCGCTATGCACCACCTACCCACCATCTTCGCCATCAACGGCAACCCACCACCGCCGCCGCCACTACCCACCACCGCCGCCGCCACTACCCACCACCGGTGGCACCACCCTTCACCACTGTCTCTACCCACCATCACCATCACCACCACTAACCATAACCCACCACCTTAATTTCCCTTCAAAATTATTTTTTTAATTATATTTTAAGTAAAGATAATCATTAAACATATATTCTTTAACACGAAAATCAAATCATACATTGCTCTTTCATTAAAAACCAACACGAATTACAAGTGAGTGGCGGGTAAACGGGCAACAAGCTACACCACTAACCCTTTTGAATGGTAAAACTAACAAGAATTATTCTAAAATTTCAAATATGTTAATTAATATTTTTATCTTTATCTTTTTCTTATCTTCCCCCACAATTTTTAAACATTGGTAACTTTTATATACGACATTTAAAAAAATTACACTTAATTAATGAACGTTTATTATATTTCAACGAGCACCATAGTGCTATAAAAAAACGAAAAAACAAAACGACTTTTTTTAGTGGATTTTTGTTCATGCAGAATGCGTTTAGGTAATTCATTAATCATTTATCTGCGCAAGTCAATAATCATATTAAGATAGTATATAGGATTTTGAACCTACTATTACATATAAAAACTCGCAATTAAACTACATATATATCCACAGATATAGTCAGTTTGGTAAGAATATATATATATTTTTTTGTATTTTGATTGGTGTTGCTAGGAACATTAATTTCAAAGGTTGCTAAACCCGTTAGATGTAGCCTATGATTCTTAGACAACATGCACAACTCTTAAATCAATCATCGTCATGACATATCTTTTGATACCAATTTAGTTTTTTTTTCTAGATTCACATCATAGCTTTAAAATGTCTTGAGAAAGTGACAAAGATATACAGATATTTCACTCGAGCAAGATGTGCACACGTAGAATTAAAAGTAGGTTTTATGAGTTATTAATTGTTGATCTTTTTAAAAAAATTTGACCTATTCTTTTTAAAGTACCTAAATTTTATCACTTCATGTTAGATTTGTCTATTTTAAAAAGCACCGAGAGTTAATGTAGTACCGGTAATAAAAGAAAAAGAAATTAGAAAGATGAAATCATGAAAGAAAACTAAAAAAGAAGTATAAACAATTAGTTAAGAAACCAGTAAAAAGGAAAGGGTAAACATTAAGCAACAATAGCGACGCCCTCAGCTCGCGGGCAAACAAACCATCCTCACGCCACAGACTAACAGTCGCAAGACACACGCTGCACACCACCGGACACACGCCGCACACCTCCACACACACGTCGCACATCTCTACCCACGACACACACATTTCTCACAGGCGCCACCCTTAGCCACAACCAATATTTTCCGAGAACGTGTTGATATCCTATCATCCTGATCTGGTGTGCATTTCAATCCCAAGGCAAAGCGTAACTCCCTACACTTTTATTTACATATATATGCACTTACACATGTTAGGATCAAGTTAATCAAGAAATTCATGATATATCAAAAGTCAACCGCAAAAGTCAAACTGGGCAGAAAAGGCGCCAAAAATGAAAGGATACGTCGGTTGTTTTAGTTGTGTCGATTAGTTTATAAAACGGTTAAATAACCGTCAATGTACTCGGGTATAAATACCCCAACCTAGTGTCATTTGTATTATGGGAATTAGAATATAAAGTGTGTGTATTTCTTTGTTCCCATCCTCTGTTCTTCCTGCGAGTCACTGCACATTGTGCATACTCATCAACATGTTCATCCATCAATCATATAACCAAGTAATATAGTATGCAAAACAGTCCCGAATTCGAACATGGTATCAGAGCGCCATGTTAAGGATCCTGGGAAGAAGAAGAAGAACCTGTGCATAAAATAGTCGATCCCCTGTTTTGCAAAACTGATCGGAAGTTATAATATAAGCGAAATCGAACAACAGAGATTAAAAACGCAGAAATCGTTTTCCGGCGAGGAGTTCCGGCAAGGCAGAAAGCAACGAAAGTTTCGATCAAGAACCGTAATTTATTCGATATTAGAGAAATCCGAAGATGTTTATTGTGTGGAGACAGAAGACGAGTGTATAGAAGGCACCGTTAATCTCCGAAAGTGAAGTATGATATGGAGACAGAAGACGAGTGTAGAGGAAGACACCGTTAATCTCCGAAGTAAGAATTTGGTCGTGAGGATCAACCGTTGAAAGCCGTGAGGGCTATTATAGAAGAAAGAAAGGATTGTGATAATCCGCTTAACATCAATTTCTCAAAAGGATCAATATCGGATCATTATCAAAGTTTAGAAGATTAGAAGATTGGTTCAAGATCAATAGAAAGAAAGAAGACAAAGAAGGCTGCACAAAAAAGAGGATGAACACGAACAGAGAATCAAATACGAATTTCTTGATTAGGGGCGAGAATGTTAGGATCAAGTTAATCAAGAAATTCATGATATATCAAAAGTCAACCGCAAAAGTCAAACTGGGCAGAAAAGGCGCCAAAAATGAAAGGATACGTCGGTTGTTTTAGTTGTGTCGATTAGTTTATAAAACGGTTAAATAACCGTCAATGTACTCGGGTATAAATACCCCAACCTAGTGTCATTTGTATTATGGGAATTAGAATATAAAGTGTGTGTATTTCTTTGTTCCCATCCTCTGTTCTTCCTGCGAGTCACTGCACATTGTGCATACTCATCAACATGTTCATCCATCAATCATATAACCAAGTAATATAGTATGCAAAACAGTCCCGAATTCGAACAACACACCTATACATACATACTTAAACATGGTCGAAAGAGTGTAGATTATAAAAATGCGAGGAGCTGTGATTTCCATGTTTCATATGAAAAGATGACTTAAACCCATGTTCTATTATTTTTTATATACTTAGCCATTAGCCACCATGGTGTATGTACTGAATCATTTTAATTACTATATTCAACCATATGTCCATCTAATACTCAAACTATATTAAATATTAAAAATTATTAAATTGATGTTTATAGTTTTTTTAATAGAAAATGTTACACATATTTTATAATGATCAAACATTGGACCTTCCGGTCCCCTCTACTCCCCTCTAAGAATCACCCATAATTCTATATGTATACTTGTTATTTTAAACTAGAAAATAATCTCGCACGTTGCGGCGGAATTTCAGTCAGTATTGATTTAGTTCATTATGGTATTGACACTTGCTATTAGTAACCGAAAGAGAAAACTAAAAAACTCAATGTTTTAAAAACCGGTACGTACCGGCCGGTTATACCGGTAATACCATTTTTCGGAGGTGAGCCCGGTACGAAACACCCCGGTATAAAGGCGAAACTGTATCAAGTTCGTACCGCCGGTAAAATACGGTATACCAATTTGTGGTTCAAGAAAAGCAAGAAGGAGAACTTCATAATAATGATATAGATAACATGTTTGGTGAGGAAGAGCACGAATTGGTTCCTCAAACACACTGTTACTTGTTATATATGTTACTTCTTATGCAATAATGTAGAAGATGAAAATAGTTATGCTCTAGATTTCGAGGAAGACGACGGTAGTGAATTTCATCTTTTAAGCAATTGTGAACTTGATGTATTCAAT
Organism: Ambrosia artemisiifolia; assembly: GCA_032199755.1. Classification (NCBI taxonomy): domain Eukaryota; kingdom Viridiplantae; phylum Streptophyta; class Magnoliopsida; order Asterales; family Asteraceae; genus Ambrosia; species Ambrosia artemisiifolia. The sequence goes on from CM063519.1 coordinate 18,594,004, forward strand.
ACTCCAATGACTTAGACATAGCGTAAACTTTCATTTAAAAGAACTTTGTTAAAAAATTGAATACTTTTGGATTATTTTTTTATATGGAATAACTTTTGGATTATTTTTTAATATCTAATCATTCACTTTTAGTTTATAATTTGAGTTCATGTTGTAATTTATGGATTCGTAGAGTTAACAAGTCAATCCGGTTGAACCACCCGATACAACCCGGTTCAACCGGTTAAATCATTTTTAAGTCAAATCCCGTATGATTTAAAAACCGGTTTTTAAAACATTGAAAAAACTAAAGTCATGATCTGCCTAAAAATATATTGACACTTGTTTTACATCGACGGAGAGCTGTTATCGATACCGGTACGGTACCAACACTCGTATAAATTAAACTTGTGATACACGGTTGTGTTTAATTTTTTCTAAAGGATTTTTGCATCTAGATATCATGCCTGATAATTTTATGATGTGTCATGGTCGAAAAGCAAATCAGGTGATAATAAGGACATACAGTGATATTACTGAACTAAAAGTGCTTTTGCCATAATATGATTATTGTTTATCCTTTTTTTTTTAACATTCAAACGAAACTTCATTTCACCAAAAATATTACATCAATGTATACACCCAGGCACATTAAGCAAGTAGCTACCTGGGCCGACCCAAAATCACATACAATTAATTAATGCTAAAAGGAAACATCCCTGAGCCCATATCGTTCCCATCCTAGCCCATTAACCATTATCAAACAATGAGAAGTCCCACCAAGACGCCTTTTGTATTCCTTCGATCCGGCCCCGTTTGAGCATCCACCAGAAAGTCTCCAACTTTATATCTTCGAACAATATTGGTGTCGCCGTATGCATATTGCTAAAGATCTTTTCATTCCTTTTAATCCATAATTTCCAGAGTGTCGAGCAGATAACAGCAGCCACCACCAACGATTTCTTATCCGGAGTTTTTTGACAAACAAAGCGATCAATAATCCTCTCCACTTGTTCCATTCTTTTTAACTCATCCAGCTTCAACCACTCGGCAATGTTCCACCAAATGGCCCTTGCCCACACGCACCCAGAAAAAATATGGTTGATCGTCTCTAAATTCTAATTCAGTTCCGCATCGTTTGCACAGTCTGTCACCCACTTGAACACCTCTAAAAGACAATGCCTCTGCAGTTGGGAGCCCATTTCTTATTATTCACCACACGAAAACCATTACTTTTGGCGGAACCATTCTGTTCCAGCAGAAAGACGACGGCTGCTGTCCTGTTCCTGAAAGTTGCAGCAGATCCCCCTAACTCGCTTAACCGAAAACTCTTTCGTCGACCCTGCTGTAACCCACATCCAATTATCAGGCTTGCTGCAGATTTTCTGCTTAGAAATCGTCAGCCAGAGGCGGTTTAACTCCTCCCATTCAGTGTTTGTTTCTGGCACCCTAGTCCACGGCACGTCCCACCAAGTAATACCATTTAGTTGCTTATAACAATCACTGACCATCAAATTTTTCTCTTTGCACAGATTCATTATTCCTGGGAATTCTTCTTTTAGAGTCGTGTTTAGAGCCCATTTATCCTCCCAAAATCTGGTAGACTTGCCATTTCCCACCTCACAAAGAAACTTTGATTCAACATTCAAACCCCGAGTCACTGCAGCCTTCTCTACAGCAGCGATATTGGACCAAACCCCAGCAAAAGTCTTTTTCCATGGAATAAACCCCAGTTTTGACCGGCCCCCATGTATCGATTTAATAACCGCACACCACAGCTGGTCACCGGCCATCTTGTACCTCCACCACCACTTTATTAAGAGAGCGATGTTCAGATCTTCAATATTACCCACCCCCAACCCCCCGATCCTTTTTGGTTTTGTTATGTTATCCCAAGCCACCCACTTAATCTTGTTGCTTACCGATGTTCCACCCCAAAGGAATCTTCTCCGAAGCCCCTCCAAAGTCTTAATGATGCCCACAGGTGCTTTGAATAGTGACAAATAGTAATTTGGGAGAGCTCCTAGCACCGCCTTTATGAGAACTGCCCTACCTGCAAAAGAAAGAAATTTCGCCTTCCAGGAAGACAATTTAGCATGAAATTTATCAATTACCACTCTCCAACTTGCCAAACGTTTCATGTTACTACCAACAGGTAGACCCAGATAAACAAATGGCAAGTTGCCTTTCCTACACCTCAAATGATTCGCCATGCGATCCACTTCGTTGTCCCCAACATTCACTCCATATAGATTACTTTTCATCAGGTTCACATTAAGCCCCGAAGCAATGGAGAAGCATCTAAGTATCCTATTCAGATTTAGCACGTTGTCTTCCGACCAGTCTCCCAAGAATAGAGCGTCATCCGCATTAAACAAGTGTGATATTTCCGGCCCTTGGTTTGGTAGTTTAACCCCACTAAAAGTTCCCGCCGTCACTGCCCTCAGCATCATAACATTAAGTGCCTCCATAACCATCGTGAAAAGAAACGGCGACAACGGATCGCCTTGCCTGAGCCCCCTCTTGAGCTGAAATTCTTCTGTCGGTGTGCCATTAATGAGAACCGATGCTCTACCGGTCACAAGTAGCCCCATAATCCACAACTTCCACTTAGTAGGAAACCCCATATGATGCATTATTGTGATAAGAAACCTCCATGAGACACAGTCGTACGCCTTCTCGAAGTCCACCTTGAACATTAGTAGTTTCTTCTTTTTGCGTTTCGCCCACGACACCAATTCATTAGCGATGAGTGGCCCATCAAATATATTCCTTCCTTTGATGAATGCTGTCTGAACCGGTGATATCACTCTCCCAAGCACTTTCTTTAGCCGGCCCACCAACACCTTAGAGATGATCTTGCCAATCACCCCAATAAGGGTTAATGGTCTAAAGTCCGAGAACATCAAAGGATCATTCACCTTGGGGATTAAAGCCACAAACGATGAATTGCACGACTTATGAATAGACCCATGAGTAAAGAATTCGTCCATTATTGCTACCATGTGGTCCTCCAGTTTGTCCCAAAACTGCCTAACGAATGCGAACGAAAAGCCATCAGGTCCCGGCGACTTTTCACTCCCACAGTCTTTAATTGCTTCCCGAATTTCTTCTTTGGTGAAAGGAACCACCAATTCACTGGCCTCCTGATCTGATAACTTATTAAATCCCTCACCTGACATCTTCGGCCTAGATGGCATCGGCTCCTCAAATTTATTCTTAAAAATTTCAACCGCCTTTTTCTTAATTATTTCCGGGTCTTCCACCCAATTGCCGTCCACATATAATCCAGCTATGCTATTCCAAGCTTTCCTGTTATTAATCGCCCCGTGAAATAAAGCTGAGTTTTCATCACCTTTGAGCACCCATTCGAGTTTCGCCCTTTGTCTAAGATCCTTTAACCTATCCCACTCCCACTTTTTTATCAACAACTTAGCCGTCTTCCACGACTCCCTTTCTGACGCGTCCAATGACCTATTTTCAGCCACGTCTTCAAGCTCTTTCACAGTACTCCGGGCATTCTTGATCTCTCCCTCCTCATCATCTGCCTTATCCAGCTTCCATTTTTGGATATTAAACTTCACACACATCAGCTTCAGATTCAAAATAATATCCTTCCGGGTTGCTTCCACCTCCGTATTTAAACCCCCACTAACTACCTTATTTATCCCCTCTTCACCCAGCCATGAGTTATAAAACCTATAAGGGCATGGTCCAAACATCGCCCCTGAAGTGGACAAAACAACCGGGGAGTGGTCTGACACATCCCTGTCCAAAGCTAGCAGTTTCGCACTCGGCCATTTACCCATAAAACTATCACAGACTAGTACCCTGTCCAGCTTACTAAGTTTTGACCCATCCGAGGACATGTATATAAATTTCCTCCCGCCCATGTTATACTCAAGTAACCCAGCTTCCGCGATAAAGTTATTGAATGCAAACGCGTTGGCAACCACAAAAGCAGAGTTTAATCTCTCATGTTCACTTCTAACATCGTTGAAGTCACCTAGAAGTATCCATCTCCCTTTAAACTCATTTTTTAACCCCAGAATTTCTTCCCACAGTTCTCTCCTCGCACTCGGATCATTAGGTGCATATATGTTAACCACAAACAATCTATCCAAATCCCTCCCACAATTACCCCCTACCATTACATAGTTACGCCCCTTTCTAACTACATCCACTTTAAACACTAATGAATTCCATATTGTTACTAAACCAACCGACCTCCCCGTGGCATCTACTACCACTTTCTCACAAGGTGATCCATCCCAAAATCTACTAACCTGAAAGTCTGTCATGGCCGCCAGCTGTGTTTCCTGGATCGCAATACACGACAACTTGAACTTGCTCTTCAATTCTCTGACTTTCGCCGCTTTCTCAACCCCACCCGCCCCTTTTAAATTAAACGTCAAATAATTCATTGATTACCCTCAATCGCCAATTCTTCTGAAATCCTTCTCTCCAATGCACCTTCAAAGCCGGATAACCCCAAACCCACCACCTGACCCATCCCCAAAGTGATATCAACTTCCGCCTTGTGGTTCACAACGACCCTCGCGCATTTGTTTAACTCCGTCTCCACCGGTGGCCCAGAACCACTCACGTCACCATCATCCGTCATCCAGTCCGATTCATAACCGTCCTCCACACTACCAAAGTTCCTCAGCTCGGATTCACCCCGATCTTGGGCCTCTGGCAACCCCGGAAGCCTGCCTTGTGTCCTTCGTTTTCGTCTCTTCTTTTTATCACCCCCCGAGCAAGAAGAGCTGCTTGCCTCCTCATTAGTCTTCGATGTATTTGCAGGAGATGAGCACCTATCCTTTACCTTTACCTTCCTCCTACAAGTTTGCACACCTTTATTCCTCTTCCTTTTATTTTTTGCCCCGTCTGTTGTGATAAAATATGTCCACAAATTAAAGGCCTCATTTGTATTGGGTGCAGGCCCAACAATATCATTAATATCCCCAATAGGCGTAGGCCCAACCTCCTTAGCCCCCTTAAAGATGTTCACAGATGCATACTTAAACACAGCCGGTTCACCATTATTAAATAAACCCCCACTTTCCCCTGAACCTACACTTTCGGTCCCCCCAAGAACCGGTTCATTGCTACAGTGTTTTGGCCCTGACCCCTCAGCTTCCAAAGCCCCTTTGTCAGTTTCAATACCCACTCCCTCCTTAGTATGATCCTCCATTTCATGTGTGTCCACATTAATATTTTCCTCATCATTAAAACCCTCCTCCCCATGCACACTTAATGTGTCACCCAAATGCTCTACCCCATGCAAAGGCGACCTTTTAGTTCCCAGTTCAATTTCTTTATCATGCTTGACGTTTATTCTATCAGCCAGGTTTATATTGTAGATTTTTGGCTTGCCAAAAGATATCATGATGCAATCACCCACCACCATATTTCTTACAGGTATAATAGCGTTTCATTATAACCACTGTTAATTTAGTGTGGTTATTCTTTCTTTATCATGGTGGCGAAGACGGCGATGGGTGGAGGTGGATGGCGGTGATGGGTGGAGGTGGATGGCGGTGATGGTGGGTGGGTGGGTGACGGTGGTGGGTAGTGGTGGGTGGCGATGGTGGTAAGGCGGCGTTGGGTAGGTGGGTGACGGAGGTGAGTGGGTGACGGTGGTGGGTGGGTGAAGGTAGTGGGTGGCGGTGGTTGGTGGCGGCGACGACGATGGTGGGTGGTGGCGGCGGCAGCGGTGGTGGGTGGTGGTGGCAACGGTGGTGGGTGGTGACGGCGGTGGTGGGTGGTGACGACGGTGGTGGGTGGTGGTGGTGATTTATGGGTTATGGTGTTGTTAGTAAAGGGTGAATGAGGGATGGAATGAAAAAAAAACATGGGGGGTGGATGGAATGGTTTTGAGGGAATGGAATGCCTTATGGAATGGGTGATTCCATTCCTTTAACCAACCAAACATACTATTTTTCATTACCTCGTAATGGTTCATTCCATTTCCCCTTCCATTCCATCATACCAAACGCTACCTTAAGCTTAAACGAATTTATTCGAATTCGCTTTGAATTCGAGTTTCTAATACGAATTCGAATCGAATTGGTAAGCTTTTAATCGAATTTGAATCGAATACGAATTCAGTAAAAAAATAAATTATTCGAAAAATTCGATTTGAAAAATTCGATTCGAATAATTCGAAAATTCGTTATTCGATTTGATGAACACCCCTACAACAAATCGAGCTCTTACGCGCCACATCTTCACTTTTAAAACTACTCGAACCAGATGTCTAGTATCTATGGTGGAAGCCGATCTCCATCTTCCTTCATATCCACAATCTGGTACTTCAAACCGATCTCCATCTTCCTTCAGCCGATTGATCCACACCGAGGGTGCGGCGGTGGTATTAGTACTGCGAACGGAAAGGGTTACCTGAAGAGTGTCCCCAGTACCCTAATGTTTTTCTAACTTAAATAACCAAGTTACCAAACATATATTTACCCAAACTTTTAATAATAAAATTAAAATTGAGTCTGACCCCACCGATTTATCACTACCTATCGAAATGGTTCGAAGATGCGGGCACCAACCATTTTGTTCACATTTAAAAGTTATATATTTAACATCATTTAGTTCACCTCTAATACAAACAGCATATTTTATACTAAACTTTCATATAATGTTCTATGGACTATATGTAATTTTCACTTAAACACTTAAGTCACTTACTAACATGTTTAGACAATTTTTTGTTATAAACTTCATATATTACTTACGAAAATTTATCAACAAACTTATTATATGGTGTGACAACCACACCCAGATAAGGATGCACCATACACAATTGATACCAACTTACAAGGGAAACACTTCTTTTATTAACATAAACTATAAGGTAAAAGAGTTGGAACTTAAAAGTACATAACTATTATTCAACTAACCCTATCCGGAGATATAAGTTTTCCTTCAACCCATACGAACTAGCATATTCTACTCCCTTGGTCACATACTTCAAGCTAAACAGCATGCACAAGAACTAGCCATCACTACCTGTGACACATGCTTAAAAACGACGTCAGACCATGCTGGTGAGTTCATGAATAGACACAAGTTGTAAACCACATTATTTCAATTATTCACGACTTGTACCCGCCCATGTCATTATAACCTTTACGCCACGTTGGCACCCACGCATGGGCCCCCGTGACGGTGTCACCCCTGTGACTTCAAACATCATACAGTCAATGCCCACTATATACAGATATAGTACCGACAAATCCTGCCGTAACAGCACGTATAAGGGACCACAGATATCGTGTGTATGTGTGATTAGATTATATGCATGCGTACACCAGTCATGAACATGTTTATAACAATTACCAGTTTGGACAAGCATGCTCACATTTGAAAACATTCATAAAACTCACCTTAAAAGAGGTTCTTTGTGTAAGTGTAGTTTTCTGGCCAGCAACTCCTAATTTTTATCAGTAGGTAGCTCCAATTGGCTCTTTAGTGTGTGTTAGTGAAATGAACTGTACCAAAGAAATGGCAATCGATGCCTTTTATAGTCGAACGCTTAGTACCTAAACTTGGCCTCCAAGTTTAATTGAGTTATCTCAATTTGTGTCATATCCAACGTGGATGTTTATCTATCTATCTATCTATCTTATCTATATCTACTATCCTACTCATTCACAAGGATGTTAAGATGATTATCATCATCATCTTATGTTTATCACCATAATATTATTATTACTATTATTCTATTACTAACACTTACACTATGTACACACACGTGCACAGTTATATTTACTTTATTATTATTATTATCATTATTATTATTATTAATTAATTAATTTAACCTGCTTAACTCATTTTTCTCTTATTACTTTTAACCTATAACGTTTTAGTAAATTCAGAATATACTGCTAAGACGAGCTAATTGTCCACCTAAGTTTCATTAAAAACGGAATAGGGTTCAAATATAATGTCTTTTGTTAATATAACTAAACGGTCTCTTGTAGTACTAACGGCTCGACTAGGTTCTTGTATCTCACATAATCGTGCTATTCACGACTAGATCATATAATATTTGCGATATAAATTTCATAAATATTTCTATTTTATTTGATCACAAAATGGGGTGTTACAACTCTCCCCACCTTATAGAAATTTCGTCCGCGAAATTTAGGTGAAGAGGTATGGGTATTTTTGTTTCATCTCATCTTCTTTTTCCCATGTTTCCTCAGGTCCTCTCCTTGCATCCCACTTGACTCGTACTAGCGGAAACTCTCTATTTCTTAATTTCTTTACACGTCGATCTACAATTTGGATTGGGCGTTCCGTAAAGTTCAACTTATCATTGATTTGGACTTCTTGCCAAGGAATCTTTAGTGACTCGTCTGCCAGACATTTTCTTAGGTTGGACACGTGAAAGATGTCATGAATTCCTTGTAACTCCTCTGGCAGTTTAACTTATATGCTACTGGGCCAATTCTTTCGGTTATATCAAATGGTCCAATATACCGTGGACTCAACTTTCCTTTCTTTCTAAAACGAATAATGCCTTTCCAAGGCGAAACCTTAAGTAGTACCTTGTCACCAACTTGAAATTCTAAGGGTCTCCTTCGTCTGTCGGCGTAACTTTTCTGTCTATCTCTTGCAGCTTTCATCCGTTCTCGAATTTGTACTATTTTATTGGTAGTTTCTTCAATGATTTCTGGTCCAGCTAGCGGATTCCTACCAATCTCAGTCCAACAGACTGGCGAACGACACTTCCTCCCATACAATGCCTCAAACGGAGCAGCCTTGATACTAGAGTGATAGCTGTTGTTGTAGGCAAACTCTATTAGTGGTAAATGTTCATCCCAGTTTCCTCCAAAATCTATCACACATGCCCTGAGCATGTCTTCTAGGGTCTGTATTGTCCTTTCACTTTGCCCGTCGGTTTGTGGATGATATGCCGTACTTAAATTTACTTTCGTTCCCAATTCCTTTTGGAAGCTTTTCCAAAATCTTGAGGTAAAATAGCTATCTCTATCGGATATGATGGATATAGGTACACCATGACGAGTGACAATTTCCTTAACATAAATCCTGGCTAATTTGTCTACCTTATAATCTCCCCGTATGGGTAAGAAATGAGCAGACTTGGTGAGGCGATCTACTATAACCCAAATGGCATCATGCCCAGACTTAGTTCGTGGGAGTTTGGTAATGAAATCCATTGTTATCATCTCCCATTTCCATTCAGGGATCTCAGGTTGTATTAGACATCCTGCAGGTTTCTGATGCTCTGTTTTGACTTGTGAGCATGTCAGGCATTTCTCCACATACTTAGCTATTGATTCTTTCATGCCTGGCCACCAATATCCCCTTCGAATATCCTTATACATCTTTGTACTACCGGGATGCATTGTATACTTAGTTCTATGTGCTTCTTCCATCACCTTATCCCTTAATCCTCCCGTAATGGGTATCCAGATCCTATTATGAAACCTTAATATTCCATCACCCCCTTTAACCAGGAGTTCGTGTTTTCCCACCATTCTTTCTTTATTAATCTGCTTATCGACCAATGCTTGGGCCTGCGCATCTTTAATTTGTTCCATTAAACTAAACCTCACTTCAATCCTTGATGCGCGTATTCTTAGAGGCTTTGTTATGTTCTTACGACTAAGGGCATCTGCCACTACATTAGCCTTTCCTGGATGGTAACGAATTTCACAATCATAGTCATTCAACAACTCCATCCATCTTCTCTGTCTCATGTTTAACATCTTTTGTTCAAAGATGTACTTAAGGCTCTGATGATCAGTGTATATCACACACTTTGTACCATATAAGTAGTGTCTCCATATCTTAAGGGCAAATACTACTGCTCCAAGTTCTAAATCATGGGTGGTGTAATTCTTTTCATGAGTCTTTAATTGTCGAGATGCATAGGCAATAACCTTCCCTCTTTGCATCAACACACACCCTAATCCATAGTGTGAAGCATCACAATATACTACAAAATCTTCACTACCCTCGGGTAGTGCTAGTATTGGAGCACTAGATAGCTTTTCCTTCAACAGATTAAAAGCCTTTCCTTGCTTATCACTCCAGACAAATGGGGTATTCTTTTGGGTTAAAGTTGTTAAAGGCATTGCTATCTTAGAAAAATCCTGAATAAACCTTCTATAGTACCCTGCTAACCCTAAGAAGCGTCGAATCTCTGTAGGGCTCTTTGGTGTTTCCCAATTTTTAATTACTTCGACCTTTGCAGGGTCCACTTGTATGCCCATTTCATTAACCACGTGCCCTAAAAATTGGACTTCCCTAGTCCAGAATTCACACTTACTTAACTTAGCATAAAGTTTCTCTTCCTTCAATAACTTAAGAAGGGCACGGAGGTGTTCTTCGTGAGCTTCTCGACTCTTGGAGTAGATGAGGATATCATCTATGAAAACGATCACAAACTGATCCAAGTAGGGCTTGCAGACTTGGTTCATAAGGTCCATAAAAGCGGCTGGTGCATTAGTGAGGCCAAAAGGCATCACTAGGAATTCGTAGTGACCATACCTTGTTCTAAAGGCAGTCTTAGGTATGTCTTCTTCTCTCACCTTCAACTGATGATATCCAGATCTTAAGTCTATCTTCGAGAAGTAACTTGCACCTTGAAGCTGATCAAACAGGTCATCAATCCTTGGGAGTGGATATCGATTCTTTATCGTGATCTTGTTCAGATCTCTATAATCGATACACATTCTCATTGATCCATCCTTCTTCTTGACGAAAAGAATAGGCGCTCCCCATGGCGACGTGCTAGGACGTATAAATCCTTTGTCCAATAATTCTTGGAGTTGGGTTCTTAACTCTTTCATTTCAGTCGGGGCAAGGCGATACGGAGCTTTAGCAATAGGGGTTGCTCCAGGGATCAAGTCTATTCTAAACTCAATTTGTCTATCAGGTGGTAGTCCAGGAAGATCCTTGGGGAATACTTCAAGAAATTCAGACACTACTGGTATCTCTTCTAGTTTCTTTTCTTCCTTTGTTTCCAATGCATACACTAGATAAGCTAAATTGCTCTTCCGGACACATTTAGATGCTCTTAAGCTAGTGATAAAACTTATGGGTTTACTAGGTTTTTCCCCATGAATTGTCAAAGGTTTCCCTTGAGGGTCCTTAATTCGAATCTGCTTTTTATCACATAATATTTGAGCTTGATACTTAGCTAACCAATCCATCCCTATTACTACATCAAATTCTCCAAGTTTCATTGGTAGCAAGTCTATGGGTATCGAGGTATTACCAACCAGGATAATGCAATTCTTGATAACATTTACAATTTCCTCTTCCCTTCCGTCTGCTAGTTCTACTATAAAGGGTTTATCCAACTTACTAGGAGTCTGATTAATCAAAATTCTAAATTGCTCAGATATAAAACTTCTATCAGCACCAGTATCAAACAATATTTTAGCATAGCAGTTGTTTAGGAGAAACGTACCTGTTATGACATCTGGGTTTCTACGAGCTTCTTCAGTGTTCATAACAAAGGCTCTTCCTCTAGCTCTATTAGGTTCCTCCTTTTTCTTAGGACAAATATTACTAAGGTGGTCCGACTCTCCACACTTAAAACACTTACGGGGTTCTTTACAATCACGATGGTTGTGCCCAGGTTGTTTACAGTTTTGACAAACTAACCGGTTACATGGACCAGAATGCCCCTTACCACAGGTTAGGCACTTAGTTGGGGGTCCCCGTTGCCTTTTATTATCTCTATCATTGGTCTTCCTCTGGTCTTGGCAGTTGTCCCATTTCCTTTTTGGAGTAGGGTCTGGGGTTTTCTTATGTTGTATCTCAGCAGCGATGGTTGCCCCGGCTTCTACTGCTTCAGAATAGGTGATTGGTTTGGTTGCCTTGATGAAGGTGCGGTATTCTGTAGGTAGTCCGCAAACAAACCTCCTAATACGATTCTCCTCTGTTGTTACCAAATGAGGCACCAATCGGGACATTTCGTTGAACTTGGTGACATATTCCCGGTAAGTTTTATCTCCGATCTTAAGGTGTAAAAATTCCATTTCAATCCTGTCTGTCTCACTTGGCGGACAGAAATATTGTGAAAAGAGTTCGGAGAACTCCTTCCAACCTAGGCGCTGGGCTAGATCCTCACCTTTGGTTTGCTTTTGTATTCTCCACCAAAACAAGGCTTCTGCTTTGAACAAATGAACAGCAAACCTAACCTTATTTCTTTCGTGGCAATCACTAACATCTAGAATGGCTTCTACTTCACTTAGCCATTCGTGTGCCTCAATAGCACCTTTCTTCCCATCAAAGGTGGGAGGGTTACAGGAAATGAAGGTCTTATAATTGCATTCTCTAGTGATTTCCGTTTCTCTTGCCTTATCTGTCTTTACATCAACCACTTTATCTTTTTGGCGAGGTTCTTCTCGTGGAGTTGGTGTATGTGCGATGCTTCCTTCAGATTGTACTGGTCGTTCAGAATGTTGACGTTCATGTCCCTGTGAATTGGCAAGAATTTTCGCAACTCGGACTGCTATTCGATCAATCACATCATCTCCTAAGTTCCCCGGTTCATCATGAGGAGCGGGTTCAACCGTTGGGTCAGGTTGATGATTATGATTATTGGATGATTCAGCCGACATTTTCTAGGTTTCCAATACAATACTACTTCAATATTCATTAATATACGAGCAACTACAATAACTACCTTACACAATAACATAGTACAACACATTTTCAAATATAGCATGTAGACACACAAGTCTGTTGCCCTCCCTGGGCTTTTGTCTCAGCTAGTTGTTATTAAAGTCTTATGTCTTGAACCTTTACATTTTCTAATTCTCTGGTACTCAACATCCCACTTAAGTATTAGAAATTCTATAATATAACTAAGGTTGTATTAAATTCTATCCATAACATATAACATCCAGTAATAAACCTATGAAATTAGGTCCTTTTTTTTTTTTTTCGCATCCCTATCTAAAAATTTAATATGAGTATAAAACTTAAGTCAAGCAATCCTAATCTTAAAGGTTGAAGCCTAGGTATCTCTATCAAATACCTAATTCGCTAAAACCTTTGGCTCTGATACCAACTGTGACAACCACACCCAGATAAGGATGCACCATACACAATTGATACCAACTTACAAGGGAAACACTTCTTTTATTAACATAAAAGTATAAGGTAAAAGAGTTGGAACTTAAAAGTACATAACTATTATTCAACTAACCCTATCCGGAGATATAAGTTTTCCTTCAACCCATACGAACTATCATATTCTACTCCCTTGGTCACATACTTCAAGCTAAACAGCATGCACAAGAACTAGCCATCACTACCTGTGACACATGCTTAAAAACGACGTCAGACCATGCTGGTGAGTTCATGAATAGACACAAGTTGTAAACCACATTATTTCAATTATTCACGACTTGTACCCGCCCATGTCATTATAACCTTTACGCCACGCTGGCACCCACGCATGGGCCCCCGTGACGGTGTCACCCCTGTGACTTCAAACATCATACAGTCAATGCCCACTATATACAGATATAGTACCGACAAATCCTGCCGTAGCAGCACGTATAAGGGACCACAGATATCGTGTGTATGTGTGATTAGATTATATGCATGCGTACACCCAGTGGCGCATGTTTGTTGGGGCGGGGAGGGGCGGCCGACCCCCCCGGATTTTCGCGCAGAAGTTCCGATTATATAGTATCCGTATAGATTATTTCGAAAATATAGGGTTTCGACCCCCCCAAACCAGTGACTTCCGAACCCCCGGTGACTTCCGACCCCCCGAACCTTCGGGTCAAGCTTCGCCACTGCGTACACCAGTCATGAACATGTTTATAACAATTACCAGTTTGGACAAGCATGCTCACATTTGAAAACATTCATAAAACTCACCTTAAAAGAGGTTCTTTGTGTAAGTGTAGTTTTCTGGCCAGCAACTCCTAATTTTTATCAGTAGGTAGCTCCAATTGGCTCTTTAGTGTGTGTTAGTGAAATGAACTGTACCAAAGAAATGGCAATCGATGCCTTTTATAGTCGAACGCTTAGTACCTAAACTTGGCCTCCAAGTTTAATTGAGTTATCTCAATTTGTGTCATATCCAACGTGGATGTTTATCTATCTATCTATCTTATCTATATCTACTATCCTACTCATTCACAAGGATGTTAAGATGATTATCATCATCATCTTATGTTTATCACCATAATATTATTATTACTATTATTCTATTACTAACACTTACACTATGTACACACACGTGCACAGTTATATTTACTTTATTATTATTATTATCATTATTATTATTATTAATTAATTAATTTAACCTGCTTAACTCATTTTTCTCTTATTACTTTTAACCTATAACGTTTTAGTAAATTCAGAATATACTGCTAAGACGAGCTAATTGTCCACCTAAGTTTCATTAAAAACGGAATAGGGTTCAAATATAATGTCTTTTGTTAATATAACTAAACGGTCTCTTGTAGTACTAACGGCTCGACTAGGTTCTTGTATCTCACATAATCGTGCTATTCACGACTAGATCATATAATATTTGCGATATAAATTTCATAAATATTTCTATTTTATTTGATCACAAAATGGGGTGTTACATATGGCAACATTAAAAACTTAAAAACATATATTCGAGACGGTTTTTTATTTCAAACTAGGATTCTATTACCCGCGCTTCGCGGCGGGAGCTCCTGTTGCGTTGAGGATTTAGTGGACGTTAAAGATCGCGCGTCGCTGTGGGAGCTCCTGTTGCGTGGAGGGTTTCGTGGACATAAAAGATAATATTAAGTGACAGTTATTCTCCCGTGAGTGTCAAAAAAATACTCGTGGCTAAAAGTTGGGTGGTCAAAGTTTGAAATCCTAAAAGCTAAAAGTTTGGTGGTCAAATTAGAAGAAAATAAAGTTAAGCTAAAAGTTAGTAGCCAAAATTTTAAATCTTAAAAGCTAAAAGTTTGGTGGTCAAATTGAAAGATAATAAAGTTAACTTAAAAGTTAGTAGCAAAAAATAAAGTAAACCTAAAAGTTAGTGACCAATACGTAAAAGTAACATTCTTATTTAATCGATTAAAAAATGCCATATTTGTAATTTAATGTAGAGACACTGTTCAAGTGTCTCTACTTT
Source organism: Ambrosia artemisiifolia (assembly GCA_032199755.1). Taxonomy (NCBI): domain Eukaryota; kingdom Viridiplantae; phylum Streptophyta; class Magnoliopsida; order Asterales; family Asteraceae; genus Ambrosia; species Ambrosia artemisiifolia. The sequence goes on from CM063519.1 coordinate 18,609,119, forward strand.
AAATGATACATATAATGTCTAAATTCATATTGCATCTAACATTAGTTTTTATTTTCTTATGTGATAATTTAATTAATTTCTGGCTTGTAAAAGTTTGTTGTGGGAACCCTGGTAGTAATCAAAACCTACAATTAGGGTTGCAAACGAATCGAACGAGCACGAATAAGGTCTTGTTCATGTTCATTTGTTAATGAAATTATGTGTTCACGAACAGTTCATGAACACCTATCGAACGAGACTTTCTGTTCGTGTTCGTTTGTTATGAAAACACTTATGTTCGTATTCGTTTGTTAATTTTGTTCATGAACGCACACGAACACAAACGAACATTAATGAACACAAACAAGTGTTCATCATCAGAATCAAACACAAAGGGACATATATTAACTTCCGAATAAAATCGAATTCACATATATTAAAAAATTAACTAGATCAATATAACCTAGTTATACAAGCAAACTTATCACTTAACATAATATTGTAAACATTTTTTTTAAAGTAAAATTCATTAAAAACGGTGCGTCCTCAAAACGAGGACCACCACAAACATTACAACATATACAATGGACATCTAACCCACTCCTTCCAAAGATGGGTCTTAAATCTAGATCGGTTTTTAAGCCAAAGAAATGCTAAAGACTTAATAGTCGCCACCACTTCGCTAACCCTCACTTCTTTTCTTAGAAAAGCCCTATCATAACTCGTCTTCCATAACGCCCACATTGTAATCATGATAATCCCGTCAATTAGTTTTTTCGACCAAGTATTCCCTGTAATATAAGCCGAAAGCTGCAGAAGATCTTTTATCTCAAGCACCAAGAATTGATCTATTTTGACCCATTTACAAATCGCAGACCAAACCCCATAGGAAAACCCGCACCCTGTGAACAAATGCAAAGAAGTTTCAACATCGACATCACAAAACGCGCAAGTGCTGTCTGAAATATCTATTTTGACCCATTTACAAATCGCAGACCAAACCCCATAGGAAAACCCGCACCCTGTGAACAAATGCAAAGAAGTTTCAACATCAACATCACAAAACGCGCAAGAGCTGTCTGAAATATCAATGTTTCTTCTAATCAGAGTTGCTCGCGTAGGGAGCCGACCATTTCGGCTCTCCCAACCATCAGTTTCACCTTGATTGGAATCCATGACAGCCATCTCATATGAAGTTCTCTGTCTAATCCTCTATCCTTGATAACCAAACTCTTAAAATTGGCGACCGAAAAAGACCCAACACTACTCCCGTCCCATCTCCATTTATCGCTTTCTGAATGCAAAACGATCTGTTGCAGCAGCTGCAACAGTTGACCCATTTCGGCCAGTTCCTCTACCGTGCTGGGCGCTGTTTTCCATATCTCCGTGCAGTCCTGACCATTAATCCACAGTGACCACAAGTCTCAAAGGCTGCTGGTTCTGCACACGGTGAGGTGAAACAAACGCAGCCATTTATCTTTTAACATCTCATTGCTATTCCATCGGTTAAGCCAAAAGCGAATGTCATTGCCGTCACCTACCGATCCTTTTAAAAAACACCCCAGCGCCCGATCTTGAACCTTTTAGCTGTTAAGAAACGTCGCAATCTTCTTCCAACAACCTGCAAGACAATTCTTAACTGGAACATAAGAAGAATCACCGCTGCGCCAATGACATGATTTTATCACTTTTCGCTAGAGACTGTTCTTCTCATTTTTGCATATCCACGCCCATTTAATAAAGAGAGCAGCATTAACATCACTAATTTTATCACATTCAACAAGGTGCCATCCTCGACCAAAGTTGAAGTTGTTAACAAAAAATTATGATCTTGAATAAACGTATGTTTCTTAAATACTTTGTTATTCCAAACATTAAGCAAACCACCCGACCTCCCGTTTGCCACGACTACATCCTCCCCATAATCCTTATTCCCCCATAAATAACTAAGATTAAAATTGCCAACCTGACCCGATTGTGTTTCCTGAATAGCCACAAAGGAGACCTTAAACTTCACGTTTAAACCGTTAACCTATCCGATTTTTCCATCGGCTCCCAGACCTTTGACGTTTATAGAATGGGAATTCATTTATTAACCACCTGTTGTGCTTCTTCGACGATGGTCTCACACAGCAAACCCCGAAAAGCTGAAACTTGAGCACCGATTTTTGCCCCCAATTCGACTGTGTCTTTTACTTCTGTTGAGAGTCGATCAAAATTAGAGCTTCCTTCTTCATTGTTGGATATAGCTAAGTCATATTCAGCTTTGTTCGAGCTTGTTTTGTCTTCCATGCTTCTCTCCGGTTGAGAATTGAGATCGAAAGCTGCCCCTGGTTTAGAGGTGAACAAAAAAACCGGTTCTAGAACCGATTCCACTATTTTAGTCAAAAACGGTTCGGAACCGGAACTGGAACCGGAACCGATCTCAAGAACCGGTCCCAGAACCGGTTCCACCGTTAGAATAGGCCAAATTCGTTTTTTGATCGTTGGGTTCGTTTATAGCCGTTAACTAGCCGTTTTTTTCACCCAAAATCACCATTTTGCCACCCTTGTTTAGTATAACTAGGTTTTGGATGTTTTGGTTGATCACAACACTCAAAAACGCAAAAAGAAACAACCCGAAAATGCAAAAACCGCTATCGTATACACTTAATATTGTGGTCGCTTTGCTTTTACTACATCATTCCGTGGGTTCATCTTCAAACCCATCCCAAACCGGTTCTACAAACGAGCCTACCGTTGTTTAAATTTTCGAGACGACACGAAATGCCAAACTTTTTGGCGAAAATGACTATTTCAATTTGTGTCTTATGTCGAATGGCGAAAAAAAGGCACGTTGTAGAAAGTTTTAATTTCATTTTTCATGTTTCTTGTTTTGAAATCCTAAAAAAAAGTCGTAATTTTATGTTTATTTTTTTGCCATCGGCTTATATATTTTTTTTTTTAAATTTTGCGCGCAAGAACCGATTCCGGAACCGAAACCGGAACCTAACCGGAACCGAACTGAACTGGAACCGGTCTTTGAAACCGACGGAACCGGAACCGGTTCCGGATGGAACCGACACTGTAGCGGACCGGTTCCAAACCGGAACCGGTTCCTAAAAAAAACCGATTTGTTCACCTCTACCCTGGTTGACTATTGAGTTTATTGTCTTCTGAACCTTCAATACTCTGATTATTTAGTAAACCTAATCCTTTTACCAAATCTTTTTCTTGGACTATCCCTAGAATAACATCAACCCAAATTGGTCTAATTCATTTGGGTCAAAATCCCGTCTGGGCCTCTTCAACGAACTGGGCCTTTCATCCTTTGACAACATTTTAACCTTAGTCTGATCTGCTACAGATTTTTATATTGTAAACATAATAAAGTGGTGTCTTAAAAATTAAGCTCTCATCTTAAACTTGAAGTCTTCATTAATTATTTATTTAAATTTGAACTCTTCATAATTATTTCTTTAATGATTTTACTAAAAGTAGTCTTTATTGATCTCATATAGCCATATGAGATCAAAATTATTTGGGTAAAATAATAAAAAAATAAAGAATGTAAAAATCATTATAAAAATTAAAAACCCTATTAAATATTGAACATAAATGAACATGTTATTGAACGTTCACGAACATTAACGAATGAACGCAGCCTCTGTTCATGTTCGTTCGTTTAACTAAACGACCAAATTTTTTTGTTCGTGTTCATTCCTTTGTTAAACGAATGAATACAAACGAACTTCCCGCCAAACGGTTCATAAACGGTTCGCTGTAATTTCAGTTCGTTTGGAACCCTACATACAATTGTTTTTGACTTTTGTGCTTACATAAGTTCATATACAATGTTCTAGGGGGTTCATAACAAAAGCGTTGACTTCACAATTATGTTGAATTTTTAACGTGTTTTAACTTTTAAACTCAATAACGTGGATTTAAAGCTGACAAGGATTGAAGAAAACACAGTCCATGGGATGTATACTGACATACTGTTATAAAACAGTAAATATTCCCCTTCTTAGGCTATGTGTTATCACAGCGCCAAAGGGCGCTACCGGGTGACACGTTGGACGGCGCTGCGGTGACGGCCAAGCGCGGTGGCAAGCGCGGGGCACAGCCAGAGGGCCAGCCGGGGCGTTGGGGCAGGTGGGGGTTGTTGGGCTTTGTATTTTTTGACCAAATTTGACCAATAGAAAGGATTAGCTAGGTGTTGGGTGATTGTAGCTTCGAAGGTAATAATTATGATGAAGTTTAAAATTAAAATTTTACTGTAAATATTTTGATTTAGGGTTTTAAAGAAAGAGATGAGGGGGTTGATGGGAGAAGAAGAGCTGACAGTTAAGATTATTATTATTATTATTATTGTTTATTATTTTTATATCTGGTTACTTTAGTTAAAGAATGAAAAGGAATAATAAATTAATAATCAAAACTAATTATTTTAAAGGTTTGTTTTCATTCCGAGTTCCACATCTCCTTATTTAAATTTTATGAAAATTTAACTTTTTAATGTCTTATTTAATAATTTTAATTGCATTTGTTAAACATATAAATTAACATAAATAAATTTTAATGATTTAATAATGATTACTTAATCATGTCCAAGCCCCAACAAAGCCCCTTCCATTACACCCCCTTCTAAGTTTTTATAGAGAGAAAAAAATATGCTTACGTGTCGCTTACGTGGCAGCACTTTTTTCTCACTAAAGCCCCTAATCAAGCCCCCATAACACATAGTCTTATAATATGATTCATTAATAACTTGTTAATAATATCTTGACGTGCTCAAGAAAGTGTACTAGGCCTCGGTTCCTAGCACAGGAAGTCCGGGAACCGAGTTCTATTATGGAGAAACTAATTGATCCGGTTGTTGATAAAAAAAATGGGTTATTATTTCGTCAAATACAAGCTTCTCGGCCAAGCTCTTTTACTTTCCTTGCATAATAGAATCCAAGGTGTTGCAAATAACTGGCCGTGCGGATAACTGGTATTGTATCAATACTAGCTTAGATGGTGTACAAGGGATATTTAGACACTTTCAAATTGAGTATCTAAACTATATCAAGAAAAAACCATAATCAAATGCTGCAATTTTATTATAATGCAAATAAATCATTTTACAAAGAAAAATTCACATGAATATGTACATTAATGACACTGACCCAAAAATTTAACCAAAACGGTTGTAGAAATGAACTATGTAGCAAATAATTACTAATTGAACAAAAATATCTTAGCTTGCTTCATTCATGACCATGGCTAAATTCCCCATTTTATAGCCAAAATCCCTCTTAGTAAATTGTTCTTGACGTCTACCATAGCAAGCATGATCAGGAATCGATATAAAACCAATACTTTTCTTATTAACCACGTTACGATCGGGTGTCTTTTTGGTAGAAAACTCGTTGGTGGTTCGTTTGTAAGACCCGAACCATTTAGCTTGCACATATTCCCGTCGTCTCCATGGTGGCACTGGCATCTTCATCTGGCTCATCGACTTCTTCATGGCTCTAGACATTATTTTCACGATCTGTTTGAAATCTTCGACTTGGAAAACTGAGATATTGGGGAGAATCTCGAGCAATGAAGCGTAGGTAATTGTAGGCCTTGCTATTTCAAACTCTTCTAATAAAGATATGACAATTATATAACGAGTTTGTTCAATGTTGACGTCGATGTATTCATGATTCCCTGCCAGAAGGCGTCCGCCTTTCTTTTCCCACTTCGATTTGCAAAGTCCTACACATTTGTATAAGTTATATATAAGTGGCAGAACTAGAATTTGTAGTTGGATCAATCATATCATTCTCTAATCTAGTTGGTTACAAATAAAGGATAAAATAATGAGTTTTTTTTTTTTTTTTTTTTTTGGGGGGGGGGCAAAATCAAATTTGATATATTGAAATATAGGGGTGTGCACAAAACCAAAATGACCAAACTGTCCCACTAGTAACTGACATAACCAAATCGAACTAATCAAACCCCTAAAAGCTAGTGGTTTGGGTCGATACTTTTAAAAAACCGAATTCCTGATTTGTTTTTTCCTAAACCCATCTGGTCCCTGAAAAACGTAACTCGTAAAACCAAAACTAATAAATGGAATGTATTTTTATTTTTGAATGTTAAGTAATAATAAATGGTGAAATGTGTAATAATTAAGTAACAATAAATCCATAATTAATAAAATCAATTAGTAGGCCCAAGTTTCAGATCCAAAATCATCAATTTGGATCATTTTTTCGGCCCAAAAATTTCAAACCTAATTAGAAAATCAAATGGAAACCATTGTGAAAAACTGTTAGGTTTTAACCCAAACCGATCCATACACACTCCTAAATAACAATTAGGTAAAAACGGCATCGGAATATTACCAGCATCAAGACCCCGGTCAGAAAGACGAGCCATCAATCTCCGCTTAAACCCTAAAGATTGCGATGATTGATCATCTTCAACAACATCCCTACTCGCTTTTTCGACATCCAATATCAACTTTCTTCTAACCTCATCACCATTTTCGACTCGAAGCAATCTCTCCAATGTTTCCTTCATCTCCTCCATATCATCATCAACTCCATCAGAACTAAACTCATCATCTTCAACTTGCATATCAAAATCTTTATTAATAACTCCATTGCCATTCTCTATGAACGAGTTAACCATATCCGATAAGTCCATCATCGTCTCAGGCGAGTGTTCGCTGCCGCTGCTTTCGCAATCTCTCACCTTTCCAGCCTCCTCAAATGCTTCAACCATTCTCCAAAACCTACTCATGTTTTCAATGGTTTATATATGTTTTTTCAATGATGATTCAACACAAATTCGTGAATGGTCAGTGATTATGGGATTTATATAACTGAAATGCTTAAAAAATGATGGGAAAATGTTGACATGAGAAAAAAAGAGATTGATGGTAGAAGGTGTGCAAGGATGTTGACACTATGGTGATATATATATATATATATATATATATATATAGGATTAGGTTCAAATGAAAACCACTCCTTCGTAAAAGAACCGTAAGAACACCGACGTAAAATGTGAATTTTAAAATTTTTTTTTTTTCACCGGTGTTAAAATTAGTAACCCCGACGTAAAAAAAAAAAAAAAAAAAAAAAACGTATTTTACAGTGGTGTAATGACCCATGGCCCACGCTATTTTGTCTTATTAGGCAAGGGAATATTCCCTTTTCTTTTTTATTCAACTTTAAATGTGGACCACAAATTGTTTTTGATTAAAATAAGTGTGTGGTGTTAAAGTGTGTTCTTTAGTTCTTTTATGAAGAAGTGGTTTTCATTTTACCCTAACCCTATATATATATATATATATATATATATAGAGAGAGAGAGAGAGATGGAGAGAGAGACTATTTATAGGTGTGTATAAGGTGCAAATGAATATGCTCTCTATATGTGCGTTTGAATGAATGTGGACATGTTCTCATCTCGAGTCATTGAGTATATCCGGATAATTTGATGGAATAAGTTAACTTGAAATTTAAAATTTTTAATAAAAATGATATTTGTTAATAGAGGAAATTGCGAAAATAGCCCTTGACCCGAGTGTTTTGCGAAAATAGCCCCCTCAGGCGTCTCGGAGAGACGGCTCGCACCTCCCGAGGCTTCCCAACCGTCTTTAATACGAAATCTCCCACGGACCAATTACCTTTTGACACGTGTCCGACAACCTCTGAACCGACTCCGAAGAGGGCTCCGGATTTGTTGGAGACGGTTCCGAGACGTCTTTGGAAAGACGGTTCCCAGTTCCCGAGACGTCTTTGGAAAGTGAAGACGGTTCCGAGACGTCTTTGGAAAGTGAAGACGGTTCCGAGACGTCTTTGGAGAGTGAAGACGGTTCCGAGACGTCTTTGGAAAGTGAAGAGAGAGAGAGAGGAGAGAGGAGAGAGGAGAGAGAGTGGGTGGGTGATGATGTGGCGGTAAATTATTGGTTGTAGTGGGAGACGTCTTGGGAGACGTCTGAGACGCCTCGGGGACTGGGACCCGTCTTCCCAAGACGACTGAGGGGGCTATTTTCGCAAATCAACCCGGTCAAGGGCTATTTTCGCAATTTTCTCTTGTTAATAACTAAATATTGAAACTTATTTCCTTGTAGCAAGTTTACGATAAATTACACACATGTAAATAAATAAATAAATTATGTACCAATTCAGATATCATATTCATTTTTTTCTATAGCATGTTTATCAAAAAGAATGTATACATGATCCGTTAATTACTAAGTAGACATATATACACATGTGTAGGATTAAAAAAAAAACGTTTTTTTTTATAACATAAGTATGTACAAATTTCAAATTCAACTATATGTTGTATTGTTATAAAAACACAGTGAAATCAAGAACAATAATGAAAGATTTTGAATGAATATTATTATTAAACTTCAACCAGAGGAGTAATTGCGAAAAGATTAAAAGATTACAAATCAATTGGAAAGATCCCAATTTATAGACCTACGAAACCCTAATTGTATCCCTAAATCTCGTAACAGATTATTAACGGTCATATTTTCAGGTTAACATAATTAACCCTCCAAATGTTTACTTTTAGTCCTTCGGGTTTCAACATTTAACGTTTTAAGTCAAAACTCTTTATCAGCAGTTTAATCAGAGTTTTGATCATCAGTAGTTTGAGACTACTCTTCAGTACTTTGTTCTATCAGAGTTTTAGAACAGAGAATTGAACAACTACTGATCAGAGGTTGATCAGAGGTTTACTAAACAGAGTTTTAGGTTATCAGACTTTAGTGTGGACTAAGCTTCATCAGACTTTTGATTGGATTAAGCTTGATTATTGACTTTTATCAACATGTATTGACCTATAGCATGTGCATATTTCAAACATATTAAAATTATGATTCACAGTATTTCATATAATCTGCAGATGTTTTAGTTTTATGCATCTACAAATGTATGTGTACAAGAACCAACTAGTCTTTAAGATCGTATAGATGTATATATCAACAGTCAACGTCTAAACATATATGACCGCTTTGTAGTTATTTAAGACCGGATAATCAAAAGCTAAAATTAGTTAAGACAAAATTAAACGAACTCAAGTCTAAATAGAAGTTAATCCAAAAAACGAGCAATGCGAAACAAAGTGACTTTACCATTTACAAGAACGACCCTTTGTGGGTAAAAAAAGACAATCACGTTATTGACTTAACATAATTATTTACCTCAAGTTTGTTAAAAAGACAAGAAAAAAAATGTGTTCGGTCATATGATTTCTATATCATCTGTGACTATGTCTATGTATAATTATAGACCATACATCTCATCGCTAACAATCCGAAAGACCAAAGTTGTTATATCATTGTTGGTTGTAAGATTTGTGTAAGTGCATTATCTGTATGTCCCTAGCTAGTGATAGGTCTCTATAGGTCGTTGGCTAGGTTAATCGAGCAGTTTATGGCTCGTAATCGTATACTAGCCTGGTCCAAGGGGGAGTCTGTTAGTACATGATGTCCCTAGGCTAGTATATTAGTTGTTTGGACGTAGTTCGGGGTGTTTGGAGGCGTTTATACGCGTTTTGGAGGTCTTGGGATGCCTTAGGCGATTAGCAGTGGGCTGCTAGGCGATTAGCATTGGGCCTATACACGTTTAGGGCCTAATCGTGTAAGGCCTTAGGCGTTTAGGCAATTCTGTTAGGCGATTAGCAGCTAATCGCCTAAGTCTGTTAGGCGTTTAGCAGCTAATCGCCTAATACTGGGCTGCTAATCGCCTAACACGAGCTGGTCGTTTCCGGGTGGTATAAATACCCTCATTCTCAACCCTAGACCTCAGTTCTTGCCTCACACACCCTCCAAACACCCTCCCCTGGTCATAGAACGTCTGGTTTGATCTCTGTAAACACTCGTTTCAGTCTATATTTTACGAGTTAACACGCTGCAATGCACGTGTGTGGTTCTACATTTTGACGTCTATTTTTCCCCCTTTAACAGCCCTATTCAACGTGTGTGTCCTAAGTCGACTTGGTTATTCTTTTATATGTTTTACATTTTGGTCTAACTTTTGCGCGTCAACACGCAATGACCGTGCATAGTTAAATGTTTTTATGTCTACTTTTCGTTTGGTTTCATAGTTCCACCGCAAAGCGCGGGTCCAACGTTCCTTCAACACATGGGTTCGATAAAATGTTTCAACGTTACTTTTTTCACGATTTACATCCCCGCCGCAATGCGAGGGCTTAACACTAGTTGTGTTTATGTACTTTTTTATATTATAAGCTAGCTTGAATGATTGGGTGTTTGCTTCAAACTAAGATTTTTGAGTTAACACTCTGTTACATATGCAGTCCCTAATTGTACAAGGTGTTGAGAGTACGTTTTATCATTCTTAAAGGTACTATAACATATGAAATTTGATTGAACTAACGATCAACTTTGTGACGTATGGTGGTAAGTGTAAGGACATAGTTGTATGACAATGATACTTAACCAAGGTTGTGTGTACAATCTTCATCACATCAAGAGTATGTAAGTATAAGATGTCAGTACTAATAGTTTAAAATGATGAGATATGGGTCAAATTGCTCATATGCGGTTTAACGTAACAGTAACACCTTATTATTTTAATATTCTAAACAATATGTAAATTCTGTCTTTTTGTTATCTAGTGGTTGCACTTAAGAAGTGGAAAACTAAAACCGTGAGGATCAAGAAGTATGACCGGGTTCTTTGAACCTACAGAACATGTCTACATACGTTGAATGTCATACTGGTTTTAATTTGGACCGTGTCTATATCTATCTACATCTGTACTATATTATAATCAAAGAAAACCATGGAGAACATGCGTCATCTGTTCACTTCATCATCATCATTATACTCAGTTAATCCCACCAATAATAAAAACTAAGGTAAACTGATATATATAATTTTTTTTTAGTTTATGAGTTCTTAGACATTTTGAAGATAGCCTTAGAAGGCCTTTGTATTAATTGAGTTCTCAGACATTTGGAAGATGCCCTTAGAACCTTAGAAGGCCTTTGATTACAAGTTCAATTATTTATCAAATTAAAGAGTATCTACATCAAGACCATTTTGACACTAACATTTGATTTTTGTAAAATACCTCTACATGGTTAGTGTAAAACATAAAATCAAGGTTTTCGTAACCGGTTCGGACCGGCCGGTTGATCCGGTCGAACCGGGATTCGTTACTACATCCGATCCGGTTCTAGCAGTTCGTATAATTGATGAAAGTTCGGCCGGTTCGAACTTTTGTTGGGTTCGGTGGGTCGGCAGATCGTCCGGTCGAACCGGCTAGTTTCAACATCCCGCCTAAAAAGCCCGTAACACAGATAACTAAACGCCTAAAAGCTTGTGAATCTGTGATATTATCAACCTACACTCCATAAACTCTTCATATGCCCAAGATCGGGATGATGTGAGATGATCAATGATATGGGATGTGGTTTCTCTGTGATATTATCATTAAAACCTTCACTCCATGAAGTTTAGATGAGCAGTAGGTAACTTTGCATATAAGGAGGTAGAAGAAAGGTTTGGCTTCTTGAGAGATGTATCACGTGAAAGTGAAGCTACAATTTCAAGATATAGCTAACATATATTTTATTCAAAAATCCCTTTCAATTTGGGGCTAACAATTAATTTAAAATATCTTTTTCAAATATGTTATTTCAAAACATAAGCTACGTTTGTTTTATTTTTTTTCTTTAAGTAGTAGTAACTTACCCATTATTCAAAGATCTTGTTTATTTTTACTCAAAATTGTATTTCTATATGGATTATATATATAACAGAATTTTAAATATATTATGATGTTTTCCGGTTCTTAAATCCGGTCCGACCGGTTGAACCGATCCGACCAGTGAATCGGTAATACGTCCGGTTTGATGTCCGGTCCGGTTTTAAAAACATTGCATAAAATAGACTTAACATTACAAATTCGGTTTCGCTTATATCGGTTACCAAAACTTCATAATCATAACTGCCCGGTTGGTTAAAAAAAAATTATAACAATAACCATTGCTTATGTGGTTAGCGGAGAGAATCAATTCATATATGTCGGCTATCGGTTATGGCGTCAGTTTGCTCACCTCTACCATATACGTGGCTTCAAATGTCATGATCTGAATCGTAGGAGAACAGAAAAGGGTTTCTCAGTCATCCACAAAGTCTAAATACAAAGCTCTAGTTGACTCCGTAGCTGAACTAATTATAACATGGCTAGAAGCCTTGTTGAACCAACTTGGAACAGACACAACTTCTGCTCCAACCCTCCGGTGTGATAATCTTAGCGCTACATATCTATCCAAGAATCATATTTTTCATGGTAGAACAAAACATTTTGAAGTTGACTTTCATTCATATGAGAAAAGGTTGCACAAGGAAAATTAAAAGTCCAATTCATATGTACAAAATATTAGATTGCGGACATCTTTACAAAGCCTCTACCTACCTATAGATTCATATTTTTACGATCCAACCCAAACTACAGGTCACCCCTGGCCTTAGCTTGTAGAAGAATATTAGACAAGAGAGTAACTATGAATAGTTAGAGGTTAATTACTGAAGAGATAGGGAACCGCGCAAGCGCACGGGCCCACATCTCCACTCATGCCAACACAGCAAGCTTACGTGGGCTTCTAGAAAGCGGCGCGAGGTACCTCGTAGTATGACAGCTAATAACCGACAAGAAAGGGACGTCCAGCCAATAGGAGACGTCCATTTCCTGCTCCACGATCGCCTGCAGGTACGAGGTACAGAATAGTACGAGAAAGGACAGACAAAGACACGTGGACCAATAGCGAAGGAACAGCGCAACGAATGACAACGGCCCAATCGTACAGCCAGCTGTCATTCTCCCCTCGACCAATCACAGGAGATCTCAGGTGGCCTATAAATACCCTATGAGGTCAGACGAAGAAAGGGATGAACAATCAGAGGGAGAGACAACCATAGTTACGAGAATTAGATTATAGTCGAAGCGCTGTAACAGTAGCTATCCTAGTCTTGTAATAGTCGTTGGATCATTAATGAGAATCGTGTCTTTACTTGTTCTACTATCTTAGTATACTGTTATATTGGTGTTTCTTCATTGGCGCCATCCGTCTATTTGAGCATACAAGAACGTTAAAAACTTCTATTTCTCAAAAACAGTAACTATGTCTCTCATACCACCGTTACCAAACTTCACGAATGCTAACTCCGACACCGACGTCGCCCAGGGAGGCACCGGCCAGTCGGGGAACACAGCAGATGTTCAGCAACAGACAACAAACACGGGTCCAACTGTTACCCCATCCTCAGGGACAAGACAGACCCCTTCCTTCCAGTTTATCACTGAAACGAATCAGGTTTCCCCAGCTGAGAATGCCGCGCCGATGGTTAGTCCGGAGGTATGGTATACTCAGCAAAAGGAAGCCCTGAAGCGTGTATACTTCCAAAAACTGAAGGACCAACAACTCAGGGAAGCCGCCCGCACGCTTTCCTACAGCGAGGGACCGTCCAACGCAGCAAGGAACAATGGCGGAAGCAACCACGAAACTGACCTCACATGGAGAGAAGACTCAGACGAGTCTCAAAGTCGTTTCACGCGTGACATAAGCCAGCCCTTAAGCAACACCGCTGCGCGAGGGCACTTTATGACCGGTGATGACGACCTAACCAAACCATATTATCCTCCATCGTTCATGGAAAAGTCAAAGTTCACCCCGCGCATTGCGCTGGCACCTCTGCCACCCAAAACAAAAATCCCGAGTACGCTGGGCAAGTTTGATGGAACAGGGGACCCAGACGACCACTTGAGGACATTAGAGGTTGCAGGAAAATGTGCACAGTGGAGCTTGCCAGCATGGTGTCACATGTTCGCGCAGACGCTCACGGGCGCTGCGCGAGTATGGTTTGACAGCCTACCAAATGGGAAAATAGATAACATCAAAGAATTGACAGACAAGTTTGCGGACCACTTCAGTCAAAACAAACGAATTGAGCGCGACTCAACTGACATCCTACAAGTCAGGCGACGGGACAATGAGTCAATCGAAGATTACATCACCCGCTTCAATAGGGAAGCTCTGCAGATCGGGCCCATCGGTTTCGAGCTTATGAAAGCAGCCTTCACTCAGGGAGTACGATGTGACTCCCTCATCCGCACACTAGCAGGCTGCACTGGAATGCCCAACACATGGGATGAAATCATGAAGGGGGCTAAAACATATGCAAAAACAGAAAGAGAACTGTCTGTCTGGAACCGAGTACCTACCTATAGATTCATATTTTTACGATCCAACCCAAACTACAGGTCACCCCTGGCCTTAGCTTGTAGAAGAATATTAGACAAGAGAGTAACTATGAATAGTTAGAGGTTAATTACTGAAGAGATAGGGAACCGCGCAAGCGCACGGGCCCACATCTCCACTCATGCCAACACAGCAAGCTTACGTGGGCTTCTAGAAAGCGGCGCGAGGTACCTCGTAGTATGACAGCTAATAACCGACAAGAAAGGGACGTCCAGCCAATAGGAGACGTCCATTTCCTGCTCCACGATCGCCTGCAGGTACGAGGTACAGAATAGTACGAGAAAGGACAGACAAAGACACGTGGACCAATAGCGAAGGAACAGCGCAACGAATGACAACGGCCCAATCGTACAGCCAGCTGTCATTCTCCCCTCGACCAATCACAGGAGATCTCAGGTGGCCTATAAATACCCTATGAGGTCAGACGAAGAAAGGGATGAACAATCAGAGGGAGAGACAACCATAGTTACGAGAATTAGATTATAGTCGAAGCGCTGTAACAGTAGCTATCCTAGTCTTGTAATAGTCGTTGGATCATTAATGAGAATCGTGTCTTTACTTGTTCTACTATCTTAGTATACTGTTATATTGGTGTTTCTTCATTGGCGCCATCCGTCTATTTGAGCATACAAGAACGTTAAAAACTTCTATTTCTCAAAAACAGTAACTATGTCTCTCATACCACCGTTACCAAACTTCACGAATGCTAACTCCGACACCGACGTCGCCCAGGGAGGCACCGGCCAGTCGGGGAACACAGCAGATGTTCAGCAACAGACAACAAACACGGGTCCAACTGTTACCCCATCCTCAGGGACAAGACAGACCCCTTCCTTCCAGTTTATCACTGAAACGAATCAGGTTTCCCCAGCTGAGAATGCCGCGCCGATGGTTAGTCCGGAGGTATGGTATACTCAGCAAAAGGAAGCCCTGAAGCGTGTATACTTCCAAAAACTGAAGGACCAACAACTCAGGGAAGCCGCCCGCACGCTTTCCTACAGCGAGGGACCGTCCAACGCAGCAAGGAACAATGGCGGAAGCAACCACGAAACTGACCTCACATGGAGAGAAGACTCAGACGAGTCTCAAAGTCGTTTCACGCGTGACATAAGCCAGCCCTTAAGCAACACCGCTGCGCGAGGGCACTTTATGACCGGTGATGACGACCTAACCAAACCATATTATCCTCCATCGTTCATGGAAAAGTCAAAGTTCACCCCGCGCATTGCGCTGGCACCTCTGCCACCCAAAACAAAAATCCCGAGTACGCTGGGCAAGTTTGATGGAACAGGGGACCCAGACGACCACTTGAGGACATTCGAGGTTGCAGGAAAATGTGCACAGTGGAGCTTGCCAGCATGGTGTCACATGTTCGCGCAGACGCTCACGGGCGCTGCGCGAGTATGGTTTGACAGCCTACCAAATGGGAAAATAGATAACATCAAAGAATTGACAGACAAGTTTGCGGACCACTTCAGTCAAAACAAACGAATTGAGCGCGACTCAACTGACATCCTACAAGTCAGGCGACGGGACAATGAGTCAATCGAAGATTACATCACCCGCTTCAATAGGGAAGCTCTGCAGATCGGGCCCATCGGTTTCGAGCTTATGAAAGCAGCCTTCACTCAGGGAGTACGATGTGACTCCCTCATCCGCACACTAGCAGGCTGCACTGGAATGCCCAACACATGGGATGAAATCATGAAGGGGGCTAAAACATATGCAAAAACAGAAAGAGAACTGTCTGTCTGGAACCGAGTACAAGCACCTCAATACACGGACGTACAAGCACAAGCTGCGCGCACCAGGCACGGTCGACAGGACAGAAGGGGAAGAGGCTCTGTTTGGAACCGACTCCAAGGAGGCGCCCAAACAGATGCCAAACCCATTGAGGTCCAAGACCACAAGGGAAACACACGGAATGACCACAGGTCAGGAAGAAGGAGTCACAACAATTGGACCCCACTCACGAAAACCCCAGCGCAGGTGTTAGCAACGGAAAACGTAGCTTTCCCAGAACCCAAGGTGATCAAAAGACGAGATAACTTAGATCCAGGAAAGTTCTGCGCCTATCACCAAGACATCGGACACGACACAGACAAATGCTATCAGCTGAAGCAAGCAATTGAAGAGGCCCTAAAATCAGGAAAACTTGGGCACTTGCTAAGAAATGTCGAGCGCAAGCAGCAAGAAGGGCCACCACAAAAGAAGATCAAAAATGTTAGCCTGATGATCCACTCTGATAGAAGAAAGCAAGCAAAAAGAAAAACTGACCAAGTGGCAGAATGGAAAGAACAACAAGTACGTTTCCCAACAGTCAAGGGCGGACCTTCATCCACCCGAGCACTGGTTATCACGGCCATTTTCGATCATTATCGTACCACGCGCGCGCTGGTTGATACAGGGAGCAACTCTGACATAATGTACGAGCAATGCTTTAACCTCCTAGACGAGGAAGACAAGCAGCGCCTGCACCCAGTCAACTCCCCTATCATGGGTTTCTCAAATGAAGTCATATCACCTCTGGGGGAAATTTCTTTCCGTCTAACGATGGGGGACAAAGCGCATTCAAGAACAGAAGATGTCACCTTCCTCGTTGTACCAACGAAGTCTACCTATGACATCATTTTAGGGCGAGAAGCCATGGCTGCCTACAACATGGTACCGTCAACGATACATGGAGCCATTGGTTTCCCAACACCAACAGGGATAGCAGTCGTATGGGCCAACAGAGAGTGCGTTATGACAAAAGAGCCACACCCTGCCAAAATGCTAAAGGCCACCCCGCGCACTGAGCCAGAAAAGTGGATCCTTAACCCCAAGTTCCCAGAACAGACGATAACACTGGGGGCCGCCATCTCAGAGAACACACGGGAGCGCCTAAAGCAGCTCCTGCGAAAGAACTTGGACGTTTTTGCGTGGCAACCATCAGACATGGTGGGGGTCCCGCGAGAGCTTGCCCAACACAAGCTTAATACATACCGTTCGGTTGAGCCGATCGCACAAAAGCGCAGGAGCATGGGCGCCGAAAAAGCCAAAGCAATGAACGAGCAAGTCAATGAGCTACTGAAGGCAGGGATCCTGCGCGAAACCAGATACCAGACCTGGGCCGCAAACCCAGTCATGGTCAAGAAAAGCAATGGAAGCTGGAGGATGTGTGTGGATTACACTGACCTCAACAAAGCTTGCCCAAAGGATTGCTACCCTTTGCCGGAAATAGACTTGAAAATCGACTCCCTCGCGCCATTCAGATTCAAATGCTTTTTGGACGCCTACAAAGGCTACCACCAAATCCAAATGGCGCCCGAGGACGAGGACAAAACTGCTTTTCGAACAGACAAAGGCGTCTTTTGCTACACAAAGATGCCATTTGGGCTAAAGAATGCAGGAGCCACCTATCAACGGCTGATGGACCGCGCGTTCGCACTACAAATTGGCAAAAACCTCGAAGTCTATGTAGATGACCTAGTCATCAAAAGCAAAGAAGAGGATCAGATGTTGAAGGACATTGAAGAGACCTTCAAGCACTTGAAAGAGATCCACATGAAACTCAACCCGAGCAAGTGCGCATTCGGAATGGAGGAGGGAAAGTTTCTGGGGGTAATCGTCACCAAGGATGGTTTTCGACCAAACCCAGAAAAAATCCAAGCTATAGCGCAAATGCCGTCTCCGTCAACGCTGAAGGACGTCCAAACCCTGAACGGACGCTTGGTCGCCATCAACAGGTTCCTCTCCAACCACGCAACCAAATCCATCCCATTCATTGAAACACTCAAGAGTTGCCTGAAAAAGAACCAATTCAAATGGACCAACGAAGCAGAGAAGGCTTTTCAAGACATGAAAGCCTGCCTAATGGATCTCCCAACGCTCACCGCGCCCTTACCACGAGAGCCTTTAACAATGTACCTATGCGCCACAGAAAAAGCGGTAAGCGCAGTGCTCATGGTGGATCGCAAACTGGTCCAAACCCCAATTTATTACATCAGCAGAGTCTTGACGGATGCAGAAACCAGGTACACAACGATGGAAAAGTTGGTACTGGCCCTAGTGCATGCATCGCGCAGACTGCGCCGATACTTCCAAGGACACCCAATCAATGTGCTCAGCGACTACAAGCTGAACAATGTACTCTCCAAACCAGAACTGTCCGGGAGATTGGCAAAGTGGGCAATTGAGTTAGGCGAGCATACCATCTTCTACAAGTCCAGACCAGCAATCAAGGGACAAGTCCTGGCGGATTTCATCGCCGAGGTACCACAAGAAAAAATAGAAGAGTGCAAGGCTGAGCAAGGCCCACAGCAACAATGTGAGGACAAGGCAATTTGGAACTTGTACACGGACGGAGCCTCAAACGACGACGGCGCAGGTGCGGGGGTCAGGCTCGTCCACCCTGACGGGGCCGAGTTCACCTACGCAATCCGCCTAGAATTCAAAACAACGAACAACGAGGCCGAGTACGAAGCTTTCCTTGCAGGCCTGCGCATCGCGCAAAAGCTGGGCGCCAAGCACGTCTTCGCGCACGTAGACTCCATGTTGGTAGCGGGGCAAATTACCGGAAAGTATGATGCCAAAGACCCATCCATGGCAACATACCTTCGGTACGCGAAGGAATTAATGGCTACTTTCTCAAGCTGCACCATCGACCACATCAGTCGCAGTCAAAATAAACCAGCTGACGCTCTAAGCAAAATGGCATCCACAAACTTTGGCCATTTAGCAAAAGAGGTCCGCGTGGAAGTGCTAGCCGAGCCTTCAGTACCACCCAAAGAGGTCCATGTAATTCAAGTAGGTATTGACAGCTGGATGACCCCCATCGTCTCTTACCTCACTGCCAAGCCAGCGCGCAGAGGCAAGAAAAATACAACACAAAGCGTTACAGTACCAAATGCAAGATGGAGTGTTGTATCGAAAATCTTACTTGGGGCCATTGCTGAAGTGTGTCGATGGAACAGACGCAGACTACCTTGTCAGGGAAATCCATGAAGGGATATGTGGCATACATGCGGGGCCGCGAATGGTGGTGGAAAAGATCATGAACGCCGGCTACTATTGGCCTGGCATGCATCTAGACGCGCTGAAAATCATACGACGATGCGACTCTTGCCAACGCCACGCGCCGAACACCATGCGCCCCAAGAACGACTTGATACCAGTAACATCAGCATGGCCATTTCAAAAATGGGCCATCGACCTGGTAGGGCCGTTCCCCATGACCACAGGCAAGCGGCGATACCTGATCGTTGCAATCGATTACTTCACAAAATGGATAGAGGCCAAACCGTTAGCAGAGATCAACGCAAGCCAAGTAAAGAAATTCATTTGGGAGTTCCTCATTTGCCGTTTCGGCCTGCCCATGGAGATTGTCACAGACAATGGAACACAATTTGCAGATAAAGGGCTCCTAAAGTGGTACACAGAGCTGCACATCAAGCCCATCTTTACATCAGTCGCTCACCCACAGGGTAACGGCCAAGTTGAGCGCGCCAACAGGAGCATCGTCGAAGGCATCAAAGCACGCCTAGGGACGAAAGGAAAAGCCTGGGCGGAGGAATTACCGAGCGTGCTATGGGCTAATCGAACGCTAACAAAAACGAGCACCGGCGAAACCCCGTTTAGCCTCACCTATGGCTCTGAAGCAGTCATCCCGGCCGAAATAGGGTGCCCCTCCGCAAGGGTCCTGTCCGCACACAACACCGACAACGAAAAAGAGCTGCGCACCAACCTGGATCTGCTGGAAGAACGTCGAGACTTGGCAGCGATAAAGGAGGCTAACTACAAAAAACAGTTAGAAAAGTACTACAACGCCAAAGTCAAGCTGAACACCTTCAAAGTCGGCGACTTTGTCCTCAGAAACAACGAAGCCAGCGGAGCGCTTCCAGCAGGGAAGCTCACTCCCACTTGGGAGGGTCCATACCGCATCACCGAAGTACTAGGGAAAGGAGCATATAAATTATCAACATTAGAGGACAAGCTGATCCCACGCACGTGGAATGCAGCGCAACTAAGAAAATGTTATATGTAATCACCACTCGTATTGTAATGAAGGCTGTTTAGCCATTTAATATGACGATCGTTCTTCTTTCCCTAACCCAAACTTCTATTCTGTTACCCATCATATCGTTACATAGACAACTTGCAATTTCTAAAACAGGCGCGCCATATGGCTAAGATATCGCGCGCCACCTAAACATTGTATGGCTAAGATACAATGTCTAAAACTAAAAAATTGCAAGACAACTTGCAATTTCTAAAACAGGCGCGCCATATGGCTAAGATATCGCGCGTCACCTAAACATTGTATGGCTAAGATACAATGTCTAAAACTAAAAAATTGCAAGATAACTTGCAACTTCCAAAACAGGCGCGCCATATGGCTAAGATATCGCGCGCCACCTAAACATTGTATGGCTAAGATACAATGTCTAAAACTAAAAAATTGCAAGACAACTTGCAATTTCTAAAACAGGCGCGCCATATGGCTAAGATATCGCGCGCCACCTAAACATTGTATGGCTAAGATACAATGTCTAAAACTAAAAAATTGCAAGATAACTTGCAACTTCCAAAACAGGCGCGCCATATGGCTAAGATATCGCGCGCCACTTAAACATTGTATGGCTAAGATACAATGTCTAAAACTAAAAAATTGCAAGATAACTTGCAAATTCCAAAACAGGCGCGCCATATGGCTAAGATATCGCGCGCCACCTAAACATTGTATGGCTAAGGCACAATGTCTAAAACTAAAAATTGCAAGATAACTTGCAACTCCTAAAACAGGCGCGCCATACGGATAAGATATCGCGCGCCACCTAAACATGTTGCATACCTAAGATGCACTGTCCAAGACTAAAAAATTGCAACGATAACCTGCAATCTCCTAAACAGGCGCGCCATACAGCTAAGATATCGCGCGCCACTACAACTTGTATGACTAAAGAACAACGTTTCAAACCAAACAATCACAACGCTAAGTGGCAACTGCCTAGGGCCATACCTAAGGCGCAACATAGCCAAACCACAGCGTCAGCTGGTCAGCCTGCAACTAACATTGCACGACAGCAGAAAAAACACAAGGCATACAAATGACACAGCAAAACAATAAATGAAACCAAAATCTTCATTAACAGTAAAAAGCCACAAACATGTTGTCCATTAAGTCATTACAAAACTATGAAAAAGCAAAATACACATTTGGCCTATGGCGCCCCGCCCCCCTCCGAAGCATCACTAAAGTCATCTTCTGAGCCAGACAGGTCCAACCTTTCACTTGGACCTGGCGCGTCACCCTCCGCATGAGGACCAGCATCTGTCTTCTTCATAGCATACTTGCGCCTCGTGTGTGTCAGGCCCTGCTTCTCAAAAGACGACCGCAGAGTATGACACGTTGGTTGGTCTCGGTGGCTCACAACAAAGTCCACCAACTCAACGTTCAGCTTGTCATACTCCGCCGTTTTCTTCTCGAACAAGGCGTCCAAGTCCTTG
Source organism: Ambrosia artemisiifolia (assembly GCA_032199755.1). Taxonomy (NCBI): domain Eukaryota; kingdom Viridiplantae; phylum Streptophyta; class Magnoliopsida; order Asterales; family Asteraceae; genus Ambrosia; species Ambrosia artemisiifolia. The sequence continues at coordinate 18,630,860 of CM063519.1, forward strand.
TTATACAAAGGGAACTGCTCCAAAGCCTTCCCATCTTTCGCATGCTGGAACCCCTCGAGGAACCCAGCCTTGCGCCCCACCAACTTGGCAGCAGCGTTCACAGCAGCAACCGCCTGGCGCGCCTCATCACAGTTCTTCACGTGATAAGCGACCTATAAAATGTACACAAGGGCCTGTTAAGCATCATAAAAAAGGAAAACAACAGGAAAATAAAGAATAAGAGCAAAAGACGAACCTCCGGGACGCAACAAGTCATAAGCCATTCCCGGTCTTCATGCGCCAAGCGCGCCTCGTCACGAACATCTAACGCTTCCCTCTCAAGGTCAGCGTTCTGCTGCTCAAGTTTCAGGTTGGCCTCCTCTAAGCCTGCCACCTTAGTCTCCAACTCTGCAACCTTGGCATCCTTCTGCCTCAGCACCTCGCGAGCCTCAAGCAAGGCATCACGACGCTGATCCAACTTTTCATTAAGATCAAGAATCTTACGCGACGCCTCACCCCACAAGCGCTCAGCTTCCTGCTGCTTCTGCGCTGCAACCTCCAGAGTCCGGTTGGTTTTGGCACAGGCAGCTGTCCACTGCTGCTCTCGCTCAGACAAGTGCTTGTCAAGCTTGTCCCGTTCCTCGCGATAAGTCACAGCATCCCACTTAACGCGCTTCAACTCCTGCGCCAACCCATCGCGCTCCGCGCACACCTCACTAAACTTAGTGTCATATTCCTGGCGCTCATGGGCCAGGAAACCCCACTGCCGGGCAATCTCGGCAGAAGTGGAGATCAGATTCGCCAGGCTCATCATGTTGTCCTCAAGAAGATCCTGATGAGGACGACTAGCCTGGTGCTCGCGTTCGGCGGGAGGCACAAGATTACCTAGCAGCTCCCTGCAGCTATTTACATCCACAAACCTGGCGCTGGTAGTCAATTGCCAGGAAGGGATGTAAATTTCATCAGGGTTTACATCCGCGCTCTTAAGGCTGGCCCCTGAAAAGCCAGCCTCAGACTCAGGGACTGGACGCTTCTCGTTGGAGTCATCGTCCATAATTTGCAAGCCCCTTGTATCGCCTTCACTAATGTCTGGCGGAGACACGCGATGGGTCTCCCCCTCCAAACCCATAGATGCCTCAGTGACCACTGGAGCAGTATGGACAGGGGGGTCATCCAGCTGCGCCGTCTGACGCGGAGGAGAAGGTTGAACCACCTCACGAACAGGAGACGGCGGCGGAGTCCTGGACGAAAGAGGCTGAACAGGAGGAGTAACAACCCGCCTATCTGGCGAGGGCACCCCCTGAGTCTCAGTCGGGTTCACCATAAAACCCTCATGCACAGCAGCCTCGGTCACATGACTGGGCGCACCTTCACCCATCAAGTCAGCTGCAAGCGACACAAAACAAACAATAAGTCAAAAAGGGAGAAATAAAGACAAATGCATAGCGTACGCGACATGACACTAAAGAACATACCTAACAAGCTGTCCTCGGCGCTATGCACCAAGTCACCCAGCTTTTGTCTCTTTTCAGCAGGGGATAAAGAACAAGTTTCATGCGCCACCTCAGTAGAAGACTTATGAGACTTGCTTCGCCTCGAACGTTTCTTCTTCTGCGGGGTCTGTCGAGGCGCAGACTGATCCATCTCCGTCTCTACAGTTAACGGAGCATGAACAACCACCCCCTCCGCAATGTCCTTCAACGCAGCCGTTCCCTCATCTGTGAACGCATCTGAAAGTTCAACGTAGCTTCGTTCAATAGGGTTGTAATTTTGAAGATACCTGCTAACGACCTCATGGTCTAAAATAAAAGCAAAACCTTCACCTCGACTACCACCCTGCGCCACCCCAGTCTTTGGCTGCCTCACTCGACGGAGCACAAACTCTTCAACCTCCGTCTCCTCTCCGCTGTCGTCCACAACGAAGGCTGGCAATACTTCCCTCTCGCTTCCGCCTGCGGACGACAAATGCGGAGAAGAGGACGCGCCAGAGTCAGACGACTCATCACTTGAAATAACAATAAAAGGATAACCCGTCCGCATGAACATGTTCACCGGAGAGGGGTTATCAAATTGAGAAAAAGGCTCACCTGTCTCAGTTATCTGTAAGGGCGCACTGACACCCTCCTGCGCCACAACCTCCAATTGGGGACGAACAAGCGTGTCCCACGCCTTCTCCAATATATACAGCTCATCCTCCGCGAGCTCTCTGAAGGTGAAACCCATGTTATCACCACCCAACAGCAAACTATATAAACTCTCCACATCTGCAAAAGAACAAAAACAAGTCAATACAAACGTAAAGCAAACACACTGTGAAACGTACCCCGAGAGACAAACCTTTGCCATCCTCAGTCAGATGAGGATTACGCCCCTGAATATCATATTTCAGGCTCATCCCTGCCATCACCAGTGCCGTCTCCGGGATTTCGCACAGATCCACTGGGTGCGCAGTAAGAGTTTGGAACCAATCTTGGTCCTTGTAGTCAATCAACACCGCCTTTGGCGCACCATCATCCGGGTTCAACCGACCCATCACAACAGGGATAACACCCTCGTTGATCCAGAAAAACTTAGGCTTCCAATCACGAAAGCTCTTCACTCCTGCCTTAGCACAGGGGGCCACTCCTGTGCGTGGCCTGCAAGACAGCCAACTCTCTACGAAGCAGAGAGAATAGAAGACATAAAACATGTCAACCAACGGCTCGATCTTCTGAGAGTGACAGCAAAACTCGAAGAACATCAGCCGCGACATCAAACCAGGATGAATCTGGTTAACATGTACGCCTACAGTCTGAACAAACGTCTTCAGAAAACGGGTCACCGGAACCCTAAAATTACAGTCCCTGAAGTACGTAGCGTACAACCCAATCTTGCCAACTGGAGGCTCCAAGATGGTTTTATCTGGGGCAGGAGCCTCAACACCATAGCTGGAAGGAAACCCGTGTTCCTTCCTGAACTTACGGAACTCCCCCTTCGCCCACACTGCCGTAACTTCGCCGGCGTGTGGTGGCCCTTTTTTAGAACCATCATCTCTCCTCTTTGAGCCACCACGTTTCTTCTTGGGAATCTGAACAACGTTCTCCATATTAAACAGGTAAAAGTTTTTCGAAAAGGGGAACTCAACTCTTGAAGAATGCAGAGAGAAATTTTTTGCTAAGGTTTGAAATATGTAAGTGTGAAATAAAAGAGAAGAAGGAACGACCTTTTATATGCAGGTCACGTGCCACACAGACGGTTACAGTCGTGTGGCACGACCGACCAATAAAAACGTGACACGTCAGGAGAGAGAAAGACAGGGAGCATGCGAAGCGACAGGCTGGGCCCACCCGTCCCTGCAGCAGTACAACCGTCAGAGACTTTTCGGCTACCAACCTGTCCCATCCGCCCCGCGCCCTGACACATCTGATGTGTGCATTAATTACTGACGTGCGCAGCAAACCCACTTGGAATGTCGCTGCGCAGCGCGCAGTCGCATCTAGACAAAAAAAAAAAAACAAGTTAACAAAAAACACGACAATTTTCTTTTTTCTTTTCTTTCCTTTTAGTGCAGCGCCCTGCATGCAACGCATACAGCACACTACACTGGGGGGACTTGAAGAGATAGGGAACCGCGCAAGCGCACGGGCCCACATCTCCACTCATGCCAACACAGCAAGCTTACGTGGGCTTCTAGAAAGCGGCGCGAGGTACCTCGTAGTATGACAGCTAATAACCGACAAGAAAGGGACGTCCAGCCAATAGGAGACGTCCATTTCCTGCTCCACGATCGCCTGCAGGTACGAGGTACAGAATAGTACGAGAAAGGACAGACAAAGACACGTGGACCAATAGCGAAGGAACAGCGCAACGAATGACAACGGCCCAATCGTACAGCCAGCTGTCATTCTCCCCTCGACCAATCACAGGAGATCTCAGGTGGCCTATAAATACCCTATGAGGTCAGACGAAGAAAGGGATGAACAATCAGAGGGAGAGACAACCATAGTTACGAGAATTAGATTATAGTCGAAGCGCTGTAACAGTAGCTATCCTAGTCTTGTAATAGTCGTTGGATCATTAATGAGAATCGTGTCTTTACTTGTTCTACTATCTTAGTATACTGTTATATTGGTGTTTCTTCAATTACGTAAATATTAGATGTAGCATTATGTAAATATGGCTTCTATAAATACCCATCCTTTATAACCTCATTCACACAATATTTTCAATACAAACATAATTACACACCAGCGAGCTTAATAACTACGAAAATACCAACATGCTTAATAGTTGTGGAATATTATTTTAAACTAAACAAACATAAAATAAGTTACCACTTTTGAGATGTAATTAAGTAAATGGTTGTATGGAATCTCAAATAAAATGAAAAAAAAAAAACAACATAGGGCAAGTGTGACGGTTTGTTAAAATTGTCAGGTTAAAGAAGGGAAAAAAAGGGACGTAATTTTTTTTTAACGGACAATTGGAATCATTCATAATTATGAGAAAAACCCCCTTGTGAGATTTGAAACCAGAAACTTATAAACCCTAAGTTTTATCCCACCACCTGCCGCTGGTTATAAACTTATAATGTCTTTGGCAGGAACGTACTGTTTAAGGGATCAAAATTCCTAATCTTCTAACAGAATATCTAAGAAACTACGGAGGAGAGCGTGGAAAAAAAATATGTTTTTTATTGATGTAGAATTAGCTTTCGAGTTCCATGTAGTAAACTTGCTAAAGTATTAAAAATATATTTTTCCTCTTTAGGAGTTTTCGGACATTCTTTAGGTATTATGTGATATTTTGCGTCATGTTTTGGTTTCAAGTAATAATCAAACCCGGCATAGTTATTTCATTTTATGTACATCTTTTGTCACTTTTCATTTTATGTACATCTTTTGTCACTTTTCATTTTATAATTTCTTCAACCGTAAAATTCACGGGTCTCTAACCTAGTTCTTAAGATAGTATTAGGAGGCGGTTTCTTTACCGGGATTTAATGTAAGTCAACGGAATTCTTTTGCCAACCAAATTCATACAAATTACAATTCTTCTGATTGATCCATTTCAAATCTAACTTTGTGACAAATAATGCAAAATAAACTAGCACATGATGTTATAAACTGTCATGATCGAGAGAATTAATCATGAACATTGAACGTAAACAAATAATGCAAAATGGGAAGTCTGTATGTGATACGGGTCTAGCGCTTATTATCAGTAGGACTTTGAGATTCATTTTGTATGACTTAGTGCTTTAACTTGTACCTTAGGCTATATGGTGTGCCTCCCCTTTCCCCCAACTCCCCCAATTGTCACATCAGCGCCACATCATTTCCCCCATTTCCTCCCCTAAAGTTTGGAAATGCCTTCCCCCAATTCCCCCATTCCCCCTTCCTTTTTTTATTCTTTTTCCTTTTTTTTAATTATATATTTTATATTTCATAATTATTTTTTTATAAAAATAAAATAAAAAACGTCAAAATAATATAAAAAAACCGTAAAAATTAAAAAAAAATGGAAAAACATAAAAAACCGAAATTTCATAAATAATAAAAATTACAAACCTAAAGTTCACAAAGTAAAAAAAATATTACAAACTAAAGTTCATAAAAAATAACTAAAAACTACTCGTCATTAACGGGGTTGACATGAAAATTATTCCAAATGTGATCGACCAGATCCGAAACAAGGTTCCCATGAACATTAGTATCGCGTAACGCCCACCTGTTTGATTCTTGTTGTCCCTCGTCATCTGGCTCGAGCACCTCTTCAACCTCATTCGGATCGTAAACGCATATCGCACGACCTTCGTCTTCAATTATCATGTTATGAAGTATCAAACACGCGTACATAATGTATCTCAATCTTTGTGGATGGAATGCACGTGCTGGCCTTTCTATTATGTGCCATTTTGCCTTGATCACACCATACAAGCGTTCGACGTCTTTTCTTGCCGCTTCTTGGCACTTTGCAAACTTTTTCCTTTTCTCGTCTGTAGAATTCAGTATTGTCTTCACAATAGACGACCAACTTGGGTATATGCCGTCACATAAATAATACCCATGCTTGTATTTTACGCCATTGAGCCAAAAAGAATCATCGGGGCCGGTGCCTTGAATCATGGGGTCAAAAATCTGAGATCTTGCAAGAACATTTAAATCGTTACACGAACCTGCAACGCCAAAGAAAGCATGCAAAATCCATAGGTCTTGTGAGCAAGCGGATTCTAGAATAATTGAGGGTTCTCCCACGTCACCCCGAGTAAATTGACCTTTCCATGCGGTGGGGCAATTACGCCATGGCCAATGCGTACAATCAAGACTTCCTAGCATGCCAGGAAAGCCGTGTTTCTCTACATGGTGCGCGTAGATCTTTTCGATGTCGCTTTTTCTTGGCGTACGCATATAAACCTTGCTATATAGCTTCACGACATCTTCACAAAACTGGTACAAACATTCCCGACTCATCCTATCAGACATCCTTAAATACTCATCCCATGAATCGCTAGCAGTGCCGTATGCTAATTGACGAATTGCAGACGTGCATTTTTGTAGGGTCGTAAAACCTCCTTTCCCTCTACCATCGTATCTTAGTGTAAAAAATTCATCGTAATTAGCTAAATCATCAGCAATTCGTTCGAACAATCTTCTACTCATTCGGAAACGACGCCTAAACTGTTCGTCAGTGTAAACACAGTCTTCAGCAAAATAGTCGGCCACCAAACGTTCATGTGCACCTTTAAAAAATATAAGACATGTTAATAATTTTTTTTCAAAGATGTTATAAAAAATATAAAACATATTAAAAAAAATTAAACATTTTAACAAAAAAATAAAACATACCCTCACGATCTCTATCAAGCGCCGCGCTCCGTGTCAATGGTACCGAAGATGATCCAATCTCGTTTTCATGTTCCAACTCGGCTAAAATTTTTGCCGTTTCCATCATCGCACCAACGTAAAAGTTTATCACGTTTTGTTCCTCCTCCTCCGACGAACTCATGGTATAAGAAATAGAATTTTTATAAAATTTTGTGGATGAAAAGTTGTATAAAATGTTGTATGGTGGTGTAGATTGTAGAGATGTAGTGTGTTTTGTTTTGAATTTGGTTTGGTTTAATATATATATATATATATATATATATATATATATATATATATATATATATATAACTTTGATTTAAAAAAAAAATAAAAAAATAAACATTCAAACGGCTAACCCAACGGCTACAAAATTTGGACCAATCAGAAGAGCCGGTGCCCACGGGATGATTTCCCTTTTCTCCCCGGAAAACAAACGGGGGGGGGGGGGGGGGCGGTGTTCCCGGGTCTCCCCGAGTCCACGTCAAGTCCCCGGCCCTCCTCCCCGCATGCACACCGTTCAGTCTTATGCGTGATACCTCATATTATACTAAAAAAGAGTTGCAATAAGAGTGACATTATTTAACTGTAGTTTACTCTTGTTTATGCATCAGGTGCTTCGTGTGTGTGTTGGAAGTGTCATCTGTCACGCGACATTGCAGCGCGTGTAAGTGTAAGTTTTATTGAGAATTTGCTGATTCTTTGAGTTTATGTTTGACCAATTGTTGAGTTCTTCAGGCAGTAGCAAAGAAGGTCAGATAGAGGTATTTACTTCTTCACCAGCATTCCTGTTGTTTTATGGTGTCTTATTTGCTTTTTTTTTTGTTTTTATTCTGTGACCTGATTTGATATAGGGTTTAAAGTTCATTATGTGATTTTGTGCCTATTGTCCGTTCCTCGAGCCCACGCACGCATGTGCACGTCCACGCATGTCCATGCCCACAACCACACCACACACACGCACAAGCAAGCGCACACGCACCCACACACCCACATATGCACACGCATAGGGCTGCAAACGAACTGAACTTTCAGCAAACAATTTATGAACCGTTCGGCGGGAATTTCTTTTGTGTTCGTTCGTTTAATAAATGAACGAACACGAACAAAAAATTCGTTCGTTTACTTAAATGAACGAACATGAACAGAGGCCACGTGCGTTCATTTATGTTCGTGAACATTCAGTAACCTATTCATTTATGTTCGTTTGTTTATGTTCATTTATGTCCGTTTGTTTATGTTTGTTTGTGTTTGTTAGTTTAATAAGGTTTTTAATTTTTATAATTTGTATCGATATTCTTTTACTTTTATTTATTTTACCCAAATAAATAAATAAACAATTTATATGAGGTAAATATATGCATGTGAATTCGATTTATAATAAAGTTAATATATGTCCGTTGGTATTTGTTTTCGTTCATGAACACTTTTTTGTTTCGTTTGTGTTCATTAATGTCTGTTTGTGTTCGTGTGCGTTCATGAACAAAATTAACAAACGAACACGAACATGAGTGTTTTCTTAACAAACGAACATGAACATAAAATCTCGTTCGGTTAGTGTTCATGAACACATATTTTCCTTAACAAACGAACACGAACAAGACATTGTTCGTGTTCGTTCGGTTCGTTTGCAGCCACACACGCACACCCACACACCTACACATGCACACACATGCTCATCCACACACCTACACACTCCCACCCACACCTACATCCCAAGTTATGGTTACAGTTTTTTGCTCTCAAGTTATGGTTACAGTTGATCAACTTTGTAACTTCTTGTTCCATATGGGTCCTGCTAGTTTATCTAGAAGTCGTCAAATAAACGGGTTGATTCATATGGGCTTCCTTATATGTACTCGTGTGAACTGTGAACCAACATACCTTGACATCAACTTTTTCCAAACGAGACACGAGCGAACAACCATAGTTCGATATGATTAATAAGAAACAAAGATATTTTACTAGTTTTCAAACCAGTTGGAGATAGATACCATAATAAGAATCAACTGTTTTGCACTTATGATGTTCAAATATGTGTAGATTACAACAAACTTAATAGTTCTAATCAAAGAAAATAAAGTCAAAAGAGTTGACCACTGTACAACAAGTACATGTCTAACAAATCTAAGAAAAATCCATATTTAAATAGTCTGGATAAAGAATACAAATACACACTATTCATGATTCGCCACACTGTCGATGAGTACTGATCTGATTCATGATTCGCCGAACTCTCGATCCTTTAAGATCTGTCCAAGTTTCGAGTACAATTCTCTTTGTTCTTCATATGACAGATTCATTACAATCTGAAAAGTGAAAAATAACTAAGTCAGAACCTTAGACCTGACACTTTGATTTGATGCAACATTTTTAAGGACTGGTCGTGGTCGGGTTGAGTAACATACCTGGTCTAAAATCATCCCGAGAGATACGCTTTGAGCTACAATAAACGATTGGTGATAGATGTATGCAAAGACGGCCATCACCATCTGCATCCAAAGTTACAAGAGTTCAAAACAACAAAGATATTTGACGTTTATTCGTTAAAAGAGAAAACGGATTATTAATGGTTGCTGACCTGGCAATCCATTCTGTCTGTCATCCCACCATGTCCAGGAATACTATCCCCAAAATCCTAAAAACAAAAATAAATGATTATTATGAGAAAATCAAGCAAATAATCATTTTTTCAAATTAATATCGAGTAAAAGTTGATACACAAACTTGAGGTCGTGTGCCTCATGGCTATTTTTGTGAAACTGTTCTAACATAACCATAGACGTATAGCACTCAAAATACAATTCCGCACCTTGATGTTGAAGGCTCTTTTGAAGCCACTAGCAAAGAAGCCACCAAAAGGTGCAATGATTGAAGCAAAAAGTCCAAGACCCAATGCATGCCATTGCACCGGCAGAATTTGAATCTCTGTCCATGGAAACTGCAAAAACATACATGCATAAGGTCGATTAGTAAATATTCAACATCCATTCAAATATTTACATTTTATAAATTATTAATGTGTTAAAAAATGATCATAAAGCTATATTATGATAGCTGTAATCAAGCGACTTAAAAGGGGTCATAATGTCATATATCTTAATACATTTCGGATTCTTTTAAACACTTTTGGCACGCTCGACCCGTTTGACTTGTTTCCATTATGGTTATATCTTTTAGAATAACCCATTTGACCTATTAGAGATAAAACACAACCCAAATCATGAAATTTACATAAAGTTTGACGGTAACAAAAATACTTAAACTTGAAGTTACCCATTCAGGAAGCCCTCCGGGTAAAGCAAAGGTTTCCGGCTTAAATAGAGGATCAGGGTCACACTGAAGCCAACCAGTTGATAGGTCCTGCATCGCAATCCTATTAAGTTATTATATATCCAACAAAACAACAACGATAATAATAAAAAATTAAATAAATATGGTAGTTAAAATATATATGTCACCTTTCTAGGGCAAGTCAACCACTGGAAGCGACCAAAAAAATTAGCAAGCTGCAGAAAATTAAATCACACACATGGATGATCAGAATATTGTATAACTGTGGCGCATAATAACATAACTTATCAGTTAAACTCAAACAAAATTATCATGTTTATTTAAGGATTAGTAGAAGAGTGTATTTACCACAAAGGCAGATATGATGGTTGTAACTGATGCTCCGATGAATCCCTCCCAAGTCTTTTTAGGGGATAACTTAATTAACGGAGTTTTTCCGAAGAAAAAACCAAAGATGTAAGCAGCAATATCGTTGATGACTATCAATGATGCTGGAAGAAGGAACCTGCAGTACAACATTAATCTAAATCATAGTTATCAAAGGCGTTAGGCGCACTCAAGGCGCATAGGCCTCGCCTGGGGCGTAGGCGCGAGGCGCAAAAAAAAACGAGGGCCTGAGATAAAAAAAGTGAACAAGAAAATAAAATAAAAATATATTATAATAATACTATTTTTCATCTAGTTAGTATCAAAAGTTTTAAGATATTCATCTATTAATGTATATAAGTAGTTTTCCTTAGATAAAAGTAGACATCTGCCTGAAATCTAGCCATAATTTAACGAATTTGGCTGGAAACTCTTCGGAATTTGGGAATCTAGCTGAAATCTATGCCTAACCCATCACCTGGAGAACTAAAGCACAGATTTCCTCGACTCAAAGCGCAAATGCATCGCCTCGCCTAAAAAATGGGCCTAGGCGCAAGAGGCGATGGCTTTTAACAACTATGATCTAAATATTTGTTTTGGTATCCTAATCAGCTTTAAAGTGGGTGCTAGATAAATCAAGATGTTGAAGATAAAGTTTGTTTTGGTTATTATTATCGAGTTGTCAAGTCTAGATAATCAATATTATATTAGTATTTGATTTAAAAAGTTATGTTTATCAGTATTATTAGATAGATATTGCCACCTGCCCACCTCGAGTATATTTTAAAAACTAGAGCCTTATGACTTATGAGACGGTAACGGTGTGAAATTATTTAAACTAATAGAACTATGAAGTAACATGACTATATTTAAAAAAATGCAAGGGCTCATGATTAGTACCAGAAAATTCCTTCAAAAATGTTGGCAACTGTGAAGGACGACTGCGTGAAAACCACAATAAGGATCATATGCGTCCACGCATATTGGCCAAATTGGTACTTATACAACTTCTTTTTCAACGAGAGGATGAACCACACAAAACCTAAGCCAATGTAAAACAGGGTTTAAAGTTCAATCATAAATTTAAAAAAGTGCAAAAACATTAAAAAAAAAAAAAAGATATCACAATTGCAGAAAGGACAAACCTGTTATATACAAGAAATAACAGGTAGCCATATGATATTTGATTAGGTTTCCTACAAGTTTATACCAAAACTTGTCTGTCGTAACTGTGTTGACTAGCCGTTGGCTAAGAATCCGACCGTATACAAATAGCATTGCCGTGAAGAAGATATGCCTGAAATCAATGCCATTGATTAAAACAAAAACGAGGTTCAGAAGAATATTAACATATTAAACATTTGTTTACCAATTTAATAGCCTGAATCCGGGGAGCTGTTTGTCTTCATGTGCTTTTCTTAACAGATTAAAGAGCTCTTTTGCCATGAAGATTTGTATTATGACAATCATGGCCCAAATATAAAGATGCCCCATGTAGACAACAAATATAAAACCACCAATCATCCAAATAGTTGAATATGCACGCACCAACATGGATTTATACTTATTTTGATCATTTGCCAGTAACTTCGTTCCATTTGATTGGTCAACGTCAGCTGGAACCTAATACTCACATGAAAATCATTACTAAATGTTTGTAATACGTTGAACAACGATCATAAGAGACTTTTCATTAAAGGATACCTCATTTGAACCTCTACGACGCCGGGCTCGTCCCGTGTGTGTGACGGGGACAGAACCATCATTGTCCTTTATCATGGCTTCACAACAGTAAACATAAACAACTTATGCTGAAATTCTGTGAACGAAAATGCAGGATGATATCTCATTAGATGCAATAATGTAATTCTTATGATAAATTGTACATTATGCCACCACTGATAAAAAGCCATTTACATGTATTTTGAGGAAGGAGGCATACAAAAAGGAAATGTAAACTTAAATAGCCAAGAACATATTGTCCTTTATAACATCGGAAAATCAAAACTTAATGGCTTAAAAGTTATCCATAATAACTAAAAAGACACTGAAGTGTAAGGGCAGGACGAATCAAATTAAAGAAAAAACAACATATTTCAAGCACACTGGATGCTAAATATGAGTATTACACTATAACTTGAGAAAAGTATTAAACTTGCATCACCATTACATATAGTTCAAGACTTCAAGCTCAAAAAGTAAAGAAAGATAATTACTTAACCTCATTGCAAAGAAACACACACACACTTAGGGCACACCTACATACGTTGTTACGGGTTCACATGAACCCACTGACTAAGTAGTTAACTCGGCCGATATATCGGTGATATATCACCGATATATCGGTTATCGGTCATCAACCGATATATCGGTACCTATATTTTGACCGATATTTTGTACCGATATTATCGGCGATATTGACCGATTACTATCCGAGTACTTGCTCTAGGGTAGGTTGCCGAGTATAGCCGAGTTGGCCGAGTACTCCCACCATAGGCCGATTTGACCCCCGAGTACTCCCCGCATAGGCCGATTTGACCACCGAGTACTCCCCCGATTAGGCCGACTACTCGCTCGAGGGTATATCGCCGAGTACAAGCCCAAACCGAGTTTTGCAACACTAATTTTGCATGATATAAAAATTACTGATATCCCACCGATATATCACCGCGATAACCTATATCTTAAATATCGTTCCTTGACCGATATCCGATATTTTACCGCATTAACTGCTTAGCCCACTGAGTTTCGAATCTTAGTAGACATTACATGTAACAATCTGGAATGAACCTATAACAATAATAATAGATGAACCCATTCACATTAAACATGTACAGCTCATGGAAATAGTTCATGTTTCCATCCAAAGGATCCTGGGTTCGAACCCAATCCAGGCCTTTTTTTTTAATTTTCTTCTTTTTTAATCAAAATCCATTATAAACCCAAAATAGATTTTACGGTTACTCGACACAAACACAAACGCAAGAACACAGCTCTCGTATTCCCAGATTCAAATTTCACTATTTTATAAGAGGTACACTTTAAAACTTCCTGTTTCAAATACTTACGCTTGTGTTTCTAAAACACTAATTAAACACTGTAGTCTTCATATTATTTCTAAACAAATTTTAATGTTAGTTTTAGTCTCTTATTGTTGATGTATCACTTTGAAGTCAAGCTCCTAATTTATATGAACAAAAAATTCTAGGCATGAACCCTAGTGGAGGCTTTGGATGTTATAGTTTCCAGTAAGTTATAACTGTATGAGTTGCAGTGCCTTTGTTCATCCTCATAGTTTATTTGTCTAGATATGTATTTAGGCATTTCGAGGGTTGTTTGGTCAAAGACGTAATGCAACGTTTTCAAAAGATGAAAACAAAAACCATCATATTTATATTGTGTTTTTTTTTTTAATTTATTTGACGATATTTTTTTGTTATTGTATTGAATTTTTATTATGTGATGAACCGTACCCAACCCATCAAACCGAACCGGTTTCTTATGTCCGGTTCTATGAACTTGGAACATCTAAAAAGAGTCAACCCACTCCACTGCAGATCATTTTTCCATACAGTTAAACTCCATGAAACACTATTTTTCTTTCTATACAACTAAGCAATTTTTCTTTCTATTCAGATTATACAGACGTGGAGCTACTTAGTCGAGTCCAACGGGTCAAGCATAGTAACATTATGACCCCAAAATATATGTAGTTTATAAAAGACTTAATTTTGCTATAAAAAACGGACCGTTTGCCTTCTATTTGAATGTCAAAAAGAAAATTAATCAGGTTAAAAAAAAATTCAAAATCTAAACTTAAACATTCAATCCATGAGTAGCTTTATTACACTAGTCAAACTCACAAATCCAACCTATTCAACCAAGATTTTCATATATTCACAAAAAAAAAAAAAAAAAAACAACACATGAACAGAAACATACCCATGATCTATTTACATAAATCACATAGTTAGTTTCAGCTATAACAAATCACACAAGGAAAATAATAAACCCGAGATATTAATATTCAGTTTTTTGTACCCTAAAGCCTCGAAGATAACTAAAACTAATGTTTACATAACAGATATCAACGAGATTTAATCATTCAAACACGAAAACCTTAAACAAATCGAATAATAATAATAATAATAATAATAATGCAATTTGATGGAAATAAAAGGATGGAAGCTTACAATCGAATCTGAGTTAGCGGAGAGTGAAAGCAGTTTACAACAGAGTTTGGAGAATTGAGAATATTATTGTGTGGAAGTAAACAAGGAAGGGATTCGCTGTACTTTCATTAATTTATTTATTTATTACTAGCTTTTATCGGGAGTGTCCCGGGGTTGAAATATCTAATATAATATCTACTATGACAACATAATTAATGATTTGCCAATACATGATTAATGAATATTATTATTATTATTATTATTATTTATTTAAAACAAATTTCTGCCATAAGTTATCATATTCAAATATAAAAAAAAAGGAATCTCTGCCTATGAAGTTATGTTTATCGTTTGTGATTTATTAGTAAGTAAAATATATTTGAAAACAAATCCCCACAAAAATAGTTGTTTTTTTTCTCCGTTTTTATATAGCACTATGGTAATCGTTGGAAATATAATAAAACGCTCGTTAATTTGGTGTAATTTTTTTCTTTAAAAAATCTCGTATATAAAAGATATTAACGTTTAAAAGTTATGGGAGGAAACATTAGAGAGAAAATTTAATTTTGTTTTTAAATTCTTAATAGTTTTTTTTTCTCCGTTTTTTATATAGCACTATGGTACTCGTTGGAAAGATAATGAAACGCTCGTTAATTTGGTGTAATTTTTTTATTTAAAAAATCTCGTATATAAAAGATATTAACGTTTAAAAGTTATGCGAGGAAACATTAGAGAGAAAATTTAATTTTGTTTTTAAATTCTTATCTTTTCCTAAAATAATTATAATATATATAGATTTATTAAAAAAAAACTAAAAAATTAAAAAATCCTACATAATGCCACGTGGCACATTCAAGAAGGGGTTGAGGCCTCCATTGAATGCCACATCATTAAAGTTCAATTCTTTTATTATAAGTTATAGATTATAGATATAGATTATGTGATTTTTTTTATTTATTATTATAGGATTATTATTATTTGCTATGAATTATTATTTTATTATTATTATATGTATGAGTGATCCTGAAAATGTAACAATAAATATCTTGACTGTTTTAAAATAAATATAAATATAGAAGTCTTCTTGTTATAAGTTATAATTTTTTTTAATTATTATTTGGATATTATAGGTATATTTTGATCATTGGTAAACGCTTAATAATCGATCTTTAGACGCATCATATTTAGGATAATTTAATCAATGGTTGGAAACTTAGTATAATGTTATGTTTTGTCTTTAAATCACTATCTTAAGAGTTAAGTATAGGGATTATTATCATGTTTGTTTCTCATTGTTTGTATGACTCATTTGGTTCTTGAAGTGTATGACCGCTTATATTTTGTGTTATTTTGTAAACAATACAAATTTACCGTTTTAGTTATAAAAATAAAAATGAATATTATGTAATATTTTATGTTTGCTAACGAAGAGCTCACGGTTTTCTATTAGTCGAATGGCCGGTCATCAATCTCAAATTTTTTCCCACTCAAGCAAATTTACTTGTGGAGTCAATGTAAATCCTAAATTACATTAATAGTATTTAAGAATTGGAATCTCTTATGCCCCAAAATATGTCATATACGAATGAGGAATGCGGTTTTTTAGGGATGAGATCGGTACCATACCTGTACCCGTACCGAAAATATCCGTACCGAATTTAAACAAAAGTGGGTACCAAGTACCGTACCGAATATATAAGTACGGTACGGGTACAAGTACGGGTATCGGTATCGGTATTTCGGTACAGTACCCGTTTTAGTACCATTTTATTATTTTTTTCTTTTTTGAGCACTCGTACGGATACCAAGTAGGTAAACAATTACGAGTATCAATACTATACGGGTACCAAATTGAAAACTTTGGTACGAGTACCAATATGGTACATGTACCAAATAGGTAAAATTGATACGAATACCATAAATACCATAATACGAAGTAAAACATATAATCAAATTCAATAGTATATAGAATTCGATACCAGTACCATTTTTACCCGTACCGATAACGGAAGTACCGAATACCGAAATCAGTAAAAGTGGGTACTGGTACTTATACAGAGTACTCAAAATCGGTAAGGATACGAGTACCGCTACAGGTACGGTATGGGTACGGGTATAGGTACTCGGGAAAAACGCTCATCCCGACCCCAAGTTGTCAGAAAAATATATAACATCATTTAAGATGTTTGGACCTTGCACCTACTGCTTAAATGTTATGACACTTAAGCCAACGCTCTGATACCACTTGTAGGATCGATTTCGGACAACCCAACAATCACGAGCTTGATCGTTTAGAGTGCGGAATCCACTAAACAATGTTCGGATAACAAAAACGACAAGAAACAATGATAAACGAGATATCAAACACACAATAATACGGTTAAAAGGTTGTTCTTGTATTGAAAAACAGAGCTCGGGTGTTAAAAGACAATCACAGACCTGAAAACCTAGGGCAGGGTGCTTGGGAATGTGTGATGTGCAGCTGAAATGATTAGGGCAATGATTGGAGGTATTTATACATCTCCTAGTCGTCTAGGGCCCAAGGGGCGACTAGGAAGTTACCAGTCGACTACGAGGGGCGACTAGCAACTAGTCGCCCCTTTTCAATCCTAGTCGCCTGTTTACATAATTCAGCCCACAACCATTCGTAAACACATCCAAGAACCCGTACAAACATCAAAACATCACCTATACTAGGCTAGGGACATAGTGTACTAACAGACTCCCCCTTGGACCTAGCTAGTATGATTATAAAAGACATAAACTTCAAACACAACAAACAACTATACAAACATCAAAAACAGACAAACAAACTGCGGCAACTTCATCTTCAATTCTTCGAAGTCCTAATCCTGGTGAGCTTCGACCAGTCGCATCCAGCGTGTATCTTGTAGGCATGGCAGAAACGGATCACACGCTGAAAACTTTATCGCTTGATCAGCTTCTGGCTGGAGGTGCTGGATCGGATACAGGAACAACGTCTCAACATCTTTCTCTGATAGGTTGATTAACCACATAGGATCCCAGATCCTTATCTTCCTACACATCTTCGGAGCATTGTCGAGAACGATCACTGCTTCCGTCGTGATCGAATCATAATGCCAGAACCAGAACTTCGGTGTGAAGTCCTGTTCTATAGGAGCGATCGGTATCCTCGACATGCACTCAGGAGGCTTGATCTTGTGCTACCATATCGGTTGTTTGGTGATGGGATGCAATTCCTTAGTCTTGTAGGACTTTGGATACTGAGGCGTGAAGGTCTTCCAACCGTCATAACTCTCTCTTTTCAAGATGTTGAAGAAGCACTCGAATCCGGGGCACTTTTCAAAGTAAAGAGGTTGCTGCAGATGAACAAGATCACGAACATACCAGAAAGGAAGGCTTCTGATCTGTCCATACCAATTGAAATACAATAGACCCTCCTTCCATTTGATACTGAAGATTTTGGCATGTTCGATGTACGCCCATCTAATCACATTCCCTGACATCTTTGACAGTCTTTTCTTGAAGGCTGAGGCTTGCACTGGTCCTTTCTTCACAGTATGGGCTTCCATTGATGGGTACCATTGAGAGCAGAGTCTCATGATACGTTCGGTTCTAGAAAGTACCTCATCAGGGACAGGAGTAGGCTTAGATTGCAGCTTCTCCTCTGCTTCTTTCATCAAGTCTTCATCTATATTAGGAATCCCGGTGGAGGTGTTATCAACAAAGTATTCAGGAGTCTTCACACGGGTTCCTTTTTCCAATTCTACATCATTATGATCAGGATACAGTTCTGGATGAGGAGTATGACTTGCACTAGAAGATTATCTGAGTGTCAAGCCATAAATATGCTTCATGTCTTCCTGAGAGAGTTCTGGTGGAATCTCTCCCTCCTCTAGATCTTCCCGAAATTTGGGGAGTGTCCTCGGGTTACCTTCATCATCATAAAGAAATAAGTTCCTTAATGGTTCAGCAATGTCTAGTGGAACTACCCCATGCTTGATGTAGTCATGCATTCTCTTGATCCGATCAGCTATGGACTCCCCCTCAGCAGATGAACCGCCTTCGGGATCCTTGTCCTGTATATCATGACTTTTCTTACCTTGCCTCTCCTGAGCACTCGATGATGACCCACCACCACCTGTGGTTCCAGGATCATCACCACCAGCATCACCACCATCATCACCATTATCACCATTATCACCACTATCATCATCATCCTTACCCTCATCGTCAACATCATTGTCATCATCCTCCTCATCCTCTTCTTCCTCTTCTGGACCTGAACCAGATGCACAACCTTAAGTACGAGTCAATCTAGGGCGATCTTCAAACAACTTGTCCACCCTTTCCCCCATTGTTAACATTAGCTAGCTGCAACTGGTTGTACTAGGATTCAACATTGGTCAATCTAGCCACAGTTTCTTGGTTAGATTGAACCAGTCGTTGATTTGATTCCACTAGCTGTTGGATGGACTCAACTAATTGCTGGTTTGACAACTGAAGCAATCTATTTGAAGCTTGTAATTCTTTGTTGATCCTGATTGTTTCACCCAACAACTCTAGCATTCCCTTCTCATTATCTTCTATTGTTGCTACTTTACCCCTCAACTCTAGGTTTTCACGCACTTGAGTATTAACAATAGCCATAAGTTCACTTACTTGGCGTTGTAGCTATTCATTAGATGCTAGAGCTGAGGTGGAAGAAGATTGTGTTGCTGAGGCTGAAGTTTGAGGATGCAACTATGCCCTTATATTCTTCAAGATATCACCAACTAATCCAGACACTAGTTGTTGAGATGACGCCGCACCACCAGTAACTGAGACAGGCTTAGTGAAGATTACTGGTGATGGCATTGGCATAATAACCCATGCATACATAGTTGCACCTGCTGCTGTTGTGTGTGTTTTTCCGTTGCTGCTGTTGTTGAAGTATCAGGCATGGTGATCTTGACGGCTTCAGAGAGTCTCTCAAATCGTGTTTGATTCTTTGATTTTTATGGTGATCTTTGGGCCATTCTCTTTATCCTACCACCCTTTGCCTTAGTCTTTGTCTTACCCGAGGGAGGAGTGTCTAGCTCAGTGTCAATATCAGCAATCTGTTCATCTGGATCCACTGTGTAAGTAGGATCCTCAGCTAAACGCTTCTTCTCCTCCCACTTCTTATTTCTCTCTGCCACCTTTCGGGCTTTAGTAGTCGGGGAGTCATCTGAATCATCTGAATCTGTATCACTGGTAACGTTCACCGGATCATCTTCTTCAGCAACTGATTTTCCTTTGCCACTATGGGACGATCCTTGATCTCCCACTGCAGAAGATGGATTCTGGGTTTCAAGAACATCCACATCTAATAAATCGCCATGAGTAGCAGCTGTAGAAACACTGCCTGGAATGTTTTTTCCCAACTCAACTGTATCCCGACCAATAATATCTTCTTCTTTGAAAGTTCGCCTCTGAATGGCGAAATCTTCTTCAGAATCACTAGTTTCATTTCTCCACTTATTTCCTAGGGGAGCCTTGTATTCTAGATCATGAAGGTGTCCAAATAACCGTTTGCTCTTAGGTTATTTATCCTTCGGCTAACCCCTAAATGACTTCATCCTCTCCATCTCTTTTTCATCAATGTGTGTCAGTGGATAACTTTCCAATTCATTCTTCACTAAGTCAGGCAACTATCTGTCGATGATCATCTGCAGGAAGCGAGGATAAAAAAATGGAGTCTTTGTTGTCTTAGTTTGAATAACCTCCTTCAAATGATGCATGATCATTCCCGAGAAATTGAACGGTTTGTTCAATATTAGGGCGACCACTGCAGATGCTAATGTGTCTCTGATTGCATCAAAACCTGTCTTCCGTGGACCAAGACACTGTAGGACCACGTGGATGAGATACTTGATTGGTGGAGACACGTTTCCCTTCTGTAACATTTCTTGTTTGGTGACTTTAGCGTTGTACTTCATTCTCATAAATCAGCCATGAATTAAGATTGAGTCAAAGGTGATTGGGTCATCAGATGAGTCTTGAAAGCGAAGTGCTTCTCGAATATGTTGTTCAGTGACAAATACCTCCATTCCTTGGATCTTGCTCTTGATCACAACCGGCACAACAGTACAATCCACTTGGGCGTTGTGGTAGAACTCACGTAGAATGTCTCTATAAGGTACCAGCTGCTTCATGATAGCATAGGCGATCCTCGACCCCTTCAAGAACTCTAGAATTCCTTCGAACTACTGGTTTCCATCCCGTTCAATAGGACCAAGGAATGCACAAACATTATTCTTCGCCGAAGTCTCCAATTCATGATTCTGTAGACAAAGAAGGCATTAGATCATAAAACGACACAAAAACGGATAAAACGGCCAAAATTGCATGATTTTCTGCAACAGGTGACTAGCGTGTGCTACTCGCCCCATTTACACACGAGTGGGACCCTAATCGTTCGAAAAAGACGCGAGTACCACCCTAATCGCGTGACTATGCACGCGACTAGGAATCCTAGTTGCCTGCACTATTCGGATTCCCATTCAAATGGGTCAAATGCAATCTGGGTCGATTTGGGTTATGATTTTTATGTTACTATGATCTAAATGGGCCGATTAACAAACCCCAATTAAGTTTTATCATGAACAAACACATTTAAGATGTCTATTAATCCTTTAAGGGTCAGTTAGGGTTTCGTGTTCAAAATCATCGATTTAACCCATCAAAAGTTGTTGTTTGGATCTGAAAATCAGAGATTATGATACCTATATGTTGTAGAATAAGATTCACTGATCAGAAATAAACGGGCAACAAGAGGTTTGATAATCGCTTATGAGGGAAATAGGTTTAACAGTGCCAAGTTTTTGAATAATGAAGAACAAAAACTCTAACTGTTACTTATATAGCAATCCTTAGTCGCTACACTCTAGACGCGACTAGGGTGCTACGGATCCCTTGTTACACACGAGTGAGGAGCTACTCGCTATTAGATGCCCACGACTAGGACCATACTCGCCTGTTCCCTCAAACGATTAGACTTAGCCCTTATAAGAACATAATCGTGTCTACCACACACGACTATGAAAAATACAAACGATTAGCTTGCTAGTCGTCCTTAAAACAGGCGATTAGGTTTAGCTAGTCGTGTGTTATCACTGAATTACCAAATTACCCTTGAAATTTTCAAAAATGATAGTTTTAACCCCTAAGAAGTTAAAACATGCAATTTTAACTAGTTTTTCATAAGTGATTTAGATTCCGACTCAGACAATTTTCATTTTTCAATTCTTTCACCATGATACTTGAGAGAGTACGGTTTTGACCCGGCAATACTCAAGTATCAATTAGTTGACTTTCCGGCTTCGATTTCTGAAAGAGTAAGATTACAATGGATTAGAACATCGGTAATCAAGAATGAGATAAAGATAAAATATTTTTGTGATTTTTCAATATGGAAAACAGAAATCAAAATGCAGGAAATCAAGCAATTATATATTTTTGCGAGTTTCATCAGTTAGGGAATCATATCAGTGCACGGATTAAGCTAGAATCCTTACTTGTTCAGTTTTAGTTCAAATTACCAATAAGCATCTTACAACAACTGCCAATATTGTTGTCCACCTAAACTCAAAATCAAGTTTTATCGCTAGGCACTTTAGATACGTTAAGGTAATGATTAATACTGATTAAAGGTGTTCCCCGCACACGCGACACATTCCCGTATCAAGGCATGCACAAAGCTTCCTCGTAACCGGTGAATAAGCTGTTGCCATCCGTATCTACAAGGAATGGACTCAGTGGTGATCACGTCTGCATGAACGCTGCAACAGAGAGACTAGTGAGATCCAGACCAGGGTTCAAGTTAAATATCATTAATTTGATTTATTGGTACGATGCTTTAGGTATATGATTAGATACCTTAGAGCGAATTCTCATTGAGAATTAGGGTTTTGGCATTTTCGATCTTTTTGCTCTTAAAGTATTCCAGACGTCTGCTCATCAGAATTTATTCTATTTTCTTATTTTCTTTTTCTTTTTCTTTTTCTTGGACTTGACATAGAGGTGCCTCAGTTTTAGGCTGCGAATCCAACGTACAACACATGTGCCACTCCTTTTATTCTGAGAGACGTCTAGTTCACCCCGGATGTACCAACCTCTTAGATACCAGAAACCTCGAATTTTGGCATTCTATCAAACGAGATTTCGGTACTAAGACCATATGCCAACGCGACGTTAATCCACCCAATTCTCAGTTGATTTAGTTTATATCATCGTGCCAAACTTGGAAATGATTTTGAGCCTACTGACACATCATTGTAGAGGCTGCTTATCGTTTCCAATTCTTTTAAAATTTTAAGGATTCAGATAGCCCACTGATGAGTCCATATCATCTTCCTTATTTCACCGAAGAAACTCATTTTTGTTTTTCTCAATTTTTTTTGATATTTGGATTTTTCTGATTTTTTTGTATTTTTCAGATTTTCTCCCCCTAAAAATCTAAAAATTTGCAAAAAGATAATATTTTTGGATTTTTCTATTTTTGAAGAAAAAATATTTACAAAAATGATCACCGATGAGGACCTAATCCTGATTTTCTTTAATGCCATTTAAGATTAACAGATACTCAAAACGAGGTCCGTCAAAAGCTTTGGTGAATAAATCGGCACGTTGGTAATCAGTGTGGATTTTAATCACATCTATCAGTTTCTTTTCATAGCAATCGCGTATGAAATGATACCGAATATAGATGGGTTTCGCCTTGGAATGATTTACGGAGTCTTTAGCAAGCGCTATAGCGGACTCATTATCGCAGCAGATGGGAGTATTAAGAAATTTCAAACCGTAGTCTCTCATTTGTTGTTGTATCCATAGAACCTGGGAGCAGCAGCTAGATGCGGCTACATATTCCAACTCACAAGTTGACAAGGACACAGAGGCTTGCTTCTTGCATTGCCACGAGACTAATCTTGTTCCCAAAAACTAGCATCTGGCCGATGTGGATTTTTCGTCTTTCTTGCATTCACCATAGTCAGCACCACTAAAAGCGATAAGGTCGAACTTATCGTCATTAGGGTACCATAGACCTTTGGTCAGACAACCCTTTAGATAACGTAAGATGCTCTTCACATCAATCAGGTGGGACTGTTTCGGCCTTTGAGTGGTATCTGGATAGTAGACATCTTGCGAAGATTATGTCGAGTCTTGAAGTAGTGAGATACATTAACGATCCAATCATCGCCCGATAAAGAAAAGGATCAACGACTTGTCCTTTCTCATCAGGATCTATCCTGTGATTGGTCTGAATGGGAGTGGACACTGGAGTAGAGTCTTCCATCTGGAACCAGCTCAAGATGTCAGCAATGTATTTGTTCTGGTGGATGAAGATCCCCGACGCCTGTTGTTCTACTTGTAGTCCAAGAAAGAATTGCATTTCCCCCATCGAGCTCATCTCGAACTTCTCCTGCATAAGTTTTTCAAATTCCCTGCACATTTCATCATTAGTAGACCCAAAAATAATGTCATCAACATAAACCTGTACCAGCAGACGGTCACCCCCCTTTTCCTTGGTGAATAAGGTGCAATCCACGAGTCCACGATTGAACCCATTGGATATTAAGTAGTTGCTAAGCATTTGGTACCATTCTCGCGGAGCCTGATGGAGTCCGTACAACGCTTTATTCAACTTGTAGACTTTTTTGTGATGAAGCGGATCCTCAAAACCTGGTGGCTGTGCAACATACACCTCTTCCTTCACTATACCATACAGAAAAGCACTTTTCACGTCCATTTGATACACCTTGAACCGTTTGTACGAAGCATAAGCTAAAAACATCCAGATAACTTCAAGGCAAGCAACTGGAGCGTATACTTCGTTTTAATATATTCCTTCTATTTGCCTAAAGCCGAGGACAACCAATCGAACCTTGTTTCTAATAACCACCTCACGGTCATCCCGTTTACACTTGTAGACCCAATTTGTTCAAATCTTCTTAGCACATGGAGGTAAGTCAACTAAGTCCCACACTCCTAGCTTTTGGAACTACTGAAGCTCTGTTTACATTGCTTCAATCCATGGTTCCTCCCTCAATGCCTCCTGCACGGTTCTTGGTTCTTGTTATGAAACATTTAGAGCGAAGGACCAATCGTTTTGATGACCAGCTTTTCTGATTTCCGAGTAGAGTGCCAGGGTACCTGCATTGTCACTTGAACTAGCGTTTCATAGTTGACTGCGTGTCATAACTCTGCTAGTTGGATCACCAATCACATTTTGCAATGGATGAGTGTTGTGAATCCGAGATTCCAGATGTGCCGGCAATGGATCATTCGATTGCAAATTGAGATTGTCCAATCCTTCTGATAGATTTGTCTCCGTGGCGCTTGAACTTGAGGGAGCAGCGGGTTGCATGTTAAAACTTGAGAGATCAATCCGCACTGGAGCTGCTAAAGATGAAGGACCAGCTTGATTGTTTCCTGTAGGAATAACTAGAGTTGTAGTGGTAGATTCACCATTTCCAGCTAGTTCATCAGTTAGAGTTTCATGAGATTCTACGAACTCCTCGTCAGATGAAGATGAGTCTTGAATCTCCGCTGACACTTCCTGAAAACTTGCTCTACCTCTGCTGCTGCGGTTTTATCAGAGGGGACCCGTAGATTCTGAGGCATCAGATGTTGTTGGTGTATTGACGACGATCAGACGCATCAGTGGTGAGCTGGCTGCGTTTTCACAATCGTAATACATCTGTGCAACTACATTATCCACATTAAAAGAATCAAACAGACTCTTGTAGTCGAATAACCA
The DNA here is from genome assembly GCA_032199755.1 of Ambrosia artemisiifolia. Lineage (NCBI taxonomy): Eukaryota > Viridiplantae > Streptophyta > Magnoliopsida > Asterales > Asteraceae > Ambrosia > Ambrosia artemisiifolia. Next base: position 18,656,278 of record CM063519.1, read on the forward strand.
ATCGAGTCCAACACCAGGAGCATTAACAGTATAGTGTTGAACATCGACATTTAGCCACTCTTCAACGCGCTGAGTTTGTTTGTTATACACTCTTTTATTGGGAGTGTTGTAGCCAACAAAAAACCCTTCTTCTGCTTTTGCTCCAAATTTCTCGTGTGGTTGGATCATAGTGCATGGAGCCCCAATGGTTCTAGAAACTCTAAGTTCAGTTTCCTACGGTTCAGCAATTCATAAGAAGTCTTACCATGCTTCTTCACCGTAAGAACCCTATTCAGAGTATAACACGTGCAGTGAACCGCCTCGTTCCAGAAGAATACATGAAGGTTCGAATCTGCGAGCGTTGTTCTGGCTGCTTCTCTAAGAGTCTGATTCTTTCTTTCTACAACCCCGTTCTGTTGTGGAGTGTATGGAGCTATAAACTCATAATGAATTCTCTTTTCTGCACATAACGCCTCCATAGCATGATTCTTGAATTATGTGCCATTGTCGCTGCGAATCCAACTGATCTTTAGCTGATAGATGTTCTCTAGTTTGGCGAACAGATTCTTCAAGTATTCGAAGGTCTCACTCTTGTGCTGCATACACACTACCCAAGAGAATATGGAATAATCATCGGTGACAACTAGGCAGGATAGATCTCCATGCTTGCTTTTCCGATTGACTGGGCCGAAAAGGTCCATGTGCAACCGTTCGAGAGGAACACTGACTGAGTTGACCTTCTTGGGTTTATGAGACTTCTTCTTCTGCTTTCCTTTCTTGCATGACACACAGACGTCATTGAGATGAAAATTCTTAACCGAGACACCTTCCACTAGTTGATTCCGAACCAAATGATTCATCTTCCTCAGGTGAATATGCCCCATCCGTTTGTGCCACATGGTGGATTCCTTTTCTGTTGCTTTTGAGAGAAAACAAGTGACATGCCCCTGAGCTGTTATGGCTTGACTTTGTCCAGAACATATAGATTGTTGACTCTTGGAGCAGAAATCATAACCCACTCTTTCGGAATCTTGAAGCCCGGTTTTAGAATGAAGCATGCATTATCATCAAAGAACACTGCGTACTTCTTGTCACAGATTTGAGAGACACTCAACAAGTTATGGTCTATTTGCTTCACGAAGCTAACAATGTCGTTGCTCATACTTCCTTCTTTCGTGATTTAACCCCTTTATTATAAGCAAAAGCAACATATCCCCCATTGATATTCTTGATGTCAAATAGCAGGGATAAGTCACCCGTCATGTGCCCAGAAGCTCCACTATCAACAATCCAAAGACTGCTGATAAGGCCATGTGGAACTCCCTGCACAAACATTCAAAGTTTAGTGATTAAGGGGGACCCAAGCCTTTACGGTCTTGGGTCTTCCATCTACATCCAAAGTCGGAAAGTCAACACGCTTCCCATTAGGAGTTGGTGTTTGGAACCACTTTGGTGGAACAGTGTTTGGAACCACTTCAGACTTAACTGCGTCTGGATCAGACTTAGGGTTGCCCTTAGACTTGGCAGCCGACTTAGCTTGTGGCTTTGCTGGTGCTTCATCCTTAGTTGGGACTGGGTTCCCCCTCATCTGAATAACCTTACCACCGCCCGGCTTTTGGTTCATAGCAATTTTGTTTCTATTATCATAAACAACCTATTTCCCTTGTTGTTTTTCAAACATTTTTGGGGAAACTGGCTGTTTTCATTTTCTAGAACAAGGAGCTTCATCAACTTCGATCCTCTTGCGTCTAAATTTAGGGCACGCAGCAACTAAATGCCCACATTCCTCGCATTTAAAACATGATTTATGTTCCTCAAACTTGGGAGCTTCGTTTTTGCTTCTCCCTCTTATCCCTTGGTATGGGCATACTGGAAAAGGTGTTCTTATGCTTCCGATCCTCAAGACATTGTTGCTGTAAAGGAACCAGAGGCTTTTGTTCATCCTCAATCTCACCTTCTCTAGTAGGTCGAACAAACTCAGTCACATGTTTCTTGGGATTTTGCTTTTGAGTTTGATTCGGAGGTTCCTTAGTGTTTTTCTTTTGGTATCTCATTGGATTGATTTCCCTGGTCCTTTTTGCCCTTACCCTTACCCTTACCCCATTTTTCTTTTTCTATGGTAATGACAGATTCTTACCAAATTTTAGCTACAAGACCAGGAGCAACATATCTGATAGGAAGTTCCTCATCAGCATATATTTTATCAGATTCTTTCATTTTATAAAACACTTTCAACCTCTTTTCGTCAGCAGATTGCACTTTCGGCTCGGGATCACACCGATTTTTAATTGTAATGATGTGATTTTCAGGAGGAATATAAGCATTTTTCACCGGTGCATTCTATTGAGAATCCTCAAACTCATCATCTAACATGTCTGTTTCACAGACTCTCACATTGTCCACAATCTCACTAGCTCTAGTAGCTTCAGCAGCCTTAGCAGCTTCTGCAGCCTTAGCAGCTTCTGCAGCCTTAGCAGCTTCTGCAGCTTTACCAGCAATATCCATAACCTCCTCCTTTGGCAAAACGTCAAAGGTGTGATTTTCAAATCTCATTGGAGGTGGACATTGTGCATATATGGGGCTAGTGGGATCAGGATTATCGATTATGTAATCAAGAACATACTTGCAGTTCAAGTAACTCTCAAGCTTCTTCTTGATCTTCTCATAATCACAATTCACAATTGCCAACTGTTTCTTAGTGTTTTCTAACTCATTGATGTAATTATTTATAGAAACTTGTTTGTTGAGAAGAGTTTTGGACAGTTCAGAAACATCTTTCTTATAATTTTCATTGGTGTTTTTAAAACCTTTTTCACTTGATCTTAAAACATCATTGGTCCATTGGAAATGTCCTAAATTAGCTTTAGGTTCAGATTCTCATCAGTTAGGACACTGATTCTGTACCTTAGCTTGTCACATTCTACACACTTAGATTTAGAAATGGAAGATGAACTTACCTTGGTAGACGATTCTGTGATGGCCATTAAAGCATATTGACCTGCAGACTTCTCAGCTCCAAAGAATCCAGCAAGGGTGTTCTTTGTACAGTCGGCATCCACCAATAAAGATCGCTTGTTGATGAACTCATCGGCTTCTGCTAGTAGATCTTCCAAATACAAACTCGTCTCAGTCTCACGATCAGAATCACAGTCAGAAGAATCATTTTCAGGGGCAATGACTTCTTGTGAATTAGTGCATTCTTCAACTTCAACTGATGCATCAGAAACTTGTTGGACAAAACATGCTGCACCACCCTGCGGAGCATCCTCTCCCTCTAAGTGAAGGTTCTAGTTAAACCCTTCATCAGCTTGAATTACCAACGCTTGTCCTTAATTTGCGGGAGCACGCTGGTTCTGGTTTTCCACAGGGACGAGTGCTCGTTCAGTATTGTGGTTGAATGGATTCTGATTACCCTGCTATCTTGGTCGATCACACTCCCGAGCAAAGTGTCCTTTAGTGTCACAGTTGTAACACGTGACCTTGCTCTTGTCAAACCCAAATCTGGTGATGTTTATCAGCACATCTCTTCTTCTCGTTCTATCCATGAACTCATTTGCTCTTCTAACCACACTAGCGAAATGCCACTGGAAATCTATCAGGTCCATATCATGCTTATCAATCTGTGCATAATCTTCCAAAGTGAGATAAGGAATCCCGAACTGCCCCGCAACTAACCCACTGTAAGAGTTGACCAAGGTAGATAGTAGAGCCATATGTTCTTGAGCTAACTCCACTGTCACCTTCTCGAATGCCGTTGTGTTTAGCTGCTCGGCGATTGGATTGGTCCGATAACCACCTTGGCCTGATGTAGAGGCACCACCATAACCCAGTGTTGTAAACCCAACATATCCTGAAAATGAAGCACCACCATACCCTGATGAAGAAGTTCCACCAAAGTTTGAGGTTACTTGTGCTGGTGCCGCAAGATGAGAATATGGGGTAACACCAAACTGGTTAGTATTATAAGATAAAGGATACTGATTTCCTTGTGCAAAAGGATAGATCGGTGGAGGAACATCTGCCGGGGGACCATAGTTATCAAAAGCGAAGACAGGATCTGGATTGACAACAAAAGTTGTTTGTGGTTTAGATCCTCCCACGCTAGTGTCTTGAGGAGTGGTCCCGTAGTAGATATTGGGATTCTGAGGGATGAGCGTCTTATTCGCCCTTCTGATCTCATTAATCTCTTTGTTTCCCAGCTCGGCCACAAATTCATTTATGGAGAGAGTCTGATAAACATTGTTGGACTTCTGGATGTCGAGCCACTGATGCCAATATGGAGGAAGTGCGTCTGCAAAACGTTCAACCAGTTCAACTGAAGAATAGACAACTCCATATTGATACATCTCCGACATCAGATGATAGTATCGTGCACTCAGATCCCACAGTAGTTCATTCCTGATAGCAGTGAAGTTCTCGAACTCCTTCTTGAGTTGATCCATCTTGATCTTCCGAGTCTTCACGTTCCCCTCATTCCTTTCAGCTAGAGCTAGCCAAAGCATCTGTGAAGTCGTACATTGAGCGAACTGGTGCAAGATGTCTTTAGGAAGAGCTTGTGTCAAAGTTGTCGTAGCTTTCTTCTTGTAATTGTATTTCCTTCTTTGATCTTCAGTGCGACAGGAATGTTGGAATTCTCAATCATCGGCCTTGTATACCCATTTTCAATAGCAGCCCATACTAATCCATCAATCCCCTCAACGTGCGTCTTGAATCTCCCTTTCCAGGAATGGTAGTCAGCCATGAATTGCCGTTTAGGTGGCCTATTCGAACTACCGGTTTCTAGGTCACTGAGAAGTACGGAAGACAAGTGTTGTGTTTGTTGAGTTGCAGTGGCAGCGAGTACCCATGGATTCCCATTCATCATTTGCTGCTGATGGGCACGTTGTTGAGCTGCAAGCGCCCACAGATTTGTTCCGGCAACATTAGCTTGTTGTTACTGTTGTTGCATCCGTTGCGCGTTTCGCTCGGCCAAGTAATGCCATGGGTTTGTTAGAACATTCATTGGTTATTCATAGGTTGATTAAATTGTTGTCTCGGTTGATTTAAATGTCCCCACGGGTTAGCTATGTGTTATAATTTGAAAATGGTCCGATACTTAGGCAATATTTGGTTTCAGAACAGTAACTCACGACTACGAATGAACACACGAGTACAAGAGACGACTAAGGCCTAACCGTGTCATTTTCAGGCGAGTAGGGAGTTAATCGTGTGAACAGTGACGCGACTACGAAGTTTCAAACGAGTAGGGTATATCTAGCGACTAGAATTCTAGTCGTGTGTTTTAAAACACGATTAGGCTCTAGTCGTGTGAAAAGTAACGAGTAAAGTTTCCGGTCGCTACTTGCAGGTCTGTGAACTTGTTTTGAACGAAAACCATCATTTTTGCTTCAAAATCAATGTGTCTGATCCCCAAATGATTAGGAAAGTTGTAAAAACACTTTTGGAATAAACCCTTATCAAAAACACATGTTTTTATCCATTAAAACAAGCTTAGATTTTGAAAAATGTTGTTTTTATAAAAAAACTCAAAGTTTCAAACTTTCAAAATAGGTTTTGACCAAAAAACACTGATTTTTGATCTAAAACACCTTGTTTTGAATCCGTCTTCCTATCAAAACACTTGTGATAAGAGCCAACACTCTGATACCACTTGTAGGATTGATTTCGGACAACCCGACGATCACGAGCTTGATTGTTTAGAGTGCGGAATCCACTAAACAATGTTCGGATAACAAAAACGACAAGAAACAATGATGAACGAGATATCAAACACACAATAATACAGTTAAAAGGTTGTTCTTGTATTGAAAATAGAGCTCGGGTGTTACAAGACAATCATAGACATGAAAACCTAGGGCAGGGTGCTTGGGAATGTGTGATGTGACAGCTGAAGTGATTAAGGCAATGATTGGAGGTATTTATACATCTCCTAGTCGTCCAGGGCCCAAGGGGCGACTAGGAAGTTACCAGGCGACTACGAGGGGCGACTAGCAAGCTAGTCGCTTGAGACCCAGGCGACTAGCAAGGCTAGTCGCCCCTTTTCAGTCCCAGTCGCCTGTTTACATAATTCAGCCCATAACCATTCGTAAACACATCCAAGCACCCGTACAAACATCAAAACATCACCTATATATACTAGGCTAGAGACATAGTGTACTAACAAAAAAACAACAAAACTAAGTAATACAAAGGACGTGAATATATATAGAGTTATAAGTTTGCATAAAATAATTAGATGTTGGTACACTTTGTAACAACGACAAAAACAATAATGTAAGTGAGTATGACTTAGACGATGCGTAGTGGGGGGCTTTATATATAAAGCCCCCCTTTCTGATTGGTCCACGTGGCTGCTGAGTCAGCATGGAGAGAGAAACTGAAAAAGGGGTGTAGTGGTGGGGCTTTATATATAAAGCCCCTGTTTCTGATTGGGCCACGTGGATTTTTTTAAATCTTTTAACTCAAAATAATTAAAATAAAAGGCAAATAAATATAAAAAAATTACAAATAATATTAAAAAACACACAACTAATATTAAAAAAAAGTTACAAATAATATTAAAAAAATTACACACCTCCTAAATTACTTATTTAAACATTACATATTCCTAAATTACTTAATTAAACACATAATATAATCCTAAATTACTTATTAAAACCTAAACCTCCCACTATGGAGAGTAGTTGTCCCAATCCTCGAGTGTGTAGTACTCGGGGGATAGGGAACGTGAGCTGTCCCGTCCATCGGATCTCGCATCCGAGGGGAAATAGTAGTACTCACGAGGAGGGGTAGGCATGCTCTAGAGACGCTCCTGGTCCTCAACTTCCCTAAGGGCTTCCAAGTCCTCACTAGTTGGGTCCCCATATTCACGGGGTGGGGTAGTCTGGTGGTGGGGAGTGGGGATAGTCTGGTGGTGGGGGGTGGGGGTAGGTTGGTGGTAGAGGGTGGGGGTAGTCTGGTGGTAGGAGGTTGTGCAGTAGCAGGAGGAGGAGAGGAGGTGAATGGTAGTCTCCGGGGCCGGCCCCGTCCCCGGACCCGGCGAGTGTACTGCCGGACATTAGACGATCCGGCAGCTTCTGGTTCAAAACCACCCATGTTATTCATTGTGTTGAGGATTTGAGGATGAGGAAAAGGTGTGACTGAGAATTGGGAGGAAGTGTTGTATTTATAGGGTGAGAAATATGACCGTTTGGGGGGGGGGGGAAACGTTTGAATTTCAAAATTTGAAATTTAAACGTTTGGGGGGGGGGGGATTTGAATTTCAAACGGTTTGGAACAGTAACCGTTTAAAATTCAAATGTTTGAATATAATTTTTTTAATAATTTATTTTTTTATTATTAATTTTAATAAATATTTTTTTATATAATTTATTTTTTTTATTATTATTTTATTTAATTTAATAAATTTTCTGTTTAAATTATTATTATTATTATGTTTATTATTATTATTATTATTATTATTATTATTAAAAAAAAGCATGTTTCAATCCTCCTCCACGTGTCATCTTCTAATTGGGCTGCTCCACTTTGCTTTGGCGTTATTTTAAAAACGCTTGCCCGGTTTTTTTGAAAATAGCGCCCCGAAGTAATGGTGTTCCGGGCGCTATTTTTTGAAAATTTTGGCATAACGCCCTCCACTACGGAGGGTCTTATAATAGACTAATAAACAAAACATGTACAAAAAGTTGGAACCAAAGTTCAAACTCAACTCTCATCAATTATTAGATTGTTATAGTCCAACGAAATCTAGATAATGACTCCAATAAAACAAACAAAATTCACTTCTCACTCTTGTTTAATCCGTCAAGAATGTTACTTATAATCAACATATATACATGTCACTCTCCCCTAATTGTCACAAAAACACAACTACTTTTAACACTAAGATCAAGTCTCTTTAGTACAATGAAGATTTTTGTTGTCACCTTCGATGGCAGAATATAACAACCTAAGTTTCTTTAATGTGCTTTTTGTGGTGAACAATATTGAGATACTTAAGAATATCAAATCTATTTATTCATTAATGGGTTCAAGACTTTGTTGCATGGAGGCATCACCTTCCCCTCCTCATCTTATAAAGAAAAACCCAAAAGAACGAAGAAGATCCTCCGGTAATCTCTCCTCAAGCTCGTCGAAAAATGTTTTGGTTAGGTACAAACAAGAAGATGATAGAAAATCAGCTAGAAAAACTTTAACTCTAAGAGAATGTCTATTGGCTTCACCAAATGATCATCATCATGCAATGAACCCTTCCAAAATACAAGTTTATGCTTCAAATGTAACACCCTCACCCCAAGTCATAAGGTCAGCTGGGGTCGCAACCAAGGAACAAAACACGAACCGAAAACTAGGTAAGGTTGACGAAGACGAGGAATCAAGCTTCGCTCGTATGTTGGACAGAAGCGACAGTCAAAAGCCAAAAAAGAAGGTTTCTTTTAGGCTTCCTGAAGAGGCTGATATTTTTATTTTTTGTTCAGAAGAGTAAAACACGACTGCATTTTGTGAGTGTCATTTACCTATATCGACATGATTATACACAAAAGTAAATTATATGTTTGAGACTAAGATACTTTATTTCAAGCATATATTCACATACTCTTGCCATTTAGTTTGCAATGTACAACAAACTAATGTTATAGAAATTTAAGCACTAAGGGGGTAAGGGGCACTTTAGGCTAGGCTAAGTACCCTAGCTCCGATCACTCATGCTCTGCCACGATAAAATGAACCCAACGTACTATAGAATCATCAAAACACTTGCGGGACTCTAAGGCACTTTGCTTGAAACTATTTTTTTCTTTTCATTTAAATAATACAAATAAACATTAATAAAAATATATTTATATTAATAAAACACAAACATTACATATTAATTTGTATGTTTTTATGTCAAGACTATACGAATTAACTAATTTTTTTAATAAAGCCCACCCATTGACCCACATCACACCAAAGCCCAAACCCTAAATTCATATACCACCCTCTATAGATGTGTTTACTAGTACATGAACCACGACCAATCTCTTTTCTCATCTCTCTCTGTTTTCAAATTCTGCGCGCCGGCGCTGGAGAGTCCATACGACCGCTTTCAGATTGCGCTACAAATCCCCCAACCCCAACGGTCACATTTAATGTATGAAACGGTCATATTTTTGTAGATTTTGTAGCTTTGTGTGCGGCAAGAAATACCCGCTACAACTAGCCATAAGCAAACCCGAGGGGGTGGCGGCATTGTTGTCGCAAAGCTATCAAACCGATTGCTCCTAGCCGAGTTGTGTGCCGTCTCCCCTAAAGTTCCCAATTCGTTAGTAATTTTTGAAATACTATGCTTAACATTATTGAAAGAAACTAAAAGGCTAAAGCTTCGATACTTCAAATCTCAATGACATAACCGTCTACATTTTTTCAAAAAAAAAAAAAAAATCGTCTACATGCAAAAACTAGCTACAAATATTTGAAGATAATAACTAATAGGGGAAATGGAATTTAATAATCTCAACTTTGAGGGGTTGGAAGGGAGCAGTCCTAAATTGAAAGTTGTAATATAACGGTCCCAAGTTGTCAACGTTTTTATTCTAATGGTCCCAGACTAACTGAGGTTAACTTTTTCTGTTAAGTGCCACGTGGCATCACACGTGGCAGTCATACGTGGCAAAATATGTCCAGTTGGCAAAAAACGTGGGTCCCACTTGTTTTTTCAATTAAAAAAATCTATTAATTATTTAAAAAAATCTTTAAATAATAATAAAAAAGAATTTATATATATATATATATATATATATATATATATATATATATATATATACACCCCTACATCATCATCTTCACCACAACAACAACCACCTGCCACCACCGTCCACCACCACCACCATCTCCGACGACACCCACCACCACCACTGCCGATAACATCAGACGCCACCGCCATAACCTAACCACCATTCTCCCACCTCGATTCTATAACCCATCACAACAATCAACATCCTAACCTAACCACCATTCTCCCACCTCGATTCTGTAACCCATCTCAACCTTTCAAAACCCAATCGATATTATTCAAGAGAAAATAACAAGGATTAATAATCTTACCACACTAATCGGACTCCTAATATGAACCCTAACAGGCCGCCGCCGCCGTCGCTTCTTCTTCCTCTCTCTCTGCTTCTCTCTCTCTACCCGGTTTTCTCTCTCTCTCTAAATATCTGGTTTCTCTTTCTCTCTCTAACTTCCCTTCAGCTTTCTCTCTCTATAATAGGGTTGGGTAAAGGGTACAAGATGGGTGGTGTTGGTGTTGGTGTTGTTTGGCCGTCGTTCCGCCGCATCTCCGCCTCCCTCCGGCCCCTTTCTCTTTCCCGGTTCTCTCTCTAAAAGATCAGTGTATGTGTGTGGGTTATCAGATTAGAGAGGAGTGAGTTTGAACGGTGGTGGTCGGTGGGTAGTTGGTTGTGGTGGCAGGTGGTTGGTGGTGATGGTTGTGGTGGCAGGTGGTTGGTGGTGATGGTTGTGGTGGTGGTGGGTGGTACAAAGACAGAGAGAGGAGAGAGATGAAAGTGTGTATATGTGTGTGTTTTTATGTGTATAATATATATATATAGGTTTAGGTTCCTGTACAAAGGACATATTTCGTGAGAAATGTGAGAAGGATTAAAAATTGACATGTAAGCATCATGTTTTGGATTTAGGAATGATGTTTTAGGTTGTTTTAACTTGAAAAACACCAAACACAACAATCTAAAACACAATGCAATGTATTATAGTTATTAAATTTAAAAAACAACTAAAACACACTACTTAACACTTAAAACACACTGTTTAATGTTCTTAGCGTGGTGTTTTAAGTTTTAAGCTTAAAATACATTGTTTTTTGTTTTTAATTGTTATGTTTGGTGTTTTTCTAGGCAAAACAATCCAAAACATCATGAATAAGTTCAAAAAATGATGCCTAAGTATCAATTTTTAATCCTTCTCACACTTCTCACGAAATATAGCCTTTGTACAGGAACCTCACCCTATATATATATATATATATATATATATATATAGGAATGGGATAATATGAAAACTCTACTATGCTGTGAGAACTAGAGAACTCATATTATCCATTAAACAAGTGACACATCACCAACTTTATGTTTTTTTGTATTTTTTTAATTAGGGGTATTATAGTCATTCCATACATCAAATTATGGGCATTTTAGTAATAATAACCTCTACCCCACCCCACCCCCTACCCCCACTTGCAGTTTAAATAATAATAATAATAATAATAATAATAATAATAATAATAATAATAATAATAATAATACTCTCACCTCTCTCTCTCTATCACACAATCCTCTCTCTCTTTCTCTCTCTAAACCTAACCGACTCTCTCTCTATCTCTCTAAAACACACACACACACACTCATCAGTCTATCTCTCTCTCTAAAAAAAAGATGAAAAACGTTTGTAGATGGATGAAGACGAAGGTGCAGAGGGGTGTGTGGGGGACGGTGGTGGTTCTGAACGTGGTGGGGTAGGGGGTGGATCTGAACGGTGGGGGGTGGATCTGAAACGGTGAAGGGGAGCGATGGTGGTGATGGGTTTTTGTAGAGGACGACGGTGGAGGGACGACGGTGGTTCATGGTTTACGGTGGTTCAGGGGGTTGAGGGATGTGGTGGATCTATTTCAGATCGGTGGTAGAGGTGGAGGACGAAGGGGGGACGAAGGATTGCACGAAGGGTGGCTGATGGCGGTGGTGGGTTGCAGAGGTGGAGGACGACGGTGGCTGATGGCGGTGGTGGGTTGCAGAGGGGGAGGACGAAGGGGGGACGAAGGATTGCAGGTATGTTTTTTTTTAATTATTATTATTATTATTATTATTAGTATTATTATTATTATTATTTTTGTTATTGTTATTATTATTATTTTTATTATTATTATTATTAATATTAATTCTGTTATTATTTTTTTTGTTATTTTTTTGTTATTATTATTATTATTGTTATTATTATTAGTATTATTATTATTATGTTTGTTATTGTTATTATTTTTTTTATTATTATTATTATTAATATTAATTCTGTTTTTATTTTTTTTTGTTATTTTTTGTTATTATTATTGTTATTATTAGGGAGAAAAAGAGAGCTTTTTTATGTTGAAATTTTGTGGGGTTTTTGTCAGGGAGACGACGTGCGAAGAAGATGATGTTTTTGTGGGTAAGGAACCGATGTTGTGGAGACGACGATGAACGGTGGAGAAAACACTGGTGTAAACTGATGTTTACACTAGTGTAAATATGAATGTATAGTCGTTTGATGTAAGAAAACACTTTGTGTAAATATGAATGTATAGTCATTTGTTTTTTTACACTAGTGTATTTTTTGTAGAAGTTTGTGTAGTAGTGTAAATCATCATCATTATATGTTTTGTTTCGTCTTTTACACCAGTGTAATTGTCGTAAAAATTTGTGTATGTTAGATTTACGCTGGTGTAAAAATTACACCAGTGCAAAAACGAGAGTGAAATGACAGAATGTAAAATCTGTTTTTTTTGTTTTAAAAAATTAAATTAATTAAAAAAATAAAATAAAGTTAAAAAAAAATTAAATGATATTATATTTATTTTCTTCTCTAACATGGCTTTTTACCTAATTACCCCTTAAGTACTATTTTTACAATAAAATAATACTTACTAACCATGTGAAGACAAAAGTGTCTAATCTTTAATCTCAACCATTGGATCAATAAGATCAATGGTTTATAAGAGTTCTCTAGTTCTCACAGCATAGTAGAGTTCTCATATTCCTAGCCCTATATATATATATATATATATATATATATATATATATATATATATATATATATATATATTGATAAAAAACTTAAATAAAAAAAAGACACCTTCATTGTGGGCCCACATGTTTTTTGCCAAAGTGGGACAGTTTGGCCACGCCAGACGCCACGTGGCAGTCCACGTCAGCACTTAACAGAAAAATTTAACCTCAGTTAGTCTGAGACCATTAGAATAAAAACGTTGACAAGTTGGGACCGTTATATTACAACTTTCAAGTTGGGACTGCTCCCTTCCAACTTCACAAAGTTGGGATTATTAAATTCCATTTCCCCAAACTAATAAGCATAATAATTGATTTAAAGAAAAACAAAAAACAACATGAGCACATCATTGGGTCGGGCCTACGCCTACCCAAATAAGACGTTATTGATGAGCAAACATATTACGGGCCCAATGACTAATAAATTTTGGTTGCTAAACAATGATGTTCTAAAATATCAATGAACAATTATAAGTGATTCAGCTGTTCTAAAATATTAATATTTGATCAAGAATAGCTACAAACTTAGACTAATATTAACAAACTAGTTGACTTTCACAACTGTTAAAAGCAAGGGGTGGAATGTATCTATACTTGCAATTTATAGCAAGGAGATACACGAGCCTTTCTTATGTGCAGGGTAAGAGGATGTCGGGCTGACTTCTGATCTACATATTGTTACCCTACATTTATGTAAGGGTTATTTCTACAACTTAAACAGTGACCTTCTTGTTAGATGGTAATAACCCTAGTGTTACTCCAAGGTTAGCCTATTTTACAGGTTCTAGGATTTATACACCCCGTAACATCATATTTAGGGTGTATTACATCATATTCTGGGTATGTGGCAGCTTTCCATTGGTATGTGGTGTGGGCCAGGGTGTATGAATCCTAAAGTAGAGGTGTATGAATCCACAACCCCTTTACAAATTATGGTTAACGAAAAAAAATGTTGGAGAATACTCATCTTCTTCAAGTTCACTTATTTCAACTCTACAAAAACGGAGGCAAGTTACCAAAATTTGTGACCATCAAAATGGTCGCATAATTAGTGACTGAATTAGAATCAAATGGTTGCAAACTTAACGAAAACAACAATTTGTTCGCTGAAGGTTCAGTCACAAAATTGGCTGAAAAAAAATTCGTTCGAACATGAGGTCGCATCTAAAACAAGGTCTAGATGACCGAGTACTCGCCGAATAATCGCCACAATGTATGGTGCGGTCAACTTCGGTTAGAATCGGATTTAGTCGATCAACTTTGCCTACCATGTAAACTGTTTATACTTTAATAAAACTTAGTGGTTTTAGCATAAAGAAAGAATGAACAAGTTTTCCACCCTGAAAACGTTTATGAAAGCAGTAAAAAGTGGGGTTCATGAACTCACCTGGACATCCATGCAAATACTAGCAATAATAAGCCCAAGAAACAAACCCAACCTACACATTTCCTAAACCATATAAGACACTAAGGTCTAAAAAAAGTACCCACCCTACAAGTTGTGCACCAGACTCCCTCGATACCCATGGGATGTTTAAGTTTATGAAAAAACGTTTAAGCCGTCATTACGTTGGTGGTTGATTACCCCGACACATAGCTTAGTTTTCCCAGTAACACATGCATCATCGATATAGCTAAGTTAACCTTTCACATAGTTATTCCCCCTTATGAAATCATCCTCCAACTTAAACACATAGCACGCTAACTATATATATATATATATATATATATTATATACACATAAACATATGTACACCTTTGACTTAGTCACTTGTAGGAAAATAATATGTACTCTTGTTACTTATTTTTCTAGAAAACCGTTTATGTACTTAGTCATGCCATACACATACGTACAGGTATACATACATACATACATACATACATACATACATACATACATACATACATACATACATACATACATACATACATACATACAATGATCATATAGCACATCTTACACATAATCACATATATGTATATCATAAACATAGCTCAAAAGCATGGTTGCAAAAGTCGCTAGGCGCCCCCTAGTCGGAGTCGGGAGTACTCGGGGAGTTGTCGGCCTAGTCGGAGAGTACTCGGGGAGTACTCGGCCTAGGCGTAGAGTAATCGGTACTCGGCAACCTACCTTGTAGCGATTACTCGGGGAGTACTCGGCCTTCGAGACCTTGTTTTACAACAGAGCTCAAAAGTAACTAGAAAAATATACACTTATATATATTTCCCTAAATCGACATATATTGTCGTGTCTTCAAACCCAACACGGCGACTTGTCTATAAGTTTCCAAGATACAATTTTTGTGTCTGAATGGTTTTAAAATATATATTCTTAGCTCAAAATATAGCAAATACACTAAGACTTGTATCTCTTATAAAAATCTCCGATTTTCACATAAAATGACGGTTTTATCGAAATACACATATCCTTTTGGAACATGCCTTCGTATGAAAATAACCATTTTCAACAAACAATTTAGTAAAGTCTTAGCTGTAGTTTATCAAGATAACCATTTCCGATAATGAGGATACATAATCACATTTCATGGCAAAACAATTAGCAACTTGCATTTTACACATTCCTAACACACTAACGAGTCCGAAAACACATAGTTTAGCATGTTAACTCCAAATTTCTATACAAATAATTTTATTTAACCCTTAAAAATATGTAGGGGTTGTTTATGTATGATAAAAAATTCCTTATCTTTCCAAATCCCAAATTTGTGAAATTAGGGTTTTAAGGCGTTCCTAAACATCATGAATATGTTTAAAACACATAGTAACATCCTAATGATGGTTAATCATATCTTTACACTTGTTTTAACTTAAAATGACCCACTTTAATGTAAAAGTCAGATCTATCTCAAAATCATATTCCTTTCACCTTTCAAGTTTCAAGCGTCCTACTACTAGTTTTTAATCCCACTATGATCTGAACTTTAACTCATGATTATTTCAACTATATGTAAATATGTATTAATCATTGTTAACATCATTTAACAACAATCAACACATTTCAAACCAATAATCATGTTTAGATCATCAAACAAGTTACACGAGTAATATTTAATCAACAAAATAATTAACAAGTGCACCCCACCCCCATCACCTACGGTTTTCATTCAATAACAATACTCCCACTTTTATCACACCAATAACATGTTAAAAATATGTTTTAAACCCTTATCAAGATACATCTCAAGTGGGTGCAACAACTTGCATAAAATTGACCCTTTTTAGTATCAAGAATTAGTTTGAAGTGTCTTACCACTAGCTCAAAGCTTGGGATAATTAAACCAAGTTTATGATGAGGCTTTAGGGTAGGTTAAGAGGTAATCATCCTTGATTAAGCTCCAAGATCTTCCTATTACCTCAAAACCATACTAATTTAGCTAAAAGTGGAGGGATTTAGGTAGGTTTAGAGGTTGTTTATGGGTGATTTGTTGTTGTTTGCTGCTGTTCGAAATTGGCAGCAGCTTTAGGGGCTGGTTTTTGGTTCAAAATGGTCATGTAAACACATATAAAACTCCTATACTTCAAGTTACTTCAACACCCAACTAGTTTGGCCCTAAAAATGGGTGTTTTTGAGTGTTTTTAGTGGTTGGAAAGGATGGTTTTTAGGCTGATTTGCTGTTGGACGAAAAGGAGCAGCCCTTTAAGGGTTTGTTTTTCTTCAAAAATTTTCTTCTAATTCACATAAATGGCTCATGGCTGGTTTAGAAGGAAATTTAGGGATAAAGTGAAGGGTGTTTTAGGGACTTCATATGCGCATATAATGTATATATATGTGTGGCCCACGGGGGGCAACAGTAAAGTTGCACTAGTTTTAACGTTACTTTACTAATTTCGTGAAAATAACGTTAAAAACGACGGACGGTTAATCATGCATCATGTGGTGGCGTTGATAGCCAAAAGACAAAGGGGTACATGCACCGATCGGGTTTGTCCCGATTGCTAAGTGTTCTGTGCCTTATGTCCAAGGCTTGATACCAAACCACATCGAGCAGGGGGTCTCATTGGAAGCAGCCTCTCTATTCTTAGGGGTAGAGGTAAGGCTGTCTACATCTTACCCTCCTCAGACCCTACCTTAGCTTTGCTATAGGTGGGATTAACTGAGTATGATGATGATGATGATGATGATATGTTATCAAACTTGGGGAGCAAGGGAAGCAAAAAGGATTGGGAGGGCCCCCTTGGAGTGCTCACTGCTCTAAATCCTTGGAGAGCAATGCATAGCCTTGTTCTCCAAGCAAAGCACTTAGGGTCCCTAATCATGCTTAGTTTTAGGGTTAAAGATGTATCAGATAGTTATCA
The DNA here is from genome assembly GCA_032199755.1 of Ambrosia artemisiifolia. Lineage (NCBI taxonomy): Eukaryota > Viridiplantae > Streptophyta > Magnoliopsida > Asterales > Asteraceae > Ambrosia > Ambrosia artemisiifolia. Next base: position 18,673,386 of record CM063519.1, read on the forward strand.
GGTGATTAGGGATAATTAATGTGTAATTCAGCCCTATTAATGTAGATAAGGGTCTAGACAATGAAAGACAAAGAAATTAAGCTTTGATCAAGGTGATTAAGTGTTGCTAAGGTTAGACACATGTCTAATTAGGTTTAACGATTGATTCCCAATGCGTAGACATGTTGCAAAGTTAATTAAGGTTTCCTAACCCTACTTCTCAAAATTATACTTATCAGCAAGTTTAGGTCAAAATAACTAGCATGCACTCAAATTAATTATCATCTCAATCATTCTCCCTCTTGATGCTCAAACGCCACCGCTGCACATTAGCAATCCCACTTGATGTCAACTAGTCCTTGAATCATCCGTCTATCTTTCCCTCACATTTAACAACACGGGTATGTCAATTGCAGATAGAATAAAACAGAGTAAACAGGCCAATAAAGTCAGAATTGAGTATCCCCCCCCATTGTTACCCCAGAAGGAAAGAGTCGTATTTTCATTACGAAAGAAGATCTAGTCAAATCAGCTAAGGCTTATTCACTGCTGCTCTATGGGTATTTTCTAGGCACGTCTATGGATTATAACAGGGTGAACTACTGCCTTAGACGGGACTGGCGAAACTTTGATGTTGCTGAAATATCTAAAAGCCCCTCTGGTTACTTCTACTTTAAATTTAAGAGTGAACAAGGAATGAAAGCTGTTTTGGAAAGCGGACCATGGTTTGTTAATAAAATCCCATTGTTCATTAAAAAATGGGAACCTGGCCTGTGTTTAGAGAAAGCTGAACCGTCCATTATTCCACTATGGGTGACAGCTCATGATGTTCCCTTAGTGTTGTGGACGGATACTGGAGTTTGCAAGATTATGAGCAGTGTAGGATTTCCCCTTCTGATGGATCAGGTTACAGAAACGAGGTGTTCAGATCAAACTGGTAGGATGGGGTTTGCACGGATGTTAGTAGATGTAAAAGCCAGTTCTAATCTCCCGGATGAATATGAAATGGAATACCAAGAGGACCCCCCACACCCAGCCCATATTGGTAAAATATAACTGTCATACCACTGGAAACCTCCTATTTGTCAGCATTGTGCTGTTTTTGGCCATAACACAAAACAGTGTAAAGTAAGAGAAAGAACGGACGAAGAGGTACAAGCTGAAAAAGAGGCTGTGGAAAAGCACGATAGGCAGCAAGTTGGAGACCAAACCATAGTGGACAATGAAGGCTTTACAAGTGTTATATCCAAGCAAAAGGGCAAGAAAAGGAATTCAGCAGGGAAGACCATTCAGACAGACCCAAATAATCAGGTAATGATAGGAAAATCTGTTGTGACTCAATCTGGCAATATAGGTACAACAGCTAGGAAAACCAATGCGAAGAACAATGGTGCGTCCACCAGTAGTGACCCACACATACAACGTAGAATGATTGAATTACATGCTGCTCATGTTGCCCAAACCAATCCAAACCAAAGAGAAACCAGGAGTGTGAAGAATGTGACCTAGAAGCAAAATACCACAAATGTGCCTAAGCACTCTAATGTTAAACTGAATGTAAATTCAGGTTCTAGCAGACACATAAACCCAACCCCTATTCCAAAGGAAACTTTCCCTTCCATACCTCTAAGGAAAGCCACTAAAAATACCCCTGCAACACTGGATAAACACACCCCCACTAACCCCACCTCTTCTACTGACCCACTTTCCACAAACAAGTTCTATGTCCTTAATGAAGAATCATCTGAACTGTTGCTGACAGGTAGAGACTTATCTGATCACATCATGCAAGAACCAGAGTATATTACTGGAGAGACAGTTATAGGTGACAACAATGATGATGCAATGGTTGATCAATATCAAGACTCAAATAGAGTGTCAGATGTTGAAATGTATGATTATGGGATCACGGATGGTCAAAAATTAGCCATTTCAACCAGATTAATAAGATATAAAACTGTGAGAAGAGAGGACCAAGAAAGCTGGGAATGAGGTGCATGGATTTATTTCCGGGACCTATATGAGAGCATGGGCTTAGACCCGGAGATGGTGGTTGAGAATGTCGGGCTAGATAGTTCTGGAACAGCTTCTTTCCTAATGAAGCAAACGGGTACAGGACCAGGAGGCTATGCAGAGGCTAAAGCAAAACAAAAACCAAACCGGTCATAAATGGTGTTAAAGATCACAGCCTGGAACATTCGTGGGATGTCCAATACTATGAGCCAAAACTTGAACAGAAATCATTTGGCTAAAGGTAAGTTTAGTGTGTGTAGAGTTATTGAAACTCAACTGACCAAGGATAACGTGCAAAGGTGCTGTTCTAAAGTCTTTGGTCTGTGGGAATGGGACACGAACAGCTCTATTTGCAGTGGTAGATGCAGGATAGCTGTTGGGTGGGACCCGAACCTGGTGGATTTAATGGTTGTTGAAAGACACCCACAAATTATTCACTGCTTCGTTAAACCCATCCATGATCATCATGGCTTCTATTGTTCCTTTGTGTATGCTCACCACCGGCAAATCACTAGACGCGACTGCTGGGAAGCTTTGGAAACAGATAAAAAGGTGGTCAATGGCATCCCATGGCTCATTTTAGGCGATTTTAATGCAACTATTGACACGAGTGAACGTACTATGGGTAGTTCTCGAGTTGATGATAGCATGGTCGAAGCTCGGGATTGCTTTAACACTGTGGAAATTAAGATATTTGCATGTATGGGATGAGATTTACTTGGACCAAGAGTCCAGGTCAGCCAGATGGAGTACTAAAAATGCTGGACAGAGCCATGGCCAATGAGCCGTTCACGGACACATTCCCATTGGCTAATGCTCAGTTCCTGCCATTCTTAAAATCAGACCATACTCCTATTGTTGTCTCCCTTCCGGATACCCCCAACCCCAAGTCGAAGCCATTTAAGTTCCCCAACTTCATTGCTTACAAAGATGAATTTCTACCTTTTGTCTCTGCTGCCTGGAATGCTAATGTCCCAGGTTTTGCTATGTATTCGGTGGTGACCAAGTTAAAAGCCACTAAGAAGGAGATCCGAAAACTTAGCTTCAAGCAAGGCAACCTGCATTCTCGGGTTATTAAGTTGAGGGCTGAATTGGATTGTGTTCAATTGGAGGTTGACAAAAATTCCACTAATTCTGTTCTGAGGGAAGAAGAGGGAATCTATCTGAAGGCGTATAATGACGCTGTCAAGGATGAGGACTTTTTTTGAAGCAAAAGGCTAAAGTAGCTTGGTTAAAGGAAGGGGACCAAAATACGAAGTATTTTCACAGAATGGTTAAAGCGAATCAACACATTAATCGAATTCACTCTATTGAGAATCTAAGGGGGCGGATACACTCGGGGCACCAGGTTGCTGGACAATTTGTGGACCACTTTAAATCGGTGATGGTAACCAAATTGTTGACCCGGATCACTTGTTCACCAATCAAATCCCCTCCCTTGATGCAGCTCATATGATTCGGGAGGTTACATCTACTGAAATCAAAGCTGCGTTCTTTGACATAGAGGATGGCAAAGCCCCTGGCCCGGACGGCTTCACGACTAAATTTTACAAGGTGGCCTGGAGTGTAGTTGGTGAAGAGGTTTGCAAGGCTGTCAAAGATTTTTTCATAATGGTAAACTCTTTAAAGAGGTCAACTCTATGGTGATAGCCCTTGTTCCTAAGTTGAATACCCCCAAAAAAGTCTCGGACTTTCATACAATTGCTTGTTGAAGTGTTCTTTATAAGGGTATTAGCAAAATCATCACCAATAGAATCAAAGGGGTGCTTGATAAAATCGTTGATGACAACCAGTGTGCCTTTATCCCGGGTCGTCTCATCAGTGATAATATCATGCTTACCCAAGAGCTCATGAGGAATTACCATAGAAACACTGGACAACCTAGATGTGCTTTCAAAATTGATATACAGAAAGCACATTATATGGTTGAATGGAGTTTCTTAAAGATGTCCCTTGTTCATTTCGGTTTTCCTGATAAGATGATTCAATGGATAATGTCATGTGTTTCTTCGACATCCTTCTCTATAGCTATGAATGGTGATCACCATGGGTTCTTCAAGGGTAAAAAGGGATTAAGGCAGGGAGACCCTATATCTCCCTACCTGTTTACTCTGGTTATGGAGGTCCTAACCCTCATGATCAAACGCAGGGTTGCTCACAATGATCAATTCCGATACCATTGGAAATGTGAAGAGGTGGATCTCACCCATTTTAGCTTTGTCGATGACCTCTTCTTGTTTTGTCAGGGAGATAACAAGTCTATACAAACTCTTATGGCTGCCTTGGACGAATTTAAAGATACCTCGGGTCTTCTCCCGAGTATTCCGAAAAGCACTGTCTATTGCAGCAATGTGAGTACGGAAGTCCAAGAGTTATTAAACAACTGTATTCGGTTTCGAGGTGGGGAACTCCCAGTCAAATACCTGGGTGACCCGCTTATCTCAACTAGACTTCAACGCAAGGATTGCACCCCGCTTATAGACAAGGTGAAGAACAAGATTTCTGATTGGAAGAACAAATCGCTTTCCTTTGCTGGTCGCCTCCAGCTGATCTCCTCAGTTCTGAATTCCCTTCATGTCTACTGGTCATCAGTTTTCATACTCCCTATTGATGTGTCCAAAGAAGTGGAGAGAGAAACTTATGCGTGGTTTTTTGTGGTGTCATGGTGAGATGAAGAATGGGAAAGCCAAAGTAAAATGGAAGGATGTGTGTACGCCTATGAGTCAGGGAGGGCTGGGCTTAAAAAGGCTGAGAACTTGGAACCAAGCCTTAATAGCCAAGCACACCTGGAATTTCATCAGTAAAAAGAAATCTCTTTGGGTCAACTGGATCTACACCAATCGGCTTCGGGATTACAACTTCTGGGAAATAGGGGATAAAGGGGATATGTGTTGGGGTTGGAGGAAAATCCTTGAGCTGCGTACTCAACTTCGAACCCATATTATTCATCTCATTGGTGATGGGCAAAACACGTATGCTTGGTATGATAACTAGCACGAACTAGGCCCCCTAAGCAACATCCTCACTCATCGAAACATGAGTGAATATACGCTCAATCGACATCTAAAAGTGTGTGACATCATTGATAACGGGGAATGGTCTTGGCCTGCGGATTGGCAGGAAAGATTCCCAGATCTCGCTAGTTTAGAATGCCCGCAACTTGACCAAACCAAGGAGGATAAAGTTGGCTGGAAGGCTAATGATGGAAGTCTGACTGAATTCTCTATAGGCAATGTGTGGGCTGACTTACAAGAAACTGGTGCAACAATCCCGTGGATGAAACGGGTATGGTTTAACTAAAACATTCCTCGCCATGCTTTTATCCTTTGGCTTGCTCTCAAAAGGAAACTTAAAACGCAAGACATTGTGAGCAAGTGGCATGGACATGGCAATCTTTGCTGTGTTTTTTGCCAAGGTGGACCAGACAACCATGAGCATCTATTTTTTGAATGCATTTTTCCCTAAGGTTATTTGGACGGATTTAAAGAGGGTCACCAATTGGGGAGCCATACCTTATGACCTAAGCCGTATATCTGACCATCTAAGTGCCTTACAACAGAATAATACCATTTGGAGTGTGGTCAACAGGCTTGTCTTTGTTGCGGCTGTTTACTATGTATGGCAGGAGAGGAATAGGCGCATCCATGATGAAAATGTGTCAAGAACCATAGGGGAGGTCGCTGGATTGATTAGAAATGTTGTCAAACTTAGACTCATGAGTCTTCCGCTGATGAAAACTCCCACTTCTCAAAAAGTGGTTGAAGTTTGGGATCTACAAGGGGTCCAATGGACCAATCCAACTAGGTGTTATAATGATAAACATAGCTGATTGTTTGCAATTGTGCAAGGGGCAGCACTGGCCTGGATGGCTGTGTAAAGTCAAAGGGCGACAATATACTTAGAGATATTGGGGCTGTGAGATTTAGACCATCTCGGGAGAGAATTCCATCACACTCTTAATGAAAATCCTGATCATATTCACTCTCACTTTTTATTTCTATATTGTTGTTACTGGGTGGGGATGGGATATGGGTTAGGTTGCTATCTGCAGGTACTGTATGCTAGTTGGTTGCAATTTATGTGGCTGCAATTTGATGTTTATAGATCTTCATGGCTGTTTTAGCATCAAGAGCTGCAAACATCAACTTTGGTGGAATATCAGTTCCATAAGTAATTGTTTTCTAGAAATGGTCTACCTCGAAAATCGCCACTGGACCGGAAAGTTTATTGAGCAATTCCAAATTTGGGCCGATTATACTGTCATCAACACTGGACAGGCCCTAGGCATAGCAGACGCGAAAGCTTTGAAGGCTCAAAATGGGATTTATGAACACTTGGGCTACTGTCAGGCCCAAGAAAAGGATCGACATTGGCTAAAGCCGCAGTCTTCTCAGACCGGGTGGGGGGAGCCCATTATGAAGACTCAATGCAGTGAGATACGAAACAGATCTGCCCATCAGGCCCACAGGAAAGCCCAGATTGCCCAGGTTCATTCTCGTACTCCTGCTCGGGTCCATCTTTGGATGTGTAACCTCGTGGTGGGCTATGCGGATGTGAAAAGAATCAAGACTCAAACCAAATGGGGGGAGCCCATTACCACTGATTTGAAGGCCTGGGACATCGCCTGTCTGTGGCTCCCGGGTGTCCAGAAGATGGTCCAGCCCAAGGTGCAAACTTGGGTCCATCACTATATTGTCTCCATTCTGAAAATGTGTTTGTGTTGGGTTGTTATTAGGATGACCAAAGTGTATAACCATGCCACTAATTATGCTTTATGGGTATGGAGGGGTATTGTTAGAAATATGAGTTGGGGATATCCGGTTTAAGTAGAGCAATTATGCTCCCGGAATACCAACTTTTGGGGGCCGAGTCCAATATTTGACCGGTCTTGTACATTTTATTCATGGCGTAGAAATTGTGACCTTGAAAAAGTCACTCTGTTTAGGGCTAGGTTTGTATAGCGTTTCGTGTTGGTTACATGGTTTCGTATTTTTGGTCCCCAAAGTTAGTTGTGGGGAGGACACGGGGGAATGCCCCTAAGATGATGTAAATTTTAGTGTGGTGATATAATACTTTTGCCGAGCTATGCCCTTTACCAAAAAAAAAAATCGCTCGTGTTTCTCCCCCATCGGCCATACCCTATTGTTGTAGCCCCAAAACCCCAAAACCCTAAACCACCATTGCGTCAAGTAATTTGGTGAACCATCCTTAACTTTGTTGCGTCTTTGATAACAAGTATGTGGTTGTGGCATGGTTATAATGATGTAATTTGATATGCTTATGTGGTATTATATATTGTTTTATGGTTAGCATGGTTGTGTTCCATAATATGATGTTGTTATGTTTATGATTATCAATATTTTGTTTGATATGATTGTATGGTTTAATGTTGCTCTAATTGTGATATGCTTATGTAAGTTATGATCATGCTTTGATTTTGATTGTGATTTTAGATTTCATTATGATATGATGATGCGGTGATTTTGATTTTAGCTTTGATTATGATTATGACTTGATACTAAATTAAATTAAATTAATGAAACAATATCTCCGTTAGTTGTTCATTTTAGCGGTCTATAAGTAGTATGTTGATTCCATATGTTGATATGATTATATAATTTAATATGATGATTATGATCTTAAATTTGATTATGTAACATGATTAAGTCATTAGACAAGTCTTTGCCTATCTTATTTTGTCAATAAGCTTTGATTGTGTGCACAACATGATTCCTAGCGATAATATGCCTTTGGCCCCTTATTCTGTTTTAGGAAAGAGACTAGGCATTGGTTGTTTTCTTGAGCGTCATGTAAGGTGTCATGCGAGTACAACATCACATAATTGCCTCACGATCAGTGGTGGATAGTGATGGTTACATTGGGTTGGTGACGGTCTAACAATACAAACTATAATTACTGATTTATATATAAAATAAAAATAAATCAATATTTACTAGAACAACTTGTTTGACTATTTATAAAAATGTTTGGTAAATTCTAGAAGTGGTCACATTATATTAGGTGCAATAAAAATAAAGATTTGTTTCGATAATCGAGTTTAGCTTCCCAGTAAATAATTTAATCAGTCGTGAGCCTAGCTTAGTTAGTGAAACAGGGGTAGCTAGAGTGGAGGTTATGTGGAGGTTGAGGGTTTGATTCTGGTCGGAGCCATATTTACCACAAGTGAGGGTTCCACCTATGGAATGGGCAATCAGTACAATTAAGCTGACCCAGGGTGTTATTCGAAGCTCCACCGGCTACATCAGTTACCGTTTGAAAAAAAAAAGAATCGTGCCTATTATCAACATTTTTAGTTTTTACCTACTTCCAAAATTATACCTCCCTACCTACCACTCCAAAGGAGCACATGGGTCGAGAACAAAATCATATAGTCAATCTTAGCTTTAAATGAGGATAAAGGTTGCTTATTATTTGTTTCGATTGGTTTTAACAAATTTATATACCGATAAATTAAGTAGATTTAAATGACAATAGTTAATCCTATTAGACCACAAGGTGTGGTTGCCGCCCCCCACCCCTAAGCCGCCCCACCACCTAAGCATTTTGGCCCCACCACCATGTTTGGCCCGGCTTAAACGGCAAAATAATGCCGTTGATGCCGCCCCCAAGCCCATGCCGCCCCAGGGGGGTGGTGTAGCGAGGGCCGGCATAGCCATGCCTCTCCTATGCCGCCCCCCACACCGGATGGTCTTATACTCTACATCAATTATTTTTTTTAACGGCCAATAAAAACACCAATTATATTAAATAACCAACACGGCTAGCCAGAGGTTAGAAATACAGTTCTCAATCTAAAATACAAAAAACATACAACTTCGAAACCAAAATTATTTATACATTACATCTAAAACTTACGCAATGTTTCACCTAAGAAAATTGACGTACCCACCACTTCGCCATGACTCGTTAGTCCTTTCACACCAATTAATTAATTTAAACTATTCTATTTGCCCATGCTAAAATATGCAATCTCTTCTTAAAAAAACATTTACCACTATCAAATGAGCTTATCTTACATTGGCTAATTTTTATTTTGTACTTTATTCAAAATCAATTATTTGCTTTAACTGTTAGAGAATTAAACTATGAAATCGAATACAAGAACTATCAATCGAATGCTTCGAGCTTTATTAATGATAAACGAAAACGATTACAAAAGAAATTGAAAGAAAAACGAATGAATTAGAATGAATCAATGAAACCCTATAAACCCTAAGCCCCAAAAGGTTTGTTAACTGTTAGTTAACCTTTAGCTTCACGTCACAAATAGTCCTTCAAAGTTTCATCCTTTTGCACTTTTAGCTCGGTATTATTTAAAGCAGAAAAAAACTTTATAAAATGACAGAATTGGTCCCTGGACTTCATCATATCACCATATCAATGAGCTTTGACTTCTGTTGACCACCAATTTTGACTTTAATCATAACAATCTCCACCTTAAAGCCACAAATTGGATTTAATTCAATCCCAATCACTTCAAACAGAAATCAAACTTCGGACCAGGCAAGGCTTTTGTAAGCATATCAGCAGGATTATGCCTTGTATCTATCCAATTCACCATAACTTCTTTAGAGTTGACAACATCTCTAATGAAGTATAGCTTGACCTTTATATGCTTTGTTCTCTCATGAAAAACACTATTTTTAGACAATTGCACAACACTTGAATTGTCACAAAATACCAAAGCATCATCAACAGCTATTCCCAATTCTTGCACAAAGCCTTTTAGCCAAATTGACTCTTTTACCCCTTCAGTTAAAGAAATGAACTCTGCCTCAGTTGAAGACAATGCAACAACATGCTGCAATTGGGCTTTCCAACTGACCACATTTCCCATAACTAAGAACACATAACCTGATATAGACCTGCCATTATCCAGATCTTTGCATAATCAGCATCCACATATCCCTGGACTGTTTAACCCCTGCAATCATCAGATTCTTTAAAAACCAACCCAAGATCCTGAGTCCCTTTCAAATACCTCAGAATCCACTTAACTGCTCTCCAATGATTCTTCCCTGGATCAGAAATAAACCTGCTTACCAGACTCACTGCATAAGCAAGATCTGGCCTAGTACACACCATGAGATACATCAAACTTCCAACTGTGTTAGCATAAGGAATCTTTTCTATAAACTTCCTTTCTTCATCTGTCTTGGGAGAATCATCTTTAGATAGTTTAAAATGAGGAGCTAGAGGAGTTTTCACTTCTTTGCAATCCACCATATTGTAATTGCTGAGCACCTTTTTAACATAAGACCTTTGAGATAACTTCAATTGTTTAAGACTTCTGTCTCTCACAATTTCCATCCCCAAAATCTTTCTTGCCTCAGCAAGTTCCTTCATATCAAACTCTGCCATCATCAATTTCTTTGTGGCTTCTATTTCACACTTATCTTTGCAGGCTATGAGCATATCATCTACATATAACAAGTAGACAAATTTGCCCCTTTCATACTCTTTTGAGTACACACAGCTATTATAGAGGCTTCTAGTGAATCCATTTCCCACTATATGGTCATCAAACCTCTTGTACCACTGTCTTGGGGACTGTTTAAGTCCATATAAAGATTTCCTCAGTAAACAAGCTTTCTCTTCATGCTCTTTCACTTCATAACCTTTGGGCTGCATCATATAGATATTTTCTTCCAAATTACCATGCAGAAAAGCTGTTTTGACATCTAGTTGCTCCAACTCCAGATCAAGGTGAAGCAACTAATGACAAAATTGCCCTTATAGATGTATGCTTGACTACAGGAGAAAAAATCTCATTGTAGTCAATCCCAACCCTTTGAGTGAACCCCTTGGCAACTAGTCTTGCCTTGTATCTTGGATCTTCCCCTAGTTTAACACCTTCTTTCACCTTATAAATCCATTTACAAGACACTAACTTCTGTTCCTTAGGCTTGTCTAGCAATTCCCAAGTACCATTCTTGTATAAAGACTCCATTTCATCATCCATTGCCCTGCACCACTTATCCTTCTCTTCTGAGTTAATGGCTTCCTCATAGGTCAATGGTTCAAAGATACTTTCATTTTCAGCTGCCAGAAAAGCAACTGCAGAAATATCTTCATTGTCTCTATACCTTATTGGTTTAACAATCTGTCTTTTGGGCCTATCTCTTACTAAGCAATAGTCTTGTTGGCTTTGACTGCCACTTGGACTATTGTTTGAACCAGATTGTTCTTCAACACTTTCTTGTTCTTCCACAGGCTCCACCTCAATCTTAATACTCTCATCTTTAAGCTGTTCATCAGTTTTGCTCTTCCCAATTAGATCCTTATACATCACACTTTCTCTTCTCTTCACATTCCTGCTAACCATGACTTTAGGATTGCCTTCTTCCATCCTCCAAAGTCTATATCCCTTAACACCTTCTGTCCAACCAAGAACAATACATTTTTGTGACCTGGGATCTAATTTGTCATCACTCACATGAGAATACACCAATGAACCAAACACCTTCAGGTCTTCATACTCAGGCTTCACTCCTGTCCACATCTCCATAGGTGTCTTCATCTCAATGGCTGATGAAGGACACCTATTGATTAGATAGGCTGCTGTTGATACAGCCTCACCCCAGAACCTTTTAGGAAGGCCTGCAGTAACTAACATGGATCTAACCCTCTCTAATAAGGTCATGTTCATCCTTTCAACCAAACCATTTTGCTGAGGGGTACTTGGAATAGTTAAATGCCTAGCTATTCCATTTTCACTGCAAAATTCTTTTAACTCACCAGAACAAAATTCTAAACCATTATAAGTTCTGAGTTTCTTTATCTTCTTTCCTGTTTGGTTTTTTATAAGCACCTTCCATTCTTTAAACTTCTTAAATGTGTCACTTTTATTCTTGATGACATATACCCATACTCTTCTGGAATAGTCATAAATAATAGAAAGGAAATATTTACCATCACCCAATGTTTCTGTTATTGCTGGTCCCCACAAATCAGAGTGCACATAATCCAAGATACCCTTGGTTATGTGTTTTCCTTTACTAAAGTTCACTCTTTTTTGTTTCCCATGACACAGGCTTCACAGAAGCTTATATCACAGTTCTTTAAGTCACCAAGAACCTGTTGTTTCTTTAACTCAACAAGTCCTTGTTGACTTATATGACCAAGCCTTTTATGCCACTTTAGAGCTTCACTATCTCTTTCTTCACTTGCCATGGCAACAAGACGAGAATTTACAACATCACCATCTAAAAGATAGATATTGTTTTCTGTTCTTGTTCCAATTAAAACTACCATAGACCCTTTTATTATTACCTTGGCTTTGCCATCTTTCAAACTAACATGAAAACCATTCTTTTCCAAAATCCCAAGAGACAATAAACTTCTTTTAAGACTAGGAATGTACCTCACATCTTTGAGATCCACTTCCATGCCATTCTGAGTCCTGATAGTAACGGTTCCACATCCTTCAATCATACAGGGACTGTCATCACCAAGTTTCACTGATCCCATCTTGATCATCTTCAAATCTTTAAAGAATTCTTTAACAGGAGTCATGTGAAAAGAACCCCCTGAGTCCATGACCCATTTCATCTTAATACCATTAATGGCTTGATCTTCATCTTCCAAAGTAACTTCAATATTTTCAAGATCTAATATCAACTTATTAAATTCATTAGTATGATCTTCCAAACTCTTACCAGATGACATATGAAACGTATACAGCCTCTTTTTAAGATACAATCTATTGGCAAGAGACTTAGTCATGTACAATGACTCCAATTTTGCCCACACACCTGCTGCAGAGGCTTCTTTTGACACCTCTCTCAATACTCTATCACCAAGACTCAATATTATTGCACTATGAGCCTTCTCTAGAATATCTTTCTTCTCTTTATCATTCAAACCAACAGGCATGTTATTCTCTCCCAACAAAGCATCATTGATCCCTTGATGAACCAATAATGCCCTCATCTTAACTCTACAGAGACTAAAATCGTTCTTCCCATCAAACTTCTCAATCTCGAACTTCGTCGACACCATTCTTGATCTTTAATTGCGGATTACTACCTTCAATTTCACAGTATTGAGCAACGAGGCTCTGATACCAATTGTTAGAGAATTAAACTATGAAATCGAATACAAGAACTATCAATCGAATGCTTCGAGCTTTATTAATGATAAACGAAAACGATTACAAAAGAAGAAAAACGAATGAATTACAATGAATCAATGAAACCCTATTTATAAACCCTAAGCCCCAAAGGGTTTGTTAACTATTAGTTAACCTTTAGCTTCACGTCACAAATAGTCCTTCAAAGTTTCATCCTTTTGTACTTTTAGCTCGGTATTATTTAAAGCAGAAAAGAACTTTACAAAATGACAGAACTGGTCCCTGGACTTCATCATATCACCATATCAATGAGCTTTGACTTCTGTTGACCACCAATTTTGACTTTAATCATAACATTAACTTTATCTATATCTATAATCTATAATACATTATAAAGGAGGAGTGATGTATCATATTGGAATTTTGACATGTGTACAATTTTTAAAGCAACAAGTATAAGAAAATAAAGTTTATTTCATAAGGGTATTATAAGGATGTTGGTGACAATTAAGACACTTTGAAGGGCATCATAGTAATTTTAACCTTTATTTTTAGTTCAAAACTAAAACCTCATCCCCTTTCTACCCCTCCCTTCACCTTCTATAATCCAGTAGATTCTCCAGCTTTTGAAACAGTCAGCCATCAATGATATCAACCCTTGAGTAATGAATCGTTTCATTTCTACTGCAACACTGTTGAATCTTTGTATTATATAACAAGATATTTGCAACATCGTCGGTCAAATATATATTACACAAATGTTTGGTAAATCAATTCGGTAGGGTGTGTTTGTCCAGAATTCTTGAAGTTTTTTGATGTTTCAAAAGGCGGTTTCTTTGCGATGCTTTTGTCTGGTTGCTCTGTTTTCTGGTACATTTTTTTAGCTTCTTATGTTGTTATTTGTTGTTTGGTGTTTGATTGTTTGTTTTTGGATTTTACTGGTTTAAGATTGGTGGTGGCAGGCGAGGTGTTTGAGCCGGTGCTGGGCGGTGGTGGTTGCGTTTGGTGGGTGGTGTGTAGGGTGGTTTCATTGTATGGTTTGTGGTGGTGAGGCCCATGGATTTGGTTGGTTCTGTCACCGATTTTCCGTCTCCCTACCCACTTTCTCAACCGCCATATACGCCGCGTATGCAGTCTCTACCCACTTTCTCCACCACAATCGTCCTACTTCATCCACCTCCACTGTCGTCACCGTCGACTATTTGTTAACTCGTGACCTGTCGGAACCAATCTCTCCGCCACCATTATCGAGATTTCGGGAACAGCTCTAACGCTTCCAAGACCGCAAGTGCCATCTTCAGCAGCAGGTACGATCATTTTACCTTTAAGTTTAGGTTTTTAACATGTTTGGAGATGTTGTGACAGTTTGTTTGATTTTATATAGTCAAATTAAGAACAAGGTTTAACACCAGATTTAATAACATATTCAATTCTTGAACTTTTACAAAGTGGTTCTCATAGGAAATTTAGAAGTCGGAGGCAACATCCAATTACTGGATGCGTTGTTAGTCCTTTAAGATGATAGTTAGATTACAGCCAATTGTTAGTGTTATTTGTTTAGATGTGGTACTAATAAAAGTTACAAGTTACTGTGCCAACAATAATTATAGTTCATGATGCAAATGCTCCTCCCTGATTTTAAATTAGATATAACATGATCGTCACAAATTTTAAAGAATTAATGCGGTTTAAAGATAAAGAAGTTCGACTCTTTTTTACATAGTCTTTTGACTGCTACATTGGTCACTCTTGGAGAGGACTTTTTAAAGAATATGCCTAGACAAAACCCTGCAAAACCAGTCACTGTATTGTGTTTTTATCTTAAACTGAAGGTGGCAAAATGGGTGGGCCGTGTAATGGGTCGAAACGTTTTTAGGTTGAAACTGGTCCTGGCCGGGTAATGGGTCGAAACGTTTTTAGGTTGAAACTGGTCCTTTTTTTAGTCCATGTCAAGTTGGCAAGTTCATATTGTGTTGACCTGCAAATGCTTCGTTTTGAATTTTTATAATTAGTTATGATGACAATAATAAGAATAATAATAAATTAATAATAAGAATAATAATAATAATAATATTTTCTTTAACTTTAATTTTCATTGTTAACAACAAATGAAACACATTACATGAGGATGACCTGTAAACGAGCAACAAGCTGCGCCGGGTAGGGTCTGGTTTGCAGTAAGAAAATATGAGCAAATTTGATTTTGATAGTACCATTACCATAGTAGAAAGGAATGGTTCTTTCTTGCCTGCCTGCCTTCCTTGGTGTGGTTGAGATAAGTAGGTTTCTTACTTTCATTCGTGATTTTGAAACTCATAAGTCATACCTATTAACCAAAAATCACATAGATCTTTGAATAAAAAATATAGGATGTAGTATGCATTAACTACAGACTTCGGCTGACTTTCACAGTGTCTTGGAATAGATTTATAAAGAAAGTATACATATATATAATACGCCTCATCTTTTTTACCAGGTATGGCTTCTGCGAAAATATTGACTTCCAACTTTTTTTTAACAAGAAAAATGCTAAAGATTGAACTTCATCATCTAACTTGCTCTTTTTTACAATTTCACAAGCTTGTCTGCACAAACCATGTTTATATTTGGTAGAGGTGACAGTCTGACCCGTTTTGAACAAAAGTATCTTTTTTGACTTGTTATCCAAGCCCGTTTTGCCGCCCCTAAAATAAGTGATTTGACTTTTAAAACTTCATTACAAACTGATCATCTGTATTGTTATTTTTTTTTCTTTTCATATTTACAATAATTGTTTGCTACTACAGGCTCGCAGAATGGTTTAAGGAGTCGAGAATGTCCCAAGTATACCAAGAGATTCTGCAAGATGCTTAGCCTAGATATTCCTTAATCAACACCACGGCATAAAGGTACTTACAAGATGTAACCTTTTCTTGATCAAATCAATGATGCTAGCGGTTCAAATGCAGCCGAGATGACAGCCAAATAGGTGACAATAAGACCGAGTGCAAGCCTTATTTCAATAGATTTGAAATACTAAACAACTTTGTTCTTGTGATAATAAAAGTTACAGAATACAAGAACCGACACCTTTGACACCCTTTTATACATGTTGAACGGTCGCTAATTGAATGGACGCATCGTTTGAAGAAACATTTAGCGTTTAACTTAACTGCTTTAATTCATATGGATGTAGTCATAGTTTTGACTTTCATAATCAATGTTCTACTTTTCTTTGGGAATTTTGATGAGTGGTACATCTAAATTCCTGGGTGTTCGTTTGTTCCTTTTAAATTTTATTAAGGCAAACAGAGGATAAAATAACTAGGAAATTGGTGCAAAATTGAGATTCTGAACTATATTGGTAGTTTATGGGTTCAAATTGTTATTGTGTATTCAGATTTCTTTGAGGTTATGTATTTAGTTTATAGGTTTTATGTTTGGAATTTGTTTTGCAAAAATAGTGTTATGCTATAAAGAGTTTCAGAAATAGAAATGTGCAATTGATGGATCAAGAGCTTCAAATGTTGCGACTATGATTTTCTTGAAACTACATATATGGGATGTTTGGTTTGGAGTTTTGTTATTTTCTTTTTGAAACGTTATATAAGGAAGTATACAGTATGTGGTAGACAGGACCCATAAAACAAATAATTAAATCACTTTTATGGGATCATCTTCATTGAGAAACTCGATGCCACACGAAGTTCAGGCTCTTGGAACCGTTGTTATTCATACTATGTATCATGAAAATTCTAAGATTTTTAATGTGCTGCCATCATATGTTGACTAAAACATCTTGATTTTATGTTAGATAATCATATAATGTTAAAATTATGCTTTTTATCTTTGATATTCACTCACTAATTCAATTACATCGTATTCTCATCAGAA
This sequence comes from Ambrosia artemisiifolia, assembly GCA_032199755.1. Taxonomy (NCBI): domain Eukaryota; kingdom Viridiplantae; phylum Streptophyta; class Magnoliopsida; order Asterales; family Asteraceae; genus Ambrosia; species Ambrosia artemisiifolia. Next base: position 18,690,343 of record CM063519.1, read on the forward strand.
ACTGGATTGATCTCATGTCTTTCTATCTTGTTGAAGTTCAAATCGATGGTGTACTTACAGCAGATGTTAAAAACCGATGGTCATAATTAATCTTTTGGTCATACCATGTTAAAAACTGTTAAACACACCACACAAAGAATCCCCTTATTTGCATTTGTTGGTTGTCCATGGTGTAGCCTTTTCTTACATGCCCGAAGAACTAATAGGCAGCGATTAAACACTGGTTTAAAATCGTCCTACAAAACAGAATGTAACCTCGCTCTTATTTCCCCAAAATGCAGCGACACACGAGTTCTGCAGCAACGCGCGGGCATTCCCACTAGTCCCTATTAAAGAGAACCAATTTAAACACTTCTTGATTTCTTATTGGTCCACATGAAACAACTTTTTTTTATATTTAAACTTGTGAACGGAATACGTTAATCGTTAACCTGTTGTGTTAAATCGGCTTGAAATTATTATTAGTGATGTTAATTTGTAATGTGTTGTAACTTGATTTTGATATTTAAGTAGTATGCTTAAAATTTTCAAGTTTCAATACCACCATCAAACCTTTTATTATCATTCTCGACTAGAAAACCATTGAAAATAGATTTGGATGATCTTTCAAGGATCCTTCCGAAAGGAAATCAATTTCATCTTATTACCCTACTCAAACCAAACCAATCTGACCTAAATTTTTTTTTTGTCCCGTCATATGTAATTTGGTCATTTAAAAAAGTGAACCTCTAGGAAAAAAGTTCATGGATACTTCACTAATCAAAGGACGAAAACATATACTAAAACTTGACAATATTCGTGGGTATCATTGGCTCAATGCCATATTTATCCTTGAGATACCAATTGTTTTCGGTTGAGACTATCCAGTGTGGGGGTCGTCCAAGACCCGTCCACCCCCGTCCAACACCGCCCCCGCCGGGCGTAACGCATCCAAACCGTCTAGAAATGGACGTTCAAGACGGTGATGATGATTGGTTGTTGTGTTAAGATGGACCCATCTCCAATCCCCTCTGTTTTCCCTCCCAATTAAAACAAATGAAAAAAAAAAACGGTCATCGGAGGAATGAACTTTCAGACCTGTCACTGATGAAGATGAACTTTCAGACCGGTCACCGGAGCTGCTGTTGAAGATGGTGATATTCTTGTTGTTCCTTTGTCAGGTATAAATGGAGGTATAAATGGAGTTTTTGTTGTTGTTACTGGTTGATGGCTTCAATGTAGTTGCCAGAAGAGAAGGCGGCGTTGCCTTTGACTTTGGTGTAATTGTCAAGTATAAATAAGTATAATGTAAATAATTTTTATTTTAATTATATATTATTTATAAGTTAGAATTAAAAAACTAAAAGGTTGTACCAATAGGACTGGAGGACTATTCGAGGAAGACCACCCTCACACCCTTAGATAGTATGCATTTTGTCATCTTTAGAGGAGAGGAGGGTCTATATTTTGCTGATGTGGCGGGTAATCATTCTAAGACTACCCGCAACCACACCTTGTAGTATGATAACTAGTGGATGTAATGGACACCACACTCGATTATTGGGGCTATCATACCTCATGCATTAAAGATTGTACGATTGTAAGACATTGGGTTAGGTACATATTGAAGGTTCATTCTCTTTAAATGTCGTTCACGTGACCAAGGTGTAGTTTCAATGACAATCACGTGCAATCTTTGGTCTTTATTTAACTACTACCATTTTGGAGCTAGCTCTCATATTTTACATTTAGAAGTTGTGTTAAACTTCTGTTAGTATGGCTGCAGTTAAGTTGCTGGTGACTCTATTCACCATCACGGTGGTCACTGGTGTGATGTTGGCGGGAGCTCGGGTGGTACACCACGTTGAAACCGGTGACCGTGCTTCGGATACATCCACGGATGTTGGCCCTTTGTCCTCTGGCCGTATTTTTCGAGTTGGAGACAGTCTTTGTAAGCATGATATATGATTTTATTATTTGGCTATTTTTCGTACAACAATGTTTTTCTCACACCTAAATACTACCTAACGTTACTTTGTAGTGTTTAGGAGCAAAAACTTTACCATTAGACAAATAGGTTATGTGTTTTTTGTTTGGACTTTAGTATGACAGGTTATTATTATTTCTTTCAAATTTTTGTAATCTCATAGTCTATAAATCTGTTAATTTAAAAGTATGATTAGTGAATATGTGAATTATCCGTTCAATTAAAACACAAAATATGTCTACTTTTTTCTTTTCTTTTCATTTGTTTTTGTTTTGTTTTGTTTTTTCTTTCTAAGAAAAAGATGGATAAGAGGTCATCATGAATTTTCCTTCACCTGTAGAGAAAAAAGATTTAAGTTAAAAGTGTTTCTTACCCTTTTACTCACAGTTAGCACAAGGTGTTCTAAACTCGATCTCTAATGTTTTACTTTAAGATAGTTCAACTTTAAGTTTTGGAAATTATTGATTACTCTATTTACTTAAATATATAGTTTTTTTTTTGTGTGTGAAAAAAGTTGTTATGTAGGTGTAATTTTTTTCAAGCTTCGCACCACTAAGATTTGTTGTGGGGGGCTTTATATGACATGTGATATTGGTTAAGGCGACCCTAGTTGGTTTAATAATATTTTAAAAGAAACAAAACTCATCCCACACTCATGACTCTTGCCAAACTCTAGCCCCTTAGCGCCTCTCTATGCCGATGTTTGCCCCCATGTCTTGCTGAGGTGGCATGATTGACGTCCCAACTAAGCTCACAGCACATAGCCTAAGCTTGGCATGTTAAGTTTAGGGACTTTATTAAATTATCTTTAAATTAAGCTATAACTTGTTTAAGCTCAACTGCATTCCGATCTCAAAACTAGCTATGCTCATCGCTCCATCGATTAGGCACAATCATTGTGATTTTGTACTTCTAGCAAACTTCAAAACCAGAAAATTAATTTGATTATAGAGCACTAAATCGAAGATCATATTACCTGAGTCTTATTGTTTTGAAAATTTGATCATTGGTTTAATTACGAATCGTTGAAATGATTTGAGGATTAAGTTCATTAATAAAAACAAGGAACATTCTTACAAAACAAACAATTCTCTAAGTTAGAAATTGTAACAGAAGCAAAAAATAGGAATTCTGTGGTTCAAATTTCATCATGCCTTTTTAGGTGAAGTATAAACTTAAGAAGTGTGTGTGTGTGTCACACTTCAAAAAAGATATAATATAATACATAATTAAACCATACAATCATAATTAAAATTAATTAAGTTATACATAAAACATATAATAATTAAATAATTTGTTTGTTTTTTATGAGACAGTGTTTAGGTACTTGTCACCACACGAGAAGATCGTGGAGCTTGCAAGCATGGAAGAATACTATTCGTGTGATTTAACCAACCCCATAAAGATGTACACTGATCGAGTAAATCAAGTGCCCCTCGATCAGGAAGGGATCCGCTACTTTGTAAGTGCATCGTATCAGAGGTGCAAAAATGGTGTTAAGCTGCATGTGCACGTGAGGCCACGTGACGCAGTTGCATATGCGCCCAAACCATCATCTGCAACCCAATTAAACAGGCTTCTGGCCCTAACCTTTATTGGGCTTTTTGTTTATGCGGTTTGTTCTATTTAAGACTTTAATTTAATGCTTGTAGACATGTAGTGTGTTTTGGTAATTTGTGCCAAGTATTTTATATGGTGCAACTAGAGCTTGGTTTGGGATTGTATGCTATAATTATGGGTGTGTTAATGAAGTTGTACGGTACAACTCAATGAAGCATTGATATGTGTGTTTAGTGTATTGCTACTTTAAGTTTGATAGTGTTATTTCTTGGTTGACAAAGAAAACTGGTTTTTTCAGTAACATAGTAAGCGAAATAATTGTAAACAAACTGAATGTTGAACGAATCGTTCGTGAACTGTTTGTTGGGTAGTTCGTTTGATTAATTATATGATCAAACACAAACAAAGGTCATGTTCTTTATTTGCGTTCTTAATCGTTTGGTAATATGTTCATTTATGTTCGTTCATGGTTGTTTGTTTTGTTTGGTTTATGTTCAGTCATTAAAACTTGTACATGAACACATGCCTAGCTTGTTTATTTACGTAGTTATTCGATAGAAAGTAAATCAACATAAGTTAGAAATTATAATGTCGGACATTCGATAGTAACTTACTATCGGTACGGTTGGAGTTTCAGGGACCAGAATAGAGACACGAAAATTCAATAAGAAATCATATTGAGTTGCAAACTCTAATAAAGGATACGAAGCTGATAGGACGTTAATCGAACTCACAAGTCACGAGGAGACAATTACGTAGAGACTAGTACACGAGAAAACACGCCCCTCCTTTCGAGACTTCAAAATTGTTTTCCCAAGACAAGCAAAGGGAAACCAATAAGTAATCACTAGGGATTAGTCCAGACCTAATTAGAACACAATCGCAACCGGTATGACAATATGGCTAAGGCTAACTAGTCTACTAGGTTCATAAAAAAACGAACCGAGAAAAACGCGAAACCGGTTTTTTCGTATGAGAGTATTTTATATATGTAAACGAACCTGACCCGAAATATATGGATAGGGTATACATTTTGAGCTCAATACTCGTACTTGACTTATTCCCAAAAAATCGCGAAACCAGTTATACCCTATACCCGAACCAAATTATATTTGATACTCGATACTAGCTTTTTTAATACCCGATAGAATACCTTTTATGTTGACTCTACAACTTTTATATTTAAGTTAAAAAAATGCATTTTATAAAATAAATAATTTGTAGTTGAGTGAATTTATGTTATTGTAGTTAATTTTAGTTATTTTTCCAAATTACAAATCAAATTGTTTTTAAACAAGTTTATTTTTGTGTAAATGATAAAAAAACCTTTTTTTTTAAAACTAGGTATTAATACCTAGACCCATACCAGATTCCAATACCCGATTATAACCGAACTCGATCATACTCTACCTGAGTCCATAGGGTATGGTTTTTCTTCTCAACACCACTACCTGAACCGTACTCGGTTTCTCTTGATTCTCAAATTTTCAGTATCCCATCATACCGGGACCCGGTTCTATACCCAAAACGAGGTGTAAAAAACCCGTTTTGTGCACCTCTAGTCTACTAAGTTTAGACCAAGTTCAAAAGGGTAAACTACATACACATAGGCTATCTCAAACACAATGGGATCAATTGAAATCTTCAACAAATGATCCTTTTATTTTAGGTGACCTCCTCCACCAAATCAGCAAGTCCACAGCTAGCCTTGAGTAGCCCAAGGTCCCAAGATCCATTTCCTTACTATAATGGGCTTTTAAAATAAAAGCGTCGATAGCTTATATTGACGGATTGGCCATGGTTCGATTACCATCCACAAAATTAATGGGTTGTTTAAACTCTAAAGCCCTCAAGAAAGAGTTCAAAGGTGTGGTATACAAAACAAGTGTTTATAAACATAACATAGCATAAAAAAAGAAAAAGAAAAACAAGTACATCATATTGTATTGTATATTTGTATGCATTAGGGATAACCATATTGCCCCGAAAACCAAACCGATCCTGTACCGAATCGATATGGTACCAAGGGTGTTTAGTATCGGTACCCACATTTAGTGGTTTTTGGTTTCGGGATTCACCAGTATTGGTACGGGATCGGTATTTTAGGTAAAATACTGATACCATAGCGGTACTGGTATCGTACCGATACCGTACCGTATATTTTCGGTATTGGTATTGGATTTTGAGAGTTTTCGGTATTGGTATTATCGGGATCGGTACCGTACCCATCCCGACCCGAGCTCATCCCTAATATGCATAACATACTATTACAAATAAGTAATACAATAATCTATATTGTAAAAATTTTTTTATTCAATCTCACCCATTGATTTCATTTAATGAAAACCCATAACAAATTACAAGTGGATGGCAGGTAAACGTGTAACAAGTTACGCCGCAACCCCATTTTGAATTGCAAATCCTGCCCTATTAAAAACAAAACCTTGGTTCTTGCTAGAAGTAGAATTACTGTGCACAACCTTTTACGCCTGATACAGGAGACGGATTGTCTCCGAGGCTAGAGATCCAAATGTATAAAAATCAGTCAAAGTTAAAATATATGTTGATCTAACCTTTTCTAGAATTCGGTCACAATTGTTCATCCACGATTCATGTGTAACCCTTTTGATCCTAAAACAAGTATTTGTTATAAATTCTTCTAAGTTGACATAAACTTATCCTTTTACCATATATTGTAACTAGACCACAAACCCCTTCCTTTCTTTATGGTCGTCGTTCCCAACCAACCCTAGCCCAACCTTCGACCCTCTTTAATCGCTGCTAGCTTTCTTTCAGTCCCTTCAATTGCTAGTTGTTTCTCCCCCACGTTTTGAGATAAAATTGATAACCATAAGATTGTGACCAGCGTGATTCAATTTCAAAGGTGTGCATTGACCGTTTTCGAATGTTCATGAATTGTTTTATATTAATGGTTCATTAACAAAATGAGCACAACTTTATTCACAAATTTTATATAATGGTTCGCCAACAAAAAGAAAAAAACTTCATTCACAAACATTTTTAGGTAAACCTGAGTAGAGGTCAAAAATCTCACGACCAATATGAGAGATGCAAATCATATGATCCGATAGGACACGTGGCATGCGGCTATGGATTTATCCCTATAACTCGTGATAATATGCATGTATTTATATAAGTTTGTTTTAGTCGGACAATAAGTTTTGTATGCTTGAAATTTTGTGGTCAAGCGTTTATTTTTGGAGAAAAACAAAACATACACAAGAATAATAGCTACACCTATAATACACGTGACACATAAGACATCCTAACCAAATGGTTCGAAGTCTTCTATTATAAAGTGCAAGACCTATAAAACAACCCAGTTGAAGTGATTAGCCCATAACTCCATACAAGTACGTATGCATGAAGCTAACTTCACATTGGCCATAGTTTATAACAAAATGGAGTAAAAGGTGGCCCAGTTTAAGACAAAACAAAAACATTAAGCAAACATATGAGGTCCTGGACCCAAGCCCAAACCTAAACAAGCGTGTAGTTTGGATTTTTTTTAAAGTAGAGTAAAAGTAACATTTTTGGATTGGAAAAAAAACCCTTCGATGATGAATCTTAACTTCTGATTTTTTTTAAGAATAAATAGATATATGTACTTTTACAAAACACTACAAATAGAGGCTCTTCAGTCTAAAAGTAGCTTGATAAAATATAAAAATTGACTACACAAATATTGAGGCTACATTCCTTAGAAGCATTTTTTAAAAGGGGTAACTTTATAAAAATGTAATAAAGTTTGCAAAGTGTTCTAATTAAGTCACTTAAACTTATTTTGTCTCTCTAAAGTGACTGAAGTTTGTTTTACTGTTCTAATACTATGTAATTATCAGGTTACCAGGTTAGCAATGATGACGTGTCAGATTTCTTTAGTTTTTTAAATATTTAATATGATGTGGAAAATATAATAATGACATGGACTTTTCAATCATAAGAAATTTAAAATCTAAAATTCTTAAACTTTTAAACTATTTTGTATCAACTTAAAAAACATATTTTTAACCGGTTCAATTTATTTATTTTTTTATTTGTTTAAAATTAAAAAAACACATTTTTTTTTCGATAGTTGTATTACGTTTTTTCATTTGTACTAGAAAATAAGACTACAAAGAACAAAAATAAATCTTACATATAATAAACCAAAGCCATTTTAATGACATGGCACTCAAAGAGGGATTCTCCTTCTTGAGTGTGTCATGTGTCATCCCATATGGCATTGAAATATTTTAGGAAAAAAAAATAATTTAAAAACAAAATTAGATTTTTCTCTCTTATGTTTCCTCCCATAATTTTTAAACGTTAATATCTTTTATATACGGGAGTTTTTAAAGAAAAAAATTACACTAAATTAACGAGCGTTTTATTATCTTTCCAACGAGTACCATAGTGCTATATAAAAAACGGAGAAAAAACGACTATTTTTTGTGGGGTTTCGTTCATACAGGAAAAAAAACACAAAATGTTCAGGTAAATCATTAATCATGTATAGGTAAGTCACTAATTGTGTTCAAATCAGTAAATATGATGTCTATTTTCAACATGCGTTAGCATTAGAGTTATACATTGTTTTATGTTAGATATTAGTATTAGAGTTATACATTGTTTAAGGTTAGGCGTTAACATTGGAGATACATTTTTAATTGTTTTAGGTTAGGTGCTACCCGAAGCTTTCCTGCATGTAACTGTAAATCGCATCATTCTATTTCATATGTAAAATTAATATGTCATATTAGATTTCTCATCCCCGGGACGTTCCCGGGGTATAATCTAGTAAAGAATAATCCAAAACTTTAATTTTAATCATATCCATCATCACAAAAGAATAAACAAAAAAGAAGGCAACATTTTCAAACAACTTTCGTCATAAAGAGATAAAGCAAAAAAATCAAAAGACGAACATCATGTTAGACTTTCTTCGTTGCATCACGTTTTTTACGTTTGTACAAGATCTAACATTATGCCCTTTTTCCTGACAATTCCGACATGACATTTTTCTTCCAATTCCAACCTTCGGGTTCTTTTTCTCTTTCTCGTCGGCACTTCTTTTCCTCTTTACTGATGGTCTACCCGGCATTCGTCTTTCTTTTGGAGGTAAAGGCTTGATATCATTAGTTTTGGGCCAAAATGTACCTCCTCTCAATGGTTTGATTGGATATTTGTATGCTTCTTTGAACATATCCTTTTTTAGCCAATTACTAACAAAAGTTTCTGGATCCTTGTTGACAAAGGTTAAGGCTGCTACCGTATGAACACAAGCTATGCCTGACAATTGCCATGATCTACAACTACAAGTTTGTTCATCAATGTTCACCACATATGCATATTTCAAACTTCTCACTTCAAATACAGTGTTACTACTTGGAGCTACCAATTCCAATACCTACTGAAAAGTTTTTAAAAATGAATTAACAAAAACAAAAATAAAAATTGTGAAAACAATTATTTAATTTTGTCATACCTTTGGTTCTCTTTAATTTCTTCTAACTTTTTTTCTGATTTTTGGACATACATCAACTTCTAATTTTCCTGCTTTAGTTGCCATTAAAAAAAATTCTCTTCATCACAAATGTTCAAATTTCTTCTAGCATAGTGATTATAGGTTTCCTTCGTGATGATAAAATGCGCGAATTGAAGCTTTCACTCATGCCATTCTCATAAGCATCACATGCCATGTTAATCTCAAAAAAAGCCCTTGACCAAGTAACTGGATTTCTTTCCATAAGATGGGTATATGCTCCTTTGTTAATGCTTTTCAACTCTTCCATTTTCTTCTCAAAATATTGCTCAGTTGTTGCTTTTGCGGCTTTCCAAAACAAGTTTTTAAATTGAAGCCCACGAAATTTCTTCTTATAGTTAGCATAAATATGTCTTGTACATTGTCTATGCTCGGCATAAGGAAACACGTCCTTCACGGCTTCTATAATTCCCAAATGAAAACAAATAACAAAAACACATAAACTACAACAACAAAGCAATTCTGTTACAAAAATAGGGTAAAATTAAGTAAACTACTTATTAATTATAATCGCATACCTTGTGTTGATCAGAAATCAGAGTTAGTCCAAGTCCACCATCCATTTCAATATCCTCTCTCACTAGATTAAGAAACAATTTCCAATTTTCCTTATTCTCAACGGACACAACTGCCTAAGCCAAAGGAAAAATATGGTTATTGGCGTCTCTTCCAATAGCTGAGAGTAGTTGGCCACTATTTTTTAGAAAGCACCCATCTAAACCAAGAACTTTTCTGCATCCATTTATCCATCCATCCATCTTTGACACCCTTAAAACAAATATAGAAACTATCGAAGTAAACGTCTCCATTCTCCATTTCATTCACAGCCATCTGTACTGTACTTCCCGGATTAGTTTTTAATATCTCGGCTTTAAAATCCGAAAGTCTTGCATAATGTTCTTTCAAACCACCTTCATAATCATCTAAAACCTTTTTTTGGCCATACTACATTGCCCAATACTCATCTTGCACTCAAATTTACTCATGATATCGGCTTGTATTTGCCTTAAACTAATTTCAGGATTTTCTACTATTTGTTTGAAATATCGTTTTGCAATCCAAGAATATGTAACAAGAGAGCCCAAACAATACTTTCTTGTACACGTGTGTTTCTCGTTTAGTTTTTTGATTTGGAATGAATCCTCACCTGTAATCCTTGAGGCCCAAAGCCTGAACGGACACTTTCTGTCTCTTTTCTTTTTCCCCGCACTATCCTTTTCATCTCCATTTTCTTCTTTCCCACATACCACCAACAACCTATGATAGTCGTTTACTATAAACTCTAACTGATAACCGTTTGAAACACCGTAGTCGATCAAGCTCTCCTTTAGATGTGTAGGACTCTAAAATTTCATTCCTAGAATAGGTTTTATCAATCTCCAATTAATTGTAGGATCGTAACTCGGATATATAACATCACCTTCCGTATTCTGAACACCATCACTGTCATCATCCATTTCATTTGCACTCCAATCTTCGACAGAATCCACCTCGTCATCCTTTTCAATATCATCATCTTTTTCGCTATCATTGTCATAACAAAGTAGACTCAAGAAAGGGTCCTTTTCGCCATCTACAATTATAAGATGTAAGAAAAACACAAAACAAAAAAATTAAACTTAGATGCATACGTTCTCGCATTAAATCTGAAGCTTTAATTGCTTCTTTGTTAATTAATTGCACACTTATTCTAAATCAAAAAATAAACCAAACTCTAGACGATTCTAATCCTAACATGGGTGTAGAAACAAATATTAAATCACTTTTTCTTGAAAGGAAATATTAAATTACTTAATCCTTATGACAAATACACTATATACATATATATATATACTATACACAATTACATACATTCATAAACACAGATACATGAACCCTAACTGTGAATAATTAACCATGCATTCATAAACGAAACCCTAGTAAACCAAACCTGACAATATTCTGAATCACAGAGCCATGAACCGTACACATAATAACACATGCGTCGACTAAATGATTGTATCTGGTCGTCGTCGAAACCTTATGTCACTGCTCTGATTTTTGTAAATCTAATACAAACATAATTTTTAAAATCCACGTAAGATAATTAAAATCCACATAAGCTTTAAAAGAAAATAAAAAAATAATTAAATAATGGTAACCTGGTTACCTGGTAATTGCATACTATTAGAACATAAAATTAAAGTTTAGTTACTTTATAGAAACAAAAAAAGATTGGATGACTTAATTGAAACACTAGAAAAACTTGGTTACATTTGTATGAAATTTTCCCTTTTTAAAACGACTAATATTACTCCTTTACACCAACAATCCTAAATTTTACACCTTTTTTCAGGATTGAACCTGTCACATCCTCTGTAAGAGGCATGTGCGTACCATGTTGGCTAGCCCTACATTCGCGCCGTAAAAACATTTAAAAGGCTATATCGATACCATAGAACATGTAGAGACACGTGAGCATTGAGTTTTTAATTGATATTCAAAACGTGATAATCAAACTTCCAATTAATATTTAGAACAAGGATTTATTAAGCATTGAGGTTGATGACCCTTAGTTATGATTCTTTTGATTTTATTTTAATGAAGAACTAATATACTCCTGTTGCCTAGAATCCTTGATGAACACACAATGATAGAAAACACTAATTTAGACTTGCAATTGAACAACAATGATTGTGAATGTTGACAAATGAAATATACAACCCTATTTATATTAAAAGAATCGCCACCTTCCTAAACCTTGACTATACATAAATATTACATTATATACTAAAACATACTATAAATATTTACATAAATGACCAAACTAAGTTTGAACAGCATGGATTAGGAAATTATATTCCAATATTCTCCCTAATTTCTTAATCCATGCCTTCAACATCTTCATGCTTTAGCGTCTTCATTCTCCAAGAGAATGAAGTCTCATCTTCCTCCTGATCACTTGCACTTGCACTTTGATTCTTCCATATCTTTTTCACCATCACATGCTTCATCATCATTATCACGAACATGTTGTAGAAGATCGTCTTTGAACTTCTGCTTTCTATCCATTACTTCCTTGATTTCTGGAACCAAATCTTCTTTACTTACAACATGAACCTTGTCTTCACAATTTCTTTGAGTAAATTCTCCAACTTGTACACTCTTTCTTTCTATTTGACTGGTTCACATTTGGATTTTAAATCACAAGCTGCTTCTGTTTTCCTCTTCTTCCAATTTGATTTGGCATATTTGACAATCTTACTTATGGGTGGTTCTTGGATGGTATCTCTTCTTATCTCTCGTCTCTCTTTTCTTTTTCTAATTGCACTATTTCTTACTTTAATTCTTCAATTTCGATGTTCATCCTATTTACAAATGACTACTTCATTTCATGCATCTACTTTTCAAACTATATCTCTTTGTTTCTCACTCATTCTCGAATTTTTGTTTTTTCACTTCAAAATCCTGGAGCATGCATGTCTAACTTTCAAGATTTTAATTCCTCTCCATGTCACCTTTTTGTTCTGACCTTTTGTTTTCTGAAATTTGTCTCCTTTAAGAGACTAATTCAGTCCATTCAGATTCTCCGGTAACTGCCATCAAGAGTGTCAGTTCCTCGTTTTCGTGCACCAAGTTTGACTCCTTTTGTGTTTATTTTTTAGTACAATATACTCATGGAAATTATAACATTCTACTTCTTTCATATCTCTTTTGGAACAATTATGAACTTATGATCACTAGGCTTTCTATTCCTCCAAGCATAACCTTCATCCCTGGTCCCGGAATTATCATGTGAGATACTCCCTCTTCTTTCTAATTGTCTAAACTTTTCATCACACCACTTGTCTTGTGATGAATTGCACCTTCCTTGTTCGTGGTTCCTAAAATTCCTTCTACAACCATAGTTCTTGTCGTGTAGTGTGTACACCAATTTGTCTTGATTGTTCACTGGGCCTTCATCCATGAGATTTGTCTTTTCTTCATAGGCTTTCAATTTTCCAATTGTCTTATCTAGAGTTACGGTTTCTAGAACAACAAATTGTTCAATTGTTGAAACAATTTGAACAAATTTTCGAGTTACAGAACTTAGAAGTTTTCGTACTAAAGGCGGTTGATCAAATGTTGACCTATGACCACTTTCCCTAGTGATAATACTATTTAGCCTTAAGTGTTTGAAGACGTGCCTTCTGCACCCGATCTAAACCCAGATGCCTTGTCTTTTGTGCATCCCAAATCTTCTTCGCACGCATGCAACTTGTAATATCATATCTATGTTACCTTATTAAGGAGGAGACATGTCTAGAAAAGTAATTTCCACTCCCTTTTAAGATGGCATATGAAGAGGCTCTTTACAAAAGTGTAATCTTTAGTCATTTTATTCCATTCATGCCCTTTTGTACCACATTTGATACCAATGGTACAAAATATAAACCTAATCGACTAAAACATCAGCTCTTGGAAGATCAATCGACTAATAACCTACAATTTCTTTAATTCGCCATAACTTAATTTCTTGAAAGATCACTGAATCGACCCTGCTATTTTCATTCAAATCGACAACCATAACTGAACATTGATAATGAATTCCATCATTTCATTTCCCCTTTCTCTTCTATCGATTCTCATGGATGTTCCTCTTCTAAAGGTCGTTGTTCTCCTTTTTTCAACGACGAGGCTCTTGGACTCTTGTGAACAAATGGAGAGGTGAAACCACTTACTATTTGAAGGATTTGGTCTACATGGTAGGTAAAGCCTTATTTTTCATTATCCTTTTCATCATATGCATGCATAGTTTTCACATAAATAATTTTTAAGCATTTTTTTGTCTTTATTTAACTGCAAACGTCTCAGACTCCAAAGTGTTAATTGTGTAGCTGACATTGGTGTAACACGCAGAAAGGATCATTTTATTGTGTTTTTTTCCTGATAGTCACTGGCTCACGTCTAAGAGGAGGTAATTAGTGTTATCATATATTCTTTCAATATTGCTATATTCTTTATATATAAACCTTTTATTTTCAGGTTGAGGTCCGTGCAAACTTATAGAGAAAACAAAGAAACTCTGGCATCGGTTGAATTTGTTCATTGAAAGCTTCCTGCAAATTTTGTGACTCAATCTGTGAGCCATTGCACATGACGAGCTTCGAAACAAATGTGATCAAAAGTTTCTGAATTAAGAGATCAAGCTAACTTGACTGCTCACGTTTTCCTTTACCTATTTGTTCTGAATCACTATTAATAGCAACAAGGTGTATTATGGGGTTTCACAGGCGTCAACCGAGTGTGATTAAAAGTTATTTCAAGCTCTTGATGCGGTTTTAAGGGCATGAGAAACTGGTAACATACTGGGTTGGTTGCAGAGAAGAAGTAAGTTTTGCTTCTTAATGTATATATTTGTAAAGTATGTTTGTCTACTTGGTCTATTATTGGTTTTCAACGCTTTCTTGAATAAATTATATTGAATGAATAGAAACACTTGTGCTTTAAAAGCATATGTTAATTAACAAACCTAATGTGAAGAATCATTTGAGTGATTAAAAATTTGTTCCCCTATATAGTTTTTTATCTTTTTTTTTTTTTTTTTTTTTTTTGCAACAGAACATAACAACATCAAAAAATAATAAATTGTTCAAAAAAATTTCAATATCAAAAGGTAACAACTAACTGATCTAGTTGCAAATGATATATGGTTCCTAAAAAGGTATGTAAGGCGTAAGCTGCAGATTTGATATGTTTATGAAGGTGCTTTATATTCATTTGAATGGATTTAAGATTTATGCTCCATGACCAGAAACAGAAACAATATAGATAAAACAAATTCAATTATATTTTTAATGTCAAATTTTTTGTACTATATCATATTGTAGAATTATGCTTAACAATGAGTTTAATCGATATGAAATTGTTGGGTAGGTGACAATAACATTTTAATAATTTGAAATAAATATTACGCCTTGGGGTTCATATTTATAATTTCATTTATCCATTCATGTAAACCATCTGTTGTATATCCATAACCACGTAAATAACCCATTATTGAAGTGATTATGTGAATTGCAACATAGGAGTTACTTGCAAGTTGGGCGGGTCAGTTGTATCGGTAACGTGTGAAAATAGTTTTGGTTGAAATGGGCCATTTTTGTGTCGGTTTAAATGAATTATTTTTAGTACATTTCCAAATTGGCCTGGTCAGGTTGGACATGTGAAAATTGGCTCAAGTTGAAACAAATAGTTTTTAATGTGGGCTGACAAGTCATACTATAGTATGCAAACATTGGTTTCCCAACCGATTGGGTAGTTTTTTTTTTTTGCCTTAATCTGTTTATAAACATGTAGTCCTAATCGTGTGGGGTAAATTTGGGTATACAACAACAATGTATTTTCTTGCTGATATGCCTGTATACTACACCTCCATGCTTTTGGAGGTTGTTTTGGGATTTTGCATACTTTTGACAGGATTGGCTTGTGTTCTTATTGTTGCTCTACAATTTTCTCATGTCAGGGTAAACAAAATCTCCATGCATATTCTTTCTCTTAGCCTGTTGGTAAGATGAATTACTTGATTTGACCCAAAAGTAATATATCTTTACCAACTTATTCTTTTGTTATAAACAGTCAACGCTTTAAATACAATAACGACAACTATCTTATTACAATATGTTTATATAAAAAAATTGATGAGGCGGCAAGTACTACAAGTATACCTAGGATGAGTTTCACCCGTTAGGAATAAACCATAACTAAACCAACCCATTCATGAATAAATGGGTCGAAGTTGACAACTCGTATTTTTTTTCTTGGTTCTTTTCTTTTAACAACTAAATATTAATGTATATTCCTCTTTATGATGTTCTCTTAAGCTGTGTAGCTCAGTTCTATTATATATACAATACACATGAACCCCAATACGCTCTGGCTTTAGATTACAAATGCTTTTTGTGCAGAAAATAGTAGACTTAGAAGAGAATAAACAAAAATTGTAATTTATATCTTCCTCAATTTAATATATATTTTATTTTACTTTTAAAATTGCAAAGAGGTTCCACTTGTTTTTACTTTCACAAGTTAACTTGATATTGGTGCAACATATGAGGTGGGTGAGAAGCTAGCTTTGATGGGATCTCTAATGAATACGATCACCTGCTTGACACAACAACTTCATATTCCAATGACTAACGCCGCTAAAACGCTGACCAACTTTGATGGCAATACCACTTTGGCTCCTTTTCTCGGGGAGTTCGTAGTTGATTCTTATTGCAAATTGATATGAAAATAAATTACATCAAACCGGCCACGTAACATTTGCCAAAAACACAAAAGTACCTGCGGCAATGCGCGGGTTCTCCCACTAGTCGCTTGAAATAGGCGAGCAGTTTCCGTTATATCCATCTTTACATTTAGTTCCGTAATTTCATTAGGTTATATCATTTCCCACAATCATTTGCCCTAAGTATGATTTTCATATGCATTGCCCGCATAATATAGTTTGTGGACTTCAAAATAGGCCATCAAAACTAGGAAAACGAACCAACTTCCTTGTCTATTACAGTTTACTTATTATTTCCTTCCCCTAATATAATCTCTTTCCCACTAATTTTCACTTTTTGTTTTCTTCTATTACGAACCCTATGAAAGCTAACTTTCTAACGGGGAATCAACAACTTATAAACATATATATATTCTAGAAAAAAATGTGAAACCTAGAATTTTGATTTTTGCATACTTTCATGTGTGTTGACGAATGATATTGACTTTGATCCTCGTCCTAAACCAAGACACCAATCGATTTTCACCCATTTCCTTTTACTTCTAACTGCGATACCAACACCAAATGGCCCTTTGTGGTTTGACGTAAACATCCTCAAACCAATCTCCTTCTTAAAAAAACAAACATCCACTTGCTTTTGATATTTTTGTCCTTTCGATAAACGACCCCTCGATTCCTATTCAAAATAAACACACACTTTATTTAATTTTGTTATTGTAAATATCTTGTACAACAAAGCCTTGGAAACCAAACGACAACCGTAGCCCTTCAAATTTACTTCTTTTTCTTGTTTTGACGAACCAAACTAGCAGGGTGTTTGGGATTGAGTTTCAAAACAACTTATTGACTTATTGGCTTTTCCAAGAAGCCAACGAGTCAATAATTTGTTTGTGTAACCTAAAAGCAATTTCTGTTTTGACTTTTGACTTTTAAGGGTGGAAAAGTTGTTTCTGAGAAGTTAGAAATCTTGGCTTTTGGCTTTTGGAAAAAAATTACAAATCTACCACCCATACAACCAATGTTCACAATAAGTTCAGGGAAACACTTAAAAAAACAATCTATTAACTTTTTGACGTTTCTCATCCCATAAGCTAATCCAAACACTTTTTTTAAAACTCATTTTCAAAAAGTCACAAGCTAATAAGCACTTCTGACCAAAAGCACTTTTGCATTTCGAAACTCAATCCCAAAAACCCTCTAGAATCCCTTGGTCGCTTCTTTTTTTTATCTCTTATTGTTGAACCAACAACAAACTACAATTCACTCAATTGCATTAAAATCGAAATGAAGACAATCACAACTCCTCTTGATTTGTGACCATTTTTACCAATCAAACACCCCCAATGCGAATAGAAACTATTGAACATGTATTAACCTCGATAAACCAGAACGACTTGTATATTCATTTCCACTTACTGAAAATGCTTTTGATTTCAATTTCTGCTAATTGAGAACGATGTTTTGACATGATTTAAGTTAAAATTTTTGCTAATTGAGAACATATCTTCTATTAGAGCTTATGGCTCTAATACCACTATTGGCCAGAATTCTCGATGAACACATATTGACGGAATACAATAATTGATACCTACAATTGAAATGATTGTAAATGTTTAGAATCGAAATACACAACCCTATGTATAGTAACGAATCGACACCTTCCCAAACCTTGTGACTCTTGACGACCCATCGCGGCCATGCTTCCAATCGGTGTGTCTCTTTGTTTTGGCCCCAACTTGATCAATGTAACCCCTGATGATACATCGCCTCTTATGTAGGGAGGTTACCAACTTTGGTTCTTGACACAACTACCCCTTGATTATATTTAATTACATAATACACTATAACATACTTTAACTACTTACATAAACAACCCAATTTACGTTGACAGGATTAGGAAATCATATTCCAGTAATTACTATTAACTACCAGTGTTGCAAAACAAGGCCGAGTGGAGTGATTACTACCCCCAAGTACTCGATCCAGGGTAGGTCGCCGAGTTGGCCGAGTACCCCGAGTACTCCTCGCATAGGCCTATTTGACACCCTGAGTACTCCCCCGATTAGGCCGAGTACTCGTTCCAAGGTAGGTCACCTAGTACAAGTCTAAACCGAGTTTTGCAACACTGTTTATAAACGGAAATCATTTGTATTAATTGTATTCATTAGTATTAATTGTATTGCTATTGACTCTCCTATGTTAACGGAGAGAATTTTGTAATTCTTCTATTAAATATACAGCTCCCATATCCTCAACCAAGCATTGAGGTTGATTTTTTATTAATTATATGGTATCAGAGCTTTTTCATACCTCTCTCATACCTTTTTCCTTTTTCCCTTTTCATCTTCCTGCAACGTACTTTCTTCTTCTCATATGGCCTCTTCAGTTGATTCTATTCCCACCATGACTGATGTGCCTCATCTCTCTCCAATTAAAGTAACCGCATCCAACTATTTGGTATGGCGAAATCACATGAGCCTTCTTGTTTCCCTCCATAAATTATCCGGCCACATCGATGGGTCTTTATCTCCACCGCTTGAGACCATCTCCACGGACAACAAAACAATCCCTAACCTGGTTTTTCTAACATGGTCCACCAACGATCATAAAGCAGTGCTGCTTCTTCTTTCCTCCTTAACTGAAGAAGCAACAGAGGTTCTTGGTTTATCTGGTGCTAGACAGATCTGGTCTGTACTTGAACAAGCATATAATAACGCGTCAGTTGAACGGGTCCAGTCTCTCCGCGACACTCTCCGAAAACTATCAAAAGGTACGTCCTCTGTTACGGACTTTTCTCGTCGGATCTGAAATCTGTGCGAGCAGTTGGCTACCATAGGGCATCCAGTGGCTGAAATAGATAAACTCCACTAGTTCCTCTGTGGCCTCGGTCCTTCTTACGAAGTTTTTTCAACTGCTTTTCGGGCTATTAAACCAGCACCGTCGTTTCGTGATCTCGTTGCTCTTGCCGAGAGTCGTGAGATGTTTCTTCAGTCTCTTCACGGTACCGTCACTCCTCCGGCCACGTTTCACGCTCAACACCGTCGTGATCCTCCAACGGGTCGGGTTCGTGCTTCATCATTCAGAAATAATTATTCTTAGGGTGGTGTTGTTAAAGGTCGTGGTAATTGACGACCACCCCACTGTCAGTTATGTCGAACTAATGGCCATTACGCCTCCGCGTGTCCCAATATTCATACATTTGCTTCTAAAGCCCCTGCCTTGGAAGAGTCTTCAGCAAAGGCATTCCATGCTCAGTGTCATGTTACCAATGACATTCCTGATTGGACCTGTGATTCTGGAGCCACAAATCATATGGCACCAAGCCAAGATTGCCTTCACCATTCTACTCCATACAAAGGTAAAAATATGGTTATTTTTGGTAACAGTAAGCAACTCTCGATTACTCATACGAGATCTTATAAACTTTGCAATGATATTAATCTGCGTAATGTGCTTGTCGTTCCAAATCTCAAAAAGAAATTATTATCTATAAGCAAGTGGACTTCCGATCACCCCGTTGATGTATTATTTTCTTAGTATTATTTTCATATTCAGGATCAGACTACAAGACAGGTACTTGCTCGAGGGACATGCATTGATGGGCTTTATGTGCTTAAAGATGGACCACAAGCTTTTGTCGCTGATATTTCCAATAGGCTTCCTATGAGTCGTGGCATGCTCGTTTAGGCCATATTTCTTTTGATAATATTTTTGTCTTTAACAGATGGGGTGCTTTGAATGTTACTTCTTTATTACCTAAACCTGGAATTTGCCCTTTGTGCCAACTTGCCAAATGATATTGTTTACCTTTTATTTCAATTGAAAAACGTGTTGCCTTTCCTTTAGATTTGGTGCATTGTGATTTATGGGACCCTGCTCCTATTACCTCTTCGAATGGATATCGTTATTATGTCATTTTTATTGATAATTACTCTAGGTTTACATGGTTTTATCCACTTAAAACAAAGACCGGATTTTATGCGGTTTTACCCGCCTTTATTAAACTTGTGCAAACACAATTTTCCATAAAAATAAAAATCTTTCAAAGCGATGGTGGATTTGAGTTTGTGAATCATATAGTTCAAAAATATTTTGAGGATAATGGGACTTTTCATAGATTTTCCTGTCCATACACGCCTCAACAAAATGGGCGTACTAAACGAAAACACTGTCATATTGTTGAAACAGGTCTCGCCATGTTGTTCAATGTCCATGTTCCGGCTCAATATTCGGTGGATGCTTTTATCTCGGCTACCTATTTTATTAATCAAGTGCCAACTCCTCTTCTAGAGAACGCATCACCTTTTCAATTATTATTTCATCAGATGCTATTTTACTCTAATTTTCGGGTTTATGGGTGCCAAGTGTTTCCCTACTTACGTGACTATGCGAAACATAAACTTGAACCAAGAAGTCTTCCATGCATTTTCACTGGTTATAGCTCTTCTCACAAGGGCTTTCGGTGTTTGGATCCAACCACAAAGTCCTCTTAGTCCCCAACCTTCCAGCTCACCTACGGCCCACCCAGATCCATTTCCATCGAACCAGCCAACACCACCAAGCCCAGATCCTTCATTCCCGTCTACCACACCCCAAGCCTTTAATCGTCATACGCCTAATATCACCTCTGACACCGTACACCAAACAACCGACCCTGACCCAACCATTGCACCCGATACCTCCACTTCAAATACGGACCCAATCCTTACCGAAACGGACACCACCATTGCACCCAATACCTCAACTTCCAATCTCACCCTATGCAAACTCGAGCAAAGGCAGGGATCTTCAAACCGAAATATCATGCGGACTTGGCTGTCCTCAACTCCTATGCTTTGCATGCTGCTTTATCTTCCACTATCCAACCACGGGGCTTCAAGTCTGCGTCCAAAGATCTAAAATGGATGGCTGCCGTGGAGGATGAGATTAAGGCACTTCACCAAAACAACACATGGACCTTAGTTCCTCGTCCCGCTTCTACGAATGTTGTGGGATCCAAATGAGTTTTTAGAGTAAAATATCATTCTGATGGTACTATTGAGCGTTACAAAGCGCGCTTGGTAGCTCAAGGCTTTATGCAAATACCGGGATTAGATTATTCTCATACGTTTACCCCAGTGGTAAAGGCTTCCACAATGCGTATTGTCTTATCTCTTGCGGTACTAAACCATTGGAAATTGCATCGGCTCGATGTTAAGAATGCTTTTCTAATTGGCAATTTGAATGAAACAGTTTTTATGGAGCAACCACCTGCCTTTGAAAACTCTATCTATCCCAATCACGCTTGCAAGCTCTCTAAGGTGTTCCATGGTCTCAAGCAGGCTCCTCGTGCATGGTTTCAATGCCTAAGCACGTTTCTTCTATCCTACGGGTTTACTTGTAGTCGTTCCGACACTTCTCTCTTTATTCTTCGCAAGGACTCACACATTATGTACCTTCTCGTCTATGTTGACGATCTAATTTTCACCGGAAATAATGAGGCCATTATTCAATGCTTTATTGATCACTTGCATCGCGAGTTTGCCATCAAAGACCTTGGAGATTAAGTAATTTTTTCTATCTAGAAGTTGTCTACACTAACACCGGTCTCTTTCTTACACAAGCAAAGTATGCAAAAGATATTCTCATCGGGGCAAACTTATATGATGCCGAACCCGTAGGAACTCCTGTTGCTCCTCACGAGTCATTTACCACTACAGGGATACCGCACTCAGATCCAACTCTTTATCGTTCATTAGTAGGGGCTCTACACACTACTTAACCATCACTAGACCCGATTTATCCTATGTGGTAAATCAACTTTCTCAGTTCTTACACAGTCCTGCCATTGAACATTTTCAAGCCGTCAAACGCCTATTACGTTATGTCAAAGGAACGACTTCCTTTGGCCTTACATATAGTCGTTCAAACAAACCCAATGTGATTGGTTTTTCTGACGCTGATTGGGCGCGTTGTGTACACACGTGACGCTCCACGTACGGTTATTCTATTTTTCTGGGTGGTAATTTGGTATCTTGGAGTGCTAAAAAGCAACCTACTGTTTCTAGGTCCAATTGTGAGTCGGAATATCGTGCTATGGCAAATACTACAACAGAGCTTGTCTGGATAACTCATCTTCTATGTGAATTACATACTCTTCCACCCGATCGACCTACGCTTCTATGTGACGACAAGAGTGCTCTGTTCATGTCACAAAATCCGGTGTCTTATAAACGTGCTAAACATGTCGACTTGGATTATAACTTCATTCGGGAGCTTGTCAACTCAGGCAAACTTTATACCAAATTCGTTCCAACCAATCTTTAGGTGGCTGACATATTCACAAAAAGTCTTTCGCGTGCCCAATTTGAAGTCTTTCGCAACATGCTTCATCTTGGACTACCATCATTTCGATTCAAGGGGGTATAAACGGAAATCATTTGTATTAATTATTTCATTAGTATTAATTGTATTGCTATTGACTCTCCTAAGTCAACGGAGAGAATTTTGTAATTCTTCTATTATATATACTGTTAGTACATGATGTCCCTAGGCTAGTATACATTGTTATTGGACGGTTTCTAGGGTGTTTGGGTGCATTTATACGCTATTCGGGGCTTGAAGATGCCTAGGGGCGATTAGGATGCACCATGGGCGATTAGCCATGCTAATCGCCTGGTATAAGGGGCGAGTAGGCCCTAATCATGCCTTATGCATATGGTATAGCAATCCTAATTGCCTGAGGTCATGCACACGAGTTGTGGGACTATATAAGCACCTAATGATTGCCCTAATCATTAGTGGTCACATCACACAGCCCCCAAACACCCTTCCCATGGTCTGAGAGATTTGTTTCATGTCTGTAAACACCTGCGCTCTGTTTTTAGTAATCGAATCAATCTTTTGACTAGCTTATGTGTGTGTTGTCATCTCGTTTCCATTGTTTCATTGTTGTTTGATTATCTAGACCTGTTTGGAGGATTCCGCACTCCAAACAAGCGAGCTCGTGATTGTCGGTTGACCCGTGTGTCGATCCTACATATACAACTCCCGTATCCTCAACCAAGCATTAAGGTTGATAATTTATTAATTATACTGTTAACCACCAATACTTGCAGGATTTTCTTTAATTGTTCAAGGTATGTGAAACATCATTAGTATGTAACATAACTTCTAGTCTAGTAATATGTATCTTTTTAAAGATGAAGTATCAAATAATAGATATAAGGTGAGACAATAAATAGTGAACGGAAATCTATTACTTGTAAAGTTTAGACAAGCTGGTAGATCGACGAAACTTAATCCCATTATCTTCAAAGTACAATCAACTAGAAAGTATGCCTAATTATCGTGATAGCTAAATATTCTCATATTGAAATGTAGTTGTACACTTGAGAATTTAAAAACTTGATTACAATAAGAAGACACACAAGATAACAACATGATTATTTAATCAACAATTTACTACTTAACTACACTAGCATAACAGTTACAATGATCACAATAAGGTCATCGTCTTTTGCCACGATATCCATCTTGAAATGATTCTAACCAAAGAGGTTTAGTTCTTTGTTACCTCCAAGTGTCTGTTGATCTAGCCTCTTGACGAATCATAAATTGTTAGTCTCAAATGTTACACATTATTGCTTACCACATGGAATCCAAGTTGAATGGTTGCTCCTGGTGTTGTTGCTGCTGTTGTTGATGTAAAGATTCAAAAGTTCTAGAGGAAGAAGCTTGCAAATTTGGACACACCTCGTTTAATATATTTGAATTCCCTTGTGGCATGAATTGATAATCAAGATTTGCAGCTTCTCTTTGTTGGTAAGTTCTAAGTTGCAACGCTTTAAGAAGCAATGCATTCACTGAAAGATTCGAACTCAATAAGTTAGACGGCCAAGAAAGTGTTGGAAGACCGCCAGCCAAACTCATATTTAGGTTCATGTTCGTGTTAAGGTTTTCCATTCCATAATTCTGAAGGGAAATGTTAGCATTTGGATTTGCGACGCCACTTAAGTTTGGAAGCTCGATATCACCATAGTCATTTACCATCGTGTTAGTATCACAAGGTGAGTCCATTGATTGAGAGGATGACGCTGTGGGCACTGGCTTTTTTGCTATTGTACTTTTCTGAAAGATTCTGCAAACTACCCATTCCTCCTGTAAAAATGTTACCTTTATCAGTCACTTCTTGCTTGTGTAACTTATATAAAATGTATAATTAATCACTTGTTTAGCACGTACCTTATTTGGTTTAAAAGCATGTGTAGTATCAAGTCTATATTCGTGCATCACCCAGTTAGTTTTTTCTCCTTTTGGTGCTCTACCCCTGTAAAAGACTAGAGTTTTCTTCATCCCAACCAACACCGAACCACGAAAGATTTCTTTATCCTTTCCGGTTGTCTTCCAATAACCTGCCACCGTTGCACGGTTGGTTCGTAGGCCGGTTGGATATTTTCGATCTCTCAAACTGAAGAAATACCATTCTTTTTCTCCCATTGAAGCTTTGGCTGCATATACAAGTTATGAAATTAAGTCCTTTTACTAGCTAGATCTCTATTTGCTTAAATTTTATTTTAATCCAATGATAGCAATTTGGAGATCATGTACAAATATTGGCTTCCTTTATTTATAAAATAACGACAGATTTTATTCTGTCTTTGAGTTTGAGTTTTAATCTTTTAATCTCCACAGGTGATTTAGTTTAGGACTCGGATAGCAATGTTGAAAGAGTTTTAACTTTTTCAATTATTTTTTTTTAGTTTTTAAAGAGGGCATGCATGAATTTCAGACATGATACTTGGGTTCAGCCTAGGGGTTTGTTTAACTATTAATACAAGTTGTTTTGTCAAGAGTTATAATTAGAGGAAGAAAAAAGCATACAAAGTTAATCCTACAACTATACAGTCAACTAAACCCTAAAATCTTATATCTTTAGGTGAATTGAAGTATGATAAAACTGATTAGAAGTCTATGTATGGTTAAGTACAAAACAATAACGGCGGAACCATGATTTTTTTTCCGATGTCATTTTTTCGATATCCGGATTTATAATAACCCGGAGAAATTTTTTTAGATCGGATCCGGTTTAATTGGATCAAATTAACTAATTGAATATGAGCTATAAAAATTATTGGGTTAAGAATATAATAAAAACATGGTCATTTTAGTGATTTAAAGTTTAGTATTACATATATAGGGTTAGGATAACCCTAATAGTTTTCATCTCTTACATTTAACCCCAATGCTTTGTTCGTTTTCAGCTTTGACTCATGTAATTTTTATCTTTAACAAATTTTTAGTTTTAGGTTTCGATCAACTTTTTTGAGTTGACATGTCACAACATGTATATGTGGTTTAACGTTTTTACATCTATTTTTCCCGCCTAACGGTTGCATTTTGTTTACATTCAGTCTAGTTTTGTGCGTTAACACGCCGCAACAGGAAAATATGGTTCACCATTCTTACATCTACATGCGATTTTATGTCCCCTAGCAACGCGGGGGCTTAATAGTACTTCAAAAATTAATTTAGTGGGCTTTATTTTAAAACTATAATTTGGTTTATTATATATTTAAACGTTTAGAAAAAAATAATGGGGTCGCTCTAAAAAATAATGGTGTCACTCGTATTTTTTCTATTACGCGAATTGAATACGGAATCTGAATGGTGTCGGGTGACAACGTTGCCAAGTATGCGGTTCCGCCACTGCAAAACGGCTACCGACATCTGGAGTTTCCTTTTATCTATTTTTATGTAACCTCCCCTATTTTTGTCTTTCAGATCTTCGTACTGCATTAGCTTGAACATTTCTATATGGTACTATCTTTAGTTAACTAGTTAATCCTAATTATTTACATGTGAAACAATGAGGTGTGGTGTCCTTGTTGGGATATTCGTTAAGCCCTTGTCGCTGACTCGCTGAGTTTAGCCTAAATATTCATATACTTGGTTGGTGTCCTAAGCGTGAAGGATGCTTTGGTGTATGACAGCATTTAGTTGCATAGAAGGCGGGGTGAGTATATTTTTTAATTCAATTATGCATGTGAGTGTAATAACAAACCAATACTGGGTTTGTATGGTTCAGGTTGTCCTACAAGATTTATTCTACACACAATACATTGTAAAGTGTCTTCGTATTATTAACCGGAACTAATGACACAAAGTTGAAGAAGTGTGTATCTTCCGAAGAGTTGTAGAAAACATCTGGATTAATTTGTAGAATCGTAGTTTTCGTAAAACCCTTTGGCAATACCATCAAAACCTTTTTAGGACCTTCGTATACTAAACCCAATCTTTATTTTCCTAGTGTGCTCCTTGTTTTAGTTGATGCCAATTGAAGCATAGTTTTACGAGACGAATAGTTTGAAAATGTTAGTTAACGACAATCAGCCCCGCTTACGGTTGTGCGCATATAATATATATATATGTGTGGCCTTCGGGGGGCAAAAGTAAAGTTACACTAATTTTAACATTATTTTACTAATTTCGTGAAAACAACGTTAAAAATGACGGACGGTTAATCATACATCATGTGGTGGCGTTGATTCCAAAAGACAACGAGTTACATGCATCAATCGGGTTTGTCCTGATTGTTAAGTGTTATGTGTCTTATGTCCAAGGCTTGATACAAACCGCTATCGAGTTGGGGGTCTCACTGGAAATAGTCTCTCTATTTTCACGGGATAAAGGTAAGGTTGTCTACAATTTCTTACCTCCTTATAGTCTACTTTAGCTTTCGCTATTGGTGGAATAATTGAGTATGTTGATGTTGATGTATATATAGTGGATATTTGATACTCAATGTTTGCATATGTGAGTGAGTTATTAGATATTATATAACAAGTGGTATGGTGGAGAATCTAACGAGTTACTAAAGATAAAAAAACACACATCATTTTTGGTATTTCCAATGAATATTTGGAAAAGTGAAAGGTTGATATTTTCAAGTTGCTAGTGACATACTTCTAAAACTGTGACAATAGACAATGTCCAACTATCAATGAATGATTTGACACACTTTTTGGTATTTTACTATTTTTATTGTCTACACACAACTTGTTTTTTTTTTGAAAGGCGATGATTCTATGAGTTGTGGCAGAGAACATCACAACCCCCCCTAGAAGGGGAAGTCCCCTAGCCACTCTACAAAGGTCAGACTATGTTGTCTTAACCGGGCCCACGCTGACCGAGAGTGGCCGGCCCACAAGCGAGTCGAGGCTGCGCATAAGGGGCACTAAGGCTTCCACCCGGAAAATTTCCCGCCACCTGCCACTTGACAGATGTTGCATCCTCCACAAGAGGCAAGCCTCTCTGGAGTAAATGCACGGTAGTAGAAAACCGAGGGGCCATCAGAATTGAACCTGTCCCCTCCAAGGAGGGTAGGCTCAACCATCATTTGGCAAATATCCCACCAAAGTGGTGACCAAGGGGCTCGAACCTGGCTCCCACATGGAGAAACCAGGCCTTACCACCACTGGGCCACTATGCTTGTTGATTATTGAATTGTAATGTCCTTTCTTTCTCGTTTTCTGATTGTCAACAAAAGATAAAATACAATGGATGCCTGGATGGTATGATGAGCATGGAAACTTACCAAAATTGACAAGTTGCCCAAAATCATAACAAATATATATTGACTTTTAATTTATACTTATAAAAATAGACGTAAGTGGCCGGCTGAGGTAACTAAAATTTAGCCCGAGTTTTACATGTTATCTTTTTCTATTGGCCTTTATAAAAGGGTTCTAGGATTAATACATCATGTGACGTCACATTTTGGTAGTGTGATATCACATTTTGGGGTATGTAGCAACCTCCTATTAGTATGTGATATAGGCCAGAGTGTATGAATTCTAAATAGAGGGTGTATGAATCCTAGTTACCTTATAAAAAGCGTTGGTGAAGCCTGAAACATACATAGCCTGCCTTTTCTTAAAGCCTAAATCTTGCTTGTGCTTATTTAGATGACAAAAAAGGGTAGGTTAAAGTTTAACCACCAGCTAAATTTAGCCAATGCTTAGAGTGTGTGTACTCGGGCGCCATAAGTGGGCAAAAAAAAATAGCGCCCCCCCCCCCCCCCCCCCCCACCACTACGGGGGGGCGTTATTTTGTAAAAATGGGGTTGGGCTTTATCTCAATAACGCCGGATCAATTTTTGCCCCTCCAATCAAATGCAGCCACGTCATACTCTCTCTCTCTCTCTCTTATTTTTTTATTATTTTTTATTTTAAAAGATATAATAAAATATTAAAATGGGCTTTATATATAAAGCCCCACCACTACACCCCTTTTCCACTTTATCTCTCCATGCTGACTCAGCAGCCACGTGGACCAATCAGAAAGGGGAGCTTTATATATAAAGTCCCCCACTACACATGCTCTTAGCACGTGTATTATTTGATTGGTTATTACATGGACGTTATTGTACTTTAAAAGTTTTTTTTATGTCGTGTAAAATTTAGCCATCCTTTACCATCTAAACCATTGTTACTTACTTTTCCTCTCAAGTTTGGTTTTTTAGAAATGTCTACTTTTTTTTAATTAACTTGTCTAATTTATTAATGTCGTCACCATGATCAATACAATAGGAAATGGTAGAATTAAAATGAAAAAAATTGAGATATCTTTTAATGGTTTATGAGTCATTTTTTTTTGTTTGACATTTACTCTTTTCCTATACTATATTTCAAAAGCATTATTAATAAATATATGGGTTTTGGGTTTTATAAACATTGTCTTTGGGGCGTACAAAATTTTGTAACATGCAAAAACAAATTATTGTTATTTTCAATTAAAAGGGTTATGTTCGTGTCAACTAGGGGTGTTCATCGAATTGAATAACGAATTTTCGAATTATTTGAATCGAATTTTTTGAATAATTTTTTTACTGAATCCGTATTCGATTAAAAGCTGACCAATTCGATTCGAATTTGTATTCAAATAAAAAACTCAATTCGAATTCGTATTAGAAACTCGAATTCAAAGTGAATTCAAATAAATTCGTTTAAGCTTAAGACTTAAGTTATGGGCTTTAGTTAGGCTTGGGCTTGGTAGTGGATTAATTTATGATTTAGGTCAAATTCATAGATTAACCCATATTCTAAAGTTATAGATGTGTATATAATTATATATATGTATGTATGTATATATATATAATATATGTATTATTTATAATAAATATGTATTATAGATTAGCCCATATTCTAAAGTTATAGGTGTGTATATAATTATATATGTGTGTGTGTAGGTAAAGGTTTGGGTACAAAGGTCGTATTTCTTGAGAAGTGTGAGAAGGATCAACAATTGACATGTAGGCATCATGTTTTGGATTTAAGTATGATGTTTTAAGTTGTTTTTGCTAGAAAAACATCAAACACAACAATTTAAAACACAATGCAATGTATTGTAGCCATGAAATTTAAAACATAGCTAAAACATACAACTAAAACACAACAATTATGAACATGTATTCTTGGCAAGGTGTTTTAAGTATTTAAGCCTAAAATAAATTGTTTTGTGTTTTTAATTGTTATGTTTGATGTTATTTTAGCCTAAACAATCCAAAACATCATGAATAAGTCCAAAAAATGATGCATACATATCAATTTTTAATCCTTCTCACACTTCTTACGAAATATGGCCTTTGTACCCTAACCCCACCCTATATATGTATATGTATAATAAGACCGGTCGGTGTGCCTTCGGGGTTGATACTCTGGGAGGTGAGGTGGCCCTTTCCCCGATCGGGAACACCGCCCCCCCCCCCCCCCCCCCCCCCCGTAAAGTTTCCGGGGAAGAAGGGGAAAAACCACCGCATGCACCGGATGATTTGATTGGCTTATTTTTATTTTTTTTTAAATCAAACTTTAATAATAAAAAAGAAGGGGGAAGAAGGGGAATACCATTTCCAAACTTTGGGGGAGGAGAAGGGGGAAATGACGTGGCGCTGACGTGGCATTTGGGGGAGTTGGGGGAAAGGGGGGGCACACCATATAGTCTAAATATGTATTATTTTTATTCGAATTTCGAATCGAATTCTTGATAATCGAATCAAATTAAGTCGAATTTTTCGAATTCGAATCGAATTCTAAACACCCCTAATGTCAACTCCGGAACACGTTATGTTTTGATTCAGATTATACCTTTTAGAGTTTTAGGTTCTTGTTAGCTAAGATTCATCAACCCATGGACACAATCCGACCTGTTTAATTAAGACCTAGTTCTAAATACATGATTTTTAGGTTTTACGGCGCTACCAATGATTTTTGGTGTGAGTTTTGAGTTTTTCATATATTAATGAATATCATTTCTCAAGATATAGCCTTTTAGGTAATATTTAGTTTGATGAAGCAATGGAGAATGAATATAAGTTTGAAAGGAAGAAAGTACGAGCAAATATATCAGTATTTAAAAGGATCACCTGTTATATATCTTTCAACTAATCATGAAGTTAATATATTAATGAAGAGAAAAATGCGAGGGGTCAATATGATGGGTTCTAAGTCATATACATGTTATTGACAATCTCGCTTCATGTGGTAGCAATGAATAGCTTGTTAATGAATCAGTCAAAAGTAAACGGTTTAGGTAAATCAATGTAATCCGGACGTACGATGAATAGGTTTACAGCGATCAATTGAAGCCAGTATAGATTTGGTCTAGACGTATTATTTCATATTTTGTATTAATGATCGGACGCAAAAAAAATTTTAAAATTTTTATAGATCTATCGATGACTATTTATTGTGTTTTATGTGCTATGTTTTTTGAGGGTTTAACAATGAATTACATGGGTTTTTTTTATCAGATTTGTCTGTTTTGGTTTTTATATTTGAAGTTGGTTTTTTTTCAGGATTTTGAAACTTTTACTATATTAAGAGTTAGATTAGATTCGTGTATTTTAAAAAATCAATATTTATAACGTATAGAATTGAACAATGTGATCAATAGAATAATAAAAACACGTGAGGTAGAGATGTATTATTATTTACTTTATCAAAGAGTAACTAAGATTAAAAACACTAATTTGGTATAATTATAATTACAATTGAAATAAACGTTATCTAGATAACAAATCAAGTATATTATATCTAAGTTACAACCTCATTTATTACAGGGATTGATAAATGTAATCTTATATGATTAGTAATAGAAAATTTATGTTTTAAAAAAACATATGTACCGAACAGCTGAATAACCCTGTGTATTATACTCATAAAATATAATGTAATTTGTTAACATATGCAATGGTCAAAATATGTGTTTAAAAAATGAATATTGATGCGACATAAATAAATTTTGCTAACTAAATTTAAAAAAAAAAAATTTTATAACTGAGTATTAACTTTTATTATCTAACACCACCTATTTTTTATTATTTAACATATTGCATTTTTACGATTTTTACTATCCATCCTTATTAGATATTTGAAAATTTTAAGAAATCTCTCAAATTATCATCAATCCTTTTTCTCTAAATATTTTTAACCAACATAATTTCAATCATAATGAAACTTTTAAGTAAAAAGTTAAAGTTTATTTTAAAATTTAATAATTAAATTAATACTAATTTCAACCATGATGAAACTTTTAAGTAAAAAATTTAAGTTTATTTAAAAAATTAATAATTAAATTAATACTAAATTTGTTTGATTAATGATATAATAAGTAATAAGTATATCTAATTAAAAATTAATTATCTAAGATTATCTATTTAGTTTAAAAGATATATGTTAATTTTAACCAACATAATGTTAAACTTGTTAAAGCTTTTAACTATAAAGTATAAGTTATTTAAAAAATTAATAATTAATTTATATTAAATACTTTTGGTTAATAATATAATAACTATCTTTAATTATAAAAAATAAGCATTCACAATTAAGTAAGAGAGTGAGGCGATAAACAAAACCTAAATGACATAAGATTTTCTTTTATTATATTGCTTAGATTATATTCTCTCTATCTCTCTCTCTCTCTCTCTCTATATATATATATATATATATACTAGCCGATTACCCCGGGAAGGTCCCGGGGTTGAAAAATTTAATATGATTTAATAAAAAATGATAAAAAAAAGAAAACTCAAATCACGAAAAGAGTAAATAACTTAAACATAATCAATCTTAGTTAAAAAAACATTTATTTAAAAAGTTAAAAAAATAAAAAGCATAAACCATATTAAACATAATAAAGTATTAAAAGGATAACCTTCAACATATAATCATCTTCACGTAAATTAAAATATGTTACAATTTGATTAATGAATAACCTGAACACTTTGTGTTTTTTTCTGTATGAATATAACCCCACAAAAAATAGTCGTTTTTTTTTCGTTTTTATATAGCACTATGGTACTCGTTGGAAATATAATAAAACGCTCGTTAATTTGGTGTAATTTTTTTATTTAAAAAATCTCGAATATAAAAGATATTTATGTTTAAAAATTATGGGAGGAAGATAAGAGAGAAAAATTTAAATTTGTTTTAAATTCTTTTTGCCTAAAATAACTCAATTTAATTTTAGTAATTGAGAATTAAGAGATAGAGAGATAAATTTAGAAAAATACTCAAAAACACCAAAAACACTCAATTATTAAGCCACGTGGCACTCTCAATGAGCATATATGCTTTCTTTTATATATATACTAGCTGATTACCCCGGGAGGGTCCCGGGGTTGATAAATCTAATTTTACGTGATAACCTATTACAAATTGCTCAATTAACTAACCACAAAATCTTCCAATCATTGCATGTTCATAGTATTCCAATCAGTAATAACTCATATTCCCCACAAAATCTAATTTTACGTGATAACATGAACACTTTGTGTGTTTTTTTCCTGTATGAACGAAACCCTACAAAAAATAGTCGATTTTTTCTCCGTTTTTTATATAGCACTATGGTACTCGTTGGAAAGATAATAAAACGCTCGTTAATTTGGTGTAATTTTTTTCTTTAAAAAAGCCCGTATATAAAAGATATAAACGTTTAAAAGTTATGGGAGGAAATATGAGAGAGAAAATTTTAAATTTATTTTTAAATTCTTTTTTCCTAAAATAACTCAATTTAATTAAAAAGGAAACAATTTAAAAACACCAAAAACTCTCCATTATGATGCCACGTGACACAAGGTTGAGGCCTCCATTGCACGCCACGTCAGCAAAAGTCTTTTCTTTTATATATATATATAGATATATATATATATAGATTCCATAAAACATATATCTTTTAAACTTAATTTATGTTCTTTTACGATACTTTTATAAGTACTTATGTCATTTTTTTGAACGGCCAAAGAATATTACAAACTTAGCCATCCGGGGAAACTTATTGGCAAAAGGCTACTAACGCCACATGAAGGCAGACATTGCTGATAACTCGACCCAACCACAATTATATGGGAAATCTAGCCTGTTGTCCGAAGGCCTACTGTGTTAAAACCTCTAGCCCGCCTGAAGTCATCTTAAATACACCGAGAGTTTGATTTTTGGAGCAAAACAGTTTAGTGGTTGGGTTAGAAGAGAATTGATATGATGAACAAAACATCATATGAGGTTTAATTAGAATGAACCATTAAACGTCTTGTATAAGTTTCTCGAAAGTTTATTTATGCTATGTGATGCTTGATAATTAGCATTATATAAACCTTAAAATAACTATACTTCAGTCTTATAAGATTGTTATGTTTATAAACTAGCTAGTTTATACTTATTTTATAAATACTGTCATTGATTTGTTTCATGAAAAGGTAACTGTGAAACCGATCGAACCACAATTTGGAAAGAAAGCAATTAGTCATTTCGACGAGTTTAACAAAATGCAATTCAATTTAGATTTTGAAAATTAAACTGGAATTACTATTCAGCTTACTGTTTGAAAGTTGAAGCCAACTGTGTAAGCTGATGATCACCGGGACCTTCAACTTCACTACTTGATTCTTTGTAATTTTTTTTTAATATGCAATTGTCATATGCATAACACTCATAAACTATGTTTATCAATTTTAAAAATTAGTAAAAACAAACATTATTCTAAAAAAAGTAACTGCAAAATATAATTTTTAAAAACTAACATTTTAAATTTTAAAAACCAACATTTTCTAAAAAAATTAACCTTTTGAAATTATTTTTAAATTAATTTAAAAAGTTGGTTTGCGGTTTTTCAGAATTTTTGTCAAGGCCGGCTGAAGGAAACCGTAAATACCAAAAAGGCTACCAGATCTTAAGAAAAAAGATGTACAAATTCACCAAATTAAACCCATTATTTTTCCACATAAAACTTTTGTTTTATTAACATTTTACATAGTTTCTATACCTCCTGCACATCACATACAATACAAATTCTCACACAAATACAAAAAAAGAAAAAAAAAACATATACCTGGAAGGTCCCAAGGTTCACATTTATTAAGATCAACCTCAGCAACTGCTTTAGCAGTGAAAGATGAATCAGAAACCTTCTGACAGAGATAAAAAGTGATGAGTTCTTCATCAGTTGGATGGAACCTGAACCCAGGAGGAAGCCCATCTTCCATCCTTAACAAAACTCTTAACTAATGGCTGCCTGCTGCAACTACAGTTTAGTGGTTTGGTTAGAGAAGATAAGAGAAGTGAGGTCAGCTATTATGGTTGGCTTGCTTCTGGTTTTGTATAGCCATCAACCTTCATCAAGAAGCAGCCACCTCTTGATTAGTCTTCTATCACTTTGATTATAACAACTAACTCTTTGACAAAGATGGTTTGGTAAATGGTGGATCATTTCATTTTGTTTTTTTGTCTTTTGTATCTTAGGGTGCTTTCACTTAAATGCCCTTCATGATTATTAAACCATGTTTTTAATCCTCTTGATTATTATTATATAGCGGGTATATTCTGACAACCTTGATTATTTCAACCTCATTTGGTATGTTCAATAACTACTACACGCAAGTAAATAGCTAGATTATGTTAACAAATATAACTTGGAGTTGTAACTAGTACATGTAAGTAAAGATATAGAATATGGTTATATATATCGAGTAAAGATCAAATAAACTGAGTTTTAATATACTAAACATGAGAAATAATTACACAATCTTTTAGAACTAAAAAAGATTCTTAACAAAATGAAAAAAAATAATAATTCTCACTTCGCTTCTCATATTATAAAGAGAAAATTGCTCGAATGGTCTCTGTGGTTTGCACTTTTTTCACCTATAGTCCTCAAGTTTTCAAAATTACAGTCATAGTCCAGAAACAGTTATTTTTTTAACCCGGATAGTCCCTGAAGCTAACTGAGGTTAAATAATCCAGTTAAGTGGGTGTGAAATTACAAAACTACCCTTTCTATAAAACAAATAAAATAAAACACTGGTGGGCCCCACGTTTTATAACTAAATATATATAAAAAAAAACCCTTAATCCCTACACCACCACCACCACCACCAACTTCATCTTCCCCACCCTTCATGAATCAACCGGACCTGGACCACAAACGACTAGATCGTCCCTCACCTAACTGAACCCTGACTAAAACAACCACCACAGCCTCCACAATCGTCACTCAACAGCCACGATCCACCACCGAGAACCACCTCAAAACCCATCGGACAACCCAAACAGTCGTGACCCACAGAGATCCACCCGACACTCACAAACCCGTCACCTCAACCAAAACCACCATCATCGTCACCTGAACAGTCGTCATCACAACCAACCTAAAACCCACCGAATATTATCACTGTGTTGCTGCTTCTGCTCGTTTTCGGGCCTAACCCGCCGCCATAACCACCACCCGAACCTCTACTGGTCGATTTACCACCCAAACCACCGAATACTCAGCTCCAATCTCTCAATCTCCACCTCAATCAGCCCTCACAAGCTGTTTAGGGGTCAAACACCACTACGCCGCCACCACCAAGGCATGGTGGTGGTCGGCCGACTCTGAAAAGGAAGGAGGAAGGTGACCAAGTTATGAGGGTGTAGAGAGAGTTGTCTAGTGTTTTAGAGAGAGAGTAGAGAGAGAGAGAAGAGGGTTAGCGGCTAGTGAAATGGAGGAGGGATGAGGGTTAAGGTGTTTAAATAGTTAGGGTTTGGGTAGGTGAGTTGTAGAAGATGTGGTGGTGGAGGGTGGTGGTGTTTGTGGAGGTGATGAGGTGAAGAAGATGAAGTGGGGAAGATGAAGTATGGGACCCATATTAATTAGTATATTTTTTTTTATTAAAGTAAGTGTAGTTTTGTAATTTCACACCCACTTAACTGGATTATTTAACCTCAGTTAGCTCCAGGGACTATCCGAGTTAAAAAAAATTCATTGTTTCAGGACTATGGCTGTAATTTTGAAAACTTGGGAACTATAGGTGAAAAAAGTGCAAACCACAGGAACCATTCGAGCAATTCTCTCAATTATAAAACACATTTATAT
Source organism: Ambrosia artemisiifolia (assembly GCA_032199755.1). NCBI lineage: Eukaryota > Viridiplantae > Streptophyta > Magnoliopsida > Asterales > Asteraceae > Ambrosia > Ambrosia artemisiifolia. Next base: position 18,727,048 of record CM063519.1, read on the forward strand.
AATAACCACAATCTCTATATTTAACAATTGTTGTAACTTGGAGAGGTAATTGTACTAGTCTAACCATTCAAAATAAAATTTTGTTGTGTATTAATTAGGTTTTGGGTTATACTCTGGCATTTGGTGTGTCAAAAGTGTCATGACATGTTAACCAGTGTTGCATATCACTTGCTCTTTGTATTAATAGGCGTTAACGTTGTTATTTGTTAACAAGTTAACCGAATGTTAAGAGATTAAATTAAATTTTTTATTTATTCTTTTAAACAAAAAAACCACTAATAAACAAGTTTATGATGAGTCAACGGGATTACAACATCTCTTTAAGGTGAGATGAAGTGAAATAGATAAAAATGAGTGATGCGACACCTAGGTGAAATTGAACTGGTTAAAGTATACTTCAAAGCATTATACTAGCATGTCTAATTTTGATATTATATATACTACCAGGTCTAAATTTGGTGTATTTTCATTTATTAATTGTGTGTTGATGGGGATACTGCTAGCAAAATAAGTTATCGGAGTTATCTTTTATTGGGCTTTCATTTAACATGTTTAGTTAGGGTAACATAGCTTCTTTATTTATTATCTTGTTTTTTTTGGTTGTTTTTGCAACATTCTAACTAGTGGCGAAAACATTAAGGTGCCCAACAATATTTAACATGATACTATTGAAGTTGCATAGTTTATTAAATCATAAATTAAAATCCTTACATATCAAATGAAATACAAAATTGTTCAAAAAGTTCAAATTAAATTTAAAATAAGGCTTCAACTCTATATGATACAAAATCATGCAATACTTCAAGCAAAATTGTTCGCTGAAACATGTTAAGTTTGTTAATAGAGATGGCTAACTATAAATAGTTGGTGAGATACATAGGTTTTAGATATACATAGTTACATAAAACATAAATTCAAATGTCTAGGTTAATCTAAGATAACATATGAAAACAAAACACAGACAAACAAGTGGGGCACAATCAAACCTTAGTTGACAAAGTTTAGGTACCTCCCACGGGTTCTCCTTAAAAGATGCATTTTCAATCACCCACACTACATATAGACATGGTCAACTACTAGTTAGGGTTATCATTCCAATAGATCTATAATTGTTACTCTTGATTTGAACAAAGTTAATGATTATGCAAGTTTATAGTTGGTCTACCTATTTTGTTTAAGATATATGGCACAATGGATACACACAAGACGCAAAGTTGAATTGCATAACTAGTTAAAAACATGTTTCACCTCAAAAAATTATAAAACAATAAAAGTGTGTGTGTCTGTGTATGTGTATGTGTATGTGTATAAATTGACCTCAATATACCTTCTTTTCCACATACACATAAGTTTTTTTTTAAAAACATCTTTTTCCACATATGCAATTACGTCATCAAAAAACTAATGGGATAAGTCATGAATTAACATAAGCTCTCGGAAGAAAATCCGTCGAATGTTAGGACTTTCCTAGACAGTTTTTTAAGGGATAATCACGAAAATAGCCCATTGACCAAGTGTTTTACAAAAATAGCCCCCTGACCAAATGTTTTACGAAAATAGCGCCCTCCCGTCTCTCCGGGTCATACATTTAGAGACGTCTCCAGATCCAACCAATAACTTATTGCCATGTCATCACCCACTCTCTCTCCTCCATCTTTAATAATTATCCCTGGCCCCTTTCTCCCCTCCTTCTCTCTCTCTACAAAAAAGGATCTATTATCATCATCTTCAATAAACTGGTTATAACGATTGTGGAGGACCCTCTTTCTCCAACGAAGGAGGTACTTGTTAAATGTATATATATATATATATATATATATATATATATATATAGGAAAAGGATATTTTGGAAACCCACTTGAGTTGAGAAAACCGTTGAAAACCCATGTAAAAAACCAATATTTTTTTTTGAAAAAAATAAACAATGTAAAATACATGTTTTTAAGCATTTTGGGCAAAAAAAATAACAAAAGTGCCGATGGGATTTTTTTTTAAAAAATAAACAAAGTTGATAAAAAAACATATGTTTTCAGCTATTTACCTATGTTTTTAACAACTTTGTTTATTTTTTTAAAAAAATCCCATCGGCGCTTTTTTTAATTTTTTGGCCCAAAACGCTTACAAACATGTATTTTACATTTGTTATTTTTTTCAAAGAAAAAAATTGTTTTTTTACATGGGTTTTCGAAGGTTTTCTCAACTCAAGCGGGTTTTCATTTTATAATTGACCTATATATATATATATAATTAATTCAAACCTTTCCTGGGCTTATTATTATGTTTAAGTTCTATGGGCTCTTTATATACTTAATGGGCTAACGTTTATATGGGCTGATCAGTTTGTTACAAGTTGTTATAACAAGGTTTATCTAACGGGTGAGAACTTCTTGATCGTGTGGCTGTGATTCCTTCTCGTGCACCTAAATCAGAAGCTTCTGGACTAGCTTATATAAACGAGTTTATTGTTTATTTTCATTATTATTGTTAGTCTGTTTCTCTCTCTAAAATTAGTCTCTCCGTATTTTTTGTTAGGTATTCGTCTTCTTTGTCATTGTATTAGGGTTTCATAGCTCTGTAAGTCTTTGTCTTGTATTGTTCTTATTCTGATCCATTATCTGATAGTATTATCAGCTATTGGATCTAACATTGTATCTTTCTTTGAGTTCTATGATTGTAGAGCTCTGGGTATTAGGGGTACTTCTTTTGCGTTGGTTTAATAATAGCTTTGTCACCTGTTTTGTCGCTATTTCTTTGTCTATTGGTTTGTTGTTCTTGTTATTAGTCTGTTTGTATTGATTAGATCTATAGTTTTCAACAGTACTTAAGCATTATCCATACGACTCTTCTCATGATCAGCATTCATTTCACCAACATCATCATAATAATTGTAAGTGCATTATCTGTATGTCCCTAGCTAGTGATAGGTCTCTATAGGTCGTTGGCTAGGTTAATCGAGCAGTTTATGGCTCGTAATCGTATACTAGCCTGGTCCAAGGGGGAGTCTGTTAGTACATGATGTCCCTAGGCTAGTATATTGGATGTTTGGACGTATTTCGGGGTGTTTGGAGGCGTTTATACGCATTTTGGGGTGGTTCAGAAGCTGTAGGCGATTAGGAGTACTGTGCATGCGATTAGGGCCCTAATCGCTTGACTGTACACACGATTGGCTGGTCTTTATGGGCGATTAGCCCATAATCGCCTATAGCAGGCTGGCTAATCGCCTGATAGCTGCTGGTCGTACCCGGGTGGTATAAATAGGCCCATTCTCAACCCTAGACCTTAGTTCTTGCCTCACACACTCTCCAAACACCCTCCCCTGGTCTGAGACGTCTGATTTGATCATTGTAAACACTCGAGCTCTGTTTTAGTGATTAATCTATAATCTTTTGATCCGTGTGTGTAGTAATTACTCGTTTATCATCGTTTCATTATCGTATCTGTTATTAGAACATATTAGAGGGATTCCGCACCTCTAGTATAAACCCCGTGATTGTCGGATTACGCGTTCGCCGGTCCTAACAAGTGGTATCAGAGTCGAGGCTCTTATCACGGGTGTTTTAATAGCAAAAACGTGTGTAGTAATTACTCGTTTATTATCGTTTCATTATCGTATCTGCTATTAGAACATATTAGAGGGATTCCGCACCTCTAGTATAAACCCCGTGATTGTCGGATTACGCATTCGCCGGTCCTAACAATAATAAATCCTCAAACCGATTTCGCCTCGAATCCAACAAAACACACTCTTCTTCTGCAATTGATAATAAATCAACCCAGCATCCTCTCTCCTTGCAAACTGAGTACCATATATCTTAACTCTGCCTAGAAAATGATTCTTTCTAGCACTTCCATTACTCATTCTTTTATCATTAAACACCTTTATCTCCTACTCTTCATATTACATAGTATTCGGATCAGAGACTATAAACTCTAATGTCTCGTTCCATACTGGATTCAGGCTTCTGGAAACAGTTGCAGTTCTTTTCTTTTGGCCGTCGAAATCTGCCTAAGATATTATTATTATTCATATAAAAAATGATGTTACCTTGCAGAATGGAATCAAATGGGTCTGAGAGTTATTCTTGTTTTAGAGAGAGAGAAAGAGAGTTGATTGCAGGTTTATTGAGAGAGGGGGGCAGGGATAATTATTAGAGGGAGGAGGAGAGAAGGAGATAGAGAGAGAGTGGGTGATGACGTGATGGTAAGTTATTGGTTGGATCTAGATACGCCTTGAAATGTGTAACCCGTCGACGGGGAGGAGGGCTATTTTCGTAAAACACTTGGTCAAGAGGCTATTTTCATGATTATCCATTTTTTTAATGCCGCCAATGAAGCAAAGTTCAAATTACTAAAATCCAAATTCTCTATATTTTGAGTTATATAGTCTGTCTATTTAGTTGCAACTAACAACTCTTACTATTCAATTTAGTATGTTTTCCATCCATGCATACAAAAAAATCAGATCACCATTTATTTAACTACAACAGTTACCAATCCCTAGGTTAGTAACAAAGTTATCAAGCCACAAAGAGTAAGCAAGGCTTTATGATCTGCTATTTAAAGGGCTTTGAAGCCACTTCAGAGATGCAGAAGTCTTTGGACACAAAGGCAACTTAGAAGTAGCTTTGAGATAGCTTGGACGTCTACGATAGATCGACTACTTTGAACGATAACAGAGAAAAATCCGTTTACGCATGCCCTAGCTTAAGAAGGGTGGTTATGCGTCTTCGAACCAAAGCCCCAACTGTAGTGGTGCAAGCAACAATTCGGATGGCTTGGAAGAATTTTGTAGGACAACTCACATACTAAAGCCTACCAGATTAGTAATATTTGATGATTACTATGGAAATTAAATAGTGTACTTTAAAACATATATTTATTTTGTTTTATTATAAACTAGCTTTTATCCCGGGAGTGTCCCGGGGTTGAAAAATAAAATCATTCTAATAATACTAATATTAATAGTAATAATTATTACTCTTGTAACTAAATAAATAAAAAAATAACATTGCTATAAGGTGACACCATGTGTTGCAGTGTTGCGTGATTCATTCTCCTAGTTTCTCTTGATGAAGTATACCTATCCATATTTAGAAGAGTAAAATTCCAATGATAGCATGACGATTGGGCTAAATTTCAACATTGTAAATAAGAATCTGGTTTAAAAGAAAAATATGATTAATGATTAACCTGAACACTTTGTGTTTTTTTTTTCTGTATGAACGAAACCCAACAAAAATAGTCGTTTTTTTCTCCGTTTTTTATATAGCACTATGGTACTCGTTGGAAAGATAATAAAACGTTCGTTAATTTGGTTTAATTTTTTTCTTTAAAAAATCTCGTACATAAAAGATATTACCGTTTAAAAATTATGGGAGGAAACATAAGAGAGAAAAATTAAAATTTGTTTTTAAATTCTTTTTTTCTAAAATAACTCAATTTAATTTTTATATAGATTAAAAACAGATTATTAAAATAATAAATTCAATAGTATCACCTCAAAGTGCCACATGGCACATTCAATGAAGGGTTGAAGCCTCCATTGAATGTCATCTCATAAAAACTCAATTCTTTTATTATAAGCTAGATTTTATCCCGGGAGCGTCCCGGGTTGAAAAATATAACAATTCTAATAATACTAATACTAATACTAATACTTCTCTTGATTAAGTATACCTATGCAATTTTAGAAGAGTAAAATTCCAATGATAGCATGGCGAATGAGCTGAATTTCAACATCGTAGATAAGAACCTGGTTTAAAAGAAAAACATGATTAATGAATAACCTGAACACTTTGTGTTTTTTTTCCCGTATGAACGAAACCCCACAAAAAATAGTCGTTTTTTTCTCCGTTTTTTATATAGCACTATGGTACTCGTTGGAAAGATAATAAAACGCTCGTTAATTTGGTGTAATTTTTTTCTTTAGAAAATCTCGTATATAAAAGATATTAACGTTTAAAAATTATGAGAGGAAATATAAGAGAGAAAAAATTAAATTTGTTTTTAAATTCTTTTTTTTTTCTTAAAATAACTCAATTTAATTTTAGTAGATTAGGTTTTATATTATTATTTGTTTTTTTTAATTTGCCACATGGCATGACACATGGCACACTCAAGGAGGAGAATGCCTCCTTGAATGCCATGTCATTAAAATTGCTTTCTTTTATTATATATATAGATATAGATGAATACGTATAACGTTAATTTTTATTTTATCTTTTGAAACTAATTTTAGTAAATAAACAAAACTGGTTTTGACTAAAAATAAAAATGAAGTTTTTATAAAATAATACGAGTAAAGAAAAGTAGTCATTATTTGTCTATTTAAGTATAATTATTTGGGGAGAGATAACGTATAAAGCCCCCTTAACGTAAGAAGCGTAAGAAGCAATCTCAGCCATTAGATTAAGGATGCAGATTAAAAACCCTAACCATACCTGGGTTAAAACAGACGCACTCATCAAAATTTCAGACGCACTCATTAAAATTCAGACGCACTCATTAAAATTCAGACACACTAATTAAAATTCAGACGCACTCATTAAAATTCAGACGCACTCATTAAAAATTCAGACGCACTCATCAAAAATCAGACGCACTCATTGAAAGTTTGGAAGCACTCATCAAAATTTCAGTTATAAGTTTAAACGCACTTACAAGTTGAAATGTAAAAAAAGAGACGCACTATATAGAAAATACACAAAAAAAAAAAAAAACAAACACACTTTAGTTAAAAACAAACGCACTTACAAGTTTGTCTTTATACAAATCTCTGTTGATGTTATTTCTCTTCTCATTTCATCAAACAAACACTTCTGTACATAAAACCAATCCTTCCTTCCTTCTTCTATCCCATAACTAAACCCTTCATTCTTTCATTTCATTTTCATATGAAACAAGTTAAGAAGGTTGATTCGTCACAAAACGTAAAATGTTCTCCTAACATTGAGAGCTCTCTTCTTCATCTTCACAATTATTTCACCTACCACTCATTCATCCACCATCTTATTCATCTCAAACTTCAGTTAACAGGATGCTCTTTCATATAATCCAAATGTAAGCTAATCGCTCTACGAAACACGAACGATGTATTGTTTCCGTTGAAAATATCGACGACTGGTAGATATAGGGGATGGTGTACGAGATCGGTAGGGGGTTCTGTGGGTTTTTCATCAGGTACCGGGTCCGACTCGAGTTATGGTTTTTGGGTTTAGAGCAGCAGGTAGCAATCGTTGGCACGGGGGTGACGGTTCAGGTTGTTTCCGGTGTCGGTGATGGTGGTGGTGGCTGGTGGTGGTGGTGGTGGAGGTGGTGGTTGTGGTGGTCAGATCTTGGTTTGTTTCAAGACAATGATGAAGAGGAAAATAGGTTTAACTGGGGGGTTAACTGCGGTTAGGTTAGATTGACAGGTGTCAATCTCTAGTGACTTCTTATGCTTCTTATTTCAAGGGGCTTTATACCATATACTTTCTCTAATTATTTATGTAACCTAGTTAAGATAAGGTTTCTAGCTAGAACACCGAATCCTTTTTGGACAACTAGTGAGAAATCTTTTGAGCTTTACTAGTTCTAAGTACATGGGAAATCATTTAAGACGAATATAAAAATATTACAAAATCCTAATTGCTCCTCTCATACATACCCATTATTTTAACCCTCCAATAACCCAAGAAATTTATGAATGGTTAGAACCCTGAATTTAATTATCACAAAGGAGTTTTTGCTTATAATTGTTTATGGTGAATCATTCATGGGTACATTTAATAAGTTCATGGAATTCTCAACCATACAAAAACTTTATTTGTTTGAGATACAACTAAAGTCTGGTTTAACCGTAAAAGAAATAAGTTGAAATTCGGGTTCTCCTATGTGTTTGTTTTCTTGTCAGAAGTGCTTCTGATTACTTATGTATGCGCCGTGCAGACGCGGACAGACATTTGAGGTGCGTAGCTTGTTTGTTTATTGGAAGACTTTTCACTAAAAAAAGTCTTCCTGACCTCTTTCTGAAGATGTGTTGGGAAGACGTCATGGACATGTTCGCGGTATTGGCCATATGATGACTTGTCCGAGAGAAAGTCTTCCACATTCTACACCACCAACGCAACCGCAACCGTAACTGCAACTCAAACAGGTAAATTGAGTTATTAATAAGTATCAATGTTGATAGTTGACCCATTTAATATATATGGTACTTTGAAAACTCGTGTGAGTTGCGAGAACCATAGGAACTCTTATGGACCATTGATCTTCTCAATCCAATGGTTGAGATTAAATCTTGAGATGTTTTGTCTTCACATGCTAATTAATTTATATTATAAATATTTTAATAGAATAAAGTACATTAACGGGTGTTTTGGTAAAAACACCATGGAAAGATAAATAATTAATATAATATTATACTAAATTTTTATTTAATTATTCAAAATATCAGAATTTTTATTATATATTATTTTTTTAAATCCTTTAAATTTTTATAACAAATAATCAGATAAATATGATGAGGATGATTTACACTGGTGTAATTATTTACACATGTGTAAATCTACCATGATTTACACGGGTATAATTATTTTACACCAGTGTAACACAAAAAACATCTACCAACAAAAACATCTATAATTCGAATTACACCACTGCAAAAATGCCCCACAAACATCAACAAAAACATCTATACATTCGAATTACACCACCGTAAAAACACCGAAAACATCTATAAATTCATGTAATATATCCGTTACATCAATGTAAACAAACAAAAAAGTTGTCTAAAAACAACAAAAACGCCAATGTAAAACATAGTTACACCAAAAATATACAACCTACATCTAAAAACTAACTCTTCAAAAATCTTGTCCACTAACACAAACAATTACACCAGTGTAAATTTTCAATAATAATAATAATATTATGTAATCATTCATCCTTACCATCATCCTTCATGATCAAATCATCTTCAAAAAACACCACCTCCACTGTGGACCCACCTCCATTCATCTAACAGATCTGTGTTTTAACAATACCCAAGTCATTATTTCAACAAAAATAAAAAAATGCTTAGAAAATAATAATAATAAGAATAATAATAACAGAAAATAAAAATAATAATAATAATAATAACAGGAAAATAAATAATAATATTAATAGTAACAAATAATAGTAATAATAATAATAATAAAAATAATAATAACAAATAATAATAATAATAATAAAACGTACCGTCGTGAGCCACCACCACCGTCTGAGCCACCACCACCCCCCACCGTATCTCCACCCCCTCACCACCAAACCCACCACAGATCCACCCCCCGTCCCCCACCCTCCACCCTCTGCAACGAAACCCCATACCCCTAAACCTTCTACAACGAAACCCCATCAACGAAACCCCTCAAACCTTCTGCAAAAACCCACCATCGAAGCAGATCTGGCACCATCGATCACCCCCATTCGAAACCCACCAACGAAAAACCACCATCACCTCCATGAAAACACCACCATTCAGATCTGTTTCTTGGGTCTTGTTTGTGTTCTTGCTGTTTTTAGAGAGAGAAGGAACGAGACAGAGAGAGAGAGAGAGGTGTGTGTGAGAGAGAGAAAGTGAGAGAGATGAGAGACTGGTTAAAAAACGATTTTAAAGGATGTTTGGTGGGGAGTGGGTGGGGTAGGGTGGGGTAGGTTGGGGGGTGTGTTATTTGACTAAAATGCCCTCCATTATAATAATCTTAAGTGGGTTATGTGTCACATTATTATTGGGCTAGGGGAGTTCTCAAGTTCTCGCAACTCAGAGGAGTTTTCAAAATATCCGGATCCTTAGTATATATATATATATATGTTTATTAAATACGATATTTGACCTATTTGGTATATATTTGTAGTTTAAATGTTGATAGTTGACCCATTTGGTATATTTGTAGTTTAAATGTAAATATTTGACCCGTTTGATATATATTTTTAATTCGAATGTTGATAGTTGACTAATTTGATATGTATTTGTAATTTGAATGTTGATAGTTGACCCATTTGATATATATTTGTAGTTTGGCCCATTTGGTGTATACATGTTTTATAAATGTTGATATTCAACTAATTTGGTATATATTTGTAGTTTAAATGTTAATATTTGACCCATTTGATATATATATATATTTGTAGGAACAATTTATGGCGATGATGAGCAATCCTCAACTCCAATCGCAAATGTTCCAAACCAAATGATGTTTAGTCAATTCTAGCAGTCACAAAATCTTGCCAATTTTGGAAATCAAGGCGTTAGCGGCAATGGTGGCGATAATGATGAAGACGAAGATGTTTAGGCGTATTTTTAAGAATGGTTAATACAATAACAATTTTATATGTTTATGCGATGTGATGACGTTATGTTTGTAACTATTATGCGTTAATTATGCCGGTATTGTGTGTATGTGTGTGTGTGTATATATATATATATATATGTAAATCTTGTTATGCACGCTTAGTTTTCTTGTTTTTTGCTTGATTGTGCGATTGTTGTGTTTATAGGGCGTTAAAACTGTATATGAAATCTAGGTTGCACAGGAAACTGACACGTGGAAAAAAATTCAAAAATAATTGCCACATGGAAATAGTATTTAGCGCCGACACGTGGCATTAGGGACGTGGCATTAACGGTGATAAGTCGCCGTTAAAGACAGAGTCACCACTAAAGGCATAGTATTAGCGGCGACAAGTTTCGCCCCTAAAGCTGACAAACCTTGTAGTGATATATGCACGTGTGCATACTGTTTTGTAAAGTCTTAACCTGTTACTAAATTATAGCGCAACATTTTAAACATGGTTTTAGGGTATTGTAAAGGCCAATTGGAAGGATGTTATAAGTTTTAAGTTATGCATGTGTCAAGCCTAATTCGTGGCATTTATATTGGAATTAATGATGTCTATTATTCCTTATTTCATTGGTTATCAACTAACCGTGATGAATCACATAGCAAGACTTGTCAATTGGCTATCAACATGGTTACACTGTGATTATTTCAAATGGAGGTCACATCAAAATTTGGGTTTGAATAAATATGATAGTTGACATTTGCATCTCAATCCTAGATAACATGATTTTTTTTTCAACGAAAAACCACGTCAAAAAGTTTTTAATAGAAGATAATAAATTGTTTTGACATAATTACCTTAAAAGAAAAGGTGCAATATTTAGGAAAAACATTTATGTTGTGTCAAGCAGGGGTGCTCTTCGGGTTTCGGGTCGGCTTGTTCAGATTTTTAGTTGAGAAAAAGTGACCCGATAACCAAACAAAACAAAATTCGGGTTGGTCGGGGTTGGGATTATTTTGGTTCGATTTAGTTCGGGTCGGCTTGTTTGGTTTTCAAGTTTAAGTGTAATATAAAAAATGTTTTTTTTTTCTTTCGCAAAATATCATCAAATTTCTTCATGTTACTTAAAGAATAGTATTAAAATTAGAGCATTATTTGACAATGTGATATAATGTAATGTTTAAAGGTCCTAACAGTTAATGTTTCAGATACCAAAGAATCTAAACTTAAATTATTATATTAAAAAAACATTAAATGTTCGGGTTCTAGGTTTCGGGTTTTTAGGACGGGTTTTATTGCTAGGAAAAAGTGACCCGATAACCAAACCATTTAAGGTTCAGGTTGGTCGGGTTCTCTAATTCGGGTTCGGGTGGGTTCAATTCGGGTCGGATTTTGGTTAAAAATGAATAGTCCTATTGTCAAGTTGTATCAATTGTTTTATAAATTATATATTGTAATTGGAAATATTATTTTACAAAGGGAGATCTAAGAATTAAACTAACACACATTATCCAAATGAAAACATACACTTACAGATATATATATATATATAAAAACAAATATTCGTACTTTCAGGTTACTAACAAAGATTTAAGAAACTTAAAAATAACTTTTTATTAAACTATATGAATGTATATAACATTTTTAAATGGTATGTTATCCAAACTCATGAATCATGTCTGCATTGTGTTCACACCAACACGTACACATGATTGGAGGCATTTGGTTTAACGCTGGGTATAATTGGTTGGTTGATTCGGGTGGAAGTTGGTTGGACAAATATTATTTCTAGACAAGACCACTTCCTCGTATCATAATATTTTATGTTTATTAACCATTAAAAAATGTCGGTGTTAGCAATTGTTTGTTTTACATTTGGGATTGGTGGGTCGATTTGGGTGAAGGTAGTTGGACAAAATATATTATTATAAACAAGACTTGTTCCACATAATCCTGTTTGTTGTTTAAACAAAAATTTAATGTTTTATTAAGACTCAAAATATATCAATTGATGATAAAGATCTCAATATATCATTATATATTTTTCACAAAGTGCAATCATTTTCTATTGTATTAGACTATTAGCTTCACGATTCATGTTTAAAAACTTAAATTTATGTTATAACTACTGGTTATGGTTATGATTTGAACTCACACGTTTACATATAACATGTATAGATTTGAAAAAACAACTCATTTCCATGAAAATAATTACATCTGTAAGTAGAAGTAAAAAAAAAAGGGTAACAAATTTAATTAGCTGTGAAGATAGATAAACCTATAATTGTGAATGCTGAAGATTTCCATCCTGAAAAAACATAATATTTTGAAATTTTAAAACATATATACTGCAGAATTCCTTGAGACAAATTACACACTATTAACTATAAAAATGTATTTGGGAATATGTTGAAAATTATATATAATCAATTTTTTTTATGAAAATTGTATTTTTGTTATAAAGGATCTAACACATTACTAGACTATTTTTTTTTTCACTACACGTAATGGTTTCACTGATTTTAACCGTACCCCAATCATTCTTTAATGATTACTTTTTTATTTATACATTTTTATACAAATTTAATGTAAGTAAAGTTAGGGATAATGAAAAAACAGGAAATTATATTTTAATACCCTAAACTATTCAATAGGTTAATAGTACATGTTATATACGGTTAAATTTTTAGTTTGGGATGCCAGCGGCTATATTTCAAATAGTTTGGGTTATTAAAATTCAATTCCCCTAAAAAAGAAGATAAAATATGCATGTGGCATGCACATAAGGAGAAAGAAAAATAAGATTACTATACTATTCTTCATCTCAATTTGAATAATACTCACGTGTCAACCCACTATACTACATCCTAATACGCTAGTATGTTTGTATAGTGAGTCGTATAAACAAACCTCAAAAGAAGGAAACTTTAAAATTGTAAGGGACTAACTACTAAGTGCTTAAAAAATTACAAATGTAATTTCAAATAAATTATTTGGTCTTCATTCACAAAAAAAAGTACATAGGGTAATTTAATTAGTTTTCCAATAAATTGAGAAAATGAATAAATATTTACAGAAAAATATTAAACATGTTAAAATAACTAATATCATCACTATTTACAAAGTTTATAAGAATTAAAAAGGTTTATAGATTTGAACTGATTTTTTCAAAAGATATTAATGAAGAAATTAAATTAAATATCTCGTTTGTAGAACTATTTCGGATCCCAGCTATTGGGCCTGTACAGGCAGCTCCCGAGTCTCACCCAGCCCAAAATTTCTCTGACCAATCCAGAATCCAGTCCAGTTCATTTGAGATAAATATATCGACCTGTGTAGTGGGAGGGAGAAAAATTTAAAGCCTCCCTTCCTGATTGGTCCACGTGACAGCTGAGTCAGTATGGGGCATTAAAATAAAATAGGGTGTAGTGGGGGAGAAAACATTTAACGCCCCTTTTTTAACCGTTGAAACAATATTCAAACAAAGGGGGTGACATGGCAACATATCATTGGGGAAGAACTTGCATTCCAACGCTAAAAATAAAACGCCCCAACCCTTTTTTAACAATTCGCGTCCCTATGTAATGGTGTAGGGGACGCGAAAATGAAGATAACGCTGAAGATAGCGCTCCATTACATAGGGCCTTATATAAAAAATGAATAAAAGGATGCCTTTATTTCTTTACCCTTCATTATCTCACCTTGGTGTGGCTTTTTCAACATTTTTCTAGATTATACTATAGTTGTGATGGCACAAGTGTGGACATGAAAACTCTAGTATTTTCTTCGATTAGCAATTTGATTTCTCTGTCAATATGTTAAAATGAGCCCTCCAGCAGTCTATGAATGTCACATTATCCACTCATCCAACTTAATTTTTTTATCGGATGCATATTGTTTACTTATAAAGTATTTTGTGATTTAAACTTGGTAAGCTCCTTTCCTTTCAAACAAGTGGCCCAAGTTTGATTCTTTGAATTGGCATTTTATTTTCTTTTAAAGTGATAAATTTTTTTTTATTTAAAAGGAACTTCATTTCTTATAGCTTCTTTCACTTTTGAATACATTTATTTTATTTAATTTTATTAATACTTAAGGTGTAGAATTTTTTTTTATTAATGTATTCTTCCGTTGACCCTATACGTTTCCATTTAAATTTTGTTTGTAATAAGTCAATACCTATCTAATTCATGTAGAGTCACTTTAATGAGCTGGTACCAATTAAATTGTTGTCGCGTTGCACCGGTTTATTATTTTCAATTTACCAGACAAGTCATAGAATACTTTGTTGCTTTCTAAGGAGTATTCATACAACTTCTCCGGTTTAAGAAGTTATAAACAAAAGTAGTGTGGTCATGTAAAATCCCCACCTAGAACTTTTTTTTTACTCCGTGGTTCTAACTCGATTTTTATAAATTTTTTTTTAACAATAAATAAAACAATACCTATAAGAGCTTACAAATGGGGCGAATGTTATTTTTTGATTTGTTTTTCACTATTTATAAAAGTGTTATTGCTTAACAAGACTATTTAGAATAAGTTGTAAGACGAAAAAAAGTTGCAAGTAGATGAGCTATCACAACATAAAAGCAAGATGGTTCTTCAATCAAAGATGGTTCTTTTAACATCTGGAAATCTTTTATCTTAATGTAACATAAATAATACCAATCTTGTATCTCTATACTCTTATATATATGTAGCAAACCATAATATACTTAGGCCGGTATACTTTAACCTTTCTTAATTCCTGTCAAGCACGCCGTATTCTAGTCAACCCACAAATATTCAATTTGTGTTTACATTCATATGTCTAACACAATTTTCAGTTCAAACTTCAGATCCGTATAAACTTTTCATGTTTGGATCAAGTTAGATCCATAACTTACCAACACAACCCGTTTAAAACCTCATCTAACATTAACAACACAGTACAAATCAATAATTGTTCCTCCTAACACCTACATCCGAGGGCCACCTACTCAACGGACAAATGATAATTACCAATTTACCACTCACAACCGACAGACACTACACCCACCAAAAAAAACGTACACAATCCTATTCCCTCATCACTAACTCCATATTTTAACAATGCAATCATCTCCTACCATCGCTGCTATTAAAATCCAATCAGCCTACCGATCCCACCGAATCCGAAACCTAACCAACAAAATCAAAACCATCAAACACCAAGCCGATAAACTCCAACAACTTATCCAACAGCAAGAAACAGTCGACACAGTTCGAACCGACAACAAAGAGAGAGTTAAGATAAACGAGGCTTTGATGAAGCTACTGTTTACGTTAGATTCAATTCCTGGAATTGATCCGGCGGTTAGGGAGTTCAGGAGAAACGTCAGCCGTCAGATCGTTGGACTGCAGGAGATACTAGACGCTATTTGTGAAACAAATGTAGGGAATTGGGATGCGTTTGTTAGGGAGTGGGATGATGTTATTGCTGGGATTGAACGTGAGGTTTGTGTTGAACAAGGTGGGTCGGATTCGAATGAGTTTGAGAGGTTTTGTGTCGAGAGTTTGGGGTTTAGATGTTTGCAACGGTTTCTTCATCAATGAGGTATAATGAATTTTGTTGTTTTTTGTTTTTAAAGTGAATAACCGAATTAACCGAACTATAACCAAATTAACCTAACCTAACCGAACTGGGCAACTAACAGTTTTGGTTTGGTTTGGTTTTGGTCTGATCATGTTTGATGATATTGATAAAGATTCTGTTTGGTACATTTGATTTTAGCCAATAGGAGTTTATGTTGATCATATGGCTGTGATTGATGTACCCTGTGCATGGTTGATACTTGATAGTACTTAGATTAAGATTCATGGCTAAATATTTTAATGCCTATGGCATATATTATATTATGTAGCTAAAATTAAATTGTATCAGATGTGTTAGTAGAATTTAATTTGTTTTTTGAAAGGCAACTTTTATAAAAAACGACCACTAGCAAGCGACTAGCCGGTGCCCAAAGGCAAAAACAACAGATACAATCAACTTAGACATCAAATGTTGTCCAGTTTGGCCAAATTTAAACATAAACCTTTTGATTGATTTTTGACACATAAAAAACTGAAAAGCTTTTATGTCTCCACATATTCTATCAATATAAATCGGGGAATTGTTAAACACCCAATTATTTCAAGCTTTCCAAAGGCACCAACACGCTACCAACATAATGGATTGAACCGTTTTCCTCACAGGCAAGCCGGGGATGTATTTATGCATATCAAACAAGTCTCGAGTGGAGAAAAAGAAAAAGGGACGAATTTTTGCACCAAGAATTAATTCTTTGCCAGACAACTGAGGTAACAGAACATGATGTAAACAACCGAGGTAGCCTTGATTTTCAGATGCTTCTTTATTTACATGTTATTTTAGTTTAAGTTGCATTATACACATGGGACTCTATTTAATTGGCTAAATAATGACAAGTGTATATAATAGAATATAGAGAGAATATGCCTTTTGTATTTATAGATAATATTTTGTAATTATCATTGTAATTATCACTTCCCTATTATGAGGGATTGTTATTTGTATATATTTGACAAAATCAATGAAAGATGATCAAGGATTTTGAACCATATCATTCAACATGGTATCAAGAGTCTTACCCTAGTTTCCTCCTATCCCACCCTACCGCCGTCGCCTTTCCCTGCCTTCTTCCGATTTTTTTTTTCCGTCGCATACTACCCTCTTCACCACCAATCATGGCCTCTTCCCTTCACCCTGCTGTGACTGTCACCAACATTAAAAACGTCATACCCATCATACTAGACAGCCAAACAGAACACTATAACACCTGGGCAGAACTTTTTGTCATACACTGCAAAGCCTATGACGTCTTTGATCACCTCCAACCTCGTACACTGGCCGCTTCATCGTCTACTGACACCGATACCACCAAACTTCAGGCCTCGTGGGATCGCATAGACGCCATTGTTTTACAATGGATCTATAGCACGATCACACGCGACCTTGTTCACACCATCATGATCCCCAACACCACCGCCTATGACGCCTGGTGTCGTCTCAAGAACCTGTTCTTGGACAATCAGGCAGCCCGTACCATTAACATTCAAAACAAATTTTTCAATTCTCGACTTGACCAATTTTCCGATATCTCAGCCTATTGCCAACACATGAAAATATTATATGACCAACTCACTAGCCTTGGCTCACCCGTCACCGAAAACCAACTTGTTCTCCAAATCCTCACCGGTCTCACCGGTCCCTATGAGAGCATCTCCCTAATCCTACAAAACACCCAACCCTTACCTGATTTCTACACCACTCGTTCCAAACTATGTCAAGTCGAGGACCAAAAATCTACCCAAGCCAAACAAGCCGCCCAAGCCGCTGGAACCGCACTCCTCACCACCACACCCGCATCACCGAACCCACCACCCAACACCAACCCACCCGAACATCCCAACCCAAACACCGATGAAGCTGGCAACCGTAATCGAGGTCGTGGCAGGGGTCGTCCCAAAGGCAAATTTTCCTACGGCCGGGGACGCTATCAGCAGACCCACAACTACCCGGCCCAGTTTTGGCAACCTCCCTCTTGGCCCACTATGCCGGCCCAACCTACAGCCTGGTCCCCTTGGGCTTTTCCACCCTGCCCGTACCCAGCAGCCCCTATGGCCCAGACTCATCAGCAGCCTCCACCAGCCCACAACAGGTCTTCGGCCGCTGGCATTTTAGGTCCGAGGCCCAACAACCACGGCTCAGCCCAATCCTATGCTGCTGGATATTCGCCCACTGACATTGCTCAGGCCCTGTACAACTTGGCGCTTCAAAATAATGACTCTTCTTGGACCATGGACACCGGTGCGTCAGGTACAATGTCTCCTCAATCTGATAAGTTTCCGTCTATTTTTAATTCTGGCATTATTCGCAACATTATTGTTGGGAATGGTAAAACCATTCCGGTGTTAGGACAAGGCAACATTACCTTACCACCACCATTCCCACCATTCAAATTAAATAATGTCCTATATGCCCCTAACCTAGTCAAAAACCTTATTTCTGTCCGTCGTTTTACCACTGACAATCAATTATCTGTTGAATTTGACCCATATGGTTTTACTGTGAAGGACCTCCAGACCAAGCGCCCTATCCTACGCAGCAATAGCTTGGGGGACCTCTACACTCTCAGCCCGTCCAACATCACCAACCTCAACACCGCATCCACCTATGCAGCAATTTCTCAAGATATTTGGCATCAACGGCTTGGCCACCCAGGCCCTGCCATTTTGCAAACTTTAAAATCTTCTAGTTCAATTTCTTTTGGTTCCTTTAATAAAAATAACAATGTTTGCACTGCTTGTATTTTTGGAAAACATACTAGATTACCGTTTGTTTCTTCTAATACTCGCACGTTAATGCCATTTGATCTTGTGCATAGTGATGTTTGGACCTCCCCTATAATCTCAAATGGGGGCCATAGATATTATGTATTATTCTTGGATGATTATACCAATTTTTTGTGGACCTACCCATTAACCAATAAATCCGATGTGTTCACCACCTTCACCACCTTTTACACCTTTGTCCAAACCCAATTCCACACTAAAATAAAACAACTACAATGTGACAACGGGGGTGAATATGCCAACAACCAATTTCACAACTTTTGTAACACTCATGGCATGCACTTCCGTTTCTCTTGCCCACACACCTCATCCCAGAATGGTAAAGCCGAACGCAAAATTAGAACAATCAACAACCATATGCGTTCCATCCTAGCCCACTCATCTACACCCAACACCTATTGGCATCATGCCCTTGCCACAACCACCTACTTACTAAATATCATCCCAAGTAAAATACATAATTTTCAGACTCCCACACAAAGATTATACAATTGCCTACCCACCTATGACCACCTTCGAGTGTTCGGGTGCATCTGCTACCCACTCATCCCCCACACCACTATCCACAAACTTGCCTACCGCTCCTACCCGTGTGTCTTCCTCGGCTACCCACCCAACCACCGAGGTTATAAGTGCCTTGACCTCAAAACACGCACCATCACCATCAACCGACATGTCCTGTTTGATGAATCCATCTTCCCTTTCTCAAAATCACCTAACCCGAAAACCCATACATACACATTCCTTGAGGACAGTCCCCACCCGTCCATTTACTTCACACCCACCAGCCCATCTCCCAACGCTTCTGGCCCAACTACCACTACCCCATTATCCTCACCCACCCAACCGGCCCAGACCACCATCCCACAAAATCCGGCCCAAACACCAACTACTTCCACTATCGCCCCTCCTGACCCAACACTTCCGGCCCATCCTACTACACCCGGTACTTCACAGACCCACCCTAACCACCCAGACCTGAGCCGACCAGCCCACTCCCATCCCTCACCACAACACTCGAGCCCAATCCCATCTCCACCACCACCACCACCACCTCGCACAATTACAACCCGCTCCATGTCAGGCATTACCAAACCAAAACATATTTTTAACCTCTCCACCACTACCATCGTACCCGTACCCAAAAACCCAAAAGACGCCTTGTCTAACCCGGAGTGGCATACTGCCATGAAAAACGAATTTAATGCCTTAATTAAAAACAAGACTTGGGAACTTGTCCCGAGACACCCTGACATGCATGTTATTCGTAGTATGTGGTTGTTTCGTCATAAATACAGGTCTGATGGCACTCTTGAGAGGTACAAGGCTCGGCTCGTTTGTGATGGTCGCAATCAAGAGGTTGGGGTTGATTGCGGGGAAACCTTCAGTCCAGTTGTCAAACCCGCAACCATACGCACTGTTTTAACTTTGGCACTATCTCAGTCATGGTCCATTCACCAGTTGGATGTTACCAACGCTTTCTTACATGGCAATCTTACTGAAACAGTGTACATGTATCAACCAATGGGATTTAGACACCAGGATTTCCCCGACCACGTTTGTCTCCTCAAGAAATCTTTATATGGTCTCAAACAGGCACCACGGGCATGGTACCAGCGTTTCACCGACTTTGTGATTTCTATAGGGTTCGCACAGAGCAAATGCGACCACTCGCTTTTCACATATCATCACGGGGGTGACATTGCTTACCTCTTAATTTATGTGGATGACATTATTCTTACTACCTCCTCTGACTCTCTCAGGATGAAACTTATGGGCAGCCTTGCGGCTGAATTTGCTATGAAAGATCTTGGACCTCTCAGTTATTTCTTGGGTATCTCAGTTGCCAAGTCTGGTAACTCTATGTTTCTATCTCAGCAGTCTTATGCTCTTGATATTGTGAGCCGTGCAGGTATGGACAATTGTAATTCTGTGGCCACTCCTGTTGACACTAAACCCAAGCTGGGCGCCTCTTCTAGTGTTCCATTTGAGAACCCTACTCTTTATCGCAGCTTGGCAGGTGCTCTCCAGTACCTGACTTTTACTCGCCCTGACATCAGTTATGCTGTTCAACAAATATGTATTCACATGCATAGCCCCACTACAGACCACTGGAACGCTTTGAAACGTATTATCAGGTATATTCGTGGCACTGCCGATATGGGTCTCACTTTGTCTTCTTCTTCCACTGTCTCTCTCCGTGCCTATACGGACGCTGACTGGGCAGGTTGTCCTGACACTCGCCGGTCTACATCGGGTTACTGCGTCTACATGGGACCCAATCTTCTCTCCTGGTCTTCTAAGCGGCAGTCTACCATTTCTCGTTCCAGTGCAGAAGCGGAGTATCGTGCGGTGGCGAATGTCGTTGCTGAAGTCTGCTGGCTTCGCAATCTTCTTTTGGAGTTGCGCCACCCTCTCTCATCGGCCACATTGGTTTACTGTGATAACATTAGTGCTATTTACTTGTCCAACAACCCGGTGCAACATCAGCGTACCAAACACATTGAGATAGATATTCACTTTGTACGCGAACATGTGCAACGTGGTAACATTCGGATACTTCATACTCCGACTCGCTCACAGATTGCTGACATCTTTACAAAAGGCCTCCCTCGCATTTTATTTGATGACTTCCGCTCCAGTCTCAACATCCGGCAACCTCCTGTATCGACTGCGGGGGTGTAATAGAATATAGAGAGAATATGCCTTTTGTATTTATAGATAATATTTTGTAATTATCATTGTAATTATCACTTCCCTATTATGAGGGATTGTTATTTGTATATATTTGACAAAATCAATGAAAGATGATCAAGGATTTTGAACCATATCATTCAACAGTATATTATTATCAGTAGTCCTCGTGTCCTTGGATCGATACTTGGCGTGTATCAAAGCTATACTACCATACTATAGGTACAATTGTCGGTTGTTGTATATTTATGTCTTAGGTATAATCATTTCTTTAAAATTAAAATCCGATTGTATTCAAATCTTTATATATATGTGTGTGTATATACACGCGCGCGCGTGCACACACCCAAAACACATCAATGGTTATCAAGATCTTAATTGATGAAGAGATAAACATTCATGGGACTTCTAATCCTAGTGCATAAGAAATTGCAGAAGAATATACTACTGCTGAAGAATTTTTACACTACATCTATACCTTTAGCAATTAGATATCCTATAACTGGATGAGCCTATGATGTAAATTTGAATGCTTATATATAGGATTACAAATGGAACAGCAACCAAATTTGATGATCCAAGTACTTTGTGAGTATGCTTGACGATGTTCTTGAAGATATGCGAAAATTGACTTTGTACAACCCAATTGGTAATGAGAAGGAAAAGAAAATGACTTATGATCTCTAATTGTACTAATATGTTGTGCCGAGTGCAAGAGGAAGTTTGAGAGTTTTGGTAGTACCCGTTTACGGGGAGATTGTTGAGTCTATGATAGTCGGAACTAATATTAGATGCAATATTTGGAGATTTTTAACTAATAGACAGTTCCCGTCGCTATTGTCTGGCCGCTATTGCTCCTTGAGTCGCTGCTATTGCTCTGGTCGCCGCTATTGCCTGTGCCACGTCACTGCACAACTACACTATTAGCGGCGACATGTCACTACTCAAAGCTTTTTTTTTTACCTTCTGATTTTTTTAACCTGCTAATGATATTTAAACTTAAATACTAAAAAACTAAAAAAAGTATAAAATATTTTACATACGCATCCCAAATTGGAAATCATCCACCACCGAGCACCACAGCTGTCACCACCGGTCTCCACCACTCCCGTCACCACCGAGGTCCACCGCAGCCATCACTACCACCGCCACCCCTAACCACCTCCACCACTACCAACTGCCGCTATCCACCGTCGCCACCACCACCCCCACTTACCACCGATTTTGTTATGTCGTCTTTTCTTACTTACGAAACACCATAAAGTAATGATTAGTTCCATTTCCACATATTAACCAAATAAGACATTACAATGGTAATATTCAAATTCGTTTCTTTGTCCATTCCCATATCTCGTTCATTTCATCTCCTTATCCATTCCATTACGGTATACGAGGCAAACCCTTTATGCTAAGAATACCTCATCAATCTTATTATTATAGCCATCTATTGTTCATGGTCGTACTATCAATTCGTAGACATTTGTCTAATATAATATAAGTACTTGTGCTTTTTCTTGGGGCTGTAAACAAACCAAACGTTCAGCGAACACTTCGTGAGTGGGAAGTTCGTTAGTGTTCGTTTGTTTAATAAATGAACAAACATAAACAAGAAATTCGTTCGGTAAGTGTTCATAAATAGTTGTGAGCCTATTGTTTTCTTAACAAACGAATATGAATAAGATCGTGTTCGTGTTCGCTTGATTCGTTTAGAACCCTACTTTTTCTTACACACCTTGAGAACACAATTTTGACTATTTTTTAGAATAATTTTCAACAATACGACTAACAACATTGTTTAAACCACGTGCCAACCTAATATTGCATTCCGTTTATTACATTGGTGTTATTTTATTATTATTACAAGATACAAGATTCTAGACCATCCACCACCATAAAACCAAGTACCACACATTCTCCTTTTCACACTTCTTTTTTTCACAACCACATACCCTAAAAAGATTGCCTTGTAGTTGTACGTTACACAAAAAGTAATCAACTCTTCAAAGCAAAAGAGAGACCATGGAATTAAAACAAGAGATGAATAACCTCATCAAGGTCTCACTTTATGCTTGTCTTTCACTTAACTATTGCTTTTATGTAGGCAAGATTGTCCCTAAAGGTGTTCCAAGGCTCCTAACAATCCTCCCTATTGTCATCATCTTCCTCTCCCTTCCTCTCTCATTAACCTCGGTCCACTCCATAGGAATTGTTTCTTTCTTCATTTCATGGCTTGCAAACTTCAAACTCATCCTTTTCGCCTTCGAAAAAGGCCCCCTTTCGACTCCTTCAATCCCTCTCATAAGGTTCTTTGCAATGGCTTGTTTCCCAATTGAAATAACTCAGTCAAATAAAGAGCTATCCAACCCGAAAAACCCTAACAATAAAGCACTCGGGTACGCGATAAAAGGCGTGCTTCTCGCCCTCTTCCTTCACATTTACCATACCCATCATGAAACTATGAACCCAATGCTCGCTTGGGTGTTCTTCGGGTTCGCGGTTTACCTAATGCTAGAGATCTTGGTCACTATGAGCGCGACACTGGTCGCGCTCTTTCTGAGGGTCGAGCTTGACCCTCAGTTTGACGAACCCTATCTCTCTACATCTCTACAAGATTTTTGGGGACGAAGGTGGAATGTGATGGTGAACCGAATACTTCACCCGGCTATATACGAACCGGTTCTTAAACTGTCAAACCGGGTCATGGGCCGATGGTGGGCCCCTATACCGGCAATTTTGACTACTTTTGTGGTTTCTGGGCTCATGCATGAATTAATATTTTTTTACTTTACTAGAACTTGGCCTACGTGGGAGGTGATGTTATTCTTTTGTCTACATGGTGTTTGTTTGGTTTTGGAAGTGGTCATCAAGAAAGCCGTTAACGTTAAATGGCGTTTGCCACGAACGTTAACTGCGCCGTTAGTGGTGATGTTTGTGTTGGCGACTTCTTATTGGTTGTTTTTACCAGAATTAGCGCGATGTAAAATGATCGAACGAGCGTTTGAGGAATATGAGACAGTTAGCGAGTTAGCGAAGGATATTGGTCGGACAATACATGTTTTTGGCTAAATGATTGTGTTCACGTTGCTGTAATGTGGTAGCGTTCGTTTCTTGGAATGTAATGAAATTGGAATTTGAATTTGTGCGGGAACTATAATTTGATTTGGTATTATTTAGGTGTGTTCGTTTCAAGGAATGGAATGGAATATTGGTGGAATTGGAATGTAGATTATGTTTCGTATGTTGTTCAATTACTGTTTATTCTTTTGTTGAAACGAACAACATATACGTTCTAATTTCATCGAGATTTCATTCCATTCCATTCTGTGAAACGAATGCTACCATAATGTAATCTAAGTTTGGGATTGTTGTTAGCACAAGTACCTCAAGAATGATCAAATTTTATATAAACATTTGAAGTATAATGTTAATGTGCATGTGGTCATCCTTTATTTTGGGATTGTAATTATATGAATGATAGTGGTTTTTTTTAATAACTAACTCCCACATCTATTTATTTTAATTTCTATATCTATGCATTTATTTATTGTAGGATTTTTTTAATAACTAACTCCCACACCTTAGTACCGTTAGGATAAGACCACCACGGTCATCAATCCTAGTCAAGATTATTATTGAATGTACCTTCAAAAAAAAAAAGATTATTATTGAATGTTATTATGAGCTTCTTATAAAGTCTTAAAAGTTAACGGAAGATAATGCACTTACACATCTAGATGCATGGTTTCTAAAATGGTTTGAAGAGTATTCAATTCTTCGGTGTCGATAGCGAATTCATCAAACTCATACAAGGGCAGCGAATTCACAAATGTAACTAGTAAATTATTATTTTTATTTCTTTGTCACTTAATATATATCTAGTATTTTACCGTCGCCGCGCGTTGCGGGGGCGCGTGACGGATATACTGAGCGTTTTTTACCGGAGGCCGCGCGGTACGGCGGCCGCACAATACGTCTAACAGGTAGCACATAATCAACCCAATGTCTATATACGGTAAAAAATTACCCTAAAACAAACATATGAATGCAATTCAGATAATGAAGCAGCCGCAATCGCTGGCTCCGGTGGCATTAGCTAACCGAGTAACCTGTAACTACATCATGTCGCGAATACTAAGCGTAACTAAGGCTCAGGCAAAGAGCGCGTGAAGCGGTTGCAGCGGAGAAAAACTTTTCCGTCACATCTCACGCACTCTAAGCATCTCATCATCGCCGACAGCGCATATGTAAAATTGCGCATAGAAGGGTTGAGGCCAGGAAAATGAAAGTACATCAATAGGTGATGACATCGGGAGGTAAACAACTCCTACCCTTCACTACGAAAGCAGAGACGGACCATTAATAAAGAATCAAATATAGCTCGAAACAGCAGCAAATGGCTCAGATAATCTGAGAAGGCCACACACTAATTGGTTTGCGTGTGAATCCGTGGCTGCCCCGTCAAGACGCGGAATATCTCACGGATAACTCCGCCATGGCTGCATGCCAATCGAATAACGCACGAAACCAAAATCGGCATACCTATCATAGGCGGCAAAGCAAAGGTCACAATGCTCAAACCAATCTATAGCCAAAGACTTCATCATAGCCGTGGCAGCTACTGTTTACGGAGAGCTGGGCGAAAGCCCTAAACCGAAAGCTTGGTAAACCGGTCACCGGGTCTAAATCCGATTACCGGACATCGACTGCTAACATCTAGTCACAAAGAAACATGCAGACGGGAAAAAACATACCGGAACTTTCGATGTTCGGCACTTTGGCTATGAATTGCATTATTGCAAAATATTGCCTGCTGAGACGTTTTGTTAGACGCGTCTTAGTCTTTTTTTCCGTATATTTACAAAATGTAACTTTCGTTAGTGAGGCAACCTCCTCCTTACATTGTTTGAAGATGTTTTAGGAAACTAATATCCAATTACCCAAGCACAACATCCTGCACCTTCCTTATCAGTTATATAACAAGACAGTTAACAACGTTATGATACATATGCTTGCATAATCTCTATGATCGTATCATCATGTCCCACCATTTATTTCTACCTACTAGGAACCCATCAAGAAGTTTAGGAATCCAATTAACAAATTTCTACATAACATCTAAAATTAAATACTTGTGTGTTTATATATATATAAGCATACATACACACATATCAATCATATATAACTACCATCAAAGACGTAGACCTCCACTAGGATCCTTGCAAGACATGAAAACACACAAATGCAACACTTTAAAACCTCCATGGTTTGTTACATACTTGATAATATGCGTTCACAACATTCTCTTACTAGCCAAAACATATTCTTAAGTTTCGGTTTTAACCTACATAAGTCCAACATACAACTACCCTTCATTTTGGCTATACCTCGCATTCACGAAGTCAAACAATGCTTACCGATGCGTTAGAAGCAAATACGGATTGCGCATATAAGCAAAACATCTAAATATGCGAAAAACGGACAAAAACCCAGTGGGGAGCGCATGCTGGTGCACACCAGCGCAAGGTGCGCTGGCCACCTTGCGCTCCCTGTTTAACCACATCAGAAGGTCAGCACAAGCTGACAAGGCACCAGCGCAAGGTGCTCTGACCTTGCACCCCTGACCGGTTTCGCTACTAACTTTGGAGATTTCGCACAAAATCAAAGATATTGATACCCCAAAGCAATATACACTTAAACTTAGACTTTTTAAATCCTCAAAGGACAAATTTTTATCGTCCCATTCGGTTTTCTAACATTCATACGAATCATTTTACTAAGTTATATATCTATCCATAACTCGAGTGTTCTCAAGTATAGATAAACTACCTTTAACCGTTGCTACATTCTCTACCTTGGCATAATTATTAACGTTCCATCACTTCATGATTCCCATTCTACTTACACACACATATACATGTTTAAATTCATTATCCTAAATGGAATAAGAATCACTTACCTCAAGTCCTCCAAGTTCATGCGTGTTTCCTTCGCCTCTTATTGACCCATTAGCCTTCCAGGCTCAAGTCCATCCTGACATGATTCCTATCATTTCATGTCATGACATTCACATCTTGTTAGCATACATGATAGTTCACACTATCAAATATTCCAACTCTTATGTCATCTTGACTTTCATTGGTCAATATTTATCATACAAAAGACATAGATTTACAATCACATTGTTCACATTTTAAGCAATTTATCTTACCATTATGTATGTGACATAAACCATTAAACATGCATCACATGATATCCTCAATCTCACAATCATGTTAGGAAGCTTAACCATGCTAGTCACACTTTGTTGACTTTTTAGAAAGTCAACTATCAAGTATGCAACCTCTAATATTTAGATACATACATCCATATCAATATACTACTCCTTATCAATTTCTACCCTAACCATTACATTAGCATGTTATAGAACACATATCATGATATGACTACTTTGGTGCACATAGAATTCATTCGACCCATACTAACGCTTTCATGATTCTACAATTGGCAATTACAAATCCAAGGATAGCCAACATAATATAATACCAACATTATCTTTTCTTAATATAACTTCATACACTTCTCAACTAGTGCACATTCATCTCTTAATTACAAATAAGAAATAATTCCAACACTTGGTGTGCATCATACTATCCAAACATAGAATATAACATCCTAACGCACACTTCTTACCAAATCATATAATTCAATAAACTCCCACATGAATATTCTCTAATACAATCCTCATGTTAACCTATTATCAATTGCATCTATTTCACATTACTTTCATACTTGTCAAGTCTTGCATACAAATTCATACATCATACTCATCTAGACATTTCATCAAACACTTGGTATGCATACAACATTTAAAACACAATGTACAAGTATTTCATGCCTACTTTCATAACTCATAACATAAATCATCATATTATTTACCTACACCCCATATCCTTCATTCCATAGTTATCAACATAGCAAAACATCACTTTCTTTTCAAAATATCCAATAATTAACTAAGAATGGTCTTGGATTACACCAAGACCAACACCCACGTCCAACATAGGTGTAAAACAATCTAATTAGCACATGAATCAAGCATAGCCTTATGTAGTATCACGAGTTATGGTTCCTTTAGTGTCTATCAACATCTAGACACCTTCATCCATCCTTAATTCACGTTTTCACATAAACCCTAGATTTTCATCACATTCAAAAACAAAGATAACATCATGATTAGCCAAATTAAAGGTACCTTGGTGTATACAAAACCTTAGATGACCCATAATTGGCTTCATGCCCCATCTTGGCTTCTACTTTCTCTTGATTTGGAACTAGAGGTGAAGAAGCAAGGGTTTGGTCTTGGGTTGTTCTTGATGATCGACATACACAAGAATGTGTATGTTGACATCTTACTTCCCTTATCTATAACCCATTCTTTTGCTCCTTGTCCAATTCTAGTCCCTCTAGTTTGATACCCTCCCAACATTGACTCAAACCTTATTGAAATTCTTTATAACTTGTATATCTATCTAGGATAGGTACTTAGTTATTTCACCCCATGCCATAACACATTAAAACATGCTACTAAATTAAAGTTCGGGTTTTGGGGCATTACAAGTCTACCCCCCTTAAAGAAGGTTTCGTCCCCGAAACCACTTTCATTACTAGCAAACCCATTCCACCACTATCCTTAGGCATTAATTCTAGCCAATCGAAGCCAATATCTCTACATAATGCTAAATCCTTAACCAACATTATTTCCATTTATTTAACTACTCTTCTCTTTCATTCAAGACTTCATGTCGTGCCATGAGCTCACCTTATAAGCTATACAACGACTCTAATCGTGAACAAACATGATTATGTGTCCATACTTTCTAATATTAACACAAGCTTTCATGCAATTATCAAACATACTGAACTATCACAACCTAACTACTGTTACACCTTCTCTTATTCATACTTCACTTGAGAGTTCGACATCGTTCTATAGTCACCACCGAACCGATGTATCTACCATACACCCCCACCCCACTATAACACATATGTCCATAACTGGACAACACCGAGTCTAACTAAGATCCATTCATCTTTTGACCTTTAAAAGTCAAACTTTCCAAACTACATCATGCTTGAACTACCCTTCATTCATACGTGGTTACTTTTCAACATATAATTTTCTATTTAACAATCACAAAATATCTAAATTTACTAACCTTCCTTTTTACAACGTTATCCAACCATCCATATGTCGGCTTAACTTACTCCTTCACAAGTCCACGCCATACTTAGCTTGCTTTAGTTCATTCACAATGGGTTCCAACTCGTCAACATCATATCACCTATCTTGCGGATTTCATCATATCCATAAATTCGACCATTCGTATCTACAAAATCATTGGTTAGACATATACCTTACATTCATGACAATTGACCTTCATTGGTCCATGCAAGTTTCCTTTCACTTGTAATTTCTAGTTATATACATTTCCTTCCCGATCTCCCGTTTACGTGCTATACTACATTACTTATTGCATTTTCCTATGCAAGATCCTTACATTTTATTCACTATCTTGCAAAAATATATTTTTTTTTACAATTCGACTTTTCAAGGTAATTGCGCCATATTCTACTTCTTTATAATAATTCATACATCACATTCTTGCATCTCTCAACATCATTCATTCTCTGCATATAGAGGTACGAGTCTTTCAAAAGGTCGACCGTTCATTCATTTTCCATAGGTTTCTAAAAATTGACTCACATTAATACCATGCCTTACCGTCTTCCACTACATATATATATATATATGCATTTTACATGCCACATAACATGCATATCTAAATTAAGTTACTAACTTGTGTTTATCTTGGTTAGAGAAAATAATGTATTCTCTTCTTCATTCCTACCCGAATGACCCGCTTCATAGACTATTCTATATTTCTACAACATTCCAACTAATCTGACCAATTACTTGGGTAATTCTATATTTTTACATTTCCACTATTTGACCCGTTCATGGTCATTTCTACAATTTCTACAATTCCACCCATTTGACCCATTAAGGTCATTCAACATTTTTATGCTATCAAAGATGAGCCGACTAACGAGTAAGTGGAGGGAGTTACATATGGATTCATATATTTAATTCCTACCTTTAATTTATATATGTTTGATCCGTAATTACCTACGGATGCAAATCTTTCATTTCTACCTTTCATTCATATAAGTTTAATCCGTACGTACCTATGGATTTTTCATTTCAACCTTTCATTCCTATAGGTATGATCCGTGCTTACTTACGGATTTAAACGTTTCATTCCAACCTTTCATTCATGTAGGTTTGATCCGTGCTTACCTACGGATTCAAACATTTCATTCCTACCTTTCATTCCTACCTTTCATTCCTACCTTTCATTCATATAGGTTTGATCCGTGCTTACCTACGGATTCAAACCTTTCATTCCATCCTTTCATTTATATAGGTTTGATCCGTGCTTACCTACGGATTCAAACCCTTCATTCCAACCCTTCCTTTCAATATAGATTGCTCTCTATCACTTGAGAGTCATCTACTTTACCCACAACTGACGTCTAGTTACTTATTCATTCATTGCCATAATTAATTTATAGGCACAATATACATACGTTTAGTTTGACACCTTCTAAGGGAATCCCCCTCACATTCACACTTTTATAGAAGTTTTATTCCACCCATTCACCCACACGACAACTTACTTTCCAATTTTTACCAGGCATACCCGTGATGATTCTCATGGTCTCACGTGTATCGCATGCTTCTTGCGCACTGGCCAGGTGCGCAGTCCACATGCTACCCACGTGCCTTCATGTAATCATTACCTTATGCTTGGGGACTGGTTTTCAGCTTCGTGCTACATTTTCAATTTCCTTCTCTAACAACATGGTTGTTTTCCATCTAAATTTTACCATCCCTGAGAATTCTCTCCCACCGGTACCAATGTATTAATACTACTTACCTGCGAGCATTCTATCCTTTCCAAAATTTTCGAGATCTATCTTGGATCGTGTCCTTGAGACCTCTTCATTATCCACAAAAGCTCACCTTAATATAAACACCACAATTAGTTTTTAGCATGTCATTTGAGTTAATATTAAATTCTACCTTTGGGCCTTGATCGAGTCTTGGATTGTACGGGTCACTGATTTCAAGAGCACATAAGTTTGAGTTCAAGTACTTACTTCCTTGTACGAGATTTCACTCAAACCAGGGCTCTGATACCAACTTGTAACACCCTAAACCGTTTTAACAGAAAATACGCAGCGGAAATACGTACTAGAAAATTTCGTGCTTTATAAATAAAACATTCTAATTTATATTTCAGGCGTTACGACATTCATTCATCCTATTGCGTTCACACAAAACCTTCTTAGTCTTGATCATGTGAAAGCGCCCACGTACAATCCATGCCCTGGCTCGACCTTAACCATTATGCACCCAAATGGAAGACTCGTATAACCTGCAGTCACCATACACCCAAACCATTAGAAAGGTAAGTGACTTTTATAATACGCAAACAACATAAAATAACTTCCACAAAACCAAAAGACCACGACAAACTCCCTTTTTGCGAGTATGGATCCATCTGGTTACAAACTTGGATCCGTTCTTAGAATCGTAACTTCCAACTTTTAAAGATTGATCTTAACATACCTGCACCTTCCTTATCAGTTATATAACAAGACAGTTAACAACGTTATGATACATATGCTTGCATAATCTCATCATCATGTCCCACCATTTATTTCTACCTACTAGGAACCCATCAAGAAGTTTAGGAATCCAATTAACAAATTTCTACATAACATCTAAAATTACATACTTGTGTGTTTATATATATAAGCATACATACACACATATCAATCATATATAACTACCAACAAAGACGTAGACCTCCACTAGGATCCTTGCAAGACATGAAAACACACAAATGCAACACTTTAAAACCTCTATGGTTTGTTACATACATGATAATATGCGTTCACAACATTCTCTTACTAGCCAAAACATATTCTTAAGTTTCGGTTTTAACCTACATAAGTCCAACATACAACTACCCTTCATTTTGGCTATACCTCGCATTCACGAAGTCAAACAATGCTTACTGATGCGTTAGATGCGAATACGGATTGCGCATATAAGCAAAACATCTAAATATGTGAAAAACGGACAAAAACCCAGTGGGGAGCGCATGCTGGTGCACACCAGCGCAAGGTGCGCTGGCCACCTTGCGCTCCCTGTTTAACCACATCAGAAGGTCAGCGCAAGCTGACAAGGCACCAGCGCAAGGTGCTCTGACCTTGCGCCCCTGACCGGTTTCGCTACTAACTTTGGAGATTTCGCACAAAATCAAAGATATTGATACCCCAAAGCAATATACACTTAAACTTAGACTTTTTAAATCCTCAAAGGACAAATTTTATCGTCCCATTCGGTTTTCTAACATTCATACGAATCATTTTACTAAGTTATATATCTATCCATCCATAACTCGAGTGTTCTCAAGTATAGATAAACTACTTTTAACCGTTGCTACATTCTCTACCTTGGCATAATTATTAACGTTCCATCATTTCATGATTCCCATTCTACTTACACACACATATACATGT
This sequence comes from Ambrosia artemisiifolia, assembly GCA_032199755.1. Lineage (NCBI taxonomy): Eukaryota > Viridiplantae > Streptophyta > Magnoliopsida > Asterales > Asteraceae > Ambrosia > Ambrosia artemisiifolia. Next base: position 18,760,090 of record CM063519.1, read on the forward strand.
TTAAATTCATTATCCTAAACGGAATAAGAATCACTTACCTCAAGTCCTCAAAGTTCATGCGTGTTTCCTTCGCCTCTTATTGACCCATTAGCCTTCCAGGCTCAAGTCCATCCTGACATGATTCCTATCATTTCATGTCATCACATTCACATCTTGTTAGCATACATGATAGTTCACACTATCAAATATTCCAACTCTTATGTCATCTTGACTTTCATTGGTCAATATTTATCATACATAGGACATAGATTTACAATCACATTGTTCACATTTTAAGCAATTTATCTTACCATTATGTATGTCACATAAACCCTTAAACATGCATCACATGATATCCTCAATCTCACAATCATGTTAGGAAGCTTAACCATGCTAGTCATACATTGTTGACTTTTTAGAAAGTCAACTATCAAGTATGCAACCTCCAATATTTAGATACATACATCCATATCAATATACTACTCCTTATCAATTTCTACCCTAACCATTACATTAGCATGTTATAGAACACATATCATGATATGACTACTTTGGTGCACATAGAATTCATTCGACCCATACTAACGCTTTCATGATTCTACAATTGGCAATTACAAATCCAAGGTTAGCCAACATCATATAATAACAACATTTTCTTTTCTTAATAACTTCATACACTTCTCAACTAGTACACATTCATCTCTTAATTACAAATAAGAAATAATTCCAACACTTGGTGTGCATCATACTATCCAAACATAGAATATAACATCCTAACGCACACTTCTTACCAAATCATATAATTCAATAAACTCCCACATGCATATTCTCTAATACAATCCTCATGTTAACCTATTATCAATTGCATCTATTTCACATTACTTTCATACTTGTCAAGTCTTGCATACAAATTCATACATCATACTCATCTAGACATTTCATCAAACACTTGGTATGCATACAACATTTAAAACACAATGTACAAGTATTTCATGCCTACTTTCATAACTCATAACATAAATCATCATATTATTTACCTACACCCCATATCCTTCATTCCATAGTTATCAACATAGCAAAACATCACTTTCTTTTCAAAATATCCAATAATTAACTAAGAATGGTCTTGGATTACACCAAGACCAACACCCACTTCCAACATAGGTGTAAAACAATCTAATTAGCACATGAATCAAGCATAGCCTTATGTAGTATCACAAGTTATGGTTCCTTTAGTGTCTATCAACATCTAGACACCTTCATCCATCCTTGATTCACGTTTTCACATAAACCCTATATTTTCATCACATTCAAAAACAAACATAACATCATGATTAGCCAAATTAAAGGTACCTTGGTGTATACAAAACCTTAGATGACCCATAATTGGCTTCATGCACCATCTTGGCATAACACATTAGAATATACTTATTGAAATTCTTTATAACTTGTATATCTATCTAGGATAGGTACTTATTTATTTCACCCCATGCCATAACACATTAGAATATACTACTAAATTAAAGTTCGTGTTTTGGGGCGTTACAGTTGGGTGATGATTGTGGCAGGTTGAGCACTGCCGGGGTTGCCGTTACCTTGGTCATCTTTATTGTTGTTGTTGTTGTCGTTGTTGTTCTGATTGCGATTGCTGCGATGAGAAGACATTTTCTAAAACACAATGAAAATAATGAGACTAAATGATAAAATGAAGGCAATGAAATGAGGCATGAGGAGTGCAATCATTTATTTGTTAATTAAAACAAATAAATGAAAACGTTGACTTATCAAAGCTTTTAAATTCTAATAATGTAGAGAAGACGTGCTTTAGCCTATAAGTGAACACTCATTCCGAGAATTCCCAGGTAGGCATTCGGGTCCCTCGTCTGATTGGGATTTATACAAAATGCCAGCCTTAGAAAGAAGACTCTGAATATAGGCGTCCACCCTTCCAAATTACACGTGTTCATTATTAGAATCTAGGACTTTAACGGGATTATCAGTTCAGGCTTGAGCCTGTGGAGTTTGTCCTGATGATTTAGGGATAGATCCTGATTGCAACAGGTGACTAAGATTAGACAACTTGTAGGGCTAAGGTAAGAATAGGAAGTAGGACAGGGATAAGGATAAGAAATCAAATAGAGAAGCAAGCAAGAAGGTCAAGTACTGATTAAGTCTTCGGGCTATAGACGAGATTATTTTCTAATAACCTAATTCCCATAACCAAGGATCTGATACCAATCTGTAACACACCAATCGATGGTGGAAACATCGAGGTGCCACGTAATGACGATTGTTGAGTACCTCATGATAATTAAAAAGTTCAGTAATCAATTAAATTCCATCAAATGAATTACATAAAATTATTCTAAAAGAAATTTGTACATCAAATGAGAAACACTAAATACATATCTCCAAGCATGAACTCTAGTCTTCAAGCAACAATATAACCTGAAACATGTTAAGTTGGAAAATATTTTGGGTCAACAAAAGTTGGTAAGAAATACATAGGTTTGTGTAATGTATGAAGTGTATAAAATTTGTGCAATGCTAGTGTCATGGTGATTCTAGTTCATATGTTAAAAGAAATACTAGGCAATAATATGTGCATAATCAAAACTTGTCACATGTTTAATGTGGTCCATCCGATACGCATATGGTTCACCTGTTTATGTTTGAGTCTGTGTTTATCGATAACAATCACCCAGTTTCCCCATAACAATGGTCCACGTATCGAGGTGGGATTGTCAGTCCAATAGATCAATCACAGTTTATCGTCAGCTTGCGCAGTGTTAATGATAACGCGTGTCTAATTGTGTCTACCTAAGTATTGTTTAAGACATAATATCACATAGAAATCACACAAGATACGTATGTTGAATTATATATGTAAATGTAAGATGTTTCACCCCCAAAGTATGAAAAAGTATAAAAATGGGGCTATGTAAAACCCACCTTGATTGTTAGTCTTGAATAAGCTTAAAACGTTGCAAAGTAAAATAGGCAAGACACCGAGATATTATTCTAATCAAATAAAGGATAATGTAGATTAGGACCTAATTGAGTTCTATGTTGTTAAGATCTAAGGCATTCTATGGTTTCTAATTTGGGGATTAGCGATTATTTATTATTTAATTGATATAATTGTTAACTAAATAACAAAAGAGAAATTAATAAAATAAGTTATTAAAAGGGATTTTTGTAAAATCTTGGTCAAGGCTGTTGTACTAAAATAATATAGTTTGAAATTAATTTTTAATAAATTATTTTCTTAAGTAATGTTTATAAAATAGATTATAACATAATAATTTAAACATGTTAATAATATTCAAAGATACTAAATTTCACAAAATTCAAAAAATAAATTTATTATCTATGAGCGGTTTATAAAATACAAGTTTCAATTTCCATAAAACATATTTTATAGCAATAAAAATTGTTAAACAAAATCATCATTGTTAAAAATTGTAATAATAGTTTTTATTCACAATGTATTATGTTTTAGATTATTAGTGTTACCTTTATAATTAGTTTTAACGCCCTAATAATAAAGTTTTATATACAACCGTATTCTAAGTTAAAATTAATAAAATATTTGATGACTTGTGAACAGATGTTCACAAACGACTGTGATCCATTATAATTATCCACTGAAGAATAATATAACCACATTTTTAAAACAGACTTTGTAATGAATATCTAACGAAATAACTATAAATTTAAACTAAACCAGTCTTTTCAAATTCCTGACAGAAAATATAGCATCAATTAATGCTAAATGTACTTATTTTTACTATTCTTAAACAGCAAAAAAAGGTTACCATAAAATTCTTAAAAAAATTTAGACATATTTTATAAATATAGAAACTCTTTAAAAAAATAAGTATTATTAAAATGTGTTTTTTTGAACATTTATTATTTAAATGTGTAATAATAATTTTTATTCACAGCCTATTATGATTTAAATTATTAGTATGAATATTATCATTAGTTTCAATTACATAGTAATAAACTTTCATATTGAATCCTATTGTAAGTTCAAAGCTATACAAAATTTGACGACTTGCATGCCAACAGATGTTTTGAAACAACTGTGATCCATTACAATTTTCAACTGAAGGATGATGTAACCAGATTTTTAAAACAGAGTTTATAAAACCTAAATTGTAATCAATATCTAACGAAATCAGTCTCTTCAATTTCATATTTACAAACAGTCGACACAGCCATAAAAGTATTTGATGGCCACAGTGGAGATGAATGATCTAGATGAAAACATAACATAAATTTACACATTATTCTTTTTATATTAATTAAACAATTAAAAATATTGTTCTTACAAATGATTTGAAGTCTTTTATTTTTCCTATAACTTAAAAAATGAAAATATATTTTATAGCAATAAAAATTCTACAAAAATATTAGCATTTATAAAATATGTAATTATAGTTTTTATTGACGAATTATTATGTTTTAAATAAATAATATTTCCATGACAAACTTTTTTAAGAAATGACGTGAAATATTTACATATAACTCACATAAGTTATTATAACCATATGTTTCATAATGTTTATCAACAACTATTGAATTGTAAACAGATATTAAAATTCAAGAAAAGTTAATAATGCCCACTCTACAGATGAGCGGTTTGTAAAATACAAGTTACAATTTTCATAAGACATATTTTATAACAATAAAAATTGTTAAATAAAATCATCACTATTAAAAATTGTAATAATAGTTTTTATTCACAATGTAATACGTCTTAGATTATTAGTATTACCATTATAATTAGTTTTAACACCCTAATAATAAAGTTTCATATACAAACCTATTCTAAGTTAAAATTAATAAAATATTTGATGACTTGTGAACAGATGTTCACAAACGATTGTGATCCATTATAATTATCCACTGAAGATAATATAACCACATTTTAAAACAGACTTTGTAATGAATATCTAACGAAATAACTATAAATTTAAATTAAACCAGTATTTTCAAATTCATAATTAGTAACAGTCGCTACAACCATAAAAGTCTTTGGTGGCCAATGCATAGATCAACAATCTAGATGCAACCTGACAGAAAATACAGCACCAATTAATGCTAAATGTACTTATTTTTTACTATTCTTAAGCAACAAAAAAAGGTTACCATAAAAATTCTTAAAAAATTAAAACATATTTTATAGGTATAAAAACTCTTTAAAAAAATAAGTATTATTAAAATGTGTTTTTTTTGAACATTTATTATTAAAATGTGTAATACTAATTTTTATTCACAACGTATTATGATTTAAATTATTAGTATGAATATCATCATTAGTTTCAATTACATAGTAATAAAACACATTTTGAATCCTATTGTAAGTTCAAAGCTATACAAAATTTGACGACTTGCCAATAGATGTTTTGAAACAACTGTGATCCATTACAATTTTCAACTGAAGGATGATGTAACCAGATTTTTAAAACAGAGTTTGTAAAACCTAAATTGTAATCAATATCTAACGAAATCAGTCTTTTCAAATTCATAATTAAAAACAGTCGACACAACCCTAAAAGTCTTTGATGGCCACTGTGGAGATGAAGGATCTAGATGAAAACATAACATAAATTTACACATTATTCTTTTTATATTAATTAAACAATTAAAAATATTGTTCTTACAAATGATTTGAAGTCTTTTATTGTTCCTATAACTTTAAAAAATGAAAATATATTTTATAGCAATAAAAATTCTACAAAATATCAGCATTTATAAAATATGTAATTATAGTTTTTATTGACGAATTATTATGTTTTAAATAGATAATATTTCCATGACAAACTTTTTTAAGAAATGACATGAAATGTCTGACTGTAACAAATATTTTAAAGAAACTAAACTGAATATTTACATTTAAAAAAATAATTCATTTTTAAAAACTATTACATTGCGAATAAAAACTATTATTCGAAGATTATAGATATAATCTTTGGTATTGAAACCTATTCAAATTCATAATTACAAACAGTCGCCACAGCACTAAAAGTCTTTATTGATGACTTATTATATTTTAAATTAAAAATATTTCCATGACAAATATTTTAAAAAAATGAAGTCAAGTTTAGTAATTCTAACTAATATTTTAAGGAATAACTATCAAAAAATTTAATATTCAACTACTATAAAATACTCGAGACACTATTGTTTGAACAGATATTGGATAACAGAAGTATAACAAATGAAATTAAGTAACATTACATCCACTGGCACAACAGATGTTAAACAACAGCTGTTAGCTAAAATATATTCATCCAAAATTGTTAAAACAGTCTGTAAAAAATTAACATACACATCTTTGAAGTTCAACAGATGTTAAAAAAAACTTACCACTGAAAAAACTAAACCAACATCTGAATACGTCAATAATAAGTTCTAACTTTTGAGTCTAGCAGTGTTCTTTTTCAATCTTTTGCTTGTAGAACTTTGGTCAGCAACATTTACATTAACACAATCTTCAACACTTCTTTTTCCATTAGGACTTGTGGGAGTATACACAACGGCATCAACACATACAACATCCTTCAAACAAATCACGAAACAACTAATAAAACGTTACATGACAATACATGTTGTAGAAAAAGTTAGACATAATTGCACAAAGGTATTAATACCTTTGGAGTAACTTGAAACCCAAGTTGCGAAGATTCTGAAAGGTTAACAGATTTATATTCACAAACTTCCTAAGTGACCTAAAAAGTGGTCATATACAAATAAACATAACAGATTTGAAAATCTACTGAATATAAATGCTTATTACAAAATAATTAGAATAAATACCTCGACAGAACTATCGTCTACATTCTCATGTCCGTCGACCAACTCTTCAATTATAACAGGATCATCACAAATCTTGACGACAGTGTACACATGATAGTCATTTGTAAGATTGTAATCATAAACATCAATCTTAAAAGCAAGTTTCTTTTCAATGATTCGGGACAACTCATGCGACAAACTTTTTGTGTCGCCTTCCTTCAACTGGCTTTCCCTGATATCACCTGCAGCAACTCCAATAAGCCTCATAACATCTTTATCGAACATCACAAATGATACACTACCGGATTCATCTTGAACCCTTATCTGCAACTTGAACCTAAAACAAATAAAACATAATTTATCTAAAAAACTGCATGAAATGAAATAAAAAAATCTGAAACAAAAAATGTGTGTACATCTACTTTTTTACATACTTTGTGGTAACGGAAGTACATTCACACTGGCATTTTCGACAAACCAAAGCAGTAGCAGGCAATTTGAGAATTGCTTCAGACACTTCTTCAGCGTTTTGCAAATAGGCTGACTTAATTAAAACTTTCTTGTTACACTTGCGGCAGGCAGCATAAAATCAACCATAGCTTTCTTCAACACTTTTTATGGTCGCAACGACAACATAAGACATCGGCTGCAAACACAGTATATATGTATGCAACAAACAATTTTAAAGAATACAAACATATAATAAACTAAACACATATAAAAGGTACGAATAAAATATTGAAACCTGATGAATGTCAATGAGCTCATCAACACGCTTCTTCTCTGTTCCAACTATGAATTCCTGACACAATGGATAAACAGTCTGCGACAAAAGAACAGTTTGAGAAGTACAACCACTACTAGAAAAATGGCCTTCCTTGACACTTTTTTTATGACATACCACATTTAATGACATGCAAAAGTGCATGTCATAAAAAAATTGTCATCTTTTGAAAAAAATGATAATTTCTTGACGTTTTTTTATGCGTGTCAATAATTTTCCGTCGTAAAATAAAAAAACATGACGGTTTTTAAATCGCGTGTCATTGTTTTGTGTCACCTGAAATCTCAAAACATTCCCTCTCTCAAATCAAACCCCTCCCTCTCGCAAATCAAATTCTAATCAAATCATTCCTAAAAACCCTAACGTTCTGCTCGTTCCTAAAAACCCTCACCATCATCAACCACATACCAGTTAAACCCACCATCCAACCCAGCATCATTACCCGACCAAAACAAGTTCCGGATGAAATCCACCCAAAATCAACGAAGATAATGGCTTAACCCTAACTCTCGTTCTGCTCCTACTCCTGCTCCTGCTCGTTGTAGGAGACGAGACCTTGGCTTTACTATTCACTGCAAGGAATAATCAAGGTAGTTTTCTATTAGATTTCGTTGTATACCAGCGTATTAATTAAATTAATTTGACTATATAATGATTAAGCAAAAAGAGAAGATCTGTATTGCCTTTGATGATGCGTTTAGGCCTTCCCCTTAAATGGAAAATTATTTAACAAATGGTGGATTTCCTTTACTTGTTCTACAGAAGCTGTTGATTTGCTGAAAAATTTATCATTGGATTCTAAATCAAAGGGTTTGGAAGTTCCAGATCCTGTTAAGAAGGTGAGGCGTTAACTTCATGTGGTAATATGTGCTTCTTTTGTATTGTTATGATATTAATTTTGTTGTTGATGTGTATTGTAGTCCTCTCGTTCTGCTCCTGCTCGTTCCTGTCTCGAGGATAAATTCTGACCTGTTTGTGCTCGGTAAGTTCCAATTCCTTCTGTATGGTTAATATTGCCTGTAAGGTGTTTGATGATATGCTTGTGAGAGTGGTTTGTTAATATCTTTTGTTTGTTTTGCTTTTATACCGTTGAAAATTAGACATCTGATATCCAAATAACTGTTACTTGATTCAGGTAAGCTTGATAAAGGAACAATTTTAAAGGCCATTTGTTCAGGGTTTGAGGAGACAACGGAGCCAGTCATTTGTTTAAGGGATGGTCAGTTCTGCCTTTAGATATGTTACTTGTTATTCTCTCTTATTTGATAAAACTTAAGCTTCAAACATTACAAGAATTCAAATGTATACTTAAAATCAATGTTTTCATGCTTGAACCGGTCAACGAACCAACCGCCTTATAGGTTCATTAGTCAGAAGATTAGATTTAAAAATCGGATACCATCATAAATAACTTAGACACTAAATATATTAATAGATAAAATATTAAATAAAATGTAACAATACGTTAGTTTTTGAAGCGAGTGATGTATATATGTATGCTGCTTTCAGGAATTGAAACAAACGAGTGTATGGAAAACAATGGTGGATGTTGGATAGACAAAGCTTCAAATATCGCAGCCTGCAGGGTATGAATCGTTTTTTTCTTTCAGGGGGAGAGTGTTTCAGTGTCTGATTGTTCAGGGTGTAAAGTTTTTCGGCGATGGTTACAAACACTCTGAAGGTTATAACTTCTATTGCATCATCTTGTGTCAATGTAGTTTTACGAATGCCATATTTTGTTTGCAGCTTTGGGAGCTTTACGTTGTGGGCTTAACAGCAGCCAGTTAACGTCCAAAAAATGCTGCAGCCTTTTGCTTTTTTTAATTATTCATATCAATTAGGAATTTAGTAAGTTATAAGTTTGACATCAAAAGTCAAACATACATGTATATCCACATTAATGATAAGTTTGTCATCAGTGTACTTACAGGATCCAAGCTAGTGTGGGAATGTATTAAAAGGTTATGAAGGGTTTCTATCAGCGTCTAAGAGCACTTCACTGTAAGTTACTAAGTCCTAAAATCCCACCCTTAACTTTCTATTATACATCTTTATTATTTTACCATATACAATCGTGAAAGGGATGGGTCTAAAACAAGGTTCTGGAAAGACGCCTGGCTGTTAGATGACCCACTGTCAACTGTTTTTCCTGACTTGTATAAATTGGCAAAATATAAAAACACACTGGTTCAGGGGCAATTCAATGGCAGTGCAGGTTGGTCTGTTAATTGGGTCAAGGAGCCGGCTTCCTCATCAGAGTTAAGGCAGCTGCAGGACATGATGGAGCATCTGTCCAGGGTTGCGCTTAATGGGACTCCGGATAGTTGGAGGTGGACTAGTAACGGAGGTAATAACTTCACGGTTAAGGATATTCGAGTCGAGATTGCGTCCAAAAAATGCAGCAGCCAGTTAACGTCCAGATTTGTCTGGAATTCTTGGGCGCCGGTCAAAGGGAACTATCTTTTTTGGAGAGCCATTGATGGGAGAGTTGCTGTAAAAACTGAAAAACGTCATTATGTTAGGTATCTTACTATTCTCTATTAGAACATAAAGATTCAAAGGTTTGATTTTGCAATCTGCAGGAAAGAGGGAAAAGAACAAAGAATGCTTGGGATCAAAAACTGTCAGAAGCGAAGACTCAAGGTAAAGTAGTAAGTCATTAAACTGTATATTAACTAATCTATTCTTCTTTATGATGTATTAATTTTATTCTATTTTGTATGGAAAAAATAGGTGATTGCCAACTTCAGTGCATCTTGGTGTGGTCCATGCAAATCAATGGCACCTTACTAGTTACTACATTGAGCTATCAGAGAAGGATTCTTATGTTTCTGACTGTTGATGTTGATGAATTAACGGTAAGAGTTACACCATTTATATACATTGGGGTGTGTTAAAATTAGAACCATTAAATAATTAGGAACCAAAAGTGCAATAATAAGAGAGTTAAAAATGTATTATAGACATGGAAAGTTGATAATTTAATACTGTTCTAAAATATAATAAAAACCTTATATAGCCTTCTTTTATATCGAAGTCTTAAAGTAGAAGACATTTTCTATGCCACGTTGCTTTGTCAAAGAAGGTGGGCTATGAAGGGAAGGGACTAATTGAGGTCAAAAGTCAAAACAAGTGTGCCTAAGAAAAGCAGCTGACCTCGTCCATATTTGTACGGGCGCCTAGAGAGAGACAAGTACTCGTCCTGTGTCTGTCTGAGGCACCAGGGCCTGGCATGAGTGCGCGCCTCACGCCTAGGCATGCGCCATGCGTCTGGCTTGCCTTTGGTTCAACCATCCGTTCAAATATGATCCAGGGCCAGAAAGTGGTTCCCAATTATTTAATGGTTTTCGTTTGTAGCTCCATATATATTATGTTGTGATGCAATGAATTTTGATGTAGGACTTTAGCACACAACTGGATGTAAAAGCTACACCAACATTCTTCTTCTTTAAAGATGGTCAACAAACCGATAAACTAGTGGGAGCCAACAAGCCTGAACTACTGAAAAAGATAACCGCCATTTAGATTCACAACTTCAAAAGCAACCATAATCTTTGTTCTATTGTGTTTAGTTTCATGGTTGATGGTACAATAGTACATACATTTTACTAGAAAAAAAATGTATTGTTACGCAAGACCGGGAAGTTGCAGACATCTTTTGGCGTCAAGTTGACAGGTTCAGTTGCAATGTTGTTGTGTTTTCATATTTTTATTAGGAATTTGAATATTTATTGTTTGTTTTCATTTGCAGTGCTGCTGTGTTTCACAATGCAAGCACAAGATTACAATGCAAGCACAAGATTTAATGATGGATTTCGCTTTGGTCTTGGTGCAGAGGTTAATATTTACATTTTGTTTTGTTTTTTTTTTTTTTGAAAACATATTGCTAATCAATCAATTTTTCCCAACTAGTCAATAATACATGGTAATTGTTGGATCAATTTAAGAGGTTATTAGCATGTGAATTTTGAAAATTCAAACATAACACATAGCACCAAACTATACGCTCCTGTAAAAGATAAGTGATGTGTCTTTTAAGATTTAGTTTCCAAGGTGCTAAGAATTAGTTTTGTTGTCAATGCATGATTATGTTAAACTGGATACTTTGACGCTCTCGACTAATGTATTAAATTTATTGTTGTCTCAGGTTGGGGAAGGAGCGGTTTATTACGCGGATGAGGACATGGATGTCATTCGAGAAGAATGGTCAAGCTACGCCGCGATATTTATTTTCAAGTGATAAAGGCAATGTATTGTCGATACAATATATAACGTTGTCTCGAATTAGTTTGTAATTAGATAAATATGGATTATATAATAAAATGATGTTTTTGTTATTAGTTTGCTAATTATTTTGCATATAATAAAATAGCAATAAATCCATGAGGGTAAATATGTAATTTTACAGGATTTTTTTTTTTAGATTAAAAATTTATGACACGCAAAGAATGTCATAAATTGTGTCGTTAAAAACTGTCATAAAAATGTGGTGTCATTAAAAAGTGTCATAACGCGTGTCAATAAATGTTGTCATAAATGTGTGTCATAAACAGATGACACGCGAAAATATGTCATGAAAAATTTATGACACCGTCATCCTTGACATTCTTTTTCTTGTCATCAGACCCCTTTCCTGACACGCAATGCATGTCAAGAAAGGGCTTTTTTCTAGTAGTGAACCAGACTCTTGTTCTTGTTTCAACATCAAACTACATAAAAATGAAATGAATTACATCTCTTAGTTAAAAGAAAGTATAAATGTAAAGTTGCGTATAGAAATATAAATAAATGGCACCTCGTCTTTAGGTCAGACACCTCATCTATAAGTTGATTGAGAAAGAGGCGAGATCCATACTTATCGGTTTGAACTATAATTCTTTCTAAAAATTTCACAACACACATATCTTTACTTACTTCATTTATATTAATATGTTTTTAAAATAACAACACTGAAACACAAGTTACCGTTGCAGTCTCTAACCCTTCCATGGCTGGATAACAGCGAGTACATGCTCCTCAGTGATCTTTGAAATGAATTCCTTAAACTGTATTGCGTAAGAGTTCCACAATGTACATCTTAAGGTCGTACCTCTGCAACAAAACAACAAAACCACAGATGTAAAACAAAAGCAAAAACCTGATACTATACAAACATTAATTACAAATAATTTATTACATTAATAAATGTGTTCCACATGAGATTCAAAACAGCCAGTCATAGAATAACTTCTTCATAACATTTATTACAGAAATTAAATTTGCAGTTCTAAACAATGATTGTTTACAACTATTGATGCATAAGACCGACAATAAAAAAAGAATGCTTTTGTTAAGCGTCAGGTATGTGAATAGAAGATACAACACTTTTCGAAAAAACTGTATAACAATTTTAAGGAATCGTTACTCTAAGTCCTGAATATCAAGATTCATTCGTTTGGTTTCGTTAGGAGGTCATCCAAAGACATCCAAGTCGCTACACCAGATGACGCTTCCAGCAACGTCTGTAAAAACAAAACAGACAATTTTACTAAACATCTGTTAAGTATAAAGCAACAGTGGTCAACCAAACTAAATGTTAAAGCTTGTACTAAGGTAAAGAATAAAATAAAAACCAACGCTCAACAGATTCTTGGCTTCTCCGTTAAGGATTTGGTTAAAAGTAAGAAGTTGAAACCATACTCCACACCTTCCCAACCCTTAACCTGTTTCACAATTGTACAACGATAAAAAATGATTTTGAATTGATGAGCTACAACTCTGTAGATGTCCTTGTTTTCACCTACACCGAACTTAAACAAGACAACCACACCGTCTGCTTCAATTTGACTGTCAAAAACTTGTATAAAAGGTGCCTTGGCAGAACCTTGAATCTTATCACCCTGCATATTGGTTAACAGAGGGTAAAAAGCATGCAGAAAAGAATACGTCTTCATGAATAAACCAAGCTATAAAGTTTATCTGCTCATCAATGAATATGAACTCCAACTTATACGCTGTCTTCCACTTCCTTATGACTCGAGCCTTCATGTACCCCATGTCTTTGGCTGGATTCAGATCAAGAATGAAAGTGACGTGCTTTTCTTCACCGTGCATTGACGTCAAATGGACACAGTTTTAAAGATATCTTTCAAGAGGAAAATTTGAAAATCTTTGTTTAGGTTTAGAAAATTGAAAGCTGATATTAGAAATGGCTGAATTGGTTGTGTGCTTATATATAAGGAGCTAATGAGGCACGTTTCCCTACATTAATTTAAATTTTCCCCTTAAAATTCAAACTTAGGGCCTAAAATGCTGCAGCGTACGTGGCTAACATCTGCTGCTTGACAGCAGATCCTTTGGTTGTGAATCGCTGTTGAGGACAACATCGGTGCTTTAACGTGGCCACGTATTTTTTCTGAATATTTTAAGGTGATTACTGACGTAAGTTTTTGCATCACGCAGGCATTGGTGGCCTACCTAAGGTGTTAACACATCAACTTTCTGACGTCACTCACGACTCTCCTATTATTGAAAGTATAGATTGGTATTTACTTAGGCTTTGGGAATGGGGAAGGGGTCGGGGAACCCATGTGGCATTCATTCTTGTCGGGGAACACCGCCCCTTCCGTCCCAATTTTGGCGACCACGGTGAAATATCCCCATCCTCCTTTTTCCTGATTTTATGATTTTCGAACGTTGAAGTGAGTGTGTCTGGTTTGATGTGTTTGTGGTACTCCCATTGGAACAAGGAGGTAGGTGTGTGTGTGTGTTTGGTTTTAGAGAGAGAGAGAGAGAAAGAGATATATTTGGAGAAGATGGGTTCAAAGTGTGTGTGGTTTTAGGAAGATGAACGTTTTTTATACTTAAAAAATGGAAGGGGAAGAGGGACTGAGGGGAACCATTTCCTTCATTTGACTTTCGAGGGATGGGAAGGGAGAAATGACGTGGTGCTGATGTAATAAAGGGGAGAAGGGAGAAGAGGGAGCACACTACATGGCCTTATTATGAGGGTGATTGGGATGGATTTTTCAAAACAGATTATGCGTTTTGGAAAATCAAGGGTGGAACTGCTTTTAGATTATTGCGTTTTGGTAGCTTAAAAATTTATTTTTCAACTCAACCCCAAACACTAAAAACTGATTATTTGCGTTTTTAAAACGCAATAATCTAAAAATCCATTTCAAAACGAAATCTCAAACACCCCATTATCGGTTGCCGCTGATATGTTGTTGTAGAAATAAAAGGAATAATAATAAATTATTTTAAAATTCTGGTCGTCACATTAATAATGTGATGAAAGGTTTCGTTTATTAAGATCATCTTTTCAGTTTCAAATTGCTTAAGCAATTGATTTCGTGTCTCACTATGTTACACTGCTCTTTCGTATGATTAGTTTGTTTTTTTAATTGGATTACTATACTAATAAGTTGCCAATAATTTAAAAAAGGGTATTGAATTTAAATAATTCAAAGTGTGGTCCATTGGCCAATAATAATCCGAACTTTAACTTTAGACCAGAATAATCTCAGTTGGATATGTGGGTGTCAAAGATGAACCACCACGTTAAAGTTCGGATTAGTTTTGACATCTGGAGATTCATTTTTGACACCTGCATGGGAAGTTGAGATTATCCTGGTCTAAGTTAAGTTCAAATTATTATTGGCCAGTGAGTCAAACTTTAAATTATTTAAATCGAGTACCCTTATAAAAAAATCATCGTTTAAAATTGCAGCATAATTGCTATGTTCATGTAACTTACACATCAGAAAATTACATTCTTTTTTAGCTTAAAATATATATGTTTTACTAGCTTTTATCCCGGAAGTGTCCCGGGGTTGAAATATCTAATATAACATAATAAAATATCTAATATGACAACATAATTAATGATTTCCCAATGCATGATTAATGAATAATAATAATAATAATATTATTATTATTTTAAACAAATTTCTGTCATAAGTTATCATATTTAAATATAAAAAAAAAGAATCTCTGCCTATGAAGTTATGTTTATCGTTTGTGATTTATTAGTAGAGTAAAATATATTTGAAAACAAAACCCCACAAAAATAGTTGTTTTTTTTTCTCCGTTTTTTATATAGCACTATAGTACTCGTTGGAAAGATAATAAAACGCTTGTTAATTTGGTATAATCTTTTTCTTTAAAAAATCTCGTATATAAAAGATATTAACGTTTAAAAGTTATGGGAGGAAACATTAGAGAGAAAATTTAATTTTGTTTTTAAATTTGTATCTTTTCCTAAAATAATTATAATATATATAGATTTATTAAAAAAACTCAAAAATTAAAAAATCCTACATGATGCCATGTGGCACATTCAAGAAGGGGTTGAGGCCTCCATTGAATGCCACATCATCAAAGTTCAATTCTTTTATTATAAGTTATAGATTATAGATTATTTACGAGATGACAAATACTTTATTTTTAATCGAGATCGTTTTTTATGAAAATTACATTGAAATTTTGACGAAAAACAATTGTGAACTTAGATTTTTTTTCAAATTAAATATTATTCACCTATTATTGTGGCAATAATTGCTTGATCTACAGGATTAACCACATTTTATATGTGAATTAGTACCAAAATCTATATCTATCTATATCTATATATAAAAAAAATGAAGTTTTTTTTTTGCTAACATGACGTTTATTTAGGCTATTCTCCCCTTTAGGAGTGTCCCATAGCAATAGGTGATGCATTCCTTCACCTTATTTCCCTCAAAAGTCTCTCTCTCATGTTTCCTCCACAATTTTTAAACGTTAATAACTTTTACATACGAGATTTTAAAAAAAAAATACACCAAATTAACGAGTTTTTTATTATCTTTCCAACGAGTATCGTAGTGCTATACAAAAAACGGAAAAGAATGACTTTTTAGTGGGTTTTTGTTCATACAGAGAGAAAAACACAATGTGTGCAGGTAATTCATTAATCGTGTTTAGGCATAGAGACTTCACTCGAGCAAGAGGTGCACATAATAGAATTAAAAGTAGGTTTTATGAGTTATCGAGTGTGATCCTTTTACAAAAGGCATTTCTGAAAAACGGCCCATTCCTTTTATGGTACACACATTTTATCACTTTATATTAGATTACTTTATCCCGGGACGCTTCTGAGGTATAAACTAGTTATATTATATGTTAAACTAGATTATATTCCGAGAGCGTCTCGGGGTTAAGAAATCTAATATGACACATCAATTTTACATATGAAATGGACTGATGTACTTCACATTTACATGTAGGAAAGCTTCGAGTAGCACCTAACCTAAAACAATTAACCATGTATAACTCCAATGTTAACACCTAACCTCAAATAGTGTATAACTCCGTTGTTAACATTTTACCTTAGACAATGTATAATTCTAATGTTAACGTCTAACCAAAAACAATGTATAACACTAATATTAATACCTAACCTTAAACTATGTACAACTCCAATACTAACACCTAATCTAAAACAATGTATAACTTCAATATAACTCTAATATTAACACATATCCTAAAGGCTAAAAAATGTACAACTCTAACATAGTAATATTGATACCTAACCTAAAACAATGTATAACTCTAATATTAACACCTATCATAAAGGCTAAAAAATGCATAACTCTAATATATATTAACACCTATCATAAAGGGTTAAAAATGCATGACTCTAATATTAGTATTCAATACCTAACCTAGTATTGTTAAAACAACTTATTACACTCAAAGTCTCAAACTTATATTAGTAAGGCTATACGAATCACAAATGTGTTTTGGCAATTGTGATGTATTTTGATATTTTATTTATGGCAAAAGTTCCAAAATACCATCAAAATGGCCAAATATAAAAACTATGATCAAACTATAAACTAACTTCAAAATTGATACATATCCAAATCAACGAACACACAAGATCAAGAACTTAAATATACGAAAACATATTTGATCAAATAAACAAAAAACAATACAGGACCGCTGTGTGGTATGTAGATACTGCCTTAAGACTTAACCTATCAAATCTCTCAACAGAATAATTCGGTGACGCCGGTCCAGGGCTTTGTCGGGGCGATTCATAAGGATGAATTTTATGACTAAACTTGGCTCCAAACTTTTGCTTAATCTAAAATCTCTACAATAACATATACACCATAGTTAGGGACAAACTAACCCATCATCATCAAAGATGAATAACATACACAATTAAACAACTAATTTTTAAGCATTTAGAATTTATAGGTATCAGCAATACAAATCCTAATAAAAGAACACTAAATTAAATTACATGTTAAAGCCTACTATCTCGGTCAAAGATCTATATATATAATAACAACTAGTATTCAACAAAGTACTCAAGATCAATAACAGAATTAAAACACACCTATTTAATTCTACAAAAAACTTCCTTCCTCTTAGTAGTTTCTTCTTTAGTTTCATACAATTCAACATCAACCAAGAACTTCAATAACACAAAAAAATTTAAATCAACCAAATAAAGAAAAAAAACACAAAATATCGATTAAACACAAAAAAGACCAAAAGTAGATAACAAAACACACCTTATGGCGGACATAAAAAACTCTGAAGTAACCACTATTATGTTGTGATCGAATAATGAAACCCTAGAAGTTAGAGGAAATCGAGGATAGAGAAGGAGATTATTATTATTATTATTATTATTATTATTATTATTATTATTATTAGTGTGTGAGAAGAAACGGTTAAAAAACCCTAGAAGACGAATTAGGGTTGATGAGAACGTGGTGGTGGATATTTTATTATTATTATTATTATTATTATTATTATTATTATTATTATTATTATTATTGGTGTTTGAATATTTTTTTTTAAATTACCTAGTGTTACATGGTACACTCAAAGGGAAGGTTGGTCTCTTTGAGTGTCATGTAGGATTTCTATCTTTGGTTTATTAATATATATATATATATATATATATATATATATATATATATATATATATAGTGTAAGTATATAGTGAAAACCCTTGTTATAGTGAAAAATATGGAAACTCTGACTTTTCGAGGTTTCTTTAATGAAAATTTTAGGGCATATAATATACATGTTTTTAAGCATTTTGAGTAAAAAAAATCAAAAAAGTGTCGAGAGTTTAAAAAAAAAACGTTTTCACGTAACACATGTTATTTTTTGCTTGGAGTTAAATGCCGATTTCGTCCCTAAGGTTTGGTCTAGTTTGCCACTTCAGTAGAAAAAAGTTAGTTTTTTTTTTGTTTGCTATTGAACACTTGAGGTTTGGATTTTCTTGCTATTTTCGTCAATTTCACTGACTCAATTAAAAACTGATCATGTTAAGGTCAGGGGTAAAATTGTCATTTTGCCACTTTAATGAAGGACAATTTGGACATTTGAAACCCCATGATATTTTAATAAAAAAACCTATCAATGTCTTCCCCCTTTAAAGGGTTTAAAACCCTAACAAACCACTAATCAACCCCACCACCATCAAACCACTAATCACTACCACCCCCACCAAACCACTAATCATCCCCAATAACTAAAAGAATCAACTCCCTGTAAACAAGATTAAAAAAAACAGAGACCAGAGATACAAATGCAGATATCCAAACACAATATTTTGCACCAATATATATAGAGAAAGAGAGTTACGAAGAAAGAGAAGAGAGAAAGAAGAGAGAGAGAGAATCCTGGTTAACTCAACCTCCGGTCACCTTCTCCGATTGGTCACGACGGCCGGACATCTCCTCCGGTCCTAATCATCCGTTCAACAAGCCTTCTTCCTTTACAGTAAACTACCCACCAACCGATACTTTGCTCTGATCACCCTTTCATCTTCAGTGATCTGCCTCAGTCATCTCTCCGGTGACTAAACAACCCTGACTGGTGACCTTACAACATCCACCATCATCTTCTCCGGTCACTCTCTCGGTTGAAGGAGATGGTGGGTGTAAGGTGGTGGCGTGGAGATGGTGGGTGTAATCTGGTGGGGGTCGGTTGAAGATGGTGGGTGTAATTTTGGTTTGGTGAAGATTGTGCAGAGAAGAAGACTCTTCTATTATTATTATTATTATTATTATATTATTATTATTATTATTATTATTATTATTATATTATTATTATTATTATTATTATTATTATTATTATTATTATTATTATTATTATTATTATTATTATTATTATTATTATTATTATTAGAGAGAGAGGGGGGTGGGGTGGGGTGGGGTAAGGTTGATTTTTTAGGAAAAATAAAAGATTTTTTTATTAAAATTTTAAATTGCAGGTAAAAAGACAAACCTATCCCTGACTTAACGTCAGTTTTTAACTGAGTTAGTGAAAAAGACGAAAATAACAAGAAAATCCAAACCTCAGGTGTTCAATTGCAAAAAAGCCTGTAAACGAACCGAATGAACACGGTGTTTGTGTTTGTTCATTTAATTTTAACTGAACACGAACACATAATTGAACAGTTTTTTGTGTTCGTGTCCATTCATTAAGAAATTTGTCATGTTCGTGTTTGTTTATGTTCGTTCGTTTAAACTCTAACAGTTCATGAACGAACATAAACGGACATTCATGAACATATCAAATGTGAATGACTTTGTATTACTAAAAACCAATTAATAAATTGTTATATATTTATACAAGTACATGAAACCCAATTTATGTTTATATTTATGTAAATACAACTATTTATGTAATTAATTAACTTAAACGAACATAAACGGACGTTCATGGACATAAATGAATGAACACACCGTTTGTCCATGTTTATTCATGTTCGTTTATTTAACTAAGCGAACAATTTTTTTTTCCTGTTTCTTCGTTTATTAAAGAGTTAAATGCCAATTTCGTCCCCGAGGTTTAGTCCAGTTTGCCACTTCAGTACAAAAAAGTTTATTTTTTGCAATTGAACACCTGAGGTTTGGATTTTCATGATATTTTCGTCCTTTTCACTAACTCAGTTAAAAACTTACGTTAAGTCACGGGTAGGTTTGTCTTTTTACCTATAATTTAAAATTTTAATAAAAAAATCTTTTATTTTTCCTAAAAATTCAACATTACCCCACCCCAGCCCCTATATCTCTCTCTCTCTCTCTCTAACATCATCCAAATACTTTAAAAAAGGCACTTATATTAATTATAGAAACCTAAATAATAATAAAAAAAAGAAACTACAAAGACATAAATAAAAAAATAAAAAGAAATCACATAGTCTAATTATCATCGTTGTCGTCATACCTTTTGTAAAGTGGAAGACGCCAAATGTTTTCAACCAAATTCAATCTAGAGTTGTGTTGGCGTCTGTTTGTTAAAAAAATCGTGTCGGTTTACTTGTCTTGGTTGTTCATCGATGTCTACATATCTGTTTGTGTGTCCTCCTCGTTGTATTGGTAAAATGCGCGTCCTTCATCCTCCAAAATCATGTTGTATAATATAATGCAAACGTACATCACATTTCTAATTCTATGTTTATCCATCATCCTACATAGCATTTGCAAAATGTGCCATCATTTCTGTAAAACACCAAAAGCTCGTTTAAAGTATTTTCTTCTTACCATTTGAGTTTTATTATATTTTCATCTAATGTGGCATCTCTTGTAAATGCTTTTACAAATGCAACATGTTCAGGGTAAATATCATCCTCTAGATAATACTAGTGTTTGTACCTCACGTCATTTACAAAAAAAAAAAAAAAATGGCCTTCAGTCCAACCCACTTATATAGTCGTTGAAAATTGGTGATTGACTGATAATATTTATATCGTTAATCGAAGCTGCCATACCACAAAATGCATGCCAAAACCACAGATCGTGTGTTACAATTGCTTCATGCATAATATCCGGCCTTTTATGATGTTCACTCATGTGTTTGTCGCGTCACACAGTTAAACAAAGTTCGCACTCCATACAATCGATGGTAATCACCATCTCGGGAAAACCATGTCCATCATCATGAAACTCTAAAATTAGTTGTATGTTACTAAACATAGATTTTCTCAAATATCTTTTTACGTGGAGTTTAATAAGATACCCACAAAAATAGTGAAGACTTTTCCTCAACACTCATTCCGACATTTTAAAATATTCATCCATTATGTCGGAACCGGTGCCATAGGCTAACTATCTAACAGCGGTTGTAACTTTTTGCAACGTGTGAAATCCAATATCATCATGCACATCGGGTTTCTGTTGAAAAATATTCGTATATATTTTTTAAATTGTTCACTATTCTTAGGTGAAAATGTCGCCTAAAATTATTATGATCATATAGGGGGTTGGTGTAAGACCCTTACCCCTAATCTGTTAATTTCATAAGTTTGGGAAAATAATGACCTAATTCAATCACTAGATGTTAACTACCAAATTATTGGAAAACATGTTTACCTAAAGTTAGGTGAATTTAAGTTTTAAAACAAACTACGATCAAGTAACAATCGATTAAACACAGCGGAAATGATGACATTTAGTTTGGAAATATGTTATTATACAACCCAATTTACAGATGTTGTTCGAAAGAGCGCGTTCGTTTTGATTGGGTAGCTTGATCCTTCATCCGGGCGTTCATCATACCTATAACCTGTTACACAAGCATCACATAAGGTTAGTTAGTACTAGACAATCGTAGAATTTGATCAAGAAAGTCCAAAACGCGTTTTACCAATGTGAACGGCCGTTCGGTTAGGGTGAATGGCCGTTCACCCTTTACATAAGGTTCTGGGCGTGCAAGGGTCAGGGTGAACGGGCGTTCACTAATAGGAACGGCCGTTCACTCTTGTTTGCTGCTGTTTTTGCACTTTTTGACCAGCCCAACACCTGGTTGCGAATTCGCTACCTCGGTCTCTACAACCCCTTCGGATTTCTTTTACCTTGATTTATGAATGTATAGGGATGCCACAGGCTCTACAAATCCGCACAGGATCTCTTATGCCTTGGTCCTATTCTCTGGTTCACTTTTCTAGACTCGATTCTTACCTATTTGACCCACTTGAGTCTTTAACGGTTAGCACATCATTACGGTCGCTTAGACTCATTCGCATTCGTACGAGTCACGATCATGGCTTCATTTCCTAAGAAAACGTTATCCTGGGAGTTCTTTCGGACTACCTAGTCCTTGGTAAATCCATATTTTTCTAACTTGTTATCATTACAAAATCTTTCAACTCATTTCTTCACAATAACATTGCAAGTATTCAACACAAATTTTTATAACAAGTGACTACAACCATAAACATACTAACAACATATATCTTGAATCTATAAAGGAGATTAAAGTCATCGAGTGACTTACCTCGAGGAAGCTTCCTTAGCCTCACATCCGTGCCTCCATGCCTATCCAAAGCCACATGATTAAGTTATCCTCTATAACAAAGAAAACCCACTAGAAAACCTATCAAGTTCATCTTTTCCATAAACATCTAAATCATTATATAAGTGTAATCAAAGGTTACCTTAGAGCTTGTAAGATTCTAGATGACAGATTTCCTCTATTGCACGCACTAAATCTTCAGATTTTAGCAAGATTCAGCTTGTGTGTGAAGATGAAGCTTGTGTGTGTGTGTTTTTGGGGTGGAAATCGATCTCCATGAGGTGGAGATGATTTCTTATGGTTATTATTTATTATTCATAATAATAACTTTGGCTCTTGAACATTTATGGACCCTCAAGTTTCACACAAGTTGATTTGGTTAAACCCACTAATCAAAATAATTCTTATCATGAGGGGTCTTAGTCTTGTTTAGCTAACAAGGTTTACGAATAAGGTGCTCGGTTAATAAACCGACTATTGTTCGATTAACAAGGTTTTCAAAATTCTTTTGAAATTTGGGGTGTTACAGTTACATAAAAACTAATCACATATCAAGAGTTCATGCGCGACGACCTGATTATGTTCTATATTTTTTTTTCTTTTAGGGTTGTGAACACCCAACATCTTCCATAATACTCTGCACGACTATTTGAACTGATTATATTATTAGCGTAGCTCCCTCTTCGGATGATAAAACGAATTCGCCGAATGAAGATGATGAACTTGAAAATGGCATTTTTTTTAAAGAAATGAGGTATTTTAAAGAGATAAAAGTTGTGTTGTTTGAATTGATATATGGGTTTTTGGTGTGATAGAAGGATGTTTATATATAAGGAATTTAAAGTTTTTTTTTAAGAGCGGTTTTATAACGGTTGGAAAAAATAAAGGTGGATGCCCAACACCCATGTGTTTTACCACATCAAAGAGGGGCCGCACCGAGTGGCAAAAGGGAAAGGGGTGGTCCAGTGCCGTTTGGGGCTCCTCCTCCCCCTAATAAAGTAGATGTTATATAACGACATTATTTAAAAAAAAATCAACAAGCTAAAGAGCCCTACGCCTATGGAATTCTCAATGAGGGAAGGGGGAACACCCTAAACTAGGTAAAAGGGAGTGATGTGGATGGTGTAAAGGGGCTTCCCTTCACCCTTCCACTCCCCTACTCCCTTAAGTTCTAAACTATTAAAATTTTCTGCACTTGACCTGTCACACTCTCAAATTTCACATCGGGGTTTACACCGCGAGACACGTGATACATCAGGATCTCAAATCCATTAGTTTCACAAACGACTCCAAATGCCCGAACCATTTAGTTCGTTTTCATAAAAATGTAGTTTAACGTTCCTTCAAAAAGTTTAGATAATTACGGAAGCGTAAGCCAAACATAAACATTTTAAATCCATGCACAAAACCATGCTCCCAAAATAAAACCAAGTAAATGTAAGCAAAATATAAGTTTAATAATATTCAAAATCCCCATGACACAAATGATGCATGCCATACGTGCTCCGAACCTAGCAATCTGCAAAAGCATGCTAGCAGCTGTCAACATAAAGTTGGTGAGTTTACAGGTTAATTAAGCAAAAGTAAAGTTTCCAAAAGTAACCAACCACCAGTTTCAACGCATGCCAGGGGTAGCTAACTCACACAATGTAACTAAACAAGCAGTACCGAGAATATACAGAAGTTTATTTGCCTTAGCCCTATTGTCTACTAACACTAATAAAAAGTGGTCAAAAGATCACACCCGTGCCTCCAGCACATCAGATGTGAGGCTACCGCACAACCTAATAGGTCTATCAACTAATACTCCGTTCGCCTCCAGCGATTAACCCAGTAAGAAGTAAGGACTCTAAAGTGGTAGAGTTTCCCGTTTAGTTAACAAGGGAAAAAAATTGTGAAACTAGTAAAGCCCGATTCACCCAAGGGAATCAATGTAGTCCCAAACCAGGAACTAAAAGTTGAGTAATTCCAAAACCGGGAAATTAAGTTGTCTTAAAACCCGAGACGCATGCTTTTGAGGAAAAGAGTAGTGAAACTCACCTTAGAGTACGTTTAGCTAAATTCCAAATTACAAGTAACAGAGACCACTATCGACTCCCTATTATACGTGTCACTATGTGAGTTCATGTGTATACACAACACACAACAAGACCCATTGTCCAAGACATCCAATGATGTGAAAAATGTTTAAGTGACACTAATGTACTAGATGCAACAAGTGACCCAACGAACCCGTTGGTGAACATTACACTTACATATCATCACATACTCCATATATGATCCATACAAGTTTACATAAGTTAAAGTAACACACATGTCAATCAAACCTTCAAATAAGCCCAAATACCTTATTTCCATAATGTGCGATTTCAGGGGAAATTATGAGTCGCCAAATTGATATTTAGAAAAATACTTATTCAGCATATTAGATTCTCAAAATTTTAATGAACATGACTACATTTTGACTACCTATTCCACTATTTTTATTTTGTGGCATAACCATGTTGAAAAATTATGAAAAATCATTTATCACAACTAGGTTTTAAAGACAAATAAGTTGCGATAGTTTACAAGAAAAAAATCCTAAAACTCATAGATTCATTCAAACCAGATGACTCAACTTGTAAAAGTTGTAACACCCATGTATCTAGCTACTGTCCAAAATCCGTGTTCTAACTCTTTGTAAATCTCAAGTAATGACGTTTTAAAGTTGACCCAAGTTTCAGGTCCGAAAATCAGATTTGACCTTTGTTTTTATAAAATTCCAAAAACATATCAAACGACATCCAAATCACACAAACGTGCACATTTTTAAAAGCGAAGATCATAAAAAACATGCTAGGACCAGGTAAAAATAAAAAAATACTTTACGACCACATTACAAGTCATAAAAATCACCTCATATAATCTGTCCACTTTTTATCATGTTAAAATCTCAATATTAACAAACCCTAGATCCATAGTGTCGCCTAAACAAGATCATAAAAACATCATACAACATATTCACAACATACATCAGATCCAATCATGCAAGATTTATCACGAATATTAATACCTGTAAACCCTAGATCATCAATAATCATCAACATGCTAGTTACATACATCATGATAATAACACACAAACACATTATTTAACATGTTTAATCTTTATAAAACTCATGTTTAATCATTATTATTTCACATCAGATCCGGACAAACAAGTTTTATTGTTTATAAAGCATAATGAAAGATATTAAAACAAATAAGATTCAAGGTTATACTTAATGCTCTTCAAACAAGCAAATCAAACAACTTCAAGCTTCCCGAATGGTTTTTTTGAGACAAAGAAGGTGTTTCAGAGGTAATGCTTTCGTATATGGGGTTTGTGGACGAAACAGGGTTGTTGTTATGATAAAAATTGGGTTTAAAAATGTTTAAATAGAAGTTAAACCGACCTAGCACATCTGGTACGTCTTCGCGGACTGCGGAGGAGAACCATTTCTCTCCATGCTCCGCGGCACGTCTAATTTCCAGAAATTGTTATTTTATTCCTCGCGGACCACAGAGAATTAACCTATCCCCTAGCGCTCCACGGGGGAGGTTTGTGTAAAAAAGTTGTTTTCTTTTTCATTTTTGAGGCTTGGGGTCCCGGTACATCCCGTCCCGGTTACTGATCCGATAACGTTAAATCATGTAAATTCACATAGCCACATAATAGCACCTAAATTCAAACACGTACAATCACAATAGTTGTATTACACAATTTCACCAACGTTCAGGGTTCAAGACTCGTGTATGTAGTCCGGTAATTCTCTGAATTACCATTCCATGTAGTTATTAACCTATAACGGTTTAACGTGTGATTCACCTAAGTAACCCTAGTCAAGTAGAATGCTATGAATGTAAATACAAGGTAACTAGAGTTCAGTTAAAGTGTGAACCTGAAAATGCGAGATATCACATGACTTGCTACGAAACATACATAAAATATATAATAAAGATTTGTCATCTTAGAACTTGGATGTTGTTTATATGCTTATGTTTATGTTTGTTTTAATTTTATTTATGTTCGTTTGAATTTTACATGTAGGGTGTCAGTTTATTTTTCTCTCATATGTGTCAAATTTAATTTTTGAATTCACATAAATATAAGTCATTTTCATCTAAAACTAAAGTATGATAGTTTACCCCTAACCTGTCTTGATACGTTTGTTTAAATATTGTATAAAAACTTTCGTCTAAAAAGTACTCTTAATTTTTCGTTGAATTTCACTATATCTTAACCAAGAGAGGTTACAGTTTTTTTTTTCTTTTTAAATGTCAATGTATCTATCTATCAAGGGAAGAGTATGGAAGTGTTTTCCTCCACCATAATCTTTCACAATATTAGACATATATTGAAAGAAACTTCAAGTTTATCTTCATTTCAATACAAATAAATTAATAATCTTTCACGTACAAGTTATCATTTATTCTTACTTGTCCTATAACTAAGGTAGGTTTCCTCTCATTGCTCTTTCGATCTCAGTACTTTAATAATCACACATGTGTCTTGTCGGGTTATAAATTATCATTAATTTTCTTTACTCTTTAGCTAAAGAAAAAATGCGTCATAAGATAAAACAACATTGAAAGTATGTGATAGTTTTCGATTTGGGTTTAGACAACTGAAAGAGAATTAAGTTCACCGAATCAAAACCAAAAGTTTGTAATTGTTAGAAATAAATGTCTAAAGAGCCAAAGATATATACGAACAAATTAAGATGATAGGATGTTGATATATGAGGCCTTATGCCTAAATAGATTCGGGTTTTGTTGTCTAATATGAATCTAAATTATATAATATGCATGCATGTACCATAGATTTTCAACATAAAACATTTTACCCACAACTTTTTTTTTTTTAAATTTGTATGTATAGGGATATTTTGTAATTTAAATTCATATTATATTATACGTGTGTGCATATATACCTCGTTGTCATTCATTATAACTTCATCTATGGATGATAAGTGAGGAACACAAATAAAAAATCAAAGAGAGAGAGAAAGAGATGGAGGGTGAAACATGCAATCTAATTTTAGAATTGAGTATAGTTTTAGCATCTCTTCTATACTGCCACACCATTGGCATGTTAATTACACAAGGTACAACTCGTTTCTTGGCTGTATTTCCAGTCATACTTCTCTTCTTGTATCTCCCTTTAAACCTCCATAGTGTCTTCTTTTGTGGTCTATCTGTATTCTTCATGTCATGGCTTGGAAGCTTCAAACTCATTCTTTATGCTTTTGGTCAAGGCCCATTATCTTCACACCCAAACCTCCCTCTATCCCATTTCATAACCACTGCTTGCCTACCAATCAAGATTATAAAAAACCAACAAAATCCATCTCACCAAATAAGCAAAAACCCTCAAAGATCACCCAAAGATTATGCCCTTAGGGTTTTTCTCCTATTCATCACAGTTAAAGCCCATAGTTATAAAGAAAAGTTCCACCCTCTATTAACAACATCACTTTATGCCTATTATGTCTTCTTTTCACTAGAGTTGTTGCTAGCTTTAGCAGCCTCTTTTGTTCGGGCCGTGGTCGGGGTTGAGCTCGAACCACAGTTCGACCAGCCCCACCACGCAACCTCAGTTCAAAACTTTTGGGGAAAAAGATGGAACCTTATGGTGTCTAGCATACTACGCACCACAGTCTACCATCCGGCTCGTGCAATTTTTAGCCATGTGGTCCCGAAAAGATGGGTGTCAGTGCCAGCAGTTTTCGCAACATTTTTCGTGTCTGGTATCATGCACGAGATGATATTTTATTACCTTGGCCGGTTGACCCCGACATGGGAAGTCACTTGGTGTTTTGTAATTCAAGGGGCGTGGGTTGGAACCGAGATCGTGGTCAAAAAGACCACAGGTCGACGGTTCGAACCTCCACGCCTTGTGTCGCGGGTATTAACATTGGCTTTTGTGATGGTTACTAGCTTTTGGCTCTTCTTTCCCCCGTTAATGAGGGTGAATATATTTGCTAGATTTTGTAGAGAATGCCTTGCAGTAATAGGGCTTTTTAAACATGGGCATCTCATAAGCTTTAATGAATATTCATGTCCGTACTTTTAATGGGGACATATAATTGAATGTATAAAAAAATAACCGCCTTGATTTATCTTAGCTTCGTTCTTATGTATATTTATATAGTTTTATTTCATGTTGTGTTTTTATATATGGGTATGTTGATTGTATTTATGTTATCCAGTGTGATCATAAGTTCTTAAATAATGCAATTGTAAAATATTACAAGATCAATTAGTGTTCAATAAAAGTACATGTGCACTTTTTTTTATGTTTATATTAATTAAGATCCAATGTTATATAACTTAATTGATTTTTTGAGAAACCAATTCTGATTTGATACAGGTTTGAAAAACTAAACTAAAGTATCAAAAATATTCATTATTACTGGAAAATCATGGATATATCTTAGAGTATATAATTTGGTTATAAAATAAAAAGTGTTCTAATATCTATTATAGTGTTACAGAGAAAAAGGAAACCATGTTAATTGTATAAACTATCAGACTCACACAAAGAACACCGAAGAAAATACAAGACAGCTTCATTTGCAACACCTAAAACATCAAAACCCGTTTTTTTTTATGATCAAACGTCCTTTATATGACCCGTCATAAAAGGAATTGAACATTAAGTTATGTTGTTGTAGCAAATGTACAACTTTAATAGTTTTAATATTGTGTATACCATAAGTTAACAATTTAATATGTATTAGTTTAAAATGAGAATTCACTATTCATGAATAGTGAATTCCATTATTTTATATTTTTTTTGTTTTTTACAGCTTATTATATTATATATATCATTTGTTTCATTTTAAAACACAAGTTGTGTTGGTGGTGGAGTGGTTTGTGATAAACTTTTATTGTCCAATGTCACATGTTCGATCCCTGGGAGAGGCAATTTATTTATTTTTTCATTTTAACAGCTTTATGTAATAATAAATACAATTGGTTTCATGTTTAAAACATGTGTTAGTGGTGTAATGGTTTGAAGTCCATTTTGTTAACTAGAAGGTTGCAAGTTCGATCTTGGTAAGTTGCATTTTTTTTTTTCATTTAAACAGCCATATTTAATGTTAAGTATAATCTATTTCATATTAAAACACAAATGAGTTTGGTAGTGTAGTGGTATGAGATGCATTTTCTCAATCGGAGGCCTTGGGTTCGAGACCAGGCGGTCGCGGTTAAATTTTTTTTATTTCAACAGCCTTATTTGATGTTCTTAATCAGTTTAGCGCATACAATAACCGAATAAAGAAAAAGTTCAAGATGAAGCATAAATCACCGCGGCGCGCCGGAACGCGCGCGCTAGAAATCCTAGTTACACACAAATACGAAATACAATATCAAAAGAAAACTACTTATGTGAGAACAAGTCACCAATAAAACTACGTACGGTTGTCAAGTATGAAAATAGTTGTATAAACATAATCCATCAATAGTGGTGTAGTGGTGGAGTGGCTTTTGTTTCACCTATGTGATCAAATGTTCGATCCCCACTTCCAACATTTATGGTTTGGTATCCAGGTGAAGATCGAATACGGGTGGCGCCGGTTCGAATCTGACGGGCGGCGAGGTTTTATCGAGTTCTATAACACTGTCGTGCCTTCCGGCGGGTGGGGCTCGGGTTTCCGCTCATCGGGAGAAGGCGGGGGCTGCTGGAGGTCGAGTAGTCGATTCTTGGGCATGGCGCCCCGTAAGGGTGGTTGCCACACAGTTGTTCGCCGATCAAAAAAAAAGTTGTATAAACATAATATTTACACAATGATAACCAAATTTTAGGAGGTTCTAATTAAGTCATTCATAAAACGATCTGTCCTAGTTAACTTTTTAGATAAAGTAAATTGAATATGTCAATTCCAAAAAATATTACAAATTATAGTTTTTAGATAAATTGAGATAAAACATAAATATTAGTATATGAATATTATTATTCACTAGGTTATGGTCATGTGTATTACATAAAATTAAGTAATGAAAATTGTGTATTTGCGTAGCAGAATAAGATAAATAGGCGTTTCTAATAATCATTCCACAAGTTTGCAATCTCTTGCTCCTTATAATCGCTACCCAATCCACTTCTAATGTAGGAGTGATTCAGACAAGATGTTAGTATCGTGCGCGTAACGGATCAAGGGCGGAATCAACGATCTGTTTAATTGTTATAGGTGTATGTTTAATAGATAATAAAAAAATGAGAGCACACACACAAAAACACATAAAATAGGCAGCACCTTGTAAGAATATATGGCAAAAGTCACAAAGTGAAAGACATGCGGGGGGGGGGGGGGGGGGTTTATTTAGAGTGCCTTGGTTCATTCGCCTACATTCCCAGGCATATGAACCTCATGCGTGGCCCTAGCCAGGCGTACGAAGCTCTCATACGCTTGAGTCTTTACATTTATACCCAAATACCCCCGAACACTACAAATGCTACCCGAACATCTATACAACGTGCATATATGATCCTATAACATGATTGTGGCTACTATCGACTTATCACTAGCTGGGCACTTACACGAAGTGCACTAATATTCCCCTCCCTTGGACCTAACTAGTTACTGGTTATGTCTGCAGATCACTAAGCTGGGAATCTCCGGTCTTCAAGTCTTCAAATTTGACAATCTTCAACTTGGGAAGATACACCGCGGTGCACTAACAATCTCCCCCATGAAGACTTGAATACTTGCTAATTGGAGTTTTGGTCGTGACTTCATGAGATCTCGTCTTGGTGCAATTCCATTTCTCGATTCTCATCTTCTTCAGCTTCGATTGCTAGAGCTCTACCACAATCTGGTGTTTCTGAAAATGGAATATCAGGTTCTTATGTTCAGGATGATCTTGTTGTTCAACTTGAAGCTTTGTCATTTGAGTCATGATGAATACACTAATTATGTTTGATCCTGCAGAAAAAATTAGTAAAATTACCCATAAACTACAACTTGTATTAGATATGACAAAAATCTGGACTCAATCAAATTCTTGAAGTTGGTCATTTGATAAACTTTCAAGATTTGTCTATTTTGACCACCATTTGGAGAAACAAAGCGTTCTCCCCCTGAACATTTGAATCTTTTCAAATTTCACGCTGAACTTTCAAATTTGTCAATTTGAACCCTTTAATTTATGAAAGTTGCATTTTAACCCTTGAATTTTGAAAGACTTTATTTTATTGTGTTTCGGCTTCGGATATGAGATTCCAATTGAGGAATTTAGTATTCCAACATCGGTTAATCGAAAATAAAATCTTTTTGGATTTTTGGTTTTTCAAAAAATAAGAAGTTTAAAGCAGCAAACTAATACTCACAAATAATATTTTTGCGAGCTTGTTGATAAGAGAATCATATCAATTATTCAGACTTGCCATGATAATCGTTGTTCAATAAGATTAAATTAGGATAACCAGTAAACAAACGATTACCAATATAGGATCCTCTTAAACCTAGAAAATTAAGGGTACTCGTCAGCACGTTAGATACGGTTAATTGGTAAGATTTATACTTACGGTCAATGGTCCCCACGCACACGACACATTCCCGTATCAGGCATTGCGCAATGCTTCGTCGTAACAGGTGAGTAAGCCATGAACATCCGTTTACAAGACAGGAGATTGAGTAAATCTCGGTCAGGGTGGGGCAAGACGAGGTATTGATGATGAAGAAACTGCGGGTGAGTAACAGGTGAGTAAGCCATGACCATCCGTTTAATAGGTGAGTAACCTCATGCGTGTCCCTTTCCAGGCGTATGAGGCTACGTAAACTTTGCAGGCGCCAAAGGCGGGCGCATCTCAGGAAAGGGGAAGGTCACTAATGGCAAGATCACCTTAGTAGGAGTTAACTACATGGAGGATCTTAAGCACAATCTCATGAGTGTCGCTCAAATTTGTGACAAGGGGCATTCAGTGCATTTCACCAAGACTGAAGCTCTAGTTGAAACCAGGTGTATTTATTCCAAAAGAGTGGATTATCATGAGGGCTCCTAGAAGAAATGACACATATATCAAGAGCATCTGCATCAGAGGAGACCACATCCCTTTTATCAAGAGCATCTGCATCAGATTCACTGCTATGGCATAGGAAGATAGGACACATCCATTTCAGAAATCTGAACTACCTTGTAAAACATGGTTTGGTTATTGGTGTTCCCTTGAAAAGCTTTGGGTTAAGGATAAATGTGTCCCTTGAAAAGGGAAAGCAACACAAGAAACCTCATCACCCAACAGCTGTTAACTCCATCTCTGCTCCTTTCGAATTACTTCACATGGATCTTTTCGGTAAGCATTTGTGGAAAATATTATTGCCTAGTAATTACGGATGATTTTTCTAGATTCTCGTGGGTGTTTTTCTTAGGTTCGAAGGATGAGACTGCAGTCTTGACAAATTTCATACTTCAAGCTGAGAATCTTTTCAACACCACTTTAAAGAGGATCAGAAGTGACAATGGCTAGGAGTTCAAGAACAACACGTTTTCAATCTTTTGCATTCACAAAGGAATGGAACATCAATTCAGTGCTCCCTATGAGCCACAACAGAATAGAATCGTAGAGAGAAGAAACAGGACTTTGATTGAATCAGATCGAATAATGCTAGCTGATTCTAAGCTTCCTGTCCATTTTTGGGGGGAGGCCGTGAACACAGCATGCTATGTCCCGAATAGGGTTTTGACTGTCAAGAAACATAATAAAACGTGTTATGAACTCTTGAACGGTCGAAAACCTAATATCAAAGATTTTGAACCATTTGGGATGCCTTGCACTATCCTGAAAAATAAAAACTAACCAAAATTTGGTGAGGTGGCTGGCGAAGGATTCTTCCTTGGTTTTGTTCTTGGCTCCCCAAACAAACGTGTTTTTATTAAATCAAAGGGTGTAGTAGAAATCGCTTTTAATATTGAGATAACTAGTTACTCACCACCGGATAGTGCACAAGAACCCAGTTGGATGTTCGATTATGATTATGTGTTTAAGTCTTTTAATGTTCCTCATACCTTTAATGCAAATTCACCAGTAGAAGAACTAGTGATTGTTGATGAGGGTGATAACAGTATTGTTACACCTCGGTCAATAATCCCAATTTCTGCAGAAAATGACAAAACAGATACTAACGGAAGGTCTTCAGAAACAACAAGTCCACGTATAAGGAATAAGTTGCTGACACTGAAGAAGAACCTTTCACGAACCCGTTCGGAATAGATTCTACTGATGCTGAAGCAACTGCGGGAGAAATTGGCTCCAACTTAGATGATGGGTTATCAGTTGACACCGTGATTTCAACACGCACAAATAAAGATCATCCAGTTGACTATATACTGGGATATCCTAATGCGGGTGTTCAGACTAGGAGAAGTTTTATGACTGGCAACTGCATGTACGCAAGAATCAGAGATTCGGGGATTGTGAACAAATGCTTAAAGTGCTTTATCTCACAAATTGAAGCAAATACTTATCAGTTGGCTCTTCGTGACAATTCGTGGGTAGAAGCCATGCAAGAAGAGCTCACTCAGGTTAGGAAGCTCAAGGTCTGGGAGTTGGTCGATCTCCCTCAGGGTGCACATGAAATTGGCACCAAACGGGTTTTTAGAAACAAGAAAGATGACAATGGTGTCATGATCAGGAATAAAGCTCGACTTGTAGTCAAAGGGTTTAATCAACAGGAAGGGATAGACTTCAATGAGGTGTTTGCACCAGTTGAAAGGCTGGAGGCGATTCGCTTGTTTCTAGCTGTTGCATCTCATAAAGGATTTAAAATGTATCAGTTAGACGTTAAAAGCGCCTTTCTGTATGGTAAAGTCCAAGAGCTGGTGTATATCTCACAACCACCTGGGTTCACTGATCCAGAATATCTAGATGGGGTCTACAAACTTGATAAGGCCGTTTATGGACTTCATCAGGCTCCACAGGCTTGGTATGAGACACTATCTTCTTACCTTTTGAATAGTGGATTTGAAAGAGGAAAGATAGATAGTATACTCTTCATTCGGAGAAAAGGAGAAAATATTCTGCTGTTTCAGGTGTACGTTGATGATATCATCTTCAGATCATCTAACGAGGATTTATGCAAGGAATTTGAGTAGGTCAAGAAAAAGTTCTAGATGAGCGCAATGGGGGAGTTGAAGTTCTTTCTTGGACTATAAGTGGATCAGAAGGCAGTTGGAATGTTCATCCATTAAACTAAGTATGTGCATGACATCCTGACTCGTTTCAAGATGAATGATTGCACGGATTATGCTACTCATCTACTAGTGAATCACGGACTTGGTCCAGATACAGAAAGTGACAAGCATGTCGACCCAACAGAGTACAGGGCAATGATGGGTTCACTTATGTATTTAACTGCTTCTAGACCTGACATTATGTTTCTAGTTTGTCTTTGTGCCAGGTTTCAGGCTGATCCAAAGGAGTCACATATGATTGCGGTGAAACAGATTATGAGATACCTTAAGGGGAAACCCAAATTAGGTCTCTGTATCCATCAGATGGTGGATTAGATCTCTTATCCTTCACCGACTTGGACTACGGAGGATGCAATCAGAACAGAAAGTCAACGACCGGCGGATGTCAACTACTTGGGGGGAGACTAGTATCTTGGCAATGCAAGAAGCAAAAATTTGTAGCGGTATCCTCATGCGAGGCTGAATAAGTTGCAGCTGGTAGTTGTTGATCACAGGTTTTATGGATACAGCAACAAATGCGGGATTACGGTTTGAATTTTCTAGATACTCCTATTATGATTGATGTGCTCAAAGTGGTTTAGTAAAAACTAACTAAATTAACCTAAACTAGACACTCTAAGTTTTAAATTTATAACCTAAGACTCTCTAAACCCAAACCACAAAACCGGCAAGTGTACCGGTCAGTGTAGTACAGCTAAAGTAAGT
Source organism: Ambrosia artemisiifolia (assembly GCA_032199755.1). Taxonomy (NCBI): domain Eukaryota; kingdom Viridiplantae; phylum Streptophyta; class Magnoliopsida; order Asterales; family Asteraceae; genus Ambrosia; species Ambrosia artemisiifolia. Next base: position 18,795,875 of record CM063519.1, read on the forward strand.
CCGAGTATCGAACCCACGAGACTCTACTGGAAAATGTAAACTAGACTCGATTACTTATCCTAAATACTGACATAATAATATTTTGTTGCTTAAGGGGAGTTTTCTAACAAACTAATGCAAATAAATAAAATAAAACTAAAATAACTAAAGACACAAGTTGGAAACTGGAGTTCGGATCAGGTGAGGGGGAGGCACTACCTAGGCTAGAATCCTACACATGAATGATAAGTTTCTAAGAGTTATGGAACTGGCGTGGAACCGGGATCTTAAAATACTAAACTTAAAGTCAACTACGGGAACCCTAACCCTTCTCAAGATATAACCCGCAGAATTCCTAAAAGCTGTTAAACCACCGGTTGAGAGGTTACCCTTACAGGATTACCTACTCGAATCTTAAAGTACCCGCTAGACAGTCTACCTCACAGCGCGAAAGTCACAATACACCCGAAAGTGCAAGGGGTAACTACAATATTTCTGATAAGACTTGGCCTACAAGGAATGCTAGGGAAACAGGGAAGATCTTCTCACAAAGCCTCTAGATCTAGCAATTTAACACCCTAGACAGACCAACAATCTCGCACCTTACAGCTATTGAGAATTGGTAGAACACTTAGAATTACCTAACTAACAATTACAACTCCTATGGATAACCTGCAGAAATTAACCACAAACTAGCTGCTAACACCCAGTCCGCAACCTAACTTGCATTCATACATGAAAGACATTCACAAAAACGCAAGTGGAGTTTATAAAAGTTATTTAAATAAAACTAAATACGCATATACATCAAACCAGAAAATAAAAAGTTCTTTACTTTAAAATTCATCCACAACCAAAAGTTCCAAAACCAAAAGAAAAATAATCAAACAAGCGCAATCATCATCACCTAGGTAGCAAAAAGGTTTAACCTCTAAAAGTCATGATAAAATCAAAACAATAAAAGCCAGACAAATTCATGGTGTTCACAACGGCTTTGAATAGATAAATAATAAATACCGACCCGTGCTTGCACCAATGCTTCAACCCTTAACCCTCTTATCTTTTTCTTTTTTCCGGCTGCTCGATGTCGTCGTTCACCTATACAACTTGCGCCTCCTCCGAGATAAAATAATATGTGCCGCTATCGTTCCACTCCCCTCTCCTTCGAAGTCACCGAAGTTGTTTTTATAATATTTTGCCCTTCTAAAAATAATAGGGTTAATTCTTTTTTCTTGTTTTGGGCTTTGGCCCCTGACTTTCTTTCAAAGTCACTTTTTCGTTTTCTATTTTTATATTATTATTATTATTATTAGAATTAATTGTCAAAATGGCCCCTGAGGTTTGGCCCAATTGCTTGTTTGGTCATTTTTTTGAATTTTCTGTCAAAAGCACCCCTTACAGATCGAAAATTGCCAAAATGGTCCATATTTAACTGAGTTTTTGACAAAACTCAGTTAAGTCTGAGGGGTAATTTGGGCAATTAACTCTACATGGTTGATATATATTTGAAACAAATATATTATAAAAATAAATTAGAGACCGGTGGTCTCAGGAAATAAAATAGAGACCGGTGGTCTCAGACAATAAATTAGAGACCGGTGGTCTCAGGAAATAAAATAGAGACCGGTGGTCTCAGGCAATAAATTAGAGACCGGTGGTCTCAGGAAATAAAATAGAGACCGGTGGTATCAGGCAATAAATTAGAGACCGGTGGTCTCAGGAAATAAAATAGAGACCGGTGGTCTCAGGCAATAAATTAGAGACCGGTGGTCTCAGGAAATAAAATAGAGATCGGGGGTCTCAAGAAATCAAATAGAGACTGGTGGTCTTAAGGAATAAAATAGAGACGGCGTCTCAGAGTATAAAAATGGGGACTAGTGGTCTCGGAGAAAAAAACAGGGAACTGGTGTTCTTTGAAAATATATCAAAGACCTGTCATGTGTACTTACTTAGCTATGGCTAATTTGATATTCATGTATACTTTCAGGAAAGAAAGTGGACGAGGACTAGAGACCAGGATCGGATCGAATACAGAAAATCACATTTGTATAATTAGTACTTATGTAATATCTTTTGAAACGGTTGTGTGTAAAAGATATATTATAATATAAAAGGTCGCTTGAGCGATTAGTTTTGGATGTAAACTGTGACCGACTCTGATATACATATAGGGTTTTATAAAAAAAATGGCGTGTTTCAAGTTGGTATCAGAGCACTGGTTTGAGGGATTTAAGTACTCAGTATGGATACTTAGACTCAAACTTCTAGTGCTCTAGATGAACAAAGGTGTAATTCGATCCGAAGATGGTCTAAGGCTTGTCTAAGTAAGTACAAAAGGGGGGAAATTTAAAAGGTTTCATTGTAAGAAACCTATATAAAAAGAGGGTTATGGATAATGTAATTGACCGAAACTTGTTATTTGAAGTACGATATGATAATTATAAGAAAACATGGGTTTCATATGTATAAGATTACACCTGGCCAATGTAATGTTATACATATGGTTCTAGTGTGTTCTTGTAATGATCATATTGGTATTAGATAATAACAAGGAGTAGGAGGAGTGAGAAAAAAATATGCATCAACCCGTATACATGTAGGTAACATGTAAGAATGCATAAAAGTGTGCGTATAAATATATGTATGTTTATAGGCAAACCCTAGCTATGCCATAGGGTAAAACGCACACTAAGAAAAGCCTATGTTTTAGTATAAGCTATGGCTAATCAAGAAGAGCAAAGTTACCACTCTGGTGACGAAAAGTCTGATAGTAACAAAGAAAAAGCGGAGTCCTCTACAAGACGTGAACGTAAGACAAGTCCTTTGTCTGAAAGGATAAGGGATCAAATAGCGATTGAAGTGGGGAAGGCTTTTCAAGCCAATATTCTGTTTCTTCTTACAGAAATGCAAAGTTCTGTGAGGAATTTGATTCAAGATGAATTATCAAAATTTAAGACGCCTCACGAGCAATGTACCCCTGAGAAAGAGAATTAACATGATGAATCATGTAAAGAAAAGTACCGGTGTACTTATAAAGACTTTATGGAGTGTAATCCTTTGGAGTTCAAAGGTGAAATTGACCCACTGATCAGTCACAGATGGATCACGGAGATGGAAAGTATATTCGATAGAAGTCATAGTGATAAAAGTGACGAGGTGATCTTTGCTACAGGCCAACTCCGTGAGTGGGAAAAGGACTGGTGGGATATGGTTGAAGTGGAAAAAGGGCAAGGAGGTCATATAAAAATGACGTGGAGCGAATTCAGAAAAATGACGTGGAGCGAATTCAAAGTGATATTCTTAGAATATTTTAGTCTACAGTTGGCTATGGATAGAATTGCTGAAGAATTCCTCCATATGCTTCAAACGCACCAGACCGTAGATGAAATTACAGTAGAATTTTTCGATAAAGCCAAATTTTCCTTCATTGGTAGCCACAGAACGTATGTGGTTAAATCGCTACCATTTGATTTTGAAGGCAGAAATAAGAGAGTTTATATCTCCTTCAAAGGGTGAAAAGTTATCTGAGCTTATTAATTGAGCTCGTGAAAGAGAAATGGAGATAAAGAGGCAGATAAAGAATGGCAAGAAAAGAAAGGTTGAGACCCCAACAGTGGCTGCACCATCAAAGAAGCCAAAGATATCAGGAAAGATGACGAAGATGGGGTCAATAAATGAAATACGTAATTGTGGTATCTGTGTAAAGGGCATTCAGGGGAATGTTGTTATAAGAATTTAGCTTGTTACAAGTATGGAAGGATTGGGCATGCGACATCCCAATGCCCTAGTCCAATCAGTTTATGCTTTAATTGCTATCAGTCGGGACACTTGAGAGCGATTGCCCAGAGTTAAGGGCAAGTGTGTATTTATGACGAAAGAATGGGCAATATTATTGTTTGCTAAATGGCGAAGGCTAAGAATTACTTAAGGCACGGGCATCAAGCATTTTAGCCTAAGTGACTGATAAAGAAACAAAAGGAAACGAACTTGTTCAAGTCCCCGTAGTTAATGAATTTCATGATGTCTTCCCTGATGAGTTACCAAGTGTTCCACCTGAAAGAGAAGTAGAATTCAAAATTGATCTAGTTCCCGAGGCTAAACCAATGGCCAAATCTCCATATTGGTTGGCACCAAATGAAATGAAAGAGTTGATGTCTCAACTCCAAGATTTATTAGATAGAGGTTTTATTCGCCCAAGTGTTTCACCTTGGGGAGCACCTATTCTTTTTGTCAAAAAGAAAGACGGTAGCATGCGGATGTGTATTGATTACCGTGAATTAAATAAGTTAACCATTAAGAATAGGTACCCTCTACCTAGAATTGATGATCTTTTTGATTAACTACAAGGTGTTAGCTGGTTCTCAAAGATTGATCTAAGGTCAGGATATCATCAAGTAAAGGTAAGAGAAGAAGATATACCTAAAACGGCTTTCCGTACGCGATATAGGCATTGTGAATTTGTGGTGATGCCATTTGGTTTAACAAATGCTCCAGCGGTTTTCATGGATCTCATGAATCGGATATGTAAGCCTATGCTAGACCGGTTTGTCATTGTTTTCATTGATGATATTCTTATCTATTCTCGAACTGAGGAAGATCATGCCCAACATCTTCGCGAAGTTCTTGCCACGTTAAGAAAAGAGAAGTTGTATGCAAAATTTTCTAAATGTGAATTTTGGCTTAGGGAAGTTCAATTTTTGGGTCCCGTGGTGAATGCACAAGGCATTCTAGTAGATCCGGCCAAAATAGAAACTATTATGCGGTGGTCAGCTCCGAAAACTCCCACTGAAGTCAGAAGCTTTTTGGGTTTAGCGGGTTATTATCGACGTTTCATTCAAGACTTCTCAAAGATAGCTTCCCCGTTGACTAAGTTAACTCGTAAGAATTCCAAATTTGAATGGAAGCCAGAACAAGAGAAGTCGTTTGAACTGTTAAAAGAAAAGTTGACAAAAGCTTCGGTATTGTCTCTGCCAGAAGGGACAGAAGATTTTGTAGTCTATTCTGATGCCTCAAGAGTTGGATTGGGTTGTGTTCTTGTGCAAAGAGGGAAGGTAATAACTTATGCCTCACGACAGTTGAAGTCATATGATGCGAACTACCCGACTCATGATCTTGAGCTGGGGGCAGTAGTATTTGCACTAAAGATTTGGAGGCATTATTTATATGGAACGAAGTGCACTCTCTATACTGATCATAAAAGTCTGAAGTATTTCTATGATCAGAAGGAATTGAATATGAGGCAACGACGATGGTTGGAGCTTGTAAAAGATTATGACCGTAAAATACTTTATCATCCGGGTAAGGCTAATGTTGTGGCAGATGCCTTAAGTCGGAAAGGGAATTACGCTCCAATCAAAGTGAAGTCATATAAACTAATTGTAAATTCGGATTTGTTTGATCAAATTAAAACTGCGCAAGCAGAAGCAGAAGCATTGAAAAATGAGAATCTAAAACGTGAAAGAATCATCGGGCAAATCCATCAACCTGAAGAGAATGATAAAGGAATTAAACTTCACCGTGGACGAGTTTGGATTCCTTGGACGTGTAAGACTAAAACAATGATTCTTGATGAGGCGCATAAATCAAGATACTCAATTCATCCAGGTGCGACAAAAATGTATAATGATCTGAAGAGGGGGTATTGGTGGCCTGGTATGAAAAGAGATATTGTTAAGTATGTAGAGAAGTGTTTGACTTGTTTACAGGTCTAGGCTGAACATCAAAAGCCATACGGAAAAAATGCAACCATTAGAAATTCCTTTATGGAAATGGGAACACATTACAATGGACTTGGTGACAAAACTCCCCAAAACGGCCAAAGGTTATGACGCGATATGGGTAATTTTCGATCGTTTGACAAAAGGTGCTCACTTTATACCTATTCGTGAAAATTATTCGTCAGAACGAATGGCGGAAGTGTATACCAATGAGGTAGTGTCAAGGCATGGAGTGCCAGTATCTATTGCATCTGATAGAGACACTCGTTTTACCTCAAGATTTTGGAGAAAGTTTCAGGAAGAAATGGGAACTAAGTTGTTAATCAGTACGACATATCACCCACCGACAGACGGACAAAGTGAGAGAATGATTCAAAGTCTTGAAGATATGTTGGGTGCTTGTATTATTGATTTTGGTGGCAGTTGGGATAAGTATTTACCCCTGGTGGAGTTCTCTTATAATGATAGTTATCATTCAAGCATTGGGATGCCCCCATTTGAAATACTTTATGATAGAAAGTGTCGTACTCTTGTGTGTTGAGGAGAGGTCAGTCAAAGAGAACTTTAAAACAAAGAAGTAGTACAAGTAACCAATGAAAAGATTGATCAAATAAGGGCACATCTGAAATCTGCTCAGGATCGGCAGAAATCATATGCTGATAAGCGTAGACGCCCAATTGAATTCCAAATAGGAGATTATGTCATGTTGAAAGTTTCTCCATGGAAAGGTGTGATTCGGTTCCGTAAACGTGGAAAGTTGAGTCCACGATTTATTGGTCCGTTTAAAATTATTGCTCGTGTGGGGCAAGTTGCATATCGTTTAGAATTACCAGAGGAATTAAACGGCATCCATAACACTTTTCATGTGTCATATTTACGGAAATGCTTGGGTGATATATATTTGAAACAAATATATATATATAAATAAATTAGAGACCGGTGGTCTCAGGAAATAAAATAGAGACCGGTGGTCTCAGGCAATAAATTAGAGACCGGTGGTCTCAGGAAATAAAATGGAGACCGGTGGTCTCAGACAATAAATTAGAGACCGGTGGTCTCAGGAAATAAAATAGAGACCGGTGGTCTCAGGCAATAAATTAGAGACCGGTGGTCTCAGGAAATAAAATAGAGATCAGGGGTCTCAAGAAATCAAATAGAGACTGGTGGTCTCAAGGAATAAAATAGAGACGGGGTCTCAGAGTATAAAAATGGGGACCGGTGATCTCGGAGAAAAAAAAAAGGGAACTGGTGTTCTTTGAAAATATATCAAAGACCTGTTATGTGTACTTAGCTATGGCTAATATGATATTCATGTATACTTTCAGGAAAGAAAGTGGACGAGGACTAGAGACCAGGATCGGATCGAATACAGAAAATCACATTTGTATAATTAGTACTTATGTAATATCTTTTGAAACGGTTGTTTGTAAAAGATATATTATAATATAAAAGGTCGCTTGAGCGACTAGTTTTGGATGTAAACTGGGACCGACTCTGATTTACATATAGGGTTTTATAAAAAAAAAAAAAAATTGGCATGTTTCACACTTATCTCTTTTTCGTCCCTGAAAAAGAATTATGCTATGGAATCACAATCAAATAATCTGGCCTCAAAACATAGGTTACTTTAATTTTAAAAATCTAATCACGTGCAAACTGCGATTGCAGGTATACTTGTCCTCTTAAACCCAACGCCGGTTTCTAAGCCTCTTATCATGTTAGTTTAATTTTAGGTTCATTTAGTCTACCTAGGGTCTCACACTAAAGAAGCCACAGTTTCACCTAATCCCGCCTCAAGCTTATGAAACAAAAGGAACAACCAATTGACTATTCCTAACCGTTTTATGTAGAAAACCAAGAGAATTTAAAATTATGTGTTTTTTTTTTCATTTTCATCTCAGCATACTTAACTCAGAGGGTGTGACCAATCCAAGTCGCTATCCCAGTGGCCAGGCACCTTAAGCTTCAGCATTTTCGCTTTGATTTCTAATTAATTCATGAGCTTTTTTTAGATATTTATTTTTAGACAATCCTAGAGGGAGTCGAGTCCGGAGTCACTATCCCTAGAAACGACACCATTGGCCTTGCCCTTATTTTATATCCAACTCTTTTTTCTTCAACTTTTGATTAGAAATTCTAACGGGTTTAAACTTATAACAACATTCTTCATACTATTATTGGCGGTTTCCGCTTCCCCATTTATTCCTAGATGAGAACCCACAAGGTATCGTAATATATTTAGGTTTATTAGCTCAAAGGGAACTTTTCTACCGGCTGGGCCTACCCACACATCCCAAGTCAACACGCTTTTGATTATTAACTAGGTTTTTATCCAGCCGCGCGTTGCGGCGGCGTCAATCTGATTTAGAAAAATAATTAAGTAATGACGTAGCGTTGAGACATTCCAAATTTCAAATCAAAGAATTCTATGTGGCAAAACACAAAAGTAAACATTTGTCAACATAAGTATACATAATTGCCTGCTTTATTCTCATCAACACAAGCATGCACGCAAATGAAACCTTAACCTGTCTCACAAGTATCCACAAAACAGACGTTAACGTAACCGAATTGATACTTGATTCATTGTTCAACACATAGGTATAATCATGTTTACCAAAACAGAAAAACTTTCAACTTAAAAACATCACCAAATTAAAACATTTGTTAATGTCAAGAACTTGTAGCTGCAACTGAGGTTGCAACTGGGGTGTCTTCTTGTGCTCCCCATTCTGTCCAAGATCCATCATAAACCTACAACATGTCTTTCCAAGCCGATGGAGTCCCTAAAGGTAAAGGAAAATACTTTAATAAACGATTATTTAAGTGCCCATCTAAATATGCATTTTTCAATTAAATAACGTTCACCGGTGGGTGTTTGGTCCTTACGGGTACTTTAGAGACAAAATCAATAAAATGATAAACCAAACAAAGCAGAAACAAACCTGATACAATCCTGCTGAGAGCTGCAAACAAACAAAGAGCACATGTTAATAAAATACCTAGCGGCTGTAAATTTATTTAAACCAAACGCAAAACTGACATAAACAGAAAGCAACCAACTTATGCTAAACCAACATGCAAACACTAATTAATCGACACTATTAAATAAACCTTTTTATTTCATTCTTATCCTTCTGGTCATCTAATCATAATAGGCCAAAGGTTGCTTACACCGCTGCTAAAACGAATCAAGAGCTGCTCATGTTGCTGCTGGTCGCAGCCTGCAGTGCTGCTGGTCGTAGCCTGCGCTGCTTCTACTGTTGCAGCATGCAGGCTGCTGCGTTTGCAGCTTGCACAACTGCTGTTACCATACAACAAAAATCAATTGGCAGCTTATACTTGACATTCTATTCTTATACCTCTTCCATTATATCAATCAGACTGTTTTTTATGTAATCCATGATTGTTGACTAAAAAGTGATCCATTAATTGATTTACTTACGTTTTTTTTATTAAGAAACAAAATACAAAAACAGTTTGCTTGAAATCCATGGCTAAGACAGGACCATTTATTAAAAAACATAAAATGGCATTAAAAAACTATAATAAAGAATTAACTCGCTACTTTATATGAATCTTTGATACTTTATGAAATAGACGCAAGCAAAGTTATTCCGAAAATACATTGCAGCTGGTTATTTTACAATATAATATAACAGTAAAATCACAAATTTTTACAAACCAGTAATGACCAAAATCGCGCCGCATACCTTGATTCACTTAGGCACCTACTCGCTTAGACGCCTAGGCATTTAGGCACTAAGGTGTATGATTCGCTTAGGGAACTAAGCGTTTAGGCGCTTAGGCGCTTGATTCACTTAGGCACTTGCTCGCTTAAACGCATAGGCGTTTAGTCGCGTAGGCGCATAGGCGCTTATTCGCTTAGGTGTTTAAGCGCTAAGGTGTGTGATTCGCCTAGGCGCCTCCGACTGTAAGAGATGTATTTTTTTACATTATCATTCACTCTATTTATTTTTGATGCTTGTGAATAGTATTGCACACCTCCATTAAGGCGTTTCAAAGAAAACGCCTCAACTAATATAGTTGAGGCGTTTCTTACTGGATTAACACATTGCAAGCTTATCAATCCATACATTAGAGCTAGGAACCCACACATGTCATACCTTTTTTTCTATATAAAATAGATAAAATAAAATGTATATAGTTTGTATTGGGGTATATGGGTAAAGTCAGTTCGGTCAAAAGTAACAAATTTAAATTCGATTTTGAAACCTAAAATATGAATTCGACTTGGTTGCTAATGTGGTTCAATTGAAATGATGATGAACAACGGGATATGTTGCACCTTTAAACAAACTTTCGTTAATGAATATAAGATCAATTCTAAAATCTATGATTCATTAAATCCTTTGTGGACAAAGGTTGCCTAGCAGGACAACAGAACATTATGTTTAGTAACAGTGCAATGAAGTTTCAGATAATATATATTGTTATTAAGAAGTTGGTAAAGAGATAAATATAACAAACCTGGATTGTACCACGTGGTATTGTAACAGCCTTCCATTTATGTTTACAAAAATATCTCCCCTTTTGCATGATATTTAAAGCCCTCACCACCTACAAAACATAACATATTCTGTTTGTAAGAAGTATGATTATTTCTTTGGAAAACATAACTCTTCTTGTAGTTGTTCCAACATATTAAAATTATTATATAACAATGTCACAACATAAAACACCCTTAAGCTTAGCTTGTTTGTACTTACTCGTTCTAAAGGATAGTAAAAGGCTGAGGATGAATTGGAAGTCTTGCCGCCAGCGTTTAATGCAACTGCCCTTCCTTGCCAATCAATGACTGGCTACCCACTCGAACCGCCTTTAGTACCTGAAGCTGCCTGTTGTGGATGAAAACCATGAAGAAAAATAACAAATTCAAACTACTTATTTGGTGTATGTATCATTTCAACCCATTTACCTAAAAATGGTAGATTAGGGATTATTAACCTTGGACTGGGTTGAACGGGTCAAAACGCTACCTAGGTAATCTCCTAAAGTGCCTAAATTTAAAAACTAAACTTCTAATGTCAGTTAACTTGTATGTATTCGTGTTAAATATAATGTTGGCAGGTCAAGCCAACCTTACCGTCTAATCGTCTATATTTAACATTACTTTTTCCCATTTATTTTTATTAGGACACAAAACTAATAGCGTTTATAGCAGGGAACACACCTGTATGTAGAATATATTGAAATCGTTGTAGTCATCTCTGCATCAAGAAGAATATGTCTTATTATGTAATGAATAGTCTTGCAAATGCTATAACTTAACTTCAGTACTACCAACCTAATTCAGGAGTGATCCAAGAAACTAAATAAAACCAAACACACCCATCACAAATTCAGTTAGAAAAACAAAATAAATTACCTTTCTTTATGGCAGCCTAAATTGTCTTGGTGGTAGAAGGAGATGAACTATTAATAAGTTTATCCAAACATGCCAGGAAAAGCATAAAGCCACATTCGCGGCACCTGTACACGAAATCAACAACAAAAAGAGCAACAACATGAATTTCAAATATGACACTATAAAAGAAAGCATGGGTGCTCAAAGTAGCAAATACCATACTTGTAATAAACAAAAGGGGTACACATAATACAACATGCTACAAAACTGAAAGTATCTTATTAAATTCTATTACTACAATTTACAAATTGAGCTGTTGCCTCACTTAAATACAATAACTCTCAAATATTTCAATATCTGATTTACACCACTTTACTACTAAAAATCCCATTTTCCTAAAAATTAAAAGAAAAAAAAATCCTTAATTTAAGTACCCTAATTGTTTCTTAGGTCAAAAACACCCAAAAAACACATTATAAGCTTGAAATTGAAAATGAGTACCTCAGCAAGCTTGTTTCCTTGTGCTTGAAAAGATTCGGCAAGCTGAACCCTGTCGTCACCATGAGATCAAGAAACATTTTCTTTCGGCTCCTGGTCTTCAACCCCCCACCAAAACAGACCAACACATATGTTCCTCTTTCTTATTTTTTTGTCTGCAGCAAAATAGAGAAATTATAAAAAATGAGACGAAGATATGGGTGAAAGAATAACCGGAAAGAAAGAATCTGTGAGGCAGATGTGACTGGAACGATGGTCGCAGATGAAGATGGCGCTATGAGCTTTCAATTGAGGGTGTCTTGCATTAGTAATGGTTGAGAGTAAATAATATGCCACCGAAAAATTCAAGGTCAAACAAAAGAAACGCATAAACCCTAAAATCCTCACCGAAATAATGCTCTTAAAATGGCAAAATCGTTTTGAAGAAAGAAAACGGCTTCACTGCAACCATATGAAGCACCATTGTCGCAAATCGTGACACACTCCAACAACAGATCCTTGTAGTAGCTTTCTTTTTTTCCTGCGTTTAAAAAAAAGCAATGAACTAACAGGTGGTATGGGGTATATGATGGTGGTGGTGGTGGTGGTTAGGTATAGAAGTGAGATGAAAGAGAGAGAAGGAGAGGGATTGATGGTGTGGTGTGGGGTAGTGGCGGTGGAATAAGCAGGGTGTAGAATACAGATGTTAACTATATGTGAGAGGTAGTCAGATAGTGGAATACAGATGTCATGAGGTTGCACTAAACATATGTGACAAAAAAAATTGGGTGGAAATCAACAAACCAGAAGGAATCGAACCCGAGTCAACCAATTATAACACAAACCATTACACCACTACACCACCACCATCAGATGTTAATACTACTGAAACAAAACATATTTATCAGAATACAAATTTAAGAGCAAAAAAATCACTGTTCAAAGTGAAAGGTCTATTATATATTATATAATTCTTCTAATACATATAATATTTGAACACCAGACACTTGATTTTATCTATCATTTTCCATATTTTATAATGCAAACTTAAAAATCAGGGACTTTTTTTTTCATTTTTTTTACTCAAAATGACTTTATATACAAACTAAACGACAGTTTCCCATCCCCACAGTTAAACTCTACATTGCCCTCAATGTAGGAATAGAAAACAACTCAAAACAAAATAAATTCCGAATACAAAAATTATAAAAATAAATTAAAAAAACAAGGGCAAATTGGAAAGAACTTAGCTGGTTACTTTTTCTTCGTAAGCTCTAATCCAATCCAGTTCGATCGTATAGCATTTCATTCGCGATCGGCTCTGACACAATGGTAAACTCTGGGCTTGCTTTGATAAATGATAACAGCTCCGGAATCACCCGAATGGAGATTGAGTACGGGTGGTGCAATCCAAACCTGCGCAAAACGAAACAAACAAAACCCGAGCATAAAACCAAACCACACAAAAATAAAAAGACTCAACTACTAACTTAGACTCATATGTAACAACAAACAAGAAGACGTACCTGCTTGGCAAAATGGCGGTGAATGGTGGTAGAACCAAATGGGTAGAAGAAAGAAAAAAAATTCTAGGTCTCACTCAATGTGAAGGACACTGGTGATCACAACACGCGTTGCAAGTGAAAAAAATATAACTTTCCGGGGTAATTGCTGGTCACATGAGCCAAACAGGTCAGCCCAGACTCCTCACATTACATGAAAAGTCTTTTTTCACAAAAAGTTAATTAATGTTTTTTAAGAAAAATTATCTTTTATTACTCAAACCTCTACCAAAACTGTCACTCAAAAAAATATATATAAAGATAATACATGGGATCCGCTCATGGTGATATTTCCTCTACCCAAGCAAACACGCAAACAGACTCAAAGACACAAAAACAAAAATAAAATAGAAAGATAAAAACCTATGAACCACTACCGAAGGACGGACTAATCGCAACTAATACAAACTCTACAGAGCCTCCCCACACTTAAACTTAATCAGGAGGCTTCTCTTTTATCTGGACCCAATCCAACCCGTTTAATTCCACCCGGTCCTTTTTAACAATTGAAGATTTATTAGTGGAACTGGAAAATAATTTAACCATGTATAACGGGTCAAACCACCAAAATTTAAACTTACCAGGAATAAACCGGATACGTGGCATGTAGCAAGAAGACTGATCGTGCGTGACTTTCACTGGCTTTTTCTTCTCCACATCATGCCAACCATTGATCCTCTTCCGATGTCTATCCTTTCTTTTTCTCTACCTTGCCCTCTCCCGTGGTGCTGTTGATTTTGAAGTTCCATCTATCACTAATACGACAGGCCAGCTATGGTGCGCTTCTTCTACCACCATTTCCATGGGATGATCCCCACACTTACTTCTTTCATCTGGTGCAGGTTCAGTCATGTCTGTCAGTTCACCTTCGAGTAGGGCATCTAGGTATGCTATATCCCCATCGGGATCCAACTCCCCTACTTCTTCATAAGCAGATAAACCTTCTAACTCTAGATCTAAGAACTCATCCTCTTTAGACAACAACCTCTCACCTATTTCATTGTCTTCCTCTGCACCAAACATCATATCAATGGAGTCTCCCAATTCCACTTCTTCTTCAATCACTTCTTTCTTCACAAATGACCTCTGATACGCCGCCCACTCTTCTTCGTCGTCTTCACCGTCAGAGTCACTTCCAAAATCATATATCGAAACATGTGGCACCGGAGGTGGGACTTCAACGTCCATTTTCGTCTCCGGCTCTAACTGTGATTCAGGGGGAGCGCTACAAACTGGGTGCAGATAAACAGTTTCCATCTCCACTGGATGCGGCTTTGTTCCTGGGGGAAGTGGGATTAACGGGCCGGAGCCAACATGATGACCAACTAAGTTCCCATTTTTATCAAAGCAAGGAACCTTTAGAACTATGGGATTTGGTCTATTTAGACGCTCGATTATGGCCTTACGTTCCCTATCTCGCGCTTCCCTGTATGATCTAAGCCATTCATCAAATTCCTCTTTCGTGTTCAATTATGTCCAATGATACCGCAGGAAATATGGCGTGGTATACGTATTCGCACGGTAACCTAGGGGGTACCTCCATGCATTTGGGCATTTCACCGTAAAATGGGGTCCTCCACAGATCTCACACATGATTAAATACAAAAAATTAAATATAATTATATAATAAAAATACAAAACAGACTCAAAACAACCAACAAGTAGCACGGATACAACAGATAAGTGTAATCGAAGCTAATAAACGCAATCGCCTAACAGTCCCCGGCAACGGCGCAAAAAACTTGATGTGCTCAAAGTGGTTTAGTAAAAACTAACTAAATTAACCTAAACTAGACACTCTAAGTTTTAAATTTATAACCTAAGACTCTCTAAACCCAAACCACACAACCGGCAAGTGTACCGGTCAGTGTAGTACAGCTAAAGTAAGTCCGAGTATCGAACCCACGAGACTCTACTGGAAAATGTAAACTAGACTCGATTACTTATCCTAAATACTGACTTAATAATATTTTGTTGCTTAAGGGGGGTTTTCTAACAAACTAATGCAAATAAATAAAATAAAACTAAAATAACTAAAGACACAAGTTGGAAACTGGAGTTCGGATCAGGTGAGGGGAAGGCACTACCTAGGCTAGAATCATACACATAAATGATAAGTTTCTAATAGTTATGGAACTGGTGAGGAACCGGGATCTTAAAATGCTAAACTTAAAGTCAACTACGGGAACCCTAACCCTTCTCAAGATATAACCCGCAGAATTCCTAAAAGCTGTTAAACCACTGGTTGAGAGGTTACCCTTACAGGCTTACCTACTCGAATCTTAAAGTACCCGCTAGACAGTCTACCTCACAGCGCAAAAGTCACAATACACCCGAAAATGCAAGGGGTAACTACAATATTTCTGATAAGACTTGGCCTACAAGGAATGCTAGGGAAACTAGGAAGATCTTCTCACAAAGCCTCTAGATCTAGCAATTTAACACCCTAGACAGACCAACAATCTTGCACCTTACAGCTATTGAGAATTGGTAAAACACTTAGAATTACCTAACTAACAATTACAACTCCTATGGATAACCTGCAGAAATTAACCATAAACTAGCTGCTAACACCTAGTCCGCAACCTAACCGCATTCATACATGAAAGACATTCACAAAAACGAAAGTGGAGTTTATAAAAGTTATTTAAATAAAACTAAATACGCATAGACATCAAACCAAAAAATAAAAAGTTATTGACTTTAAAATTCATCCACAATCAAAAGTTCCGAAACCAAAAGAAAACAATCAAACAAGCGCAATCATCATCACCTAGGTAGCAAAAAAGTTTAACCTCTAAAAGTCATGATAAAATCAAAACAATAAAAGCCAGACAAATTCATGGTGTTCACAACGGGTTTGAATAGATAAATAATAAATACCGATTCGTGCTTGCACCAATGCTTCAACCCTTAACCCTCTTATCTTTTTCTTTTTTCCGGCTGCTCGATGTCGTCGTTCACCTATACAACTTGCGCCTCCTCCGAGATAAAATAATATGTGCCGCTATCGTTCCACTCCCCTCTCCTTCGAAGTCACCGAAGTTGTTTTTATAATATTTTGCCCTTCTAAAAATAATAGGGTTAATTCTTTATTCTTGTTTTGGGCTTTGGCCCGTGACTTTCTTTCAAAGTCACTTTTTCGTTTTCTTTTTTTATAGAGTTAAATGCCAAAATGGCCCTTGTGGTTTGACCCAAATTGCCACTTTGGTCACTTTTTTGAATTTTTTGCCAAAACCACCCCTCAAGTATCGAAAAGTGCCAAAATGACCCATATTTAACTGAGTTTCTAACGAGGATCAAAAACTCAGTTAAGTATCAGGGGCATTTTCGTCCTTTCATCTGTAAACTGAGTTTTTAACCAGATTGACTTCTTGTTGACCTGTCCTTTGAGTAGTTGACTTTTGTTGACCGCATCATCATCATCATCCCCAAAACACCCACCCATTTATATAAACCCTCACCACACCTTAACATCATCATCATCATCATCCCCAAAACACCCACCCATTTATATAAACCCTCACCACACACACACTCTCCTCCCTGATCTCTCTTAACAAACACACACACTCTCCTCCATGTCTCCACCCCCAGCCACCGCCGCCGCACCGCCTCCAACCACCACCAAATCCGCCGTCGTGGTCTTCTTCCTCCTCCTCGTCTGTCTATCTCTCTCTCTGGTTACTCTCTCTCTCTCTATAACTCTATTTATTATTATTATTATTATTATTATTATTATTATTATTATTATTATTATTATTATTATTATTGTTTTGCAGAGAAAAGTGAAATTAGGGACGGAGTAAGCGAGAACTGGCATTCGTATTCATCAGTAGGACGAAATTCGATCGGCTGCTTCGGTTTCTGATCGGTACCCTGCTTCGGTTTCCACCGTTGTTTCTGCTGCAGATTTTGGGGTGGCGGAGACTCGGTATCGTGAACAAATGTTTTTGTTGGGTTTTGAGGTTTTGTGAGTGAGAGGATAAGGTGTTGTTTTGGTGGTAAAGGGTGGGGTGAATGTAGAGAGAGAAAGTGATGGTTTGGTGGTGGTGGAGGACGACGGTGGTAGTGGTGGCCGGAGACTGGTGGTTGTTGTTGTGGAGCTCAGTAGAGCTTCCATTATCGTTATGTCACTGAACGAGTGGTATGATGATAGGTTTTTTCCAGTCATCTTTAGTGTTATTTATATTTTGAGAAGGTTTTATTTGTTGCTGTTCTGCATTTTTAATGATTTAGTGTTATTTAGGTTTTATATATGTGTTCTGCATTTCTGTTCTTAAGGTTTTATATGGTGTTGATGATTGTCGATGAAGGTTATGTGGCTAGTGACAGTGATTGGATTGTGGTTTGAGTAGGTGGTGGTGGAGGGTGAAGGGTGGTGGTGGACGGTGAAGGGTGGTGGTGGTGGTGGTGGCGGCGGCGGTGGCTGGTGAAGGTTGTGGAGATGGGTGGTGCAGAAGAAGAAGAAAAGGGGGGGGTTGGGATGAAAGGACGAAAATGCCCCTGATACTTAACTGATTTTCCTTCCTCAGTTAGAAACTCAGTTAAATATGGGTCATTTTGGCACTTTTCGATACTTGAGGGGTGGTTTTGGCAAAAAATTCAAAAAAGTGACCAAAGTGGCAATTTGGGTCAAACCATAGGGGCCATTTTGGCATTTAACTCTTTTTTATATTATTATTATTATTATAACTCCGTGCTCTTGACTCGGGTGTTATTGACTCGACCAAAGTTGCTCGTTTACGCTGCAACGTGTATTTGAACACATACCAAAATATAAAACAAATAAATAAATACTAAAAATGACTCAAAGTTAATAAAAATATATAAAAACCTATAATAAATAAAATAGACCAGTACAAGCCTAAAACTAATAAAAGTACTATCTAAACGACTTGAAAATTATACAAACTATACACTCGAAATAGATGTATTTTACAATACATCAATGATTGATAATAAAGCCACCATATCCGTAGCTGAAAACCTAACCAACTTTTCGAAAACTAAATATATTCATATCAGACATCACTTTATAAGGGATTGTTTTGAAAAGAAAACGATACATTTAGAAAAAGTTGATACAAAAGAGAATTTGGCAGACCTTTACACCAAGGCATTTGACAGGGCTTGCTTTGATCTGTTGGTGCAACTGAACGGGATGAGGAATCCTGAATGATTTTACGTCTTCCATAAGTAACTGAAGTATTTTTATAAATATGTTTCTTTACTTCGTTTGTAAAAAAAGAAAAAGAAAAACGAGTCGTCACTGTGTAAAAGAGAGGATTTGATAGTACATCAGCTGCTTGACTGTCGCACTTAAAACAGAGCAGAGAACCTAAAATGCTAAGTGCGACTGCAGCTCCATCATGTGATATACCAGTAGGCAAACTTACAACGCGTACTCAGCCCACATTATAATAATAATAATTAAATGGACTGTGGAACATGTGGGAAACATAACATCACCGTACGATTTTATGGTCATAGTTATTGCATTGATAGATTGCCAAAATCAGAGGTTTCGAGTCTTTATATTGTTGACCTATCTGAGGATAACCTGGTTGTCCTTCTACTGCATCTAGATATATGCTGACCTAGGCACAACCAGTATATCTTAAAAGAGCAAATTCCAAAGGAAAATGCCAACTCCCTCTATGCTGAAAGGCTACCTCAAAAAGGCCAAAGCTAAAAATTCGTACCTAACGGTATTTGTCCTAACCCTGGTTGAGAACACACTGGTCACTTTGTTGCATCCAGAAATATGCTGACCTGTACACCCGTGTGTCTCGTACTTTGTAAACAATACGGATAACAGCAATATACTCACCTGTTACGATGAAGCTTTGGACATACCTTGATCGCGGGGGTATGTCATGTTATGGGACACGCAGTTCCTACAGTCTAAATGCTAATAATCGTAATCAGAATAGTGAGGATTTGAAGACATTGCCGTAAGTTTGTTTAAAAGGATCAGTATACTGGTAATCACCTTGGACTGCGACTGTGCTTTTAATAATTTACCTTTAATGTTCCTAACTCGTGTGTTCAATCTTGTTCTAGTTGATATTACTCTTTCAACGGTGACCGCTTAACAAAAATAAAGTGTTTGCATTTTGAATTTACTTTATTTTATTTTATTTTTCCACTTTATTAGTGTTTTTATTATAAAATTCAAAAATGACAAAAAGATTTTTTATTTTCCGCTTCAGATCTTAATGTACGGGAAATGGTCATTCTATGGGATTACTATACTGTTTGGGAAAGCATTTCGTTTTCGTACCAACAAATTGTTTTTTCAGAAAAAGCCTAGTCTATGTTTCTTTAAAATCCACTAAGTTAAATCATTCGGGCTCGTTTCTTAATCAAAAGGCCCAAAATGTGAATCTGGTTGTTGGGTTGTTGTTAACTTCCTTATTTGGCCCAAACGTCCTTAAACAAACTTGGGCTCGGACCAATTTGAATAAAGAAACTTGATTCGAAGAAGATACCCTAAGGCATCTTCATTAGTTATCTTCGCCTCTTGAAGAGTATTTATAGGGTCTACAAAGTCAAAGTTGTGTTATCTTCTCTCACACACCTCTCCATCAGGCGAATATACTAAACCCTGAAAACTACTTCGCTTTTCGACGATTTCGTATCACAAACATGTATGAATCGAATGTTTGACCATAGATTGTTATACCAAAACTCTGGACGATTATAATGATACAAAAACCGATTGATTTTGTCCGTGAAAAGGGGTTTTTCAAGAGTTTTTGGTTCGGGTAAACACGTGAACAATAACCTATGAAACGACAATCAAAACTTAAAAATAATCACATAGTTAACTTATTCGGACCCCTTAGGCTGTATCATGTTGATCGGATTGTGTTAACTCGATAAAATTTTACATGGTGCAATCGTTCAGCCTAACAGGCGAAGATTCCCAGAAAACGAAGTTACAGATTCCATGATGATGCCAAAAGGCATCTTTGCCTTTCACCATATTCGTGAATCAGGCATCTTTGTTTGATGTCATCCTCATCCAAAGGCATCTTCGCCTTTGGACCAACTTTGTTTTACTGTCTTTTTCAATGGACTTCAATGATTTTTTATCAAAACTTTGCCTAATGAATTTTCCACATTGCTAATGTTAAAATGTTTAGTGCAGAACATGGCTGAAGAAGAAGTTCGTGAGTTTTACAGCAATCAGAACCGCGTTTTTGGACTGGTTCCAGGAGGCGGGCAAGTTGTGTATTACCAACAGATTCTATCATTCTTTCAGCGCTGCAGGATCAACAATGCTCTCACACAATCGCCTCAGATTAGTGTGACTTATCTTCAGCAATTTTGGTATACAGCTGAATATGACTGCAGAGAAGAACCTCCGGTGATATGTGCTACCGTCAACAACCAAGTGATCTAGTTTTCAGCAGATACTATTCGCCAGGCTCCACGACTTGGCGCAGTCGCTCAGGAGGATGGACCAGTTATCTTTCCTGCTGAATTTCGAATGGGTGCTTTCATGCGTACGGGTTATTCATGGGATATACAGAAAGATCAGCTGAGCAAAAGCTGCGTGTTTGGGCAATGGAGGCTTCTTATGCATGTAATGATTGTCTGCTTTTCGGCACGTCGGGCGGGACCAGATGCTATGGGATCCAGTATTCAGCCTGCTATGCTGTCATTGGTTTACAACAAACCGTTCCCTTTCTCTCAGATGATTTTGTATGAGTTGGAGAAGCGGATTCGGGCTACTGGGAAGAACCATTTTCTATCTTATGGCAGGTTTTTGATGATTATATTCAAATTTCGTATGCCTGATTTGCCAGAGGCACAACTGTTTGTTCAGGCAGGACAGTGGAACCACGTACTCTTGCTGATTGTCACACACACAACATCAGGCGACCAGTTGAAGAGCGTCCACAGGAGACACCACTGTTCGGGTTTTTCATTGATCCCACTTATCAACCACTGTTAAATGATGTAAGGTTTGAAGCACCTGATCAACCGTAACAACAACAACACCAGCAACAGCAGCAACAACAACAACAGCAACAGCCATAGGCTCCAGTTCAACAACCTGAGGTTCAGGTATAACAGGTTGCAACTCATGTACATGTACAAATGCATGAACCAGTTGTTGAACAACCTGTTCAACAACCAGGTCCAGTTATTAAGGAGCAAGTTTAAGATGTTGGTGATGACTTTTAGAACAGTTGGACATTCATTTGGACCATCCAGGTCCATCTGGTATGGTTCAAGGGGGAGAGGGGTCTTCAGGTGTTATGGATATACCCTCTTCGCCCAGTTTAGATGACAATTCGAGTAGTGAAGCTAGTGAGATTGTTGTTGATTCACCACAGAGGTCGATTCCTCCTACTGACAGTGTGGGTGAGAATAGGAAGAGAGATGATGATGAGGCTGACAAAGACTATCAGCCAGGAGATTCTGATGACGATGGTGATGCTGATGTTCCACCTCTCAGGACTCGCAAGAGGCGGAGAGGCGGTGTAGTTATTCGTGAGCCCAGCTCACAGATGCCATCGGCAACCACAGCAGCTACAGTACCATAACCACCACCACCACAATCTGAACCGATTACCACCACACCACTTAGCATTACCACATCCATAACCACCTTATCTGTTACTACCAGTGCTGGAACAATTGGTGAATCTTCACTTGAAGTTTCTACACTTCCAAGTTCACTGACTGTTCCACATTCTGATCCAGGTTTCACCACCTCTACCACACTACCACATTACCCACACCTACTACTATCCAAACTACCACTATTGTCTCACCTTCCATACCTGTTACTACCCAGTCACTACCGGAGGGATATGTGTTTGATGTCTCTAATCTGGATTTTAGTTTTGATACTTCGTTACCAGATAGAGAAAGGATTGTTCGGTTGGAAAGAAGGGTGGCAGAGTTGAACGCTTAGGTGATGATTTCTAATCAGACAATCACCAAGTTGGTGCGGTATAATGAGGTTCAACAGGAGTTACAGGTAAAGGATCGGGCTATGATTCAGACCCTTCTTTAGTAGAACACTGAGTTGATGAAGCAATTGAAGGCTCAGGGGGAGAGTGTTACGTGTAAGGGTGATGAGTTGAGGTAGAAGAGACGTGAAGATGATCCTAACGATGATCCCAACCACTCTGCGGGAAGTGAGCCTCCAAGTGCTTCAAAAACACTTGGTATGCCCGCTACAACTCAGGGGGAGTCAGGTACTGGTGTTGAGATTACTGGTGCTGGAGATCTAGGAAGAGGCTTGTTAATGATGTGCGTCAACCTGCGGATACCTTTAGAGCTGATGCTTCTTTTGATGAACTATTTCCTGGGTTTGAAGAGTTTACTTTTGAGAATATGCTTGAGTTTCAAGACACAACAGAGAAGCTCAAAGAAGCTGGGTTACTTTCTGAAGGATCAGATCATGAAGATGTGTATGATTTAGAAGAAGGTGTGTTCATCCCAGATAATCTTGAAGACTGGAATCCCACAGAAGAAGAATTGGTGAATAGAGGTGAAGCTAGTGAGGTTATCGCTCCGGGTAAGTATATTGAAAATGTGATAGAGGGAGTGATGCTGAAGTGCAGCAACATTTGGATGATATCAGGCAGATGCTGGAATAGGGTCCTTTTGATTATGACCCTGAAGTTATTGATGAACCAGATACAGATACTGATCCTGATGCTGCATGGAGAGCTAGTTGGAAGAGGATGAGGGGAGAGTGGAATAGGTCAAGACCAAAGCTACTCAGGTATATGCAGACTTATGATGCTTTGAGCTCAAGGAAGGAAACCAGTGGGATAGTTAGTTTGTTTTATGATGCCAAGCTGAAGTTGTGTGTAGTGTAGAGATATAACGGGGTTCAGTATTTTCCAAAAGGTGTAAAGTATTTCAATTCATTGCCCTTATTGTAACTTAGAGATTTGGCTAGGCGAAAGATGATCAATCCTAGAGATGCTACGTATGCTGTAGGTTTAGAGAAGACGTTGAGGTATGAGATCAGGGAAGAGAAGTTTCAGTACTTTCAACCACTGAAAGGAAAGTGGGTTAAGAACAAAACACGGATTGATCCGAGGACGAACTAGCCATGGATGAAGGTGTATTACAAACCTGCAAGGTGTCTGAAGCGGGTTCCCTTGAAGAAACTCCCTCAAGACATTTTGGGCGACCTCAAATGGTGGTACACAGATAGTGATGCAGCGGAAGCAGTGATGGAAGATCATAATGAGAAGTGTCTGCTGAAGCTTTATGACCCTATGCATCTTGTGAACCTCTCCAGAGCTGATTTGAAGAAGCTGTACAGACAGCAAATCTACTATATAGATGACTGGAGACATCAGGGTTATCGCTATCAAGGGGTTGTGGATCTATGTATTACGAAGAAGTTCTATACTAGCAGCAACTGACATTATCTGGAAGACTGAAGGCTGCAGGAGGTTGAAGATCTAGAGAGCATTTGTCAAGGGGGAGTTTGTTAGTGCATGTTTGTGTGACAAACGCTTCTCTAGATTAGTATCGTTTTTGTGTTGGTTGATAGGTTAATTATAACATGTTTGACGTTGTGATAAGTCAAGCATGATAGTCTTTTATATAGTTCCCTAACAAACGATGTTAGTTAATTAACATAGATAGTAGTAAACGAAGATAGAGAAGAGGCGAAGATAGGGTTAAGCCAAGATGCCATTTGGCATCTTCGCCTAACACTTTTGTGGGCCATATCTTCGTTTATGATCAGATAGGCTCATGCAAGTATAAATACTTTGCATGGGGTGTTGGCTAGGGTTGGTCAATCATTTGCATGTAATTGGTATTGGTTCCACTAAAATAATATCAATAGACAAGTCGTTTATAAGTATTCTCGTTGTGTTATCGTTGTGATTGATTCATTGTTTGCATAAACGTCTATCGAGGGATTCCACACCTTGATAGATCTTATCTAGCTTGTTATCGATCCATTCCAAGGACCTACATCGACGAACTAATCGCGTACTATGTATTTTCTCTTTTTAGGTTGTGAACTCCCGACATCATCCAAATACTTTGTAAAGCTATTTGAACCGACAATATTATTACCTCGGCTCCCTCGTCAGATGAAGATAACAAACCGAATTCCTAAAACGAAGATGATGATGATGAACTTGATGATTGCATTTTTTTAAAAGTTATAAATTGTATGGTGATAGAAGGTGTTTGGATGGATATAGATATTTTTAGGGTGATAAAAAGTGTGTATATATTAAAGAAATTTAGACTACATAGCTACCACCAAGATGTCACACAAGCAATGGGCTTTGCCCTCCACATAAGAAAAATGAGGGGGTGGAGAAGGTGGAGAGGGAGGGCATTGAGCATTTTGTTTTTTTTATTAATTCATTTTCTATTCTTATTCTTTTCTAAAAAAAGTAAAACAATTAAATAAAAAAATACATTTATATTAATTATAGAGAAATAAATAATAAAAAACAAAACTACAAAGACATAAATGAAAAAATCACATAGTCTAATTATCATCGTTGTTGTCATACTTTTTGTACAGTGAAACACGCCAACTGTTTTCAACCAAATTCGATCTAGGGTTGTGATGCGTTTGTTTGTTAAATATATTGCGTCAGTTTACTTGTCTTGTTTGTTCACCAAGGTCTACACATTTGTTTGCGTGTCCTCCTCGTTGTATTGGTAAAATGTGTGTCCTTCATCCTCCAAAATCATGTTGTGTAATATAATGCAAACGTACATCAAATTTCTAATTTTATGTTTTCCATCATCCTACATAGCATTTGCAAAATGTGCCATCATTTCTGCGAAACACCAAAAGCTTGTTCAATGTTTTTTCTTGTTACCATTTGAGTTTTGTTATCTTTTCATCTAACATGGTATCTCTTATAAACGCTTCTACAAACGCAACATATAGGTAAATACCATTCTTTAGATAATACCCGTATTTGTACCTCACGTCATTTACAAAAAACATGGCCTTCGGTTCAACAACATTTATATAGTCGTTGAAAATTGGTGATTGACTGATAATATTTATATCGTTATTAATTTGAAGCTGCCAGACCACAAAATGCATGTCAAAACCACAGATCATGTGATATAACTGCTTCAAGCATAATATCCGGTCCTTTATGATATTCACTGGTGTTTTGGTCGCATCACACAAGTAGACAAAGTTTCAACTCTATACAATCGATAGTAATCACCATCTCAGGGAAACCTTGTCCATCATCATGAAACTCTAAAATTAGTTGTATGTTACTAAACGCAGATTTTCTCAAATATTTTTTTACATTGAATTTAAGAACATACTCAAATAAATAGTAAAGACTATTCATCGTCACTCATTCTGACATTTTTAAATATGCATCCATTATGTCGGAGCTGATGCCATACGCTAACTATCTAATAGCAGCCTTAACTTTTTGCAACATGTGAAATTCTATATCATCATGCGCATCAGGTTTTTATTGAAAATATTCGTATTTATTTTATAACTTGTTCACTATTCTTAGGAATAATCGTTCGCTCATACGAAAACATCACCTAAAATTATTATGATCATATGGGGGTTGGGTGAAAACAAATCACATATCAATAGTTCATGCGCGACCAGATTATGTTCTACATATTTTCTCTTTTGGGATGTGAACTCCCATCATCTTCCATAATACTCTGCACGATTGTTTGAACCGATGATATTATTAGCTTGGCTCCCTCGTCAGATGAGGATGATATAACGAATTCGCGAATGAAGATGATGAACTTGAAGATTGCAGTTTTTTAAGGAACGAGTGTAACACCCCACCCGTAACCCGGGTGATCATGCACAATTGATACAACTTATAGCGGAAGCAAACTAAACTTTCATTTAAAACTTAAAACATCTGAGTACAAGACATTATTTGTTTACAACTCTTAACTTAAAACTTCTTGGTCTTGTAGGCTTCACTACATCCAAGTACTTCCTAATGCGGTCCCCACGGTTCACCTGAGATAAGTATACTCAAAATGACGTCAGCTATGCTGGTGAGCTCATACTATACAATTTTAAAAGACAGACCACAGTTCACATTATATGCATACACAATATGGGTTTGTGACCCCTTATAGTCAGGTTGGGCCTCGCTGGACATTATAAGCCACGTTTGACTTGTCACAAACCACCGTACAATGGAAATACCGGTCCTCCGGCTGTGCCCCCTACGGCCGTCGCATAGGTATGGGTGTATGTCGCTAGACCTTATAAGCATGAAGTGCCTGTGGGTACAATCCTTTATTACCCTTTCCAGAGTGACACACCCCATTAAGCATACTGGGATCCCATATACCCCTACCAACATATGCATATTGCAAGCATTCTAATTTATTACCAGTTTGGACGAGTATACTATCACAGTTTTAAAAGACGAGTATGATGACTCACATGTTCAACGATGTTTAACAGTTGCTCAATACTTGCTAGTATAGCTAGATAATATCTCAAAGTCCTGACACAATTACATAATCCTAGGTTAGGTAATGGTACGCCTAACTAATTATTATTATGGGTGGATATTGGTTAACACTGCCTTGTTTAAGCATGGGTGATCAGTCCATGCCTAACTAAGGCTAGGCTACCCAAGACTCTCCCCTAATAATAATCCTAATACCTAAAAATAATAATAATACTAATATATTACTCCGTAATATTTATTAAGTAGACATAAACTTAAACAAGAATATACCTCTAAACTATCTACAGCATGTTGGTATAGCGTCACCTTACTTGTTTTCCCAAATAACTATCGGTGATACATAAAGATGTATTAAGGGTTCGAGTATTTAATTTAAAGTGTTACCATTCGTATGCATAATGGAAGAGTACATGTATCCTATTTATAACTAACTTGGATATAGCTTTCTACATATCTTCTTGGTGAAATTTTCTTAATATGCTTAAGATTATTTCCTTTAGTTTCTAGACAATACATGTATGTCTGACACAAATACACGAATCACTCATATGTACACATATTTCACTTATATACACACATTACAACACGTAGCATGCACTTGTTTTAATTTTTATAGTTATATTATTATAGCTAATTTAATTACTTAACTAGTATTTCGTTTATAATCTATAAAATATAACATTTTATAAAATTACTTATATAATGTTAAGATAAACTTATTTTTCTTTACGTCTTGGCTTAAGTTTCATTAAAACGGAATAGGGTTCAAATATAATATACGTTATTATTAAACGGTCTCCTATACTAGCCATGACACGTCAACATATCTCTATTTCAAAAACTAACATGCTTACTTGACAATATATGGTGTATAAGTTTCATATATTATTTTATTATTATTATTATTATTATTTTTATTTTTTTTCAACAAAATAGGGTGTTACAACGAGGTATTTTAAAGAAATGGAAGTTGTGTTTTTTGTATTGATATATGGGTTTTTGTTGTGATTGAAGGATGTTTATATATTAGAAATTTAAAGTTTTTTTCTTTAAAAAAAAAAGAGTTGTTGCATAATGGTTGGAAACAAATAAAGGTGGATGCCCAATACCTATGCGTTTTACCACAGCAAAGAGGGGCCACGCCGAGTGGCAAAAGGGGAAGGGACAGTGACGGTGTCGTTTAGGGCTCCCGGCCCCATTTTCCATGCCCCACTTCGGTGGTGGTGTGAGGGGGAAGGTTTTCTTAAGGACCTTTTTTTTAATAAAGTAGTTGTTATAGTGTTTTATAAAGACATTATTTGAAAAAAAAAATCAACAAGCAAAAGAGCCTTACGCCTATGGAATACTCTAGAAGGAAAAGGGAGAACACCCTAAACTTGGTAAAGGGGTATTATGTGGATGGCACGGGCGTGCCCTCACCCTTTTGACTCGTCTACTCCCATTAGTCTAAGGTATTCAAATTTTCTACACTTGACGCGCTACCAAACATACATAAAATATATAATAAAGATGGGATCTGGTTTGATACACCATGTGAAATCATATTCATTCGTGGGGTGTGACATCACATTTTGAGGTATGTGACATCTTTATATTGGTGTGTGATGTGGGCCAGGGTGTATGTTTTCTAATTTGGGGTGTATGATTCCTAAATACCAATAAAGATTTGTCATCTTAGAACTTGGATGTGGTTTAGACTTTAAATGGCTTACGTTTATGTTTGTTTGAATTTTATACGGAGGATGTCACTTTATTTCCTCTCATATGTATCAAATTTAGTTCTTGTATCCAGAAAAATATAACTCAGTTTCATCTAAAACTAAATTATGATAGTTTAGCCCTAACCTGTCTTGATTCGTTTGTTTAAATATGGTATAAAAACATTCGTCCAAACGTACGTTACTCATAATTTTTCTTTGAATTTCCCTATATCTTAACCAAGAGAGGTTAAACTTATTTTGATTTTTTTTTTCCTTTTAAATGTCTTAATATATCTATCAAAGAAAGAGTATGGAAGTGTTTTCCTCCATCATAATCTTTCACAATTTTTAGACATACATTGACAGAAACTTCAAGTTTATCTTCATTACAATACCAAATAATCTTTTACGTACAAGTTATCATTTATTCTTATCCAAAGGTAAGAACCCCCGCGTTGCTTCTTTCGATCTCTGTACTTTTATAATCACACATGTAATTGTCAGGCTATAAATTATCATTTATTTTCTTTACTCTTTAGCTTAAGTTTGGACAAAAATGCGTCATAAGTTAAAACAACATTGAAAATATGTACGTGATAGTTTTCGATTTGGGTTTACACAACCGAAAGAGGTTCACCGAATAAAAACAAAAAGTTTGTAGTTTTTAGAAAATAAAAAGGTCAAAAGAGCCAAAGTTTGTAGCTTTTACAGCTTATTCCACTGTCGTGGCTCCGTGTGGGTGGAGGTCGGGTTTTCACGCATCTAGAAGAGCCAAGGGGCTGGCGGCGGTCGAGTAGTCGACCTTGACCATAACACCCGGTATCACGGTTGTTGACAAGTAATTTCTTACCATTAAAAAACAATAAGATGATAGGATTTTGATATATGAGGCTTTGTGCCTAAAATAGATTCGGGGATTTTGTCTAATAATATGCATACATGTTTGAAGAAAACACAAATGATCATGATTATAACAGATATTTCCACATGCTAATTGTTGATTAATAAATTTGCTTTTCAAATTTTTATAATCTATGAAGAAGATTAGAAAAAGAAACACACCTTACACTGGTATAGTAAAAAAATCACAAAAATAGCCCCCAACTGTCCCATTTTACGAAAATAATCACCTCCCGTCTTTTTGGAGAGAGGTGTCATGGTGCACGAGGCAACTCAGACTTCTCCCGTGAGAAGGGGGTGGTGTAAGTCCCAAACTAATAATAACGATATCAAGTAACTATTTAGGATGGCGGAAACAAACTAAATAGCAATCAAGGAACGAATAATATGAATGATTGAATGATTAATCTCAACTAGCATACGATCTCTAAAGGATTCGTCTGATACTAGAGAGCTTTGATTATTATTGATAGAAACCGCTAGTTGCAAATGAACCACAAAAACACCTTTTATACGTAGGACTTGGGCTCACATAGCCTTAACAGTCCCACAGCCCAACCCACAAGAATAAAGCCCAACATACTAACTGAGAACTAATTAGTTCTCGACCTAAACACCTTAAATAACTGAGAACCCAAGTGTTCTCGGTCCTAAATAGTAAACACAAATATAGATCACTAATATTTATTTGATAGCGTCAGTCTCACTATTATGGACCCAACAATCTCCCCCTAGACTGATGCTATCAAATGGTCTTCATAACATGAATGCAGCATTGTGATCTCCCCCTAGATTGTTGCTGGGTTGTTGGTGTTGTTTTGTTGAAAGTCTTCTTTTCTGTACTCTCAAACTCGAGCCTTTTCTTATTCTATGGGAGTAAGATCCACACTTGAATCATCATCAGCATTCGCTTGATCATTTGCTAAAGAAGATGTGAGAGGAGGATTCTCATATATCTTTCTTTTTCAGTCTTTTTCTTTCAAGCAGCTTCACAGGTATTTCTTCATGTGTACTTACGTTATCAGAATATGCAATTACATCAAGTTCTTCTGACTCAGGTACATCTTATCATCACGGTGCTTCATGCTTGTCAGCAACTGGTAATCATTCTTCTTCAACCCCTGTTTCTTGATTCAAATCAAATTCTGAACATTCTCAGAACTTTGTAAGCAAACATTTAAATATAACAGAGGATCCAGTATCGTGAACACCAAGTAAATCCAAGAACTTCCAATTAAAATTTTCGAAAGAAACTTGAATTTCTTCAAATCTTTTGAATGGTCGGTCAAAACTTCAAGAATGATTAATTTTACAAAAATTAAAACTAAAAAGAAAAAAAAACAAAAGCAAAACAATAAGAATCAAAATAGATGAAAAATAAATTGAAATAAAAATAACTAAACTTATCAACACGGATTTACTCCAGTCGGTCCAGGCAATTGCTAGTATATTTGTCCACTTAAACTTATTGCCTTAGACCTTCTTATTTGACTGTCCGTGACTAATTTATCATGTTTTGGTGTATTAATTATGGACACTCAAGCAAGTCACAATCAATTCCTGGAATTATTTGTGGTACACTCTATCATGCAAGCAGTTTCCCTACCACATATTTTCACAGTGTCTGTTCTAGAATTCTAAAACCTTGACTGGGACTTGGTTGAGAAGAGAAAAGAATAGATCATATAGAGATAGAATGGTATAATATACAAATCAATTTGATTTCTCAAATGATATAGGTTTTGGTGTTTTGGGCTCTGGAGGGCCTCTTTTGATGTGCTCATTGGCATCGTTTTGGACTCATTTGCCTCTTTTGGTGTTTTTTATCTATAGGCGACAATGTACAGCTAGGTCAGCATATATCTAGATGCAGCAAAAGCTGACATTGCCTAGCATCCCCAGGTCTTTGCTTACACAAAACAAAGGAGATACACGAGTTTTTCGGAAAAGGTTTCAGACCTAGAACACAGTGTGTATCGGGACGTCACACAAGCATTCAAATGAAAAATGTACCAATTCCATGTGACGTTTCCTACTGAGGCCATATGTTATCTTTAAGTGTGTCACTAGATCAGCCAATTTCCCAGTCATAAGCACAAGCCTACCAACACATCACCCTAGAGCCTGACTATTTCAATACTGGTCTTACGTGTGTCAGCCTTTTTCACAAGTGATACAACAAAAACTCTTTTTGTAGTTTTCTCTTTTTCACATGTTTTTTCCATTTTTCTCATTTTCTCTCCTATCTCCCCCTAAATTTTGTACATAAATAAAATAAAACACTATTTTTGTTTCTTTTCTTAATTCTCCCTTCTCCCCCTAAATTTTGTGCATAAATAAAGAGAAAAGAAGAATTTATGTATAAAATTTACCTAAAAATAAGAAAATCTTTTTGTTCTTTTCTATAACCATTCTCAAATAACGACCAATCAATCATTTTCAAAGTTTGTGCAACAAATTTAAATGTACCTGCCATGCTGACCTTACCTCCCTAATCTCCTTGAAAGGAAACATAACATGTGTTAAAAGATTTAACATAATGTAACATAGCTATGTCACCGACCAACTGCTCGGAACAACCACTATCAACACACCAGTTGTTGTCGATATTCCTCCTCGGTTGTCCCTCCATGAATAAGGAGATTAATTAGACATCGGTACCCAGGCCATAGCCGTCCTGGGCAGTCCAAAAGCATCAATGTAAGACACTTCTGTCAAGCACATGTCCTTTAAATCTGGAATTGTTGCTGCTTTTGGTTTCCAATGTTGTTTAGGCTTAACAAACGATTTGGTTACTTTTGGAGTAGCAACATTAGGCTTTTCAGGTTGTTTAGATATAGAAATTTGTTTTTGTTCTTGAACAACCTTTCGTTTGTTCTTAGCAGCAATCCAGTCGCCATCAGATGGTTTAACCTTTGGATTTACATTCTTCCTTGTCTTAGGTTGAGGAACCTTCATTGACTGGGAATATTTGTTATATCCTGGTATAACCCTCTGATTCTGTTTGTAATATGGCACATAAGGACAATGTGTGCAATTTCGAGCAATGTGACCAGGAATTCCACAATTGTAACACGTCTGCTTCTTCATGTAAGGAGCATATCCTGGTTCATTCGATCCAACAGAAGATGATATATGCGATTTGTTGGATGATTTTCTCGAACTGTCCTCAAACTTTCTGCTTTGTTTAACATATGCGGCACTCTTTGATCGGTGAGCACTTGCAGATTCTGATGATTTATGGGGACAAGTTCTTCCTTGTGTAGCTGGTTGTTTCTGTGCCATTCTTTGTGTGACCTGGACCTGTTTATGAGAGTTAGAACAAGTATGTTTTCTATTTTTCTGAAAACATTTTTCATTTTGTAAAACAGGTTTTGGTGGCACATATTTCTCAGTTGTGGCATTTACTGCTGGTTTTAAGAGAAACTTTGGCACATAAGGACATGCATTACTTGACAAATTTGAAGTTTTCAAACAACCATCATCAGTTTTAGCAAAAACAGTTGAGGTAGGTTCATTGCTCTTAGGAACAGAACCGACACTAGCATCACTTTTAAAAGAAGAATCAGAAATTATTTTTAGTTTAGAGTCATTAGAATTAAAATGTTCTTCATCTTCTTCAGTCCATTCTTCAACTAAAACTGTTTCTGCACATGAAGTAGACGCATCAGAATTATTCACACATGTAAAATTAGCAGTTACTTCTTTTACTGATCCTATTCCAACAGTTTTTGAATCAACAACATTTTCTGAGTCAGATTCATCTGAAGTTTTTGACTTACTATAGGAGCTTGAGCAACTGTCAGAGTTGATAGATTTTGCAATACTTTTAAACAACATTGATTCAATTGATCCTATTGCAAAATTTGACTTCATTGAAGATGTGCCATCATTGACATTGTGAGAGTTGTTATTTTCAGATTTAACATGGTTGCTCATTTCCTTGCTTTCTGATTTAACGAACTTAGCAACAGGAACATCACTAAGTGGAGCAACATACTTAGATTGTTTCCTATGCCCTTCTGGTTCAGCAATCTTAATTGTCACAGACTTAACCAGCTCTACCACTAACCCCTTTGGTTCTATTATCTTTATGGGAACACTCTTTGCGGGTTCAACTACCAACCCCTTCCCATACTCCATATTTCCCTCATTTTCTATTTCCTCATCCGAAAGAGGCAATCCGATGTAGTTGTGATTGTTGGGAGGTGCAATTTCTACAAAACCTATACCAGCTCCTTTGTTTTCCCTAAACTTGACTTTTGAACTTATCATTTTCTCAACACGCTCACTAGAACAATCAAATTTTCTAAAATGGAAATCGGCATTTTCAAATTTTGATTCCAAAGAATCTAGCTCAGCACTAAGTTCATTAATAACTTTCTTTTGATGCATGACAAGACAATTTTTATTGCTTAAATCATTATTGTATTGAACGACATCCTTTTCTAAGGCTTCAACTCTAAGTTTGTAGGCAGAGGTTCGGCTATCAAGACAAGAAATCTTTCCTTTTAGCTCATCATTCTCTCTTACTAATTCAGAGTTATAACCTTTGTAATATTTAGCCTTTTCAACACAAGAATTAGAGCATAGATCAGAAAATACCTCATGTGAAGCATGTTTGATATATCTTACCAGCACAGGAACCTGATACTCAACAGGTACTGGAACAACAGGGGCGGGTGCAGAAGTTGTAGCAGATATGTAACTTGGTAGAGTGGCAGCAACATTTTCAACTTTCTGCTTCTCATCCTGATCATACTTGTTTATTATTGAGATCAAATCTTCAAGCTTTGTTGTACGCAAATTCTCCGTGTTCTTGATTTTAAACACATTTGTATCCCAATAACGTGAACGTGGCAGAGCATTGAGAAGTGTTTTGTTAACTTCGCTGTTTGACACCTCAATTCCGGCAGACTTCATTTTAGAAATGAGTTTCGTAAATCTGTTGATTTGTGCTTCAACAGTTTCATTTAAGAGATGTCTAAATCCATTAAATTCATTTTTGAGTAGATCAAGTTGAGCAGACATTTTAAATCGATAAATGACGATCTACAAACCCTTTAAATCCGAGAACAATCCGGAAGCACAAATAAACCTCGAGAACTCTAATCCGAGAACAAGAACAAACTGAGAACAAGTCTTGAAACCCGAATACCAAAAATACGAGAACTTACTTTATGAATGAGTCGAGAACGTATTTAGGACTTTATTCAAAACTGAGCAGTTCGAGAACCGTGTGAACTCCCAATAGAATTCCAAGAGCAGAAACAAATCTCCGGGAACCAAGCTAAATTCGTGAACCAAAGCAAAAACTCGAGAACCACTTGTAATTCCGAGAACAAATCTTGAAACCTGAGAACACTTTAAATTTCGAGAACATGTGGAACCCGAGAAAAATAATAACTCCAATAACAAGAAACCCGAGAACCAACTCCTTTTTGAGAACACAACTTAAAACCGAGATCCTAAGAGATACCACAATCCGAGAACCAAAATTGAGAACCAGAGAAACCAAGAACTTGAGAAACCGAGAACCACAGAATTAGAGAACACAAGATATGATTTTTTCGAGAACTAGGATTGATCTTCGAGAACCCTGACTAACATCAAGACTGAGACAAATTCTAGAACACATTCCACCAAAGCCTCAATAGCATACGATCTCTAAAGGATTCGTCTGATACTCAAGAGTGTTTTATTAGAAAATGTAAAACCGCTAGTTGCAAATGAACCACAAAAACACCTTTTATACGTAGGACTTGGGCTCACATAGCCTTAACAGTCCCACAGCCCAACCCACAAGAATAAAGCCCAACATACTAACTGAGAACTAATTAGTTCTCGACCTAAACACCTTAAATAACTGAGAACCCAAGTGTTCTCGGTCCTAAATAGTAAACACAAATATAGATCACTAATATTTATTTGATAGCGTCAGTCTCACTATTATGGACCCAACAGGTGGACTTTTTTAAATCAGAATAGATAGAAAGGGTGAGACGTCTCCATCACAAACACCACTTCTTCCTCTTCGTTAGACAAAGCGTCAATGGTGGTAACTGTCGTCGGTGGTTGTGATGTCAGCAACAAGAGACTTCAACATTTCCGTCTCTGACACAACAGTGGTGGTGACTTTCAGCACGAGACGATGACGTCATGACAATGGTGACGTCTCCGGTAAACACTTTCAGCTTTTCCATCTCCGACACGATGAACGATGACTTTCAACGATGAACGATGACGTCTCAAGTAAACAACTTTCAACTGCTCTGTTTCAACTTTCAAAGAGACGGAGACGTCTCTGAGACGCCTTACAAGTTAACTAGACACATGTCGCTCAGCTGTTGTTTCATTGCTGAAGCCTCACGGAAGACGCTTGAGCTGTCTCGTGCACCGTGAGGCCTCTCTCCAAAGAGATGGGAGGTGGTTATTTATGTAAAATAGGAAAGTCAATGACTATTTTCTTGATTTTCTAAAAAAAATAATTAAATAAAAATAAAAATAAAAACTTAGTATAGTCAATCGTAATAATTTTTCGAACCATACGAAAAACAACAAAATTAACTCTTGTAATCTTTACTTTTATGATATAAAATTTTAAAGCGTTCTTTCTTTTATTTAACAAAGTGTTTGTAATATAAAAATATCAAGGTTTTTCGTGAATATATTTTTGCTCGAGCAGTCCAGGATTGTTTGGTAGGTTTAGTAATAAAGGAGAAGGATCTAAGCAGAACAAAGTTTATTCGCAAGAACAGGAAGAACCAATCTAGAAGTGTAGATTAGTTTTGATCAATGGTGTTAATGGATGATGACATTTTTGTAAATATCCTATATATTTGGTATAAATATTAAAGTTTGTAAGGGTAGTATAGGTAATTTGATATGTAAATTTTTATTAGATTTTATAGTTATACCAGAATTTTTTTTTATGAAATTTGATGCCATTTTTTCTCCACTTTTCTCTCAAATATCCATGGATTTCTCTAGTGTTGAATAACAAATCCGTTGGAATTATTTTTTTTTAATTACTAAAAACAATCAAGTTTGTTAGATATTCGTCAAAATGTAACACTATGTGTTTTTTTTCTTAAAGAGTCGATGTAGGTAACGGGATTTGAGACCTACGACAATATGTTTTTTTTTTAGTTGTGATAATGATTTCGATTATTTGAATTAGATGTATTGATGGTATATGAAAGATTTAGGTATTTTAAAAAGTGTAGTAGTTGAATTACTCTTCACACGAATGATGAATAATAGTTTGGTAATTTTTTTTCCTTCGTGTAGAATCTCAAGCAGGAGATTTTCGAAGGATGTATGAATTTAAGGGGTTGTTTGGTAAGCTTCTTAATGTGCTCTTAACCATTCAGCGTTGAATGATTCCACATTCAGCGTGTTTGTTTCAGCTTTTGATTGGAATGATTAAAGCTGAACCATTAAGACTTGAGATGTTGCTGAACCATTAAGCACTGAACCATTAAAGACTAAACTAGGTTGAACCTTAATGAGACTCTCTTACCAATGTTAGACAAGAAAACTAACCATTAACAGGTTCAACTTAATGATTTAGCACTTAATCATTCATATATCTTAATGATTTAGCACTTATTCAACCAAACAGCCCCTTAGTGTAGGGTGCACTTTGGTTTGAAGATGAATAAACTATATGTGTTTTGAAATTTGAAGATGTATAATTTAAAAAGGATGCAAAAAGGTAAAATCTATATATATTAATATTTCAAATGCTTATACTCTACATGATATTTAAAGAGATCATTATCTCCCTTGCAAGTGCCATGTATGATCCCATATGGCACCTATGTGGACCAATTAAAAAACAAAAGTCATTGAGTTATTTTCGGAAAAGAAAAGAATTTAAAAAAAAATAAATTTTCTCTCTTATGTTTCCTCCCATAACTTTTAAACATTAATATTTTTTATATACGAGATTTTTTAAATAAAAAAATTACACCAAATTAACGAGCGTTTTATTATCTTTCCAACGAGTATCATAGTGCTATATAAAAAACATAGAAAAAAACGACTATTTTTTGTGGGGTTTTGTTTTCAAATATATTTTACTCTACTAATAAATCACTACTTAGGGTTTTTTATATTTGAATAAGAAACGATAAACATAACTTCATAGGCATAGATTTGTTTTTTTTTTATATTTGAATATGATAACTTATGACAGAGATTTGTTCAAAATAAATAATAATAATAATAATAATAATAATAATAATATTCATTAATCATGTATTGGCAAGTCATTAATTATGTTGTCATATTAGATATTTTATTATATCATATTAGATATTTCAACCCCGTGACGCTCCCGGGATAAAAGCTAGTGCATATATATGATCATCGAATTTAATTTGTAGTAGTAGTTGGCAGTTGAACAAAAATGGGATCTTGATTTAAATATATAATTGACTGAGTTACAAGTTTTGTCCTTTAGTTTTATACCAAATTGCAAAGAATGTCCTTTATGTTTAAAATTGACGAGTTTTATATTTTACGTTTCAGAATCTTGCACGGTTTGTCCTTTGAGGCACCCAGTTAATTTTTATCGTTAAGTGGAGGGTAAAATTGTCTTTTTACCCATTTATTTAGAAAACAAACACCCTATGTCACCACCACCACCTCTCCTTATCAGCACCACCACCACACCACCCACCTCCACCCCTAGACAACCTTTCACCGCCGCCACAACAACCTTTCCCCCAAACATTCAACCATTTGGACCACACGTCTGATTATGTTTCATTGTTTTCGAATCAATTTTAAATAGACATCCAGTATGATCATCTTCCCCAAAAGTAGCTCAAGAATCATAGATTTTTAATCCGCTTAATTACGATTCGAAATGACAAACTGATAAGGGGCTATTACTTAGAACAAAACGAAAAACAAGATTATGGTTTAACTGAAACTTACGAATTCATTTGCTTCCGAATCGACGAGTCAACCCACGAAGTCAAAGCGTCGAGATTGAGCATGAACGAGAGAACGATAGTGAAAGGTGAGAGTGGGTTTTTGATTTTCGGTATGTTCGGGTCCTTATGGAACGTTCAATTTATAGTAGGATCATCGAATAGAACGTCGGTGATGGAACGTCGTATGTGGTGAAGGTCAAAGGTCACAGATTAGCGGGTTGGGGTGGGGTGGGGTTGGTTGAAGTAGTGGATGATGGGGGTTTCGGCTTACTGCAAGGTGATGATATGATGGTGATGCTGGTGGCAGGAGGTGGTGGTGACAGTGTTACTGCAAAGTGGTGGTGGTGGAAGGAGGAGGAGGTGGTGGTGACATATAGGGTGCTGGTTTTCTAAATAAATGGGTAAAAAGATAATTATACCCTCCATTTAACGATAAAAATTAACTGGGTTAGGCTCAAAGAACAAACCGTGCAAGATTCTGAAACGTAAAGTACAAAAGTCGTCAATTTTAAACATAAAGGACATTCTTTACAACTTGGTATAAAGCCAAAGAACAAATATTGTAATTTAGTATTTATCATTGTAGTTTTGAATTGCAGTAGAGAATCAAGATAAATAATTTGAAGAGTAAATTCCTTTTTGAGTCCCTGAGTTTTATTGATTTTAACTACTTGAGTCCAACATTTTCATTTTTAACATTCTGAATCCTAGTGGTGCAGTGGTGGAGGTGCAGCGGTGGTGGTGGTTTGAAGGTGGAACAACAGATATGGATTTGGGGGTTAGGGTTCCATTTTTTTGGGGATTATGTGCCTGATCCGTAAGTTACAGATATGGATTTGGGGGTTAGGATTAAGATCGAAGTGGGAGGTGGGTGGTTGTCATGTGATACTAATGGCGATGGATAAGTGGTGGTTAATGGTGTGTGTGTGTGAGAGAGAGAGAGCGCTTTATATATTATATTATTATTTTATTTATGCATTAAAGACTTGTACGTTATACCTTATGAATTACAGAGTTGTACCTATGTGTAAAATGACTAAGATACACTTATAGTTAACTGACTTGGTTAACGACGTTAGAAAATTGGACTCAAACCATAACAAACTTAAAACACTAGGATTCAGAATGTTTAAAATGAAAATGTTGGACTCAAGTAGTTAAAATCAACAAAACTCAGGGACTCAAAAAGGAATTTACTCTAATTTCAAATAAATCCATAAATTATGCTTAACATTCATTTACGGTTATGCCCTTGAACCATATTTAATTAAAAAAATAAAATAACAACACATGATTGATTAATTTTTTTGTTAGTTTTGTTTTGGCACATTTATAACTATATTATACCTTGGGAATGTCCCGGGGTTGAGAAATCTATTATAACATATCAATTTTACATATAAAATAGAATGATGTGCTTTACAGTTACATGCAGGAAAGCTTCGGGTAGTACCTAAACAAAAACAATTAACAATGGATCTACAATGTTAACGCCTAACCTTAAACAATGTATAACTCTAATATTAATACCTAACCTAAAATAATATACAATTCCAATGCTTACACATGTTGAAAATAGAATTCATATTTATTGATTTGAACATAATTAGAGACTTGCCTATACATAATTAATGAATTACCTGAACACTGTGTTTTTTTTTTCTGTATAAACAAAACCCCACAAAATGTATAACTCTAATGTTAACTAGGATTCTATTACCCCGCGCTTCGCGGCGGGAGCTCCTGTTGCGTTGAGTGTTTGGTGGACGTTAAAGATCGTGCGTCGATGTGGGAGCTTCTGTTACGTGGAGGGTTTCGTGGACATAAAAGATAATATTAAGTGACTGTTATTCTCGCATGAGGTTCAAAAAAATACTCGCGGATAAAAGCTAAAAGTTTTGTGGTCAAATTGGAGGAAAAGAAAGTACATAAGTTAGTAAGAAAGTTAGTGGCCAAAGTTGGGTGGTCAAAGTTTGAAATTCTAAAAGCTAAAAGTTTGGTGGTCAAAGTTAGAAATCCTAAAAGCTATAAGTTTGGCGGTCAAAGTTCGGTGGTCAAATTGTAAGAAAATAAAGTACATAAGTTAGCAAGAAAGTTAGTGGCCAAAGTTGGGTGGTCAAAGTTTTAAATCCTAAAAGCTAAAAGTTTGATGGTCAAAGTTTGGTAGTCAAATCAGAAGAAAATAAAGTTAAACTAAAAGTTAGTAGCCAATGTTTGAATCCTAAAAGCTAAAAGGTTTGTGGTCAAATTAAAAGGAAATAAAGTTAACCTAAAAGTTAGTGGCAGAAATAAAGTTAACCTAAAAGTTGATAACCAATATATATTAAAACAAAGTCACTGTTCAAGTGTCTTTGTTTTAATAGTTATACTAGGGTATTTGTTACCCCGCGCTTCGCAGCGGGGCGCGTTTGTTGTGTAAAAGTGTTTAGTAGTACTATGGGCAACAATTTTCCTGCATTCTTT
This sequence comes from Ambrosia artemisiifolia, assembly GCA_032199755.1. Lineage (NCBI taxonomy): Eukaryota > Viridiplantae > Streptophyta > Magnoliopsida > Asterales > Asteraceae > Ambrosia > Ambrosia artemisiifolia. The sequence goes on from CM063519.1 coordinate 18,836,443, forward strand.
CGCGTGGTTCGACATTAACTCTGTTGGTATTAGTTCGTTACAGTACCGGCACATACTATAGCAAACGTCCTGCACGCTGCCATGGGACATGTTATACACTCGTGCGTTGTCGTGAATTGTGTAATGACCATACTTGTACCGAACCGGTATGGGTCTGCAAAGACGGTAAAAATGGGCACCGATAACTTAGTGATCGCTACGGTACAATATTGGTTTGGGTTTACACGATAAAGAAAAATATCACTATACGGTACCGAACCTATACTTGCTAATATAATTATATTTTCAATGAATTTAAATAGTCAAGTTGAGAAAACTATATAAACGAATACGGTATCAGTACCAACTCCACAATAAAGAAAAATATCAGTATACCGATAACAAAAATATCATTTCAGTGTGAGTATCACGTACTAAAGTCTAACCCCTAAAACGAAAAAAACAGTTTTCATACCAAATAAAAAAAAGGTTTACAGAAAAAAAAAAATCGTTAGTAAAGCAAAGACAGTACAAGTTAGCATAGCACATCAACACATATTAACAAAATAGAAATACCATTAAAGTATCTCTTATTATTATATACATAATATCATATATCGTATAATAAAAAAAATAAGTAAATTATTATGCTACTGTTCATGTGTAGCATAATTTATAGTATATATAATACCTAACCTAAAATAATGTACAACTCCAATACTAACACCTAACCTAAAACAATGTATAACTCTAATGTAACTCTAATATTAACATATATCCTAACGGCTAAAAAAATGTATAACTATAGTATTAACATCTATCATAAAGGCTTAAAAAAAATGCATAACTGTAGTATCAATATTCAATACTTAACCTAAAATAATGTGTAACTCTCATATTAACATCTATCATAAAGGCTAAAAAAATGCATAACTATAACATCATTATTCAATACACAACCTCAAACAATCTATAAATCCAATGCTAACACCTAATACTTCAAACAAAAAAATAGACGTTTTTTTCTCCGTTTTTATATAGCACTGTGGTACTCGTTGGAAAGATAATAAAACGCTCGTTAAAAAATATCGTATATAAAAAATATTAACGTTTAAAAAATTGTGAGAGGAAACATAAAGGAGAAAAATGTAATTTTGTTTTTAAATATTTGTTTTCCTAAAATCACTTAATGCCACATAGGATTTATTGCTTTCAGTTATATAATAGATGTTCTGAAATAATCCTCCCTCTAGAAATAATAAATGACAACGAGGTATATACACAGATTTTCAACATAAAACATTTTACCCACAATTTTTTTAATTGAGGAAATTGGATTTTAATAACCTAAACTATAAGAAATTTGTCTTTGACAGGCCAAACTAAAAATTGGTCATACATATCATGTGCCTAACTTATTGAATTTTGGCACCCAATTTAGGTTAAGTCACTAACCCATTTAGTGTTTTGGCTGACGTAGTAAACCCAATCTAACGTGGCATGCTGACTTGGTACCCCCAATCTAACTGGGTCAGCGACTTAACCCAATTTGAGTGAGAGAATCCAATAAGTTAATAGTGCATGTTACAATACGAGTATAAGTGTGTGCATATATACCTCGTTGTCATTCATTATAACTTCATCTATGGATGATAACTAAGGAACACAAATAAAGAAATTAGAGAGAGGGAGAAAGACATGGAGGGTGAAACATACAATCTAATTTTAGAATTGAGTATAACTTTAGCATCTCTTCTATATTGCCACACCATTGGCAAGTTAATTACACCAGGTACAACTCGTTTCTTGGCTGTATTTCCTGTCATACTTCTCTTCTTGTATCTCCCCTTAAACCTCCATAGTATCTTCTTTTGTGGTTTATCTGCCTTCTTCATGTCATGGCTTGGAAGCTTCAAACTCATTCTTTATGCTTTTGGTCAAGGCCCATTATCTTCACACCCAAACCTCCCTCTATCCCATTTCATAACCACTGCTTGCCTACCAATCAAGATTATAGAAAACCAACAAAACCCATCTCACCAAATAAGCAAAAACCCTCAAAGATCACCCAAAGATTATGCCCTTAGGGTTTTTCTCCTATTCATCACACTTAAAGCCCATAGTTATAAAGAAAAGTTCCACCCTGTATTAACAACATCACTTTATGCCTACTACATATTCTTTTCACTAGAGTTGTTGCTAGCTTTAGTAGCCTCTTTTGCTCGGGCCGTGGTCGGGGTTGAGCTCGAACCACAGTTCGACCAGCCCCACCAAGCAACCTCAGTCCAAAACTTTTGGGGAAAAAGATGGAACCTTATGGCATCTAGCATACTACGCACCACAGTCTATCTTCCGGCTCGAGCAATTTTTAGCCATGTGGTTCCGGAAAGATGGGTATCCGTGCCTGCGGTTTTTGCAACATTTTTTGTGTCTGGGATCATGCACGAGATGATATTTTACTACCTTGGCAGGTTGACCCCGACATGGGAAGTCACTTGGTCTTGTGTGATTCAAGGGCTGTGGGTTGGAATCGAAATCGTGGTCAAAAAGACTACAGGTCGACGATTCGAACCTCCACCGGTTGTATCGCGGGTATTAACATTGGCTTTTGTGATGGTTACTAGCTTTTGGCTCTTCTTTCCCCCGTTAATGAGGGTGGATCCATTTGCTAGATTTTGTAGAGAATGTCTTGCAGTAATAGGGTTTTTTAAACATGGGCAACTCATAAGCTTTAATGAATACTCATGCCCGTACTTTTAAAGGGGACAGATAATTAAATGTATAAAATAAATAATTGGCTTGATTTATCTTAGCTTTGATCTTATGTACATTTATATAGTTTTATTTCATATTGTGTATTTATTTATATATGGGTATGTTGATTGTATTTAATCCAGTGTTGTCATAAGTTGTTAAATAATGCAATTGTAACATATCACAAGATTAATTCATTGTTCAATAGAAGTACATATGCATTTTTTTATCTTTATAGTAAGGGGAAATGGAATTTAATAATCCTAACTTTGGGGGGTTGGAATGCAGCAGTCCTAACTTGAAAGTTGTAACACAGCAATCCCAACTTGTCAACCTTTTTATTTTAATGGTCTCAGACTAACCTTAGTTAGTTTTCTCTGTTAAGTGCCACGTGAGCATCCCACGTGGCAGTCCATGTGGCAAAATCTGTCCCACTTGGTAAAAAAACGTGGGCCCTACAATGAACATGTGTCTTTGTCTTTTTTATTTAATATACCAATCTATATACACACATATAAACAGAGAGAGAGGTTGTCGCCACCGTCCTCCACCACGTAGCGTAGAGAGACAAAGAGATGAGAGAGGGTGAACACACCCACAACCGCCTGTCACCACCGTCCTCCATCACCATCTCCAACGACACCCACTACCACTACTCTACCCTCTGTCTACCCTCCCTCCTCCTTCTCTGTCTACCCTCCCTCCACCTTTGTTTTCCCTCCCTCCGACGACACCCACAACCTGCACCAACCCGCCACCACCAACCAAAGCCCACCCACCGCTCTACACCTTTGTAACCACCCATCACCATCATTCCCCTCAACCTCCACCCCATAATCACCACTCTACCATTCACCCCCACCAACCACCTGTAAAATTAGGGCTTTCCCCCAAAATTTAGGGTTCTTAGTTCTTACCCTAACATCATAAATTGAAGAAGACGACAGCTCTGTGTTCGAAATCCCGTTGCTCTTGGTGCCGTTTTTGGTTCAGATTTGGTAGTTTTTTAGGTTTTGGTTGAGATGGTAGTGGATTCGGTTGATGGTGACGAAGGCGGTGGAGGTGGTTGCAGATGGCGGCGGTGGCGGTGGTTGCAGATGAAGGCGGTGGAGGTGGTTGCAGATTTTGCCTCTCTCTCTCTCTCTGTGTTTATATATATATATATATATATATAGGGTCAGGATACTTTGAGAACTCGACGAGTTGTGAGAACTCATAGGAACTCGACATAAAATGCGGAAAAAAAATTACTATTTTTTACACTCGTGTAAAACACGTAAACCCCGCTGTAAAAGAAAATTAAAAAAAAATACATTAATTTACGCCAAAATACACCGGTGTAAGGGATTTTTATCCTCATGTAAGTATATTAATATTTTATTCATTATTTTATTGTTGATTAATTGTGGACCACATATTCATTTTTTATTAAAAAAAGTATGTGGTTATAAAGATGAGTTCCTATGGTTCTCACAACTCACCTTGGTTCTCAAAATATCCGGATCCTATATATATATATATATAAGTTATTAAAGGGTTTTTTAAATATTAAAAGATTTTTTTAATTGAAAAAACAAGTGTCATAGGGGGCCCATGTTTTTTTCCAACTGGACATATTTTGCCACGTGGGATGCCTACGTGACACTTAACAGAGAAAATTAACTAGGGTTAGTCTGTGACCATTAAAATAAAAAGATTGACAAGTTGGGACTGCTGTGTTACAACTTTCAAGTTGAAACTACTGTCTTCCAACCCCCAAAGTTGGAATTATTAAATTCCATTTCCCCTTGTAGTAATTAAGATCCAATGTTATAAAAAGTTAATTGATGTTTAGATAAACTAAGCATGCATGGAAATAAAAAAGCTGTGATTTTATACAAGTTTGGGAAACTAAACTAAAGTATCAAAAAGAGTATATAATTTGGTTCTAAAATAAAAGGTGTTCTAATTTGTATTATAGTGTTACAAAGAAAAGAAAACCATGTTTAATATATAAAATATCAGGCTCTATTACTATTTATGTATACTATATTTACCAATGTCGGTCATACTCACATACTATTACTGTTGCAAACATTGCACACATTTCAAAAAAGTTTTGAAAGTGTCGTTTTTGTTATTTTATTCTTAACCTCAAGCCCTTTTCAGTCTTTATCTCTATTTCTATTTCTCTTTCTCTCTGAATCTTTCTTTTGCCTTTCCAAAATCTCAAGCCCATCGCCTACAGCCACCAGATCCTCCGCCTTTGTTGTTGTTTATTTGTTGATTCGTAAGGTAATGGGGTTTTGTTTTATATTTTTTGTTTACAGTTTTTGTTTTCTTTTCAATTAGTCTCCACTTGCTTTGATTGTGCTACTTGCTCTGATTATGCTTATGAGTTTTTACATTTTGATATTTATTGGGGCTTTCAATCAATCTTTGATCTACAAACACTCATAACAAAAACCCTAATACAGATTCAAAATTAGCAAAGGAAACTACATGCATATAGTAGATTGATATAAAGATTAAAAAAAGAAAAAAAAAAGAAAACAGGCCTTAGACCATGCATAGTGGGGGGCTTTATATATAAAGCCCTCCTTCCTGATTGGTCCACGTGGCTGCTGAGTCAGCATGGAGAGAGAAACTGAAAAAGGGGTGTAGTGGTGGGGTTTTATATATAAAGCCCCTAAATCTGATTGGGCCACGTGGAATTTTTTTTTATTCTTTTAACTCAAAATAATTAAAATAAAAGGCAAATAAATATAAAAAAATTACAAATAATATTAAAAACACACAACTAATATTAATTAAATTAAAAAAATACAAATAATATTAAAAAACACACAACTAATATTAAAAAAAAAGTTACAAATAATATTAAAAAAAATTACGCACCTCCTAAATTACTTATTTAAACATTACATATTCCTAAATTACTTAATTAAACACATAATATAATCCTAAATTACTTATTACAACCTAAACCTCCCACTACGGAGAGTAATTGTCCCAGTCCTCGAGTGTGTAGTACCGGGGGATAGGGAACGTGAGCTGTCCCGTCCATCGGATCTCGCATCCGAGGGGAAATAGTAGTACTCACGAGGAGGGGTTGGCATGCTCCAGAGGCGCTCCTGCTCCTCAATTTCCCTGAGGGCTTCCAAGTCCTCAGGAGTTGGGTCCCCATATTCACGGGGTGGGGTGGTCTGGTGGTGGTGGGTGGGGGTATTCTGGGGGGTGGGGGTAGATTGGTGGTAGGGGGTGCGGATAGGTTGGTGGTGGGTGGTGGGGATAGGTTGTTGGTAGGGGTGGGGGTAGTCTGGTGGGTGGGGATAGGTTGGTGGTAGGGGGTAGGGGTAGGTTGGTGGTAGGGGGTGGGGGTAGTCTGGTGGTGGTGGGTGGGGGTATTCTGGGGGTGGGGATAGCAGCAGCAGTTCGGGGGGTGGGGGCCGACAACATCAGTCGGTCCATTTGATGAATAGCCATGGTATAATCCATGGCCCAGGCCCATTCTTCATCCGTGAAGTCATCATCGACTTCAGGATGAGGAAAGGTTGGTGGTGCCGCAGCAGGAGGAGGAGGGTGAAGGTTGGTGGTGCCGCAGCAGGAGGAGGAGGGGGATATAACCAATGTTGTGGAGGAGGAAGAGGAGGTTGTGCAGCAGCAGGAGGAGGAGACGATGTGAATGGTACTCTCCGGGGACAGCCCCGTCCCCGGACCCTGCGAGTGTACTGCCGGACATTAGATGGTCCGGCAGCTCCTGGTTGAAAACCGCCCATGTTATTCATTGTGTTGAGGATTTGAGGGTGAGGAAAAGGTGTGACTGAGAATTGAGATGAAGTTTGTATTTATACGGTAAGAAATATGACCGTTTGGGAGGAAAACGTTTGAATTTCAAAATTTGAAATTCAAACGTTTGGGGGGAAATTTTGAATTTCAAACGGTTTGAACAGTAACTGTTTAAAATTCAAATGTTTGAATATAATTTTTTTATATAATCTATTTTTTTATTATTAATTTTAATAAATATTATTTTTTTATATAATTTATTTTTTTTATTATTATTTTATTAAATCTAAATAATTTTCTGTTTAAATTATTATTATTAATATTGTTATGTTTATTATTATTATTATTATTAAAAAAATATATATATGTTTGACCGGATTTTTTGACCGAGCCACGTGGCACCTTCTGATTGGCTGGTGCAATTTAAGACCGGCGTTATCTTCATAAAGCCCCCACCCCCCCTTTTGGCCTATTGCGCCGGGGTGTAGTGGTGTGGGGGGCGCTATATTTTAAAATTTTGCACAATTAGCGCCCCACAACGGGCAGTCTTAGAAAGAAATTGTGGTTATTAATAAGAAGCCTCCATCACCGATAAGAATAATATTCTGTGTTTTTGCCCTCTTTTTTACTCTCACAGAATAAAAATAATATTAGCCCAATTGTCAAGCAGTAAAAAATTCTAAATCATACTATACTATGAATCATGATTTACTTGAATATTGTGAATTTAATTGACGTATTTGTTCTTTGAGGAAGCATTAGAATCCTAGGACCATTAATTGATGTGTTTGTTAATTATACAAACTTATATCATAACCACCTATTTGAATTTTATCACAGACACTGTTGTTCGACTTGGAGTTTGGTTGTTGCTATGAAATTGATCACTTTTAGTTTTATGAATGTCGTAGGCTCATATTCAACTATGAAATTCAAATGGCTTTCGGAAATTTGTAAATGAACATCACAAGTTAGTGAGTTACTAAGTTAGGCCACGAAAACAATAATAGAACAAAGCTTTAGCAAATCCATAAACGGGTCAGAACGGGTTGAATTAAAACAAAAAAAAACACTGAAAACGGGTTAGAATGGATATGTATTAGGGATGAGAAGGGTCGTAAAATAAGGCCCACTTAGGAGACCAATTTCTAAAATAATAAGACTTTGACTGGAAATGATTTAGAATGGGATTCATATTCAAGTGTAATTGTTGTTTTTTCGTGGTGTTTTAACTCTCACCCCATGAAATGACTAGGCATATAGTTTATGTCAAGGAATATATATTCCAAGATACAACAAAGGAGACCTCAGCAAAATAACTATTTTTTAGAACCAACCCGTTTTGACCCGAAACCCGCTCCAACCCGAAGCCGTTTCAACCCAAAACCCGTTTCACCCTGAACCCGTTTCGACCCAACCAAAATAACCCATTTTTTAATTGACCCATTTTGACCCCTACCCGTATTGACCCGAATCCGCCTTCCAGCTACCTGTTTGAGCCACACTCAACACCACACTAAATCCTAATCCATCACTCTCGCTCCCACTCTAAACCTCTGTCTAAAAAATGACAAGCTCATAGACAAATCAACCCCTACCTTCACCGATTTGGGCCTTCTTGCAGATTACCAAAATCCGTTTCAACCCGAACCCGTTCCGACCCAACCAAAATAACCCATTTTTTAATTGACCCATTTTGACCCCTACCCGTATTGACCCGAATCCGCCTTCCAGCTACCTGTTTGAGCCACACTCAACACCACACTAAATCCTAATCCATCACTCTCGCTCCCACTCTAAACCTCTGTCTAAAAAATGACAAGCTCATAGAAAAATCAACCCCTACCTTCACCGATTTGGGCCTTCTTGCAGATTACCAAAATCCGTTTCAACCTGAACCCGTTCCGACCCAACCAAAATAACCCATTTTTAATTGACCCATTTTGACCCCTACCCGTATTGACCCGAATCCGCCTTCCAGCTACCTGTTGAGCCACATTCAACACCACACTAAATCCTAATCCATCACTCTCGCTCCCACTCTAAACCTCTGTCTAAAAAATGACAAGCTCATAGACAAATCAACCCCTACCTTCACCGATTTGGGCCTTCTTGCAGGTTACCAAAATCCGTTTCAACCCGAACCCGTTCCGACCCAACCAAAATAACCCATTTTTTAATTGACCCATTTTGACCCCTACCCGTATTGACCCGAATCCGCCTTCCAGCTACCTGTTTGAGCCACACTCAACACCACACTAAATCCTTATCCATCACTCTCGCTCCCACTCTAAACCTCTGTCTAAAAAATGACAAGTTCATAGACAAATTTGCCGATTTGGGCCTTGTTGCAGATTAACAAAGTCGGTGCTCTGGCATACCACATTGAGAGCCGATTAAACGGTAAATCACAAACCTGAAGTGTAAGCGCTAGCAATTTTACTAATTTACTCACCTCAATCAAAATTCCAGACATAATTGTAGCTTTCAAGTTCAGGCAACTAGATAATTTCCCTTATATCTTCATTCTTATTTTCCCTAGAACTTTGCAGGTAAAAATCGGAAGGCTTCATACTCTCCAATCAGCTAAGAAGTTGGCGCTTCTCTGTCTTTTTTTTTGTCTGCTGTGATGTCAGGTTTGTTTTGGTTCCTTTCCCTGTTTGTTAAGGTTCTATTGAAATGTAACGAATGTTTTTTTTAGCTTCTACACGCTTGGTTTACATGAGATTTGTTTCTTTTGCGATGCATTTCAATTGTTTGTGTTAATGGCTTAATGGGATTTTTATAAATGGTTGGTAGATAAATGTTGGTTTAGCCAAAATTTGATGGCTTTTTACTTGCACGTCAGTTGTTTGTGTTAATGGCTCAATGATTTTTTTTATCTATGTCGCTTACGGTTTGCTTACACCTACCCTTAGTGATATTATGAATGTGTCTTCGACCATTAGGGGATTCAAAAGTGTGTCGTAGCAATCGATCAGCCAATTGAAACCTTGACAAAAATTCAATGAAAGTACATGCTTTATAAGAGATGTAGACCATACATGTATCGAAAAGGGGATAGCATGTACATGATTGTGTCGGGTTTGCTTAGGCAAAAACACCAACTTAGAATTAGATCGTCTCGCCAAAGTTAAGAGTGATGGTTTACCAAAAGAAATGTCAACGTTACATGTTTGTTTAGAACTATGTTTGCACAGCGAAGCGCGCACGGGTATAATACTAGTTACTATATTACTATATAACTTAAAAAAAAAAGTCGACACAGTATCGACAAAAACGCAAAGTAAAGCCAAAAGTTCAATGCACTTCTTTAACTTTGTATACACTACAACTTCAACCCCCCTTAGTTTATCGCAAGTTTATAAAATGTCGTTTAGACACCCTTTAGTTTCTAACGTTTTAATATCACCCCGTATTTTAATTCTTTCACTAAAATAAAGACTTTGGCACGTGCTTTTTTATGTAGGTGTCGGTACAACATCAAGTTGTGATGTAAATGGTATAAAATCATGCGTCGGGTTTCGACGTACACGTTTAAATTCCGTTTCGGCATAAAATTCGCGAAATTAGTCTGGTAAAACATAATGTGTCTTCATAAATTTTGCCCACACTTTAATTCTTTTATTAAAAAATGAGTTCCTAACGCGCTTACGTGTCAGTAAAAATTCATGCTTCGCCGTAAAATTGTGTTCGACGTAGACAGCATAAACCTACGGTTCGACCTAAGGTTTTCGTAAAATAGTTGTATGCATTATCTACGAATCGTGTGTCGGCCATCGTTTTTCTTACATTGTTGCGTGAAAATCATTCTAGCTCAGTTGGTAGAGCGCCTACTTTTTAACCACATCGTAGTGAGTTCCAATCCTACGGATGGCGGTTTATTTTTACAACCATATTTATTCTAAACTGGTTAGATACGTGTCCCCGGGGTAACGAAAGCGGGTAGAGCTTAGTGCCGCCGCAACGCGCGGCGGGAAAAAAACTAGTTACTATATAACTTAAAGAACAAAGTCGGCGCAATGCCGACAAAAACATAAAGTAAAGCCAAAAGTTCACCGCACCCCTTTAACTTTGTATACACTACAGCTTCAACCCCCCTTAGTTTATAGCAAGTTTATAAAATGTCGTTTAGACCCCCTTTAGTTTCTAACGTTTCAATGTCACCCCGTATTTTAATTCTTCCGCTAAAATAAAGACTTTGGCATGTGCTTTTTTTATGTAGGTGTCGGTCCAACATCAGGTTTGACGTAAGCGGTATAAATTCATGCGTCGGGTTTCGACGTACACGGTTTAAATTCACGTTTCAGCATAAAATTCTCGAAATTAGTCTGGTAAAACATAATGTGTTTTCATTAATTCAGCCCATATTTTAATTCTTTTATTAAAAAACGATTTCCTAATGCGCTTACGTGTCAGTACAAATTCATGCTTCGCCGTAAATTGCGTTCGATGTAGACAGCATAAACCTATGGTTCGACCTAAGGTTTTCGAAAAATAGTTGTATGCATTGTCTACGAATCGTGTGTCGGCCATCGTTTTTCTTACATTGTTGCGTGGAAATCGTTCTAGCTCAGTTGGTCGAGCGCCTACTTTTTAACCACGTGATAATGAGTTCCAATCCCACGGATGGTGGTTTTTTTCCACAACCATATTTATTCTTGACGGGTCATATGCGTGTCCCTGAGGCAACGACCGCAGGTAGAACTTAGTGCCGCCACGCGCTGCCACAACGCGCGGCGGGAAAAAAACTAGTTTCACATAAAGAACACCGAAAAAATAGAAGACAGCTCCTTTTGCAACGCTTAAAAAATCAGAACCCATTTTTTGGTAAACAAACGTCCTTTATATGACCCGTCCTAAAAGGAATTGGAACATTAAGTTATATTATTTATATGTATTTATAAATAGTGTTACTAGTTAGAGAAGTGTGGTGCATAACAATTATACTACAAAGTGTGTGTTCATGGAGTGAAGGGGGTAAGGAGTGGTATGTGACAGCAATGCCAACTCTCCTTCAACCCCCAAAAAACAATGGGGGTGGTGGTAGAGGGTGTTTGGGATTGAGTTACAAAACAGTTTATTGACTTATTGGCTTTTTCAAAAAGCCAATAAGTCAATAAGCTGTTTGTCTACCACAAAATACCACAAAAGCACTTTTGGTTTTGGCTTTTTGATATAGGTTAAAAAGTTGTTTTCAAAAAGTCACAAATCCTGGCTTTTGGCTTTTGGCTTTTGACTTTTAGAAAAAAATTACAAATTTATCACCCATACAACCAATATTCACAATAAGTTAAGCGAAACACTTAAAAAAATAACAATCTATTGACTTTTTGACGTTTCTCATCCCAAAAGCTAATCCAAACACTTTTTTTAAAACTCCTTTTCAAAAAGTCATAAGCCAATAAGCACTTTTGACCAAAAGCACTTTTGCATTTCTAAACTCAATCCCAAACACCCTCGTAGTGTGAAGAGTTCTTTTTTAATCAAACAATCAATCAAAAATAATCCATAATCTAAGAACCAATCACAATCATCCATCTCACTCTTACCTTTTTCTCCAAGCCCGTGGAAATCTCCACCCTACCTACCCCACACAATATACGAGGTGGTGTTGATGGAGTAAAAAAGCTTCAATTCACATCCCCTTTTACGCCCCCGACAACGTGTAGCTTTACGAAGAAGATGTAAGAAGATGTACTTTAATGTACTATCATGGACGAGAGAGCATGTGTATGCACATTTTGTTTGTTTAAGGACACTCTTCCTTTTCTAAATATACATAAAAAAATGTGGAAATTATTACAAATTATTATTTATCTTTATACCAAATCTTACTCCATCTCATTTGCAATTAAAAATTATGAGTTTTTATTTTAACTAGTAGGTTGCCGGGTTGCGCGTTGCGCAACCTTTGGGCATGGCTGTGGAAGTTTTTTGTGCGACATTCGCAATTGCCAATCTGCCTGTTGTTCTTATGCAAAATTGACATTGAACAAAAACTACTAAGCATTAGTTGTCCTAAATTATCAAAGTACAGTAGGAGAATAAGACATAGAACCACTTTTGATGAGACACAAAATGCGCTAAAGCTAGGCGCAAAAATAATTACATGGTGTTGTGCTGCAAAACAACAGCTTCATTAATCATAGAGTAGGGAAACAACAGTTGCGCAGCATGTTGTCTAGATTGTGCGGCTTCAATTGTCGGTGGCCGGTCTTTTGGCGCGATTTCCAGGTTCTGTATACACAGCAGGTCAATAATGTTAGAAAACTCATATTGAAATAGTAATTGAAAGGTGTTCCGAAACCTATTATTTGATTCCAAAATGTAGAATTAATTTATACTTGTATTAGTTTTATAGACAACAAAACGCTAATGTCGCCTACACAGTCCAATAACCCAAAAAACATGAAATTAAAATCTTCTCGCAGACTCTTCTATGCACCTAAATGGATAGCCTATGCGCCTATGCAAAAACACGCTAACAACCAAACTGAAAACAGGTTCAAGTACATATAATTAATGCGAAACTGTTTCAAATTCAATCGCCTAACTAACGCGTAGTAGCTGTTATCACAGTAGGGGTCCCCAAGGTGAGAATTGCCCTAAAATAACCATAGCGTGCTCTCCTTGTTCTATTGTAATCTAGGAGCAGACAGTTTACATTCAATTTAATTTTGCTTTACGTAGCAGTAGTTTATATCCATGTTAATTCATTCATTAGGCTAGCTCAATCCACCAAATACCTGATCCAAGTACCCATTCCATATTAAGTGGGCCAAGATACAATAAAAATCCATTCACGTTGAACCTATGGACATGAGAACGCACCTAACTATCCTAAAAGTAACAATTACTAAATAGAAAAAAGTGACCTTAAATAATGTATCACAACCTAGCAATGCAGACGCAAAGCAACTGTGACCATAGGTTCGACTCGACCCCCTGAATTTTACAAATGAATCAAACCAACTGTAACCTTAAGTTTGAATCGACACCCTGAATCTTATTCTGCAAAAGAAGAACAAAAGACAAAAAACATAAAAGCTTTAAAAAGTGGCCATCTAATTAATCACTGTCGCTAAATAGCATATATGTATCAGCCGCTATTTGCTATTTGACAACTATGATTTCAACAATAAATAACCATCTTATCTCTACTTTTACAATGACCATATACACCAAAACCATAACGCAAGATTTCAGCTGTACAAAATCAACTTATTATGAAGACCTCACTTAATAGAGTCCTAAGTACAGTCGCTTTGAGAAGAGGCTATATTATAATCCAAATGACCAAGGGAAGATGCTGCAACATAACACAGCAGTACCATATGCTTCTAGCTGCCATAGACACAACATTGAACAGAACAAAATAAACCAGAAATTCAAGTAATACAGATATGGTTTAACTTCCAAGTAAGACCGTTTGAGGCGACTAAGGTTGCCTAGGTTTCTTGGTAAAGGACTCCGTTCTTTAGTTCAGCGGCCATGGATCAATTCTTAGTGGTTCACTTGTATACCCTATTCTAATATAGTAGACGCGTTTTTTTAAGTAACAAATATTAAAGTATACCTTGTGAGCACCATCAAGGCTAACATCTTTAGGAGCCATCTTTGAAGATCTAGCGTTATAAAATTAAACAAATGGTGAGAAACCTCAGAGGAGTTCATTGGCCACTTCGATAAAATTCCTCATTTATATATCCAAACAACAACATTCATAGGAGATTTAGTGCATTGGTTCCATGTAAGCAAAAATCATTATACAAAGTTAACACTTTCATCGATTGTACAAAAAGAGTTAACTGGATTCTTCAAGAAGTTAAGTCAGTTAATTAATTTTATTCAAAAGCCAAACTTCAAAAGCTATACTTTAATATTTGTTACTGAACTTCCCATCATTAGATCGATCAAAGTCCAAAGAAGTTAAGTTGACTAAGATAAAAACATGATAGCACCAAGGAAAAATCTATATATTACCGTAGAGAGTCGGCGGAGGTAACTTTCAGTCGACGTCATGTAAAGGCAATCCGGTTATGTCTGAATCTCCAAACGAATGGGCCGTTTTTCATCATGATCCTCTTTTTCAATGTCCTCGGCTTGTTTGAGTCTGTATGTTTGGTTTAATTGACTCGCCAAGGCAGCCTAATTTCGCAACCCTGCCCTCTGTTTGGAACTGTACCTCAACTTGCAAGAAATATGTAAAAGCCTGCACATTATATCAACAAACAATAACAAATACACACATTTAGATAGCAAATAAGCAAAATAGATTGAACAAAACATAAGTATTTAACCAACATAAAAACAACAATAAATCGCCCAGTCTAATTATCGTTCCAACCTGAAATTATGAATTTAATACAAATATATAGTTAATACCTTAGTCCTCGCCTTAAATAAGTGAATAAAAACCAGAAGCTGAGGGCATCCATCGACTTTGCTGCAATGCGTATAGAAAGATATAGTTGTTATGATTAGTCCAAACTCCAAAGACAATGTATATAATCAAAGGTAAGTTGCAAGACTTAAAAATAAGATTAAAGAATCAATTAACACCACATTCAGATAGTTAAATACTCCAGATCGGCGCTATCATATTTGATAACTTAGACCAATATAAGTTATCCAAGATTCCAAGTAAGATATTCATTTATCAAGCTTTTACTGAAGGGAATCATATCTTTATAAGATATCCAAAAGACCAAAACCAACTAATTCTTTACCTCATGAGCCCATTGCCTGACCATCCATCCCTCGAAATACCTATTCAACCTCACTTATCTCAATGATAGTTCCAAGCTTTTGCTTCAATTCCTCACCGATGGCTAACAAACCAACCTAAACAATCATTTGTGAAAGCAATTGGACAACTAAAAATAATAGCAACTTCAAAATCTTACAGCAAAGCAAAATCTGAAAAGCAGCAAAAGAAGACAAAGATGGCCAACTGAAAGGTTGTCCCAAAACGCAAACACGCCTACCATAAATTTCTATTTCCCCTAATTTCTTCATGCTAAAGCTACCTAGAAAACTTTTTTCATAACAAAGCCACAACGAAATTAAATAAAAAATCACGCCAAGAAGTTAAGAACCATCTCAAATCTTAACCAACAACCAAAGATTAACATATACACTTTAATAATAAGAGGGTTTATAGAAGCTCAAATAAACCTTAAAACGCTAACATGGGCTTGCATAATCTCGAAATCAACATGATTAACCATTAGACCTTAGATTTGAACCAAAAGCACAAATATTTATATGTAAAATTGGCTGCAAAGCAAATATATACCTTATAACATCCAAAATAATTTCAGGACACCTGCTTTCTGGCGAAAATCTACAAGTAAAAAAAAAAAGATGTTAACTTATTAAATCAGAAAAAATAACTCATAAAAAAAATTAGCTATATAAACACAAAATATTAAAATACACCACATACATGGAACCTAAAAGTGTAAGAAAAAAGGGCTAAAAATCAATCTCTACACAAAAATGAAAACAATCGAGCATCAAACCTGTTCAGGATCCGACCCTTGTTGTTCTCCGATCTTCGAAAACAGTCTACAAATCCTGTTTCCAATAATACAAACCACAATCAAAGCGAGGATGGAAAAGATAACCAACTCAAACATACAAACCATAAATCAGCGGTGAAAGACATGAAGAAATCAAGAGCAACAAACAACCCTAAATCACAAACAAACAACAAATCATATTTCAAATCGTATAAAAGAAAATCGTAAATCGGATCAGTACCTTAGTGGGTTAGTCGTCGCACAGGAGATTGGAACCAGACACAGGTTGGTGGTGGATATGATTGAGAGGTGGATAAGGAGGAGGAGAATGATTGAGAGGGGTGTTTGCCGTGTGGAGAATGATTGATATGCTTTGGAACTGTAAAGAAGAAGAAAAAAAACACGGGAAAGCAGGAAAAAGGCAAATGAATTATTAAGGAAAAGGAATAGGCAAAAAAAAATAATGGAAGAAGGATTAAAAAAAGTATTGTTGATCGTGAAAGTGGAAACACGCAGAGAATAAGGAGAAAATGGAAGAAAGTGGAAGACATATGTAATTGTGAGTCATCACCAAGTGGAAGACAATTATTGTTTCAACTATACTATAAAACAAAATATAATATAACATAAAAAACAAAATAATGGGCTGTTTGCAAGCCTCGAACACGGGCACTTTGGCTAACACAACAATAACCACACCATCTGTACTGGAACATTTTTTGGTAGGTTATTCAAAAGAAACAATATATATAGACTTATCAGCAGCAGGGGAACCACTATTCATGGAAGTTCAAAAATTAATATATAGGATAATGTTTTCAAATGTTATCTTTAACGTTTGATGTTTTATTAAAAATTGTTTATCTTTAATCTATGTTTCTATATTACCTTATTAAAGAGGTGACATGTCTAGAAAGTAATTATACACACATTTTAAGATAGGATGTCAAGAGTCTCATGCTTTAAATACTATATGTCATGTAAAACTTCCCTATAATACCCCTTATTGCATTATCCACTTGTACTATATATCTATGTTAAAAAATGAGTTACGCATCATCATTTCCAGAACATGTTCTCATCATCAATACATCAATAACTGGCCGAACGAACACTTAGCAAATAACTTGTAATAGTCATTTGCCTGGACTTGCCTATTTATGGCATTTTTTATCTTTTAATTGTGAAAGTTTATTATTATTTTTTTTTTTTGTGAAAAAAGTTAAAACCTGGGTAAATTTTATTGATATAAAAAATAAAATGAACGGATACAAATACAAAGTAAAATGTAATTACATAATCTAATCACCGTCTTTTTCAAATATTACGTTAAAACTAACATAAACTACTAACAAAAATGAGTACCCGCGTTTCATAAGATGTCAATCGGGACACCCGCCGCAATGCGCGGGCATTCCACTAGACCACTAGTGTTTTCAAATGTTACACGATATGTCCTATGATACTAACTCGGTTTATATTAAACGTTAAATCAAATCACATAATGATAGTTTAGTCATTTTCCCTATATTCTTCATTTTTGCCATTTAATATCAACACCAACCCCTAATAGTTTTCAGTTACGTCATCATCGTCCTTCAAGTTTGGAATTTTAGGGTTTTGCCACAATGACTCAATCGTCTAAAGAAGAGGGCTGGTAAATTCAAGAAGCACTCAAGAATTTTGAAGTTATTGATCTATATGGTGATAATATTACATCTTTGTTAAGATTCTTAACCCTATTTTTTGGCTCCGGATATTCACACAAGGGTGCTTTTTATTCACACAATCCTATACAGTCTGTAGAGGCCTCTACGGGCCGTAAGGATCAACTTTTGACATATTTACGGCCCGTAGAGATCTTTACGGGCCGTAGATGAACATGAAAAACGAGGTACGAGGTTCAGTCCGGATCACAAATGATTGTGATCCCCTCTACGGCCCGTAGAGGCCTATATGGGCCGTAGAGAGTTTTTTTTTTTTTTAAATTGTTTTGGAATGTATGTGTTAAGTTTTTTTTATAAAAAGTAAAATAGCATAATCAACAAATTTTTTTATAAAAATTTTTTGAGTTCTTATTTCCACTGCTTGATATTAAATTAATAATTTATGGTTAAGATAAAGATGTCTAATTATGTATTGAATTTTGTTACTTTTGATTGTTCCAATAGTAACTTTAATCGGATGGATAAATCATTTCTTCATTTTTGTTGTTAAATTTAATAGTTTTCTTAGGTATGGAATTTAGTTCATACAGACAATTGTTTTGTTTGAGAGTATTATTTTTGGTTAAATAGCGTTTTATTATCATTCTATTTCATATGTAAAATTGATATGTTATATTAGATTTCCCAACCCCGGGACTTTCCCGGGGTATAATCTAGTACTAAATTATTATTAAGTGAAAAATATATATTTTTATGCTATTTTACTTTTTATAAAAAACTCAACACATTCATTCCAACACAATCTTAAAAATAAAAAAAATAAAAAAAAACCTCTACGGCCCGTAGATGGCTGGAAAATGCTCATAGAGGCCATCTTCTCTACGGCCCGTAGAGGCCTGTACGAGCCGTAGTTATGGTTTTTTAAGTGTTGTTTATTAGTTTTAAGCATGTTATTTGAATTTTTTTATAAAAATGTTTTTTCATTTCTTATTATAAAGGTAAAATAGCATAAACAACACTTTTTTTTATTTTTTTTTCATTAAATATGTAACATATTGGGTCTTCTTTGTTTGTGTGAGCCTATATTAGCTAGTAGGAATCAAGAGCGTGTTCTATAAGATTGTCGCTTCGTGACCTTGATTACTGTCCGGTCAGCGTCGCTTCATTTATCAGAGTGCTTATAATGATCAAATATCGTATGGCCATTCGGTTCCTCCATTCGGGTCCCTGAAACTCCAACCGTACCGATAGGTACAACCGTTTAAGCTGAAGTCTTTTCTTATGTACGAATCTCTATGTAATTGTCGCTTCGTGAGTCTGATTGCCTTCTAGTCACCTTCGTATCACTTATCTTTGTACGGAGTATGATCATCTATCCTGTGGCCTTCCAGTTCCTGATCCTCCATTCGAGTCCTTGAAACTCCTACCGTACTGATAGGTACAACCGTTTAAGCTGAAGTCTTTTCTTATGTACGAATCTCTACGTAATTGTCGCTTCGTGAGTCTTATTGACTTATGTACCGACAGTTACAATTTTTTTTATTTTTTTCATTTAATATGTAACATATTGGGTCTTCTTTGTTTGTGTGAGTCTATATTAGCTACTAGAAATCAATAGCGTGTTCTATAAGATTGTTACGGCTGTATTTCCACTGCTTGATATTAGATTAACAATTTATGGTTAAGATAAAGATGTCTAATTAGGTATTGTTTTGTTTGAGAGTATTATTTTTTGTTAAAGATCGTTTTATTATCATTCTATTTCATATGTAAAATTGATATGTTATATTAGATTTTTCTCAACCCCGGGACTTTCCCGGAGTATAATATAGTACTAAATTATTATTAAGTGAAAAATATATATTTTTATGCTATTTTACTTTTTTATAAAAAACTGAACACATCTATTCCAACACAATCTAAAAAAAACCCTCTACGGCCCGTAGAGGCCTATAGGGCCCGTAGATGGCTGGAAAATGATTGTAGAGGTCATCTATGGGTCGTAGAAGCCATCTTCTCTACGAGCCGTAGAAGGCCCTACGAGCCGTAGAGGATCATCTGTGTCCACGGGCCGTAGAGGCCTCTACGGCCCGTAGATAAGTTGCTTTTCAGACTGACACACTGCAAGTCAGTCTCTTCATTGATGGTCCCCATATCTACGGGACGTAGAGAGTTGTGCAAATTAAAAATTAGGGTTGTGCAAATAACATGCCTCTATTTTTTTGGGTTTATAGTTCTATAGTTTCTAATCTTGACTAACACTCAATTAACTACATAAATATTGAAATTTTCTGGATGGGTTTCCTATTATATTTAGTACTAGGTTAGAGCCCCGCGTGTACAAGCGGTACATGTCCATTTCAAATGAAAAAAAATTTATAAAGATTGTAGTATGAAAGTTTTATTTATTGAAAGTTACGTAATAAAATTCGTATGAATTTTGGTTGATTGTAAATTATCATAAAAAAGTTTAATGTTACCCAATAACAGATATATGAATCAACAAATGTTTGATTTGACATGATTTAAAAACAAATAATGAAATGAATAAACATATATTTATTGTAACGGCATGCAAATGAAGATTAATTTCAAAGTAAATAAATGTAGTTTAACAAATCATACAAACAAAAAATTATAAAAAAATAAACGATTTATGCAAAATATGATCGCATATTTATTCACAAACTTCAAAATATTTTTTTATAGACAACATTTGCTATTTATTATTAACGCTATCATTATCCAATATTAGTATCTTTAGGCCATCTCTACTCTTGTCACTTGGCAGCGACATACAACTGCCCATGTCTAAAAACAGGATCTTTCAAAAACAGTCCTACACTAAATAATGTTTGTCCTTGACTCTTATTTATTGTCATTACGAACCATAAAGTAAGAGGGAATTGTCTTCTGTTAAATCTAAAAGGAATCTTCTTATCAGATGGGGGAAGCCTAATTTTTTGGATAAAAGTTCGCATTCCAATGTTACTCCCTGAAATTATTTTAGCTTCTATAACGCGGTTTGATATGGCAAGACGATTTGGAATTTGTGGCTTTGAAAAGAATTTATGTCCACTTATAGGATCCCTAAACCACTAGAATAACAAAACAGTAAAATTTGTCAAAAAAAAAAAACTCTGGTGAGGAAAAGAAAGACATTTGGCATTGTAACTATATTATCATCAAGAATATAAGGTAAATATATCCAAAAGATCCTGAACTATTTTGACGATTTGACTCATAACCAATGACCTAAAAATCAAGCTAAAACCACGGTGAAAATCAATACTAAATCCACATGAGAAACTCATTAGGAGTAAAGATAGCAACGTGGATGGGTTGAATAATATGTCAAAATGGGAGGTTTTTTATAGGGCAACCTTTTATCCATTTGACCTATTTCAATGCTTCCATAATCGGAATATTGTGTCTCGAACAATTCTGATCAAATAAGTCGGATTTATTTATATAGTTGAATTATAAAAATGGTAGGATTGGTAATTTACGTGATTTGGTCAACGACGCTTAAAATTAGCACAATTATTGCAATCATGATGATGGTTAGCGTTTCATGACAATTGATTAAAGGACAATTCTTTGTAAACATAATATGATAATGTTAATCTGTTAAAGATATTTAAATGAAAGGCGTAATATTCTTATTCTTAGCATCACTGAAACGTTATTTAGTTAATGTACTCAATGACGGAGGATTTCATGACAAACGAGGTTTTTTAATGTTATGAATCGCCTTTTAGTTAATGTTGTTACTGATAACGTAAAATGATATTTCATTACTAATTACTAATAAGTGTATTGTAAGACATGAAAAATAAATAAAGTCAACAAATTGACCTCCATCAAAATAACAAAAACGTAAAAAGTTTTTACGTTTATCGGTTAACAATATTAAAATGAAAGTCGTTATGTTAGTAATATCATTGAAAATTATTTTGAATATATTACATATTTTAGGAAATTGTTAAATAGATTAAAATTATATTTATTATTAAAAGAATAGATTTAAATTATATTTATTAGATACATTTTGTTTACCAAAATTATCGCATGAATCTTTCTGTTATCATTAATTGAGTTTTTTTTTATAATTTTAGAAATAATTTGAATGCTATTAATGATCGAGAGTTTCATGACAAATGAGGATTTTTTATATTGATGTTACGTTTATTTTTTATGTTAATAATTGCAGTAATTATTACTATTAATAGTAATAAATGGATGACAAAAGTTAACTTAACAATTTAAATTACTAATTTATTAATATAATTAAAAATTATTTTGAATATACTATATATTTTAGTAAACTGTTAATTAGTGACAAAATTATTTTATTAATATACAATTGAATGATTGATTTATTTTATTAATAATAATAAAGATGTAATTTAAATCTAATTAACAGTAATAAAGACGTAATTTATTACTATTAATAAAGACGTAATATTATTAATTTGATTGAAAATTATTTCATTAATATACAATTGAATGATTGATTTATTTTATTAATAGTAATAAATACGTTATTTAAATCTATTTAATAGTAATAAAGACGTAATTTATTACTATAAAGACGTAATATTATTAATATGATTGAAAATTAATATACAATTAAATGATTGATTTATTTTTTTAATAGTAATAAAGACGTAATTTATTAATAGAAATAAAGACGTAATACCATTAATATGATTGAAATTTATTTTATTAATATACAAATGAATGATTAATTTATTTTATTAATAGTAATAAAAACATAATTTAAGTCTAATTAACAGTAATAAAGACGTAATTTATTTTATTAATTAGTGACAAAAATTTATTTTATTAATATACAATTGAATGATTGATTGAATTTATTAATAGTAATAAAGACGTATACTAAATCTATTTAACAGCAATAATGACGTAAATTAATAATAGTAATAAAGACGTAATATTATTAATATGATTAAAATTATTTTGAATATAGTATATATTTTAAGAAACTGTTAATTACTGACAAAATTTATTTTAGTAATATACAATTGAATGATTGGGGAATTTACCATTTATTTACAAATGAATTTCAAGTAAATGCTAATTATAAATTATAATTTTTGTAATGATTATATGATATACATTCATCTCTGCCAATAAAGTCCATTAAAAATTAAAATTTTCTTATTAATATCAATAAATAACATTAAAACTGCTACAATCTCAACAAAACTTATTAATTGCAATAAAGTACAATCAGAATTTAAACATTCTTATTAATGTCAACAAATAACATTAAAACTCTTAATAAATAATATTAAAACTGCTACAATCTCATTAATGAATCATTCAAATCAATGACAGTAAAAACATTCGCGTTTCAAATTGCCTTACACATCTTTAGTAATCATTATTAATTGTGATTGAAGTAATATAATTCTTTAATAAAAAGTAACATTTTGAAAATTTATATTATCATTTAATTTCGTTGTTAAAATAGGTTCAAAATTGTCTTTGTAATAAAAGAAAATAGGTTCAAAATTGTCGTTTGATTAAGTATCAACTGTCGTTTCATGACAATTGATTAAAGTAAAGTCATAATATCAAAATTAAAGTCGGTTAACAATATTAAAACTAAATTCGTAATATTAGTAATATCAATAAATAAGATTAAAAGTCTTAATAAATAACATCAATATCATAATCAATAACTCGAATCAATGACATTAAAATCATCCGCCTCTCAAATTGCCTTACCCATTATCTACAAATTATTATTGTAATATTAAAATTAGGAAACTAAAAATTAGCATACGAATTTGAGACCATGATGACTTGAATAGTGTAATTGACTATTAATTAAAGAAAAATCGTAATATCAAAATGAAAGTCGGTCAACAACATTAAAAGTAAATTCGTAATATTAGTATTAGTAATATCGATAAATAAGATTAAAAATATTAATAAATAACAACAAAATCATAATCAATCATCTAAATCATTGACACTAAAAACATCCGCGTTTTAAATTGCCTTATCAATTATATACAAATTATTATTGACATCTTAAAATTAGCACACTTAAAATTAACATACTTATTGAAATGATTTTGATGATTATCGTTTAATGAGAATTAAACGATAATCATCAAAATTATCTACAAATTATTATTGACATCTTAAAATTAGCGCACTTCAAATTAGCACACTTATTGGAATCATAATGATGATTATCGTTTCATGACAATTGTTTAAAGGAAAGTCATAACATATAAAGAAAAGTCGGTCAACAATATTAAACCGAAATTCAAAAAAATAGTAATATAAATAAATGACATTAAAAATCTTAATAAATAACATCAAAATCGTAATCAATAATTCAAATCAATTACATTAAAAACATCCACGTTTCAAATTGCCATACTAATTATCGACAAATTATTATTGACATGTTAAAATTAGCACACTTCAAATTAGCACACTTATTGAAATCATAATCATGATTATCGTTTCATGACAATTATTTAATGGAAAGTCATAATATATAAAGGAAAGTCAGTCAACAATATTAAACCGAATTATTTATATATTTGAATTATAAAAATGAAAAGATTGGTAATTGACGTTAATTGGTCAACAACGCTTAAAGTCCAATAAGAATTTAAAAATTATTATTAATGTCAATAAATAACATTAAAACTCTTAATAAAAAAACATTAAAAATGGTACAATAGCAATAAATCTTATGAATTGCAATAAAAACCAATCATAATTTAAATATTCTTATTAATGTCAATAAATAACCTTAAACATCTTCATAAATAACATCAAATCGTAATTTAAAAATAACAAACATACCAAAACGGTTGACGAAGGGTCATGCAAAACCTTGAAGAATTGAGAACCATTGTGATAAGACATAATAGCGTTGGTGTGTTCGGATGAAATCCTGTTTTTTAAATGTTAAAACATAGAATGATTAAATCCGATTCACTATATCTATTAAATCAGTATTAAAAAAATCGGTATTTCTAAAGAATAATCAAAACCGAATAAATTGGATTTATAAACTTCTTGAAACACACGAATGAATGATTATATTAGTTTCGCTTCAATATTTCTTAACACGTGTGTTCATTCTATATTTATTAAATGATTATATCATTTTCTTAACAAAATCGATATTTTATCATTGAAATGAATGAATCAGAATAAATCAGAAAGATTGAATTGGTTAAAAAAATCGTAATCAAAGCTTTATAAATCAACTGCATCGTATTAAAAAAACGATTAAATGTGCATTCTAAATGCATATCACTGTTAAGAAATATAGAATGATGACTGAAATGAATGAATATCACTTTTAAAATATATCAAATGACCGATTTAAAACTCGGGAAGATTGAATATCAATGTTAAATACGACTGATTTCTTTTGTAATAATGTTAAGAATAAACAATGAAGCGAAAATAATAATAGGAATTAACATAAGAAGAGTAGGATTGATGATTACCTTGAATCGGTTGTGGAGAATCAACAAATTATGAAAGATGAAGAAGGAGGATAGAAAAGTTTGTTAGGAAGAAATTGAGAATGATGTTGTGGAGAATGAAAAAAAATAAAGAAACGGTTTATATACTTCAATTTCGGAGCTCCATTTAGCGGTTGGATCCATGAGGACCCTCTCTAAGGCCTCCATTCAACCCGAGTCTACTCTTTTATTATATAGATAAACTAGGTTAGAGTCCCATGTGTACACACGGTAAACGCCCTAGTCAAATGAAAAAAAAATCTATAAAGATTGTATTATACGTTAAAAATAACCCATATATTGAAGTTTATAGTTTTAACAAATAATTCAATTGTGGAAAGCAAATTGGGCTAAAAGTCTTAAACAATATAACTGTTTGTCGTAAACAATTAAATTGATCATATCAAACCAAAACTCGTTATTGATCACCAAGTGGCATTATTCACAAGCAAGTTAAAAACAAAGTATTTAAAACGAAACAATTACTAATGCTAAGGAATGCATCACGGTAATAAAAGAATAAAGTTGAGTATAAATGAAAAATTAAATTAAATAAATAACTGATGAATTTATCCATGTAGCAAGCGTTGTGGCCGAATGTTCTCATTGTATAACAAAACAACATATTACGATTAAAGAAATGAAAGATATTGGATGATTGAAACTTTTTCTACTAAAACCCATTACCATAATACTATTGTGTGTATCGAACAAAATATTAAAACCGTAAAATGTCTAAATTAATACATTCTATATTATGTAAATAAAAAAATATAAATTAAGATTTACATAAATTGTTCATAAACCTCCAAAATTTTCCTCGTAAACAATACTTAAGATCTTTAATTCGTCCCTATTAAATGTGATATAAGTAATACTAATATCTTCAATCTGTCCTTATTCTTGTACTACACAGGTTAAAAAAAGAAGAAGATAAAATGTCAAGTAAAAAAGATACTCATAATATCATTGATTATATGTGATATACGTAATACGCCAAAGCAAACATGAAGATAAATAGATGTGTTATGCCGTGTGTGACACTAAACCGAGAAGAAATTTATATGAAATTAAGAAATAAAATTATTTTTTAAATATGTATTATGTTTGATGATGGTAAATTTACCGTTTATGTTTTAATATTTAATTTTCCCATATCATATAAAAGTTACTTTTAATTAGTAAAATTGTAGAATAAAATCCGTATGTACAGTGCCGTTAGATATATATTATAAAGTTCCGTTCAATGCCATATGATATTATCATTACTTAATAGTTAATTCTTAAAGTATTATTTTCAGGTTTGATTGTCGAGTTTTTTAAGAGAAACTGTACATATCTTAAACAACATTGACATGAAAAAAAGAAACATGAGTGAAATAAGTTTTATGGCAATGCAATTTAACAAACATCATTGAAACTTATTTTGAATATAGTACATATTTTAGGAAATTGTTAAATAACTTTAAATTATATTTATTACTAAATTAAATAGCGTATTTATCTTATTAAATTTGTGACAAAATTTTCATTATAATGTTTATCATTTACTAAATAATAGAGAATCGTGTCATACCCTCAAATTCCATATGCGGGGTTTTACCGCAAGGCGCGTGACACACCAGGATCCAAGTCAACGGTCACAATAAACAACTATTCGACCTAAATCATGTTTGTTCGACCAAAAAAAACACATTCGACCTGAGATATTCTTGGTTCGACCCCCAGAGGCTTCATTCGACCCCACGACAGGTCGAGTGAGTCTCTGGTTCGACCCTGTCTGCTGCAAACACTCTAAAACGCATCAAATCGCATCTAAACAGTCCGAAAACATAACGAAACATCATGAATCACAACAGTCCAACATGAATAACATATCCCTACAAAACCCTACTAATTTTACTCCAAAATCAGTCCATTTTATCACTTACCCAAAATGGCAAAATTATGAAAATGTCACATCATGCATGTAAACTTTACCTAATTTGGAAACTTTATGAAATCATTCAACAATTTGCTCAAATTGCTCAGTTTATTATGTTTATTAATACCCCCAATCATTTCATTAACATCAAGAATCAAAACCCTAGATCTACCCAAAATGAGCAAAACATCATTATCCAACAACTAATAACCTAAGATAACCAAAACCCATTATCAATAACAGTCCTAGAACATATCTATACCATCTAAACAGTATGAATCATCAAACAACACATAACACATCATAACACATCATTAACACATGTTAATTGGTATGAAAACTCATGTTTAATGATAGAGTTTTGTTTAGAAAGGAGTTAGAAAGGTTTTTAACCATGAAAACTATCTAAGAACAGATCTGGATCTTTGGGGTTTAATAAAAACGAATAAAAAATGCTTAAAATGGAGTTTAGATCAAGAACACACCTTAGATCTTCTCTTGTTTATGATATTGAAAATGTTTGTAGGTTAGGTTATGAAAAACAAGATCAAAAACTCCTTCCTCGGTGTTTAAAGTTGAGAGAGAGTGTTTGGAGGCGACTAGGGTTTGTGAAATGATGAAAAATTGCAAAAGTATGGTATTTGTAGTAACTACAGGTTCGACCCTTGCAGGGGTCGAATGAGACTTCAGTGTGGTCAAATGAGGTTTTCAAGGGACTCAGAAGCCTGGTTCGACCCCCCTTAAGGTCGAACCAGTTTCTGGGTTTTCCAGATTTTCCAGTTTTGTCATATCCTATAACATGAAAATTTACACCGTTTTAACACATCCTATCACATGAATATGTAATCGTAACATATGTTAATCATATAGAATCATGTATAATCATGTTTACACCGTTAAAACACGTATTTGCATATTATATAACATATATGGACCAATCTATGCATAACACTTAATTCAATTCATGTAATTCACCAACAACGGGACTCAAGACTAGTGTGTGCATATAATAACCCCAATGATCCTCCGAATCATTGAACCCTGGACAATATGTAATGTTACCCGACTCAACTGACTCAGCTAAGCACGTTAATAAATGTTTTTCGCTAAGGTAGACTTATAGGTTTGTAAAATGTTAAGCCGAATGATCCGGGTGTCACAAATTGAATGATTGATTTCTTTATCATTAATTAACAGTTGAATGTGGGTAAATGTTAAATAATACATAAATCTCTAATAATTACAATTTAGCTCAATTCTTTGACGTAAATTGGTTAACAATGCTTAAAATTTTCAAACTAATTGCAATCATGTTTTGGTTAGCATTTCATCACAATTGAGTAAGGGATAAGTCTTTGTAAACATAATATTATAATGTTTATAGTTAAAAGATTTTTAAAAATCCACCTACACATTAAATGTTAATAAACCAATGTATTGTATACCACAAACTTTGTGCAATAAATTATATTTTATGTTTATTGAAGCTAAGTTAATAAATTATATTTTATGTTTATTGAATTTTAAATTGTTAGCTAAAAAAATAAAAAAAATTAAATCCAAATCAACATAAACATCAACTTAAACATAAACAATATTGTAATCCAAACACATTAATTTCATTAAATTTATTCATTACCAAACTAACATTTAAAGATAATATACAATATCGCGGACTAAACATGTTAGAATCGTTTTGTATTTTCTTTGAAATTTCTTAAATATTTTTCAAACGAAAAATTTAAAAATTTCAACGAATTTCAATTTTTGAAAATACTATATGAATTTAATTTTGATTGAAATTAGGTAAACAAATTTCCTAATATACACATGGTATTTAAATTATTAATAAATGAATTTAACTTTTGATAACAATTACCTAAAATAGATGCGATTTTAACTTAATAATAATAATATTAGTTTTTTCATCTAAATTAAACATCGTATTATTATCATTTCAGAATTATTTCCGAATTATTGTGTAGATGATTTGTCGGAGGTAAAATGTGGTAAGAATATCGACATTTATATGGTCGTATTAATTATTAATTTAAATCGTGAAGTTCAAATATTTTTACTATACTATATATATTTTAGGAAACTGTTAAATAGCTTTAAATTATATTATCATTTCCTAAATATTATAGAGATAGATTATCATTTCCAAATTATTATTATCACTTCCGAATTATTTCCGAATTATTGTGTAGATGATTTGTAGGAGATAAATATGGCAAGATATTCGAAATTTATATGGTCGTCTTCTTTTATTCATTTAAATCGTGATTTCTGAGTTATTTTTGATATTTAAATGATATCCATATATCGTGATTTTCGAACTATTTTGAGTATACTATATATTTTAGGGAAATGTTAAATAGATTTAAATTATATTTATTACTAAATTAAATATCGTATTTATCTAATTAAATCAAATAATGATGATGAGGAGATGGTTGAGTTAATCAAATAATAATGAGGTGATGATTGCGATAATGATGATTAGGAGATGATTGAGGTAATCAGATAATAATCCGAAGATGATTGTGTTGAGTAACTTAATATGATTGTCTCCTAATCTACAAATGGTAAAACATTGACATTAATAAAGGTGATCATTGCATTTAATGCTCAAATTATGATGATGAGGCCTTGATTGCGATAATTGGTAAATATTGAATTTGAATCAATGTGTATGTATTATTGTAAAAAAATCCATATTTCATATCAGTATGCAACATATTGATCTTGAATCGGTTTTATTTGAACATTATTAATTGGATATTTATGTCTAGAATCTTAGCGCCCAAGTCTTTTCAAAAACCATACCATTATTTCAGTCAACTATAATAACTTTTTTTCCAAACTTTCATGCAACAACTTAGGAAACATATCAATCATGATTAATACACAACTAAGACTAAACGTTGTGGTGCGCGAACGAGCAGGCACGAACGAGCTTTCGAGCCACGTGGATAGCTAGAACCACAACACCTACACGCGAATGGCTGCGTGAGCGAGCGGAGGTGACCCAGGTCGCATGGACTAGCGAGAAGAAATCAGGGTTGTTTTTGTGTGTATTGTGGTTTGTTTCTTTTTTTTTTTTTTTTTTTTTGCTCTTGGAGGATGAAAAAGATGATAATCCAAAATATTTGCATAACTGGTCTCAACTTAAATACTAATTAAGAGTTACTTCTAGGTTATTGGCTTTCGTCATCTTGCTCCTTGTCGCCTAATTTATCATGCCATCTATCGTTATAAAACACTTCTATTGTCTCTTACCAACTTTAGTTGTGTTTTGTATGTGGAGAAACAAAACATGGAAACAAATATGAATACATGCTTTAGTTGTACTTAACAAGAAATTAACTAAGGAACAAAAGTACCTAATACATGCTTTACTTGTACTTAATAATAAATTAATTACGCGACGACATCAAAGGATGGTGGAGCATTCCATCACCGTGCTTCCATTCATGAATCTAGGTGTGCTTCGCTTCAATTTTTTGCATCAGCTTCAAGTCCGATGGATTGGTGGCGGTATGGGCTCCATACAACTCTCTCAAAAACCATATCATGTGGAATTCGTCGGTAACGGCTTGCATCAATTCGAGCAATTCAGTACCGCTTATGATCTATTGAATGCTCTTAGGTTTACATGTGAGGGAGATGAAATATCCATCAAAACCAAGAGGAATCAAACTTTTGGTAAAGTTAACCGTGTTAGTAAAGCATGCATGCCCGGTTATACTTTGGTGAAAGTTAAAAGTTTTGTTAGTCCACATAGCTACAAAATTTTCACAGTGCGGATCCAACAAACTATTATTCATATACTCAAAAACATTTGAAAATATAACTATAAATGGTCAGGTGTGTGGGAAAAAGTATGTATGTAATTATGTAAAAATACTCATGTTGATGACTAATTTCTTTCGGGTGTGCTTCAAAGTTGGCTAAATTATACTCGTATATGTCTTATGTCGGGGACTCACATAATGTTGAAAATGAACAAAGAAATTCTTTCTACTCCTTATCAGTAAATTTCTTGTTTTTTTTTGTTTGGTTGAATATGAAACCGACAAAGATACTTGTTTTGCCTTCTAGAAAATTTGATCACACGCGTTCATTTGCACTAAGTCTCTATCTGTAGAAGTGACACGCGGCACCATACAGTCTATCAATATAGACTTGATCCGCTCCAACACACATATGTAGTTTTCTACCTTTTCAGCAGAAATAAACGCATGAGTAACCGAAAACGACTGGCTTATCAGCGTCATACCTATAACCTAAACGAAAGGAAGCTTGTACAAGTTTGTTTGGTAGGTGGCGTCAATTATTAGCACATGCAGGAATGCACACCACATAGTAAATGATTGTCCGTGGACAAAGAAAATATCTTCAAGAGCATTCGTGGTATGATTCTCGCGTGTGTAATATGTGAAATTCTTTTCCACAAGGAGGTTTTTGATGTTTTAACATTGGATATTCGCCGACTCCCTTTTCGGCATTGATTTTTTGAACATCATTGTGTATATTTTTCAGAATAATCTTTTTATCCGGTTTCTTTTTCGTCAATGTTCTCCAGATGCTACGCTTTGGAATATCTTGCTCTGTCAGCCGCTAAACCAGCATTTTATCATCTAAAGAAAGCCTTCTCGCATACACATGACCTTATAAGTTTTCAAAAGGAGTGTGGTTGTGCGCCGCATTCTTCACCCTTAACCTCCAAACCTTTCATGTAGCATTAAACGACCCTATCAACTCAAACAGGCAACCTATTTTCTTGCTACCTGTTTTGCTCACTTTAGCTACACACTTATGCTCCCCATAAAGAGTGCATTGAAAGAAGACATTCATGAAGTCATTTCCTTTTTTTCTTCAATCTTCTAATAAAAATGACGTAACAATTGTCCATTTTCGTTTGTTGTACCCAATTGTAACACCCCAACAGATGGCGGTAACATCGAGGTGTCATGTAGTGACAATTGTTCAAAAGCTCATGGTACTAAAGTGTAAATATTATTAAGTTCAAGATTCAAATGTCAAAAAACGAAAATAAGAAATACATCAAGTCTCAAAACAACTCATGAAATATGTTTGTTTTATTCAACTAAGTCCCAATGCCTATGTGGTATCATCAAGCGTCTCCTGAAACATGTACAAAAAATAACGTCAACAATAATGTTGGTGAGTACACTTAGTTTGTATACATATAATATAGGTATAAAATGTCTTACAATTCAAGTGTCATGATTCATTCAAAGCAATATGGTAAACACGTAAGGACATAATGCAATACAAAATCTAACCTCTATGATGACAAAGAATAAGAATTAACAATGTTATAGGACTTCCCACACGCATAGGTACTCTCCTTGCTACATGCATAAGTACTCTCCATTAGGCGGGACTTAGGACTTCCCATTCTCATAGGTACTTCCCTTCCCACATGCATAGGTACTTTCCACTAGGCTCCCAAAGGTATATGAATAAGTTTACGTTATGTATATGTAAAGATTACAAGTATTCTACGTTTATGTTTAAGCATAAACACAAGAACTCAAAGCATAACACGTATATAAATTGTACTACACATAAAAACGTTTTACAAATATGTGCAAATGTAAGTTTCATAGGTGTACATGTTTCACCCCAAAAGTGTAAGAAAACGAAAGGAGATAAGTATACTCACAGTTCTGCTAAGCGAGATAAATCCAAACAAAACTCGAACAAATAACAACCGAGAATTTTGAAGAACTCAACCTATACGTATAAGAATACTAATGAGGGAAATAACTTAAAAAGTCTATGGCATTTAGAATTTAAGGCATTATGGTTTCCTAGACTTATGTGGGAAAATGAAGTTTTACAATAACGCGAAAATAATAATTTCGTATTCAAAAAGAAAACATGATTTAAGCTCAAATTTATTACTAAGAAAATAATTATTACTATTTGAATATTTTGAAAAAATATTCCAATTAATTTATTCAAAGATTTTAATTAATTCTATTAACTAAAATATATAAAAATAATTAAGGTTTACTATGCAAATGAATATAAATTATACAAATGAATACAATGTTAACACTTATGGTTTTCTAACTCAAGAATATTTCTGTTTTATAAGAAAAATATACTTATAAAACAGATTTTATAATTTATATATACATAAATGATTTATTATGTCTAATTAAGCATAAATAAGATTAAACATACAAGGTATGATCCAAAAATAATATTTTTGTGGAAAATAATTATTTTCTGATGTAAATAATGAAAGTAATTTTCCCATAATTATTCTAAATTTATTTGCATTTAAAACTGATTTAATGAATTTAAATCATATTTAAATGATTAAAAATAGGAAAACTAATAAAAATAATTGTTTCGGACCAAAATTTTTATTTAAGTTCATTATGATTAGAAATAATTTCCCAAAACAGTTGAGATTAAAATTATTAAAAATGAATTTTTAATCAATTAAATGTGATTAAACCAATTTAAATTAATAAAATTATGAAACTAAGATATTTTCCCGAAACTAAAAATATGATAATTTTCTAGTAGGTGTCAAGATACTACACCTAAATTTTTATAATATTTAGAGCAAAAGTAAATTTTCTATGAATATTATAAGATTAATGTGTTTATATATATAAATAATAATTGATAGAAAAGAAAGAAAAAAAATGCAAAAACACATGCGGGTGAGAGACTCGAACCCGGTCCTAACATATTCACACACACATATCCACTATACTATAAGACAATCTTATGATTTGAATTCAAATAAAAACATATTTAACATAATAAATGTTCATCATCTTCCCCAAATCCATAAACCCTAACCCTAGATTTCTTACACCTTCAATTCGATACACTATCACCGAATTCATACGGTTTTCAAAGGAAAACATCAAAATAACATAAGAGCAAAATAAAATTGGACTTACAAAGTTGAATTAGGACCGAAAATGAAGATTCAAGGACCTAACTAAATGTTGCGATTTGGTAGCTTTCTGGTCACGTTTTGGTGTGGTTTTTTATGGGTTTGAGTCAAGTACTGATGCAGAAATAAAATGGCAAGATCAATTTATATAGAGGTCAATTAAAATAGGCGTTTAAATGGGTTTTAAGATTCCGGCCATTATGCTTTGATAACCCGATTTAAAAGCCATTAAATCATGTTTAAAACTCGTTTAAATCGTTGGAATTCAAATTATTCGAGAAGAGAAACGCTTGGGAAATAAATGGAACGATTAAAAAGGCTTAAAAAGAAGCGATCAGTACTCGTTGACGACGAGCCCCATCTGGCCGAAAACGAGAGAAAGGGGATAACAACTTTTAAAACTTTCACAATCTGTCAAGATCAGTCCCTGGAGTTCTAAATTTGAATATTATGTTTAAAAATTTTAAATTTTCTTATGAAATCTTTAATAAATTTCATTAAACTTAACATTATTTAAAACTCTCAACAAAGTTTACAAATCCTAAACTTTTAGAAATTTATAAACCTTTATTATTACTAGTGGGAATGCCTGCGCGTTGCGGCGGGGGTCCCGGGTGACATCAG
The DNA here is from genome assembly GCA_032199755.1 of Ambrosia artemisiifolia. Classification (NCBI taxonomy): domain Eukaryota; kingdom Viridiplantae; phylum Streptophyta; class Magnoliopsida; order Asterales; family Asteraceae; genus Ambrosia; species Ambrosia artemisiifolia. Next base: position 18,871,173 of record CM063519.1, read on the forward strand.
GTACAATTATGTCTCGTACGCAACACGGCCATTTGAGTTCTAAACAGTTCAGTTCATTCAATGAATGTTTTTTTCTAGACGATACGTTATATGTGTATTACTAATCATCGTTCACATCAAAGACTACCGAACAATTGATGCTTCTACTAATAAGACTGCTGCGAGGCTTTGCAAAAGACAGTTTAAACCCTAGGGTTACCTATACACACTACAATGCATATGTCAACAGGCTTAACATAAGAAAAGATTAAGGGAACTCTTGTTTCTTGTGTGACATCTTCAAAGAATAAGTGTGTTCTTACATAACATGGTGTTGAATGTCTAAACTAATAGAGCAACATCATTTGTAAGCATCCTCTCATAGATGTTTGCAGCAAACCTCAATCCATCTGCACCATTCAAAAGTTGGTCTGCACGTGTTTGCTCAAAATTAAAGTAGATGTAAAAAGGGACTTAAGAACATGAAGCAAAACCGCATCCAACATTGCCATTATGAAAGTATTGTATGTCAATGTATCAAGCTTTGGGTCCTTATTGAAACAGTCATTTATGGTGTTCCCTGCACAGTTGTCTTCTTCTTTGACCGGCATCAAAGTGGTTCGGGTTATGTTTCATACAAATCTAATAAAAAAAAGCTATAAAAACATGCCAAACGGGTTAAATATCACCCAAAGCTTTTTATTATTTATTTTCAATTTACACTATTATTTATGTAGTATAACTTCTTGTGTGATATCATTAATTTATAAAGAAAAATATAGAGAATGTGTTTCGGGTCAGGATGCAAACTCGACCTAAAAAAAATGACTCGTTTAACCCATTACCCAACTTGATTGACCCGTTCTTTTCGCCACCTCCATAAGGTAATGCAATCATATTTTCTGGTATATTGCAATCAACATGATTTAAACGAATTCAGTCCAAAGTAACCTACCAACATCACTGATCATCTGACTTTTCATTCTCTCTCTTCAATCTTTTCTTCTTTCTTTGACTTTTCATTTTTTATGTCTTGAAATATAAATATGTTTCTATCCTATGACATTAACCAAATAATATATGTCAATTCTCCTAAACAAACTGAGCATAGCATAAAAAGAGCAATTAATATGCTATAAAGAGAACAGAAGTTGGTTAATTAAGGATGTGAATGAAGATGCTTGAGTGAGTGAGTATACATTAATAGATAATACTAAAGGTTGAAAGTTGAATAACAATTATAACATGTAGCGGCTAGCAAGTTCGGGTGAACTATACACGCATATTATATACCGATACCCCGGTAAAACATGCACACCTTACATCCCCACCCACTGCAAGTGGTTAACTGTAGATATTGAACTTTAAGCTTGGTTTTAAAAGCGCGAAGCGCACAAAAGCGACAAGGTCTAAAACCGAGGCGTAAAGCGCAAAAGCGATGGGCTTTTCGTATGCGAGGCGCAAGACGAATACATATTCTTTTATAGACTGAATTACAAGTTTTGTCCTTTAAGTTTATACCATTTTTCAACGACTGTCCTTTAACTTTAAAATTGATTGGTTTTGTCCTTTATCTTTTAAAATCTTGCACGTTATGTCCTTTCTGGCTAACTTGGTTAGTTTTCTCCGTTAAGTTTGGTCATGTGACCTGCACGTGAGGGCATAATAGTAAAATCACCCTTTTATCTTCTTCCCCAATTTACTTATTTACACCCTCATTCTACTTCTCCCACTTAACACCACCACCACCACCACCATCCACACGAACCACCTGCTGCCACCGCCATGACTGTCAACACCACCACTTGCCACCACCATGACTGTCAACACCACCACTTGCCACCGCCATGACTGTTAACACCACCGCCTTCCACCACCTTCCCCTCCCATGGCATCAAAACCCCCTACCCAGATGTGAAAACTGGTCAAAAACCTTCAACTCATCAACATCACAAGAACCATCAAGCTTATAATATCATCATCATCACCATCTTCACTGTGAACCCCTACGACCATAATCCATGTCCAGAATCACAGACCTGTCGTTGACCTCAATCAGAACCTAGATTTGGACTCCTGTCCTTGACCCGAACCTATAGACATCACCACCGCTGTACACGCCGCCGTCATCCATCATTTTCATCGGAACAGGGAGGGGAGCCGGCCTGAGGCCATGGCCAACAGTTCCTCTCCTTCTTGTATTCTCTCTCTAGATCTGATCTGGTCCCCTCTCTCTCTACGATTTTCTCTCTCTCCTCTGTTACTCTTTCTCTCTCTCCGGTTCTTGTCTCTTTCTCGGTTAGATGGGTGTGGGTGCAAAATGGTTAAGAGGTGGGGGCTTAGTTGTTGCTGTGGTTGCCGCCGGTGAAGGTGACCGGAGCTCATCCTCCGGTTCCTCTCTCTCTGTGTCTCTAGTCATATGTATGTGTGTTTGTTGTGTTTGGTGGACAGACAAACAGGAGCACGAGAAAATGGTTTGTGCTTTTTATGGTGGTGGATTGGTGGTGGGTTTTTACAGGAAATTGATTAGAGAAAGGGGATGAAGGAGATAAAGGGTTTTTGTTTTATTTATTAACATATTTTAAATAAAATGATAAAAAGACTAAATTACCCTTTGAGTGATCAGATTTAACGGAGAAAACTAACTGAGTTAGGCATAAAGGACATAACGTGCATGATTTTGATAGATAAAGGACAAAACCAATCAATTTTAAAGTTAAAGGACAGTCTTTGAAAAATGGTATAAACTTAAAGGACAAAACTTGTAATTTAGTATTTTTTATATATGTTATAGGTTTTTAGCATCATTTACCCAAAATATAGATACAAATAAGGTTTAAATATGATTTAACTTAAATGTACATCATTGTTAGCTACATGTATAACAATTTTAAGCACAAAAACACCTCGTATACAAAAAGCGCGCTTTTCATGCGCTTTTTGCGCTTTTCTTGCGCCTTTCGTACGATGCTCGCCTAATGTTACATAATGCGCACGGATTGGCGCCTAGATGCGCTTCGCGCTTAAGCGCGCCTCGAACGCGCTTTTTAAAACCAAGACTTTAAGAGATATAGACTAAGTTTTTTAACTACCAATCATCAACCACCTAGAGGTGGTTAGAATTCCCTTTGTTTTAATAACATAGCCTTTTTCTAGCTTTTTATAATACATAAATTATTTATACAAATAAAAAACAGGGACAAGAATGTGTTGGCAAGGCAACCCCACCTGTTTGACAACCGACAAGCTTGTTGAAACAACCTAATTTTAATGCTTAAAACCTTTTAAATTGTTCATCCTTTAAAAATCAAATTATTATTGTAGCAACATATTCGTATAATCATATTGAACGCATTAACAGTTTATAAAAAAACAGGCAGATGTTTAAGCAACAAAACCACCCGACCTGCCCATTTTGTAACGTTTGGAATAAAGTCAACAAGTAAAAAAATGACTTACCCTTCCTTTTGGGCAAACCCTGAACCAGGACCAGTTGAAATGCCAGTGGCCTTTAGAAGCTTAAGGCAATGGAAAACATCCGGAACCTTTCCAGCTTGTTTTGCAGCTTCAATTGCTTTTCGAGGTAATTTAACTTGTGGAAATGAATACATGACACCTAATATATATACCCAAAAAAACAAAATTTGAAAGTGGCAAATTAAGAAAGATATGATCAATAGTTATTTCAGAAAACGACTGAACTTCTGTGAAATTACAAACAACATTTTGAAACTATTGAATCCATCTGTCATCATGTGTGCTCTCTTCCTTAGTGATTCAAGGATGCCCGTGCTGCATTAGTTTACCGATAAAAATTACAAAAATATTCTCCATAACGACAAAATAGATAATTGCTGACCAATGACACTAACATCAGTGGGCAAACAAGTAATTTTGGATTTGAAAGTTCTCCAAAAAGAAAACGTAATTGTTGCAAACTTAATGAGAAACGTCCCAGAATGGGATCTGTATCCTTTTCATGATTTGGACAGGATACATCTTAAAACGTCTGATCTACCCATTAATACTGACAACATAATGTTGTACTAATCAAACGCGACAGCGATAAGATCCAAAGTCGTAATTAACTATAGAATAGCAAACATACCCTTTGAAAATAACAAAATAAGTGATCTTTTGTAACGATGAAAAAAGACACATAGGTAATTTTAGCTTATGCCAGAGGAAGAATTCAAATTAACGGTTCTTACCCTCTTTCTAACGAACTGGTCATATGAGATATCACCAGGTTTTGGAGGACTGACCATGCATCCCATCTACAATGTTTACACCTAATATTAGTTCCACACATCTTGAAAAACCATATTTTCTTTAAACTAAATAGATCATAAATAACCTCGTAAAGATGTAAATAATTTGCATGACAAACCTCAGAAAGCGAAACAATAACATCAGTTTGAAGGGGAGTGTAAACATCTTGTACATCAGGAACTATGAGCATCAAAGGCTTTGAGTTGTTCCTATGATTGAACCCCTAGAAGGGCTCTAGAATAACGCGAATGAAGGATCAATCTAGCATTTCTTTCAGTCGATTATAGATCGTCATTTCTTGTGACACCCGGCAAATTCAGGTTAACAACGTGGTCTAGATTAAAGTCTACCTTAGCGAGTCACGTGTATTCTGTACTTAACTGGGTTAGTTGAGTCGGGTTATGGTTCGGGAACTGTTATGTGAGTCTAGGGAGTCATTAGATGTTGGCCTAGAGGATCGTTAGATGTCAGTCATTAACCAAGTGTACAAGAGGTGACGATTCGGAGAATCGTCAAAGCATAGGGAACATGCAAGTCTCGAGTCCCGGGAATTGGTGAACGAGTGTGAATGTGTTTATTTGCAAGTGTTATGTGTTTACAATCATTATGTGACTTGTCGGTATGTGAAAATGTGTTAACATATGTTAAAACGGGGTTTAACGCGCAAAATACTTGGAACAATACCCTATAGGCGATTAGGGTGAGCTAATCACCTATAGGGTGGCGATTAGCTCTCCCCAGGTGGCGAGTAGCTCACCCAAGGTGGCGATTAGGGGGCTAATCGCCTAAGGGGGTGGCGATTAGCAACCCTAATCGCCTGCAACTGGAGCCTAATCGCCTGCAACGTGGGTTTCGACTAAAAACGACTATAAATACAATATTTGACCTCCTAAACTTCATAATATCAACCCTAGTCGCCCCACAACTCGTCCCAACACCCACACAACCTCTGGAACACGATTTTGGATCAAACAACTTGATTTCAAGCCTATTTCATCAATCAATCACAATCTTAAGGTGTGGTTTCCATCCATGCAATCTTTTCTAATGTTTTTATTGAATCCCTAATGGTCCAGACCTGTTCATAAACAATTGTGTCTTCTGAAAATCGTTGATAATCGTTATTATATGATTTCTAGAGATTATGCATGTTGTTTGTGTATGTTTTAATTAAAAGATAGGATTTTTGAGATTCATGAAGGGTTGTTAACATGATATTAGGGTAGTTACTGATCTATGATGATGGTATGATGTGGAAACCTGATTGATTGTTCATTAGGTTATGTTTATGCATGTTAATATGATGATTACATGATACTTGTGTTATGTTTTAGAAACATGATTGCATCCAGGACTGCTAGAACAAGGTTAAATGATGTATTTTGATCTAAACATGTTTGGGATACTTGTTTGATTGATATTGGAGGTTTACACACGTTCTAGGGTTGATTTGGAGTGTTAAACGCGCGAAAAACCGAAACTGATGTGCAGGTGGCGATTAGCAGACCTAATCGCCTAAGGGATAGGCGATTAGCAGGCTAATCGCCTACCAGAGTGGGCTAATCGCCTACCCCTTAGGAAATTAGGGGCTAATCGCCTGATATGGTGTGTTTTTGCATGCTGCATGACCCTAATCGCCTGATAAGTTCTGAAATGCATGTCACATGACCCTAATCGCCTACAAACTCAAAAATTAGCATACCACATGACCCTAATCGCCTACTGTATAGGCGATTAGCATTCCTAATTGCCTGTTGACCAACGTAATTGCTAGTTGACTTTTCCTAATCGCCTGTACTGCTGCAGTAAGTGTATTTTAGCATTCCGAGACCCGTTTTGACACCTAGGAACATGCTAGGAACCCCGTAACATATCTAATAACTCGGTAACATGTGTTCGGGTCAATAATGTGTTAATTGAACTATGTGCTAGAACTTGTTGGACTTTAACGTATGTTAAGTGTGACTGCATGATTATGTGTTTGTGAATACTAGTGTAACACGGGAAGCCTCGGGTCACCAATGGGATGTCGAGTCTTGTACATTTGGTCATGTTAACAGTAAACGTGTTGTCAAACAAACTTGGTTATGGTCTGGACATCTAGGGACTAACTAACCTACGGGTTATTAGTCTAAGTACTTGTAACTGTCATATGTTAGGTCGCCGCTTTACGGGGCTAGCATAGCTTGTTGATTTATTCTGTTATCTGAAGTAACGCAACCTAAGGTGAGTTTACGGCCCCACTTTACTTGGTTTTCACTTTTTGGGGGAGAAAACATGTGTTAAACAACTATTTGGTAACAACTGTCATACTATGGGTTTTCAAACGGTTTACTATACGATCTTTGGAAGTCCCGGGGGGAACCATGAATGTGCTGGTTTGCACAACGGGGAAATGTGAATAGCGCTATTGGGAGTGACCAACCCCACCCGTCGGCATGGAGCGCCGGGCGGGTGCATATTGTCTCAAACAGGAACAGGTTTACTATTCGGGCACAACATCTGGTTTGCGAGTTAGTAATGGTTTTCCAATCATAGTAGTAATGGAACATGCGCCTAGCTAGCGTACTTGGTTTACAATTTTTATAGTATGGACAGGTTGAACTTGGAACTGTGATTACAAACCTGTAAACTCACCAGCATTTTTGTGCTGACGTAAACTCTTACATGTTTTCTCAGGTCGCTAAGGTAGCAAAATGGAACTAGGGCGCACGCGTCTGCACGGCGTCTAGTTAGAGTCGCATGGTTTTTGAACATTGAACATTTGGTTTTATTTTGTTATGTAACGATATTTAGCTTCCGCTGATGTTTAAGATTTTTGAACTATGTTTTTGAAATTCATTTAGTATTGTTTATTGTGATCATTGACTTGGATCCTGGTTTGTCATGCGCCTCGCGGTAAAACTCCGCAAGTGGATTTGAGGGTGTGATAGATTGGTATCAGAGCCAATGGTTATAGTGAACTAGGACTGCATGTAGAGTCTAGTCTATAACTGAGTCGCACACACTAGATGATCACATGGTACTAAACTTTTTACTGGGTTACTAATAGACTTGTCGGGGTGTCTCTAAATCATTTTACCCTTCTGTGTTACATCATCCATCCTCTCATACTGGGTTACTTGCTTACTAGACAGTGCGGTACATTGGGGTTAACTGTATACTCTTGAGATTGGTCCAAGGCTCGGACATCTCCCTTTTCTACCCCAATCGAAACCCTTGTCACGAACTACCGTAGTATTACGGGGTATAGCTAAGAGTCTATGTCCGGTGATTTGAACTTTGAACTAGGAGAACACTTGGAGGACCATGTAGAGCGGTTTATCATTTTGGGTGCACACAAAATCATAAACCGAAATGCATGAAAACCCTAGTGAGCTCTGGGTTCGAATGGATAGTCCTGGGTTGGATCTAGCTTTGATCTTGTGAACGCTGGTGATTATCATTGGCTGTGAAACTAAATTTTCTCGTCCTTTTTGCCAGAATCATGTCTGGAGCACGAGGAGGACGTGGAGGTGGCCGCGCTGGTGGGCGTGGTAATGGTGGTCGTGGGGGTGTGAACCTCACGCAGGATGACTTGAATAACTTGCTGCAGGCTGCCTTCCAGCTAGGGCAAAATGGTGGTAAGTTGATCTAACCACTTCTGTCTCATCGGTGAACTTTGTTTACATTTCCCGTGGTTTTCTTACGTGTTTCTTTACAGGTGGTCATGTTAATCCACCACCACCACCCATGTGCACCTACAAAATGTTTCGGGACTGCAAGCCCCATGAGTTTTCGGGTACTGAGGGTGCAGTAGGTTTGCTCAGGTGGTTAGAAAAAGTGGAGTCTGTTTTCCTGATGTGTAACTGTCTCCCGGAGGATCGAGTCAAGTATTCAGCTGGGTTACTCCAGGATGTTGCGTTGACCTGGTGGAACGATATCACCCAGACTATGGGAATAGGGGAGGCTTATGCTATGCCTTGGGAGAACTTTGTGCAACTACTGAAGCGGGAGTACTGTCCCAGGGAGGAGATTCAAAAGCTGGAACACGAGGTGTGGAACCTCAAAATGTCTGGATCGGAAATTGAGAAGTATACTGTGAGGCGGAACGAGTTGGCCATACTTTGTCCTGATCTACATGTGCCGGAATATAGGAGGATTGAACATTATATCTCGGGTCTTGTGCCGGAAATCGCAGGGTTGGTAGCTGCGGGGAATCTTCCTACCTACCCGGATGTGGTCCGATCTGCTCATAGGATGACTGACCTGAAGGTGAGTGAGGGTATCTTGCCTACCAAAGGATCAACTGTTAAGGCTCCTGAGAGCAACAAGCGTAAGTGGGAAAATGAGGTGAAGAGTTCTACTCCAGCACCAACTCAGCAGGGGAAAAGGTTTGATAGTGGGGGTTCGTCTTCGTCGGGTTCTAAGCCAAGTGGTGGTTATGCGGAAAGTTACCAAAGTGCAATAAGTGTGGACGCCATCATCAAGGGGGTTGTGACAATAATCGTTGCCATCGCTGTCAGAGGTTGGGGCATTTTGCCAAAGACTGTAGGGTGACTCTTCCATCGACTCAGGCCCCAACTACTACTCCGACTTCTGCTACTCAGGGGACTTCGGGCAAGCAGGGATGTTTTCACTGTGGGGAAACTGGGCATTACAAGAAGGAGTGCCCAAAGCTGAAACAGGGAGGAAACGGGAATGGTAATGGGAATGGAAATGGTAACAACGGGGGCGGAAACAGGAATGCACGCGCGTTCGTTATTGGGACTGTAGAGGCAAGACAGGACCCTGACACAGTTACTGGTACATTTCTTCTCAACGATCGCTCTGTTAGTGTTTTATTTGATTCTGGTGCCGATAAGAGTTTCATATCTGTGGAAGTTAGTCGTTTGCTAGACGTAGTACCTGTACCTCTAGAGGCTAAATATATTATAGAATTAGCGGACGGTAAGAAGATAGAAGCTACTTGCATTCTTCGGGAGTGTCACATAGAGTTGTCGGGTTTATCTTTTCCTATCGACCTTATGCCGGTACCTTTGGGTAGTTTTGACGTGGTTATAGGCATGGATTGGTTGTCTCTGTATCGCGCTGAGATCGTTTGTTACGACAAGGTCATCCGGATTCCTCTCCCTGATGGAGAATTCCTTTCTGTGTACGGGGACAAGAGCGGTGCTCCGCTAAGTCTCATCTCTAGCATGAAAGCCCTTAAGTATCTTCGGAAGGGTTATTCGGCTGTTCTGGCACTTTTATCTGTTTCCACTACCAGCGAGAAGAAGATCGACGATATCCCGGTTGTACGTGAGTTTTCTGATGTCTTTCCTGATGATTTATCTGGTCTTCCTCCCCATCGTCAGGTTGAGTTCGGTATTGATCTTGTACCTGGCGCTGCTCCTATTGCTCAGGCCCCCTACCGTCTTGCACCTCCTGAGATGCAAGAATTGTCTAACCAGTTACAGGAACTCTTGGATAAGGGTTTCATCAGACCTAGTTCTTCCCCTTGGGGAGCCCCGATTTTGTTTATTAAGAAGAAGGATGGCAGTTTTCGACTGTGCGTGGACTATAAAGAATTGAACAAGGTGACTATCAAGAATCGTTATCCTCTTCCTCGTATTGATGACCTATTTGACCAACTCCAGGGTTCTAGCTACTATTCCAAGATTGATCTAAGATCCGGTTATCACCAGTTGCGCGTAAGGGAAGCTGATGTTGCTAAGACTGCCTTTCGTACACGTTATGGCCATTTCGAGTTCTTGGTCATGCCTTTTGGTCTCACTAACGCACCGGCGGTTTTCATGGATTTGATGAACCGCGTTTGTAAACCGTATCTTGACAAGTTCGTTATCGTGTTTATTGATGACATTCTGATCTATTCCAAGAACGAGACCGAACATGGGGAACATCTACGGTTAGTTTTGGAACTCTTACGACGAGAACAACTGTACGCCAAGTTCTCGAAGTGCGATTTTTGGTTACGCGAAGTCTAATTCCTAGGGCATGTAGTCAATGAACTGGGAATCCATGTCGATCCAGCTAAGATCGAAGCGATCAAGGACTGGGAAGCACCAAAGACGCCAACTGAGGTGCGGCAATTCCTAGGCCTTGCGGGCTATTATCGTCGTTTCATTAAGGGGTTCTCGAAGATCGCTCAACCCCTCACCACTCTTACCCAGAAGGATAGAAAATTCGACTGGGGTGAACCACAAGAGTCGGCATTTCAAAAATTGAAGACTAAGCTTTGTTCTGCTCCTATTTTGTCCTTGACTGAAGGCACTGATGATTTCGTTGTTTACTGTGATGCTTCTATTCATGGTCTCGGTTGCGTGTTGATGCAACGCGAGAAAGTGATTGCGTATGCTTCTCGTCAACTCAAGCTGCACGAGAAGAACTACACTACCCATGACTTGGAATTGGGTGCGGTGGTGTTCGCGTTGAAAATTTGGAGGCATTACTTGTACGGTACCAAATGCACCATCTACACCGATCACAAGAGTCTCCAGCACATTTTTGACCAACAACACCTGAACATACGACAGCGCCGTTGGGTTGAACTCCTAAGCGACTATGACTGTGCCATTAAGTACCATCCTGGCAAGGCGAATGTTGTGGCAGACGCCTTGAGCAGGAAGGAATCGACAAACCCTCGTCGCGTTCGGGCGTTGCAACTCACGATCCATTCCTCTCTACCTGATCAACTCCGTTCTGCTCAGTTAGAAGCCTTGAAGGAGGAAAACCTTAAGGCTGAAACTATGCACGGTGCCGACAAGCACCTCGAGCAAAGGCCTGATTGCCTGCGCTACTTCGCAGAACGCGTCTGGGTTCCTTTATTCGGGGGACTTCGGGAGCTGGTTCTTGATGAAGCTCACAAGTCTCGGTATTCCATTCATCCTGGTTCAGACAAGATGTACCAGGATCTAAAAATACTGTACTGGTGGCCAAACATGAGGGCGGATATAGCCTCATACGTGAGTAAGTGCTTGACCTGTGCTAAGGTCAAAGTGGAATACCAGAAACCGTCGGGTCTCTTGCAACAACCTGAAGTTCCAGAGTGGAAATGGGAACGGATTGCGATGGACTTTGTCACACAACTACCTAAGTCACCGAGTGGGAATGATAAGATATGGGTGATTGTTGATCGGTTGACAAAATCAGCCCATTTTCTCGCTATTAAGGAGACCGACACCATGGATCGGTTGGCTCGTGTATATTTGAAAGAAGTTGTCTCTAAGCATGGGGTACCAGTTTCTATTATCTCGGATCGTGATTCTCATTTTACTTCGCATTTCTGGAAGTCTTTGCATAAGGCTTTGGGTACCCAGTTAGACATGAGTACAGCTTACCATCCACAAACTGACGGTCAGAGTGAACGTACAATTCAAACTCTAGAAGACATGCTGCGGGCATGTGTGATTGATTTTGGCAAAGGTTGGGAAGCTCACTTACCGTTAGTAGAATTCTCTTACAACAACAGTTACCACACGAGCATCAAGGCAGCTCCGTTCGAGGCTTTATACGGACGGAAATGCCGGTCTCCTCTTTGTTGGGCTGAAGTGGGTGAGAGCCAACTCACTGGGCCTGAACTAGTGTACGAAACTTCTGAGAAAATCGTACAGATTCGTAACCGATTGGCAGCGGCACGGGACCGACAGAAGAGCTATGCTGATCATCGCCGTAAGCCATTGGAGTTTCAAGTTGGTGACAGAGTACTTCTAAAGGTTTCACCGTGGAAGGGCGTCATACGCTTTGGGAAGCGTGGCAAACTTAACCCGCGGTATGTCGGTCCATTTACGATCCTGGAACGGATCGGACCGGTGGCATATCGACTTGATTTACCGACGGAGCTCGCTAACGTACACAACGTCTTCCACGTGTCTAACCTGAAGAAGTGTCTGACTGACGAGTCTCTCATTGTTCCACTAGAAGAGATCAAGGTTGATGATCGTCTTCGGATAGTGGAGGAACCTGTCGAGATCCTTGATTACAAGATTCGCAGTCTACTTCACAGTAAGATTCGCATTGTTAAGGTTCGATGGAACTCGAACCGGGGACCGGAATACACTTGGGAACGCGAGGATCAGATGAAGTCTAAGTATCCTCATCTCTTTCCTAAAGAGGCATTCGAATCGAGACATGTTACCACTGCAACGGAATGAATCTCGGGGCGAGATTCCTTTTAACGTGGGGATGATGTGACAACTCGGGTAATTCTCTCTCTTGGTTTCTATCTTTTGTCTGTTTCTTTTGTTCATACTCTTGGTACTTGCATAATTTTCGGGACGAAAATTGTTTTAACGTGGGGATGATGTGACACCCGGCAAATTCAGGTTAACAACGTGGTCTAGATTAAAGTCTACCTTAGCGAGTCACGCGTATTCTGTACTTAACTGGGTTAGTTGAGTCGGGTTATGGTTCGGGAACTGTTATGTGAGTCTAGGGAATCATTAGATGTTGGCCTAGAGGATCGTTAGATGTCAGTCATTAACCAAGTGTACAAGAGGTGACGATTCGGAGAATCGTCAAAGCATAGGGAACATGCAAGTCTCGAGTCCCGGGAATTGGTGAACGAGTGTGAATGTGTTTATTTGCAAGTGTTATGTGTTTACAATCATTATGTGACTTGTCGGTATGTGAAAATGTGTTAACATATGTTAAAACGGGGTTTAACGCGCAAAATACTTGGAACAATACCCTATAGGCGATTAGGGTGAGCTAATCACCTATAGGGTGGCGATTAGCTCTCCCCAGGTGGCGAGTAGCTCACCCAAGGTGGCGATTAGGGGGCTAATCGCCTAAGGGGGTGGCGATTAGCAACCCTAATCGCCTGCAACTGGAGCCTAATCGCCTGCAACGTGGGTTTCGACTAAAAACGACTATAAATACAATATTTGACCTCCTAAACTTCATAATATCAACCCTAGTCGCCCCACAACTCGTCCCAACACCCACACAACCTCTGGAACACGATTTTGGATCAAACAACTTGATTTCAAGCCTATTTCATCAATCAATCACAATCTTAAGGTGTGGTTTCCATCCATGCAATCTTTTCTAATGTTTTTATTGAATCCCTAATGGTCCAGACCTGTTCATAAACAATTGTGTCTTCTGAAAATCGTTGATAATCGTTATTATATGATTTCTAGAGATTATGCATGTTGTATGTGTATGTTTTAATTAAAAGATAGGATTTTTGAGATTCATGAAGGGTTGTTAACATGATATTAGGGTAGTTACTGATCTATGATGATGGTATGATGTGGAAACCTGATTGATTGTTCATTAGGTTATGTTTATGCATGTTAATGTGATGATTACATGATACTTGTGTTATGTTTTAGAAACATGATTGCATCCAGGACTGCTAGAACAAGGTTAAACGATGTATTTTGATCTAAACATGTTTGGGATACTTGTTTGATTGATATTGGAGGTTTACACACGTTCTAGGGTTGATTTGGAGTGTTAAACGCGCGAAAAACCGAAACTGATGTGCAGGTGGCGATTAGCAGACCTAATCGCCTAAGGGATAGGCGATTAGCAGGCTAATCGCCTACCAGAGTGGGCTAATCGCCTACCCCTTAGGCAATTAGGGCTAATCGCCTGATATGGTGTGTTTTTGCATGCTGCATGACCCTAATCGCCTGATAAGTTCTGAAATGCATGTCACATGACCCTAATCGCCTACAAACTCAAAAATTAGCATACCACATGACCCTAATCGCCTACTGTATAGGCGATTAGCATTCCTAATTGCCTGTTGACCAACGTAATTGCTAGTTGACTTTTCCTAATCGCCTGTATTGCTGCAGTAAGTGTATTTTAGCATTCCGAGACCCGTTTTGACACCTAGGAACATGCTAGGAACCCCGTAACATATCTAATAACTCGGTAACATGTGTTCGGGTCAATAATGTGTTAATTGAACTATGTGCTAGAACTTGTTGGACTTTAACGTATGTTAAGTGTGACTGCATGATTATGTGTTTGTGAATACTAGTGTAACACGGGAAGCCTCGGGTCACCAATGGGATGTCGAGTCTTGTACATTTGGTCATGTTAACAGTAAACGTGTTGTCAAACAAACTTGGTTATGGTCTGGACATCTAGGGACTAACTAACCTACGGGTTATTAGTCTAAGTACTTGTAACTGTCATATGTTAGGTCGCCGCTTTACGGGGCTAGCATAGCTTGTTGATTTATTCTGTTATCTGAAGTAACGCAACCTAAGGTGAGTTTACGGCCCCACTTTACTTGGTTTTCACTTTTTGGGGGAGAAAACATGTGTTAAACAACTATTTGGTAACAACTGTCATACTATGGGTTTTCAAACGGTTTACTATACGATCTTTGGAAGTCCCGGGGGGAACCATGAATGTGCTGGTTTGCACAACGGGGAAATGTGAATAGCGCTATTGGGAGTGACCAACCCCACCCGTCGGCATGGAGCGCCGGGCGGGTGCATATTGTCTCAAACAGGAACAGGTTTACTATTCGGGCACAACATCTGGTTTGCGAGTTAGTAATGGTTTTCCAATCGTAGTAGTAATGGAACATGCGCCTAGCTAGCGTACTTGGTTTACAATTTTTATAGTATGGACAGGTTGAACTTGGAACTGTGATTACAAACCTGTAAACTCACCAGCATTTTTGTGCTGACGTAAACTCTTACATGTTTTCTCAGGTCGCTAAGGTAGCAAAATGGAACTAGGGCGCACGCGTCTGCACGGCGTCTAGTTAGAGTCGCATGGTTTTTGAACATTGAACATTTGGTTTTATTTTGTTATGTAACGATATTTAGCTTCCGCTGATGTTTAAGATTTTTGAACTATGTTTTTGAAATTCATTTAGTATTGTTTATTGTGATCATTGACTTGGATCCTGGTTTGTCATGCGCATCGCGGTAAAACTCCGCAAGTGGATTTGAGGGTGTGATATCTGTAACATCCGGCCTCCTTCACCACCAATATTGTCCGCTTTGCCCATCCAGAGCTCACGGATTTGTTTTTGGTTGCCCCGGTGGAGACTTCCCAGGAGGTCACCCATCCTGGAATTTCTCCCACCTGAGCACGCTTAACTGTGGAGTTCTCCTCTCATCCACTAACATTAAGCCCCAAAACGCGTTGGTGATTTAAGAGGCAAGACATTACTTATGAACCAAGGATCTCTCCTGGCCACGGCCGATGTGGGATTTTCCTGGGGTGTCACATTCACCCCCTGTTAAGAGTCTCATCGTCCCTGATGAGGTATGCACCCACCATCCCGAACGGCACAGGAGTGGCTCTGATACCATCTGTAACATCCGGCCTCCTTCACCACCAATATTGTCCGCTTTGCCCATCCAGAGCTCACGGATTTGTTTTTGGTTGCCCCGGTGGAGACTTCCCAGGAGGTCACCCATCCTGGAATTTCTCCCACCTGAGCACGCTTAACTGTGGAGTTCTCCTCTCATCCACTAACATTAAGCCCCAAAACGCGTTGGTGATTTAAGAGGCAAGACATTACTTATGAACCAAGGATCTCTCCTGGCCACGGCCGATGTGGGATTTTCCTGGGGTGTCACATTTCTTCATCAACTTTTGTTCAAATTAAACAATTTTAGGCTTTTGGTTTTTCTTTCAAACAAATAACAAATTAGGTTGCCAAAAAAAAGAAGATTTGGTTGGTAAACAACAAAATAACTAAAGAATAGGTAAAATGGTAGCCGCAAAAACATACATCAAGAAAATTATTGAACTCTATATGAAAATATACAATTTTAAAAACACGCAGCAAGAGAATGTTGTATTTTCCTTTATCTTGCTTCATTTTCATTCTAATTAGAGTATTTTAATTTCATTTTCCTGAACCAATTTATAGAAGACATGAATATATTTAGCCAAGTTTGTATTAAACCCAATGTTTATGAAAATGTTTTTATTTACCTCACTTTGTTTGACGTCTTTGAAACATGAATCTGGTAAGTATCTTCATCCGTGCACATTAAAACCCCTTAATGATTTTAACAACCCATTAGTCTCTAATAACATTGTGACTTTGAATATTATAGAATTTCCGAAAAAAAGACAATTATTTGGAAGATGGACCAACAAACCATTAGAACAATATGCAATGGGAACAATGAAATCAATTACTAACCCACAAAAAATATATGCAATAGTGTTTTTTATATAAAGAAAAAGCAAGGAAGAAGACTTACAAAAATCCAGCAATCCAGTAGCCTAATGTGTATGATCACCGAAGAGAAAGACAAGAGCACCTTTAAACTTTAGACAAACTTGTACCCTTAAATGCCTTTAAAATCAGAGAATTAAGCACCAAAAACCATAAGCAAACACCATTTTAAACCAAAACCCCTACAATTATAAATAATTAAGCCAAGAGATTCTAATACACTGAGAACAACATAAGGCAAAAACTCAAACAAAAGCAACTTATGGCTTGGAATCTTACTACTGTTTTGGTAGCGAGAAAAACTCTGACATACCTTGAGCCGGTGGTGGTGAGAACGGGAACAGAACATGAAAGAGGATGTGGAAGTGGGCGGCATCATTCATGCGAGCAAGCGATAACCTATCAGAAAATTTGGCGATTGAAGATGAAAAGAAGGTGAAAGAATGAGCACAGAAAGTGTAGGGAGGAGAGTGGCAATTTTGGATTGTGGGTTGGATTATTATTTTGTACAATTGCTATTAAAAGTAGTACATAAGGGTATAAATGGAAAAAGGGAGATAAAAATTTGGGGATTACACTTGAGTCTCTTCATATGTCATCTTAAAAGGGAGAGGAAATTAATTTTCTAGACATGTCTCCTCCTTAATAAGGTAACATACATAGATATTTGAATTTTTTTAATAAAATAAAGTTTATGTAACCCTTTATAAATTTTCTTAATGGCTAGTTTTAAACTTTTCAAGAATTTAAAACTTTTGTAAATGCTAACACCTTTATACTTTTAGGACCAAATTTGTAGAATTTTTTTAATAAATAAAGTTTATGTAACCCTTTATAAATTCTCTTAATGGTTAATTTTAAGCTTTTCAGGAATTTAAAACTTTTGTAAATGCTAACACCTTTATACTTTTAGGATCAAATTTGTAAACATGAAAACATAAGAGGGGCTAAACTTGTAATATTGGAAAAGTAAAAAATGGGCGGATGTCGCACCAATCCACTAACTCCGAGTGTGAGGAAAATGTCTGGTCAGTCTTAAACAAAATTGTAATTGGGTAATAGCCTTCCAGATCATCTAACGATTGCTCCTCATCACCACCATAAGCATGGTTAGTATAGTTTTGGTGAACAAATAATGGTTAACCACCGTAACCATAGTCGGGTAAGTTTTTCTGAACGTACAGATATTCAGCCCGGGGATATGGTGCGCCTCTGTACCCATAATATGAATAACCGTGTTGTGCGAACGAGCCCTCCACAGGGGCATTCAAGTCCAGCGGTACCGACTTGTCACGATAATGGATGCCAGAGACAACCTCCTCGACATCCTTCTTCGTTTTGGACGGGACCAGTTTCTCGTACGAGTCAGAAATAACAGTCTCGTACGAATCTGAAACAACGTACACGTCGGAATATTCACCGAAAAAGTAGTTGATAATCCACGACATCTTAATGTAATATAATAAAATGGTAAAAGTTGTATATAGGGAAAATGTGTATGTGATTAAGTGTTTGTATATGGATTAAAATGCATGAAATGTTGGTTTAAAAGGAGAATCTGCATGGACCTATACGTTGCGCTATGGGCATAACGCAATGTCGATCTAGCAAATGCAACCCAAATAGCTAACTTTGGGTTAAAATGGGTAACTTTTGAAAGGCATTGGGTTATTATGGGTTAAAACAAAACTAGTAGTGAGTTTTAATTGGTTAAACGGGAGTAGTGGGGGAACTTTAACGGGTCAGGATGGGACAAACTAGATAAAAGGGCTGGTCAGGATGGGCGGTGGTGCCTTGCCAGTTATCCATTCCAAACCTTCATCCCCTTTCCGACAGTTTTCGCCACCCATACTTCCGACTGCCGTCTCCAAAGGCACCTCCGACCACTGTCACCGTTCGTACTTCTACCGTCTTCTCAATCCGTATTTCTACCGTCATCGCCGTCGTATTTCTAGCGTCACCATCGCCACCATAGGTATAAAAACGTCGTCGTCCACAACATTCATCTACCACCTTTAATTCTGAAAATGGAGTAGTCTTAGACTCTGAGCGGAGAGCTTTAAATTTATGTTTGTGTGTTTTGTCGTATAGAGTGAATTATTATAGAGGAAGAGATAAGGAGATTGAGAGAATGGAATGTTAATTTTAGAGAGAGAGGGAGAGGAAGAGAGAGACCTTTTCTTTCTTCTGATTACCCATCCTGACTTAAATTCATCATAATTCAAACTCATTCTGTCCCATCAACCAACCCACACATGTTGTCATCTCTAGCACACTGTATAGGGTTGCCCATGACACTCGGCTGGCTGACAAGCCGATCAGTCAATCAACCCATCACCTCGTACTTGAAGCGTCGCATTATTGGCATAATGCGGCGTTAAGCGGGTTGTCGTAAAATTACCAATCACCAACTTTAAATCTACCACTAATTTCCACGAACACACGACCAATGAACAAACAACACGTGTTTAAAAACAACAACTGAACAATGGAGTGTAACCAAACAGATATAGACAGAGTGGGTCAGACAGATCAAGAGTGTGTCTGTGTCTGTCTCTCTCTCACACACACAGACAAAGAGGCAAAACCAATATCCAACTTATATTATTAATTAATTAATAATATAAATTCCAACAGTCTTCAACTATGGTGACCGACCAAGAACTAGCCAAACACATTCATACTCTTCTAACCCATTCATCATTCACTACACTCAACGATCTCGTTAACCATCTCAGTCAAACCCTAGGCTTCGACCTGTCCCACAAAACCCATTTCATTCGTGACCAAATCAACCTTAACCTTCATTTCCGATCACAGTCTCCGCCGCCGTCGGCCGCCGTTGATCCGGCGGTCACTGTTTCTGGAATAATATCCAAACAACAGTTTTTATATCAAAACCCACAGTTTTGTTTTAACCAACAGCCGCATTTTGTGTTTCAACAACCTTTGCACCGACATGGGCAGCCCCTGGAGCTTAATTTTGGTGGTCCGGTGACGGCGGAGCAGTCCGAGGTGCAGGAGGGGAAGTATGAAGAGGTTTCGGTTGAAAATGCGGTTTGGAAATCGACCGAAAAGGTTAAGAAAGGGTATGTTGTTTAGGTTTTATGGTTTTAATTGGTTAGTTAAGTGTGATATGGGGTGCAAAGTAGAAACCGCGCTTGTGGCAAGAATAATTAAGGGACTTTTTTTTTTTTTTTTGGGGGGGGGGGGGGGGGGGGGGGGGGGGTTGTGGTGGTTTGTTTGCGGTTTCTATGAATTGTTTGGGATCATGGGAGGGCTTATTGATCCCTACTTGGAAGCGCCTTTGGCTTAGGTGAGACGTATTGAACCCGTGTCTTGTGGGTTGTCAAGTGTGCGCGTTGCCACTTGAGCTAGCGGTTGTAAAAAGTAAATTGGTAATGTAGACATAAACTTTGATTGATATGTTGAAAGAATGTGATGATTAGGGTATGTTTTGTTAATATTCTTTGAAACTGCGGTACGAGGGCTATGGGCAGGGTTGGTTACTGGAGATCCTAAGTTTCCTTGGAAGAGTTAAGCTTTTTAGTCTGTGTGTAGTGGTTGCCTTTAAAAGGGCGCTTTGAATTTTTTATTCCCCATAGCGCCCCGAACACCGCCCCCTGGGGCGTTTTGGGATGGCGCCGTTTTCAGCATACCGGCGTTTTCAATTCTAAATCAATTTTATATTATTATTTTTTAATCAGTTTTATACCCCCTTTCTTTTACACCCAATCAAATAATAACACATACAATCAAATAATAATATTTTAATCTCCATAACCCCCCTCACCCACTACACCCTCTTTTTCCATAACCCCACTTTTATTACTTTTTAATATTTTAATACCACAACCCCCACATAACCCCCCACCACTACACATGCCCTTAGGCTAGTGGGTTAAGTCTGCCGGTACGCCTTTGTTTAAGGACCTTAGACTATAGATATTTTTTTAATTGCTTTTGTGATATTTAGGTCTTATTTTATGCATGTTATTGAAATGGATCTTTTGTTGGTAACAAGGGGAAATTAGAAGCAATTTAGTCTAGGAGGAATTATTTGGTCACGGATTAGTAGTTAGATAATTGGACATAATTAGAAGCAATGTAGGTTAGGAAGAATTATTTGGTCACTGATTAGGTTAGGAAGTTAGATTTTTGAATTTGAAAGATTCGGTTCGGATATTTAATGCATTTGTATTGTTTTTTTCTGTTGACACAGGGGTACTGGCAACAAAAGAAGGGGAGGACCAGGAGGGTTAAATAAGCTCTGTGGTATTTCACCTGAGCTTCAAGTTATTGTCGGCGAATCGTCCTTATCGAGAACTGATGTATGATTTCTTGTTTAAGCAGTGTTTAGTTTTTAATCATAATTCATTTCTGCTTATGCCTCTTTGCTCATAGTGGGAAGTGTGTAATGTGTAAAATTTATGCACAAAAACATGTCACAGTGACGCAGGCAACGAGGCTTTTGTGTGTGTGTGGGGGGGGGGGGGGGGTGAAACTCATAATCTGATTTTTGCGGCTTGTAGAGTTGTAGTTGCAGTAATCACGTCTTTTGACATTTGGTTGAACAGATTTTGTTCCCAATCGTCTGAATATTTACAAGTTACATAACCAAGTGATTAACTAAGATAAGTCAGAGACTCGGAATCTGTATCTCCATTTTCACAAAAAATGTTCTTTCTGGTCCGTTCATTTACTAATTCTAAAATAATCAGAATTTTTCAAGATCATATAATTGCTTTCAAAACGCACACTGAACACTACGAATATTGATGTTATTAAACAATTGATGACTTGATGTTATCTTGTTCAGGTCTGCAAACAACTATGGGCCTACATAAAGAAAAACAACCTCCAGGATCCAGGAAACAAGAGAAAGATAATTTGCGATGAGGCTTTGCGTGTGGTATTTGAAACTGATTCCACCGATATGTTCAAGATGAATAAGTTGCTTGCCAAACACATCATTCCGCTTGAACCTACAAGTATGTTAAGTGAAGATTTACAAGCGGTGTCTCTCTAAATTGACAGTGAGCCTAATTTCCCAACTTTGAATTTTGCAGAGGAATCTTCTCATAAGAAATCAAAGGTCGATGTTGAGCCTAAAGCTGAAACTAATGAGTTTGTTCCATGTCAAGTTATAATATCTGAAGCACTTGCTAATTGTTTGGATGTGCAAGAAAGAGAAATGTCCGAATCAGAAGCGCTCAGACTTGTTTGGGAGTACATAAAAGTTAATAATCTTGAGGTATGTACCAATTTATTGACCATGTATGGTCTGTTCTTGTTGCTATATCTGGAAAACCTCACTTCGCACCCTCACATGAAGTCAGCTCCAAATCGAAAAGACATGTTCTATAACCATTCTACTCCGCTTGTTCCATATATCTTCCATCATCAATGGGATGTGACAGTTACAGATACATGCATATGCCTATCACATGAGTGTCTTAGAAGCGTTGTATCTTCTCACCTATAAATACAGCCCTCATTAAACGAGGTTACGCCATCCTAAAAACCATTTGCAATTCGCTCTCTACATGTTTGTTACTTACACTGCCACAATATTTACAATTTATGCACTTCTCATTTGTGTTTGTCTTGCTAAGGAACACCTTCCATCTTTGGCTAAGCTCCTCTCTGTCATAGACCAGGGGCGGACCTAGTTAATAACTAGGTGCCGCGTCCCTTGCTGCTCAACTTCGCGCACGTAGTGGAAAATTTGTTTTTTTTTTTACGAAATATGGAAAACGTTGCTACTAAAATGAATAAAATGAAAAAAATGAAAAACGTTACTACTGAAATTCATTTCTAGATCCGCCACTGTCATAGACAGGCGTGCTACTTCACCTTTCTTATGCGCCCAGAATCGTGCTCTTTGTTTGTTTGGCTACTACAACCAATGGTGACCAGCATCTCCCCTTTTTATCTACATTGACTAGATCGTAGGAGACAGCTCCTTCTAGCACCTCGCTTGTGGGTCGGCTCCAACAGTTTATCTTTGTGATCGCAAATTGACCGGACACCAAGTAAGCCGACTGCTGAAGACTATCCACAGATCTATTTATCATTCTGAAACCAATCATAAACGCTATCTAATTCCTATTATATCCTAATCTAAGCTTATATCAAACTAGTAAATTTAACATAAAATTTATTTCAATAATCATGTAGAAGTCAAAATAATAATATCAATCCATTTATTGGAAAGTAGCTACCCAACTTGACCTGTAATAACCCACGCTAAAACATTATCCGTTATGAATCGGCCCCATATTAGATGCAATTTGTACTATTCTGACTTGGGAAAGTAAAATCTGGTGGAAGATTCCTGAAATAATCTTTGTTTTTCCCTTAACATTTAGTTTTTATTTTATTTTGCTTATATATAAATTGGCCATTGCTTCTTTGCTGATAGGATCCTCAAAATTCGGTGATGGTTATATGTGATGAAAAGCTTAAGGAGCTTTTTGGATGTGAAACCATTTCTGCAATGGAAATACCTCAGTTTTTAATCAATCACCATTTACTTAAGCGATGATCTTGTTGACTGGTATGTATTCCAGACTTTTGTGATTTCTTATAATCCATGATAAGTCTACCCACATGAATGTTTTTTTATTGGTATTTATCGGTTAAACTGTCAACTATGTGTGAAAACCTTATTATTTTGACTGTCGATAGACACTTTTCTGATTCTTCCTATTTTTCAGGTATAAAACTAACAATAGATGTAATCTCGGGCTTAGCATCTCTTGTGAAGAAACTCTGTAGTCAGTACATTTATGCTTGATTTTTTTAATGATGTTGGCATGGTTAGGAGCTGTTGCATTGTTTTGTAAATCAAATCTGAAGTTTTAATTGTTAGGTTGGTAGTCCTTGGTCCAAACCTTGTGGAATATTTGTAGTTTAATAACTTTTAGCTACTGTCTCCAACTCTCCGTGCCGTCCTTAGACCTTAAGACTCGGTGTCTACTGTCTAGGTCTAGCTTGGGATAGGTACGACCCATGTGTGTGTGTGTCTAATAGATGCATTTTACGAAAATACGGTTACACATACCAACTTGACTGTCGAATGGATGTTCCCTGAGGCTTCACCTTCAGGTCACTTTTAAGACCATGTGTAGTGAGGCGTTATTGAGGCCTTAAATCCCAACTTAGCGCCCAAACACCGTTACGCATGGGCCTTAAGGGGCGCTATGGGGCTTGGAAATTCCAAAATTGAGTGTTTGGCGTTATCATTATAACGCTTGTTTTCTCTTGGATTTTGTGCCACATATTTCAACCAATCACAATTGAGGGAGGGGCGTTAAATTTGTTTCCCACTACAGGTGGACTAATGAATTTATCTGTATGACTGACTTTATGTTACAGCCTAGATCTAAGCTTGGGAAAGCTAGAACGGGTCCAGCCCTATAACCTAACGAGACCTAACTAGAAACTGTATCAACAATCGAAAATCAAAATCAACATATTGATCGGTTAACTTCCATAATTCATTCCAATTATGAATACTAGTATTGCTAATATGATTAGGCTGCACAAAACACATGCAGCTTTTTTCCTTTCACCCTTGAGAATTGCTTGTGAAGCCATTTGTCCAATTATGCTTGTAACAAGTCCCACCATTTTCTATCAAAATATAATGAAAAAATTGTCATCAATCATTCTACTTATATTAAAATGTGTTATCTTAGGTTGGTTCTAGTCGAACACCCTATGTTTCTATTATTGCATTGTAATTACAGGCTACGTTCAATACAAAACCAATTTACGAATAGGGAATCAATATAAACATTTGTGCGTGGTGTGCTTACGAAAACTGTCTCACGATTATGTAGCACGCTCAAACAAAAAGGTACTTGTGTTTACGAAGTTTTGTATATTGAAATTTGTTTTGCATTGAACGACTGCATCAAACCGAGCACAATGGTTGAAGATAATTCTTACCAATCCATAAGGTTTAATAAGTACAAAAGGCTCCAAAAACATCTCTACATTCCTGTAAAAAAAAAACTTTTAATTTCTTAATTTGATATTATGAAGTGTGATTGTAGTGTTCAAGTAATAGATGCTACCTTATAAGCACCTTCCCTTGGTAGACATGACATATATGGAAACTAAAACCTGTTCCAATTGGTTTATGGGTCTTCTTACATTCTGCACAATTGGCAACAAATGAAACTTCATTTTCACAAAATTTAAGAATAGATGATACTAGAAAGGATTTTTCCCCGAGTTTGGCTGCATATGACTAGTTTTTATACGGTTAAAAAGAAGTTCGATAAGGGAACCGAACCTAGTTTCCAGGAAATCCCGACTGTCATACCATCATGCAACGTCGGTCGTACAATGAACTCAAATTTATCTCCTAAAGTACCCATCAGAAAAGAGAAGAATTTCATCACTTGCTGTTGTAAACAAAATGTGAGTTAGTATGATAAAGAAAAACAAGAACTTTTAGTTCCCATCCGTAGTGGAGAACTGAAAGGGCGCTAAATGCCCCAATTCTCGCCCCATTGACGATCTACACCGCCCCCAGGGGCGTTTTTGGCCTAAAATTAGTTTGAGCGAGAAATATTTTACGCGGAAACGGGCGTTAAATTACCCTACTTTTTGCTCCACCAATAAAATACATCCACTTGGATGGGGGCGCGAAATATGACAGCCATTACGTGTGGTCTAAGTCAAAATTGGATGTTACATGGTGTAATTTCCTATTGGTCTACGATGAAGGGTTGTGGGTCCCACTCCCTTTCTCACTATTACTAATATTTTAGTAAGAGAAAGTATTACGTACAAAGTACACTAACGTACATTATGTGAGAAGCCATAGTTTTTTGACACGTGTATCAATTCTGTTATATCATAACAACTGCATTCAGGGGTACAATTGACATTTACTTCCATCAATTAATCACATTCAAATTTTTGATTATCGAATCCCTGTTTTATCGTTCATCATAATTATTTTTTCGTAACTGATTTACACGATCAATTCATTCCTTTCATTCCTTAATCAAAACTTTAATCAAAATCCGTCTCAATCGTTCATCATAATTAGTTTTTACTTTTTTTGATTATCACAACTGTTTATTTGATGGACGAGATGAACTGTGGTTTGATCGATAATTGTTTAATTTGTTGTGTGTAGATATTATTCATGAAGATGTTAACAACAATGATGAACACAGTTGTGAGAGGGTTGATTTCATGGTTGAACACAGAAGGATGCAAGGTAATTGTTGGTGTTAGTATAAACAATTGGCGTTTTAGGAAGCTTAAACATGCGTTTTTTTGAAATTTTTGTTGTTTTTTATATGATCATATACAACATGCGTTTTTATGGATTTTAACATGCGTTTTTTTGAAATTTTTGTTGTTTTTTATATGATCATATACAACATGCGTTTTTATGGATTTTAACTTGCGTTTTTGAGGTGTCAGTGTTTTTTGATTATCACAACTGTTTTTTTAAAAAAGGCCTTCAATAAACCCCAAAAAACGCCTTCAATAATGCACTGGCATATCATGATCAGACCATATGAAATTAACAACATTTCGTAACATACAAACTTAAAAACGCCTTCTATAATATTTGAAAAACGCCTTCAATAAAATACAAAAACGCCATCATTGATTCCATGGTTCAGTGATGGCGTTTTCATAAGTTTTTTCAGTTGACCTTTTGCTATGTTTCCCCTGTGTTTCCATTTCTTGACAGGAAGATTAGACACAAGATTGTTGTTCAATTCCTCGTATAGCTTCTGTTTTCTTCGATTTCTTAGTTTCTTTCGGATGCTCTGTTGAGAAAGTCTCCACGTTTTTTTCGTATGCTCTGTTTTTATTTTGGGAGAGATTTGTGTTTCTAAATTTCTTTGAATATAACCGTCGACAATTAAAAATGATTTTGGGCGGTTTTATGAAAAAAATTCAAATTGTTAATTTTGTAATTTGCCTCATTTACCCTCAGCCATTAATGAAAAACGTGGTTAATTAATGTCCGAGGTTGTTGGAAAAAAACGCACAGGATCAAAAATGGAGGGCCAGGATTACTTCTCACGCTTTCTACGTTAACCATACTTTGTACAATAGCCTCTCTCTTTTAGTAAATAGTTTTATGTAAAGTACTAATAACGGTATAGTTAAATAAATAAATAGTTACAAATATTTAAAATATGGGAAACATTGTCATATGCACTAATAGACACATTGAAAAATGAAGTTAGATTTGAATATAACCTTCTTTCCACTGAATGTTTTGAACATTGACACAAAGTTGCACACACAAAGGCAATCATGTCCAACGATCTCAGACACTTCATCAAGATTATTGTTCTTAATCGCTTCGTATAGCCTAAGGACTGTTTCCACAGGTCTATCATCTCCGTCATTGGATCCTCTGGATGCTAATGCTAATACTAACGGTGCTCTTGTTCTTTTTTCATAACGATTTCTTGCGCAACCAAAAAGCGAAAGATTAATGGGCATATGTAACTTGTTTTGATGGTGACAAATGTGTGGAATCTTGGTATGAAAGATGAGAGGAGGTTGGTGTAGGGGAGTTATGTTTGTGGGGAAACATTTTGGAATCATTTTTTAAGATGTGTACAAGAAAAAGAACAAAATTGAACATATTTTTAATATGTTATTAAAGTGGATTGTGAAAGAGACGTAAGATCTAGTGTTCAAAGGCTAGAAGCTAGGAATATTTGATAAACAAGTTAAGAATAAATAGGTTAACGAGTGTGTATCATATAGAGAAAATATTATTCGATAAATGTACTTTATTATTGCTTTTATGCATCATTTAAAAAAAATAGGATTTTAACCATGCGACAACTGTCCTTGAAACTTGCAAAATATATATACAATAGTAAAACAAGACCAAAAACTCGGGTCAACTATAACGATGCATACAAGTATCACGTATGATGTCTATACCTTATACAAGACTTTAAACTTGGGTATTTGAAGGTGTCCACAAAATAATATCACTCACTAGTAAATTTATAGAAATTCATATTCTTTTTATAAAACTCAAACTCTTATAAAGAGAATAAAAACTGATACGAACAAGTATGTGGAAGGAATACTTTTAAGGAAAACGTTTCTCAATGTCAAAAACTAATAAAAAAAAGGATGGTTCGATTTATTAAAGAAACTGTTAAATCTTGGATTGGTATGACCATGATGAAGTTTTAATTTTCTCTCTTCTTTTTTTATCTATTTAAAAACTAAACTTAGAATATATATTTTTCATGGAGGTTGAAATCATGGTAAGTTTAAAACGGTGAGGGCTGGACTTAATATGTATAATTTTTTTATTTTTTATTTTTTTTTTACTAAAACACGTAAATTTACGTTAAAATAGTGGGGACCGGGTTCGTAGTTGCTCTCGACCTCCTTTCAAAATCTCTATTTAAAATAACTCTCTTTTACCCAAGGCATTATAGCCTAGTGGTATCTTGGTGGTGAGATAAGACTTAGGGGCCATAAGGTCCTGGGTTCGAATCTCACAAAGGGGGGTTTTCTCATAATTATGAGTTTCCTCCTGAATTGGTGACTTGGTGGTGGAATATGATCGCGTGGCAACACTGGTGGCACGATGATACTCCACTGTTCCGTGAGTGATTCCAATTTGTTGGCCGTTCAAAAAAAAAAAATAACTCTCTTTTCAACACTTTGACTAGCCTATTATTGTATATTGAAACCCCCACCCATAAAAAGCATATTCTTGACCGATTATATTGCTTTTTTTTTTATATTGCGTACACCTTTAAATCTAAATCTTAAGAGAGAAGCAAGAAAAAATCAAGAAAACTTAAAGTAACACCATCATTTTTTCACACATGTTGATGTTGTATTAAAGTAATCACTTCCTTAAAAGTGAGAACCTAATGGTACTCCGGCGTATCTTATTATAATAATTCTAATAACTATTATTACAACTAGAAAATAATGCGCATTCAGTCAGTATTGAATTGGTTCATTATGGTACTGACACTTGTTATAATAACCGAAAAGGAAAACTTAAAAACTAAAATCATGATCTGCCTAAAAGGATATTAACATTTGTTTTACATCGACCGAAAGCTATAATATCGATATTGGTATGGTACCAACACTCATACAGATTAAACTCGTGATACATGGTTGCGTTTAATTTTTTTTCCCGGTGTTGCGATATAAATTTTATTTGAAAACGGAGTTGTATTTAAAATAACGGTAGGATGGCGAACTGAGGCGATATAGCAATATTTACAATAGTTTTATTAAAAAAAATTGTATGATGTAACTCAAAAAATAAAGTCATGTTTTACATTGATCGAAAATCATAAAAACAAATATCAATACTGATGCGGTAACACCAATACCAATGTTGTTGGTTAGTACCGACTCGGTTTTTCATCATATCATCAATTTGAATACAACTCCATGTTAAGTAAAATTTCAAATACTATTCCATTTTAAATAAAACTTATATCAAAATGTACAGAAAAGTTTAACGTAGCCGCGTATTTAGTCAAAAAAGAAAATAAATGTTGAATCACTCACACGCGTTACGGCGTGTTAACTCTCAAAAATTAGACCAAAATGTATAACATGGGAATAAAACTTACTCCATATCAAATGTACATAAAAAACTTCAACGCAAACGTGTATTTAGTCTTTATAGAAAAAAACTAAAGAACGGGATTTATAAGTAAGAACAAAATAATAAAGTTAAAAATGTATATTAATTATAGTATAAGGCGTGTAATTGAAACTTTAAAAAAGTCAAGTTATTGATAACTTGGTAATTGTTATAAACTATATGGTTAAAAATATATAGTATTTGTAGTATACGGTGTATAGTGAAAAGAAAAAAAAGAGTACAACTTATTATTCACAGTAGTAAAAAAAAAATAGTCAAGCCTACGCTCAAGTCACATGTACTGATTGGTAATTGTATTATCACTAGATAGTGTAAACAGTAAATCGGTACACTCTCTTTTGAAACTTTTGATCTTATCTCTCGCAGCTCTTTTAAACTAGGTAACCCAAGCCTACGCTCAAGTCACATGTACTGATTTAGCCCAATCAAACCCAACCAAACAGGCGCGATCACGTTCCAAACCACTTTAATACCCCTACTTGGGTTACAGGCAAGCGCTACCAAGCCCTGTGTCAATAGTTCCATAACATGTTTATATAAAACAGTCTCAAAATATTCCACAGGCTGATGTGGCAGGGATCAAACGTTTTAGCATTTCCAAAAAGGCCAAAAGTTTTTCAAACATATTTTGGTTGCTAATCCTTACCCAACAGCACTTATCACTTCTGCTCTGATGATTTGTTCTTTATTCTATAACTCATATCCCTCAGCAAGTTAGTTGAATATTAGTTTCAACATCAAATACTATTATGTAACCAGGTGAACACTAATGAACATAGCGACGTAAACTATATGTGATGATGCTGGTTTCAAGATTCCATACATCAAGTTCACAATACATCTGTGATCTTTTTGGTAACAGTCTTCTCACACATAGAAACCAACCAGTCTAGTGCAAGCTTCCATGTTGAAAAGTGAAAATTTATATAGTCCGCGTTAAAACCGAACTGGCTTAGAAAACCTCTATGAATTTGGATTCTAGTATATGGTTAGCAGTTTATGGTCAAAACAACTCGACAGGCTTGAACCCAGCTCGATGTCAGTGGTTTTGTTTATACTTACGCCAAGACAACAGACGGAAGATGTGACATAACCGCACACTGTTTTTGCTTGGTCATGCTGATATTTTTCGTTGGTAAATGAGCAATGTCATGAGTTACCCGTATCGACCAATCAAACTTTTTTAACATTGTCATGAGTTGGGTCTTACCATTTTATTTTACATTTTGTTATTTAACTATAAAATAAAATGATAAGACCCACCCATTACAATGTTAAAAAGGTTTGATGGGTCAATCTGGGTAACTCATGACATTACTCACCAACGAAAAAATTAATGTTTGAGCCGCAGGAAAAAGGGGTCTGTACGGTCACACCTTTTGTATCAAAATGATAAATCTGACTCATGGTTATAATACACATACAGAGGACTACATATTCCAAAAATGTAGTTAAATTGCTTCTTAGGTTTACACAGTTGGTGAACTGAAACTGTTTGGATCACAAACCGACCAAATTGCGGTTCATTCAATTCCAATAGTTTATAAAACACACCTGATCATAGCCACACCATAAATAAGTAAAGATAATAAATTGCCATCTTTATTCATAAATATATATATATACCTACTTATAATTGCACCATCCAAGTAGTTACAACAGCAATCGCCAACTAAAGGACAAAAGTATCTGTGCATTCTTACTTAGGTCTAAAAAAAAAGATAAAGCCCTCTTATCCACAGGTTAAATACATAAAACTTTTGGCATGTTTAATTGATGTCTCCTGACTCCTTGTCACAAAAATCCTATTTTTTCAATCACCATGTTCCAAAGCTGCATCCAACATGATCTTGAGTGATAATGTTCAGTCGTTGTTGCATCATTTCCTTTGACAGGTAAGACGGAAAACATATTCTGTAGAAGCATGTGTGAGAAGAAGGCAGAAGATCTATCGAATCGTTGGATTTGTAAATGTAAAGCTTTGAAGCCAAGCCACCAAAACCTTCAATGGGTAAATGCTTCAGGGAGGTCCAAAAGAAAAGCAGAACCTTTCGCTGTTCGGCTGTCATTTCCTCCACAATCTACTAAGAAAGTGTTTTGTTAATATATAATTTCAAACATTATTTTTATTTTTGTTTTTAACTATTTTCGGATTGATTAACTAATATATTTCCTTAAAGCTGGTCTACTTATCTGTTTTCTCAACAATTTGTAAACTAAAGGTGGCAACATGAACAGGGTGGGTAATTGGTCAAAGCAAGTACTTTTTACACGGGTCGGGTTGGGTGACCCCAATCCGTTTTTCCCACAACTTTATAAAAAAATAGTGTTAAATATGATTACAAACTAATACTTTTAATCAAATTTGTTGAAAAAAAATAATTTAAAAACTTTTATGAGTAAAGAATGCAATTAAAAAGAACTTCCAAGTTCCAACATGTTTGACCCGTTTCATTATAACCAAAGCTATAGATTACACCCGTTGGCACAAAAAGATCATTTTAACTTACCCAATTGGCCAATTGTATATACAAAGGTCAAAATTGACAACTATATTGTCTAATAATACTTCGGTGTAAAACAACAATTAAGAAGAGGAACAGACAACATATTATTAGAGCTTAGGAGTAACATGTTGAATTTATATATAATATTTGATTATTTGTAGTGCTTTTTAAAACTTAACGTTCAAACTTTCGCCTTTATAAGGTTTAAAGCTACTAATTATCTCAAATAAAGAACATATCATAATGAAAATTATGACATCATGACTAAAATCCACACCGCGAGGCGCACCTGCTGACTCCTTGGGTAGCCTGAGGCGCGCCTTTTACAAGAAGCGCAGAAAAAACGCATTTTTTTTTTGTTTTTTCTGTCCCGAGACGCGCGCCTCATGTACTTCGGGTGTTTTTGGTCTTTTTATGCAGTAAACCATTGTACCTTGGGATTTTTGGCTTATACATGTAGGTAAAATATATAAAACCTTATTTGTCACTATTATAGGTAGGGGATGATATAAACATATGGAATATATAAAGGGTTATATAATCTATATGCGCCTCGGGTATGAAAAGCCCACTGCTTTTGCGCTTTGATTTTAGACTTCATCGCTTTCGTAGCGCTTTTTAAAACCAAGCTTGCAAAATAATACTGTAATAGTTAGTTAGAGGTGTAAACAAGCTGAGTTGCTCATGAGCTACTCGAGATCGGCTCGAAAAAAAGCTCTAAATGAGCCGAGCTTAAAGGAACTCAATCCCAAACCCAAAAAAAATAATTATCAAGCTCGAGCCAGCTTCTGAGCACAAGCCTATAACTTTGTGTAATTTTTACTTATATATTAAACATATATTTTTCTATAACAGTTGTTGTTGTTGTTGTTATTATTATTATTATTATTATTATCATTATAATAGATTAACTAATAAATAACAAACAAGTTGATCCCAAGCCAAGCCCTTAGCTTGAAAAAACACTTATAAGCCAATCTCAAACTTTAGAAACAAAGCTCGAACTCTCAAAAGGTTACACGAGCTCGGCTCTTTTACACCCCTAAATAGTAATGGTGATAGTAACAATAATATTAATAAAAAAACATACCTTCCAGAACCAGTATATCTGAGGATCAGTTTCCATATACCCATTATATTCAGTATGTGCCTTCCAATCTTCTACAGATATAATATTTTCGCTCCCATGCAACATGCCCTCATGATCCTCAAACTCTAAGGTCTTAAAAACTAGCTTTTGTATCTTTTCATCACCAACAATATCTGCAAATCCTTTAGCAAATTTAGCTACCTGTTTGGCAACAGATGTCACAAAACGATGTTGAATAAGAAGTTCAACATACTCCTTTCTGTTCCTACTATTCACGACAATATTTTTTCCGTCTGTAATAAGCTCTACAACTTTCATGGATCCTAATTCCTCGATTTCATGTACAAATGTTAAACCAAGGGCATCTTGATCTATTATAACTGGATCCATATCCAATATTTGTTTGCAGCTATTGTAAAAATACGGGTCAGCATCTTTTATATCTTCCAAAGATATA
The DNA here is from genome assembly GCA_032199755.1 of Ambrosia artemisiifolia. NCBI lineage: Eukaryota > Viridiplantae > Streptophyta > Magnoliopsida > Asterales > Asteraceae > Ambrosia > Ambrosia artemisiifolia. The sequence goes on from CM063519.1 coordinate 18,904,293, forward strand.
TCAATTCCAGCTAGTTGCAAGAAAAATGTCCGGTCAAACATGATCCCAACTTGTATTTTATGCATTAATGCTAAGGCTATTACTCTGCCTGCAAACTTGAAATATCTCAGATGCAATGGATCCACCTTTGATGCTGCAAATATATAAAAATACATATTTCTTAGTTCTTTCCATGTCAGAAGAAATACAAACCATATGAACACCTTTGTGCTCGGTATTAAAAGCGCGCAAGGCAAGCTGAAATACACCTCAGGGCTTGAGGCGGTACCTCCCGTAATTCTGGGTAAAAATCAGGATCCACAGGAGGCTAATTTGTAAATAAAACCAGAGGAAAGAACAAATTATCAAGGTTTACTTGATAAAAGGTTTGCGTAAAACGGTAAGAGAGATGCAAATTCTGGTTTTAAATAAAGCTTATTTGGTTGTGCATAGGGCAACGCCTTGGACCTAAACGCCTCTAAGCACCTCATGTTTTTTTAACCAAGCTCATGTGCAAAGTGTTATAAGCATATGAACATATCATATCATATCATATCATATGAATAAATTGCATCCAAGAAATATTCTTCACAATTAAAGAAAGATGATTTGGTTTATAACAAAATGAAACTAAACTAATTGTTCTTTTATCGCCCCACTTACGGTGTGCGCATATAATGTATATATGTGTGGCCATGGGGGGCAAAAGTAAAGTTGCACTAGTTTTAACGTTATTTTACTAATTTCGTGAAAATAACGTTAAAAACGACGGACGGTTAATCATGCATCATGTGGTGGCGCTGATAGCCAAAAGACAAGGGGGTACATGCACCAATCGAGTTTGTCCCAATTGCTAAGTGTTATGTGCCTTATGTCCAAGGCTTGATACAAAACCACATCGAGCCGGGGGTCTCACTGGAAGCAGCCTCTCTATTCTCAGGGGGTAAGGCTGTCTACATCTTACCCTCCTCAGACCCTACCTTAGCTTTGCTATAGGTGGGATTAACTGAGTATGATGATGACTAATTGTTCTTTTAGCAAAGCATATAAAAATTAATAAAACTACCATTGCAACTTGTATTGAAAATAAAAAAGAACATATACATAAATTTTAGGATGAAATGTTCAAAGAACTTACCAGGATTAGGAAAGAACCTTCTACGGTCATTTGGGCAGGCAATAAATAAAGCATTCTGAGGATTAAAGATTTCTTGACACACCAAGAAAAACCACTCGCGCAATACACCAGGACCCGTTGCCTCCTCGTTATTAAACTCCATAAACAATCCACCACGAAGATTTTCAGGTTTTGCCTTTGAAATATAATTAAAAGATTCGGACAACAACTGGGATCTATCAATAAGCATCTCATGAAGCTCCTCATCTTCACTCTTCATCTCAGGAAGCATCAACATTACCAAATGCCTCCTAGATTCAAAGTCCAAAAGATCCGTGTGCCCAGTAATCCATTTATAGTCCTCACCTCTCTTAGCATATGTAACAATCAAATAGCGCAATGAAACATCAGCTAACTTCATATGCGACCAAAAAACATCTTCTCCACCTTGATAAAGCTTGGCAATCCCGTGAATTTCCTTCAAGATAGCTAGGTATTGATCCCAATCATCATCTTCTTTTTGTTTCATTTCCATCTCACCTTTAACCTTTTCAAGACATTTTCCCATCTTATCCAACAACTGAAATAAGATCGAGTACAGTTCTTTTACTTCATCATCATAGCAAGAGAGGGTGTACATCATAGTAACCACTATGCTCCCCTCAAAATCCGGAAGATCTTTAATCGCTGCTTTTATCGGCCTCAAGAAAGCAGCAAAATCACGTACTTCACTCGGTAAAAGATTTATATCCGAACCCTCAATCAGCTTATTCGCAAGCTCAGTCACAAACGGAAACACATCCTTAAACGAAATCATACACATCCTATTATGAAAAATATCTTGATTCCTTGAACTTCTTCCAACCCTAACATCCTCCACCATAGACCCTAAACTACTTCTACACAAACTATACAACGGATCATCTTGAGCAACAGACCTACTAAGCAAATTACAAAACTCCAACGCCACAGGCGCACACAACGAAAACAAAGGCCTTTGCAACCCAGACTTACAAGCAGACATAAACATCCTAATCGATTTCTCAGCAAGCTCTTTATTACTCCTACGCGGTGACAAATAAAGCATTACCAAAGCCGAAGGAGCACATAAAGACTGAAATATATTCAAATACGACGCCAAATTATTCACACGAATATCCCTCTTCGCCGTCATATCCAAAAACACAACCAACACCGCCTCAACCGGCTTACAAATAAACCCTGTTTCACCTTTCAACAATCTATAAATAGTGGAAACCAAAGTATCAACCAATTGCCATACCTGAGGATGCTCGGTGCTGCGCATTCGACCAACCAAATGCAAGCCAGCATCATTCTTAATCATACACTCAGCCAAACTGTACTCAGACTGCAACTGCCTCCCTTGATAAATCAATCGCTGCTCAATCACTGGAATACCAGTAACAGTCTGAATTTTTTCAAGGATCACTTCAACTTTATCATCTGGTTTACCATGGAGAACTAGGGTTTTACCATTGGAAATTAACCTAACAAAGAAATGGATACGATCAGGATCATGAAGAGAGGAACCGGACGTCGAAGCGGAGGGTTCGGGTGGGTAATTGGAATAAGGACGGATATGATCGGGTAAATGGGTAGGGATGGGGATGGAATTAGGGTTAGGGTCGAGTTTTCTCATCCTGAAGAGGTCTAAATCGTTAAAGAAATCATCGTCGTCGTAATCTTCAAGCTGTCGTTTCATTATATGTAGAAGAAGATCGATGATCGGAGACTGGAGAAGGACTGTGTGGGTGAATTTTGATTGAGATGGTGGTTTTATGATATAACACACACACACCACCGAAGAAAGAAACAGTAAATGGTGTTGGGTTTTACGGAAATGAGAGAATAATATGGTTTTTATGTTTAACGAGTAGTAAGTAATAAATTGATAAAAAGTTTGGTTTATTTAATGGAACGGTGCTTTGTATTCACATTCAGTGACGTATTAAATTAAATATTATAATGTACTAAATTCTAATATTGTACAGGTGCTTTTTAAACGTTTAGTTGATGGTTGATAAAAGCCTTAACTTTATAGAATAGTAATAATTAGGGTGATCGTGCGTTCAGCGGGTTAGTTGTGTTGGAAGTTTCAGTGTAATTAGGATTGACTTTTTTTTGAACGGCCAACAAAATTCATTCCAAAAACGGCTAGCCGGTAGCTAACCGACACCAAGTACAATGTTCACCAAATGAAACAGATGCAACACACAACAAAATACAACAAAATACTTTGTTAACCCAAAGACTACCAACCCAATGTGTGCATATTAAAACCCCTCAATACCTCCCATTCTAATGCATGTTGTTTGGATATGGACTTTACCCACAGAAAACAACAAGCTCTTATTTTGCCAAAGGTAGTACTTATCGAACGCTGAACCTGATTGAATACGGCTTCATTCCTTGTTTTCCAGATTGACCATAGAGCAGTAAGACAAATCGCATGAAAGAGCTTCTTTCTATTCGCTGACCCGTTTACAAAACGCTCTAATTCTAGTATGTCTTTGAAGCTGAATGCATAAAACGGTTGTATTCTGCACCATTGAGTTATTAGCTGCCAAATTGTTTGCGCGAATCCACATTCCACAAATAAATGCTCGACAGTCTCCGGGCATTCCCCACATAACGGGCACCAGGTAGATGCGACAGCGATATTTCTGTGAGAAAGGGCTGTTAACGTTGGCGGCCTGTTTAGTTGTGCCCTCCACGCCAAAATCTCGACTTTTCTTGGAACCCACGAGTTTCTCATGCATATATATCCTTGAGTTGTGAATCGCAGTGCCTTTAACCTTTCTTTTAAACTTCCAACCGTGTAGAGGCCCGTACCATCCAGCATCCATCTCCACTCGTCCCTCCTTTGTTGTAATCTTATAGTAGCCAGTAATAGTTGTAAATTCTGCAGCTCCAAGCTTTCAGTCCCATCTGTTAATACATATCAAGTAAGTTAGGAGGTGTGTGAGTGCACCCTTGTTTGACTTATTATAATTCTAAACGTTTGAGAATCCTAAGTACTTGTGGGTTAGCACCCCTCAGATCAAGGTCCAAGGAGTGGTAGCCTGTGGTAGGGTCCAAAGGGCAGATCCCCTAGCTGGGGTCTAGAAATTTGCACTTACTCATAAATACATTCGAAAATTTAGTTTTCCAAAAATTTGCACTTAATTTGAGATGGAAAACTAGGTCTTTTAGAGGCAATTTTGTATTCAATTGTTGAAAACAATAATCATACATGATTTCAATGTTGTTTCCGCCGTCGAGGAACATGTATCGCGTGCGATAATGTCCAAAGACAGCGGTGATGACAAGTGGGGCAGTGGCGGATGCGCCGCACTGAACTATTGGGAGGAGAACATCGGCCTCCTTCCAGGAGTCATCATTTTGTTCCACCCAGGATCACTTTCCCTGGTGGTGGTTCTTATTTCCGGCCTTGGTCATGTTACATTGGTGGCGCGGGGTATGGATAATCATGTGAGTTTGAAGGTCGCGTATTCGTTTCCGCGAACCCTCAGCATGATTGTCGTCATTGTTGTTGCCTTGCGCACCTTTGTGCACGTTTTTGACCAAGTGTCCGAGCTGGCATGTCTTTAGCGCGGACTTGATTTCCATCTTCAAGTTGTAGCAGTTATCAGTAAGATGGCCGAATCGTTGTGATAGTCACAAAACTTAGTTGTGTCTACGTTCTTTCGCTTTCCAAGGGTGTTGGGCTCCTTCAAAGTGATTTGCTCAGTCTTGAGCACCTAAGGTGGCATTTTGGTTAGCGGAGTCCAGTTGTGGTTCTTTTTGGAGTGGCCACGTTGGTCCTGCAATTGTTTGATGGAAAGTAGTTGGCGGGCGTCGTTGGAAGAAGAGTACTTTCCCTCATTCGCGGACCCCAAAATGCGTGTCCACACGGACTTTCCTTTATTTTTGTTGTGGTTATTATTATTATTGTTGGTGTTTTGTATCGTACAATGAAGTCCTCGATGGACTCGTTGTCACTGCATTGACACAAGAGGATATGAGCCATATCTTTCTTGTGCTTCCACGGGTGGGAGAAGTGATTTCCAAATTTGGCGATGAGATCGTCAAAATCTGTAATACTCTCTGCAAGGAGGTTATCAAACCATACTCTAGCGACCCTTGTTAGCGTTTGGGCAAACATACGACACCAAACTTGAACTAGCCAGAGTACCGAGCTCCCTACGCACTCAAAATCGTGCAATTGATCGTTAGGGTTGCACAGGCCATCGTACTTGCCGATGCTGCTGGGGAGCTTTAGTTGCTTGGGAATGCTGGCTAACGCTATGCGAGGAACAAATTTTTATTTCTCTGCGAAGGCCTTTGGTCTGTATGGTTTGACTAAGTCGTCATCTTCGTGCGCATGAATGTCACACGTAGAAGTGGTAAAACAAGAGTTATGTAGATAACTCCTATGGTTATAGTCTCCATCACCGGAGGACTCATAACCATCTGACGTGTCGGAAGACTTGGCATAGCTACGAACGTAGGTGTCTCAACCACGTTCCCCGCTACGACCGTCGCGACGACTGTCGTGTGTTTCTTTAGTTTTTTGAGTTTTGTGGGCGGGTGAGTCATAGCTTAGAGTTTTCCCCGCCCTCTGCTTCTGTTTTTTCAACATTTGCTCGTACTTGGCGTTGGTTTTCGCTATTGACGGAAGTACCAGTTGCTAGGATCGACTGTTGCTTTGTCATCTTCGTCATCGTCATCATCACTGTCAGCGTTACGAATCTCAAAAACGGGTTTTTAAGGACGTGAGGTAGTTTGTTTAGTGACTGTGATGGGAGTATGAGTGTCTCCGTCGAGTTGGACTTGTGGGTTTTCTCGAACGGGTGAGTGGAAGTGTTAGGGTTGGGTTCGACTATAGGGTGGGCTAAAAGATGGAAAGATAGTGTTCTAGCTGGTACGGATGGCACCAATGAAGAAACAACAAGTATTACGTACCTTTAATAGAATATAAGTATGGTCTGACACTCGTGTTACTGCAGGGTATAATCCTTTTCACCACTCGTGACTCGAACCGAACCTACAAAGAAAGAATGAAAGAGCCAAGTGAAGCGAGGCGGCCACCTAAAGTCTTATGACTCGTGATAGCAAACACAAAAAATGGTGTTGGTTTGCTTATAGCAACATAACATGGTCCCCTACAAAGAAGGGGATACCTCCTTTATATAAGACATGCATGGGACAAATGTCACTGCCCATAACCACGGCGATGGGCGTAGGCCCGAGTTATGGGCTTGCCTCCCTTCGGCCCATAAAGTGAGTATAAAATCACGTGGTAATTAATGCTGATGTGAGAGAAAGAATGTACCGCCCTGCCATATCTCCACGTGGCGTGATGTGGTTGGACGCAGAGGGCGCTTCTTCTGACACAGCATGTTGACCTTTAGGTGGCGTCTAACGTGACGTCCAAACTGTAGCAGGTAGCCATGCTTATACAGTACACTGATGAGTATTGTGCATAGCATGGTGGAAGCATGGAAGCAGTCACGTCCACTGTTCACTATCAGGGGTTGTTGGACCACCCCTAACACGTGTTGTCTTCTGATTGGTGCGGCATGCGCCCTGCATCTGACCGGATCTTCTTGGTTTCTGATCGTCCGAACAACATCGTACGAGAGGACTGTAACATTCGTGCTTTTGGTAATTTTCAATTTTAGTCCTTGAACTCTTGTAATTTTCATTTAGGTCCCTTGTAATTCCAAGCCTGTGATAAATGGAAAATTTTTAAAGTCAATCTAGCATATTCAATCATATGCAATCAATCTAATACACACGATCTATTATGCCTTAAACATGCTAAAACCCGAACTCGCTCATTCAACCGAACCCATAAGGTTGTGCAATGAAGCCCAATCCAAAACATTTCAAAATAGGCTTAAACCATGAGTTTTACCATAAAAAAATATATAAAAAATAATAATAAAATAAAAAAACGGGTTGAACAAACTCCCACCTAATTCACCTTCCCAACCACCTTACCCCAACTATATATACCCCTTCTCCTTTACTTCCTAACCCTTTTTCCATCCCAAATCACTCCCAAATCTCTCTAATCTTCAAGAATATCAAGCAAATTTTCTGCTCAAAATTAGTGAGTTCTAAAGCCTTAATCTTCACTTTTCTTTCACTTTCTTCACTTCTCCTCTTCTTCTAACCCCTTAGGGAAACCTCTAGGACCTTGCTCTTTGCTAAGGCAAATAAACATGAGTAGGACACCAATTTGAGGCCTCAAAGGTAGTTATCTTCTATTATTTTTTTATGCACTAGGATGTTAGTTGTAGTGATACCAACCGAGTTCACCAACAACTTAATGTTGGATGGACTTGTGTCATGGTTAATGGTTGACAAAGGAGAACCAAGGCTCACCCAAACTAAGTCACCATACTCTACTTTAACTTCCTAGTTATACTATGTAATACTAATATATACTTTCAAAACCTTCATCCTACAACTATTAATCTAATAACTTGGAAGGTTTGTGGACACATCCCTAGCTTACCAAACTCTTGACCCTTCTTGTAATTCGGATTCATTCCATACAAGAATGGGAAAATCCCTTGTCTAAGACTGATATACGTTAAAATATACATATATAAATCCCCGATTAAACTCCCAGATTACTCGTTTTCGACCATAATTGCACGAATCGCTTTGTATTGTTATTCCAGGTCTTAAACGATTCCCCGAAGACAAAGTCGAAGAAAACGAGCGAAATCTGGACTGAACAGACATTTCCTGCACAAACAGAAGACACTGACACTCTTGCACGGTCGTGCAAGATTCATGCACGACTGTGCAGACCTACTCTGACTCGGCAACTGAGGCTGCACTGCCAGTGCAAGTGCACGTGCAGCCAAAGCTCTCGGACATCTTGATCAGCACTACCGTGCGGGTGCCTGTGCGACCCAAGTTTCTCGGTTGCACTACCAGTGTAACACCCTAGATCCGTAATACAGAAAATGGGCAGCGGAAAATACCAACCGAAAAATTCATTTCTTTAATAACAACCTTGAATGATTAGAAATCAAATCTACTAAGTATTTTAAGTGTTACATCTTCTATTATTTCTTATTGCCTTCAACAAAACTCATCTTTATCTGGTTTAGTGACCGTGACCACGTACAATCCGCCTCCTCGCTCGATCGCCATCCTTTCCTTGCTTTAAGAGGTAGACAATACAACCTACAATCACCACATAACCATATCATTAGTTCAGTAAGTGACTATAGTCAGTATTTCTACAACATAGTAATAGCATCCCAAGGAAGCTAGATAATCTCTTTGACTTGTCTCCGCAAACTTGGACTAATACAAGATACGAGCTTGAATCCGATCTTTGGATTCTAGCCTTGAAATTCCATGCATTCATCCTCATCTATCCTGTGCCTTTGTTGTAATTCACATAACAATACGGTTAATAACATGAATAATACATACATAAACACGACCTCCACGATTTCATTTCAATGTCCCACCATCCTTTAATCTTAAACAGTCTTACTAAGATCAATCATGGAGTTTAGAGTAACCTTAAGAATCCTTACATTCCCACATAATGACACATGATAAACCATGTTAGAAAGAAGAAACAAAACAAAAGATTCAGGGGTCCACCGTAACTTACTCTGGCCACCGTAAGTTACGGTAACCCTTGTTTCAGTTTCCACCGTAAGGCAGTAGAGGTCCACCGTAAGCTTTCTGATGTCCACCGTACCTTACTCTGGCCACCATAAGGTACGGTAGATGTCCACCGTACCTTACTCTAGCCACCGTAAGGTACGGTAGCCTCTGCAAATTTGGCTTATTTTCTTCATTTCCTTGCCCGTTTTCCCCCAATCTTTGAACGCCTTTAAACTCATATTCAAGGCCATTCCTAAAGGGCACTTGGGGACTTGTTTAACACCATTTAATCATGCTTTAAAGATGTCCATTTATGGTGGTTTATAACCCCTTTCGGTTTAACTACAATCCATCCGATTCTCACCCAAATCGACTCGTTAAGGTCTTAGTTATACCAAAACCTTATTTGATCATCCAAAGGGCATAACCATCATTTTGTTAACCCATCTAACTCTTGTTAAACTAAAAATCATCATCCAATTATTTAATTATGACCCAGTTTATAGGTTTATCCTTTGGTAATTCCTTGGAATTCCCAAAACACCCTCCTCGGCTTATTTTACAAACTAGTCACCCGTGGGTGACACTACTTGGTTTAATTCCATTGTTTTTAACCACTTAACTTATTTGGAAATCTCTAAGCCCTCATGGACTTAGTTTTCTATCATTTCAATATTACCTTACTATTGGTCCTTCTTAGGCGCATTAGCGCGCACTGGACATAGTTTTGCAAATAACTACCAATTTAACGCCCACACTTCACAAGGGTGGTTTTCTTACGCATATACTACTACTACATCATTCCCATTCTATATGAACATAATTCAATATCATAGATGCGAGTTAAGTTTGGGAATCACTTACCTCAAGTCCTCCAAGTTCATGCTTGTTTACTTGCCTCATCTTGACCCACTAGCCTCCCATGCTTGAGTCCATCTTTCTTATCCTTCCATGTCATCACATTCACATCTCATTAACATACAAGATCGTTCATCTTACAATTTAATCCAACACATAACGTGCATCATATTATTTAAGTATAGTGTACACACTACTAATGCATTCTTCTTAGCAAATCATACAATCAACTAAGTTCCCACATGAATACTCTCTAATTCAATCCTCATGTTAACCTACTATATCAATTGTATCTATTATCACGTTACTTTCATATTTGTCAAGTCTTGCATACAAATTCACATATTATGCTCATCTAGACATTTCATCAAACAATTGGTGTGCATACAACATTCTAAGCTCAATGTACAAGTATTTCATGCCTACTTTCATAGCTCATAACATCAATCATCATGTTTCTTCCAATTATCTATTATAATTCATACATAGATGTCAAACATAGCAAAATCTCTAATTCTTTCAACCTAGTTATCAACTTGACCAAAAGAATGTGGGTTATACCAAAATGTCAAGACCCACTTCAATCACACATGAATCTCCATCATACAACTACATCATATCAAGTTCCAATCATCAATCACAACTAGTTTCTACATGATTTAACATATTAACTATGTGTAAACCTTATTATTACAACATAAAACAAACCTTTAGCCAAAACCTATCATCAAATGAACCTACTTAACATACCTTAGGTTTAGATATCACTAGATGATAGAAATCCTTAAACATGCAATGAAAATCATCCAATTTCCCTATTGATTTGTGCTCAAATTGTAGAATTTGACTTTGGGGAAACTTGGTTCTCCTTGCATGTTGCCACCCACCAAATCCAGGGGAAAAATGTCGCCCCCCATTTCTTCCACCCATTTTAAACCCTCAATTAACAAGTTTAACCCTCCAAGTTTGGTGTCCATACCCATTCTAACTAAATATTTCCTTCCTTTCTATTTGGCCACTATTCTAACTATGTTAGATAATTTGGACATTTTATTTCATGCCACAATACATTAAAACATACTACTAAATTAAAGTTCGGGTTTTGGGGCGTTACAACCAGTGCAGCTGCACGTGCAACCATGTTCTCGAGAACCCCTGATCAGCATGACCTTGCATGATTTATGCACGACCGTGCGAGACCCAAGATATTTTCAGAGACCAAGTAGCCACATGCCCACATGCCTGTCACATCAAAAAGCTAAAGTGCACCGTGCACTTTATTTGCACGACCGTTGCACGACCTTGCGGGTCTTCGAGACTTGCTTAAATACAGGGCAGAAGCTACTGAACATCTATTGGGTAATTTTCTGGGCGATCTGAGGCGATTTCTTGACCAAAGGAGCTGCTGTGAAGCCGTTTAACAAGCTCGGGAGTCAATCCGGATCATCTATCATCATCCAATCCATCACATTAGGCATTTTATGTTTTGATCTATAAACTTATAAGTTGTTCAAATCTGAATCTTTTAGCTTGAATGTGATGTATATGTATTAGATTGTAGCCTATAGATTAAAACTAGTAATCTTTAGTAGTAGAAACAATCGTTTGTATGTTTAAATCATGTTTTATATGATATTGGCGTTTTTCATGTTGAATCTTGATGATCATAGTGCAACCTTGTTTCATTGTTGTTGGATTTATGATTATGTTTGAATGACCTTGATGATTATCGTTTGTGTTAGTCGGATACATGTTGAAAAACCGTCCGTTTAATCGATCGGTAGTAGACTAGTTAACAAGTTAATAAGTTTAAACCATGAAACTGTAACCGGGTATTGGTTTGGTTAAAGTCAGTCGAATAATGATTAGAAATGCTTATTGGCACGTAAAAGGGTTTAAAAAGCTTAATGGTGTTGTTACTGATCGTTGACACGGTTGATGATCTTTGCTAGTTATTTTGGTTAAAATGGCGATCTTAGTAGATTTGTGTTCAAAGTTGGTAAAATGGAATAGGTTGTGAAATGCTCTACTTTATGCTAGTCTCGGTGGTTTTATTGTGTATTCGGTATTGCTTTCCTTGATTAGTGAGGTTAGAAAGCTCTTAACGGATGACTAACTTATCTTTAGAAGATTTGCATGAGATTATATCAGCTGCTCGCTAATGAACAACTTGAGGTGGTTAACGTGTGTTTATCGTGTTAGCTTTCTGTATAGTTGTCATGTTAGGATTCCCAAAAGTTATACTAATTGTCTGAAAATGGGAATGTTGATCACACGCCTTTATATCATATGATATGTAGATGACATGCTAGGGTTGGTATTATATTGTCTTTATAGTTATATATTGTATTTGGAGTTTTACATATGTTAGTTTAATGTTTTAGAATTAATTTAGTTAAACAATCTTCAAACTATCTTTTACTGGTAAATCGGGGATAGAGTTTAAGTACTATTGCGTCCACTCGCGTCCATGGATCGATATCTGGTTCTTATCTCACCTTACTACATATATGACAGGGTACACTTGCCTTTTTGTGTGTGTTTTAATGTTAAGGTCTAAACAATTTTTATAAATATTAAAACCAAACGTGTGTTAAAATCCATTGAAAAATATATGCATATTGCGCGCATGTCAAAGACCCATGCTTAATCCATAAGTAAAGTGGTCATGACATGCAACTCTTTAAAAATGAATTCACATTCCTAACCTAACCCTCACCATCCGAATCACCTTCATGGTGGTTTTGTGCTTAGTTACTAACTCTAACTCTTAACCATCCGAATCACCTACATGGTGGTTTATGTTTTGGTTCGCCTTAAAAGGCAATGCATGACTTTCTTGAACATATAAATCATTCCCCCTAATCTTAAATCCATTCCTTTACAACTCTAGAATAACCGGAGCTATATCTCTTCCTCCCAAGACTCTTAACGACAATCTAACTAAACGCAACCTAAGGTGATTTCATACTTGTCCCCGTTTCCTCTTTATCACTTTTGGGGCTTAACATGTACCATATGCAAATACGCTAAATGCTTTCATACATACACATGCTCAATCTATCAAACATGCCTATATGCCATTGCTATGCTAGAAATCAAAGATACAAGAGCCTTAAGCATAATTCATTAACTAATTTTAGCCCGCCTTAACATGTATAGCGCTATAGGAATAGCACACCGCCCTCTTCGGGTCATTGTTAAGTATTCAACGGCCTATCACGATGGTGTTAGGATACGCTGTAACACCCTAAAACTTATTTACAGAAAACTCGCAGCGGAAAAGCCAACCGAAAAATTCATTTCTTTAATAACAACCTTGAACGTTTAGAAACCGAATCTACTAAGTATTTTTAGTGTTACATCTTAAAATATTTCTTAATACATTCAACGTGACTCATCTCTATTTGATTATGTGACCGTGACCACGTACAATCCGCCTCCTCGCTCGATCTCCATCCTTTCCTTACTTCTCAAGGTAGACAAGACATCCTGCATTTACCACAAAACCATTTCGTTAGTTCAATAGGTGACCTCATGTAATCTACTCATGACGCGGAAGTAACATCCAACAATACTCTGTGATCCTGTCCAATAGTCTTCTTTCAAGTTCGGGTGGGTTGCCCCGATCCGAACCTCCATGTCTCCTGCAATCATACTTGGCTACCTACATTTCCTATCATTCTGATAACAAAGGTTAATAACCCCACAATACATCCAAGCATACAATTCCCTCCATATATTTCCACAATACATACAAGCATACACTTCCTTCATATAATTCCACAATACGTACAAGCATACAATTCACTCATATAACTTACTTTGACCCGTCATGTTACTCTTTCTTCGCTAATCTCTAAGACAACTATGACGTGTCCAACCCTATACGCAATCTACACATAATTACCAACCCTTACATACATGAAACTCCCTCTCAAACCCGAGCATGAGTACCCATATGTACATCACATTTTTATTCTACATAATCATGACAATCTACTTACCGTATTTGATACCATCGAACAATGTATCACTTAAACTACACGCACTTGTGTCATCCCGTACTAGGATCATATTTACGAAACCGACATTTCTATTACATGCTATACTCTTACATAGCCTTGCACAAGGTCCAACAATGTTATTTGTTGTGTCAAACGCAATTACGGGTCGCACACATGAGCGAAACATCAACATACGATAGAATGAACAAAACAAAAATAAAATGTTCCAGGTCCCACCGTAACTTACGGTGGCCACCGTAAGTTACGGTGGACCACAAAAACCCAACGGTGGTTCCTTACTGTGCTACGGTGGAAAGAAAGGTGCAGAGGCTACCGTAAGGAACGGTGCCACCGTACCTTATGGTGGACCCTGCACATTTCCTCATTTTGTTTCTTCTTTCCATCTCTTCTTGACCCATCCACGCCGGTCCATCCGAAGCTGCGTTTTACCCATTATCATCTCCGTAAAATGCCTTATGGCACTATATTTAACGTTCCCTAGTTCCATGATTCCCGTCCTACTTTCACACATATATATACATGTATAAATTCATTGTTCTAATCGGGCTAGGAATCACTTACCTCAAGTCCTCCAAGTTCATGCGTGTTTCCTTCGCCTCTTATTGACCCTTTAGCCTTCCATGCTCAAGTCCATCCCGACATGATTCCTATCATTTCATGTCATCACATTCACATCTTGTTAGCACACATGATAGTTCACACTATCAAATATTCCAACTCTTATGTCAACTTGACTTTCAATGGTCAATCTTTATCATACATAAGACATAGATTTACAATCACATTGTTCAGACTTTAAGCAGTTCAACTTACCATTGTGTATGTCACATAAACCATTAATCATGTATCACATGATATCCTCAATCTCACAATCATGTTAGGAAGCACAACCATGTCATTTTAACATTGTTGACTTTTCAGAAAGTCAACTTCCAACTATACAAACTTCCTACTTAGAACATATGTCCATATTGATGACTAGATCATATGAAACCCACCATAAACATCACATTCCTATCTCATTAACATGCAAGATTATTCATCATTCCAATTAACCAACACATGGTGCGCATCATAGTTTTTAAGCATTAGTGTACACACTACTAATGCATACTTCCTACCATATCATACAATCAACCAAGTCCCCACATGATTACTCTTTAAGACGCAATCCTCATGTTAACCTACTATCAATTGCACCAATTATCACATTACTCTCATACTTGTCGAGTTTTGCATACAAATTCACACATTATAGGACACCTCTAACCATAAGATCACTTATGTGCATACATATATACCTACATACAATCCATTCTAATTCACACATGGTTTCCATCAAACACATCCTTTATGTTAATTACTAACAATCATCATATTCCATTCATATTCATCAATTACTTGCATGCAAGTTCATCTAGACATTTCATCGAACAATTGGTGTGCATACAACATTCTAAGCTCAATGTACAAGTATTTCATGCCTACTTTCATAACTCATAACACCAATCATCGCGTTATTTACCTACATTACATACCCTTCTTTCAATAGATGTCAACATAGCAAAACATAAATTCTCTCAATCTATTTATCAAATTTGTTCAAGAATGATCATGGGTAAAAACCCCCATTTTTCTTGAACATGAACCCTAAATCAAAATGCCACTTAAGATTACAAAATCATGAATGACACTAGATTAGTGCATCAAAACATGAATTCAGCCATCTAATGCTTAAAATTTACCCAATTTAGGGTTGGTTCATCAAAACCCACCAATAGCTCCAACCAAGAAATTTCATAATTGAGAATGGATACTTACTTGGTGCTTAGAAGGTGATGAACACTTCTCAATTCTCAGATCCTACATGCAATCTCCCTTTCCCTTGTTCATTTGGTGGTAGAGAGCAGCCACATACACAAACACACACATTCTCCTGAAGTGTGTGTGTGTGTGTGTCGTATGATATATCCCACCAAAATGTGGGTGGTATTTAGTTTGGTTCTTCCCAACTTTAGTCCTTCAACTTTGATGCCCATCCACATTGACTCAAACCTTATTGAAATTCTATTTAACTTGCATGACTATCTAGGATAGATACTTAGTTATTCCGCCTCATGCCATAACACATTGAAACATACTAATTAATTAAATTTCGGGTTTTTGGGGCGTTACATACGCAGTGGATACATGGGATTGATTATGCCTTTTGTATGATTTGTATGTGCAATCTATACCATGATGATTCAAGTAAAACATTTTATTATTATGTATGTATTCAGAAACTAGTATGCTCACCAATGCTTTATGCATTGACAAGATATTTTATACATGTTGCAAGAGATATTTGATGCGTTGATTCAAGAAACTCATTAGGGTTGGACTTAGATATTCACGTCTTAAATTTTGATTATTATGAATGTTGTATTTTCTATTCGAACAATATGTACTTCTTAGTCTCTATGTTATGAAATGGAACCATTTAAATTATATTGTCGCACGCGTGAGCTCACACACGAAGATTCCTTCATGTTGAAATGACGTCACCGCGCTACAATCCTCCGTAAGAATTAGTAGTTGCGCAGGATTTGATCCGCGGATAACAAGGAGTTAATGTCTTATACATAATAAGGTTGTAATACGCGCTGGGATTTGTCCTGCGGAAACCAGGGAGTTGATGTATTTTATGGATATGGTTATAATCCTCACCATGATTGGGGACCCTATTCCTTCACCATCGAACTATATAACCAAACCAAGTTATACTCATATTACATTATGGATTTTGGATTTTGACAGGCATCATTTGTTATTCATTTTCGTTCATACTGTAGGAACCATTCGTATATAAAATAAAATAAATAATTTTTTAGTACGATTACAAACAAAATGAAAGAAAAATTACAATACAATTACAACTGAAAATAATGAATATACAAGAAAGGGGTAGAAGCAGAATGTTAAGGCTGAGAATCGTGTTGAACACGGGGCCCTTAAAACAAAATCCGATTCTATTGCGAGAGCTTGTTTTGTTTTCCAGGGTACAACAACCAGAGCAGTGGTACTGCCGGAGTTGGCTCTAGAAACCCGAAGGATACCTTAAAAAGAAGAACAAAGATGTTGGAGTGTTTCAGAGAGAAGTTGCTCAATTGGTGTGTCTCCAAAGCAAGGGACTCCTTGCTTTTATAAAGGAGATCTGAGTCAAATCGGTCAAAGAATTAAAAGGAAAATTAAAGTGCATTGATGAAACACCCTAAACCTTTCAAACTGAAAATACGCAGTGGAAATTCAAACCAGAAAATTTCTTGCTTTATAAAAACATTTTCTTATGTTTAGAACCCATAGCTACAAGATATTATAGGTGTTTCATCTTTTATTGTTTGTTACTACATCAAATACAACTCATCTTTATTAGTTTCAAATATAAAAAAAAAAGGAATCTCTGCCTATGAAGTTATGTTTATCGTTTCTTATTCAAATATAAAAAACCCTAAGTACTGATTTTTTAGTCGAGTAAAATATGTTTGAAAACAAAACCCACAAAAATAGTCGTTTTTTTTTCTCCGTTTTTTATATAACACTATGGAACTCGTTGGAAAGATAATAAAACGCTCGTTAATTTGGTGTAATTTTTTTCTTTAAACAATCTCGTATGTAAAAGATATAAACGTTTAAAAGTTATGGAAGGAAACATGAGAGAGAAAATTTAATTTTGTTTTTAAATTCTTATTTTTTCCTAAAATAATTATCTATAACTATATATATAGATTTATTAAAAAAAACTCAAAAATTAAAAAATCCCACATGATGCCACGTAGCACATTCAAAGAGGGGGTTGAGGCCTCCATTGAATGACACATCATCATAAGTCAATTCTTTTATTAATAGTTATAGATTATAGATTATAGATTTGTAACATGACGGAACTGTAACGGAACTTGCTTTTTACTAACGCCGTCACTACCGTCACTACAGTCTTGTCCTTTTTTGTTTTTTCTTCGTGTTAGTTTATACACTGTTACACACAATCAACTTTTACACAGAGAAACACACACAGCGAGAAGCCGAGATGAGGAAGAGAAGAGGAACCAGAAGGTTTCCGTCCACCGTCAACGGTGGCCACCCGGCGGCCCTGCTCTCAAAGACGCGTGTACACACACATCCATATGGAGAGAGACAGAGAACGGGGTCCTAGAGCTAGGTTTTGGTGGTGGTGGTTTGAGGAATCAGACGGCAGAGGTGTGGCTTTGTAACACCCCAAAAATGTTAAGTAAAAATAGTATGGTGGAAGTTATATATATATATATATATATATATATATATATATATATATATATATATATATCTATGTGTGTAAGTGTATGCGTATGTATGTATGCGTATATGTATATGTGTATGAAGGTGTGTACCTCTAGTTGTAAGTGATGCATTAATAGTTGTACATTTAATAAAGATGAAAATTTACCAAGATAATTACTTAGGCAAAATGATGATACTATAGTTGATAAATAAAAAGGGGGTAACTATACAATTAACTCATTCTAGAGGGGATTGTATTAGACAAAGAGATAGAAGCCTTATAGTAGAGGGGTTAGAAGGAAAAATGGGTTATTAGAAAGAAATAAAAACACAGAGAAGAGGGGAGGAGGTGGCGACAAGGGAGTCACCCAAACAACCCTCCATAGCTGAAAATTGGTGAAGAAGAACACCTCAAATCCCCTGCATGTTCACAATTTCTTAACCTATTAGTAAAGCTAATCCTCTTGGTAAGTTGTAGAATAAAGTTTAATGGGTTTGAAAGTGGTAGGATGGATTTCATGATTATGTTGTGATGGTTACTTATTATGGTTAGGAAAACATGCTTGCTATGTGTAATAGTATGAATTGAAGAGATTATGTGTTAATTTCTTGTGTTAGGGCTGAATTGAAAATGTGTTTAAGTGGGTGTTGGAATGAAGGTTTCTGTTGACTTTTAAAAGTCAACAGGACCTCAACACCAAGAAGACTCTTGTGATTATGTATGATTGTTATCTAGAAAGGTAGATTGTAAATGTAAGTGTAGAATTAGAGATAATGCATCATGGAGTGACATGATAACTTGAATGTGTGAATATGCACACCAATTGTATGATAAAATGCCTAGTATTGTAGAATAGGTGAATTTGTAAGAATTTCATGATAAACATGTTGGTAGAGGTTGTAACCATGAGATTTTGTTAGTTATTCACCTTGACCCGTGAATGGTCATGGGTATAGCATGAGAAACTAAAGTATGGATTCCTTCACTATGTAGGTGTGAAGGTGGAAGGTTCAAGCGAACACACGGAACAAGGTGCACACAACAAAGGTAAGTTGGTTACTACCAACTAATTTGCTAATGTATATAATTGTCATATTGGTTATGGATATATTGTTGGTGGTGAAAATGGATGAATTGAAGTAGTATGAAACACCTTTGTGGTCACACAAGGTGCAATTAGTAGAATGATGTATCATAGTAGAAACGTCCTTAACGGGTCAAAGGGTAGAAGTACCCTAACGAGTCAAAATGGTAGAATACCCTTAACGGGTCAATATAGTGGAAGAACCCTTAATGGGTCAAAATGTGGAAATACCCTTAATGGGTCATATGGTAGAAGCATGGAATTATTCATGATTTCCATGGAATGTTTAGTTACCTTGGACAAGCGTTGATAGTACTTACGCATACTAATGGTTGCCTTGTTTGATTTGAATAGGTAAAGCACATATGTGAAGATCAAGTCTCAAACGAAGTCGGATTATGCACGCTCTAGTCTTTTGGGGTTGGGTACCATGTTGATGGAAGAAACTTTGAGTCACATGACAAGATGTCAATGGGTTGTGTTCATGTTTTTGTTTGAAATGGGTCAAAGTTTTACATGGTAGCTAACTTGGACATCTTATTTTGTAATCAAACTAACACAACTTGTTGATGGTAAGTTGTTGAACAAGAAGTTATGAAATGTGTATATATAATGGGTGTTTTGTTATTTACTACATATGTTTTGAAAGAAAAAAAAACGAGTCTTACAGGCTTGGCGGCGGCGGAACAGAGGTCTTAGAGCTAGGAGCTAGGACGGCGGCCGGTGTTTGGGAGCTTCGTCTACGCCGGCCGACCCCCGTCCTGTCTACGATTCTTTCCTGTTAAGTTGTTGCATCAGATCTCTGATGTTTCTTTATTCACTTTAGTTCACTTTAGGTTTACTAATTACACTTCAGGTACTGTATGTATAAAAGGATTCACAGCATCATTACTAACAAGAGATGGTTATGAAGGTAAACCTTATTTTTTTCATCATACAAACTATAACATTCTGAGTGATTTTAGATTTTGGTTTGCTTGAAGATTTAGCATTGTATCTGGGCCATACACGTGTACTAATCTTGGTCGTCCTTTTGTAGATGGTCATTACGTAGCGTTTGTTGTTACATCTCAGTAGACTTAACGCTGTGTTCCCGAGTTAACTTAAAGTGGGAAAAGAAAGGAAAAGAATAGAAGGAAAGGATAAGTATCCTTTCCTTCCGTTTCCTTCCAAATCGGAAGGAAAACTAAACTAAAGGATTTTGTCTAGTTTTCCTTCCATTTCCTTTCCTTTCCTTCCTTTAATGAAACTCGGGAACACACAATATTCTGTTTCCTTTCTTTTCCTTCCTTTAATGAAAACTCGGGAACACAATCAAGATTTTCCTTCATTTCATTTCCTTTCTTTTCTCTCGTTTAGTTAACTCGGGAACACAACATAAGTGTAGGCTATGTAGACATCTTAACACCTAATTTTTCCTATGTACAAATACAATATATCAAACTCAATTTGTTTGCTTTTATGTTCCTTTCTATTTCATATGCTCCATGCCTCCATGTATATTTTATGTTTATATATTCAAATACATCATTACTCACGGATGCAAGTTGGAATGAATGCCGCGCAACGCGCGACGAGAAACTAACTAGTTAGATAATAAATACTCATCGACTTTTAAAAAACAGCTAAGGAGACAAATTTTTTGGGCTTAGCTGCCAAATTTCACGGCTAAGCCGGAAAAAAACATTGTCTAAGACCTACCGTAGTCGAGCGTTATTATCGGCGCCAAATGCATTTCCGCACCCCCTACACCATTACGTAGGGGCGCGAATGACCAAAAACCGGTTGCAGCGTTATATTTTTAGCGCCAGGCAACGTTTGTAATCGACCAATCAAACGATGACACCTCACTTCGATTATTTTGGCTTTTATCTTTATTTCGATTCCTTTGTTTCTGATGATAATATTGTTTCGTTCTTGTGGTGGTTGATGATGGCGGCTGGTGGTTATGGGTTAGGGTGTTGTGGTTAAAAAGACTTGGAACCCTAGAAGATGAGGGTATTTATATGAGATGTTGATGGGCTTGTTGTGTCTTAATGGGCCAAAATAATAATCCGAATGATTTACTGATCGGGCCAAAATGATATGAGATGTAGATGATAATATTGTTTCGTTCTTGTGGTGGTTGTGTCTTAATATTATAATATTATTTGTAATAATTAAAAAATAATATTATTTGACTTATCTAGTAGTACTCTCGCCGGGGCCGGGGCCGGGACCGGTCCCGGAGACTACCACAATCGAGGACTGGGACAACTACTGTCCATAGTGGAGAAAATTAGGAATAAATAAGTAATTTAGGAATTATCTAGTGTTTAAATAAGTAATTTAGGAATATGTAATGTTTAAATAAGTAATTTAGGAAGTGTGTTTTAATATTAGTTGTAACTTTTTTTTTAAAATTAGTTGTAACATTTTTTTAATATTAGTTGTAACCTTTTTTTCTAATATTAGTTGTGTGTTTTTAATATTATTTGTAATTTTTTTATATTTATTTGTCTTTTATTTTAATTATTTTGAGTTAAAAGATTAAAAAAAATAATAAAATAAACAACCAATCAGAAACATGGGCATTATAAATAAAGCCCATACCACTACACCCCTTTTTCACTTTATTTCTCCATGCTGACTCAGCTGCCACGTGGACCAATAAGAAACAGGGGCTTTATAAATAAAGCCCCCGACTACACATGGTCTAAGTAGTAATTGGTCGTCAATGTTTATTTTAGAAAGAAAAAAAAAACTTGGTCAAACATGTGTATTTTAGTTAGGGATGATAAAAAACATAAGCTCGACGGGCGTACCCGAAACCTGAAACATCCAGGCTGGGCACTAGACCGGATATGAGATTAAGAAAAATTGCGGCCATGAGACCAATTTAATTTGGGTGGATAGGGTGTGTTAGTGTTTCCATCACACTATCACACCCAATAATATTGTGTCACCTCATTTCCATCACATTCATCACTAAAACCATGGGGTGGAATGATACCCATCACACTCATTTTTTTTTAAATAAAATAAAAACATTACATTTACTAAAATAAAAAAATACATTAAATAAAATGAAAAATACATTAAATAAAAAATTTACTAGAAAATATAAAATAAAATAAAAATGAAATAATAAAATTAAGTGAGTGGTGGATACGGGTCCTCGAACACGATATCTAAACTACCAACGCGTTCCGTTAGATCATGTCGAAGTTGAAAGTGGGTTTGTTCATTCCTCAACTCCAAAAGAATATTATCGTTAACGTTTGCTGGTGTTGGAGGTTCCATAGCGCAATCTGGAGATATTGCGCGCCCATCTCCCTTTATGTTTATATTGTGCAATATGATACACGCATACACAACACTCCTTATTTTCATTTGATCAACCAAACGAATTGGGCGATTTATTATGTGCCATTTACCTTTCAATACACCAAACGCTTGTTCAACATCTTTTCTCGCCGATTCTTGAAGCTCCTTAAATAATATTTTTTTGTCGATTGGCGGAAACAAATAAGCTTTCACAAAAACTGACCAAGTAGGGTAGATGCCATCAACAAGATAGAACCAGGTCTATATTGTCTGTTGTTCACCGTAAACAGACACGTCGGGGCGGTTCCTTGTCTCCCTGTATCGAATAGCGGTGACTGATGTAGAACGTTGATGTCGTTGTTTGAGCCGGGGGGACCAAAGTACTCATGCCAAATCCATAAATCGTTCAACGCAACAATTTCGAGCATGATCGTCAGTTTTTTTATGGTCACCTCTCATAAACCATTCGAAGTTAGCTTAAATGTCTCCGACAATCTTTAAAAGTAATTCATTTGATAAACGGGATCGAGTTTTAAACATCGCGTCATTGTACAAAGTAATCGTTCATCAACACTTCACTTGCCCCGCACTGATCACGCTCAATCATTTTTTCTTTGAGTGTCCCGTATCTTGAAGGTGCACGGCTTCGCAAACTTTTGCAAAAAAAAATCCATTGTAGAACCCGACGAGTTGGAAGAACTAGATGAGTCGAGTGGACACGAAAGACCTTGCATTTTTTGAGTTGTTTGATTGTTGGAGATATTGTTTGATTGTTTGTGGTATTGATTTTGGTTGAAAAATGAAGTTTATATAGAGTGTTTGATTGTTATCTTTTTTTTAAATTAAACGATTAAAAGACCGTTGGCAACGGTCACAATCCCAGCGTGATGAGCATCAAGATATTCTAACATCGCGACCTTGATAAATTAGGTGAGGCGGTGTTCGTGATGGTTACGACCATCACGGCCAATCCATCACAGACTGTCCTGTCCGCCCTTACCCGAAACTATATACCCATTATCCAAACATGTCCTTAAAACTTTTAATTAATTGTAGTTTTTTTTCCTAACCTTGCTTGGTAAAACTTCATTTAAATAGCTTAGTTACTTGAATGATAAACTTAAATTTTAAGATATACATCTTGATGATATCATTTAAATTTGTATGCTACAAAATCAAAAATTATCTTTTTTGAAATTTATATCAACTTGATCGATATTACATATTTTAAAATATTATAGTGAATGCAATTAATCATTTCTTAATTGAATTTAGTTATTAAGAATATAAAAGTATATATAAGAATAGAACGGTAAAAAATGTATTTGAAACCCCACCGAGTATTTTGTTTAAGAAACTAATGTGGATATGTAATTAGGGCTGGAAACGAATTGAACTTTTAACGAACTGTTTATGAACTGTTTGGCGAAAAGTTTGTTTGTGTTCGTTCGTTTAATAAATGAACGAACACAAAAAAAATTTTGTTTAGTTAAACGAACAAATATGAACAGAGGCCGCGTTCGTTCGTATATGTTCGTGAACGTTCGGTAACATGTCTGTTTGTGTACAATAGTTTAATAGGGTTTTTAATTTTATAATGTTTTTTCACATTCTTTAACTTTTTGTTATTTTACCCAAATAAATAAATTATTTTTTGTAAAGTAAGTTTTTTTTTGAACGGCCAACAAAAGATTTGATTAATCATCAAATGCTAGCGGGAAACTAGCAATGCCACCCAATACAACTTCAAAGCAACTATGTACAGAATACAAACAAACAAACCGACATAATGAAAGTACCACACCTATCACCACTTAATGTAAGGTAAGTATATAGTTATATGAGATCAATAAACCATACTCTTAGTATAATCATTAAAAAAATAATTAATGAAGAGTTCAAATTTAAATAATAATTAATGAAGACTACAAGATCAAGATGTGAGCTTAGTGTTTTTAGACACTACTTTATTATGTTTACCAATATTATGTTTAGTATTAAATATGTTTGTATAACTATGTTATATTTTGGCTGAATTTAGTTTATTTCTTAATGTATGTGAATTCGATCTTATTCGAAAATTAATATATGTACCTTTGTGTTTATTTCAGTTCATGAACACTTCTTTGTGTTCATGAACACTTATGAACACTTGTTTGTGTTCATTAATGTTCATTTGTGTTCGTGTGTGTTCATGAAGAAAATTAACAAACGAACATGATTGTTTTCTTAACAAACGAACACGAACAGAAAATCTCGTTCGGTAAGTGTTCACAAACTGTTTGTGTGAACACATATTTTCCTTAGAAAACGAACACGACAAAGCCTTCTTCGTGTTCGTTCGGTTCATTTGCAGCGTTATATGTATCATCCACGGGTATAACTGATATTAGATCTGGTATGTTTTTTTAATGGCTATTTTTTTTATTATCCATGAGATTTGAAGCCCTCACCACTTGAAAAGACAAAGCGGTACCCAACACTAGACCATTATGTGATTACCACCAGTCTAGGGCTGTTCAAAGCGCTCGGCACTCGCCGCTCACTCGGAAATTGCTCGCTTGATTTTTCGCTCGGTTGTAAACGAGCCAATCAGCTCGGTTCGGTTTGGTTTGTAAACGAGCCAAGCACGAGCAAAGGTCCGTTCAGCTCGATATAATTTTTATTATATATATAATTTTATATATACACATTAATTACAATTATATTTATAGTTTTATACATGCTACTCTATTAGGTTTTGAAGAAACAATAGGCAACACGGAGATCACGAGTAATCTACGTGGGGTTAATACCTATGTTCGTCAGGATTAATCCTTTACCCAAACCGTGTGGTTAAACCCTAGTGATGATAATATGAGTGCGTGTGTGGTGAAAGTAAATAAGAACATGAGATGTAAGTGGTTCGGTCGAGTAATGACCTACGTCCACTGTAAGTAGCCGATATATTATTAATATGAGAACACAAAGGATTACAAGTGAGAATGCTCTAGGCTACAAGTAATTATTTTTGGATCCTTTGGCAAGGAGAGGTCTTCTTGTATTTATAGGAGAACTCATGGGCATGGTCGAGGGGCCCATGAGTAGTCATTCTTTATTGGGCTTGGTCCAGGCCCAAGTCCAAAGTCCTCCCTGGAATTGGCGGGAGAATACAGACACTGTTCATGACGTCATTCTGGCAGCATGGTTGTTGCTCGAGGCGGACACGTGGCATGCTGTGGTTGGCAGACGGCGCACTTGTCCTTGCTACAGACGTTGACCATGCTCCTGACATCAGTAAGGGATGTCTGCTGTCACTGTAGACGCTGGTATGGTGGAAGCATGGCTGCAGACATGCTGATGTCCTTGTCCTGTAGTTGTTGGACCACTTTTGCCACCTGTCGCTTTACCATTTGTAACAACCCGACCCGGTGGGGGCTGGTCGAAATGACAGATTGGTAACAGACTTGCACAACGGAAGCAACGATGACTAATATTAAGTGTAAATTACAAATTCTAATCCAAATATAAATACATAATTCAATTTAAAAGTCTTCTAGCTATGCAGGGACGAGTCGCGGCGGCCGTCGAAGCAGTTGACAAAGTGTGTTCCGCTAGTCGATCCATATCCCAATCCATGCTTAGCTCTAAATACTCTAAACCACTAAACTTTGCAGCTTGAATCTTCTACCATAACCATCTCTAATCAACACAAGCAAGTATATACCTCGTCTTCATGTTTATCCCAAAGTAGTACCTGAACACATGCTTAAAAGAGTTCGGTCAGCAATTATGCTGGTGAGTCCGTGTAAGTAGTTAAATAAATCTAAAACAGTTTAACAGTTCGAAAACAAGTTAGATAATTCAAACACACAGTGATGTACAAGTCACACCTCAATCCTAACACGGAATCCATCTACTCCCTTTATGGATTCCCTACGGCATAACATATGCCGCAACGGTCCGCAGACCTCAGTGGAGGGTTTTCCGGGCTTCCGGATCCACTGTGCGTGGGGGATTCCCCAAGTAGTACTACCCATACATTAAGTGGCCCAACTCCCTTGGGTTAATGAGTGTGCTTCTGGTTTTGGGAGCCCTTGTCACATCAAGTAAGTTTATACACAAAACAGTTTAGACACACAAGCATGTATTCACCCCAAAACAGTAAAACAAAAAGGGGAAGTACACGAACTCACCTTAGCAGTGTATCATATCACGTCTCCTCACACAGTGTCCCTGGTCGGAACCCATCTGTCTCTAGCACATAAGGTCCTATGGCATTCATAACGTTAGTAGGTGCAACTGAACATTGCGGTTGCACGTGTGGGTACTAGGACCTTTGGTTGTTAGAAGTTTAACTTAGCATAACTATTGGTTTGTGCTTACGCTTATTAACTTCAATCATACTTGTATTTATTATCCTATGCTGCAACAAGTTAACTTAATATTCCATGTCTATGTCACGGCGTCTATATAGTCGTTCAAGATCTAAGAGTCATACACATATAGTTATCTAATGTCTCGGTCTCAAGTCCAAACGTCACGTCCTATGTATATATATTAGTCGTCCATCATTCTGTGTATCATCTTTTAAGTGGTCCAGTGTCTCTCGTTATATATCCATTAAACTTTGTCTTAAGATCAAAGTATCGTTATTCGTTAATGTTATAACCACTTAATCCAAGTCCTTGATAAACATCGCCTTATATTTTTATATTACTATCGCCATTCATTACTATCCATCCACACATATATATAACCTATTCACTATTATATATATACACACATTTGACTCACAATATTAGTTTATATATAGTGTATAAGTATATATTATATGTCAGATACTTGTCTAGTTGTTTCACATGGTCGGGTCAAGATCAAAGTCAAAGTCCCACACGTGTTACTCGCAAGTAAAGATACTTGTACTAATATAGTTCTAAATCTTCGATAATAGTTATACCTCTTCATGTTTTCCTTTGGTTGACCAAGCAAACTATTCTTTTACTTCTGTTGACCGAGTCAAACCGAGTTGACTCGGGTTGTAACCCTTCATATTCCTCACAACATATCTTCTTCTTCAACTTGGAATCGCTACACATACCAAACCGATCGCCTCCATTAACACACCAGACAAACACCCTAAAATCCTCCTCCGCCATTCCTAATATTATCAGAAATCTAGGGAGCTGCCACTAAACACTATTGGAACCCTAACCTGAACCACCACCGTGAGCAGTATCCCCATCATCACTGTCGTCATAATCATCATCATCATCATCGTAATCCACTCTAAGGGACAAATAATAAGGGGGTTTACCTGGGAATACATCTGAGCCGATCTGAACCCCCATCCCTGTTGTCGTCTTCATCGGAAACAACCACCACCACCGCTGCTCGTGTAAACCACCATCCTCAGCCGCCGTCGTTTTCCTAGTCCAATAATATCACCACCGCCGCTCAGCACCATAGTCACCGTCGTCCTTCTCCTTCCCCTGCTACTCTCTCCCTCCTTCTCTCTTCGGTTCTTCCTTCTAACAGATCTGAAACTCTCTCTCTCTTCCTCTAAAATATAATCCGGTTGGGTGGGTGTGTGTATTGGTTGTTGTCGTTGAGACTGCTCCGCCGGAGCTCCGCCTTGTGCACCGCCGTGGGGTGGCTGGAGCCACCAGGCTCCTCTCGTCTGACTCTCTCTCTCACAGTGGATATATGTGTGTGTTTAGGAAGGTGTATATGTGAACAGAATAGTGAGTGGTTCGGTGGGTTTTTGGTATAAATAAGGGTTGGGTTGTGAGGTGTTAAAGACTAGGATGGGGCATGTGTCACTTTGAGATGGTGACACATGTCCGGGTGATGACTAATCACCTTGAGTCCGGGTCCGAGTTCGTTATCGGGTGTCAGTTTGGTCGCGTAACGAGTATTTTTCGGATAATAATATTCTTTAAATAATTATTCGGGCTCAAGTTCATTACTAGTACTCGCGTATAATAATTATTCTTATCCTTTAACATTAGTTTTTATTATCTCTTCGTCATTCTTACTTTTTAGTCGCGAAAAATTTTGGGCCCTAGGTCCAGGTTGTTACATTCTCCCCCCGTTACTGGAATTCCGTCCTCGGAATTATTTTCGGAGTTATCCATTGGACCTATCTAGTATGCTTCATACTTGAATTCGACATTCGGGACTATATATCCAAGCGTACATAATTCTTTTATAAACCAAATCATATTTGTAGTGGTTCTACTCTATACCCCATACCTTGTTACGGTTGAAACAAATGGTTTAAACGTTTGTACCTTAATTATGGTTCTTATAGTGGTGTTGGTCAAGAATTCCTATAGATGTGCTCCACAAGTTACTAATCCTTAATATCCTTGTTAAAACATCAAAACGTGGTCTCATGTTCTTAAAACAAGTCACTCTCACTAGTTTTTATGCTTACGTGGGAAGTATTTTCTAAACTTCCTTGTCTATGTACTTTGGTGTATCCTTGCATAAAGGGTGTTCTCTTACAATATTTTTGGTGTTACGACATTCCTTAAGTTTTACCTTGCAAAAACAAATTGTAAACTATAGTGGTCTAGTCGCCTCTTAGTAGTATCGACCTATGTGTGACGCCTCTTATGTTTAGTTGTCGTCGTATTTGGGTTTACTCTCCCCATTAGAGCCTACCGTATATAATTCTAATATATTTCTTACGGATATCTCGTCATTATGCTTAAAAATTTACGAAACTAGTCCGAATATTTTGTCACTAATCTAGAAACAACATAGAGTCTTAAAGTAACGGAACATGTATTAAACCTTAAGAGTACCTTTGGTAGCGTTTATTCCAAGGTTTCTCCGGTTGGCGAAGACGTTGGATGGTCATGTGTTTGCGTCATACTTGCGTCTAGGTCGCCTCCTTTTTATTTAACATTCTTGAATCATCTTAAAACCTGTTATACGGTTACGAATCCAACACACTATTCTTAACTTAAATCTGCAGAGATCGATGTCAATCGAGTCTGAATAAAATATCCTAGAAATCAATAGTTTTAGTCTCTTATCTTCGTCTAATAGGTAACACAAAACTTAACCTGTACATAATCATGAATCGTCTAATAACTAGTCATATGATTGACAACACTTATTTGGTTGGAAAAATAAACTTATCGGATTAACCATTGGCTTGGTTGACGGAAGTTCACTTTGGTATTTTGGGTTCTTTCAAACTATGGCGCCAAGTTTTGGCGGGTACCTGGATCTATGGTTAGCTCACATCTTAGACACGAAAAGTTAGTCAATCATAATATAATTCGCTAATAGTTATGCGTATATAAATGTTTAGAAAATAAATATTACTATAGTCATGGAGACATGTACGTATGTATACTACTATTAAAACATGTCGCAAAATATGTCGGGTCTAGTAATATAGGCATATCACGTATTTGGTTACGACTATATCGCAGTCCATTTTCCTACATAATTCTACGGTTATCGTGGTTAATACTTACCACTCCGGCGACTCTTCGGATTTCTTAGAACTTTTTCGGGCCTGTAAATTCACAATTACATGACGTCAAATGTAACCGTCAATTTACCTCACGAAATTATTCTAGTAGTCTCCGTCGTAGTCATTATTCATGTATCACTCAGAATTCGTATACTAGTCACATTGGTTCTAAATTCCTGTAAGCATTCTAGTGTGTTCAGGTACTCCAGTCTCGACTTATTTCGTACTTTATTCCAGCCGGTCTTATATAATTCGAAGGCATTTCCTAGCTAGGTAATCTTAGAGCCTTAAACGCTAAGTTCTCTAAGTTGTTCTGGTGTGGTGTAGGATATCGGGAGATATCCTATTTCGCCACAACCGTTGCTCTGATACCATCTGTAACAACCCGACCCGGTGGGGGCTGGTCGAAATGACAGATTGGTAACAGACTTGCACAACGGAAGCAACGATGACTAATATTAAGTGTAAATTACAAATTCTAATCCAAATATAAATACATAATTCAATTTAAAAGTCTTCTAGCTATGCAGGGACGAGTCGCGGCGGCCGTCGAAGCAGTTGACAAAGTGTGTTCCGCTAGTCGATCCATATCCCAATCCATGCTTAGCTCTAAATACTCTAAACCACTAAACTTTGCAGCTTGAATCTTCTACCATAACCATCTCTAATCAACACAAGCAAGTATATACCTCGTCTTCATGTTTATCCCAAAGTAGTACCTGAACACATGCTTAAAAGAGTTCGGTCAGCAATTATGCTGGTGAGTCCGTGTAAGTAGTTAAATAAATCTAAAACAGTTTAACAGTTCGAAAACAAGTTAGATAATTCAAACACACAGTGATGTACAAGTCACACCTCAATCCTAACACGGAATCCATCTACTCCCTTTATGGATTCCCTACGGCATAACATATGCCGCAACGGTCCGCAGACCTCAGTGGAGGGTTTTCCGGGCTTCCGGATCCACTGTGCGTGGGGGATTCCCCAAGTAGTACTACCCATACATTAAGTGGCCCAACTCCCTTGGGTTAATGAGTGTGCTTCTGGTTTTGGGAGCCCTTGTCACATCAAGTAAGTTTATACACAAAACAGTTTAGACACACAAGCATGTATTCACCCCAAAACAGTAAAACAAAAAGGGGAAGTACACGAACTCACCTTAGCAGTGTATCATATCACGTCTCCTCACACAGTGTCCCTGGTCGGAACCCATCTGTCTCTAGCACATAAGGTCCTATGGCATTCATAACGTTAGTAGGTGCAACTGAACATTGCGGTTGCACGTGTGGGTACTAGGACCTTTGGTTGTTAGAAGTTTAACTTAGCATAACTATTGGTTTGTGCTTACGCTTATTAACTTCAATCATACTTGTATTTATTATCCTATGCTGCAACAAGTTAACTTAATATTCCATGTCTATGTCACGGCGTCTATATAGTCGTTCAAGATCTAAGAGTCATACACATATAGTTATCTAATGTCTCGGTCTCAAGTCCAAACGTCACGTCCTATGTATATATATTAGTCGTCCATCATTCTGTGTATCATCTTTTAAGTGGTCCAGTGTCTCTCGTTATATATCCATTAAACTTTGTCTTAAGATCAAAGTATCGTTATTCGTTAATGTTATAACCACTTAATCCAAGTCCTTGATAAACATCGCCTTATATTTTTATATTACTATCGCCATTCATTACTATCCATCCACACATATATATAACCTATTCACTATTATATATATACACACATTTGACTCACAATATTAGTTTATATATAGTGTATAAGTATATATTATATGTCAGATACTTGTCTAGTTGTTTCACATGGTCGGGTCAAGATCAAAGTCAAAGTCCCACACGTGTTACTCGCAAGTAAAGATACTTGTACTAATATAGTTCTAAATCTTCGATAATAGTTATACCTCTTCATGTTTTCCTTTGGTTGACCAAGCAAACTATTCTTTTACTTCTGTTGACCGAGTCAAACCGAGTTGACTCGGGTTGTAACCCTTCATATTCCTCACAACATATCTTCTTCTTCAACTTGGAATCGCTACACATACCAAACCGATCGCCTCCATTAACACACCAGACAAACACCCTAAAATCCTCCTCCGCCATTCCTAATATTATCAGAAATCTAGGGAGCTGCCACTAAACACTATTGGAACCCTAACCTGAACCACCACCGTGAGCAGTATCCCCATCATCACTGTCGTCATAATCATCATCATCATCATCGTAATCCACTCTAAGGGACAAATAATAAGGGGGTTTACCTGGGAATACATCTGAGCCGATCTGAACCCCCATCCCTGTTGTCGTCTTCATCGGAAACAACCACCACCACCGCTGCTCGTGTAAACCACCATCCTCAGCCGCCGTCGTTTTCCTAGTCCAATAATATCACCACCGCCGCTCAGCACCATAGTCACCGTCGTCCTTCTCCTTCCCCTGCTACTCTCTCCCTCCTTCTCTCTTCGGTTCTTCCTTCTAACAGATCTGAAACTCTCTCTCTCTTCCTCTAAAATATAATCCGGTTGGGTGGGTGTGTGTATTGGTTGTTGTCGTTGAGACTGCTCCGCCGGAGCTCCGCCTTGTGCACCGCCGTGGGGTGGCTGGAGCCACCAGGCTCCTCTCGTCTGACTCTCTCTCTCACAGTGGATATATGTGTGTGTTTAGGAAGGTGTATATGTGAACAGAATAGTGAGTGGTTCGGTGGGTTTTTGGTATAAATAAGGGTTGGGTTGTGAGGTGTTAAAGACTAGGATGGGGCATGTGTCACTTTGAGATGGTGACACATGTCCGGGTGATGACTAATCACCTTGAGTCCGGGTCCGAGTTCGTTATCGGGTGTCAGTTTGGTCGCGTAACGAGTATTTTTCGGATAATAATATTCTTTAAATAATTATTCGGGCTCAAGTTCATTACTAGTACTCGCGTATAATAATTATTCTTATCCTTTAACATTAGTTTTTATTATCTCTTCGTCATTCTTACTTTTTAGTCGCGAAAAATTTTGGGCCCTAGGTCCAGGTTGTTACATTCTCCCCCCGTTACTGGAATTCCGTCCTCGGAATTATTTTCGGAGTTATCCATTGGACCTATCTAGTATGCTTCATACTTGAATTCGACATTCGGGACTATATATCCAAGCGTACATAATTCTTTTATAAACCAAATCATATTTGTAGTGGTTCTACTCTATACCCCATACCTTGTTACGGTTGAAACAAATGGTTTAAACGTTTGTACCTTAATTATGGTTCTTATAGTGGTGTTGGTCAAGAATTCCTATAGATGTGCTCCACAAGTTACTAATCCTTAATATCCTTGTTAAAACATCAAAACGTGGTCTCATGTTCTTAAAACAAGTCACTCTCACTAGTTTTTATGCTTACGTGGGAAGTATTTTCTAAACTTCCTTGTCTATGTACTTTGGTGTATCCTTGCATAAAGGGTGTTCTCTTACAATATTTTTGGTGTTACGACATTCCTTAAGTTTTACCTTGCAAAAACAAATTGTAAACTATAGTGGTCTAGTCGCCTCTTAGTAGTATCGACCTATGTGTGACGCCTCTTATGTTTAGTTGTCGTCGTATTTGGGTTTACTCTCCCCATTAGAGCCTACCGTATATAATTCTAATATATTTCTTACGGATATCTCGTCATTATGCTTAAAAATTTACGAAACTAGTCCGAATATTTTGTCACTAATCTAGAAACAACATAGAGTCTTAAAGTAACGGAACATGTATTAAACCTTAAGAGTACCTTTGGTAGCGTTTATTCCAAGGTTTCTCCGGTTGGCGAAGACGTTGGATGGTCATGTGTTTGCGTCATACTTGCGTCTAGGTCGCCTCCTTTTTATTTAACATTCTTGAATCATCTTAAAACCTGTTATACGGTTACGAATCCAACACACTATTCTTAACTTAAATCTGCAGAGATCGATGTCAATCGAGTCTGAATAAAATATCCTAGAAATCAATAGTTTTAGTCTCTTATCTTCGTCTAATAGGTAACACAAAACTTAACCTGTACATAATCATGAATCGTCTAATAACTAGTCATATGATTGACAACACTTATTTGGTTGGAAAAATAAACTTATCGGATTAACCATTGGCTTGGTTGACGGAAGTTCACTTTGGTATTTTGGGTTCTTTCAAACTATGGCGCCAAGTTTTGGCGGGTACCTGGATCTATGGTTAGCTCACATCTTAGACACGAAAAGTTAGTCAATCATAATATAATTCGCTAATAGTTATGCGTATATAAATGTTTAGAAAATAAATATTACTATAGTCATGGAGACATGTACGTATGTATACTACTATTAAAACATGTCGCAAAATATGTCGGGTCTAGTAATATAGGCATATCACGTATTTGGTTACGACTATATCGCAGTCCATTTTCCTACATAATTCTACGGTTATCGTGGTTAATACTTACCACTCCGGCGACTCTTCGGATTTCTTAGAACTTTTTCGGGCCTGTAAATTCACAATTACATGACGTCAAATGTAACCGTCAATTTACCTCACGAAATTATTCTAGTAGTCTCCGTCGTAGTCATTATTCATGTATCACTCAGAATTCGTATACTAGTCACATTGGTTCTAAATTCCTGTAAGCATTCTAGTGTGTTCAGGTACTCCAGTCTCGACTTATTTCGTACTTTATTCCAGCCGGTCTTATATAATTCGAAGGCATTTCCTAGCTAGGTAATCTTAGAGCCTTAAACGCTAAGTTCTCTAAGTTGTTCTGGTGTGGTGTAGGATATCGGGAGATATCCTATTTCGCCACAACCGTTGCTCTGATACCATCTGTAACAACCCGACCCGGTGGGGGCTGGTCGAAATGACAGATTGGTAACAGACTTGCACAACGGAAGCAACGATGACTAATATTAAGTGTAAATTACAAATTCTAATCCAAATATAAATACATAATTCAATTTAAAAGTCTTCTAGCTATGCAGGGACGAGTCGCGGCGGCCGTCGAAGCAGTTGACAAAGTGTGTTCCGCTAGTCGATCCATATCCCAATC
Organism: Ambrosia artemisiifolia; assembly: GCA_032199755.1. Classification (NCBI taxonomy): domain Eukaryota; kingdom Viridiplantae; phylum Streptophyta; class Magnoliopsida; order Asterales; family Asteraceae; genus Ambrosia; species Ambrosia artemisiifolia. Next base: position 18,939,141 of record CM063519.1, read on the forward strand.
CATGCTTAGCTCTAAATACTCTAAACCACTAAACTTTGCAGCTTGAATCTTCTACCATAACCATCTCTAATCAACACAAGCAAGTATATACCTCGTCTTCATGTTTATCCCAAAGTAGTACCTGAACACATGCTTAAAAGAGTTCGGTCAGCAATTATGCTGGTGAGTCCGTGTAAGTAGTTAAATAAATCTAAAACAGTTTAACAGTTCGAAAACAAGTTAGATAATTCAAACACACAGTGATGTACAAGTCACACCTCAATCCTAACACGGAATCCATCTACTCCCTTTATGGATTCCCTACGGCATAACATATGCCGCAACGGTCCGCAGACCTCAGTGGAGGGTTTTCCGGGCTTCCGGATCCACTGTGCGTGGGGGATTCCCCAAGTAGTACTACCCATACATTAAGTGGCCCAACTCCCTTGGGTTAATGAGTGTGCTTCTGGTTTTGGGAGCCCTTGTCACATCAAGTAAGTTTATACACAAAACAGTTTAGACACACAAGCATGTATTCACCCCAAAACAGTAAAACAAAAAGGGGAAGTACACGAACTCACCTTAGCAGTGTATCATATCACGTCTCCTCACACAGTGTCCCTGGTCGGAACCCATCTGTCTCTAGCACATAAGGTCCTATGGCATTCATAACGTTAGTAGGTGCAACTGAACATTGCGGTTGCACGTGTGGGTACTAGGACCTTTGGTTGTTAGAAGTTTAACTTAGCATAACTATTGGTTTGTGCTTACGCTTATTAACTTCAATCATACTTGTATTTATTATCCTATGCTGCAACAAGTTAACTTAATATTCCATGTCTATGTCACGGCGTCTATATAGTCGTTCAAGATCTAAGAGTCATACACATATAGTTATCTAATGTCTCGGTCTCAAGTCCAAACGTCACGTCCTATGTATATATATTAGTCGTCCATCATTCTGTGTATCATCTTTTAAGTGGTCCAGTGTCTCTCGTTATATATCCATTAAACTTTGTCTTAAGATCAAAGTATCGTTATTCGTTAATGTTATAACCACTTAATCCAAGTCCTTGATAAACATCGCCTTATATTTTTATATTACTATCGCCATTCATTACTATCCATCCACACATATATATAACCTATTCACTATTATATATATACACACATTTGACTCACAATATTAGTTTATATATAGTGTATAAGTATATATTATATGTCAGATACTTGTCTAGTTGTTTCACATGGTCGGGTCAAGATCAAAGTCAAAGTCCCACACGTGTTACTCGCAAGTAAAGATACTTGTACTAATATAGTTCTAAATCTTCGATAATAGTTATACCTCTTCATGTTTTCCTTTGGTTGACCAAGCAAACTATTCTTTTACTTCTGTTGACCGAGTCAAACCGAGTTGACTCGGGTTGTAACCCTTCATATTCCTCACAACATATCTTCTTCTTCAACTTGGAATCGCTACACATACCAAACCGATCGCCTCCATTAACACACCAGACAAACACCCTAAAATCCTCCTCCGCCATTCCTAATATTATCAGAAATCTAGGGAGCTGCCACTAAACACTATTGGAACCCTAACCTGAACCACCACCGTGAGCAGTATCCCCATCATCACTGTCGTCATAATCATCATCATCATCATCGTAATCCACTCTAAGGGACAAATAATAAGGGGGTTTACCTGGGAATACATCTGAGCCGATCTGAACCCCCATCCCTGTTGTCGTCTTCATCGGAAACAACCACCACCACCGCTGCTCGTGTAAACCACCATCCTCAGCCGCCGTCGTTTTCCTAGTCCAATAATATCACCACCGCCGCTCAGCACCATAGTCACCGTCGTCCTTCTCCTTCCCCTGCTACTCTCTCCCTCCTTCTCTCTTCGGTTCTTCCTTCTAACAGATCTGAAACTCTCTCTCTCTTCCTCTAAAATATAATCCGGTTGGGTGGGTGTGTGTATTGGTTGTTGTCGTTGAGACTGCTCCGCCGGAGCTCCGCCTTGTGCACCGCCGTGGGGTGGCTGGAGCCACCAGGCTCCTCTCGTCTGACTCTCTCTCTCACAGTGGATATATGTGTGTGTTTAGGAAGGTGTATATGTGAACAGAATAGTGAGTGGTTCGGTGGGTTTTTGGTATAAATAAGGGTTGGGTTGTGAGGTGTTAAAGACTAGGATGGGGCATGTGTCACTTTGAGATGGTGACACATGTCCGGGTGATGACTAATCACCTTGAGTCCGGGTCCGAGTTCGTTATCGGGTGTCAGTTTGGTCGCGTAACGAGTATTTTTCGGATAATAATATTCTTTAAATAATTATTCGGGCTCAAGTTCATTACTAGTACTCGCGTATAATAATTATTCTTATCCTTTAACATTAGTTTTTATTATCTCTTCGTCATTCTTACTTTTTAGTCGCGAAAAATTTTGGGCCCTAGGTCCAGGTTGTTACACCATTGGCGCGTACACTGTTAATAATCTTTGTGAATCTTCCTTTTGTTGTCTTCTGTACTTTGTACGATGGTTGTCAAGGGAAGATTCCGCGCGTCATGGTACGCGCTTATCAGGTGATGTTATTGCTTATCAGTTGTTATCCTTGCGCGCCTCCCTGCAGACACTGCTGGTTGCGCGCCGTTGGTTCCTTGCGCCGTTGACTGGCGCGGGGAAGCTGACTTATGGGGATAGGGACGCCTCTTCCGCCTCGTCGCCATGACCTGTTAAGGCGCTGGGCGGAGAACGTCTTTTTTGGTTTTACGTCAAATTTGTGCCATGAAAGACGTTGTCGCCATGACCTGTTAAGGCGCTGGGCGGAGAACGTCTTTTTTGGTTTTACGTCAAATTTGCGCCATGAAAGACGTTGTCGCCATGACCTGTTAAGGCGCTGGGCGGAGAACGTCTTTTTTGGTTTTACGTCAAATTTGCGCCATGTTGTGGTTCCCTTGTTGACGCGGAAGTGTATCAGCGGTTGTAATAAATCTTGAATCATTGGTATTTAATTTGTCTCTCATAAATGGGAGTTAAGGCGCCTGGAATTCGAATGATCAGTTGCTTCTGATGGAAGCCTGAGGGTTGCTGACGAGTCAGCCTCGTCTGTTGTGCTGACTGTTGGCTGTCCCCTCATTATGGTGCAGTTACCAACATTTCGTCTGTGTCAGGCGCGTGTGTTGTCACACGCCCCACTTGCTTCTTGTGTGGTTTGTGTTTGTGCCACGTGTCGAGTGGCACGTGAAGTTCGTCAGACGCGTGATTCTTCACGCGCTTGCCAGTTTGAAATGGTGAGATCTAGTGACACGTGTCACTCATCCGGCGAGTGACGGTTGGAGTGTTTTATCCCTGCCTGATCTTAGCCGTTCACTCACGCATGAGGACACGTGTCGTCATCTTGCTTCTCCAATTTTGAAAGAGTGTGACGACGGTTGTTTTTCCTTGGGCCCCCACTGCCATTAATGCAGTGGGTATATATAGTGGTGAGAAGGCATGTTGGACGGTTACTCGTCCACTTTGCTCATTCCTTCTTCTCTTGCACTCTCTTTCTCTCAAAAACAACTCGGATCATTTGAAGTTTTCTTTGAATCTTCAGAGATTGCTTAAGCAATCTTCAAAGATTTATCGTGAAACTTCTTCTTGATCTTCATCACTTTCTTTGTTCTCTGTCAGTTTGTTTCCCCTTGTTTGTTTTTCTTTGAAGATTCCGATCAGTCTTCAAAGTTTCCATTGAGTCTGTTGAGTTTTTCGGTGAACTAGTTGAGTTTTCCGGTGAATCTTCAACTGTTCTTGTTGATTTTCTAGATTCTTGTTTTTCTTTTCTCAATTTCTTGTTAAAATGTCTGAAGCCTCCAATGTTGGGTCTCCCTCCGGCGATGTTACCGGGAAAGAGCCGGTGATAGACGACGTGGAGGAGGAAGTACATGTGGAGCACGGCAAAATAAAGGAGCGAAAGCTTATGACAAACACATTTTGTGTTTGGACTGAAGAAGCTTTCAATCAGTTTTGCAGGATTTATGACATCCTGCCGGAGTGGGAGCCAACTCTGCCATCTCCGACGCAGACTGTCCTCTCTGCAGGGCCTGGGAAACTTGCCCTTTATGAAGCCCATTTCACCAAGTGTGGCTTTCGGCTGCCTTGCACGCGCTTCCAGATTGATACTCTGGTGGCTTATGGCGTTGGGCCAACCCAACTTACCGCCTTTGGGATGCTAAGGCTGGTACATTTTGAGGCGTCCTATCGCGCCCTGGACATTGAGCCCACTGTGGAGATGCTCAATGTCTTCTACTTCCTTGCGCGCGACGAGATGTGGTTCTCGTTCAAGCCGCGCCCCATGGTGCCCCCAATGGCCACTCACAACCCCAAGTCTTTACATTGGGCGAAGGAGAAATTCTTCTTCGTTAAGAGGGGAGTGATCCCCGTTAGTCTGCCCTGGAAGGTGATTGCAGATGGGCAGCGGGTGGCCGACATACCAGTGCTGAAAGATTATAAAAAGCAAGCCTGGTTTACCACCCTTACCGCCAACGCCACCAAGCTGGAGTTCAAGAATCTCACAGATGGTATCTTTTACCTTCTTGGGATGAGCCGCGTGGCTCTTCGCGCGGGGAAGGAGCCCTACATTGCTCAGGAGGGTAAGTACACTGTCTTGTGTTAAAATCTTTATTTTTGTGTTGGATATTGTTCTAACTGTTTCTTGCGCAGGTGTGAGCAAGTTCCAGTTTTATGCCGCTCGTCAAGAGAAGGGCATAAAGTGGAGGCCTGTGGCGGAAGGGCAGGTATCCTGTCTGGAGGCGTTCGTGGACAGGTTTTACTATCCTGATATGTCCATCGTGCCCAAGCCTTATTATACCACAGGTGAGTCCAGCCAACTTTTATTTTCTAGCCTCTTTGGCGACGATGCCTCTGACTCCTCAGTGGAGATTGTGGAGGTTCAGAAGGCGCCCGCGGGGCGTGGCCGTTGGAAACACGCTCCGCGGAGGCGTAAGCGTAGCTATCAACCTTTAACAAGTTCTGACTCGGGTTCTTCCGTTTCAGTAGGCGAAGTTGTAAAGGGGTGGCGCCGGAGGAAGGATGGGCCTGCCTCAGAGGATGAAGAGGAGGTAGAACCCTCCAAGTTGGAGAAGAGAAAAAAGAGGCGCACCACCGGTGCCACTTCTAGCAGCGCGGCTGCTAACATGGAGAAGGTTGCTGCTGCTACCGGCGGGGAAGGTGGCGGGGTTGAAACCCCTTTTACAGAAACCACTGCTTCCCCCTTGTCGCCGGCGCGAGGGGTGGTGCTGGAGAAAAGTTCAAGTGTTGGGGGGTTGCTGCCCCCACCTTTAGTGTGGGCATAGGCGCGGCGCCCACACGTCAGCCTCTATTTCAGAAGCTGATAAAGAAGAAAGCCCCTGGTAAGTTGACCTTTTTGTTTTTACTTAAGTCTTTCCATTTGTTCTCTTCTTTATGTTTTTATCTCTCTGTTGCAGTTGCGCCGAAGATTATACCAACTCCTCCTCCTACGTCTCCATCTGCGGAGGCGGTCAGGACAGAGGTGGATATGCTCTTTCAAGAGCAAGAGGCAGCGCAGCGGGAGGAGGCCCCACCTTTAGTGTGGGCATAGGCGCGGCGCCCACACGTCAGCCTCTATTTCAGAAGCTGATAAAGAAGAAAGCCCTTGGTAAGTTGACCTTTTTGTTTTTACTTAAGTCTTTCCATTTGTTCTCTTCTTTATGTTTTTATCTCTCTGTTGCAGTTGCGCCGAAGATTATACCAACTCCTCCTCCTACGTCTCCATCTGCGGAGGCGGTCAGGACAGAGGTGGATATGCTCTTTCAAGAGCAAGAGGCAGCGCAGCGGGAGGAGGCCCGCTTGAAGGCTGAAGCCGATGAAGCCCTTCGAAGGGCGGAGGCTGAAAAGAAGAAGAAGGCGGAGGCCGATGAGGCTCTGCAAAGGGCTGAGGCCCAGAGGAAAGTTGCCGCCGATGAAGCTAGGCAAAAGGCTGAGGGGGCAGAACGTGCTGAGGCGGAACGCCTTCGCCTCCAAGAGCAACAATTCTTGGAGGAGAAGGCTCGCCGATTGAAGGAGCAGGCGCTGGAGCGCGCTGATGCCAGCGCTGAGGGCTCTCAAGAGATGGATGGCTTTGAGAGGGCCCTGTTGGAGGCGGGCGCTGGTGGCAGTGGTGGGGGCTTGCGCCAGTCTAGGCGTGAGCCCTTTGTGACGAATGAAGGGAAGCCCTCTGGGGAATATGATGGTTCCCAGTGGGCTGGTGGTGACGCCATATGGCGCCCCCGTTGGGCGATCCGGGAAAACACCTTATTTTCCAACTCCTGGGCCGCTGAGGAGTTCGTCAGCGGGGTGGTGCCTCCTTATGAGCGCACTCACCAGGACATGCTGAGTCGCGATGCTTTGATGTCTGCTTTATGTGTGAATCAAGCGACTCAGCTGTCCATGATTGACTCGCTACGCCGTCGCGATGCGGCGGTGTGGCGAGATATTCATCGCTTGGAGGCTGAGAAGGCAGGCCTTGCTGAGAAAGAGGCTGCCTTCAAGGCTGAAATATCCAAGTACCGTCGCCGCGCCCATGATGCTGAGGCCAAAGTTACCAAATTAGAAGGGGACGCGGCGGCGGATAAGCGCAGATGGTCAGAGTCTTGCAAGAAGACTAATGCTGAAACTATGAAGTTGAGGCAGACTCTGGCTGAGGCGCAAGAGGAGAGTCGGGTGTTGACCCGGCAGTTAGAAGAGAAGAGCAAGGCCCTCTCTGAGCGGACTGCTCAGGTGGTGGAGAAGCGTTTGGAGCTCGAGTCTAAGGATGCAGATCTTGTTAGAGCTACTGAGCGCGTCTCCTTTTTAGAGCAAGAGAGGGTCCAGATCCTTCATTCCAAAGAGGATCTGGAGCAAGACCTTGGCTCCGCCGAAAAGGCCCGCGCTGCGGCTGTCAAAGAATGTGAGACAGCTCAGCGCTTTTTGGAAGAAGCGATGGCCGCCCAGACACAGATGCAGGATTCCATCAAATGGGTGATGACTGATGGGATCACTGGGGTAAGTTCATACCTTCTTGACGCTTTTTGTTTCTCTTTGAAGCTTTAGATGCTAATTGTTAGTCTTTTTGCAGGTCTTCAAGAGGTTTTGGCAAGAACCTAAGCTGGGCGACCAAGTCGCTGCCATAGCCGCCACCGCCCAAGCCTATGGGTATGGTGAAGGCTATGAGGATGGTTTTCTGGCCGCTCAGAATAACGGGCGGATTAAGGACGCGGATCATTATGGGAAGCCACTGAAAGAGGAATATGAGGCGGAGCTGCTCAAGTTTGAAAAGGTGGACTTCCCAATTCTTCAAGTGGTTGCTGATTGCAACAAGAATACCGATCCTCTGTCCGCCCTCAAGTACTTCATCGATAAATCTGATGAGTTGGCCAGGGAAGAAGAGCGCAAGCGCTTAGAAGAGGAGCGCCAACGAGCCAGTGGCGAAGGCACTTCTAATGTATAGCTTTTGTTAGGCGCTTTTTTTTTGTCTTGTAAATATTTTGTAATTATCAAGGGTTTTTAAGTCCCTCATTATGAATGAAAATTTTTGTTTCTCCTCATATCTTGTGTTTCTCATCCTAACTTAACTTATTTAACCAAGTTGTCACCTGATTTAATAAGTTAAAATTAGGCGCGCGTCCTGCTAGATAGTCCGGCATGTTAAGTATTTGCCTTGAAGACTATAGCGGGGCGCGACTTGTGCCATGAGGTCCGAGTTAAGCGCGTGAGCGCCTTGCCTAGAAGACCAACGACTGCGCGCTCGACTAGTTTGCTCTTTGTCCAACTTGTGTTACAAGTTTAGAAGACAAGGCTTTAGGCTATTCGAGTGTCGCGCGTCTTTAAGTCCGGCAAGTAAACTTGTCTTGAAGACCATCTCATGCGGCGTTGTTGTACAATTTTTATAAGTCCGACGTGCGCGAGGCATGTCTAGAAGACTTTATTGTGTCAACGCCGCGCCTTTGTGGTCCGACGATAGTTTTGCTTAAGTCTTGAAGACCTTGGCGCGGAAAAACAAGTAGAATAACAGATATAGGGAAAAATTTTCATTGATAGATGCGGCATGTGTAGCCGTAATTACAAATATTTTACAAGTAGCAGCGGCGTAGTTGTGCGCCGTTCCAAGATCTGGGGATAGGTGTCCCATCAAGCCTTTCTAGCGCGTATGCGCCCTTGCCAAGTATTTCTTGTATCTTGTATGGGCCCTCCCGAGTAGGAGCTAGTTTTCCGGGCTTTTCGGCATTGGAAGCCTCGTTATTTCGGAAAACATAGTCGCCGATCTTGAACGTGCAAGCTTTGACATGCTTGTTGTAGTAGCGCACGAGCTGCGTTTTGTATTTTGCCTCTTTAATTGCGGCGAGTTCACGTCGTTCATCTAGGAGATCGAGGTTTAGGCGGAGTTCTTTGTCATTGTCTCTTTGGTTAGCCATGAGTACTCTTGCGGAGGGGCAGCCGATTTCGGCGGGGATGACCGCCTCCGTGCCGTATGTCAGGCTAAATGGCGTTTCGCCGTTGCTGGTTTTTGTAAGGGTGCGGTATGCCCATAGGACGTGAGGTATTTCGTCGACCCACCCTGTTCGTTTAGTACCCAGCCGTGCCTTGATACCCTCTACTATTGTACGATTGGCCCTTTCAACTTGACCGTTTCCTTGAGGGTGCGCGACAGATGTGAAGATTTGCTGGACGCCCATTTGAGTCAGCCATTCTTGTAAGGATTGATCTTCAAATTGTGTGCCATTGTCGCTTACCAATTGCAACGGTAGGCCAAATCGGCAAATGATGAATTCCCAGATGAACTTTTTGACGTGCGCGCCGTCAATTTTTGCTAGAGGTTTCGCCTCAACCCACTTTGTGAAGTAGTCGATGGCGACTATTAAGTACCTCACATTTCCTGGAGCCGTTGGGAATGGGCCTACCAAATCAATGGCCCATTTTTGGAACGGCCAGGCCGCTGTGACCGGCACCAGGTTGTTCTTAGGTCGCAGGGTGTTCGGGGCGTGGCGCTGGCAGCTGTCGCATTTGCGCAACTCGTTGACCGCGTCCACATGCATGCCCGGCCAATAGTATCCCGCGTTCATTAGCTTCGCCACTACCATTCTTGGGCCTGCGTGTAGTCCGCATGTTCCTTCATGTATGTCTCGCAGGAGAAAGGAAGCATCTGCGGAGTCTACGCAGCGCAATAGCGGCCCTAGGTAAGAGCGGCGATATAGGATACCGTCCATGAGTTGGTATTGTAAAGCCTTGTTCCTGATCTTCCGGGCCTCTGACTTGTCGTCAGGCAGGGTACCGGATGATAGATAGGCTTTGATCGGAGTCATCCAGGACGCGCTGCCCGTTTGGATGACATTGACTTCTCGTGGAGGGACAGATGGTTTGTCCAGGACCTCGATGCGGACCTCTTTGGCCATATGTTCAAAGACCGTTGATGCCATTTTACTTAGTGCATCGGTGGGCTTGTTTTCGCTGCGTCGAATGTGTTCGACCTTGCATGAGTCGAATCGGCGCATCAGTTGCTTGGCCTGTTCCAGGTATAATGCCATGGTTTCGTCTTTCGCATCATAAGTCCCGTTGATCTGCCGCGCAACAAGTAGTGAGTCTACATGTGCCTCCACGTGCCTGGCTCCCATTTTTTCCGCAATTCGGAGGCCTGCCAGCAACGCTTCGTATTCCGCCTCGTTGTTCGTGCTTCTGAAGTCGAGGCGGATGGCGTACGTGAACTCTTGTTTATCTGGGCTGATAAGGCGCAATCCCGCGCCAGCGCCATCCTCGTTTGAGGCCCCATCCGTAAATAAGGACCATTTTTGCGATGGGTCTTGCGCTAGCGCGGGGTTTCCTCTGCTTGACATTCATGTATTTTGTCTGCGGGGATTTCCGTGGCGAAGTCTGCGAGAACTTGGCCCTTGATGGCGGGGCGGGGTTTGTAGTGGATCGTGTGTTCCCCCAATTCAATGGCCCACTTGGCCAGGCGCCCCGACAACTCGGGCTTGGCGAGTATATCGTTTATCCGATAGTCCGTGAGGACGTTTATCGGATGCCCTTGGAAGTATCTGCGGAGTCTTCGGGATGCGTGCACCAGGGCGAGAACCAGCTTCTCCATGATTGTGTACCTTGTTTCCGCGTCTAAGAGCGTGCGGCTGATATAGTATATCGGCGTTTGCACGTTCTTGCGCTCGACCATGAGGACTGCGCCTATTGCCCTGTCCGTGACCGATAGGTACAGTGTTAATGGCTCTTTGGGGAGAGGCGTTGTTCGCGTCGGAAGGTTCATCAAACATTGTTTCATTTCTTTGAATGCCGATTCTGCTTCTGGGGTCCAGCGGAAGTTGCTCTTTTTTAAACAGTTCTTCAAAGTGTCCACGAATGGGAATGACTTTGAAGCGTAGTTGGATAAAAATCGGTTGAGGGCCACGAGGCGGCCCATGAGCGTTTGCACCTCTTTGATGGAAGCGGGCGAAGGCATTCTTTCTATGGCTTGTACTTTTTCTGGGTTAGCGCGGAACCCATCCCGCGTTACGATAACCCCTAGAAATTTGCCTTCTTCCATCCCAAATGAACATTTGCTTGGATTGAACTTCATGCGCACCTTGCGCAACTGTGCGAACGTTTGCTGGATATCTTTGAGCATGTCGCTCTCATCTTTGCTTTTGATTACGAGGTCGTCGACGTACACTTCAAGCCGTACGCCGATCTCGTTGATGAAGGCGGTGTCCATGAGGCGCTGGTACGTGGCGCCCGCATTCTTCAGTCCGAATGGCATTTTCGTATAACAAAAAATGCCGGCGTCTGTGCGGAATGCCGTTTTATCTTCGTCCTCTTTTGCCATTTGAATTTGGTGGTAGCCCTTGTACGCGTCTAAGAAACACTTAAAGCGGTACGGGGCTAAGGAATCCACTTTTAGGTCGATTTCTGGCAGAGGATAGCAATCCTTTGGACACGCCTTGTTGATATCCTTGTAGTCGACACACATGCGCCACCCGCCGTTTGCTTTGGCTACCATAACTGGGTTGGCTACCCATGTTTGGTATCTGATCGGGCGAAGAATACCCGCGTTGAGCAGCTCGGTGACTTGTTCGTTCATGGCCTTTGTTTTCTCCGGGCCCATGCTGCGCTTCTTTTGCACTATTGTGTAACACCCCGGATCTAGGGCCCAAAATTTTTCGCACAATATTATTATTTTATATTATTAAACGACCAAAGATGAATAATAAACCATATGATTTGGTACGAAACTGAAAACCGAACTATTACTAATAAGTATTATACGTGAGTGTATGATACGTAACCGATTTAATAACCGTAACGAATGTAACAGTACGGATTTCTGAGAAGATTAACATGGACCATTGTATGACACCCTAGGCAAATCCCACATCGACCGTGGCCAGGAGAGATCCTTGGTTCATAAGTAATCCAAAGCCTCTTAAATCACCAACGCGTTTTGGGCTTAATGTTAGTGGATGAGAGGAGAACTCCACAGTTAAGCGTGCTCAGGTGGGAGTAGTACTAGGATGGGTGACCTCCTGGGAAGTCTCCACTGGGGCAACCAAAAACAAATCCGTGAGCTCTGGATGGGCAACCCATCGGGGCAAAGCGGACAATATTGGTGGTGAGAGAGGCCGGATGTTACAAATGGTATCAGAGCCACTCCTGTGTCGTTCGGGATGGTGGGGCAAACCTCATCGAGGACGATGAGTCCCTAAGGGGGGGTGATTGTAACAGTACGGATTTCTGAGAAGATTAACATGGACCATTGTATGACACCCTAGGCAAATCCCACATCGACCGTGGCCAGGAGAGATCCTTGGTTCATAAGTAATCCAAAGCCTCTTAAATCACCAACGCGTTTTGGGCTTAATGTTAGTGGATGAGAGGAGAACTCCACAGTTAAGCGTGCTCAGGTGGGAGTAGTACTAGGATGGGTGACCTCCTGGGAAGTCTCCACTGGGGCAACCAAAAACAAATCCGTGAGCTCTGGATGGGCAACCCATCGGGGCAAAGCGGACAATATTGGTGGTGAGAGAGGCCGGATGTTACAACGAACCCACCCGATTACCCTTAGATGAGTCATTAGGGGAGGACACTTGTCCTCCCCATATTGTGCCAACCTATAATCAAAACCATTCATGGTTTGTTAAAACCATCAACCCACATGTACTATAAAACCCCAACCCACCATTCCCTTTACTCCTGCTGAAACCATACGACACACACACATATGGAACAAACACACACATCATCTGCCCTATCTCTCATCTCACATATATACACACTTGTTCTCTCAAGCTCACCCACACATACATATACATCCTATAGAGAGAGAAGCGGAGATAAAGAGGAGGAGTAGCTCCGGCCACCATCTCAGGCGGAGCTCCGGTGGCCGCACCAACAACCACCTACTATAACCCCATACCCCTTTTCTATAGAAGATCTGAAAGAGAAAGCAACCGAGAATGGTAGAGAACAGAGGAGAGAGAGAGAGAACCGTAGAGAGAGAAAGAGAAGGAAGAGAGAGAGAGACAGACGGACATGGAGGAAGAAGAAGGCAGCGGCGGTGGTTCAGACGAAGGGTCCGATCTTTTGGTGAGACCTGTTGACCTTCCTTGCTTTGTTACTGGTTATTATTGAAGGAATCAATGTTGGGTTGTTGGTTCGGGTTTCGAAGACGGTCCAGTGGTGTAGGCGGACAACGACAGGCGACGGTGGATGATGATGAGGATGGCTGCTGTTGTTGGTTAGACAGTTAGGTTAGAAGGTTATTAGCGGTTGTTGTTGAAACGATGATGGTTGGTGATGTTGGGCAGTGAGGAGTGTCCGATGATGGTGTCAGGGTGTTCATAGCAATGGGGGTTACTAGTGTTGGGTAATCATAAGTTGATTGGTTGAGGGTTCAGGTGGTGTTTGAGGGGACGATTGGGTACCAGACGTTGGTGATACGTGATGATCAGGGATGGGTTTTGGAGTTAGAGATGGTTTAGAGGTGTTTTGGTATTAGGTCAATATTAGTCAACAGTCAGTCAACAAAAGTCAACTGCAGGTCAACTGAGGAGCCGAGAGGTATAACCTTGAGAAACCGAACCGTCTTAATATTTAGTATTATGTATAGCGGACCGACACGTGTGGGACTTGACTATCACATTGGACCCGACTCGGATATATATTTTAACTAATAAGCAAACTTATATTTATATGAATCTGTTTAAACTATAGAATATAGACAAATATATAAATTGTTGAGTTACGGATGGTGGTAGACGACTTGGATCAGTGAAAGAAAACATGACGATGATATATTTGCAAATTGAGAAATAAGACATTGGACCCTAGGACAAAACACGTGAAGTAGGGACTATCATAGCTAACCTGATTATTATTTATAGTTAAGACATAAAATAATAAGCATGACATGTAAGATATGTACATAGGTATGGATTCATAGAATGTTCGTAACTTAAATAGATGAACGACATAAATACTAGATATCTGGTTAACGGACAATATATGTGAACAGGACATGAAATATTGGATCTTATATAACCATGTGTATCTAAAAGTAATAAACCCGACAAATGAAAGTTCAGATAAAAGACTATATGTTGTATGATTAGAATAGAGATGTTATCAACAAACGTTAGAGTGAGTCAAACCATGACAACTAAAGAACCTAAGCATACCCACACGTGTAACCGCGATACTAGTTACACGCACTAATACTTGTGATCATGGTAGGACTTAGCATGTAATGCATAGACAGGCTCGAGGCGTTGGAAAGACGTATTATTGCATGGCATAACAGGTGAGTTCGTGTATTTCCCCTTTTTCTGTTTTACTGTTTTGGGGTGAATGCATGCTTCCTTTTTATAAACTGTTGTGATGTGACAAGATACTGGCTGCCGGATTTTACTGACACTCATTAACTCATAGGTGAGCCACTTAATATATGGGTAGTACTACTTGGGGAATCCCCCACGCACAGTGGACCCGGGATGTTGGGCCCGGGAAACCCTCCACTGAGGCCTGCGGACCGTTGCGGCATATATTATGCCTTGTAGATCTATAATGGCAGTAGATAGATCTAGTGTTAGGGTTGAGGGGTCGCTTGTACATCACGTGTGTTAAACTATGTTCTGAATTGTGTAAACTTGTTTTTGAACTGTTAAACTGTTTTGGATCCACTAAACTACTTACACGGACTCACCGGCATATTTTGCTGACCCCGACTCTTTTAAGCATGTGTTCAGGTACTGCAATTGGATGGATGGCAACCGCGAGGTATATGTTTGCTAGTAGCGGGTTAGAGGTTATCTGGTTAGAAGATTCAGCTATATTTGTTGCAGTTAGAGCCTCTAGAGATAAGCGGGATAGAGATCGGATCGACTAGCGGATCACACCTTATCAACTGCTTCGACGACCGCCGCGTTTCGTCTCTGCATTAATATTAGTTTATTTATTTAAGTTATGTAATTATACTTTTGAATTAGAAATTGTAAAAACATTAAATAGTAGTTATCGTTGCTTCCGTTGTGCAAGTCTGTTACCAAACTGTCATTTCGACCAGCCCCCACCGGGTCGGGTTGTTACATATTGGTTCCACCGAGCGGTAGACGTTGAGTCTATGTTCCGCTATGTTGCGTGGAACACCAACCATGTCGGCTGGTTGCCACGCAAACACGTCGATGTTGCTAATTAGAAGCTGTTTCAAATGATTCCGAATGGTCTCGGAGATTTCATGGCCGATGACCACCGTTTGCTCCGGAAATTTAGGGTTGAGAACCCATTTTTCCGGCTCGGCGCGGGTGTCAGTCTTCACCATTTTCGGCGGTTTGGCGGTTTCTGTGGTGTGACAGTCTTTGTTGCCTCTGATAAAGGCGATGCCGGTTTTCGTTGGGAATCCAACCATCGCATGCGCTGTTGAAGCGTTGGCATTGAAGCGCGCGATGCCTTCCCGTCCGAGAAGAATGTCATGATTGGAGTTGGCCGGTAGGACCATGAAGTCGCATATCTCCGTGCGCTCGTGGGTACCGTCAGACCAGGTTACTGGCATGGACAGCATGCCCCGCGGCATGATGGTTTCGTGAATGAAGCCGGAGATAGGCTCGTTGACTGGTACGAGTTTTCCTTTGTCTTCCGGGTCTAACTGTTGGAAGCATTGCTCGTACATGATGTCAGTGCTGCTGCCGCCGTCTAGGAACATATATCGCGTACGATAATGTCCGAAGATAGCGGTAATGACAAGAGGGGCTGTGCATGAGGCGCCGCCTCTGATCTTGGGCATGAGGACATCAGCCTCTTTCCATGAGTCACTTGGTGGTTGCGCCCGGGCGCGCTTTCCTTGGTAGGCGCTTTTGCCCTTCTTGGTCATGTTGCAGTGGTGGCGAGGAATCAATGTGGCGGCATGAGTGTTGAGGTCACGAATCTTTTTCCGTGATCCTTCCTCCTGGTTCTCCTCACCCGCTTGATTCTTGCCCGTGCGATGCACGTTTTTGACCAGGTGGCCGAGCTGACCTGACTTCAGCGCGGTTTCGATTTCCATCTTCAGGGTGTAGCAATTGTCTGTGAGGTGACCGAAGTCGTTGTGGTACTCACAGAATTTGCTTCGGTCCATATGTCTTCGCTTGCCCAGGGGAGGGGCTGCCTTCAGCGTGACCTGTTCGGTTTTTAGGACTTGAGATGGTGTCTTTGTCAGCGGGGTCCAGTCGTGGTTTTTCTTTGAGTGACCACGCTGGTCCCGCGTTTGTTTGGGACTAATTATCTGCCTGGCGTCCCCGGCTGGGGAATATTTCCCCTCGTCCGCGGTGCCCCTAGATGCGGCTCCAGACAGATTTGTTTTTATTTTTATTATTATTATGGTGTTGCTGGAAGTTGTGTGTCTGATTGAAAGATTTCTCAGACGAGGCATATATCTTGGCGGAGTGGATGAGTTCGTCCCAGGACTCCGGGATGCCATCTTTGCCTGTGAGGCATTTCATTAGTTCTGGGCTGCGCACGTTATGGACGAACGCTGCCCGTGTGAGCTCTTCCCCGCAGCCTATTAGCAAGGCCTCTTTGTTGAACCGAACGATGAAGCCCTCAATGGATTCATGGTCGTTTCGGCGGCACAACAGGATGTGCGCCTTGTCTTTCTTGTGCTTGCGCAAGTGCGAGAAGTGGCTGTTGAATTTGTCGGTAAGGTCATCAAAGTCCTTAACGCTCCCCGCGGGGAGGTTGTCGAACCAGACTCTGGCTGCGCCCGTCAGAGTTTGTGCGAATAAATGGCACCAAACCTGTACAGGCCAGTCTACCGACATACCTGCGCACTCAAAGTCGTGCACGTGGTCATCGGGGTCACGCAAGCCATCGTATCTACCGATGCTGCTAGGAAGCTTTGCTTTTCTTGGTATCCTTGCTGTCGCTATGCGAGCGACGAACTTTGACTTTTCGGCGAAAGCCTTTGGCCTGAATGGCTTGACCAAGTCATCATCCTCATCGTTGTGGCGCGAGCGATGATCGTTTTTCTTTCCTTTGTAGCCTGAGTCGCTACTAGAGGATTCGTAGCCATCAGGCTCTGCCCGGTGCTTCGCGTAGCCCCGAACTCTGGCGTCTCCGCCGAGTTCCCCGCTACGACCGGCGCCCGGGACAGCTGAGTCTTTTTCTTTGTTCCCCTTTTTGGATGGGGTATCGTAAGTAAGGGCTTTGCCCTTTTTCTTGGCTTGCTGCAAGAGTTTACGTTGGTAAATTGCAGCGTTTTTCGTGTTCTGACGGAGGAGCCACTGGTCGAGGTCCTCCTCAGAGCTAGCACTGCTGTCATCGTCTGAGTCATCATCCCGAACCTCCACGTCTTGGCTTTGGAGCCTTGAGGTGGGCTTCTTGATGATGGTGGGTGGTGTTATTTGGTTTTCCGGGAGTTGGGTGTCCCCTTCTCCGGAGCGGTTCACAACAGCAGTATTAGGGTTGGGTTCAGCCATGGGTGGGTTGAAAAGATGAGTAAAAGAGCAGTTCTAACCGTTGGATGGCGCCAAAGAAGAAACAATAGGCAACACGGAGATCACGAGTAATCTACGTGGGGTTAATACCTATGTTCGTCAGGATTAATCATTTACCCAAACCGTGTGGTTAAACCCTAGTGATGATAATATGAGTGCGTGTGTGGTGAAAGTAAATAAGAACACAAGATGTAAGTGGTTCGATCGAGTAATGACCTACGTCCACTGTAAGTAGCCGATATATTATTAATATGAGAACACAAAGGATTACAAGTGAGAATGCTCTAGGCTACAAGTAATTATTTTTGGATCCTTTGGCAAGGAGAGGTCTTCTTGTATTTATAGGAGAACTCATGGGCATGGTCGAGGGGCCCATGAGTAGTCATTCTTTATTGGGCTTGGTCCAGGCCCAAGTCCAAAGTCCTCCCTGGAATTGGCGGGAGAATACAGACACTGTTCATGACGTCATTCTGGCAGCATGGTTGTTGCTCGAGGCGGACACGTGGCATGCTGTGGTTGGCAGACGGCGCACTTGTCCTTGCTACAGTCGTTGACCATGCTCCTGACATCAGTAAGGGATGTCTGCTGTCACTGTAGACGCTGGTATGGTGGAAGCATGGCTGCAGACATGCTGCTGTCCTTGTCCTGTAGTTGTTGGACCACTTTTGCCACCTGTCGCTTTACCATTGGCGCGTACACTGTTAATAATCTTTGTGAATCTTCCTTTTGTTGTCTTCTGTACTTTGTACGATGGTTGTCAAGGGAAGATTCCGCGCGTCATGGTACGCACTTATCAGGTGATGTTATTGCTTATCAGTTGTTATCCTTGCGCGCCTCCCTGCAGACACTGCTGGTTGCGCGCCGTTGGTTCCTTGCGCCGTTGACTGGCGCGGGGAAGCTGACTTATGGGGATAGGGACGCCTCTTCCGCCTGGATTAGGCTCCCTATCCCTTCAGGTTTGGCTTAATATATGTACATATACATTTATAGTTATTGGCTTAGTCAACCCAATGATAACTTAACACTAAGTTTAATTATAAAACCCTAAGTTATGAAAAAACATGCTTGACTTCCTATTTCCATTAGTTGTCCACCATCAATCATCTTCCGCTGTCCTATGCCACAACGCCACAATCGTGTTATGTAGTATGATCATTACCTCATGGGCCTCAACTAGGGCCTCATTCTCAAACGGTCAAACCTCAGTCATCACTAGGCAGCGAGAATATTAAAGGAAACATCCTAAATTTATGGTTTTTCGAAAACACTCGCCGCTCGCTTGAAAAAATGCGCGCTCAAACAATGCTCGCTCGGTTTCCAGTACGATTGCAAACGAGCCAATCAGCTCAGTTCGATTTGTAAATGAGCCAAGCACGAGCAAAGGTCCGCTCAGTCCGTCTCGACTCATAAACAGCATGTGGTCCACTACCGGACCCATTAGACCGGGTATGTTTTTTTTTTGAAAATACATACCCGGCCTAATGGGTCGGGTATGTGATTACTACTACAGGGCCATTGCCATTTTTAGTAATTTTCCCAAAATAAAATTTTTGGTCAAAAATAAAAGAACATTTCATTAATGTCAAAATAAATATTATTCACACAACGTATCGTTGACTTCTTTACCTATAGAATTAATTTACTTTGACTTCTTTAATACACATTAATGTTACATTTAACGCATTTGGTTGATCATATGTTGCAATAGTAGCCCTTTGTGACTATAAATACCAAAGCTACATGTCTAACATATATACGAAACTCATTCCTTAAAATGACTTCCTTTCAACAAATAACATTTTTCATGATTATTATTCCTCTTTTCTTCAACTTGTTTATTGATAACTGTTTCGCTGAACTTGGCCAAAAAACGGTCGGTAACTGGCTAGAGATCGCTAGTCCAGATGATCCTGCAGTGATTGAAGTCGGAGAGTTTGCTGTTGATGAACACAACAAAGACACGAACAGTAGTTTAAAGTTTGAGAGAGTAGTCACTGGTGACATCCAAATTGTTGGTGGAATGAACTGGCGGCTAACGATCGAGGTCGAAGATATCGCAGTAGTCAAGAACTGTGAGGTTCTTGTTTACGAACAACCTTGGCAGAAATTTAAAAAACTCATAGATTTTAAGATTATTTAGTCGAAAACGTTTTGCAAATTGCGCCTTTATGTTTTGTTTTGCAACGTCTTGTAGTATTGACTGATAAAAATGTCATGTGATTTAATTGTTGAATTGTTAAATTTTATGCATACTTTTGTTTCACATCCTCTTGTTTTATGAAATTTTCATGGTTTTTATAAAACAAAACTTTCTTTTCTTCTCTTAAGGGACGGGGCGCCACCGAAAATAGTTACGGGTACCCCACACCAGCACGGTAACACCGTCACCACCCGTGCTGGTAGGGTTTCGTTAACCGTTTCCTGGTTCTTTCTAACGGGCTGGTAACCATTTATTATTTAATTTTAAATTAGTATAATTCAATTATTATTTATTATAAGCGTTCTCAAGCAACATTTTGATTATTTTTTTATTTAAACCGTGTGTTTTAAACATAAATGAAAACAAAAATAAATAAAAAACATGAAACATAATTATTAATATTTAACATAAATAAAAATACATAAAAACATAGAAAATAAAGCTTATAGTTGACGCATGAGTTGCCAGGCCCGGAGATGCTCAAAGTTGCTGCGGTAACGACCCGCATAGTTCACCTGGATCAACTCCACAGCCAACTCCGGCACAATGCCTGGGTGCCGGCTCATGGTGCTCTCAATTGTGCGGTCGCTTTCGCCGACTTGTTGTTTGAAGTCAGCAAAGACACGGTCCCAGAAGCCTGTTTCCCTACCTCCTAAGCCCCTACGGGGTTGGCGTTGCAAGGATGGGTCGTTTTGTGCGTCCTTAACGCACTCAACCAGAGCCATTTCGTCATTTTCGGTCCAACGAGACATTTTGAAGGTGTGGGTGTTATTGATGTTGAAGTGTGTTTTCACCACCGTGGTATGGTGGTTTATATACAAAAAAATCGCAATGGTTTTGCATGTGAAATTCAATATTTTCTGACGGTTAGATGAAATCGATTTTAATGCACATAATTATTTTCGACCGTGTTGGTAGGACGGTTTATGAAAAATCTAACCGTTTGGTGGTAAAACCGTGTGAATTTAAAAAAAACAAAGATTAGATTTTAATTTAAATAAAAATAAATAAAAGAATCAGTGGAGTGATGCCTCCAAAAAAATGTTTCAGTGAAGTGTTGTGACAGTGCAGGATTGGTTAAAATCAGTTAAGTGAAAAGCAAAAACTATGACCGCCCCTTCCCCCTTAGTATATTATTAACTAGATTATACACCGGGAACGTCCCGGGGTTGAGAAATCTAATATGACATATTAATTTTACATATGAAATAGAATGATTCACTTTACAGTTACATGCAAGAAAGCTTTGGGTAGCACCTAACCTAAAACAATTAAAAATGTATCTCCAATGTTAACGCCTAACCTTAAACAATGTATAACTCTAATATTAATATCTAACCTAAAACAATGTATAACTTCAATGCTAACACATGTTGAAAGTAGAATTCATATTTACTGATTGAACATAATTAGTGACTTGCCTATACATGATTAATGATTTACCTCAATACTTTGTTTTTTTCCTATATGAACAAAACCCGACAAAAAAATAGTCGTTTTTTCTCCGTTTTTTATACAACACTATGGTACTCGTTGGAAAGATAAAAAAATGCAATTGAAAGACAAAACAATGCAAACAATGCAAAACAAAATCCAATTGATTTAACTAAGGCTTCAAGCTCCTTAGTGTCCAAAAGTTTTTAATCATCATGCTTTCTTATTCCCTAAAAACATGTTAAGTTGGAAAAATGGATGAGTCAACTATAAAAGTTGGTGAGCATACATAGGTTTTAGATAAACAACTAGTTAACAAAGTTTAAGTTTACAATTTAAGTATCTAAGTTCGTCTAAATCAACATGTGAAAGACAACACTAAGGCAAACAAGGCGCATAATCAAACCTAAGTTGACATAGTTGGGTCCATCCCCTTATAGGTTCACCAAGGACTACGCATGCAATTTGGCTCAAACTTAAAAGACGTAAAATGCAATTTACTCTAAACGATTTATAATAATCATAAAATAATTTGTTATTTATAATTAAGGTAATAAAACTAAGAAAATAATTAATTAGTTTAATTAATTAATTATTTTAATGACTTTAATGAAAATAGATTTAAAGCCTTCTAGGAAGTTTTATATTGGATCTGAGAGAGTGTTTTGTGTATGTTTTAATGACAAATTAAATGATTTAACTAAATAAGTTAAACATAATGGTATGAATTGTCATCTACACACACCAAAACAAATATAAACAAAGCGATATGAGATGCCTTTCGGTCAGTGCACAACTATAGAGTGTATTGCGCTATTTATAAAGAAGTTGTACACTAACCTTTTATGTACAACATCACTAAGCATAAAACACCCACTAAGCACAACATTCAACACCCTTATGCATAAACGACTTGTAAATTAATAATATATAAGTGTAAAAATGGTTGTAAAACGACACACCACCATGAAGCTTTTAATGTTGTAATTGTAAGTAATATTTGGTTAACCCATGTCCATGGTGTTTACCTTTTATAAAATTGATGGGAGTTCAAACCTTGTAAGTACAAAAATTAAGATATCTTAGATGTAAAAACGACACACCACCGTGGTATCAATCTTCCTAATGGCGGTCCATCCATTACACATTTGATGTACGTGGATGATATAGTGTTTGTTGGTGAATGGGCTGAAAATTGCATGCGAAATGTTACTCGGATAATGAGATACTTTCATCTGTTGTCCGGACAAAAAATGAACTTTCACAAAACTAATTGTTTGCTGTTGGGGTGAGCGGAGATGAAGTTCAAGCTATAGCAAGTGTCATTGGGTGTAACAGGGGTGAGTTTCCATGTAAGTATTTGGGTTTGCCCATTGGGGTAAATATGAACCTTATTCGAAACTGGAATGGGGTAATTGATTGTGTCAAAAAACGGCTATCAAAATGGAAGGCCAAGCATTTATCTTTCGGTGGGAGGTTAATAATGCTTCGCTCCGTTCTTGACAGTCTACCACTGTACTTTTTCTCTGTTTACAAAGCTCCCAAGGCTGTGTTGGATGCGCTCGAGACTCTTAGACGCGGGTTTTTTTAGGGAGGGACTGAAGACAGATCGAAAACCAACTGGGTCTGCTGGGAGAAGGTTATCGGCCCAACGGATAAGGGTGGACCTGGGTTGGGATCTTTAAAATCAATGAATGAAAGCCTCCTAATGAAGTGGATTTGGCGACAAAAGGTTGAGAAGAATGCTTTAAGGAATCGGGTCATTTCAGCGATACACAGTCAACATGGATCATGGGCGTTCATTCCAATTAAAACCGGCTTCGCAGGTACGTGGAGCGGTATTTGCAAAATGGAAAAGGAGCTGATGACCTATGACATATGCATCAAATCTGTTATGAAAGGCGAAGTTGGAAACGGTAACGAGGTGCGTTTTGGGTGGATTGGTGGGACGGACAAGGACCTTTAATGCACAGGTTCCCATCGTTGTTTGCATTGGAGGAAAATAAAGCCGCGACAGTCAGAGACAGGGCTGCAGGATGGGCTTGGAAGCGCGAACCGAATTTGCATCAGGAACACACAGAGTTGTTAGCAGCTGTCGATGTCGTTGCGCAGCTGCCAGTGACAAGTGGCTGTGGTTAGCTGAAAAGGATGGCTTTTTCACAGTTGCTTCGTGTCGGCGTCTACTCGCAAAGCATGCTGTTCCATATTACCCGCTCGAATGGATAACTTGGGCCCCAAAAAAAAGTAAGTATCTTCATTTGGCGCGCTGAACAGGACCGGATCCCCACACTCACGGCACTAAAAAGGAGAAATACTGTTAACGGGTCGGTGGTTTGCAAACTATGTAATGAGGCGAATGAAGACTCGGATTTTTACCGGTTGCTATGTGGCGACTATAATTTGGCAGAAAGTTTGCGCGTGGTGCAACATTCCACCCATATTTGCGTTTCGTTTTCGAGACTTACTTAACCTTCATAAGCAATCTGGAATAAGTGGCAACAGGAAGAGGATAATTCAGTTGATAATTGCGGTAGCTTGTTGGATGATTTGGAAGACGCATAACGCTCTAATCTTTTCAGGAAAAAAGGCAAGCGTTGATGGGTTGTTTGGCGAGATTCAAGCAATGTCATTCCTATGGTTTAAAAATCGCGCGAAAAGAAATGATGTTATATGGGAGAGCTGGGTGAACTTCAACGGAATCACAATGTAAATTTAATTCTAGTTTGGAGTAGGGTGAATATGTGGTGATTGTAATTTCTTATGGTCTAGCCCCTTACTAGACTAGATGTACAGATTAATGGGTGAAATAAAACTTTGCTGTTTGGCGATCAAAAAAATATATTAGATGTAAAAAAGTTGTTTAGAAAAATTAATATTTGGTTGACTATTTTTATTAAAACGTTGACTTTGACTTCTTTTATCACACACGCATTAAAATATTAATGATGAAATAAAGATACATGGTGTGCATTTCTTTGGTATAAACAATTACTCCTATGTATTACATACACTCTTTCTCCCGAATTCTTCTCGAAAACTCAAGTAATTAAAAATGGCATACAGTCACCATGTAACTTATGTCATGATCATCCTCCCTCTTCTATCAGGTGTTGTTGTAGGGGTCTCTTTAGCCGAGAATAGTCAAAAGACGATTGGCAATTGGCTAGAAATCGCGAGCCCAGATGATCCAATGGTGATAGAGATAGGAAAGTTTGCCGTCGAAGAACACAACAAGGAGTCGAATGATACTTTGAAATTTGACGAAGTTATAAAAGGTGACACCCAAATTGTTGGCGGCATGAATTGGCGACTAACGATTGAGACCAACGAAAATGGTTCGGTTAAGAATTGTGAAGTTTTTGTTTATGATCAACCTTGGGAAAATGTTAGAAAACTTGTGTCATTTAAAATCATCGAATGATTTTTTTTGTATTTTCTATGTGTTTTTTAAAAAAATAAATGTTTCACAAAGATTAAATTGTCGACAATATATATATCAAAGAGATGTAGTGACGAAAATAAAGCTTTTCTCCAATGGTTCAAGATAAATTCATTTTACATCAGTTTCAGTTTTTCTACCAATTACAACTATAAAGCCTCGTTGTCGATTGTGGAGTAGAACTACATTATATGGATGTGAGTTACTATTTAAAAAAAACAAAGTTAAAGATTTCAAACAATTGTAAGTTTAGCAAGTGTGTGGTGAATGCGAAAACCAAACTCCAATGATGTTCAACAATTGTATCAGTTCCACCTCCAAAAACATGGTTTTCCAGGAATGCTCGGAAGCATTGATTGCATGCATTGGCCGTGGAGAAATTGCCCGAATGCATGGCGCAGAATGTTCACATGAGGGGATCATGGACATCCGTCAATAATCTTGGAGGCTGTGTGTTCACAAGATCTATATGTTTGGCATGATTTCTTTGGCATTCCTGGCTCGAACAACGACATTAATGTCATTAACCAATCAGAGGTTTTGATGATGTCATAAAAGGAACCGGTCTTGATACCAGTTTTACAGTATCGGGGGTGGAATACATGCG
Source organism: Ambrosia artemisiifolia (assembly GCA_032199755.1). Classification (NCBI taxonomy): domain Eukaryota; kingdom Viridiplantae; phylum Streptophyta; class Magnoliopsida; order Asterales; family Asteraceae; genus Ambrosia; species Ambrosia artemisiifolia. Next base: position 18,963,758 of record CM063519.1, read on the forward strand.
CGAGTATTATCTTGCTGATGGGATCTACACATCTTACTCTACAATCGTTAAAATTATTCACCACCCGTACGGCGAAAAAAGAAAGACATTTGCTAAGTATCAAAGGGCGGCAAAAAAGGACATTGAATGATTATTTGGGGGTTCTACAATCAAGATGTCACATCATTGAAAACCCAACACATATCTCCAAAAAAGTTGCGTTACTGTATGTATCTGTATGTATGCTTGTATCTTGTTGCATAGCATGATACTCGAAGACGAAGACGCGACCATCTGTGAGTGTGACAAAAATGCCCCGGCGGAGAATACTGTTCCTGTTGACCCACATCAACAAGATTTAAACGAGTTCTCATTAAATAACGAGTTCACGCATCAAAATTTTCAAGCGGACTTGGTTGAATATATTTGAAACAACGGACAAGAGTAGCTTGTTTGTATATTTTTTTACGAGTAGTTTAATGTAATTTTAGTTGTGTTTTTTTAGTAACATTTTTTAATGCAATTTTAACTTTTTAATATTAATATTAGAATATTAATTAATTAAAAAAAGGGGTGATGACGACTCCGCACACTTGGACTATCATGATGATGTTCCTATTCCTTGCGAATGTGACAGATGAGATAGAGGGCCTTCATCCATAACGGGTCTCCGTCGTACCCACAAGCAGTATTTAGAAATAGAAATATGAATAATATTTTAAGAGAAAAAGTTCATTGATTGATATTTTAACGAAGTTGAAACCTTAAATGCTTACAAAATAAATTTGGCAGTTGGGATCATATTATGTTTTCTAGCATTTAATTCTTGATTCTTTTGAATTAATTATATATTTTTTACACTTAATTTTTTAACGAATTAATTTACACTAAATTCGTCTTTAACGGGCTCGAACATTTGGTCTCTAAATGAGCACCATCTTAATTCCAATGACATTACCAATTCGACCAATGACCATCTATTAAATATCATTTTTTTAACAAGAGGAAGAAAGCTAAATAAATCAAACAAAGAACAATTAACGGGAGGAAGAAAGTTAAATAAATCAAAACAAAGAACAACCAAAGAAAAAACGACCATCACTAGTGCAAGGTGCTAAATGCACATACAAACACATACAGGCAGCCGTCACATCGAATTTTAACAAATGCACCATATTAACTTATTTTCTCCCAACTACGGATGACAATCGAACCCGAACCCGATGGGTAAACCCGCACCCCGACATATTTGGGACGGTTTGGGATCCGTTTTTATATTTTTCGCATGTTTGGGATTTGGTGATATACCCATTAACCCGACCCGATTACCCGATAAAGTTTACCGATTTACGCTTTGTATACCCAATACAACTTTTATTTCTTTTAAACATGTATTAGTGGGTGTACCCGTACGTTTAGCGGGTACGTATTTTTTGATTTCTTAGTATAAGTTTTAGTTGTTATATGTTTGTGTTTCTGTTGAATTACATAAAAAAAAACCTGATATATGCTTTTGTTTCTTAAGTGTTTGATCCTGTTATTATTGAGAAAATCTCATACTCTTATATTAATACAAGTCGATGCAAACACGTTACATGGCCAACAAATTCCCTCTTATTCGTGAATCGTGATAGCTGAATTGGTTAAACATTTAATGTCAAAATCTAAAACTTAAAAGAGAAATTAATATAAAATTTTGTAGTTATAGTGATAGTGTAATTGTTTTATATACATTTGTATTTTTTAAATGTGAACAATTAACATGCAAAAAGAAAACAAAATATTGTGTTAAACGGGTGAGTGGCTTTTGTAGCAAATTCTATTTGTTCTTCGCGGCTTTGGATTGTTGGGCTTACTTCCTAGCCCCAGTGGTAGTAGTGACTAGCGTTCGTGTCAACTCATGAATATTTAAATCGTGTTCCGGCTAGCATTTATTTTCGTATTCGGTTCGTGTCAAGGTTCACATCGCGTAGTAGACTACCATATCATTTAGCATATAGGAATATACTTTTCTCAATGAAGTGAAACTATCACTCACTACTGTTGAAGGCGAATCTGGTTATATCGTACTCATCTTATATAAGTTATATAATAATAAGAAAACATAAATCACGTTTTTGTTAGATCTATACTTGACCCTTCACTAGCCTCCTGGTTTCTCGTTCCTTCTCCATCATCACTCACTTCATCGATTTCCACATGGCGGGAAACGGTACACACATTTTTTCCTATATTATTTTTTATATATATGCTGCAGCAATCAGTATTCATTAATAAGCAAATTGTAACCTAATTGTTATTTTGTAATCTCGATTACAGATTCGCTCAATGAGTTTCTCACAGTCGCAGTTGATGTAGCTAAGCAAGCTGGAGAGGTTAGGTTACAGTTACATTTGCACTATCAGAACAGTAATAAATATATAAATACATAGGGTTTTACTGATAATTATTTTGATTATTAAATCAGGTTATTCGAGAAGGATTTTACAAGACTAAGAATGTAGAGCATAAAGGAACGGTATATATATATATATATTATAATCCACATTTTTGTGTTTACAATTTCTAAATTTATTTGAATACAGATCTTATATATTGGAATCCATATGGTGATTGGTTTTTAAAAAAAGCAAGAAGCGCACAAAAGCAACAAGGTCTAAAACCGAGGCGCTAAGAGCATAAGCGCACTGCTTTTTGTAGCCGAGGCACAAATAATTATATAATTTTTTATACATTTTTTCCTAGGTTCTAACTTCATTTACTCAATATTTAGACACAGTAAGAGACGTCTGCGGTCTGCCCCTAGGTGCTTCTTAAGTGAGCTTTTTTAAACCAATATATGTTGTGTATATTTTAGAAATTATTGTGTGGGATTGTTGAAGTTACTCATGGTAATAGGACTGAGGTTATTATTATAGTGTTAAAGAGTGTTAGATTAATTAATGCCAATGATTTGGAGAAGCTTTTAGTGAATTCGTTGATAATTTTTAGGGTTTGTAAGTCTTTTCTTTTTTTTTTTTGAACGGCCAACAACTTGAAATCACTCACGGAACACTGGCGTATCATCGTGCCACCAATGTTACCACGCGATCATATTCCACCACCAAGTCACCAATGTTACTCACGGAACACTGGCGTATCATCGTGCCACCAATGTTACCACGCGATCATATTCCACCACCAAGTCACCATTTCAGGAGGAAACTCATAATTATGAGAAAACCCCCTATGTGAGATTCGAACCCAGGACCTTATGGTCCCTAAATCTTATCTCACCACCAAGATGCCGCTAGGCTATAATGCCTTTGGCGGGTTTGTAAGTCTTTCCATAACGTTAATCATACGGCTCATTAGGATTAATGAAATACAAGAGTACATTGGAATGAACACAAGAATTACATTTCATAACCTTAATCATTTGGCCCAGTGTATAGTGCCAAGATGTTAAGCAATCTAATTCTAAAAAGAAGGCAGTATCTTATAAAAGTAATTAGTATCTCAGAAGCCAACTTGTTTATCTACGCTCTCGTTGATTCATGATGCAGGTGGATTTAGTAACAGAAACTGACAAAGCTTGTGAAGATCTCATATTTAATCATCTAAAGCAGCATTTTCCAGGACACAAGGTTAAAGATTGCGCAATGTTCTTGTTAGTTTGATTTAGGGTTAAGTAATAGAACATGTTTTTATTTTCTAGTAAAAGTTAAAGTTCTCGAACTGTTTTTCAACTGCTTGTTATAAACCATAGTTCATTGGAGAAGAAACCACTGCTGCGCATGGTGTAAGTCAGCTAACAGATGAACCAACTTGGATTGTCGATCCACTTGATGGAACAACCAACTTTGTGCATGGGTACTTTTTGACATCTTTAGTTGATTTGACTACAAGATGAGAAATTTATGATTTTAAGTCTAGTCACTAACTGATTTTTAATGAGAACGCCATTGCAGGTTCCCCTTCGTGTGTGTTTCTATTGGTCTTACTATTAAAAAGGTCCCAGTAGTTGGGGTTGTTTACAATCCAATTATGAACGAGGTTAGACTTACTATAATACCATAATAATGTAACTACGCAAAGCATTTTGTCTAGATAACTGATTAGTTTGTTTGTGATTTGAGCTGTAGCTTTTCACTGCTATTGATGGAAAAGGTGCTTTCCTTAATGGAAATCCTATCAAAGGTAAGTAAAAGTTACTAATTACCATGCAATTTTTTAATAATAGTATATTTGTGCTCTGATGGTTCTTACCGCATATTGCAGTATCTTCTCATTCAGAACTGGTGACATGCCTCCTTACCACGGAGGTAACTTTTACCTTGATTATCTCATCCAAGTGATGATACCTTTTTATGTCATTAGCTATTCAGGGTCCATATATTACCTAAAAATAGGATATTTACTGATGAAACCATAGTTTAGTGGAAAAAGGAAATCATGAGACCACTCGTAGTGGGCTTTATGGGGGGCGCCATAACCCCCATAGCGCCTATAGGCTATAACACCCCCCCCCCCCCTGCGGGCGCTATGGGGCAGATTTTTTTTTTTTAAGCGTGAAGACCATAGCGCTGTGCCGCTTCTTCTACCCCCAATCAAACCCAACTTCTACACCCAATCAAACCATAAAAAATCATTCTTTTTATAAAAAAAACTCACCAAACCATAACCCCTACCACTACACACTCTTTTTATATAAAGCCCCACATTTCACTATATTAATATTTTAGTGCATAAAGCCCTTCCACTACACATGGCCTAATGAGACTGGTGTTTGTGACTTTTTGTGACAAAAAAGCATATGCAATTGTAAATCGTAATTCTACCACAGAAACACAGTGATGGGACTCTAGGGTCTGTTACTCTATTTTAGAGCAGGTAAAAATGGGTTGGTTTATATTTGGCTGATATTTTATTCGACCACTAGAGTTAGATCGTTAGTCTGATTGCCCCATTTACTAGTAAATGAGTCAAGATCGCCACTTTGCCGCATCTACTGTATATTATCACTTTAGCTGTGAAGGTAAAGTTAGATTTTTTTTTTGTCAAAGTGCAGGCTGGAACCAAGCGTGATAAGGCCACTCTGGATGCCACTACAAATAGAATCAATAGTCTACTTTACAAGGTTAAACCAAAACCTTTGCCTTTGTTTGAGATTTTAAATGGCTGCAATTATCATATCATAGCATGTTTCTTATTTAATCAGGTAAGATCAATCAGGATGGAGGGCTCTTGCGCATTGGGTCTATGCGGGGTTGCATGTGGAAGGATTGATCTATTCTATGAGCTTGGATTTGGCGGTCCTTGGTATGGGAATACCTTGTTTAGTTTCTGTTTATTAGTGATGGCAAATTCAGCAAATTGATTTGTGAATGGGTAAATTCAGGTTATGTGTATATCTAACGGTTTAAATGTGTGAAATTCAAACAAAATCTATCTAGAAAGGAAGTTGCTCAAATAATTTGAAGTCGTCAAAAGTGTATTCATTTTTGCTGCAGATAACTCTTTAACTCCTAAATGTTTATTGAAATAAAATGGTTTTAAAAAACTATTTATAAGTTTTTTGGTTGACCCAAACCATACAAAAGTTACCCGTTTTGACTCGTTACCAAAGTCACCCATTTTGCAACATCTACCATTTATTCTTGCATATGGTTGAGGTTGCGTGTGTTCACATTGCCTTGACGGTTTTGATTTTCTTTCTAGGGATGTTGCAGCAGGGGTCGTGATTGTTAAAGAAGCTGGTGGAGTCATTTTTGATCCGTAAGATTATAATAAGAACCATTAACCATGATCTAGATCCTCTCTTTTTATTCTAACAATGGTGCTCCTTATGCTATCACAGATCGGGCAGTGACTTTGATATTACGGCTCAGCGGATTGCAGCTTCAAACCCACTAGTTAAAGAGGCATTTATTGAAGCACTACAACAGTCAGCTTAGACAACTATTGCATGGGCTCAAAAACATAACTTCAACAGTTAAGCTTTCTTAATGCTTCTTAAATGTACCAAACTGAGAGCTGTTATATTTGTAATTCTTATAATTCTTGTCACTGCAAAGTGCAACAACATTTCATGACCGTATTATAATAAACTCATGATGAATTCTTTTCATGCAAATAAGTAGTTTTCATATTCTATTCATGTTCTTTTAACCTTTAGTATTTGACAGTTATAGATGTAAGCATGCCTCCAGACCTCCATTAATCTGCTTCCTCTGTTTACTCTCTCATTTGCATAATTTATGAGCTCTGAGGTCATAACTTTGTGACTTCGATTCTATTAGGCATGAAATGCATGTGAAACAAAAGGTTGCTTAATATTTGAAGAACAAAATGAAAACTAAATACAACACTAATCTCCACACGATCAATGGGGAGATAGGTCTTAACAACATACCATTTAATTTAATTAAAATTCAGACCCTAAAAAAGAAAATAAACAAACAGTGAAACAAAATATGGTACATAGAAAAAAGAAAATTTAGGATGAAAAATCATTAGGAAATATGACTTTTACTTAAACCCTCCCATTAGTCATTCCCCTATAAGGATAGTGTTCATTAGTCCCGTTTGTTGCATATCCATTGCCATTGGTCATCTTCTCAGTATTTGCAGCCTTCTTTCTCTTTAAAACTACAAACCATGTGTAAGCTTCTAGAGTTGCTGCAACAATAGCTAGAATAACAATTATTGCAGTATAAGCTCTTTCCCATTTCTTCTCAGGGTTTAAGATATCAAAGCCCTTAAAGATGTTAATTATGCCTAGAATGATGATGCTGTAACCGAGTGAGTGGTGGTAGATGTTCCAGAATATCCTGTGTTTGTGTTCCTTCTTTGGTCTTACAAGCAACGCAATCACCTATAATTTACAAACGGTTAGACGTATGCTTTGTGGGTTATACCGAGTGGATCATCACTTGTACCTTACATGTATAGGGCAGTTAGACTGTTCATATTAGGTGAACTGTGAGGTATAAAGGGCCGTAGAAGTGGGCAAATAGTCGGGTCAGTTGGCTGGGTAATGGGTCAAAATGGGTTTTGGTTTAGGCTAGGTTAGGTTAACCCAAAAGACTTTTTGTCCATAATTATTAGCTTTTTTTTTTATATAAGTGACTAGTTTGTTAAATATTGTTACAAAAATCATATTATTTCAACAATAACCTATTATTTTAAAAGAAAGGCTTTAGGAGGGTCTATACTATCTTCGATATGTGTTAAACCTGTTTTGTTTTAGGTGATATTTTGGTATGACCCGTTAACAAGTTGCAGAAATTTAGAACCCAAATTAACTCATTCATGTGGGGATTTACCTGGAGAGTGGCTACACAAAATAGGATGATGCCGATGACTCTGTGACCTGTGAACTGGATGCCTGGGGACTGGCTGCCGAGCCGAATTCCAGTGGCCCATCCGGAAACACCGATGATGTAAGCAGAGGTTTGGCAGGTAACATGAAGGTAAAACCAAGCTGGGTCAGCTGATGGGAACACCCTTAGATATCTTGCAATTATGGCTCCAAGTGGCATCAAGATACCCCAACTAATTGCATTTAGCACACCATGGATCTATAAAGTTCCCAAATTTAGTCGTCACAATATTTCAAAACATTATTTAAGATCTTAAACACGATAACTTACATTTCTTTTCTTGGTTTTAGAACTGACTCCTGATGCCCCTCCTGCACTCCCTGATTGTCCCGAAAGAACATTTAAAGTCCCCATAGACCTAATATTATCACCCGATGTAGCATGAGCTGTAGGTGCATTCCCAGATAGCTGACCTTCTTGCCAAACCTGATTCATGGTAGTGCCCGTCCTGTTTTGTAGTCCCAAAGTCGCGAAAATAATAATCTCGTTATTTGAATAAGTTGCTGATAAGTCAGAAACCGGGAAACTAAGCTTCCCTTCCGCCATTTGTGTTGTGTAATCCTTGATTGGTGACGTGTACACCCTCATACTCCCATCAGATTGCTGGAAAGCAACAAGTGCCTGTGATCCAGCCATGCCTTGAGAAGTTGGATTGATCGCCCATGCAACCCACTTGGAAGAATCAAAGTTTGTGCGACGGTAGGCGATTGCGAGTGTTTGTGAAGACGGGTTGTACGTGTAATGTAGAAACGAGTTTAAAACCGGGAGATCATTGCACGCACTAAACACCGCGTTACTTGCAAACGCGTAATTAGAACATGTTTGAGCATATGTTGACAGAAACATAGTTGTTAGTACCATAATACAACACAAAGACACCATTCTTAGGTCTAATCCCATTTCAAGTAAAGGTTTTATGACACAGTTATTAAGGTTATGGACTGTTTGGGAAGAAGAGAGGTGTGGTTTACTTATAGATGGATGAGTTGGATTTTTTTTTTTGGAAAAAGAGGGGGGGGGGGGGGGGGGGGGGGGGGTAGTGTTTTAGGTTAGTTTGGTAAAAGAAGCTGATTTGGTATAATAGTTGGACTTAGGTTTCAACAACACACATGCATCTATCTAACTCCAACTGCCCCTTATGCAAAATATATTATATGTGAAGGCTGTACAACTCATGGGTACTTCATTTTCATTCACTTACCTCCTTTATCTTTCTGTATTAGTGTCTATACACATAGGGTGATAGGGGCGTTAGCCTGTAGTAAATGTGTCGAATTCGTGTGCTGGCATGTTGAACTCGACACAAACCTGGTAATTTTACTCGAATTATAAACCGACATGAGTATTTGCCGGTCGACATGAAATGAGTACATTTAAACTGCATAATCTAAGGCCTATATCTATTTAGTTTCAACTTAAAATACCCAACTAACTTAAGTTGCGATGAAAAAATACGCTGTAACAAAAATGTATAAAATAACATGTCAACCGGTGAACAAGCCAAGTTGGCCTAACCTGATCTATTTAGTTAAACTTCTTTAAAAGTTTGAAACGAAGCTGACATGAATCCGTTTAGGCTAAATCTAAACCCGTAAAAAGTGTATGTGTCAGCACATATGTATTGTAACCTTGCATGCATGATCATGTTGTATTGTTATACATTCAGTTTACTTTCTTGTATTTAAATAATTTATTTAATAAAACGAAAGTAAAGTGGTTAAGCAAGTGAAGCAATACCTACAAAAGCCTAGTTTAGACTTAGACACCAAAGTCAAACCAGCACCAACATTGACTTGTATTTGACAAAGGGTCATCTAGAAAGACATGTAACTAACGCAGATAAATTTGTACAATGGTTTGTGTTGGATTAAGTATCGTGGTTGGTTATACCTCTCCCACCTGTAGTTGTTCACCATCCAAGGAGAGTTGGTGTCCATCCTTGATTACCTTTTTTTTGTGTGTGTGTTTTTATACTTTTGTCTGTTTGTTGGTGTCATTTTTAGTTCCACAAAAATATTTTAATTTTTTAAATGAACTCAACTCTAAATATTGTTGTTTAAGTAAAGTTCATCTAAATTGTACACTATTGAGGAGTTCACCTAATAAAACATCTTGATTGTTGTGTCATGGTTACAATAATTGAAGCGTGTCTCCTGCATTCCTCTCCAAAAGAAAACTTTATAAAATTTGACCCGTATTAACATGATATCGAAGTTATCCTTTTATTATGTTGCTACAGTTTTTTGTCGAGCGGTATTTGGTGGTGACTGGTGGCGATCCCAAGCTTGGATCAAGCCACAACAAAAAAATAAAAAGTCGCTTAGTTTTTTCTGGGTCAAGGCAAGGGCGGGTCATCCGTCTTTGGCTTGGAATCATTGGTGTAATTTTAATTTCTCTAGTATTGGTTGGTGATTTAGTTGTCTTGGGTGTAAACTTTTGTATTGTCAGGTGTATTGCTAGTATCCCGCTAGCGTTGGTGGAATAAAATTTTGTTGATCGTTCAAAAAAAAATAAAAAAAAATAAATAAATAAAGCTTCTGGTCTGCATTAACATCATGTAGTCAAATCAAATCCTCTCTGAAGAATGATGTTTATGATATTCAGTGTGTTAATATAATAAGCCTGAGGAAAGAGCAGGGAAAATGTTCACATATTCATAGAACCCGCTTTGTGTTATAAGGTGCAACACTATAGGATCGCAGTGGACGCCGAATATTCCAATGTCAGTTTTTTTTTGGAAGGCGTAGATCAGCTGGGAAATCCTTGTGTGAAATCCTGATCCTACCCGAGTTCGAGCCCGACCAACAGCCGTTTGATACCCCTGCCCGTAGGACTTATTAGGGCCGGTCTGCTGGAGCTGCGAGTCGAACCGGGGAAACCCCAGGCGGGAACCCCACATAATATGGGTAAACCCTCCCCCCCTCAGAATCGAACCCACAACCCTTAGGTTATGTTTCCGAATCCTCATTGAGGTGGCCAACTGGGCTAGCCCAGCTGGTTTCCAATGTCAGTTCTCCCTATAAATTATAATATTCCCATATTTGAGTGTCTTTTCAATGTATGAGGGCTAAAAGTCTCCTGGTATGAATGTATGATATGATGTAGTTTTGGTTATATTATGCTAGACTTGCACTATTTACTGGCACTATGTCGTCTTGTTCTATTGCAAAACTCAACAATTTCTCATGGACGTCTAACAATATTATATGAGTTTAGTGATCTAATGCAGAAAATCACATCACAACTACGCTATATGTTAAAGTGAATCTCATACTAAGAATATACACATGTTTCAGTGACGTAATACTGACAAAGATACAAAAATAAAACCATAGGCATTACCCAACAATAAATTAACTACTTGTACAAGTAGTTTAGATCATTCAAATCATTCAAATATCCTAACTACTAAGTTCCTGATTCTAAGGGTGAGAGGGGTGCTTGTAGGATTTTTTTTTTCTTTCACTGGTTTTAACCAATCCTGCTTTGCCATATCACTTTACTGATTTACTTCACTGAAACACGTTTTTGTAGGCAGCACTCCACTGATTCTTTTATTTATTTTCATTTAAATACCCAAACTTTTTTTTTTTTACATTTTTACACGGTTTTTAACATTTAATTCTACTATTACAACCGTCCCACCAAACGGTCAGCCAAATTTAATTGTTTATCTTGGAAACCGTCGAGTAAATTGAATTAACTCACCTAAACGGTCAGCGAATTAATTTTAACAGTGCCACCGTTGTTGTATATAAAGTGATCAAACCGTGGGGTTAAAAGCCACAATTTACCACAGTTTAAAAAACCAAACACACAAAAAATGAACCCGTGGACCAACGAGGAAGAGATGGCCCTTGTGGTTTGTCACAAGGATGCGTCGAATGACCCGGAGATTCAACAACTCAAGAGGGAAGAAGGGTCCAACTTCCCCCGGAGGGGTTTTGGGCTCGGGTGTTTAGTGACTTCATCGAACACGTTGGCACCAACACCACCAAGACCCTCCAAGACCTCCAGCTCAAGTGGGCCGACCTCAACATCAAGTGTGAGAGGTGGACCACCCTATACGAGCAAACAGTGAGGGAGGATCCGGAGCTTGATGAGGAGTTGGCTATCGGCTTCACTAACTATGAGTATGAGCGCGATACGGCAACAATTTTGACCATGTCGAAGCATGGCGATTGTTGCGCCAACTTTAAGTTTTTTTTCTATGTTTTAATGTATTTTTTTATGTTTAATATTATTATGTTTAATATTTATGTTTTAATGAATGTTTTTATTTATGTTTTTTATTTAACTTTATATTTTAAAACAAAGATAATAAACAAACGGTAAAAATAAAACAAACGGTGCAAATAAAACACACGGGGTAAAATATAAAATTTGCATTTTATAAAACAATAATATACAACCGGTACCAGCACGGTAACTAGAACCAGATTTTCGTTCACGAGACTACTACCAGCATAGGTGGCGGCGGTGTTACCGTGCTGACAGTTGGTACCTGCGGAAAATTCGGGTGGCGCCCCGTCCCCCTGACTAAAATTGTAAACTTTATGAAATATATACCTTACGTATATGCACGAACGACCCAATAGATTTAGGCCCATCATTTTTTTCTTGGTCTAACCCAGTTTTTTTCAGTTAATAAGCATGTTTGGGAATTGAATATTTGATCAACTTTGAACCGCAACCGTTAACACACACAAAAAAACACCTTTTATTAATGATACAAAAAGGTGTAGTAACATGCTTTTAATAAATTTACAGAGGTTGTATTTTCTAAAGGTTGCAATATATTTTATTGAATCGAAATGTGTGAATCTGATACATTTAGAGTCTATATTAAAAAAAATATATACTAAACCAAACCAAATTAATTTATATCTGAATTAACCAAAAAACCGAATTGACTTAAAATCAGTTATTGGTTTTTTTACTCTTACTTGACATAAATTAATGAAACCGAAACCGAATAACTCAAAGCTTCATATATTCTTAGTTTTTATACATCCATTTAATGTACCTATATGAGTGGCTATACCCCCCATTTCTTGTAACAATAATTAACTAAACCGAACTAAAAGCCGACAATCTTACAAAATAAACTGAACATATTAACCGAATGGTTAATAAGATCGATTAACATATGACTTTGGCTTCTGTTGATACTAATAACCGAACTACAGAACCATGCATACCTGAAGAACAATAGTCTAACCTCCGGTTAAGGATGATAAACTACCGTTACTACAAGATTAATCCTTTGCTAGAATACCACGACTGGGTGATAACCTGAAATAACACCAGGTAAACCGGTGGGAGGTGACTGCTAGGAATTGAGAACAATTCCAACGTACAGACACAAAAAAATGGTGTGGGCTTATGTGTGTTCTTCAGGGATTTCTGAATGGCCAATTCAAAGAGGTGAAGTCTTCCTTAGATAGGTGTCACACAGGCTTCCATCATTAACCCTTAACCTACCCATTGAGCTTAGGCCCAGTTAAGGGATTACCTCCACGACGACCCAAAGTTAGTAAGTGGTAAAGTGCATCCAAAGTAAACAAAGGGAAAGAATGATACCGCCTTCACGGGTCTGACTATGATTGGCAATCACGTGGGGTTCAGCCACGTGGCGTACGCTCCGTGGTGACAGGTGTGCTCGTTCCTGATTGGTTGATCCCCTCTGTCATCTGTACGGTTGTCTCCTTTGCAGCTGGTAGTTAGTGGATGCCGTTAGTGAGGTGGCCTTGTGTGATATGATTGGTTGAACCACTTGTGCCTGGTGCTTGTGTCTCTTGGACGCATGACACGTATGTGGATTGTCAACCCGTTGGGTGGAGCTGGAGATCTCTGATTGGTCTCACGTCAACGTCAGGTCTATCACTGAGTCCCACTGTACTATAGTAGACGTTGGAATTTGCTTTGCTGGCCTCCTCTGACTAGTGGGACATGCACCATGCTCTCTTCCCCACGTCCTTCATTCCTATTGGTTCGTACGAGATCGTATTCTCGTATCTTATTGGTGCTCTTATGCCTTTCCTTGCCAGTGACCTTGAACTCGCATGCCCAAGCTCCACCCGCCTGTTATGCCTATGCGTGACTGCTTATCGTCCACCTACCTTGGAACCGCATGCCTGGGTTTTATCATGTTGGGTGTTTCTGGGCTTGTTTATCCGAAGTCTAGGTTTGGGCCCATATCCTTTCAATACCCATAGAAGTATCTTTGTTCCCCGCTGCATGACACGAATACCCTGCTAGTTTAATTTAATGAATGAATATAAAAATACGATGAGTTGGGCTGCAAAAATAAATAAGTGGGTCGGGAGACAAGGTGGGCCGAATGTTGGTCAGGTTATCAGACCGCGTTCGGATCGGGTCAATTGCGTGGCAACGGGCAACCCACATAAATAGAAAAAGAAGCTGCAACATTGTTATTTCTTAAACGACATCGTTTCCTACTACTTAACAATTATTATATATATAATAGACCTTCTAATTTAAATAGTGTAGTTTCACATTTTTCATTTTTGCCACATTTTTTTTTTTGCTTTTTTGTTAACTTTTTTTTTTCTCATTTTGACCACCAAATTTTTTGTTAAGTTTTTTTTCCCTCATTTTGGCCACACAATGTTTTTTTTTACTTTTTGTTAAAGTTTTTTTCCCCGTTTTGGCCACCAACTTTTTTATTATGTTTTTTTTCACGTTTTGGTCACCAACTTTTTTATTAAGTTTTTTTTTTTCATTTTGGCCCTACATTTTTTTTGCTTTTTTGGTTAACTTTTTTTTTTCTCATTTTAACCACCAAATTTTTTGCTAAGTTTTTTTTTTCTCATTTTGGCCACACAATGTTTTTTTTTTTTACTTTTTGTTTAAGTTTTTTTTTCCCTTTTTGGCAACCAACTTTTTTATTAAGTTTATTTTTTGTCATTTTGGCCCCCGACATAATGCGTTTTTTACTCGATTTCGCACGGGTTCGGTTTTTGTCCGTTTATCATCTATATATTTAACGACCACGAAATGAATAGCTGCTTCACTCTAACGTACGCAGCCGGCCACCGACCCCATCTACCGTGCGCCATCTCCACCATATTCCGCGGACCGCGGAAAATTCCTGGTATTCTCCGCGTAGCTGCTGCCACTTTTGTATTTTCTCATTGTCCAAGGTTAGTCTCTATGCCTTTGTCGGTTACCAAAATCCGTATTAACGCGTCATGTGAAAAAACGCGCAACGCGCGTATTAATACACCTAGTTATTATAATTTGTAGTTCTAATTCATATGTATACATAATCTTAATAAATTGTCTTACTACAAATTCATATGTATACATAATCTTAATAAATTGTCTAAAAGCATGATTTAGGAATATCAGATATATGTTAATTTAATAAATTGGACATCAATTATGCATATAAAATTAACAAGAGATTTAATATATACTTAATATATTAACTATGTTTTTTTTTCCTTACAAACAAAACCATCAATATCTTATTGGCATAAGTAAACAATATAACATTTCATGTTATTTTCAAATGTGACCATAGAGAAAACATAACATTCGCCATCAAACAGTTGGTATGCAACTTTCGTCATAAATTTTGAAGAACCTCTAGTAAGATTTTGTCAAACAACAATGGTTGAAGACGACGATTGAAAAGGAAATCTCGACCTAGAGTGACAAGTAGATAGAGGGAATTGTCGGTGAGGACTTTAGGAACACGTAACGTTAAAAACATATGGCTCTATTAATGTCGTGTGAAGAGGGTTGTACGTCGATTGACATACATATGTGAGGACATGAATGAAGATAAGAAAAAGGGTATTTTATTGATGAAATGAAGAATAATTGATTGTTTTAACGAGTAATATATTTTATGTAACATGGTCTATCTTTTCTAGATGAAGCCAAATGATACGTGTCTGCCTATAAATCATTTCTATACTTATGAAAAAAAAATATGTTATTTCTTCCCTTTATATTATACATATTTGTCACTTAAAAATTGTAAAACTTTATCATCCTTGAATGTTTTTTCCATCGTTGATATTTTTTGGGCCCCAAAATTTAGATCGTTTGGGACCATTTGATAATGCAATGTAACCACAAGGAGCTAGAGTTTTCAAAGGGTATGGGTGAACATATGTGTTGTCCTCCACAAGACTCCAAATCAAATGAAATGGGCCTACTTTCAAACACCATTATTGCTATAGGCCTCACAAGTCATTTTCTTAAATATTTGTATTTTAACATGACATGACTGTATAACTCAAAATAAATTCAGTTTACTGTGTGTGGGTTGCGTGTGCAGACAGTGTGTGTTCTAATTAACAAAAGTTAAAAGGAACAATTATTGTGTATATATGTATTATGCAAAAGTTAGTAATAAAGATTGAAGTTAAAAATGATATTTCGAGATGGATATGAATATATGATTGAAGTTAGGCTGGTAAAAGTAAATGTTTTATGTAATAATATTATATATATATAGGGGAAGGGTAAATTGAAAACCCCATTGAGTTAAGAAAACTTTGAAAACTCATGTAAAAAACATCTAAAAAACTTTTTTTTTTTGAAAAAATTACACAAGGTAACATACATGTTATTAAACGTTTTGGGCCAAAAAAATTAAAAAAACGCCGAGGGAATTTTTTTAAAAAAAATAAACAACGCAAATTTCAGGCCAAGTTCCGATGAAATTCCGACCAACACTTGTCTGAAACAATTATACTAGCCCTAAACATGTCTATAATCAACCTAAAATAACCTAAACTAAGACTAAAACATGTTTAAAACTCCTAAAAATGTATTTTTGTACTGTGTGCTTCGTATAAAAAAAAACTCTTGCTTTTCAAGCGCTTTTCACTGATGCCCAAAGCTCACCCTTGGTGTCTTGAGTGCGCCTAGTGCCTTTAACAACTATGGATATAACTAGGAAATATTATATAAGTGGGTGAAATAAGAAAACCAAAAACAATAGACTTATTATGACACGTGACACAACTAATTATTTATTTTATTTACAGATAGATAATACAACGACAATAATCTTATAGTGCAAAGGCAGCTTCATGACCTTCCAATGTGGAAGTTATGAATTTGAGTCTCGTGTGGAGCAAAATTTGTTTTAGGTTGAGCTAGACGTTTTACCATAGTACGCCTTCAAGCGAAGGGTTTCATTTGGAATGATTGCGAGCTGGGTCACCAATGGCCAACGTTGTCTAAGTTCACGGGCGTGAATGGCCGTTTGCCATTACATTTACTTATCAAACTTATAAAGTCTACCTTAGCAAAACATTCATAAATCATACTTAACTAGGATAGTTAAGTCCATACGATGATTCGGGGAATCAACGGGAGTCATTACGATGATCCGGGGGATCATCGCATGTGTCCAAGGGTTGGTGATTCGGAGGATCACCGGATTAAACGCACACACGCGAGTCTCGAGTCCCCGGAATTGATGAATTAACGTGAACGTGTTAGTTATCGAGAAATAAGTGTTTTACAATCATTATATAACTTGTTGGTATGTAAATATGTGATATAATATGTTAAAATAGTGTTTAACGCGCCGAAAAACCAAATCAGCCTGCAGGGGGTGACTAGGTGAGCTAGTCACCACCCCTAGGGGCGATTAGTCGTGTCCTGCAGAGGCTAGTCGCCTAGAATGTCTGGAACGACTAGCTGCAGCAATAAATACCATACTTGACTTGTTAACATCATTTGTGCAACCCTAACTCGCTCCAAAGTGCTCTCACACCATTCTTAACCTATGTACACTCGTTTTTGCCCTAAATCCATTGTTTTCAGGTTAAACAACCCTCAGAAGCAAAGACCTAATGTGTGTTATCCTTCCTAAACCTTTGTTAAGCCATTATTTTGAACCCTAAAGGTCCATACCTGATTTTATAAAGTTTTTATCTTTAAAAACCCTTGAAAAACAATTCTAAACTAGATCTAATCATTTATATGAGTGTTTAATGAAAGATACAAGCTTGAATTGGGTTTTGATGGTCTAAACGTGAGGATTCTTGTGTATTTGATGCTTTGATGATATGAATGAGTTGTTAGGATAATTATCTCAGGTTATGAAGGATGTTTGATGTGTTCTATGAATAATATGAGTTTTGACCCGTTTGAGGGCATTAGAAGGATTTAGGATGATATGTGTTGATTTGATGATTGATTGTTGTTAGGGTTTATGCTAGAATGATGTATCAACAACATGATGATGTTTAGGATATGATTATGTGATAAAATTTGATTATTTGCCATTTAAAGTAAAGTTTTCATACATTGATGTGACATATCCATAATATTATCCATTTGGGAAACATTTGCAATTAACATGACAAGCGGACGATTATTTGGGGGATTCTTGATGGGAATGGTGTGTATAATGTTTGGGGATTGATTGAGGGTGTTACAACTTGATTCGGATCTTGGTGGGTTTCACGTGCGAAAAGGGCCACCAGCCTGCAAGCAAGCGACTAGCTAAGCTAGTCGTTTGGAAGAAGGCTACTCGTGCCAATAAGGGGCGATTAGCTTAGCTAGTCACCTGTTTGATGCCCAGTCATGTGTTTTTGATACCTAGTTGTGTGTTTAGATGTCGAAAGTGCGTTTTGGAACCCGTAACATGTCTAGGAACCTCGTAACACGCGTTATGGCTCATACGTGCATTATGTGAACTAGATGTTGAGATTTGTGTTCTGTTATTCGTATAAGGTTCATACCTACACGTACTTGCTTGTTTACTTACTTTTAGCTAATGCGGGGATGTCGGGCCACCAATGGGATGTCTGGTCTTGTCTTGTGTGGTCGAGTCAAACATTCAAACACGTTTTTAAACATACGTAGTCATGGTCTGGACAATCAGGGACTAGTTAACCTATGGGTTATTAGTCAAGACACTTATAAACATTTTATGATAGGTCACCGGTACTAGGGACTATCATTACATGTGATTAAACATGTTTTTTGAAGAAACGCAACCTAAGTTGAGTTTCACGACCCCACTTTTACATATTTTCTCATGGGGGAGAAACATGCTACACATCTCGTTTACTTAAAGATCATGTTTTACTAGTGTTATCATTTGTTTACTATGCGACTAATCTGAATCCCAAGGAAACCACTAATATGGGTATATAGCGGGGAAATGTGGATAGATCTATTGGGCTTGACAAACCCCACCCGGTTCGACTAGAGGTCGGACGGGTGCATATTGTCTCAGACACACAGGGCCTACCCGGGATGACGATAGTCCGAAGGGTACACACTTATGGAACAAAACAATCAATGGTTTCAATCATAGTAGTAACATACTTAACGTCTAGCTAACGTTCATATAACATAGTAATAATGAATATGATCTTTCTTACTTATGGAAACCATTTTTTTAGAAAACTTGTGAACTCACCAGCATATAATATTGACACTTTTAGAACGCTTTTTCTAGGTCACTAAGGTAGCGGAGTTGGAATAGGCGCACAGGGTCTCACGGCGTCTGGGATGTCCTTTCTGTTTGGGATTTGTAAACCATTTTATGATTCCGTTGTAGTTGGTTAATACTTTTAAACTGTTTGGTTGGTTTTATTACGTCGTTTTCATATCATGTAGTTGTCGTTTATTGTGACCGTTGACTCGGATTCTGGTATGTCACGCGCCTCGCAATAAAACCACGCAAATGGAATTTAAAGGTGTGAAAATTGAAAACCCTAAACGACGTTTGTTAATGCCCTAACATAATAATTGTCTTGAAATATTTTCAAGATTTAAATAGGTGTAATAATGAGTAAATTAGGAAATTATGATGACTTATAATTAGTTACTTTTTTTTAAATAAAAGGAAAGGTAGGAAGTAGACGGCAGGTCAAAGTCTTATTGTTGGGTTATCTGCTTCCTAAACCTACTAATTATTATTGTACTAATCTAATTATTGTATTATTTAAGTGTTTGTTGTCTTTCAAAAATGGATAGCTTACTAACAAGATATTGTTACATTTTTTTATTAATTTTTAGTCAGCTTATTTTGACTCCGACTTGTCTTTGACTATGTTACTTATCTTCCAGTGTCGGTTCATTTAGTTTACACTTTGGTATAGTCACCAAAAGAAAAAAATAGTTTACACTTTGGTATAGTCACCAAAAGAAAAAAAAAGAAAAAAAAAAGAAAAACCTTTATGGCTTATATTGAAATTTATTTTAATTTATTAGAATATCTTGCAGCCTCAACTATGAGGTTATATGTAAATTGGTATAACGTGATAAGAATGTGGTGTGACGATCCATAATAAATACGATATTGATTATCAAGAGAACCCGTAGTCCACACAATAAAGGAAACTACACATGTTTTTAGGTTTATAATTTGAAACATATAAATACAACACGATAAAGATAGCATGTGAATTTAACAAAAAGTGTTAGATACGCGGGAAACATAAACACTTTTACGGATATGCATGGTTTGGTTCTATTCACTTGTTAGCCACAATCAAAACCAAAGTCACTAGTGAATTAATCTTATTAACCAATCGGATAATTGATTTGGTTTATTTGATTAGATTGTCAATTTTCAGTTCGATTAAGTTAATTATGTTAATAACCAAAACCATACTGAATTGGCTAAATTTGTGCTTACATGTACATGAAATTGAGGTATAAAAGCTAAAAATATGTGCGTATAATGGTTTGGCTAATTTCAGTTAACTAACGGTATAAAAAATTGATAATCGATTTTGAGTTAATTCGATTTTTGGTTACTTCAGTTTTCAATTGAATTCTGTTTGGTTTTGTTCGTTCTTGTTCGGTTTCGGTTTACGATTAAGTTATTGTTCACCTCTATATATTTTTAATCACGTAACACATCAACTTTTTAAAATTAAAAAAAAATATATAAGCAAGATTATACTCAAATTAAAGAGAGTAGAATGCTCGGGTTTACGATGTAAACTTAAAACAAGGGAAAAAGTGCAACTACTATCTAAATAAACAAAAGTTAAGTAAAATTGAGGGAATTAAAGTGTAACTAAAATGAGTGTATTAAAGTGTAAAAGTTTTCGGAAAACTAATTTACCTCCATTTTAGGGTTGTATCTTATGCATTAAAGAAAAAAATGTTCTTAACTTTTGGGTATCTTAATATACCATTGTAAAACTAATTGTTAAATGAATACAAGTTTAAGGGAAAAAACAACTTATTGCTGATTTACGGTCTAATCGGGGTATTAATCATTTAACAAATTTTTAACTCCATCTTGTCACACATAGATAATGAATTACTCTCTCAATATTCTAAGCCAAGGTTGTTAATGATTTAAACCAGGTTAACTCGAACTTGGTTCTAATTTAAACATGTCTACTTGGCTCGAATCAACCTACTCAATCAATCTGAAAACTTAAACTAAAACTCGACTCATTTACAAACCGAGCCAACTCGTAGCTTGACGAATCGACTTGACTTTTCAAGGAAATTCGAGGTCCCAAGAGAGGCTTGTTGTAGTTCAAAGAAGAACTCTAAAGAAGAAGATGCGGATTACGGCGGAGAGTCACCGGTTGTCAGCGGGTGGAGATGAAATATCAAGATCAATTTAACATCCCATCGTCGCATGTGACTTCATCTAGCTAAGGCAGTCAAAGTCGAAGTTGAAGAGGAAGAAGAAAAAGACGAGGGAATGAAATTAGGTAATTTTTTTAGCTCACTCATGATTGTTGAAATAACTCGAACTAGATGCATTACCTAATGTGGTTGTCATCACATGGTCAACACTAGTAAGTGTGGAGGGAAATCCACCATCACCATCTTCACCACCCTTAAGTCAGCGACATTAGGGCATTCAGAGTCGTAGTCAAGGAACTCAAGCCCCAAACGGTAACACCATCCCCCAATACACGGGAACAACACACAACGGTCATCTGATTGTTTAATCATCTATATATCTATACTATATAATAAAAGAAAATCACATTGGACACGTGCCATCCATTGTAGCTATCTATTTTTAATTATGGAAACTTATATTTTTAATTAAAAATAGTTATATGAATAACCAAATGAATTTAATATGAAATTAATTATTAGTTTTTGTAATAAACTTATATTTTCTATTTAAAAGTTTCACTAAGTTCAAAAACAGATAATGATGATAGTTGTTTTTATAAGGCTTATGGGTGTAGAGACACCAAACCCTTCGTCTCTCTCTCTCTCCCCCCGTCCCAAACACTACCCCCACCCATGTCTCTGTCTCTCCAATGACATATGGGACGGCCAATCATCATTTAATATTATTATTTTTGTTTACTTTTATATTTATTATTGCATTTAATATTATCTATACTACATTATAAAGGAGGAGGCATGAGCAAATATGTTCAAATTGTCTAAAGTTAAGATGGTATACCAAGGGTCCTTTACAAATATCTAAATTTTTTTTTGTCATTTTCTTCCTTTTATGCCCTCATGTATAACCTTTAATACTAATTGTATATATCTCTTATGCACTCTTTGTATCCACATGAAGATGTAACCCTTCATAAACACCAAATTGAATGTTGTAATACTTGAAATCCCACAATGCTCTTCACCTTCACTATGTTATTTTTTTTCTTATAAAAGTGATTAAAAATATAATATATGAATATTTGGTAAAATGGTGGCACTTTGTGCTAATGCATATCCCCAAAAGAAAAATACATAAAGTATTCATGGTCTGACTTGAATACTTTTTTTATTATTTTGTTGTTGGAATATCCTAACAATTTCTTGTATATATTCTTTTAGTTCAAGTTGTAACAAAGCTTCTTGTTACATTACTTATGTTCAGAAGCAATGAAGCATTGATCTATGCATTATATAACATCCCTAATTTGTATTACGTGTTGGTTGGTTTCACTTAAATTTACAAATTTAAATTAGTGGATTTTGTGTGAATACCAGTTTAAATTACAAGATTTGTGTGATTGCCACCTATCACAACCACCTACCCATTGCCACCGACACGACCATGACCTCACCACTTACACGTTATTGTTGCAACTAGCCACTATAAAAAGAAATAAGAAATGTAACGGGAGAACACTATTTTGGAACATCTTTGTCATTCCTAAGATTGACCACTTTGTAAAAATTGTACATCTATATGTATCATGACGACTTTACAAATATTGTTGTCAGATATAGCAATTAATGACTATAATGGTTTGAACATTGGAATAATTGTAATGTTTTTTTTCTACATGTAATGTAGGACAACAAAAGAACAAAGTACAACCGATAGAAAATTTTGATGGGTAAAAGGAAGTACTAATAATTGAAGTGCCCATACTTTTGCTTGATTAACCGAAAGAGAAAACAAGAATTTTGAATCAAATGTATTGATTGGTGAAGGTTCTATTGGAATGGTTTGCCAATGATAGTGAATAAGAGTAGTATTTACCTAAAAAGACTTCCATGAACTTTTATTTTACCTAATGTACTTGTAAGATGATTATTTTCCTCTATTGTTTCTCTTGACATAAATTTTATGATTTCATACCACTAGGCTTGTTAGCAATATTTATTCAAGTGAATTAAGGTATTGGCTTATTTCCATGTCACATGCTTTCACTTGTTATGATCCATTCATGGTAAGCCAGCAATCTATATGGTTTGAGACCTTGAGATGACAGTACGAATTTGGCAATTTCAATGTTCGGTCAACAGTTTATAACCTGGATCGAGGTTGTGTAAAGTGTAAACGCCCGTTTTTTATACATATTCTTTTTGGAATGTGGTTATGTTTAGAATTCACCAACAAACCCCACACACGTGCCACAAACCCCAACAACTAGAAGGTGACAAAACAGATGCACCCGCTGCAATGGACGGACATTCACACTAGTTACTAATAAAAAGGAAGGATTGTCTCCATAACCCACCCATGTCCCAAACAAGAAAACATGACTCTTATCCCATGTGACAAACGGGAGAAAAGCGACAAACGGGATACCGGGTTTGATGATTAACGGGAAGTGGGTTTTCAAGCCTACTTTGGTTTAAAAAAAAAAGAAATTATGGGTTTTTTCCGGAGACATTTTAAAGAAGATGACCCCATTCGGCCAGCTCTGTTATGCCCCGGATTGAAGACGTTAAGTGATATTGATGGGTTGGCTTTGATTTCGGCGTTTACTAAACAAGAGATTAAAGAAGCGGCTTTTGAGTGTGGCTCGAATAAAGCGCCGAGTCCATACGGTCTTAACTTTCGGTTTGTTAAACGATTTTAGAGTTTATTGGAGGATGACTTCTTTCGCATTGTGACAGATTTCCATGTTTTGGGCCACATTAATCCGGGGTGTGCCTCATCCTTTATTACTCTTATTCCCAAGGTTAAGACTCCTTTGGGTCTTAGAGATTATAGGCCCATTACTCTTATTGGGATGATTAGCAAGGTGGTCTCTAAAATTCTTGCAAATCGTCTTAAAAAGGTTATGGGTCATGTTATTTTCGATTCCCAGTCGGCGTTCTTGTCCGAGCGTTTTATTTTAGATGGTCCCCTTGTGGTTAACGAGTTGCTTGAGTGGGTAAAAAAAAGGAGGAGGAAGGTTTTCCTGCTCAAGATTGATTTCGAGAAAGCTTATGATAACGTTAATTGGAATTTTTTGCTTTCTATTTTGGATCAAATGGGTTTCCCCCCTACTTGGTGTAAATGGATATAAGGTATTCTTGTTTCTTCTAGAGCCTCGGTTCTCGTGAACGGATCTCCAACTTTCGAGTTTAAGTGTGAGAAGGGGTTAAGACAAGGAGATCCCATCTCTCCTTTTCTTTTCCTTTTTGTCATGGAAGCGTTGTCGTGTTTGATAAAGAAGGTAAAAGAGATTGATGAATTTAAGGGTATTCGGTTCGCGGTTAATGAAGTGGATATCACTCACCTTTTCTATGTGGATGACACTTTGATTTTGGGTGAATGGTCTAGGGAGAATCTCCAGAGTACGGCCCGGATCCTTCGTATTTTTCACTTATGCTCGGGGCTTCGTATTAACATTTTCAAATCAAACCTTTTTGGAATCGTCACTGAAGAAGTAGAGGTGGATGATATGCTTGAAGTTTTGGGGTGTCGAAGGGGGCGATTACCTTTTGTGTATCTTGGCATCCAAGTGGGTGCAAATATGTCTCGGGTTTCGAATTGGAACCCAGTCATAGACGTGATAAAAAATAGGTTTGTTTCTTGGAAGGAGAGGTGTTTATCCATAGAAGGTCGCTTAATCCTCATCAAATCGGTGCTTGAGAGCTTGCCTTTATATTATCTTTCGCTTTATAAAGCCCCAAAAAAGGTTATTGGTAACATAGAGTCTATCATGAAGCATTTTTTATGGGCTGGCTCGAGCGACGACAAGAAGATCCCTTGGGTTGCTTGGGATGTTATTACTACTCCGAAAAAGGATGGCGGCCTTGGGGTGTCTAAATTACAAGTTGTCAATGACGCTTTACTCTTAAAGTGGACTTGGCGTTTCAAAAAAGAGAATAATAATTTGTGGAAAAAGATCGTTTTGAAGTGCAACGGGTCGTCTCAAACTTGGACTTCATTGCCTTGTTCGAGTATGGCTAGTGGTGTTGGAAGAACATAGTAAAGATTGGGGAGAAGAAGCTGGCTAACGGTTGTTTGCTGCAGGATTATTTCGTTGGTACAGCCGGTAATGGGGCGGCTATATCGTTTTGGGGAGACACATGGTTGCGTGAATCTCCTTTGCGCTTAATCTACCCTCATCTGTTCAGGTTAGAGTCGAACAAATGGGTCGTTGTTAATAACCGTTTGAAGATGAAGAATGGCGTTAAGACTATTAGCTGGCAGTGGAGATCTGAACCGGCCTCGCAAGAGGCAATTTCAGAACTGTTTCTGTTCAGGTCAAGATGAATGGAAATGGAAGGGGGACTCTAACGGTATTTACTCTGTTTGTTCAGCGAAGAAGCTCCTTTCGGAGGCTGTGAATCCGGATCCGTCTGTGAGTATTAATTGGAAATGATGGGTTCCGTTAAAGTGTAAGATTATGGTTTGGCGTGCAATCCGTGATCGCCTTCCTACCCGAATGGAGCTGATGAAAAGAGGAGTTATTCTGCAGCAAACATGGTGTGCATTCTGTCAGTCGGACGAGGAAACGACTTTACATTTATTCTCCAGCTGCAGCTACTCTTATGAACTTTGGAGCAGACTTACAGTTTGGTGCCACTTAAACCCGTTTTTTGCGTTTGACATTCGGGACATTCATAACATCGCTGAGTCTCAAGTTTTGTTGAAGCCGAAGAAGTATATTCTAAGAGGTATCATTTTTACAGCCTTGTGGATGCTTTGATTGGAAAGAAATGACCGGATCTTTAAAGGCAAATCTCGTAGACCAATCGAAGAGTTGGAAAGTATAAAAGTTGTATCGTTCTTTTGGTTTAGACATAGAATTAGAATTAAAAGTGTCGATTGGGATACGTGGTGTAAACATCCTTTGGATTCGTTGTAATCGTTTGTTTGCCCGGGGGTCTTTGTTTTAAGGATCGCTTGTGGTTTTTGTGAATGAAAGTTACTTTAAAAAAATTATATTATATTATATTAGTATAATAAAAGGGTTTACTCAACCTTGCATTTCATATATAACTTTTTTTTATTACTAATTATATAACATTACATTTATCAACCCGTCTAATATACGGGATTATACCTAGTTAAGAAAATAAATAAACAAAATTTATACATACCAATCCTACCATTTTTCTCTTATTTTATACACACCATCACACACACACAAAAAAAAACATCTTATCAAATGACAAAGGCACTTTGGGGATAACTTGGCTAAGAATTGGGTGGGTGTCCAAGAAGAAACGCCACATGCTGCATCAATGTCGTTTGAAGCGCAGTCTTCGAACAGTTTCGTTAACATTTAGGTCAGACATGCCGCAATGTAGATCAAATCATTCAAGGTTTACAAACATCTAAGCAAAGTATGGAAGGTTTGAGTTGGTCTTCAATGAGCTGATGAATAGCGAGGGCAACCTAAAGGATCGAGGATGAAGCGAATGAGGTGGCCCATGCCGAGTACCAAAATCCCTACGTGAACCAGAAACCTAATCACATTTCGGCATGATAAATTTTGAGAAACCTTCCTCAATTGGGAAAGTAGTTTAATAAGTTTTTTTATTTAATTATGTTTTTTTCATTTTAATTAAGTAGTATTATTTGAATTGTATAATTTTCATTTTAGTAATGAAGTTTTGATATGTAATTATGTATTTTCTTACAAAAATCTTTTATATGAAAAGTTTAAATTAAATTAAAAATAATTAAGTATGGAGGGTATCTCACAGGACATCATCCAATCTAGGGAAATCTCACCATTCTTTAAACTGGTGTATCCATCTTCAAACCATTGTTTAAGTAAATAATATGAAATTAAACAAAATACTACGTACAAAACTAAATATAAAACCATACTTTAAAATTGTACTTTTTTAAATGAAATGAAATAGTCTTTCAATAAAGAAAATTACAAAACTAAATTAAAACAAATTACGAAACTAAATAAAAAATAAATTAAAAAGAAATACATTTCATTCTCATTCGAGTTAATAGCCAAAATCGTCCCTGAGGTTAAGTCACTTTTGCCACTTCAGTCCAAAATCCAAACCTTTTACATCTGGGTCCTCAGTTTTATTTTATTTTTTTGCCAAATTCGTCCCTTAAAAAAGTTTGGGTTTTGCTAAATTCGTCCCTGAGGTTTGGTCACTTTTGTCACTTCAGTCCACAACTTAAACGTTGTCAGGGACGAATTTGGCAAGAAAAATAAAACTTACGGACCCAGATGTAAAAGGTTTGGGTTTTGGACTGAAGTGGCAAAAGTGACCAAACCTCAGGGACGATTTTGGCTATTAACTCTTCTCATACCCTTCCACAAACTTATGCTATTTCATTTGTTTGATCTAGCACCATATGCAACACGGTCCGGTCAAATGACAAAAAAGTGATATTGCGCGTTCATATTTTATGCATGTTGTGCATTTTTTTTATATTATAAAATTGACTGTGATAGAACGACAAAGAATAAACAGGAGGTTAGCATGGAAGTCCCGAATCTTCATCCTCAGCCTCGGTACCAAATGTTTAGGACGGTGTTTACTTCGGTAACAGACCTCCACATTAACCATCATGCCATGATCCCCGAATATATAATTCTGCCTACCCTAAGACACATGTTACACGTTGTCTAAGTTAAACAAACTTTGGTTTAGTTTCTTTGTAAGGCCATACGTAGTGACTTGAAAGATTAGCGCCCCTCCCCCACTATTTGTTTGGCTTAACCAAAAAGTAGGTTTTTAGGCGTTAAAAATTTAACGCTAAAGGCCAATTTTGCAAGATTAAGGCCCTTTAAGGCCCCTATGTATCTGTGTTAGGGTGTTAATTTTGTTTTAAGGCCTCCATTAGCGCTCGAGTACACATGGTCTAAGAAAAAAAAATCCCCCCACAATCCTTGCAAGTAAAACAAACTCTTGTTTAGTTTCTCCAATTTTTTACTTCAAGTAATAACTCCCAACGATTTTCTTGTGCTCTTTGAAAACCTCTTTTTTCAACGAAAGGAAAACGCAATAGCTCTAAACAAAGTAATTTGATTATTCTTTTAATTTTAAAAACAAATTCTCTAATAATTTTAACATACATTTATGTATTCCCATTACAATTACGTGACTGCAACGGTTACATGTTGCCTAATATTCTCCGCTAGTTTAACATTCAGTGTGCAAGTACTACAGCAACAATATAAACATGAAT
This sequence comes from Ambrosia artemisiifolia, assembly GCA_032199755.1. NCBI lineage: Eukaryota > Viridiplantae > Streptophyta > Magnoliopsida > Asterales > Asteraceae > Ambrosia > Ambrosia artemisiifolia. The sequence continues at coordinate 18,991,895 of CM063519.1, forward strand.
AAGTTACATAATCAAATATATAACCAATATTTTATGTTGGTTATGCTAAACAACCTAAACTTAATGATATTCGTATTGCGTTAATCAACTTTTTTTTTACATCTAAACCATCTATATATCAACCTTCACATGATTTAAAGTCAAATCGTTTTTCTAGGGGGCAAAACAACTACACCATTAGGCCAATATGGTCGACTTGTTCCACTTTTAGTTTAGTTTTTTTAGTGTTCCTTTATATGATTTTACGAATTCAAATTGTAACATTAAATTTTTAGTACGTTGGCTTTTATTCTCTTCTTTCTTTTTCTATCTAAGGAGTGGGATTTTTCGTACATTGTGGCAAACATTCAATCAATATTAGTTTGGTTCGTTACAGTATCGATTTGATACCGGCACTGGGTATAACAATCGAAAGAGACATGCTCAAGTGGATATGTAAATGTGTTTCACATAGAGCAAAATCATAAAAACTAATACATGTATAGATGCACTAGTTTAGTTAATACTGATATAGGCATCGATGTTATTCAGCTTATCATAGTATAGAACAAAAAAAATGAGTTTTTACTGAGACACAAATAAAAATAACACCACGTTGTCAAAATTATGGCCGGCACAGATTATCTTGCTTTATTATTCAAACAAGAACTGAAAGATTTAGAGTTTAACAAAAAAAAAAACCTCACTACAGCACTCAAAACCTCTCAGATGATTATTAACAAGATAATCATCAACAAAATACACGAAGGGAAACAAACAACTTTCAGATCAAGATGATCTGAATGAAACCCTAATATTTTGTAAAAGAGAATACTGATAAACAAGTGAGAGAACAAAGAGAGAGTATCAAAAGTGATCAATGGACGAATTGTGCAGCTATTTATAGCTGCGCAAATGTGTTTCTCTGAGATGATCAACGGCCAACAAACAAAAGATCCAACGGTGATCACACAAGTGTGTTTTCACACACGGATTGCCAAATCAGCAGTCCCTCTTTTATAATAAAATGAACCGGGCCAAGATAACAGGCCAAGACTCTGGGCCAGACAACCAGCAACAACGTTAACACCTTGGGCCACCTTCTGGGCTTGAACAAAGGATCCAAACCATCCATAATAACCCAACCTTCAAAGAGCTTATGCAACATATTTTATTTTTATAAAAGATATAAAACTGGAAAATAAAAATATTAAGAAAAGTTAATATATTTTTAACATCCCCCCTCATTTTATTTCTTGTAGTGATCAAACATGTTCAAATTGTCACAAATCTTTATTTAAGTGACAATTGGTAAGTAGGCCTTTTGTGAAAATATCTGCAAGTTGATTGCTAGAATCAACTTTTACAGTTTTGACCACTCCCTTAGATATTTGCTCCTTTAAAAAGAATATATCTAAGCCAAAATGTTTAGTTTTGTCAAAGAAAACAGGATTAGCTGCTATGGATATAGCAACTGAACTGTCATAGTGAAGTTTAACAGGCAAGTCAATAACACTGTCCAACTCAGACAAAAGACTTTTGACCCAAATGATTTCACAAGCAATAGCAACCATGGCTCGGTATTCTGCTTCAGTAGATGACCTAGCTACAGTTGACTGTTTTTTGCTTTTCCAAGTTACAAGACTGTTACCTAAGAAAATGCAATAACCAGTAACAGACCTTCTGGTCTCAATGCATTTACCCAGTCTGAATCAGCAAAGGCTGTTAGACTAAGAGAGTTTCCTTTAGAAAATAGAATTCCCTTACTAGGAGATGATTTTAAATACCTCAAAAGCCTGAAAGCAATTTTCCAGTGCCCCTCATTTGGAGAGTGCATATACTGACTTAAGTAATGCACAGAATATGAAATATCAGGTCTAGTGTGAGAAAGGTAAATAAGTTTACCCACAAGTTGCTGATAACTAGTGATGTTTGATAACACTTTGTTATTGTCAACAATAGTGTGGGTCAACACATGATTTTGTTCAAGTGGATTGGTGATATGTTTACAACCTAACATACCATATTCACTTAACAAGTCAGTACAATATTTCCTTTGATATAGACATAAACCATCATTTACCTTGGTAACCTCTGTTCTTAAGAAATACTTAAGATCTCCTAGGCCTTTTATTAGAAACTTGGATTTGAACAAATTTTTGACCAAGTTAATTTCTTCAATAGAATTACCAGTCAAAATGATGTCATCTATATACACAAGGATCACAACAAAAACTGACATGTTATTTTTAACAAACATGGAACAATCACAACAACTTTGAACAAAACCAAACTCAACTAGAGCATCAACAAGCTTTTTATTCCACATCCTAGGGTCCTGTTTTAAACCATATAAGGATTTCTTTAATTTACACACTTTATTTGGTGAATCACAAGACAAACCATCAGGTAAAGACATGTAGACATCTTAATTAAGTTCACCATACAAGAAAGCATTGTTAACATCAAGTTGAAAAATGTTCCACCCATTATTAACAGTGATGCTTAAAACACATCTAACAGTGATAAGTTTGACAACAGGAGAGAAGGTCTCCTCATAATCAAGACCTTCTTTTAGACTAAACCCTTTGGCTACTAATCTAGCCTTATATCTCTCAATTTCACCATTAGATTTTTATTTTATTTTAAAAATCCATTTACATCCCACTTTATGTCTACTCTTAGGCAAATCAACAATTTCCCAAGTGTTGTTTCTATACAAAGCCTCTAACTCATCATTCATGGCACTAACCCAATTAGGGTCTTTAATGGCTTCATGATAAGTCCTAGGTTCAATGCTTTTATCAAGAGAAACAACAAAGCACTTGCAACCAACAGAAAGATGAGAAAAATTAACAACTTTTTCTATACCATACTTAACTTTGCCCTCAACAACAAATTCACTAAGTTTTTTTTGGAAAAGTGTGAGCCCTAGATGACCTTCTAGGAGTGAATGCAACATTAGGATTTAGAGTGTCCCCCTCAGATTCAAATCTGAAGCCATTGCCTATACTCACATGGTCAGCCCTATCACATGATAAACCAGGTTTGCTTGGTTGCTGTGGACCAGCTAAGCTATCAACATCATCTGAATTATCAGATTGTTGAGACCCATGTGTTCTAGACTCCTCATTACCATTTACCTTTCTTTCATCATAGGGATCATTCACCTCTAAGTCTTGTGAGCATTTTGTGTTTTCATATAAATAAAAAAAGTTTAAAGTGTTTACTTCAGAACTAGGGATGTTATCAAAATTCTTTGAAACATTGTTTTCCTTAAAAGGAAAGTAAGACTCAAAAAATTTAACATCCCTAGAGAAAAAAACATTTACTTTCAAGGCTGAAAAGTTTGTATCCTTTCTTTTCATTTGAATATCCAAGAAATATACACTTCTCAGCCCTACTATCTAGCTTATTAGAATTAGTCAAAATAGTTGAAAAACACAGATAGCCAAAAACCTTAAGGTGATCAAGAAAGGGTTTAAAACCAAACATTTTCTCATAAGGAGTCCTCCCATTAAGCATAGAAGATGGAATCCTATTAATCAAATAGGCAACAGTTAATACACATTCAGACCAAAACTTAATAGGAACATTACTCTCAAACAACAAGGCTCTAGCAACATTTAACAAATGTCTATGCTTTCTCTCCACAACACCATTTTGTTGTGGAGTATAGACACATGTGGTTTGATGAATGATACCCTTATCTTTACAGAAAACATTCATTTGAGAATTAACAAACTCAGACCTATTATCACTCCTTAGAGTTTTAACAGTTTGTTTGAACTGTGTCAAAATCATATTTACAAAATCTTTAATGTTTTCAAAAACTTCTGATTTATGTTTCATCATGCAAACCCACACTGTCCATGAGAAATCATCAACAATTGTTAGAAAGAACTTATTTCCTTCCATATCAGCTACTTTATAAGGACCCTAAACATCTAAATGCACAAGTGGACCTAGATGTGAGGTTTTATGCTCACTAAGAGGGAAAGGATCTCTGTGTTGTTTGGCCTTTTGGCAAACTTCACAAGGTTCATGATTACTATCAGCCTTGAAGTCACAACCAATATCTAAATATTTAAAGACATGACTAGAAGGATGCTCTAACCTAGCATGCCAAAGATTGGACACAGAAACATTGTTACAGCAAACTTTAGAAGACAAGGAAGCATTGCCACACATATACAATCCATTCATTTGACTACTAGTCACCAGGGTTTTCCTGGATGACCGGTCCTGCAGATAACATTTATCTTCATCAAAACCAACAAATACCTTATTGTCCTTAGCAAGTTTGTGAATAGATAACAGGTTGACAGTATATTCATGTACCACAAGAACATCTTGTAAAATTAGATTTTCAGCAAGTTTTAATTTACCAATTTTGGTTACAAGAGCAAAAGTGCCATTAGGATGTTTGATTTTAATATTTAAATAAGAAACATCAATATAATCAAATAAACGAGTATCATCTTTGACCATATGTTCATTGGCACCTGAGTCAACTATCCATCCTATTCCCAACAAACTACCATTAGCACTAGTAAAACAATAGACAGTGGGACTAATAGCAGAAGCACATAACAACCTACCATCCAAATTGCAGCTCACAGAAGCTTCACTAGGTTTCTCATGAATCAAACTCAAAAGTTTAGCAACTTGATCACTAGTTAATCCACTAATAGAGCTGTTAGAACACTCAGAAACACTATTATTACTCATAGCACCCTTTTTGTTTTGATAACCTCTATTTTTAGACCAAGAAGGATAACCAATCAGTTCAAAACATTTATCCACAGAATGACCATTTTTGTTGCAGTGAGTACATTTCAAGGATTGATTAGTACCTCTATTAAACCTTTTGTTGTTATTAAAACTTTCTTGATTAGCTTTAGCCAAGAAGTTAACAGTTTGGTTAGGTTTACTTGAACTTCCAACACTTGCATTTCTATGAGATTCCTCTCTGGAAACTAAGGCAAAGTGTCACGGAGTAACTTTCTTGACTCACGTGCGGCGACTTAGAATGCCTCTAAGTTAAGCCTTTGATCTGGTTATGTGGTGTTTTTGGTTATGTGATACGGAAGCGTTTTAGATATGAAAGATTATATCCTTATATTTGATATAAGAACAATATTACAAGAAGCTTTACAAGTGTTTACAAGTGATGTAGGTAGTGATCAAGTTATGAGGGGGTGTTTACAAATGATGGTAACATCGCCTATTTATACTAGTGTCATCATTCTAGATTCCTCCTAGTCTAGATAATTCTTAGTATAAATATTACAAAATATCTCGGATATTTTCATGGATATTTCTAGATAACTTATAGTTAATATCTTGGATATTTTCGATGGAAATCTCTAGATCTTCCATGATGTTTCTTGTCTTGAAAATCTGATTTTCCCGGCCATGTTGCTGGAACATTTGAGTTGATTTTAGGCGGGTCGTAACATTCTCCCCCACCTAAATCCACGACGTCCTCGTCGTGTTTGCGGGACATACGGTTGTTCCTTTCTTTTCCGGTTGTGATGGATGGTCTTGTTGATGAGCTTGTGTCTGTACATCTCTTGGAACCGAATTCAAGGCGCATTGATGTTAATGCCATACCTTGTCTTGGATCAGACTCCATCTTGACTGTGTGGAGGCGATCTTTGATCATGATGCAAAATTTATTTGCAAAAGGCATGGGAAAAGCTGATTCCTTATCGAGGAAATCTTGGCCAATCACAAAGTTATGATCTTCCATTGGGACAACGAAAAGGTTTATCCTTCCCTTCCGTTTCCCAATTGTGGCTTTAACGCCATATGCCATTCCAAGTATTGGTTGCATTCGTCCATTTGTGGCCTTCATTGTCGTGTTATGATTGGTTATTCGGACACCGAGTCTTATGGCTTCATCAATTGAGATGAAGTTATGGCTTTCTCCTGTGTCAACAAGTGCTTTTACGGGTCTTCCGTTTACCACCATGTTGATGAGTTGAAGTCTTTTCTCTGACTCCGTTCTTGGTTTTGAGTTTCTTTGGCTTGTCTTGCCATTGTTTATGACTCCTTTCTTTTTGTGTTTTGATTTGGTCTTTTCTTTTTGATGTAAAGTATTGAATTTTTTTAATTGTATTGACCCCAAACATGCTTCTGGTTTTGTCTTGTTGTTCTTTTCTTTTGCTTTCATTTCAGCAAAGTTTGTGTATAATTCTTGGAGTTTGTTGTTTACCTCCTCTCGGAGCTTCGCAACCTCCTTTTCGATCGTGTCTTGCATCTCAAGACGTATGACTTCAATAGTATCTTTGAAGTCGGTTTTGAGTTCCTTTAACTCAACGCTTAATGGTTCCAAAGCTTCTGGTTTTTTGAGGTAGCTATTGACTAAATTTCCGAGTTGTGTGACCGATGCATCAACATTGGCCATCATTTTGTCTAAGGACTTAACTAAATCCATAGACGTACCTTTACTTGTCTCAGCTTCTTGTGGAGTCTCGTTTTGATGTTGTGTTGTTTCTTTGCTAGCGGCGTTTTTCTTGTTCTTTTTGTTCGCCATCCCGATGAACCGACGCGGCTCTGATACCACTTGTCACGGAGTAACTTTCTTGACTCACGTGCGGCGACTTAGAATGCCTCTAAGTTAAGCCTTTGATCTGGTTATGTGGTGTTTTTGGTTATGTGATGCGGAAGCGTTCTAGTTATGAAAGATTATATCCTTATATTTGATATAAGAACAATATTACAAGAAGCTTTACAAGTGATGTAGGTAGTGATCAAGTTATGAGGGGGTGTTTACAAATGATGGTAACATCGCCTATTTATACTAGTGTCATCATTCTAGATTCTTCCTAGTCTAAATAATTCTTAGTATAAAATATTACAAAATATCTCGGATATTTTCATGGATATTTCTAGATAACCTATAGTTAATATCTTGGATATTTTCGATGGAAATCTCTAGATCTTCCATGATGTTTCTTGTCTTGAAAATCTGATTTTCCCGACCATGTTGCTGGAACATTTGAGCTGATTTTAGGCAGGTCGTGACAAAAGGCTTCCTTCTCAGAAGGTAAATCAGTTTTAAGTACAAACTAGTTCTTACATGTTGATAAGTACAATCCAATCCCATCATGAACCGCATCAGTTTAATCATATTAGAATGGTTATTAAAGTCCCTAGAGGCATCACAAACACAAGCAGGCAATTGAAGGATCTGATCTAATTGCTTCCACATAGTGTTTAACTTGTGGTAGTATTCAGCAACAGTCATACCATTTTGACTGAAGGAATTAATTTTTTCATACAAGTCAAACACTACAAATCCATCAATTTTGTCACATGTTTCCTTAAGGTCTTTCCAAACTTCGAAAGCAAGTTTGGAATAGACCTGTCCCATCTAAAGTTCCTTAGAAACAGAATTAAGAATCCAGGTAAGAACAATACTATTGCACCTTTTCCACTGATTAGCCCAGACAGGATCATCAGTGGGTTTAACACACTCACCATTAATGAACCCTAGTTTATTTTTAACCCTTAAAGCAAGCATCATAGAATTAGCCCACACAGTGTAATTTTCAGTCCCCTTAAGTTTAATATTGATGACAGTCAAGTTAGTAGAATCACTAGCATGCAAGTACAAGGAGTCACTAGCATCAAGTTTGCTAACTAGGGTAACATTATTCAGCACAAGATCAATAATAGGTCCTTGGCCAGCACCAGGGCCTTGACCCACATTAGGGCCAACAACACCATCGGTCATGACAAAACAAAACAAACAAATAAATCACAACTGATCACAAAGCACAACAAGCAAACAGACAGAATGAATCTTAAATAAAGCAAAAACAAATCAAGACCCAAACAACTACGGTGAAGCCCCGTGGGTGTTCCAGATAATCGGTTCGTCACTCAAAGGTGTCGGTCCAGGTCCTCACGAGGGAGCCACCTAATAGACTAGACCCAAGCGTAAAGCTAATCATAGGCACAAGCCTTGAACTGAGACTCCTTAAGACAAAACCCTAAAAAACAATAAACTAGAAAGATTTCACCAAGTAGAACCCAAGTTAGGGTTGCCTTAACTCGTAGTATTCAACCTTCACTTAGGGTTGAATACAAGAGAGCAAGAAGACAAGCCTTTTAATACTCCAAACCCTAGATCTGGAACTCCAAGATCCAAGAGCACACGAACAGACAACAACCAGCAGCGGAAACAGAAACCCTAGATCAAGAGCTCAACCTTGAGCTCTGATACCAGGTCAAAATTATGGTCGGCACAAATTATCTTCCTTTATTATTCAAACAAGAACTGAAAGATTTAGAGTTTAACAAAAACACAAGAAAACCTCACTACAACACTCAAAACTTCTCAGATGATTATTAACAAGATAATCATAAACAAAATACACGAAGGGAAACAAACAACTTTCAGATCAAGATGATTTGAATGAAACCCTAATATTTTGTAATAGAGAATACTGATAAACAAGTGAGAGAACAAAGAGAGAGTATCAAAAGTGATCAATGGACGAATTGTGCAGCTATTTATAGCTGCACAAATGTGTTTCTCTAAGATGATCGACGGCCAACAAACAAAAGATCCAACGGTGATCACACAAGTGTGTTTCCACACACTGATTGCCAAATCAGCAGTCCCTCTTTTATAATAAAATGAACCGGGCCAAGACTCTAGGCCAGACAACCAGCAACAACATTAACACCTTGGGCCACCTTATGGGCTTGAACAAAGGATCCATACCATCCATAACAGCCCAACCTGCAAAGAGCTTATGCAACATATTTTATTTTTGTAAAAGAAATAAAATTGGAAAATAAAAATATTAAGAAAAGTTAATATATTTTTAACACACGTCTGCCCCGAAGCCCTTTTAATTATTATTATAATGCATGTGTGTGTGAAATGGAGGGAAAGGGGGAAGGGGGAACACCACCCCCCTTGATGGGGGAAGAGAAGAAGGAAGATGATGTGGACTTGGTGGAAGAAGGGGTGGGGGGTCGGTGACCATACCTCATAGCCTAAGTAATGGAGATGAATGAAGATAGTTTCTTTTTCTTTTCTTTTTTTAATTATTTTGTGTTTATATTGTTATTTAAAGTTTTCTAAAAAAGTTTAAAACTTAATGCGTTTTAACTTTAATTTATTTTGTTAAAAGCCTTTATATATCTTAAATGTTTTATGTTTTTATTATTTTTATTTAATTAATATTTGAATTTATGTTATTTTAAATGTCTAATTTATTTTTAATTAAAAAAAAACGTTTCAGAGTAGTGGCACCTTTTAATTAATGTTTTAGAGTAGTGAGATGACAATACATGATTAATGAGGATTGGAGTAGTTCAGGGTGACGCCCCTTGACCTAAGAGTTCAATATGAAGTAACAAGTGCTTGTTGCAACCACTTATATTGTGTTATCGAATTAGAATATTCCAATTGTAATAGGAAGCCGTGTTAAATGTCAAAAATACTAGAGAATTTAAAAGATCATAGTAGTATTCTTTTTTTTTTTGAACGGCATCATAGTAGTATTCTTATAAAGAAGGTCAATGAAAAGGGTAGAAGCCCGAAAGCATCTATATCTATAATCTATAACTTAACTTATAATAAAAGAATTGAACTTTGATGATGTGGCATTTAATGGAGGTCTCAACCCTTCTTTGAATGTGCCACGTGACATCATGTAGGATTTTTTAATTTTTGAGTTTTTTTAATAAATCTATATATATTATAATTATTTTAGGAAAAGATAAGAATTTAAAAACAAAATTAAATTTTCTCTATAATGTTTCCTCCAATAACTTTTAAACGTTAATATCTTTTATATACGAGATTTTTTAAAGAAAAAAAATTACACCAAATTAACGAGCGTTTTATTATCTTTCCAACGAGTACCAAAGTGCCATATAAAAAACGGAGAAAAAAACAACTATTTTTGTGGGGTTTTGTTTTCAAATATATTTTACTTTATTAATAAATCACAAACGACAAACATAACTTCATAGGCAGAGATTCTTTTTTTTTTATATTCGAATATGAGAACTTATGGCAGAAATTTGTTTAAAATAAATAATATTATTATTATTATTATTATTCATTAATCATGTATTGACAAATCATTAATTAGGTTGTCATATTAGATATTTTATTATGGTATATTAGATATTTCAACCCCGGGACACTCCCGGGATAAAAGCTATCTATAACTTATAATAAAAGAATCGAACTTTGATGATGTGGCATTCAATGGAGGCCTCAACCCCTCCTTGAATGTGCCACGTGGCATCATGTAGGATTTTTTAATTTTTGAGTTTTTTTAATAAATCTATATATATTATAATTATTTTAGGAAAAGATAAGAATTTAAAAACAAAATTAAATTTTCTCTATAATGTTTCCTCCAATAACTTTTAAACGTTAATATCTTTTATATACGGGATTTTTTAAAGAAAAAAATTACACCAAATTAACGAGCGTTTTATTATCTTTCCAACGAGTACCATAGTGCTATATAAAAAACGGAGAAAAAAACAACTATTTTTGTGGGGTTTTGTTTTCAAATATATTTTACTCTACTAATAAATCACAAACGATAAACATAACTTTATAGGCAGAGATTCTTTTTTTATATTTGAACTAGATTTTATCCCGGGAGCGTCCCGGGGTTGAAAAATATAACAATTATAATGAGTAAAGATCTTGTACAAAGTGTTTTTTTGGTAAGAACTGTGAGAATCAAAGGAGGTATTTTTTTTTTCGAAATTTTTTTTCCCATATTGTTAAACATGTATTATAGTATTGAAAACTAAAAAAAATTATAAAAAAAATTTGGTGTAGAGTAATTACGTGTAGATTAATTACATAATTACTCTAGTGTAAACTAATGTATTTACTTTAATGACGTAATTACACCAAAAACAATTTTTTTTTTAAATTTTTTTTGTATTATTCATCTAGAAAGTATGTTTAAGCATATGGGAAAAAAAATCTAAAAAAAATAAATTTTTTTTACCCCCTTTGATTCTCACAGTTCTTACCAAAAAAACACTTTGTATTTGATCTTTACTCCAATTATAATAATACTAATAGTAATCGTAATTATTACTCTTGTAATTAAATAAATAAAAAAAATAACCTTGCTATAAGGTGACACCATGTGTTGCAGTATTGCGTAATTCTTTCTCCTAGCTTCTCTTGATAAAGTATACCTATGCATCTTTAGAAGAGTAAAATTCCAATGAAAGCATGGCGATTGCCTGAATTTCAACATCGTAGATAAGAACCTGATTTAAAAGAAAAAACATGATTAATGAATAACCTAAACACTTTGTTTTTTTTTTCATGTATGAAAGAAACCCCACAAAAATAGTCGTTTTTTTCTCCATTTTTTATATAGCACTATGGTACTCGTTGGAAATATAATAAAACGCTCGTTAATTTGGTGTAATTTTTTTCTTTAAAAAATCTCGTATATAAAAGATATTAACGTTTAAAAATTATGGGAGAAAACATAAGAGAGAAAAATTTAAATTTGTTTTTAAATTCTTTTTTCCTAAAATAACTCAATTTAATTTTAGTAGATTAGGTTTTATATTATTATTTGATTTTTTTATTTGCCACATGACATGACACATGGCACACTCAAAGAGGAGAATGCTTCCTTGAGTGTCATGTCATTAAAATTGCTTTCTTTTATTATATATATAGATATGATAACTTATGGCAGAAATTTGTTTAAAATAAATAAATAATATTATTATTATTATTCATTAATCATGTATTGGCAAATCATTAATTATATTGTCATATTAGATATTTTATTATGTTATATTAGATATTTCAACCCCGGGACACTCCCGAGATAAAAGCTAGTATATATATAAAGCGTTTCGCCGTTAAAAAAAGACGAATAATATCAGATATTGTATTAGTAAAAGATTCCCATTAGTCCAACGTTAACTTCTATGCTTAGCTGTCCATTTATCCTCTGTCTGTCACGCCTACAAAACGAACCACTCCGTCACCTTCCCAAACCCCAAAAAGTGTAATGTACCAAATCCACCTCCCCATATAACCTTCTTCCTCACTCTCCACCAAAAAAAAATAAAAAAAAATCCCCTTTCTCCTTCCCCAATCCCTTCATCAACATCATCAACAACAACAACAATAATAATAACCAATTCATGCTCAATTCACTCCAACACCAAACCAAATCCTAATGGTTTCTTTACAAGAATCACACACTTCCAATCCGGGTCGGTTCCAAACAACCCGACCTTATTACACCCCACCTTCTTCTTCTCCTTCTCCTTCTAGGCTACAAAAACACCTAGGCCGTTCGATGCGAACAATTCGGTCCACTTTAAACCAATCAGATTACACAAATAACAATACTTTCCCATTCCTTACAAATATTCAGCAGCCTCTTTCACCACCACCTTCTGAAAACTTCTCCGACTCCGTCATCGATGTCCATCTCCAACAACTTGCTACAAATAATAATAATAATAATAATAATAATAATAATAAGTTGTCTAAATCGAGTTGTTCTATTACATCTGCTGAGGAATACCTTGGTATTTCCTTTAGTGAGTTTTCTGGTAGTGATATATCTGGAGAACTCCAGCGTCTGGCTTGTTTGCCAGAGGAGTCATCAACTGACACCTGTACAAACTTGATAAATTCATTGGAGAAACCTGATGGTTGTGATCCAATGGAGATTATTGAAAACATATCTTCTGAAGATTTACAACCAACGGTTAAGATGTGTGTCGAAAGCTTAAGTGTTTCCAACTCCATCGTTGTAAAAAGGTCAGCAGCTGAGAAACTTCGACTGCTGGCCAAAAACCGAGAGGAAAACCGAGCGTTGATAGGTGAATCAGGTGCTGTTCCTTTGCTTCTTCCTCTTCTTCGGTGTTCAGATCCTTGGACACAGGAAAACGCTGTTACTGCGTTGCTGAATCTATCGTTATTGGATGCTAATAAGCCGTTAATTAGTGATGCAAGTGCCGTGAAATCTTTGATTTATGTGTTGAAAACAGGTACTGAGGTGTCGAAACAGAACGCAGCTTGTGCGTTGTTGAATTTAGCTATGATTGATGAGAATAAGAACTCGATTGGAGCGTGTGGAGCGATTCCGCCGTTATTGTCACTGTTGATCAACGGTTCGAATCGTGGGAAGAAGGACTCATTGACTACTTTGTATAAGTTGTGTTCTATTAAGGCGAATAAGAGACGCGCAGTTAGTGCAGGCGTTGTTAAGCCGTTGGTGGAGTTGGTTGTGGCTGCTGGTGAAGGGGGTGAAGAGCAGGGAGCGGTTGGGATGGCGGAAAAGGCGTTAGCGGTTTTGTGTAGTGTGGCTGCGGTTGAGGAAGGGAAGACTGCTATAGTAGAAGAAGGAGGGATTCCGGCTTTGGTCGAGGTTATAGAAGATGGTGTTTCGGTTAAAGGGAAGGAGTTTTCGGTTGTGGTATTGATACAGTTGTGTGAAGGGGTTAATGGAGCGAGAAATCGAGGATTGTTGGTTGGAGAAGGTGTGATTCCGCCTTTGGTTGCTCTTTCGCAGAGCGGAACTGCTAAAGCGAAACATAAGGTACTTTCTTGTTGTAAGTTTTACAACTAGTTAGAGTCGGTTATGAATTAGAATTTGCGGTTCCAGCTTTGGGTGGGTGGAAGAGGCTTTCGCCTCTTGGGGGTTCAATTCCTGGCATCGGGTAGATTATGATTAATTTGATGCAACTTAAGCGTAGTTGTAACCGAGTAAGAGTAACATTTGCCGAAAATAAAAATAATAATAATAATAATAATAATAATAATAATAATAATAATAATAATTAGAATATACATATTTACAAATCATTAATGGAGTTCAAAAGAATCATGGAACCGAAGGTTTGTGTGATTTTTGGAATTCTTTTAGAAAGTGACACCCATTTCATGCTTTGCTTTTGGTTTTGGGCTACCCTACTTTGCATTTAATTTTTGATGTGCAAATTTTAATGGTTGAAGTACAAATCATAACTGCAATATTCAAGGAAAGTGGATCTACATACACGGTTTATATCTTTTGTAAATGTCAGAATAAGCTTAAAGATTGCCCTGTGTATGTTCATTGCTTTGCTTTTTATGAAATGAAATACTCGGTTTTTTTATTCAGGACAAATAAGTTTTTTTTTTTTTTTAAAAGGCAAACTTCATTAAAAACGCAACGCGCTCTTTCGAGGAGATACAGAGCAGCCAAAAAACTATAAACCACGTTGCATAATATCACATCTACACCACTTATCCCATTATGTATTGATTTTATTTATTTGTTTTGCATTGTGGATTGTATCTGAGTTGAGTTCTGCATTTTTGCAGGCTGAAACATTACTTGGGTATTTAAGGGAACCAAGGCAGGAAGGATGTAGCTCAAGTCCAAAGTAACATGTCCAAAGTAAGGTGGTATTGATTATGAATGATAATTAATTAATGATAGTAGTAAGTGTTATTCTAGAATATGTTGACTGTGAATAGGAAATTTTATTTTCTTCTTTTTGATGGTATGTATAGAGTGGTTGAGAGTTTCTATAAGAAAAAAAAAGAAGTTGACTAGTTGTATATTTTAAATTAGTTATTAGATGATGAAGCTGACATTAGGTTTTGGTTTTTGTATCATCTGTGTGGTAAAATCAAGAGTTTTTGTAACTTGTTTACCTATGTTATCTTGTTGACTTTAGTGATCTTTTAAGTGATTTGGTTTTGACTGCCAACTCTTGTTTTACCCGTTTTATATATAGTTTTATGCGTTTTTATATATCCGCAGTCACGCTCAATGGAAAGCATAAATATGTTGTGAACTGCGAGATTCACAACTCGGTTAGTTCAGTTTCAAACTTTATATCGGTGATGTAGATGTACATCTGGGCATGGAATAAGAATCATATAGATGTACTTATGTATAGAATAAGAGAATGGATAGTGAGTACAGTTGATATACATATTCATATATGATGTATGTGTGCATTTTTTATATAAAGTTCATAGGGCTTTATTTGAACCGGGGGTGTTTAACGAATCAAATTTCAAATACTGAAATATTTAAAAACTAAATATGAACATGAAATTTAAATTGGATTCAAATAGAATTTCGAGTTTTTGTAATCTGATTCGAGTACCTAACACTTCTGATTAATTTGGGCATTAGTGTTTGTTGAGTTAAATGCTTAGATATTAAGAAAAAAGAAAAAATGGAAGCAATGAAGGATTGGGTGAGGGCATTTCATTGGTGTAAAGTTTGTAGCTTTCCTTCAGCTGCACTGTTTGTTGGTCCTACGTAACAAATCCTATTAAAGTCACCAACCCCACATATAAACCGTGTATAGTATTTCTTTATAATAATTCATAGCCTATATTCAAAGATATAGCTCGTTCGAAAGTACTCATTTATAAATATGCTAAAAGGTGGCTTGGTCGCTAAACGAGACGAGTTCGAGCCAAGTTAAAGATGGCTCTTCGGCTCAGTTGCATATATAAATAGGCCTACATAATAATGTTCATGAGCCTATTTGAAACCATCCTAATATTGATTGTCTTTAAGGAGCTGTTATTATGAGCCGCGCTCGAGCTGAAATTTTAGTAGCGGGCTCGGCTCACTCGTTAAGCAACCTTGCAAAGATCCAATCCTAATGAACCGACAATCGTGGACCTGCAGATCCAACCCTTAGTTCTGGTTTAGTGGTGTTAATTGATTTGTTTATGGGATGTGCCAAATATAGTTATATAATTAAATTATCAATAATTTACCCTTGTTTGGCTTAATCTTATTAATAATCCTACAAAAGTTTTTTGTTTTTATTATTTTTCATAGATAAAATTTGAAAACATTGTTCATAGTTTCATAGAATAAAATACATAAAATAGCTTTTAATGAAACTTTACATAATATAAGACCATACGGTGTGCCTTCGGGGAGGTCTTCGGGGAGTATGAGGTGGCATGACCACCGATCGGGAACACCATCCCCCGAAAAAATTTCGGTGCATTCGGCAGAATATCCCCGTCTTCAACGAAGCTTGTGATTGGGCCATATGGAAGAGTGAACGTTGGAGCTTTTTTTATTTTTTTTTTTAATTCAAACTATATATATATATATATATAGGGTTTGGCTAAAATAAAAACCCCCTTGAGTTGTGCAAACCCTAGAAACCCATTTGTGACCATTGATCTACACTCATCAATGGCTAAGATTCATCCAAACATTTTTTATTAAAAAAAAATAGTGGCTTTGAAATTAAAAGGTACAGAAGGGCAATTTTGGTATTTTGCCTTTTGGGACCACCTTTATGACTAGACATCTCAATCATTATCTCTTTTTTTATTCACTTCTCTCTCCTCTCTCTTTCATTCATTCACTTCTCTCTCCTCTATTCTCTTTTTATCTCCTGAATCTCAATCATCTCTCTTTCCTTTTTTATATTTATTCAAATTTTTTACCTTTTAATGGATAATTACCTTTTAATGGATAATCCGATCAGTCAGATTTGTTACACTGTGTGCGTTACCGTTACATTGTATGCGTTACAGTTAATTGTAACATAACAAACAAAGCTGGGTTACAGTTACATTGTAACATAACATATATATATATATATATATATATGTAACTAAATAAATTTAACATTGTAACATTGAAAACACTATGAACTACAAGTATTTTCCATGTGAAAAATCTGTAACATGTTATAAAAAATCTATTGTAACATAAATCTATAACAATGTTACACGAAAAAAACAAAAACAAGTGATTACAACTTAAAAATATTACAAAGAAAAAAAAAACATCCAAAACCAAACCATTATTCTCATCTTTCATCAACTCATCCACCTTCACCAAAAATCAAACAACCCACCAGGTGTTGATTCAACCAACAATGTAAAAGCTATTAGAACACAAATTTCAAAAAATCTTTTTCAAGAATAAAAAATAACATGGAAATAATAATAATAATAATAATAATAATAATAATTGAAAAGGAAGATCTGTGGATAAAAAAACATGTTTTATAATAATAATAATAATAATTGAAAAGGGAGATGTGGATAATAATACAAATCAAACCTTCGGATAACATGGAACATCTTTCCAGGGACCAAACAAGAATCAAGATCCAAATCTAAGATCTTTCAGATCCAAGAACTTTCATCGTCGACCGACCACCGTTGTTTTCAAACATCTTTTTCATTCAACATAATATCCTAAATCTGAAACCTAAAACAATAATAATAATAATAATAATAATAATAATAACAATAATAATAAAAAAAACCCATATAATCTTCATCTAATAATTGATGATTCATGGATATCCAGATCTGTATAATATGTGACCACATAATCTTCATCTAATAATAATAAACAAAACCAAATAAAATAACTTCTCTAACTGTGTTCGTATAACCTTTACTTTTGTCTTGGTTTTGTTGAATTTTTTCAACTTGTTAGAATAAAGTCATATATTTTTGGTATATTAAAAAAAATAATAAAAAATAGAGCATACCATTCAGATGAATAGACCCATTGGAATTAAACCTCACGGATCCCGGATAACTTCCCGGAAGTTTAACCGGAATAGAACCACCACCGGAAAGCCCCACCGACAACATAATTACCAACTCATTTCGCCCCTCATCGTCGAACCACCACCTCGAAACCACCACCGTCGCTTCATCCAGAACCCCCCACCTTCGAAAAACCCACCACGTTCAGATCCCACCTCCACCACATTCAGATCTGTTTCAGTTACCAAAAAACCAACAAACATTCTTTAAAAGTGGTCAGACAACAAGGTTTAAAGGTGGATCTGTCGTCTGTGGTCTTCGTCGAACCACCACCTCGAAACCACCAACAAGGTTTCCATAGGATACTGAACATTTGTTGTGTTTGCAGATCTAACCCACATAAATCGTAACATAATTGAGAGAGAGAGAGAAGAGAGAGAGAGAGAGAGAGAGAGAGAGAGAGAGAGAGAGAGGAGTGTGTGTGTGTGAGATATAGAAGTCTGAGAGAGAGACACATGAGTGTGTGTGAGATAGAGAGTGTGATGTTTATTTAAAGATGGTCAGCCAAATGAGAGGGGTAGAAGTTACCATCTTGCCCTTTTGCTAAAAGATGAGAATGGAGATGTGGAAGCATGATAGCCATTGGATGAGTTTCTAGAGTTTGCACAACTCAACAAGGTTTCCATAGGATACTTACCCTATATATATATAGGGCAATTATAGATTGAAAACCATCCTGAGTTATGAAAACCCAAGAAACTCATATTTGTGGTTGCTAATGCTCCACATACACTCTTATGATTTAGAGTGCAAGGGTAGTTTGGGTACACAATCTCTTTTCTCTCTCTCCCCTTTTAACACCTGCCATAACCCTTTTCATCTCTCTTTTTTTTCTTTACAAGATCCAATTCTCTTTCTTCTTTAACATAACCTTCTAACATAACCTGCAACACTACTCTCTTATCCTTTCTTCTCTTTGAATATCAAAGACATCAACACAACCTGCAACACTACTCTCTCCCTCTCTCTATTTACTATATAAACAAAACAATAAGGGTGGTGGTTAGTGGTTTGGGTGTAGGCGACAATCGTTGGTGGTTTCCGGCCATAAACAAGCAACCCAGATCTGTACATGCTTGGACCGGTGCAAATCAAAAGCGTGCTTCGGTGTTGGTGGACGAGGGGTTTCAAGTCAGACCGGTGCAAACCCAGATTGTCGGACCCAGATTTGTACACGAGTTGGTGATGGTTTGGTGGTTGGAGATGATGGCGCGTGGGATGGGGTTGGTATGACCTGAGCTGGCGTTGGGCGGCGCGTGGGAGGTAGACAGGCGAGTGGAGAATAACGGTGGTGGTTCATGTTTTTTTTTAAATTTAGAAACATATGTTTTTTCACTTCTTAACTTAAAAAAAATATCGGGAACACAACAAAAGTAAATGTATCAATGGATGTTTAGCTTTTAAGTTATGCCTTTTTTTATTGAGTAGTTCTTGCTGTTCACATTTGTGCATTTGTGGGAACAAATATGCTATAAATCGTAATTTCATTTGCTTTGATATTTATAATTTGTTAACAATTGCTACTTAATTAATTGTAGATCTAGAGAGAGGGATAAGAGAAATTCCATCAAAGCAAAATCAGACTTTTAACCTTCTTGCTCCATCAAAATCTTCTACAACTGGGGGTTCTTGTCCACTTAAGATGAAGGGTTCTTGCTTTGATATTTATAATTTGCAAGGTTTCTTGTTCAAGATCCTGATTTTTTATGTGGGTTCTTGTTCAGTATAGAAGAATAGTGGGTTGTGAACTTGGTGGTGGTGGTGCTCAATATAGAAGAACAGGGGTTTTTTTCTATTAAAACCTGTTTTCTTTTTTCCATTTAAAAACATATGTTTTTTCATTTAAAAATATGTTTTTGTTGTTTCTGTTATAATTTAAAGCATGGATTTTAGTGAGATAAGTCGTTAAAACTTATGTTTTTTGTTGTTTTGTGTTATAATTCTACATGTTTTTGTTGTTGGGTTATAATTTATCACATGTTTTTAATGAGGTAAGTAGTAAAAACATATGTTTTGGTGATTCTTGCCCTTTTTGTAATTTATTTATACGTTTTATTGGTGAGATGGGTTGTGAAAAAAATAGTAAAAACATATTTATACGTTAAAACATATGTTTTGGTGATTGTTGCTGGGCTATAATTTACTATATATTATTGGTGAGATGGGTTGTGAAAAAAAATATGTAATTTGTTACATAAAACATTTGTTACGTTTTCAAACCTAGTAACCATTAGTTTAATCTTAAAACAGGAGAGAGGAGATAGGAGAGAGGAGAGAGGAGAGAGGAGAGGAGAGAGGAGAGAGGAGAGGAAAGTAGGAGAGAGGAAAGTAATTTATTTCTGGACTATATTACCCTTTTGTCATTAAATATGGACAAAGATACATCTTTAATTTTGAAAAAAATTCACATTTAATCCTGACCATAGATTGCATATGATGGATGGTTATGATTGAGGTTTCATGGGTTTTCTCAAGTGGGGAGGGTTTTCAAATTATCCCTCCCCTATATATATATATATATATAGGCTAAGTATAGAGAGAAAACCCTCCAAAACGAAGAAACCCCGGTAAACTGTGACTTCCAGAACTTTTTATCATCTGAAAAAATTAGGGTATGTAATGTACATGATTTTAAGAGTTTTGAGCCAAAAAAATAAAAAAAGCGCCGAGTGGATATTTTTAAAAAAAATAAATAAGTTTTTTCTGTTATTTATGTTACATATGTAACACAAAAAACTTATTTATTTTTTTTAAAAATATCCACTCGGCGCTTTTTTTATTTTTTTGGCTCAAAACTCTTAAAATCATGTACATTACATACCCTAATTTTTTCAGATGATAAAAAGTTCTGGAAGTCACAGTTTACCGGGTTTCTTCGTTTTGAGTGGGTTTTTATTTAAACCTTCCCCTATATATATATAGGGGAGGGATAATTTGGAAACCCTCCCCACTTAAGAAAACCATGAAAACCCTCATCTTGACCATTCATTTAGTATGATCTATGGTTCTTGTTTTTTCAGATTTTATATTAATAAGTAAGATGTTACTTTAGTCTTTAAAGGGCAAAATGGTCCTCTTATCCTTTAAGTGTTCTCTCTCTTCTGTCTTATCTCATTTCTCTCACCTCTCTCCTTTCTTAAAAGTTGTGCATCTTGTTATTTTATTAACATTCAAAAGTCAAATTTGAATTACAAATGAAATTAAAAATACACATTCTGAGATTTTGAGTAACACATGTTTTTTTTATTCTCATTATCATTTTTCTTACAAAAATCTTACAATGTTATATAACAAATTATTACCCAAGAACAGAAACTTATGTTTTTACGATTACATGTGTTTTCACAACTTATTTCACAAATAACATATAACAATTATAACCTAAGAACAAAAACTTATGTTTTTACGATTCATCTCACTAAAAACATATAATAAATTTTGGAATAGTTGTTTTAACTAATTATCTCACAAAAAACACATAATAAAATCACAACCCTGTAACAAAAACAAATGTTTTCGTGACTTATTCAACTAAAAAACATATAATACAATCATAACCCAATAACAAAAACATATGTTTTCACAAATTTATCTCACAATTATACCCCAACAACAAAAACATATGTTTTCATTAACTTATCTCACAACTTATCTGACCAAAACATATAAATAAATTACAACCAAACAATAAAAACATATGTTTTCACGCCTCATCTCACCAATAAAATATAAAAAATTATACTCCATCAACAAAAACGTATGTTTTCACGAACTTATCTGACTAAAAATTCAAATTATCAACCCAAACAACAAAAAACATATATTATGTTATAACTTTGATAGAAAAAAAAAAGAACCGTGAATCTCCATCAATAACACCATCATTTTTCTCATCAAGAACCTGTCTCCATAATTACTTCATTCAAGTTAGAAAAAAAGTACAAAAACATTAGTGTCATTTTCAACATAGTATTCGTAATGCAGTTACATAAAAAAACATCTAAAAAATATCAAACAATAGTTACCTCTATCTTTTAGTAGGAGGGACAAAAATGTAATTTTTGAAGATGAAGAGACTTGAGTTTTTCTTACATTCCTCCCTCCACCAAGTGTTATGTCACACCCTCAAAATCCACTTGCGGAGTTTTACCGCGAGGCGCATGACAAACCAGGATCCAAGTCAATGATCACAATAAACAATACTAAATGAATTTCAAAAACATAGTTTAAAAATCCCAAAACATCAGCGGAAGCTAAATGTCGTTACATAAACAAAATAAAACCAATTGTTTAATGTTCAAAACCATGCAACTCTAACTAGACGCCGTGCAGACGCGTGCGCCCTAGTTCCACTTTGCTACCTTAGCGACCTGAGAAAACATGTAAGAGTTTACGTCAGCACAAAAATGCTGGTGAGTTTACAGGTTTGTAATCAAAGTTCCAAGTATAACCTGTCCATACTATAACAATTGTAAACCAAGTACGCTAGCTAGGCGCATGTACCATTACTACTACGATTGGAAAACCATTACTAACTCGCAAACCAGATGTTGTGCCCGTATAGTAAACCTGTTCCTGTTTGAGACAATATGCACCCGCCCGGCGCTCCATGCCGACGGGTGGGGTTGGTCACTCCCAATAGCGCTATTCACATTTCCCCGTTGTGCAAACCAGCACATTCATGGTTTCCCCCGGGACTTCCAAAGATCGTATAGTAAACCGTTTGAAAACCCATAGTATGACAGTTATTACCAAATAGTTGTTTAACACATGTTTTCTCCCCCGAAAACGAAAAACCAAGTAAAGTGGGGCCGTAAACTCACCTTAGGTTGCGTTAACTTCAGCTAATAGAATAGTTCAACAAGCTATGCTAGTCCCGTAAAACAGCGACCTAACATATGATAGTTACAAGTACTTAGACTAATAACCCTTAGGTTAGTTAGTCCCTAGATGTCCAGACCATAACCAAGTTCGTTTGAAACACCGTGACTGTTTAACCGACCCAAAGTACAAGACTCGACATCCCATTGGTGACCCGAGACTCCCCGTGTTATGTTTACGCTCCAAAACATACAATCACGCAAGTGCACTTAACATACGTTAACACACAACAAGCTATAGCACATAGTTCACGTATCACCGAAATACATCCAAGTATATGTTACCAAGTTATTAGACATGTTACGGGGTTCCTAGCATGTTCTTAGGTGTCCAAACGGGTCTCGAAATGCTAAAATATACATACAGCAGTAGTACACGCGATTAGGAAAAGTCAACTAGCATTTAGGTTGGTCAACTGGCATTTAGGAAGGCTAATCGCATGTAACTACTAGCATTTAGGGCTAATTGCATGTAACAGCTAGCAATTAGGGCTAATTGCATGTAACAGCTAGCAATTAGGGCTAATTGCATGTAACAGCTAGCAATTAGGGCTAATCACATGCAACAGCTAGCAATTAGGGCTAATCACATGTAACACCTAGCAATTAGGGCTAATCGCATGTAACACCTAGCAATTAGGGCTAATCGCATGTAACACCTAGCAATTAGGGCTAATCGCATGCAACACCTAGCAATTAGGGCTAATCGCATGCAACACCTAGCAATTAGGGCTAATCGCATGTAACACCTAGCAATTAGGGCTAATCGCCTGTAACAGCTAGCAATTAGGGCTAATCGCCTGTAACAGCTAGCAATTAGCCTGCTAATCGCCTGTAACCTTGCTGTTCCAGTTTTTCGCGCGTTTAACGCTCCAAATCAGATCCAGAACGTGTGTAACCACCCAATATCATCCCAAACACTATCCTAAACATGTTTCAACTAAAACCCTTCGTGTTGCCTCTTATTATCAGCCCTGCATGCAATCATGTAATCCAAACACCATTCACATAGCATGCAACATCACACTAACATGCGTAACTATAACCCTAATGATCAATTCTCAGATTATATCATCATAATATCATTATCAACACTGATCTATCATAATAACATAGCAAATCATCATCATGAATCACAAAAACCCTAGCTTTTTAATCATACACACTCATAACACATGCATATTAGTTATAATCCGATTAACAACCCTTATTGACGATTTTCAGAAAGCTTTTTCGTTTAACAACAGGTCTGGACCCTTAGGGATTGATTAAAAATGTTTATAAAGGTTTATGGATGAAAATCAAACCTTAGAATTATGAAAGTATGATGATTCAAGCTTGAAACCTTGAGTTTTGATCAAAAATCGCCTTCCAGAGGTTGTTTATGTGTTGGGGCGGTTTATGGGACGATTAGGGTTTGTATAATGAAGTTTAGGAGGTTAAGTATGGTATTTATAGTCGTTTTTAGTCGTCACTTACGTTGCAGGCGATTAGCTTTCAGTTGCAGGCGATTAGGGCTGCTAATCGCCACCCCCTTAGGCGATTAGCCCCCTAATCGCCACCTTGAGGCAGCTACTCGCCCCCTGGGGTGAGCTAATCGCCACCCTGCAGGTGATTAGCTCACCCTAATCGCCTGCAGGGTCCTGTTCCATGTATTTTGCGCGTTAAACCCCGTTTTAACACATGTTAACACATTTTCACATACCGACAAGTCACATAATGATTGTAAACACATAACACTAGTAAATACACATATTTACACTCGTTCACCAATTCCCGGGACTCGAGATTCGTACGTTCCGTATGCCCTGACGATCCTACAAATCGTCACCGTTTGTACACTTGGTTAAGGACTGACATCTAACGATCCTCTAGGCCAACATCTAATGATTCCCTAGACTCATATAACAGTTCCCGAACCATAACCCGACTCAACTAACCCAGTTAAGTACAGAATACGCGTGACTCGCTAAGGTAGACTTTAATTTAGACGACGTTGTTAACTTGAATTTGCCGGGTGTCACATCATCCCCACGTTAAAAGAATTTTCGTCCCGAAAATTATGTAAGTACCAAGAGTATGAACAAAAGAAACAGACAAAAATAGAAACCAAGAGAGAGAATTACCCGAGTTGTCACATCATCCCCACGTTAAAAGGAATCTCGCCCCGAGATTCATTCCGTTGCAGTGGTAACGTGTCTCGACTCGAATGCCTCTTTAGGAAAGAGATGAGGATACTTAGACTTCATCTGATCCTCGCGTTCCCAAGTGTATTCCGGTCCCCGGTTCGAGTTCCATCGAACCTTAACAATACGAATCTTGCTGTGACGCAGACTGCGAATCTTGTAATCAAGGATCTCGACAGGTTCCTCCACTATCCGAAGACGATCATCAACCTTGATCTCTTCTAGTGGAACAATGAGAGACTCGTCAGTCAGACACTTCTTCAGGTTAGATACGTGGAAGACGTTATGTACGTTACCGAGCTCCGTCGGTAAATCAAGTCGATATGCCACCGGTCCGATCCGTTCCAGGATCGTAAATGGACCGACATACCGCGGGTTAAGTTTGCCACGCTTCCCAAAGCGTATGACGCCCTTCCACGGTGAAACCTTTAGAAGCACCTTGTCACCAACTTGAAACTCCAATGACTTACGGCGATGATCAGCATAACTCTTTTGTCGGTCCCGTGCCGCTGCCAATCGATTACGAATCTGTACGATCTTCTCAGAAGTCTCGTACACCAGTTCTGGCCCAGTGAGCTGACTCTCACCCACTTCGGCCCAACAGAGAGGAGACCTGCATTTCCGTCCGTACAATGCCTCGAACGGAGCTGCTTTGATGCTCGTATGATAACTGTTGTTGTAAGAGAATTCTACTAACGGTAAGTGAGCTTCCCAACCTTTGCCAAAATCGATCACACATGCCCGCAGCATGTCTTCTAGAGTTTGAATTGTACGCTCACTCTGACCGTCAGTTTGTGGATGATAAGCCGTACTCATGTCTAGTTGGGTACCCAAAGCCTTGTGCAAAGACTTCCAGAAGTGAGAAGTAAAATGGGAGTCACGATCCGAGATAATAGAAACTGGCACCCCGTGCTTAGAGACAACTTCTTTCAGATATAAACGAGCCAACCGATCCATGGTGTCGGTCTCCTTAATGGCAAGGAAATGGGCTGATTTCGTCAAACGGTCGACAATCACCCATATCTTATCATTCCCGCTCGGTGACTTAGGTAGCTGTGTGACAAAGTCCATTGTAATCCGTTCCCATTTCCACTCTGGAATTTCGGGTTGTTGCAATAGACCCGACGGTTTCTGGTATTCCACCTTGACCTTAGCACAGGTCAAGCACTTACTCACGTATGAGGCTATATCCGCCCTCATGTTTGGCCACCAGTACAGTATTTTTAGATCCTGGTACATCTTGTCTGAACCAGGATGAATGGAATACCGAGACTTGTGAGCTTCATCAAGAACCAGCTCCCGAAGTCCCCCGAATAAGGGAACCCAGACGCGTTCTGCGAAGTAGCGCAGGCCATCAGGCCTTTGCTCGAGATGTTTGTCGGCACCGTGCATAGTTTCAGCCTTAAGGTTTTCCTCCTTCAAGGCTTCTGACTGCGCAGAACGGAGTTGATCAGGCAGAGAGGAGTGGATTGTGAGTTGCAACGCCCGAACGCGACGAGGGTTTGTCGATTCCTTCCTGCTCAAGGCGTCTGCCACAACATTCGCCTTGCCAGGATGGTACTTAATGGCACAGTCATAGTCGTTCAGGAGTTCAACCCAACGGCGCTGTCGTATGTTCAGGTGCTGTTGGTCAAAAATGTGCTGGAGACTCTTGTGATCGGTGTAGATGGTGCATTTGGTACCGTACAAGTAATGCCTCCAGATTTTCAACGCGAACACCACCGCACCCAATTCCAAATCATGGGTAGTGTAGTTCCTCTCATGCACTTTGAGTTGACGGGAAGCGTACGCAATCACCTTCTCGCGTTGCATCAACACGCAACCGAGACCATGAATAGAAGCATCACAGTAAACAACGAAATCTTCAGTGCCCTCAGGCAAAGACAAGATAGGAGCAGTGCAAAGCTTAGTCTTCAGTTTTTGGAATGCGGACTCCTGTGGTTCACCCCAGTCGAACTTTCTATCCTTCTGAGTAAGAGTGGTGAGGGGTTGAGCGACCTTCGAGAACCCCTTAATGAAACGCCGATAATAACCCGCAAGGCCTAGGAATTGCCGCACCTCAGTTGGCGTCTTCGGTGCTTCCCAGTCCTTGATCGCTTCGATCTTAGCTGGATCGACATGGATTCCCAGTTCATTGACTACATGCCCTAGGAATTGGACTTCGCGTAACCAAAAATCGCACTTCGAGAACTTTGCGTACAGTTGTTCTCGTCGTAAGAGTTCCAAAACTAACCGTAGATGTTCCCCATGTTCGGTCTCGTTCTTGGAATAGATCAGAATATCATCAATAAACACGATGACGAATTTGTCAAGATACGGTTTACAAACGCGGTTCATCAAGTCCATGAAAACCGCCGGTGCGTTAGTGAGACCAAAAGGCATGACCAAGAATTCGAAATGGCCATAACGTGTTCGAAAAGCAGTCTTTGCAACGTCAGCCTCCCTGACGCGCAGCTGGTGATAACCGGACCTCAAATCGATCTTGGAATAATAACTAGAACCCTGAAGCTGGTCGAATAGATCATCAATACGTGGAAGGGGATAACGGTTCTTAATGGTCAATTTGTTCAGTTCTCTGTAGTCCACACACAATCGGAAACTTCCATCCTTCTTCTTAACAAATAAAATCGGGGCTCCCCAAGGGGAAGAACTAGGTCTGATGAAACCCTTATCCAAGAGTTCCTGTAACTGGTTAGACAATTCTTGCATCTCAGGAGGTGCAAGACGGTAGGGGGCCCGAGCAATAGGAGCAGCGCCAGGTACAAGATCAATACCGAACTCAACCTGACGATGGGGAGGAAGACCAGATAAATCATCAGGAAAGACATCAGAAAATTCGCGTACAACCGGGATATCGTCGATCTTCTTCTCGCTGGTAGTGGAAACAGATAAAAGTGCTAGAACAGCCGAATAACCCTTCCGAAGATACTTAAGGGCTTTCATGCTAGAGATGAGACTTAGCGGAGCACCGCTCTTGTCCCCGTACACGGAAAGAAATTCTCCATCAGGGAGAGGAATCCGGATGACCTTGTCGTAACAAACGATCTCAGCGCGATACAGCGACAACCAATCCATGCCTATAACCACGTCAAAACTACCCAAAGGTACCGGCATAAGGTCGATAGGAAAAGACAAACCCGACAACTCTATGCGACATTCCCGAAGAACGCAAGTAGCTTCTATCTTCTTACCGTCAGCCAATTCTATAATATATTTAGCCTCTAAAGGAACAGGTACTACATCTAACAAACGACTAATTTCCACAGATATGAAACTTTTGTCGGCGCCAGAGTCAAATAAAACACTAACAGAGCGATCGTTGAGAAGAAACGTACCAGTGACTGTGTCAGGGTCCTGTCTTGCCTCTGCAGTCCCAATAACGAAGGCACGTGCGTTCCTGTTTCCGCCCCCGTTGTTACCATTTCCATTCCCATTACCATTCCCGTTTCCTCCCTGCTTCAGTTTTGGACACTCCTTCTTATAATGCCCCGTTTCCCCACAGTGAAAGCATCCCTGTTTACCCGCAGTCCCCTGAGTAGTAGCAGTCGGAGTAGTAGTTGGGGCCTGAGTCGATGGAAGAGTCGCCCTACAGTCTTTGGCAAAATGCCCCAACCTCTGGCAGCGATGGCAACGATTGTTGTCACAATTCCCATGATGATGGCGTCCACACTTATTGCATTTCGGTAACTTCCCTACATACCCACCACTTGGCTTAGAACCCGATGAAGATGAACCCCCACTATCAAACCTTTTCCCCTGTTGAGCTGGTGCTGGTGTAGAACTCTTCACATCATTATCCCACTTTCGTTTGTTGCTCTCTGGAGCCTTAGCAGTTGAACCTTTGGCAGGCAAGATACCCTCACTCACCTTCAAGTTAGTCATCCTATGAGCAGACCGGACCACCTCCGCGTAGGTAGGAAGATTCCCCGCAGCCACCAACCCTGCGATTTCTGGCACAAGACCCGAGATATAATGCTCAATCCTCCTGTATTCCGGCACATGTAGATCAGGACAAAGCACAGCCAACTCATTCCGCCTCACAGTATACTTCTCAATTTCCGACCCAGACATTTTGAGGTTCCACACCTCGTGTTCCAGTTTTTGAATTTCCTCCCTGGGACAGTACTCCCTCTTCAGCAGTTGCACAAAGTTCTCCCAAGGCATAGCATAAGCCTCCCCTATACCCATAGTCTGGGTGATATCGTTCCACCAGGTCAACGCAACATCCTGGAGCAACCCAGCAGAATACTTGACTCGATCCTCAGGAAGACAATTACACATCAGGAAAACAGACTCCACCTTCTCCAACCACCTGAGCAAACCTACTGCACCCTCAGTACCCGCGAACTCATGGGGCTTGCAGTCCCGAAACATTTTGTAGGTGCACATGGGTGGTGGTGGTGGATTAACATGACCACCTGTAAAGAAACACGTAAGAAAACCACGGGAAATGTAAACAAGTTCACCGATGAGATAGGAGTGGTTAGGTCAACTTACCGCCATTGTGCCCTAGCTGGAAGGCAGCCTGCAGCAAGTTGTTCAAGTCATCCTGCGTGAGGTTCACACCCCCACGACCACCATTTCCACGCCCACCATTGCGACCACCTCCACGTCCTCCTCGTGCTCCAGACATGATTCTGGCAAAAAGGACGAGAAAATTTAGTTTTACAGCCAATGATAAACACTAGCGTTTACAAGATCAAAGCTAGATCCAACCCAGGACTATCCATTCGAACCCAGAGCTCACTAGGGCTTTCATGCATTTCGGTTTATGATTTTGTGTGCACCCAAAATGATAAACCGCTCTACATGGTCCTCCAAGTGTTCTCCTAGTTCGAAGTTCAAATCACCGGACATAGACTCTTAGCTATACACCGTAATACTACGGTAGTTCATGAGAAAATGCTGGTGAGTTTACAGGTTTGTAATCAAAGTTCCAAGTATAACCTGTCCATACTATAACAATTGTAAACCAAGTACGCTAGCTAGGCGCATGTACCATTACTACTACGATTGGAAAACCATTACTAACTCGCAAACCAGATGTTGTGCCCGTATAGTAAACCTGTTCCTGTTTGAGACAATATGCACCCGCCCGGCGCTCCATGCCGACGGGTGGGGTTGGTCACTCCCAATAGCGCTATTCACATTTCCCCGTTGTGCAAACCAGCACATTCATGGTTTCCCCCGGGACTTCCAAAGATCGTATAGTAAACCGTTTGAAAACCCATAGTATGACAGTTATTACCAAATAGTTGTTTAACACATGTTTTCTCCCCCGAAAACGAAAAACCAAGTAAAGTGGGGCCGTAAACTCACCTTAGGTTGCGTTAACTTCAGCTAATAGAATAGTTCAACAAGCTATGCTAGTCCCGTAAAACAGCGACCTAACATATGATAGTTACAAGTACTTAGACTAATAACCCTTAGGTTAGTTAGTCCCTAGATGTCCAGACCATAACCAAGTTCGTTTGAAACACCGTGACTGTTTAACCGACCCAAAGTACAAGACTCGACATCCCATTGGTGACCCGAGACTCCCCGTGTTATGTTTACGCTCCAAAACATACAATCACGCAAGTGCACTTAACATACGTTAACACACAACAAGCTATAGCACATAGTTCACGTATCACCGAAATACATCCAAGTATATGTTACCAAGTTATTAGACATGTTACGGGGTTCCTAGCATGTTCTTAGGTGTCCAAACGGGTCTCGAAATGCTAAAATATACATACAGCAGTAGTACACGCGATTAGGAAAAGTCAACTAGCATTTAGGTTGGTCAACTGGCATTTAGGAAGGCTAATCGCATGTAACTACTAGCATTTAGGGCTAATTGCATGTAACAGCTAGCAATTAGGGCTAATTGCATGTAACAGCTAGCAATTAGGGCTAATTGCATGTAACAGCTAGCAATTAGGGCTAATCACATGCAACAGCTAGCAATTAGGGCTAATCACATGTAACACCTAGCAATTAGGGCTAATCGCATGTAACACCTAGCAATTAGGGCTAATCGCATGTAACACCTAGCAATTAGGGCTAATCGCATGCAACACCTAGCAATTAGGGCTAATCGCATGCAACACCTAGCAATTAGGGCTAATCGCATGTAACACCTAGCAATTAGGGCTAATCGCCTGTAACAGCTAGCAATTAGGGCTAATCGCCTGTAACAGCTAGCAATTAGCCTGCTAATCGCCTGTAACCTTGCTGTTCCAGTTTTTCGCGCGTTTAACGCTCCAAATCAGATCCAGAACGTGTGTAACCACCCAATATCATCCCAAACACTATCCTAAACATGTTTCAACTAAAACCCTTCGTGTTGCCTCTTATTATCAGCCCTGCATGCAATCATGTAATCCAAACACCATTCACATAGCATGCAACATCACACTAACATGCGTAACTATAACCCTAATGATCAATTCTCAGATTATATCATCATAATATCATTATCAACACTGATCTATCATAATAACATAGCAAATCATCATCATGAATCACAAAAACCCTAGCTTTTTAATCATACACACTCATAACACATGCATATTAGTTATAATCCGATTAACAACCCTTATTGACGATTTTCAGAAAGCTTTTTCGTTTAACAACAGGTCTGGACCCTTAGGGATTGATTAAAAATGTTTATAAAGGTTTATGGATGAAAATCAAACCTTAGAATTATGAAAGTATGATGATTCAAGCTTGAAACCTTGAGTTTTGATCAAAAATCGCCTTCCAGAGGTTGTTTATGTGTTGGGGCGGTTTATGGGACGATTAGGGTTTGTATAATGAAGTTTAGGAGGTTAAGTATGGTATTTATAGTCGTTTTTAGTCGTCACTTACGTTGCAGGCGATTAGCTTTCAGTTGCAGGCGATTAGGGCTGCTAATCGCCACCCCCTTAGGCGATTAGCCCCCTAATCGCCACCTTGAGGCAGCTACTCGCCCCCTGGGGTGAGCTAATCGCCACCCTGCAGGTGATTAGCTCACCCTAATCGCCTGCAGGGTCCTGTTCCATGTATTTTGCGCGTTAAACCCCGTTTTAACACATGTTAACACATTTTCACATACCGACAAGTCACATAATGATTGTAAACACATAACACTAGTAAATACACATATTTACACTCGTTCACCAATTCCCGGGACTCGAGATTCGTACGTTCCGTATGCCCTGACGATCCTACAAATCGTCACCGTTTGTACACTTGGTTAAGGACTGACATCTAACGATCCTCTAGGCCAACATCTAATGATTCCCTAGACTCATATAACAGTTCCCGAACCATAACCCGACTCAACTAACCCAGTTAAGTACAGAATACGCGTGACTCGCTAAGGTAGACTTTAATTTAGACGACGTTGTTAACTTGAATTTGCCGGGTGTCACATGTTATGTTAAGGATTTTCTTTTCTAATTAAAAAAAAACATTACAAACAGAATCTTGGAACCCATATTATATCATCTTAATCCAACTCTTGTTGACAAAAAGCAAAAGTTTTATCTACACCACGTACGTTGCTGCTTCCAACCATTTTCGTTCACCACCACCATCTAGTTCGTCACCGCCCTAAATAACTCTAGCCGCACCACCGGTTTCTGCAACTTCAGATCTGCATCGTCGAAAAAGCCTGCATCGTCTTCATAAGAAAAAAATAAACCAAATCGGTTGCTGCATCTTCATATCTGCATCGGCTTCAAAAACCCCTTCAACATCGTCAATCGTCATCGTCTTGCTTTCTCATATGGGTTACGGTAGTTGTGGATTTTGGTGGGTATAGGAGGATTTTGGATGGGTTTGGTTTGTGTAAATGTGTGTGTATGTGTGAGAGAAAGAGAAAGAGAGAGAGAGAGGGAGTGAGATTGGTGGTGATAGTGTGAGAATGGGATTTATGATTTGATATCTTGTCTATTGTCAGGAAAATGGAGAAGTGCAATACCTATAATGCCCTTTAATATTTAATTAACAAGAGTAACGTGGACAAACCTGGACCTTTCAAAGTGGTTTACTTGGTTTCCTCAACTAGAGATGGTTTGCAAAATAGAATTGCCCTATATATATATATATATATATATATATATATATATAGGGGATGGTTAAAATGGAAACCACAAAAATATGAGAAAACCTTGTAAACCCAATCTAGACCATTGATCTAAAGTGATCAATGGTCTAGATTCATTCTATATTATTTTAATATATTTATGTGAGTAGATGACAAAAAAATGGTACAATGGTCAATTGGCATTTTTCTGAAAAGCACATATGACAAGTGGACCCCACACATGTCACATCATCTCTCTCTTACTTTTTTCACATTGTTATATAAGCTGTCAGATGCCCGTGTTACATATGTAACATGTGTTGTGTTACGTAGGTTAAAACTGAGTTGCCAGTTTATATTATTTAAAAAATGCTGATTTTTTTTATTAGACAATATTTTTTTTCGTTTTATTGTACCAGCACCAGAATTGTTGCATACGTAACAAGAATTGATATGGTTATAGGCATTTTGTTACTTAAAATGCTACTTACAAAGTGGTAAAAACAAACAAAACGGTCATTATAAAGTGCTGAAAAATTTATAGATCCAAAAACATTCAAATGTACACAAGAATCGTTTCTTACAAAGTGCTAAAAACAAACAAAACGGTCATTGCAATTCAACAAATGCTAAAAAAACTATCATAAATAAAAAAAATTGTCTACACTTCATTCTTGATAATCATCTTCATCTTTAATGCAAAAAATATGCTCACCTGCAAAAATAAAACAAAAATCATCAATTTACTTGTAAAGACCCCCCCCCCCCCCGCTTAACGTATGTTAACCAACTGGATTACAAAAAAACATACAAAACTGATACAAAAAAACATTGTTTTATACATTTAGTTATCAAGATTATCAAACTTAAAAAATCAAAACTTTGTATCTAGTAAAAAAAACAGAAAATAATTTATACCAACTTAGTGGTGCTGTTACATACGAAACAGACGCAAACATAGATTTCATCCCAATTCTTCCTCTATAATATGCAAAAAATCAAACATGTATCTGGTAAAAAAAATCGGTAACTAATTTATACCAACTTAGTTCTGTTGTTACATACGAAACAAACGCAATATAGGAAACAAATGCAAACATACATTCCACACATTATAATACTCATACAAACATACACATGCTGGTAAAAAACAAATCAGACATTTTGTTGCATATGTTAAGAGACATTAAAATTCACCAATTTTGATTAAAAAAACATATTAATAATAATAACATATAAAAAAGGTTAATTAATAGCTCAAATTTTCAAAACCATCACAAAAAAACTTGTTTTTATCAAGCACTAATTTATACCAACTTAGTGGTGCTGTTACATACGAAACAGACGCAAACATAGATTCACCCATGATCAATGACATTAAATTAAACCTTTGTATCTGGTAAAAAAATCGGCAACAAATTTATACCAACTTAGTTCTGTTGTTACATACGAAACAGACGCAATATAGAAAACAGATGCAAACATACATTCCACACATTATAATACTCATACAAACATGCACATACTGGTAAAAAAACAAATCAGACGTATTGTTGCATATGTTAAGGGACATTAAAATTCACCAATTTTGATTAAAAAAATATATTAGTAATAATAACATATAAAAAGGTTAATTAAGATAGAAACATACATTTTCAAAACCATCACAAACAACTTCTTATTACCAAACACTAATTAGCTCAAATTCAAACTCTAACCATTAATTGTTTTCTAACCCCTTTAAAAATCATATTAAAAATGTTTTCTGCTGTTACATACGAAAAAACGCAACATAGAACACAGGAAGTTTCAAAGTCATCAAAAACCTCACCAAATCTATATAACAAACATAATATAATATTGTACATTAATAATAAAATTGAAACAAAAGATTCCACCTGTTTGTCTACCTTGAGCCAATAAAAGATTCCACCTGTTTCTTTTGACAACTGTTGGCAATATTTACTCAACCACCATCACTTACACCTTCAAACCTATAAGAAAACTTCATGCTCTGGTGCATCAAAGTAACAGCCGCCTACAACCACCACCTTTAACCTCTCTAACCTTCAAATCCTCATCCTCCCCCTCAAGAACCACCGGCCGATGACCCCACTCCAACCACCTGAACCATCATGCGCCTTCGCCAAACTCCTTCTTTCCTACCTATTCAAGCAGCGACGACAATGGCTTTCGGTTGGTGATTAATCCGGTTAGCCTCTATACAAATTGACGGTGAGTTCGTCTGGTTATGGGGTTTCATTTCAATCTTTCATTTCTGTTTGGGTGATTTCGGCTCGGTGGAAAAGGATTGGGCTTGGCCCTGGTTCGGTGACCATGGATGGTCACGTTGACTGAGGACTGGCCCTGAATAAATAGAGCAGCAATGACAGGTCTCTCTCTTTTCTCTTTACGGCGAGTGACGGAGGTAACCGGTTCCACCATCAGTGGTGGTGGTGGTCAGGTGTGGTGGTGGTGGTGGTCAGGTATGGTGGTGGTGGTGGTCAGGAATGGTGGTGGTGGTGATAATCTTGAAGCAGGGGTGAAATAAATATGGAGAGAGAGAGTGTTTGGCTTGTTTATATAGGAAGGAGAAGAGAAAAATTCAAAATATTAAATGGGGGGGAAAAGGAAAATGACTAATATACCCTTCCAGCCATAAAATAATATTTCTACTAATGGGTCATGTGGAGCAATGTGAGCCACTAGTTGGGTTTTCGGGAGTTTTCTCAAATTTTTGGGTTTTCTCTATACCTTTAGCCTATATATATATATATATAGGGGAATTCTAAGTTGAAAACCACTTTCACTTGGGCAAACCATGAAAACCCTATTCCATGGCTATCCTTCTTCCACGTTTACATTTCTTAATAATGAGATAAGGGCATTTTAGACACTATATTTTTTATCTCTCCATCAATCTCTCTCTCTCTCTTCATCTTTCCATTCTCTCTCTAATAGTACGTTTCTCCACCTACCTCTTCTCTTCAACCCAACATCCTCTTCTCTTCAAACACAAACACATACACATCCACCATCACCCATCACCTCTACATACCATCCTCCAACATCCACCATCACCCAACGTCCACCGCCATCACCTGCAACTGCATCACCGAACCACCAACGTCCACCTTCCTCTTCTCGTAGATGGAGCATGTGCTCCTTTTCTCTTCAAAATTGGCCCTTAAAAATTACGATGGAGGACGTGCTTCTTTTGTCAGCCAGTCCATTGCTATGGCTGCCCATCCTATCTAAACCCTTTTAATTATTGTTTTTATGTTATTTTTTAAAGAAAAAAATGTAGTTAATAATGATTAAATATGTTTCTTAAATATGTGGCGTTGATTTATTATATGTTATTGTGATGATTTATTATATATTATTGTTTTTATGTTATTTTTCTAAGAGCATATATGTTTTGACTTTTGACGTATTCATTTGTATGTTTTTTTTTGTATTCATTTTATGTTTTTTTTAATTTTTTTTTTGTATTCACTTTACATTATTTGCCTAAGAGCATATATGTTTTGCTTTTGAATTTCGTGATGTGATGCTAATTTTTTTCTTTGATAATAGATTTCATCTAAAAAAAAGCAATGTACAACTTTTTCTGCACTTGGTACAACTACCCAAAGCATGAAAAAGTCCAAGAGTTTGGTAACGGGTCCGAAGGTGCAAGATGATGGGTTTTGTTTTTATAAATTCTATAGATTTAGATTTCTGGTTTGTTTTGTAAATAACTTGTCTATCAAAGCTTTGGTTTTGATCTAAAAACATTTGTTTTTTCATGTAAAAACATATGTTTTTGCTGTTTGAGATCATAATTTATCATATCTTTTTGTGTTTGTGTTATAAAAACATATGTTTTTGCGTTTGTGTTATACTTTTTCATATGTTTTTGTGTATAATTTATTTATATGTTTTTGGTGAATAAGTTGCAAAAATATATGTAATTTTGTTAAAAAAAACTGTTTTGCCCCTGGAAAATAATGAATGCATGGTTTTAGAGAGAGGAGAGAGAAGAGAGGAAATTGAAAAGTAAGAGAGAGGAGAGAGACACTTGATGGTTTTAGAGAGAAGAGAGAGCACTTAAAAGGTAAGATGACCATTTTGCCCTTTAAAGACCAAAGTAACATCTTATTTACTAATATAAAATATGAAAAAACAAGAACCATAGATGATGCTAAATGAAGGGTCAAAATGATGGTTTTCTTGGTTTTCTTAAGTGGGGAGGGTTTTCAAATTATCCCTCCCCTATATATATATATATATATATATATATATATATATATATATATATAAAACTCAGTTGCAGATCTGAAGATGGTTGTGGTTGCATTAATGGTGACGGGGAAAGAAGATGAAGGAGAAAGAAGATAAGATGAAGAAGTTGCAGATCTGAAAATAGTTTTGGTTGCGTTAATGGTGACTGAGAAAGAAGATGAAGAAGATGAAGATGAAGGAGAAAGAAGATGGTTGGGTTGTATGGTTGGGTTGCAGATGTTAAGATGGTTGTGGGTTGTTGGAGATGATGTTTGTTGATGATGAAGACATATATATATTTCTTTAATTTTAATGTATTTTTAAAAAATATAAAATATATATTAAATAGATTAAATAAATAAGAAAAAAGGAAGGGGGAATGGGGGAATTGGGGGAGGGCATTTCCAAACTTTGGGGGAGAAAATGGGGGAAATGATGTGGCGCTGATGTTGCCTATCTTTCTCGTAAGCAACAAACAATTAAACAAAACCTTTTGAGCCCAAATAATTGTTTTTAGTTAAAAACTTTTATGATCACATTAAGCTTGTGATTCCTCCCTTTTTAATTCAGCCAAACAGAGACACCAGTGCCCTTATCCACGACATGTTCCCTTCTCTGTTTTTATTGAACGTGATACACAGGTCAGCCATACCGCTTCGGCGCTTCCGATTCCGGCCTTCCAGCTAAATCCGATCTGATCACAACAACAGCAGCCAAGTTTCACGCTACTGCTCCTCTGTTTTTTCGATCAGAACCGTAACGGCGACTCCTTCCTACCGCTGTAACTGTATTCGGACCCTTCACTTCGATCGAATCTTCCGAGCCGTGGGCACCAAGTCTTCTTCAGTCGCCTCTTGATCACCGGTTTTTGTTGAATCTGTCAAACGTATTCTCGATCGGAACTAACTATTCTTCCTTCTTCTGTCCTGGTCGAAAGTGTGCACGAGTCTTGCGATCTGTTTCTGTACCGACAATTAAACACCTATTTAACCAGACAATGTAAGCTACTGTGAACATGCTCGAGTCAGATGTACAAATAAATCAAGCAAATTAATAATAAACAACACAACAGTTGGTACCTGCTATTTAATCAAACCAATTTCTTTTGTTGCTCGAGTCAGATGTACAAATAAATCAAGAAATCCATGTAGATCCAGGTTTGTTTTGATCTCCTTCATTTTTTTTAATTGTATATCTTTTTTTCTCCTTTTTCTTAGATTTTTTTACTTGAATTTGCCTTGGTCAACATCTTTATATGCTTTTTAATCATATATTAACATTTTAGTGTGTGGTCTGTGTGTATGTATGACCAACTTGGGTGTGTTGGTAAGACAAAAAGTCAAACAATTGTAGTACTAATTAAACAAAAACAAACTTCAAAGATTTATTTGACCCGTTCTAAAACTAAAGCCAACACAATTTCTCTCTATATATACATACACATTCAGCTCTCATGGTATATTGTGAGCTACTTAGGTACTTAACTACACAAATGGATCTATTGAGTCAAAAAGTCAAACGATCAGAGCTTGAGAAAGGAGACCATGTATACACTTGGAGGACGAACATATACACTCACCATGGTCAAAAAATCAGTTATTTTCTCTAAATGTTTACGCATTGATTATTTGTGGTTGGTCATTATTAATTTGCTTGTGTAGGAATCTTCACTGGAGAAGGAAAAATAATACATTTTGTGAACCCAAAAAAGATCGAATTCTTCGTTTCTCACCTGCTTCCGGAATCAGTTCAAGTGGTGCTCGTGTATGGAAAAAGGAAAAACCTCCATGCCCACGCCGAATTGTGGGTCGGAGAAAATTGGCGATAGTGGAGTAAGGGTGTCTTGCATAGATTGCTTCACAAAAAAAGGCTCTCTATACCGATTCAATACGAAGTAAGTCGCCATTTCCTTGTTGCCAAACTTAGAGGCGGAACATGCACCACTGCAAGATCAGATCCACCCGAAGAAGTCATACACCAGGCCACTTATCTGCATGAAAATGGATATGAAGAGTATAATTTGATGAGCAACAATTGTGAAGAGTATAAAAGCGGCCTACGGAGCATGAACATAGGTTACCAAGGGAGGAGCAGCCAGGTGAATATGGTTCATCCGACTAAAATGGAGGACAAAATCGAAAAGCATATGCAATTGTTCGTAACGGCTACCGTTGGGTGTAAGCTTGATTGTTCGGGTCAAGTCGGGTCATTTTATGTGTTGGTTTTTATTTATGAACAAACTCTAATCTCGGAAAAACTTTATATAATATCTTAGGTTAAAAATATTTCCGCTAATTTTGAGGAAAATAAACAAAATATCAAAACCTTCAACAAAATTGACCATAGCATCATAATGACCCACATCCAACACCTAAAGATTTAAAATAGCTTGGATATCACAATTTTACATAAAAGTAACAGGTTACCCATTATTTCTACATATACCTTTTCTCTGTCTGCTGAAAGTCAGGGTAGGTGAAGGTGTTCATATGACCGCTACATCTGAACCAAGAAAAGAACAAAAAAACAAAAATTGTTCCTCTATGATCAAAAACCAAACCAGCACATTCAAGAAAAACAAAATAGAAGTGAAATAGCTCCTCTATGAGATGAACATATTAAACTGAAAATTATAAAAAAAAAAGGATCAAGATCCTCTTATTGTATTCAACTGTTAATAAATAGAACAAAACATCATCATACGACATTGGAATTCAAGGTTGATTCACAGTTTCAATAATAAACACATACTAATTTTTGCTACTCTTCCATTCCTTGGATGGCATCTCTTTACCGGCAGTAGCTGTATGGTTAAATTCAAAACATAAGAAACAAACATTAGAACGTTAAAAGACTTAACAACATATGTGACATACCAACTTGACCAAGTAATTTTCTGCCCGATGATTTCCCGTTACCTAAGTAAGGAACAATCAGAACATACAATCAAGACATAATGTTAAAAGCAAAAAAAGACCTAACAACCTACATACATAAAGCATACCATGGCTGGTAATTTGGACCCGTACACTTGATTTATGCATTCTTTAACCAAATAATATCACACCTCTTAACACTTGTTTTATCTCCAATAATATGATCGTATTTTGTCCATAATTTGGTGTGGTTCAACAATTAAGGCCTATATATTACAAAGAGTATTCTACATCTTACAACAACATAAAACGCAAGACACGATTTGACACTGAATGATGCAAGAACTAAACAAAATTTATGTTACTAATGGTAATTTACCGCAATGCCCATATTCAGCAATCAACCATAAAAAAGATAAAGAGGAGCTATAAAACCAATTCACAGAAAAACAAATGTTAAAAGAGAATTTGAACATTTGATTCAACCCAATGACGAACACCCCAAACGCATAACTCTGAAGCAATAAAAACCAAATGGAATTAAAGCAAAAGCAGAAATCAACAACACTCGCAAAAAAACATGAGAATGTCGTCAAACCAAAGATCAGGAGAAATTAATAGAAGATACCTTAGCGAAACAGGGGATGTTGCTGCTGCATTTGTGTTTATGGAAACAAAAAAAATATGCAATTTAATGGAAAGCTCACACTGCTAGATAATGTCAAAAACAATATTTAATACTAAAAAAAGAAGCATAGAAATAGCTTGTACCTTCCAAACATCCATTGCTTCTTGCCTTCTTAGTTGATTCTTGTTACATTCTTAGAATTATTCACATCAGTAGCAACAGTAGTTGATGACCCAAGTTATTTTTCCAAATATTCATCATACCTATAAAAAAATGGTAAAAAGCTGATATGCTTTTAGACCTCATGCAACCCTTTCAACGCCATTGACTTCTCCCATTTGATTTGTTGTCTTGGCTTTAATTAGAGTTTCGATTTGTTCAGAAAGAGTGGTAATTTGGATTACACGATTGTAATATAATAGTAAAATTTCATGAATAAAGTACACATCGAATATGAATGTTGATAACGATCTAAAATCAAAATTTAGTTATTGCATATATAGACCTCATACAATATTACATTCATTATCCCATTTGATTCAACACCCAAAGTTAACTTTATCAACTCTATATTTGAACCAAAATGTGATACATCACTATTGTCTAGGTAGCAATGCAGCAACTTCAGGATCAATTGCTTTATACATTTTCACAGCTAGGTGAGTTAATAAACAAACAGTTTATGTTCATGGTTTGAACAAACCCAAAATCTTCACACAAACTCGAACATGAAACGAACCCAACACAAGTTTGCATCCTTGACAGAATGGAATGCCGCCGGAGTATCGATCTCTCCAACTTCCGCTTTTGGAGAATTGGGACATCATGAGTTTGTTATACGCCTTCTTTAGCTGCAAATAACCAACTCAATGTATTCACAAAGAACCCCATCAATCACAACTGTATAAATAGATAAAAAGAAAGGACATATATTTGACATACACGGAGGCAAGGGCCCCGTCCCCTCTTCGCTCGGCATCCCTACGCTTTCTTGTATAGGCTGCCTTGACCATATCAAACCCCTCAATGGGATTCACTCCAAGAACCTGTCAAGTACAAATTTTCAAATACTTCCATCAGTTACATAAAAAATAGTAGTTAAAAAGTAGTTACCTCATATGGATTGAAGTCATTGTCTGAAGTACGGCTTCCAGCAGCTGAGCCATCTTCATCATCGATCACACCGAAACCCTAGCCGCCGCTGCCAACCACCACAAAGCCACCATCTCTTCCAATAAACACCCCCACCTCCTTCTATGTCCATCAGTCGCACCACCACATCAGCCAAGATAAACATCAATCAAAAGCATTTAAAACCGAGTACATACATTAGTATTAACGCAATCAAATCACAACACTACATCATAATCAAACACAACATCAATAACAAAATATAAATTGAGGGGAAAAAAAGTTCAGAAAACACTAATCAGAATATAAACCCATCATACTATAAAATATAATTATATAAACATAAATAACAAAACTTAATACCTTATTAGCTTCTATTGGCACAATCAACGTCTTAGTCTGCTTATCAAGAACACCAAGAGCATAAGAACAACTTACAGAAGAATCAAGAAGGAGACGATCAAAGTTTATTATTGATTGAGAGAGTATTCTAAAAGATAAGGAGATGAATAATTGAGAGGTGAGAAAGAGACGGTGAGATAATGATTAGAGGCAGAGATAACTTTAGGGTTTGAAGTTTTTTCTTTTTTTTTTTAATTAAAAAACGAAATAATTAAAAAACACTAAAAACATTCGATTAGAATGCCACGTGGCACTATAAAAGGGAGGTTGAAGGCACCATTGAACGCCACGTCAGCAACGTTCAATTCTTTTATATATATAGATAGATTTTTTTAATTTCACCTGCTTTAAGTTCTTAAACAACAAACAATTAAAAAAAAGAACTATTTAACCAAAACTTATCCAAGATTTTAAAACTGTGATCATGGATTGTTGTCTCCTTCACACATCGTCTTCTCCAAATAAATACTTTCTTGAACCGATCTTTGATCAACCTATCCATTGTTCGG
This sequence comes from Ambrosia artemisiifolia, assembly GCA_032199755.1. NCBI lineage: Eukaryota > Viridiplantae > Streptophyta > Magnoliopsida > Asterales > Asteraceae > Ambrosia > Ambrosia artemisiifolia. The sequence goes on from CM063519.1 coordinate 19,034,404, forward strand.
ATCACTATGTGCAACTACTACTTCACGATAAATAAATCTTTCACCTTACTTGTTTCCACGATTAACACATATGTTCCGTCAATTGAGTACATTAACATTTGTTTGTCTAACTCACCTTAACTTTTGCTACTTTTGACTGTTAGTTTGTGTTATTTTGTTGATGCGATTTAATCGTATGTTATTGATTTGATTGTGGGATAGAACATGGCTAGGACCCTTCTCCACGGAGCTCTTCATGGCACGATCTATGGGGTTTATAGGAATCATGGCTATGGTGGTAGAAATAATATATTTGGGATGCTATTTTTATTTTGATTTGTTTCTAGGTAAGACGTTTTGGGATATTAAAAAACTAGTGATGTATTGCATTTCATTCGTTTGTGTTCGTTTAGCTGAACTAGAGGACACATCCCTAAATTTTTAACCTAACAAACATATCAAAATGCCAATGAAGCCACAGCCTAGTGGTGGAGGTAGGGGGCTTACTCCTTTAGAGGTTCCCACCTTGAAGTGCTCAGGTTCGAATCCCGCGTCTACTGAGTTTTGGCCTTGTATAGTCCTGGCCGAGAGCTGTTCAAAAAAAAAACACATATCAAAATAAATATACGTTCTCATATATAGGGGCGAGTTCGAGGAGTCTAAAAAAGTGAAGAACCGGAAAACCACTAATTTGACATGTTAAATAAAAATAAAAATTCATTTTAAATTAGAGAAAAAAAATCATTTTTACATATTTTTTCGGAATTTTCTTTTGCATATAAACATACTAGTTTATCCCCGAAAGCGTCATGGGATAGGCAAATTTAATATGAAATGATAGAATGTGTGTATCATAAAAGAAATATGACGTTTTTTCAGAAACTTTTTTTTGTAAAGGTTTAACACTCGATAACTCATAAAACCTACTTCTAATTCTACGTGTGCACCTCTTCCTTGAGTGAAGTCTCTGTGTCTAGACATGATTAATGGATTACCTGAACACATTGTGTTTTTTCCCTGTATGAACAAAAACCAACTAAAAAACACATTTTTTTTTTGTTTTTTTGTATAGCACTATGATACTCGTTCAAAAGATATAAAACGCTCGTTAATTTGGTGTAATTTGTTTTTAAAAAAAAATCTCGTATATAAAAGTTATTAACGTTTAAAAATTGCGAGGGAAATCATGAGAGAGAAAAAGACTTTTAGACAATGTTTTAAAAACCGGTAAATACCGGCCGGTTATACTGGTATTACCGTTTTCGGATGGAAATCCTGTACGAAACACTCTGGTAAATTTGGGAAAACGATATCGATTTTATACCTCTAGTATACCGGTTTGAATCGCTATACCGATACCGGCATAGATTAGTTTTTAATTATTTAAAAATTTTAATAAATATTATTTTTATGTTTATTTATGTAAGTTTTAATGTAATGTTTTTATTTAAAAACAAAATTTGAGTGTAATTGTATCATTCCACTACATATGGGTAATGTGATGAAATGTGGTGGAATGAGGTGTCATAATATTATTGGGTGTGATTCTATCACCCACCACCCCACCCACCCTTAGATTGTCCGTTGTGGACGCGTAAGCAGCACGACGCGAACGAGGTTTCAGCGCCCGTGCTCATCCCCATCCACAACAGCCGCACTCGAACAGTCCCGACGCAAGCACAAACGACGTTGGTCGCGTGGATTAACGGGAAAAAGTGACATTTGGTTGCGCCGTTGCTCACCCCCAGCTACAGCGGGTTCAAGTGACCAGATTACTTAATAGTCACGTTGGTGGCTCGCGCCCGTTCGCTCACGCGTCCGCAACGGACGTCCTTATAAAGTCATAAGGAGGAGGTCCGAAACACTCCTAACGTGAGTTTTTGTTGAGACTATGAAACCCTAACGCCTCCAAAGACCTACGCATCTTAAACCCCAATTTGGAGGAGCTACGGTATTATTTTCGTCATCTTTCTCAGCTTTACTTCTCTTTAACTTCTCATTTTGCTTCTTCTTCTTTATTAGTATTATTATTATTATTATTATTATTATTATTATTATTATTATTATTGAAGTATTATTTTATTTTCTTTCTGCTACTATTGAATCCATGTTTCAGTTTAGGGCTTATAGTGTTTTATATAAATGAAAAGAGGCTGTTATGTGTGTTGATCTATACTTACATTTATAGATATCATCTCTGATTTCAGGATTTGAATATCTATATCTGCCCTCTTTGCTTCAATATTCACAATGTCAGACAACATACCCTTTGAAATCCAGGTGGAAATCATGAATAGGCTTCCTGTCAAATCCTTGATTCAGTTCCGATCCGTCTCCAAGACATGGAAGTCTATGATTGATAGCTCTGGTTTCATCGCTGAGTATAGCAGCCAACACACGCACATGCAACATTTGCTTGTACGGTATGATAGTCTAACGGACGGTAGAACAAAATATGTTTCAATTGTTGACGATGATACTTTCCCAACCCATAGAGTTTCCCTCCCTCGTCTCCGTATGTATGAGCATTATAGTATAGTTGGCTATTCTCACGGCCTGTTTTGTCTCTATCGAGTTGGCCCTGATGATGACCCCTTCTCTGAAACGGACAAGGCTGTTCTCTGGAATCCGTCTATTAGGAAAACAATTGAGGTTGTTGTGCCAAATGGGGACACATATAAAACTGTTTTCGGTTTTGGGGTTTGTCGTGAGACTAATGACCCTAAAATTGTCAAGATTACGCATATTAGTTGGAGTGATGTAGAAAGTGCAAGTTGCATCCCTTGGCAAGTTGAGGTTTTTACATTAAGCACAGGGACTTGGAGACGTCTAGATGGCAATCTCCCCCGTAAATTCGTCCGCTTCGATTTTGGTCAGACAAACGAGTGTTCAATAGTTATAGATGGGGTTATTTATTGGTTTGCTATTGACATGGTTACCTCTTGTTATTTGATTATTTCATTTGATATCACAAGTGAAGGCTTTGAAGAAGTAAACCTCCCAAATGGGTTTGCACACGCTCCGGTTGGACATTGCTTCTCCTTGTTTAAACTAAGGGAGTCTCTTGTTGTGCTTGACGAGGTTCATGAAGCTGATAGAATGGCGTACGATGTATGGCTGATGGAGGGTGGTGTTACAAAATCGTTTACAAAGCTATCCACCTTTAATCTTAACACAGACATGCTAGATAGTGCACATCCAATGGGATTTAGAAAGAGTGGTGAACATATAATCGAATTTGTAGAAGGCTATCATGGACGTCTTGTTGTTTATGATCCCAACTTAAAGCGCACAGATAATCTTGGGATGGATGGATTGTTGTATACATTTTTTGTGCATCCCTACATGGAAACACTATTTTTGCTTGATCAGCCTAGTCGTACAGTTCATAGCTAATTGGAAACCCAAATAAAAGGAACCAAAGACTGGACGATGGGAAGCATACCGGGTGTCGGTTAAATTATACCATGTCCTATTATTGCATTTTCAGGTAAT